>OX459056.1:16339591-18765462 GCA_949775005.1 Orthosia gothica
TTATTTTTTAATAGGTATGAATTTCGCTGTTTCCACCGAGTAAAATTACAAGGATTAATAAATATAAATAAGTGGATAGGGTGATAAGGTCACACACGAGTCACCTACCTACGCTCGGGCACAGGCTCGGTTTAAAAAATAACTAGTAGGTTGTTTCCTAGGCTAGGCTATCTACTTACTTATGTACTTAGCTACTTACATAAATTATTTAATTATACAACATATCATTATGAAATGATTACGTATGAGATTAATAAATGGTGGGTACCTACCTAGTAAGATTTAAAATAAGTTTAATAAAAAATATAATATTTACCTGAGATTAGAGAAAAAGAATCTGAGATATTTACAATCACAAAACTAGAAAGAAACTGAAGTAGGTAGATGCGGGCGACCCGAACGCGTGTTTAGGTGATGAGCGCTTGTAGGCACTTATTTCAAGGTCAGGGCCGAGTCACAATACTGTTAGATATCTTTACCGTGCTCAGGGCGTCGTCGATCCGCTAGCTGTGAATTTAAGTAACTGACAAAGACTAGTCTGCCATAAACAAGCTTTATGAATAAATTACACCTGATGCACATAATACTAGATTTAATTTATTCTAATGTTATGAAATTGATCTTTGGCATTTGTTCATAGTTTTCATACAATAAAGTTTGTTATTCGTAGGAAATAATATTAGGCACCTAAATAATGTGAAAATAATAAAATGTTGTATAGGAGAGAAGCCCCAGGGATCCGCCCTAACAGGCTTTGAACAGAAGGAATTCTGGGGTGGTCTTTTAAAAGGTCACCTGGAATCCAGGTCCTAATGATCACCATAATACCATCACCGCAGTGTTTTTAGTGGGTTGTCTTATCTCCAAAATTCGAAACGCCTTTTGAAGGATTCTCACGAAAACAAAAAAAATACTCAACTCTTACTTAATACTATACTTGGTCACAGTAAAAATATACAAACAGTATGGAAACTACCTACAAACGCTCGAAACGGTACAGTCACACAAACTAAGTGGTTTGCACTACTGACAGCACTGCAGAAGTGCCCGAGTGGTCTTGTCGGTGCGTATGTTTGTGTGAGTGTGCCGTTTCGAGTGTTTGTTTGTAGTTTCCATACTGTTTGTATATTTTTACTGTTACTTGGTAGAGGCGCTCACTGATGTAAATAGTTTTAAATAAATCTTTGTCTTCCGAACATTTAATTTGGTTACACAAAAAATTACATCATTAGTATTAATTACATATTTACTATTCATTAAAATATTTCGTGATTGAATGAACCTATCACTAATAATAAACATAACCTTCTAATTGACTAAAACATAGACACCAACATCCGCAATGAACTGACGTCACTTCTCATTGTGATCAAGTGGCAAATGATGTCGGAAGTATTTTCGACTACTTGACAGGCATTGTGTGCTGATATTTAAACATCGTGGACGGATAAATAGAGGAGATCAATCTAAGTAGCATCGTTAATAAAAACTGGAATTAATGATTTCATTTATAACCACATAAGGAAGGAGCTTGTGACTAAATAATAACAGCCGCACTGGCCGATCTTCAAGGTTAAGCAACGCTTAACGAGGTCGGTCCGTGGATGGGTGACCATTTCAACATACCGAGTTTCCTGCGTGCCTCGGAAAGCACGTTAAGCCGTTGGTCCCGGCTGTCATTTGAAGATCTTTGACAGTCGTTACGGGTAGTCAGAAGCCTTAGATCTGACACCAGTCTTGCCAAGGGGTACCGTGATACCCAGTTACTGGGTTGTGGAGGTCAGATAGGCAGTCGCTCCATGTAAAACACTGGTACTCCGCTGAATCCGTTAAGACTGGAAGCCGACCCCAATATAGTTGGGAAAAGTCTAGGCAGATTGATTGATTGAACCACATAAATCCTGATAATTTATGTTACTGATTATACCTACCATATTATATATTAGCATTCGTTTTATGCTAGCGGTTTCGCCTGCGTGAATTTCGAAAATCACCCCAAGGCATAAAAAGTATCCTATGTGGTATTCCTGACTATAATCTATGTGTCAAATTTCATCCAGATCCGTCCAGCCGTTTGAGTGTGAAGAAGAAACGAACATACAAGCACACACTGAAAAAGTTTCGCCTTTATAAATATTAAGTGTGATAACATATTTCTGATGAATATTTAATAATAAAATAATAATAAAACCTTTTTATTTCCATATCCTTATTGTTACATTTCAAATGTTGTTAGTAGGTATTTGTTAGTATTTGGCTTACTTATTTACTAATTGTTAGTATTGTTAGTTTCTTTAACATTTTATATTTAAGCCGAATGTGTTTCTTTATAGTCGTTATTTTCTTGGTATACCTAATTATTTTCTAGTATAGGAACCCCTATTTGGGTATAGGCCTCCTCCAGTTTGTTCCAGTTTTCTCTATATTGAGCATGTTTCATCCACTCTTTTGCTGCTGTTGCTATGATGTCATCCAGCCATCGTTTCATAGGTCGGCCTTTTCGTCGTTTTCCGCTAGGTCCCTCCCATCTCGTCGACAGTAGACTGTCCATCGCTTGTCACAGTTTCGTGCTACATGGCCAGCCCATCGCCATTTTAACCTTAGACTGTAGTGTAGGACGTCAATCAGTTTTGTCTTCTTTCTTATTAATTCACTTCTTACTTTGTGTATTCTTCTTATTTTTGTATATATTATTTATGATGAATATTTAACGCATCATAAAATAATACTCATTGGTAACGTTTAGTTTTTTAAGTAAAACTTGGCAATAATCCCACAGACTGCTGACAAAACCACATATATCACAGTAAATTGAATTACAAGAGCTTTTGTTCAGTAAAATAATCGACTTAAAATCATATCCAGCACAATTTTTACTACCACGAGGGCAGATAGGCGTGTAAATGCGATACCTATACTACGACCATTTTTAAGGTTCCGTACCCAAAGGGTAAAAACGGGACCCTATTACTAACACTCCACTGTCCGTCTGTCTGTCTGTCACCAGGCTGTATCTCATGAACCGTGATAGCTAGACAGCTGAAAATTTCACAAATGATGTATTTTTGTTGCCGCTGTAACAACAAATACTAAAAACAGAAAATAATAAATATTTAAGTGGGGCTCCCATACAACAAACGGTAATGGTACGGAACTCTTCGTGCGCGATTCCGACTCGCACTTGGCCGGTTTTTTTCATAGAAATTGTTCTTTAGATATCATTCACACTATCCGTAAAACAATTTTTCTGGAAGCCATAATGAACGACGTACCAATATGATTCTAAGTGTCTGTTCACACTGAGACGTGACGTGACATAGTGTGAGCTGACACTTATTCTTAATGATTCCAGATAGATAGATAGTTAAAATCTAATAAGTTCGCCTTACGAATAATTCATAACAATCTACTAAAAACTTTGTTTTTCACAATAAGTTTAATGTTTAAACCAAAGCAACAACATACATACATACATAAACTCACGCCTTTTTCGCATGGAGGTAGGCAGAAACTACAGAACGCGAAACTACAGAACGCCACCTGCTACGATCCTTACATACTTCTTTTGCTTCACACACATTCATACATCTAGTCATACACACACGCCGGTTATGGGTACTGCGCACTTGGCCTTTCTGAAGAACTTCACCTATAAGGTCGATGTATGTCTTTCTCTCCCGGCGTTTCCATTCACGTCTGCCTTGTAAATACCTTTCGTTAGTCGCCTTTCATTCATCCTCTTAACATGGCCAAACCATCTTAACATACTCTTTTAAATTTTAGTCACTACATCTTCTTTTAAACCACAACGTTGTCTTATTACCTCATTCCTCAATCTATCATTTAAACTTACACCACACATACCCCGCAAGGAGCGCATTTCTACTGCATTAATCCTACTTTTATGTCTTTTTAGCCATACCCAACCTTCACTTCCATACATAAGTGTAGGCACCAGCACGCTGTTGTGAACGGCGAGCTGGTCACAACTGCATGCATAGCACCATTCACTTTATTCCCTGCATTCATTCACTCTCCTTTCCACATCCCCTTCAATCTTTCCATCCCTTGTGAACATACTTCCCAGATGTTCAAACTCGTTCACTTGCTTCACACTCTTATCATTTGATGTTATCTATTATTTGTTGTCTCTCCAAACCATCAATTTGATGTTATTACTAGGTAGATAATTGTGATTGTGTAGATTGTAGTGCCACTCACTGACTCGTATGCCGTTACTGCTGTTCACCCATACCACGGCCACTGCAGAGCTTTATATGCTTATATACACGTAATAAGTAATTTTTCGACTAGCGAAAGGTATTTACAAGGCAGACGTGAATGGAAACGCCGGGAGGGGACGCCCTAGAAAGACATACATAGACCTTATAGGTGATGTTCTTCAGAGGGGCCAGGTGCGCAGTACCCATAACCGACGTGTGTATGACTAGATGTATGAATGTGTGTGAAGCAAAAGAAGTATGTAAGGATCGTAGCAGGTGGCGTTCTGTAGTTTCTGCCTACCCCCATGGGAAAAAGGCGTGAGTTTATGTATGTATGTAAGTAATTTTTCAATAAACATCGCCGTATTCTTGTATGCTGAAGGACGATATTGAGAGATAACCATTGCAGTAGCAATAAAACTGTATGCATGATAACTGAGACTTCACTTCTCGGTCACGGCGGAGTCACATGAACCACGAAATGCATTATGTTGTTGCAACACTGCAATTGAGGATAATGAAGGCTGTGCCGTCAAGCTTTAATATTTTTGTTGAATGTTTTCTATTATTTTTTCTAGTTGTAGAAAACCTCTTTTAATTAAGAAGCTGGCAAAAGAAATCACTGATTTTATTATTGTCAGTTTGTGAACATGTTAATAGATTAAAAAACTTTTTTACAAAAAAATACTACCGACTTCCAAATAAAATCGTTTTGTGTTTATTATTTTTCAACCCTACACACTATGTCTACATCTCTTTTTTTTCATCTTTCCTTTCGCAGGTATGCTGTAAGAGATTTCTATAGAAATAAGCATCACCTATGTACCTATTTTTCTGTTTCTTCTTCTTGTTTGTATATAATGTGTGTGTGCATAAATGGTTAAATAAATAAATAAAAAACCACAAAGTGAAAAATAACTTTATTTTTGGAAGTCGGTAGTATTTTTTTCCCTTTTTTTTTGCGATATGGACACCGACTTCCAAAAATAAAGTTATTTATAACTTTGTAGTTTTTTATTTGGAAGTCGGTAATATTTTTTTTCTATTTTTTTTTTATATTTTTCACTTTTTAGTTGTACCTACCTAATAGGCAAGTTGTTTAGTAAGGTACCTATAACGCCAGAATAGATTACCCAAATATCATGAAACTTGATCGTAACCGGTGAAATGAGAGATCTGCGTACCCCTTAAGAGCGTACTGGTGTGATGTTATGTTATAAAATGGTATAAAAATAAACAGACATGCGATTGCAGCAATCCCGAGAGTTTTGCCGTAATTTATTGAAGTGTTCTGTTGTATATTATTGGAAGTTCTTCATCAGATCTTCACCAAATTAGAATGGGACCAATTTTGAAACATACTTTTTCAAACAAAACATGAATTTTCAAAATCGGTCCAGAATTGACGGAGATATGCGTGAACATACACAAAAAATATGTCGAACATGGAACCTTTTTGGTAAGTCGGTTAAAAATTAGAATGAAGAGCCCGCAAGATTATTACGATCTTTCGCAAGAGCAAAACGATAGCGATTTTTGCGCAATAATTGCTCTTCAACACAAAAAGTTTTAGAGTTGTTGGCGGTTTTATTTTAAATAAGTGCATTTGAAAAACAGCGAGCGATTAGCAAACGATTGTGTAGGACCTAGCATACCTACACTGAAGGTAATCCCGACTTTTATGACATGAAGCGTTTGATTGCTATCGTTTTGTACTTGCAAAAGATATGTAATAAGCCTGTGTATATCGAGTACGACCACCGCAATCTTGGCATTCAAACAGTCCACCACAATAAGACACACAGTTCTCAAAATTGTCTCAAACATAAAAAAAATATTATAAAAACGACCGAATTTCAGCTATCAGTCAAATACGCAGAGATAATAAAGTGCACTAAAGAATGGTCATTAGCAGAAGTCAAACACCTATATCTACTTTACAAAACGAGTTTCCAAATAATGATCCTCGTGGACTGACCACGTGGATCATTATTTGGAAACTCGTTCACATCTGTTTAATAGATCAACTTTAGTCTTATTTGAATGCAAATAACTAACAAGTTATCCGACCATTTCAAAGATTTTATTGTTGAATCTCCATATTTTTTATGCAGCTATTTGGAGCTGATTATATCAATATGTTACCTTTTGGTTCATCATCATTATCACCGGCAAATGAAAATCAATACTGGGCATAGACTTCTCTTTTATTGTGCCAATCACCACGCTCCTGTGCCAGCCTTTTCCAGGTTCTACCCGTGATGGCAACAATGTCGTCTGCCCATCTCGCTGCCGGATGCCAAACATTATTTGTTATTTTTGTTAGCTTGGGTCTTACCTGTTAAAACAAATGTTTGTGTTAATGAATAAATAAATAATTATTTTTGCCTGGCCTTCACTGTCACTGCCTTACTCCACCTGTTATCACCTCGCCTTGCAATACGTCCTGTCCAACGCCATTTGAGTTCCATAACACGTAGGCCTTTTGGTTGGGGAATCTCAAAATACAAAAAAGGCACTTTATATATCTATACTACATCTATACTTATAATATATCTATACTTATAATATTAATATTTAATATATTTAATATATTAAGATAAAGCTGAAGAGTTTATTTGTTTGAACGCGCTAATCTCAGGAACTACTGGTTGGAATTGAAAAATTCTTTTTGTATTGGATATTTCATTTATCGAGGAAGGTTATAGGCTATATGACATCACGCTACGACCAATAGGAGCGGAGCATAAGTGAAAAATGTATCAAAAACGGGGAAAATATTCCGTTTTGAGAGCTTCCGTTGCGTGCGCGGCGCCGATTCCCTTGAGTAGCTGATTTTAAAATGAGAATCACGTCTAAACTGCTAGTCGTAACTTATTGGAAAAAATATATGTTATATTAGACTATATTTTTAATAATTTCATCTGAGCAAATTTTGAGTTTTATTCGTAAAACATAGTGTAATTAATTTGTAAAGTTATGTCCAAAACGGACAAAAACACGACAATCACACCAAAACCGCTGGGCGTATTTTAATGAAATCGACACCATATCAAAGACAATTTAATTATCTACATTTTGATCTGAAGTTTTTTTTTTAAAGTCAAAGAATAATAAGGAAAGTACAAAAAACTACCAAATTTTGGGCCGCGCAGGTGTGAAACGAGTGCGCGTTTTGTTCCCTCAAGGTCGTTGGCGTTAGTCGTCGTCTTAAGTTACGCAACAATCCTGTATGTAGGGTAGGAAGAGTTAAAGGGTAGGGTAAATGGGTAGGTAGGTAGCCAGTTGACGGAAGCGAAGCCGCGTGGGACAGCTAGTAATATTATAAAAAGGAAGGATTTGAATTTTTGTATGTAACAAATTTACTTAAAAACTACTGGACCGATTTCAAAAATTCTTTCACCGTTGGGAAGCTACACTATCCCCGGGTGAGATTGGCTACTTTTTTCCCCTGTATTCCCTCGGGGACGGACGTCCGCTAGTTTAAAATAAAGGGAAAATCTCAGCGTGAAAGGTTTGTCACGCGAATGATACAAATGTTGGTACACGTGAATCGTTTTAAACGCAATCACGTGGCGTGATAGCCCTCTTCCGCCGGTCACGCCACGGACAGATGCACCCAATTGAATATAATACTAAAATAGCGTCATGAATGGCAAATAGATCAATTTATTAAACAACTTATGTAATTTGCCGGTCATTATTTTGACTTGGAGGCCGTCGCGAGACTGCGAAGCATAATACAGTAAGCAGCGGATCACAATTTTTGTTATGGGCCTTTGTCTTGTAGGAAGGTTCAGTAAAAGCAGTATTTGTTTTCGAAACAGCTTATTTTATAATTCAACTAGCTGTCCTACGCAGCTTCTTCTTCTACTTACCCTGCATACATGATTGTTGCGTAACTTAAACCGTTTACGCAGGGCACGCAACGGAAGTTCTCAATAAGGATTATTTTTCCCGTTTTTGCAAAATTTTTCATTTATGCTCCGCACCGCTCCGCTCCGGTCGTAGCGTGAAATTATATAGCCTGTATCCTTCCTCGATAAATAGACTATCCAACACAAAAATATTTTTTCAATTCCGACCAGTAGTTCCTGAGATTAGCGCGTTCAAACAAACAAACAAACTCTTCAGCTTTATAATATTACTAGCTGACCCCCGCGGCTTCGCTCCCGTCAAAATTATAGCCTATGTTACTCGGGAATAATGTAGCTTTCCATAGGTGAAAGATTTTTTTAAATCGGTCCAGCTATTTCAGAGATTAGCCGGAACAAACAGACAGACAGACAAAAATTAAAAAAAAAATATTTTGGTGTATTTACCGTATGTATATTCATATTTACATGTAGTAAAAAACGGTTATTTCAATATTACAAACAGACACTCCAATTTTATTATATGTATTGATTAGTATAGATTTTCTACATAACCTTAGACCGTCGCGTGTCACCTAGTAGTTTTCACGGAAACCCTTGGACTCAATAACAATATGGGAGTAGGATGCAAGCCATAGAAGCGGAGTCTATTACTCCAATGAAGTCTCTCATCGCCGCCATATAAGTAAGAGGTGTAGTTTCAATTTCCAGGATTGTTACAGAGAATTTTCCCGACACAACAAATATCTCAATCACAGTTGGTTAAGCTTGGGAAAAATTCTCGGGACGTCATGTGGTCACGTTGCCAACTGTCTTGGTAATGGTAGTGACCTAGGGAACGGTCCATTACATTTATATCAATTGAAATATTTATTCAGTTACTCAAAACTCTCTAATCATTTCAAGATGACACACTGATCTAATTTATTTACATTACTTATTCTATACATTATTACACACTTTAATGAATAAGAATAAGAAATGTATACATTCTTATTGTATACATTACTTATTCTATACTAATTACTAATAATAAAGAGGAAAGATTTGTATTTTTGTATGTAACAAATAAACTTAAAACTACTGGACCGATTTCAAAAATTCTCTCACCGTTGGGAAGCTACACTATCCCCAGGTAACTGTATTTCCACGGGAACCATAGGTACTCTAAGGTCAATATAAAATCAGTGCTGAACCCACAGATATAAATATAACTAGATAACGCAAGTCCCTCCATCTGTATGAAAACCAAGCGTGCCACCTTTTCACAAACAGTTTAAAAACAAAGGAGAACGGCAGGCTTGTATGGGAGTTTCGTACCGCTAATAGAAATTTCGTGTTTTGGGATATTTTTTGTTTTATTTGGTATTTAATATGATAGATAATCCCTTTTTAAATTCTTAGATTTTTTAAACTGGGGACGTAAATGTTATAACCAGTTTTATTTTTTAAGGTTATGTACTAGTGTACCAATGTAGATTGTTACATATAGGTAAATGTTGCATTATGTGTTATGTAAATTATTTGTTGCTATCTTTGTAGTGTTTTACTTACCATTAAGTAGGTAGATTGAGGTGCGGTTCGTACCTACTCAGGGCATTAGGAGATACCTATATCCAGCAGCGGACTGCAACAGTTTGATAAAAATGAGTTTGATTATATTTAATGTTATTTCTATTTCTAGTAATTAATTATCAATTCAATATTTGTGTTATTTTACGTAAGGCAATTTCTAATAACATAACTGCGTTTAGCGGACGATTTTATAACAAAAAAAAAAAAAAAAAAATTCGTTTATTTCAGGTCCTTGACCCATATAAGTAACACAAAAATACAAATATACTATAGTCAATTCATGCAATAAAAATAAAGTAAAAATTAAAATAAAACAAAACAAAATGAAATATGACAATTAATAAAATACGTTAATATATTAAAATCTTTAGATTGATGTTATCAATTAATCCGAAGTTTTAAAAATAGTAAACTTACATGCAAATAAATGATTTAGTTGACATAATAAGTGGTACAAATTCTATAACCGAACAACAGAAAAAGTATGCGGTACGAAATCTGCCATTCACATTTACTTACCAATGAAAGAAAACATTTCCAATGCCTCGGCCAACTTTTTTTATACATTCTTTACAGCTGAATATGGCATAAAAAGGCACTTTCTCTAGATTTCGGTGGATTTCCGGTGCCGATAATGCTAAATGAAAAGCATGGATTACGATCATTGATCGTAATTTTGCTCCGTTTTTGGCACGTGATGTACATACAGTCGCGTCATCTAGTTAGATTTATATCTGTGGCTAAACCATTGATTTTGAAATATTCTATTGAACAAAAACAATTTTGAAACTTAGTTTAGACTTGTTATTACCTTAAGTTATTACCTTTTTTGGATATCGCTGCACATGCTGAGATAGGAGCCTTTTTGGTCTCGCACGGGGTTTTTATTTTATTATTGTTTAATTGTATGCTTATTTCTCGTGTCTCCTGTGCGGGTCACAAATAAATATTTTTCATTATTTCTTTCTTATGGCAAAACTTTTTTTTGTTTTGTTTCCTAGGTGCATATAGGCTTTTCCGTACTCTGTACTCCACATCCGGTATGGCTGTAAGTGAACACGCCGAATTCACAAAAAAATATGGCAAATATTTATAAAAATATTTCGTACAAATATAAGAACGAAAATAAAAGTATGCAATCACATTTTTGCGTCAACTACGTATTGGTTTTATATTGGGAATGTTTACTCAGCACACTCTGTTCAGTTCGGTGCGTCTTCTGTATGTTTACTTATTACGTTCTACTTTCATCTGTTGACCGCAAGCGTCAGGTATTATGTACAAAGTTACATTACAAGTCACGTGAGAATTCTTAACAAAAGTTCAAGGTAAATCTTTCATAATCTTTATGAACGTTAAATCACGAGTACTGTAATAGTATTTTTGGACGTAGTTAAAATGTTATATTAGACCTTCTTCTACTAGATAGGACACTAATCTGTATTTAGCGCTTCTGCTGAGTATGAGGTCTTAGATTCGAATACGGGGTCGGGCAAAGTTATTGAGTTTTTAACCCCCGCCGTAAAAAAGAGGGGTGTTATAAGTTTTACGTGTGTTGCTGTGTATCTGTGTATCAGTGTATATGTGTATCTGTGTGTCTGTCGGTGGCATCATCGCTCCTAAACGGATGAACCGTGATTTAGTTGTTTTGTTGTTTTGTCGAGAGTGTTTTCAGCTATGTTTGAATAAAATCAGTTCAGCCGTTCAAAAGTTATGGGCGTTTTATTGTTTGAATCGGGGTGTTTTCGCAAGATAAATGTGTTGGGGGTTTATTCAATTTTGAAACATTACTTGTTTGGTATTATTTTTAAACGACTGAAAATACAGAACACTAGCGGACAAATCGCGGTTTCACCCGCGTAGTTCCCGTTCCCGTAGGAATACGGCGATAAAAAGTAGCCTATGTCACTTTGGCATAGTGTAGCTTCCCAAAGGTGAAATAATTTTTAAAATCGGTCCAGTAGTTTCTGAGCCTATTCGGTACAAACAAACAAACAAAAAAATCTTTCCTCTTTATAATATTTGTACAGAACATAAAATAAAATTACGCCTGTATTCCCCGAAGGGTTAGACAGAAATGCTCTTATCCATATTTTAACAATTATAATGCCCGGCACGTAAGTTGGCACGGTTTTAGCGTGGTGGGGGTAAGATCGCGCATATACCGCGAACTGACCAACCACCATATAGAGCGAACGAAACGTGGACACGACACGATTGGTCAGTCGATTCTTGTGTCAACTGACCAAACAATCGCGCGCTCGGCAGGTTTATTACGTATCTTTTGTAAAAGCGAAACGATAGCGATCAAACGCTTTATGTCATAAAAGTCGTTATTACCTGCAGTGTAGATATGGCAGGTCCTACACAATCGTTTGCTACCACCACTTATTTAAAAAAAAACTGCCTACAACTCTAAAAGTTCTGTATGGAAGAGCAATTATTCCGCAAAAATCGCCATCGTTTTGCTCTTGCAAAAGATACGTAATTAGCCTGCGGAACGGTCCTAAACGTTTGCCGCGCTCCGCTTCACTACCAAAGAGAACTAAAAAACGACTTCTGCGCATCTAATGTCTCTCGCCAACTTACCTTCCGGGGATTACAAGTTTAAGTACCATGTAATTGGAAGCGAGCCTTTTGCCATCAACTGAGCATAAATCCAGACTCTGGACTGCTACTGAGAAATTCCAGATAGAACAAGGAAAATTTCAAAATTTAGAAAACCCCCGGCACATTTATCTTGCGAAAACACCCCGATTCAAACAGTAAAACTCTCATAACTTTTGAACGGCTGAACCGATTTTATTCAAACATAGCTAAGAACACTCTCGACAAAATCACCTTTCAAACAAAAGAAACTAAATCAAAAGTGGTTCATCCGTTTAGGCGCTGTGATGCCACAGACAGACACACAGATACACATATACACTGATACACAGATACACAGCAACACACGTCAAACTTATAACACCCCTCTTTTTCCGGCGGGGGTTAAATAGGTAAAACGATCGAGCAGTGGTGGCCCAGTGGTCACGGCCGCGACTTACAAGTTGTTGGTCGTTTCGAACCCCGGCAGGCGCTTTACTTTGTGTAAATGATTTCATCACCACTGCTCTCAAAACGGTGAAAGAAAACATCGTGAGGAAACCGGCATGTTAGAACCAAAAATTCGAAGACATGTGACATCTACCAACATGCACTGGGCCTGCGTGGTGGATTACGGCCCATTCCCTCTCACAGAGAGGAATGCACGTACATCGGACCAAATGCGAGACAAGGTGCGGAAAAGAGGTCCATCTATCATATACTATCCTAGGTAAAACGATTCCGCAAGCCGTATTGTCGGTATGAAGCAGAAAAATCCAGTGCTAAAATTCAGGAACACCGAATGACGTAGGTTTAAATCACAATTGAAGACATTCATCCTTGTTACAGTTATGGCTGACGTTTGGCGCATCGCTGTCCTTCCTAATCATCGGCTTGGTGAGGGGCTACTCCGCCTCTGCGATCCCGTCTATCGAGGCCGTAGACCCGGAAATCATACAAAGCAGTGAGCAGAAATCATGGATAGGTAAGAAAATAGAAATATAAAAACAGGAGAAGTGGCAAAGGGGCGTGTCGGGGTCCGCGCGACGTGGTCATAGTGACCATGACATAGGCAAGGGTAGGTTTTAGTTTTCAAATATCACAGCGACTGTACTATTTTTACCCGACTGCCGAAGGAGGGTAATGTGTTTATCAGTCTATGTATGTATGTATGTTTGTTCCTATATGGCGTTCCAGAGACCAAACGCGTTGGCCGATTTTAATGTTTCATACGTCAATCGATGCGTGTTAACCCTGCGAGTGTCATAGGCTACATTAAAATTGGACAATAGAAAAATGGCGGATTTTGGGTGCCATATTGTGGGGGCCCAAATTATTATTTTTTTCCAAACCCATCGTGTGGGGTATCAAAATAAAGGGTTTTAAGAGGTGATTTCAAAAATATATAACACTTATATGTTTAAATGTATCTAATTTGAAAAATAACGAACTTAAAAGTTATAAATAAAAAAACTTAATTCAAAAAATCAAAAAAACCCGACTGCTTCAAAAGCGAACTAAAAAGTCGTAAACAAGGAAAAAATCATGCTGTGCAGGCGGAGGATAGGTACACCAGATTTTGGTCAGCCAGCCTGCGAATATTGTATCCTCCGACTGCACAGCATGTTTTTTTCCTTGTTTACGACTTTTTAGTTCGCTTTTGAAGCAGTCGGGTTTTTTGATTTTTTGATTAAGTTTTTTTTTTGCAAAAAATACATTGCTCCATAACCACTACGTAAGTTTGTCGCTAAGTGACTGGGCAAGCAATGCAAAAATCACAAAAAGTTATTTTATTATGCGGATGCATCGCGTAGTACGGCCGCTGCTTCTTGCAATGACTTATTGATGTCTTGTGCAGATGTTTTTGTGTGGGTAAGTTGTACGGTGCTTGGTAAATACACGCTGTGCCTCATGGGATAAGGTTTATAATTGATTGTGTAGTACATTCTGATTTAAGAAATGCGGGTGTGTGCGCGACTGCGTATCTATTGCTTTCTTAATTACATGTGTAGTAGTTGCCGTGTGGTAGGGGCAAACTGGAGACACAGGTTTCCGATATATTTAGTCTACCGGGAACATCTTCTTGTTTATAAAGAATAACTAAGCGGACTTTTTGTTGGTACATATTTATTCAAACGTAATAATTAATAAGATGTCCTGGGTTCGACTCCGAAGTCTGTATCAGCCCAGAGGCTGGATTTGTGCCTTGCTAGCGAAGGCAGTTGAAATGTGGGTGTTAAAAGGAAATGTGGGCAATGAGCTCCGACTGAATTTCCTTTTCCTTAGACATTATCATCAACCACAGCCTATAGCAGTACACTACTGGACATAGGCCTCTCCAATTGCACGCCTTTTGGCTGCTACCAGCCACCCTGCGAAGGTCGTCGCTCCACCTAGCCTGAGGGAGTCCTACCTTACGTTTACCAGTTCGCGGTCTCCACTCAAGAACACGTTTACCCCAACGGTCATCGGTTCTACGACTTATATGGCCGGTCCATTACCACTTCAGCTTACTTATTCTGTGAGCTATGTCGACAGCGTTGGCTCTCTGCCGGATCACCTCGTTTCGGATTCGATCCCTAAGAGAGACTAGAATTTCCTTGGTAAAAAGTCTTAAGGCGCCGATTCCCTTGAGTAGCTAATTTTAAAATGAGAATCACGTCTAAACGGCTTGTCGTAATTTATTGGAAAAAATATATGTTACATAAGACCATTTTTTTAATAATTTCATCTGAGCAAATTTTGAGTTTTATTCGTATAACATAGTGTAATTAATTTGTAATGTTATGTCTAAAACGGACAAAAACACGACAATCACAACAAAACCCCTGGGCGTATTTTAATGAAATCGACACCATATCAAAGACAATTTAATTATCTACATTTTGATCTGAAGTTTTTTTTTTAAAGTCATAGAATAATAAGAAAAGTACAAAAAACTACTAAATTTCGGGCCGCGCGGATGAGAAACGAGGGCGCGTTTTGTTCCCTCAAGGTCGTTGGCGTTAGTCGTCGTCTTAATTCGAGGTTTGGCTCTCGCCTATTTCCTCCTTCCAGTATTGGACAAATTTAATAGATATTCCATAAATTTAATAAAAATGATATAAGTTGTGCATTTATGTTTTCCTTTTTATTTATAGTTGTCAAATGTGTACACAATGCTTTGTTGATAGCGCAATTTTGAGAATTTTTTGAGGATTTTAGTACTTCTAAAGATAATGTATCAAAAATGAAAACAGGGACTCAGTTTATATCTTTCTTTTTCAGTTTATGGAATTTCTTTTAAATTGGCTCAATATTGGAGGAGGAAATAGGCGAGAGCCAAACCTCAAATTATGACTTTTTACTTAGGATATTCAATCGGATGTCTGTTACCGCATTGCCTCTTAAGTCCTCTCCCACCGGTTTCAGGAAAACTGGCGTATTTAGTGACGTTACGCTATGTATGTTACGTAAAGGAACTCTATAGGCCCAAATTCTATTGGGACGTTGTACAAAATTCGTAGCGTAGGTATTATCAGGGTCAGTTGGATGGGACGTTTTGGTTAGTAACGGAAGTAAAACATTGAGTAGGCGTATAGTTGTAAAGCAGAGCCCGGCAAGGATTGAGTGGGTGGACACCTTTATTTTAGACACAATCACAATCTAGCGGCTATTTTTGCGTTGTTGTTATGTGAATAATACTTAGTCCTTTTATCCTGTTTATGGCTCAGTACTTTACTTTTATATTAAAACAATTTTTGTAACGGATACTAGAGAAGAAGTTACTTACCAACTTTTGACACATTGTGGTTTTATCCAATACCTGCAACTCTTAGATAGAAATGCTGAAGGAACAATAAGGCTTATTGGTCCTTTGTACTGCCAGTCATTGAACATGTTCATCTGTCTAAGATGTCGTGTTGGCCCAGTGGCTAAGACTTCCCCTCTCGTGCTTGGGTTCAAATATGGGCAAGTACCAATGTAACTGCTTCAAATTCATATGTAATTTCTAAGTTTATCTTAGACATCACAGGCAACGGTGAAGGAAAACATCGTGAGGAATTGAATGTAAGTCTGAAATAGCCAAGTCAGGTTTGTGAGGTTCCACATTCGCACACAAATAGAAGAAGATCTGTATAGAGGATGTTTACGTTTGCTTAAGTTCGGCTCAAAATGTCAATTAATTTCTCACTTAGTGTAGTTTGTTGAGCATGATAACAGATTAGCCGTAACGGCAATATATAGTAACAAAATGTGTGTTCATGAAAAATTTTCATTTGGTCTTCAGAATTGATCAACAATGTAAATAATACTTGTTAGCAGTTCAGTGGCAATGACTGTATACTTACTATAAATAGGTATTGAGATTATTTTTCAGCAAAAGAGCTTATCACCAATTAAATGTTTCTTGTTATGGTGTCAGGGCCGTCTTTATAGTCGTATGTACCGTTGTATAGCCTCCTTTTTTAACCGACTGCCGAAGGAGGGTAATGTGTTTATGTATGTATGTTTGTTCCTTTATGGCGTTCCAGAGACCAAACGCGTTGGCCGATTGGCCGTCAATCGATTCGTCTTAACCCTGCGAGTGTCATAGGCTACATTAAATATACATTTTTAATAATACATTTTTGGATGCCATATTGTGGGGGCCCAAATTTTTTTTTCTTCCGAACCCATCGTGTGGGGTATCAAAATAAAGGGTTTTAAGAATGATTTCAAAAATATATAATAATTATATGTTTAAATCTATCTCATTCGAAAAAAAACTAACTATAACTTTTATAAATAAAAAAACATTAAATCAAAAAATCAAAAAACCCGACTGCTTCAAAAGCGAACTAGAAAGGCGTAGACAAGGAAAAAATAATAGCGGAGGATACACCAGATTTTGGTCAGCAAGCCCGCGAATATGTATCCTCCGACTGCACAGCATGATTTTTTCCTTGTCTACGACTTTCTAGTTCGCTTTTGAAGCAGTCGGGTTTTTTGATTTAACTTTTTTTTTTGTGGTGAGTATCTTCCAAAGACTTCTCCCGCTCTGGGTGAAGCTGCAGGATGTGTCAGACTTTTACTGACTAAAACCCACCCGTGTTCCTTCAGTTGCTTAAGCCAGGGCCGCGGTAATTCTCTTTCAAATTTAGCCGCGACACCGTTGTACGGCCAAGGCTTTACAACAAAAATGTGTCCATCAGCTGATCCCCCAAGTACCTAATTGATGAGACCTTAACATTATCCTCAATATGTTAATCCGTTTGGTAGAGTTTTGCGAATATATATTAAAGAAGGAAAAAAAATTGATTGCCTCGATGGCGCAAACAAGGCGAAATGTGTTTTTTTTTCGTTTTACCGCATGCTTCTCGTTGGTTTGCACTGAAATAATTGTTTTCGAGCTGAATTCATTAATAAAAACGCGTTTTTTTTTTTAAATAAAATATATCTCAATATAATATTCATGATATAAAACCGATATATTTTTACAAACACATACTAAAGCTTTTTACCATTGTTACAATTTATTTAAAAGTTTCAGGATTTTCAGAAATCATTACAAGAAAAAAATATTTTAGATACTATACAGAAGAACAACTGCCTTTTTAGGGTTCCGTAGACAAAAGGCAAAAAACGGAACCCTTATAGATTCGTCATGTCTGTCTGTCTGTCTGTCTGTCCGTCCGTATGTCACAGCCACTTTTTTCCGAAACTATAAGAACTATGCTGTTGAAACTTGGTAAGTAGATGTATTCTGTAAACCGCATTAAGATTTTCATACAAAAATAAAAATAAAACAATAAATTTTGGGGGTTCCCAAACTTAAAACTAAAACTAAAAATATTTTTTTTTCATCAAACCCATACGTGTGGGGTACCTATCTATGGATAGGTCTTCAAAAATGATATAGAGGTTTCTAATATCATTTTTTTCTAAACTGAATAGTTTGCGCGAGAGACTCTTCCAATGTGGTAAAATGTGTCCCCCCCCCCTGTAACTTCTAAAATAAGAGAATGAAAAAACTGAAAAAAATATATGATGTACATTACAATGTAAACTGCCAGCGAAAATTGGTTTGAACGAGATCTAGTCAGTAGTTTTTTTTTTAATACGTCATAAATCGTAAACCGCAATTTACCAAGTAGGGAACCCTTCGTGCGCGAGTCCGACTCGCACTTGGCCGGTTTTTTTTTAATGTTCCCACTGCTGGGACTTAGGCCTACTCTTATAGAGGGAGTCGGGCTATAATCCACCACGCGGGCCCAATGCGGATTGATAGATGTCATATGTCTTTGAATTTTTGGTTCTAGGACATGCCGGTTTCCTCACGATGTTTTCCTTCACCGTTTTAAGAGCAGTGGTTATGAAATAAATTACACAAAGTAATGCGCCTGCTCGGGTTCGAACCCACGACCTACAACTCGTAAGTCGGGGCCGCAACCACTACGCCACCGCTGCTCTCCTACGCCAGCACTACTCTCAAAAAAAAAATACATAAGATAAATTTATTATAACTAACACATAATCTTATTTCCCAGGTGCAATCCCTCCTTTGGGTGCCTTCCTCGGCAGTATGTTGTCCGGAGCTCTGATGCAACGTCTGGGTCGCAAGCGCACGTTACAGCTGACGTCACCCATCTGGGTGGCTGCCTGGCTGATCCTGGGCTTCGCCAAGTATTACCCGCTGCTGCTTGTGGGCAGAATGATCACCGGAGTTGGGGTCGGCTTCGTGTTGGCTACAGCACAAGTCTACGTAAGTTTGCATGATCTAGTTGAAGATGAAGAGTTAACATTGTTTTAGAATCTGAACCTTTATTTGTAAACATGCTTTTACTTGCGAGATATTGTAGGATTCATTGATTTACCTGTTAATGCTTTTAATACTTTTTACCTATTCGTAGTATAGTGTGTAGTACTATATAACACATAATATGATTTTATTAATGTATGTACTTATGTAAATATTGTAAAACACCTATTTTTTTAAAGAGTAAGTATAGAGTTTCTTGTGCATTCTTCTCCATAACAAGCTACTTTTCCGAGTGCACGGTAGAATCGATTTTGATTACGTGTAAATTTTAATTTTAATTTGTAATTGTTTGACGTTCAAAAGTGCCGCTTATTGGCCTAGTTAAATAAATATATTTGACTTTGACTTTGATTGATTGAGTTGGTTAGCTACAATCTAGGGGTATTTAAGTCAAGAGTGAATAGGTTACTTCTAGGCAAGCGTGCTTCACCGTCGACCACATCATCGCTTACCATCAGGCGAGATAGTGGTCAAATGCGAGCCTATTGACTATAAAAAACCGGCCACGTGCGTGTCGGACTTCCAAACCGCAAAATTATTTTAGTTTAGTAACAGGAAAAAATAGGGCATTCCATAGAAAAAGCTGATTTATCAATATATTGGTAGTTATTAGTAAAATATACGTAATAATAAACATTATCACCAAATTTCAAGTTCATACGTCAAGGGGAAGTTAAAAAATACTTCGGAACAAAATTTTATGCAAAATGCTGACTTTGGTGGACTCTCATTCCGTTGTTGTCCAATATTTGTGTAAACAAGAAATATAGTATTTATCTACTCAACGATTTCTTAACAACGATTCCCCACTCAATGGGGTAGGTCAATACATTTTTTTACGCCCCCCCTTTTTCTGTATGGGAGCCCACATAAAAATACTGAAAAAGAACCAGAAAAATTTGCATGCCTTTGGGTCAAAAAGAAGCTCATACTGTGAAAATTTGAAGACTCCAACCGTTTGGCCGTAAAACCCGTGTTACAGACGACGGACAGACAAACAAACGGACACGTGAGTGACAACAATAGGATTCCGTTTGGACCCTTCGGGTAAGGAACCTTAAAAACCACAATCGCTGAGGCTATCACAGAATATTTTTTATGCCGAATAAATGCACGATTCCTGAGGAAAGGCCACAGATACAAAACCACAAGAAAAAAAGTAGTTGTGTTGTGTATCCGTTTGATACCATGATAAAATGAACCAAGATAACAAGGAAGATTGCCAATGAATTATAATGTCAATATTTTAGTCGACAGGTATTGCGATTTGCAATGCAAATCTATGCAAATGTTGCATAAAAATGTAAATATTCAGTTGCCATGAACCGAGTGAACTCGTTACAACACACTATATAAAATATAATTGTATCCACAATTTTTTAACTAGCCAGAATTAAAAATAAAGAGTGTAGATTTACCTAACAATAATTCATAGTCTTAAAACATTATGATTTTAATTGTATTTCCATTTGCCATGGCAAAAGTCTCCCCTAAGGCCCAGTTTTTTGATCCTAGTTAACTCAACCAATAAAAAAAATGCGCATTAATAAATAGTTTTGAATTTTGAGAAAACGCGTTTTTTCATCAATTGGTGGCATCACAAATGATGAAATTAAGTTGAAAACTTAATTATTCAATCATTATTTAGACAAAAAAAATATAGAATAAACGCGTTTTACCGAAATTTTAAACCATCGGTTAACATATTTAAACATTGGTTGAGTTAACTGCAGATAAAAAACACTGGGCCTAAGTCCTATCAGACATTCTTTTCCCGCGCCGTCGCAAGCCAGCCCTCATGGTACGCGTCCAAATAATCTCGTCACCTCTTTCTGGGACGTCCTCGACGGCGCCTTCCATCTTCAAATATCAATAAATTAAATTAAATTATGTATATAACAGATGACTTCTTTACATTGAAAACAAATTAATATAAATATAATAAAATTGTTATCAGGAAATACGCAAATCCACTCATTCATAACACAGACGGCAACGTTAGGTACAAGGAACAGTAGATCAAACTCATCGGATCATATAATTATACACACACTAATTTGCACAAAGAGAATACGTCTTTAATCTCTGGTCATAATATTATGACTGTTTGTAGTGTTCACGTGACCTTCTCTAGTGTTTGGATCATTGTATTAAGAGTATTAGATGACCGCAGGACGGGAGATCTTAACAGGCTAAAGCTTTGTTTGAATACAACATAGGTCTCCATTTACATTTTGCATTTGCTCTGTATACTGTACGATATGCATTTTTGCGGTCGTTTCTCTCATCTCGGTCATTATCTATATATATAAAAGAAAGTCGTGTTAGTTACACTATTTATAACTCAAGAACGGCTGAATTGATTTGGCTGAAAATCGGTGGGGAGGTAGCTTAGAAACAGGAGAAGGACATAGGATAGTAAGAAGGGTTGTGTAGGGTAGGTTAGGGTAGGGTAGATGAATGTTTGGTGTTTTTAAGGCAAAACAAAGGTTGCTGGGTCAGCTAGTTATTAATAGAAACGACTTTATGTGAACAGATTTTTTTGATTCTTTAGTTGTTTATTTTATTAGTTACCTAGTGCAAGTGCAAATCTTTAGTAATCCGCCATGTTTAGTTTGTTTAATATTATTTTGTGTCTAATCCCTTGAGTGCTAATTAGCAGACCCAATAGAATAGAATAGAATAGAATAGAATAGAGTAGAGTAGAGTAGAGTAGAGTAGAGTAGAGTAGAGTAGAGTAGAGTAGAGTAGAGTAGAGTAAAGTAGAGTAGAGTAGAGTAGAGTAGAGTAGAGTAGAGTAGAGTTGAGTTGACTAGAGTAGAGTAGAGTAGAGTAGAGTAGGGTAGAGTAGAGTAGAGTAGAGTAGAGTAGAGTAGAGTAGAGTAGAGTAGAGTAGAGTAGAGTAGAAATGAGTTGAGTTGAGTTGAGTTGAGTTGATTTGAATAGAATAGAATAGAGTAGAATATTTGTTTGCGTAAAACATGGTATACAAGGGTGTTATATACAAATTGAGGCACAAGCATGTTTAGCTAGGATAAAACATAGCATGCAAAATTTTAGAAAACAATTGTTTCTGGGAACCATAGTTCCCAATTGTATCAGGTCACTTGTCTAGCTAGAGCATCATCATCATCTTCCTGCCCTTGTGCCATGTTACTTGGGGTCGGCGCAACACGTTTTCTTCTTCCATACCATCCTGTCCCCCGTCATTCCATCACTGACGCCCTTTTCTTTCATACCCTTTTCTTGCTGATATATGATTTATCAAATGTTAGATACTCTTAAATTAATCTTGTTGCTTATATCTCACACATCTGTAGAATGACTGTAAACTGGAGGAGCGGAACCACCTAATACAAGCAAAATCTTTGCTTAAAAGGCGACTCCAAACCTAACATAGTTATATCGTTAGGTGAAGAAATAAACTTTTTTTTTTTTTTTATATCACTCCTCACACAGTCAATCCATCTTTTCTTTTCTTTTCTTGTCTAGCTGGAGCATAGCTTCTAGAAAAGTGGCATGAACATAGAGTGTACCCGTGTTCCAAGTTTCATTCAAGTTCAGCGGTCGGTTGAGGCGTGATATCATCAAACATCCAGACTTTATCGTTAGTAACTTAGAACAAATTTGTTGGTCCTTTTTAGGGTTCCGTACCCAAAGGGTAGGTCACACAAGGGCGGTCCGTCTGTCTGTCTGTCTGACACCTGGCTATATCTCATGAACCGTGATAGCTAGTCATTTGAAATTTTAACAGATGTTGTATTTCTGTTGCCGCTATAACAACAAATACTAATAGTTAAGGGGGGCTCCCATACAACAAACGTGATTTTTATTCCGTTTTTTGCGATAATGGTACGGAACCCTTCGTGCGCGAGTCCGACTCGCACTTGGCCGGTTTTTATTTTGTTATGTACTTGCAATTCGTTAATGTAATCAGCCAAGTTTGCTTTGTTAAATTGCTTTATAATGAACGAATTTCATCATAACAACTCCGAACGTAATGAAAATAAATATTCGAGCATTCGCTCTTGGTTTTTGTGCAAACACAGTTCATGTCAGTCCACTTACACGTTTTTATCACTTACTTGTAATTAATTGGTTTGTGAAATGAATAAAGATATTGTTGTTTTTATATTGTTGCTGGTATTATTGCAATGATTGTCACCGTTTATAATGTAGAGTAACATACTTTTAATTTATAAAAATAAGTACTTTACGTGTCATTTGGTTTTTTTTTTTTTGTTAAGAAACGTTGCCCCACACTAGGAATTTCTTCCTGTATCGTGGGTGCGTTTACAAACATATAAACTCACATACACAACACCCAGAGCCGGAACAACTATTTGTAGGTCATACAAATATTTGTTCCATGCGGGAATCGAACCCGCGACACGCAGCACAGCAGTCAATCACTCAACTACTGCGCCAACCTTGCGATTGATAGAAGCTTGAACATAAGATCCAACCTACGGAACAGATTCATTTATTTGTATGTACACGAGATTAGAACAAAGACTACTTTTTATTCCGATATTATTTTCTGCCTTCATTTCATCTTCATTTATTTGAGTAGTTTCTGACCGCGACTTCGTCCACGTATAAGGTTTTTCCTTTTTGATATGTTCGTAAACCTTCTTCAAGAATTGGGCTCTCAAATGCAAAAAGACTAGAAGTCACAGAGATATAGAGCGATCAAACAAAATCAATAGTATATTATGCAACTAGTGAATAAAAGACGGATTTAAAGCGAGGGCCATAGATGAATCAAGAGCAAGTGAAGGATTCTAACGACTGAATCAAGACCGTAGGGAGTGATTCATGATGATTGAATCACGAGCATAGCGAGTGATTCAAGTGTTAGAATCATGAGCGACGCGAGTGATTCATGGCTCTCGATATAAATCCGTTTTATTCAAGAGTTGCATACTATATTTTATACCATGACTTCGAGAAAAAGAAAGATTTAAGCGAAAAGCACAAGGAATATTACGAGTAATAAATAAATAAATGGTTTATTACCTTCAAAATTTACATAAAATGTGAAACCCTGACCCCTGAGCTAGGTAACAGCACCTGTGTTTCAGAGGCCAGTGACCACCTCCGTTACGTTACATAATTATAATTAATTAAATACCATTCCAATTAATATTAGAATTACAATACAAACAAGTATTCAATAAATATCTTAGACTAAAATCAAAATCAAAGCCAAAATTAAAATCGAAGAAGGAGTTTGTGTATCGAGTATATTTTGCGCAAGGAGGCGCAAGGAGGTTACATAGCATTGAGATGGACGTCTAATACATTGGTGTGTTCCAAATTCAAACACCAAAACAGTGATTAAAAGTGCTTTTTATTCACTGTTTTCAGTGAATAAAATAAGCTTTTTAGAGGGGGAATGGTATAAAATCTTTTTTTTTTATTTCATATAGGCCTACATGGGCACTTATAAAACGACGACAAAAGGTGCACGGTTCGGGTTGGTCTTTTCCTATGGAGAAGAACCGGCAAGAAACTCCATGGTTACTCTTTTAAAAAATGGTTTGGTTTTACAATATTTCCTTGTTACAGTATTAGTACTTAGATATGGGGGGACAACGTAGGCCCGACAAGAAGTCGTAAGAAAAACAAAAAAAAGAAGTAATATTATATAAACAAAAGAAAATAAAACGAGTTAAAAAGTTAACAAATGTTAATTAACAAGCATCTAGAAGGCCTACAATGTTCACACATTTACAAAACAATCGGTAAAGGAATCTATACAAAAGTAAAATAAAAAAAAAAGACTAAATCTAACATGTGGCACAAATGTTGTTATCAGTGCTGTAACTATTCTTAGCAAAGGGCTATGAAGATGATTGTAAACCATTGTAAAAAGGCTAATTAAAAGAAGGAAAAAAAACAAAGAATTAATGAGATTGAGAATAGTTAGAGACATCCACATATTTGTGCCGTTTATGAGTTACTAGGGAAGCCGCATGCGCAGGAGCTAAAGCCAAATTTTTTATCTTCAACGTAGTCCTTGATTTTATAATATGCTTTCTAGGGTTCCGTAGCCAAATGGCAAAAAAACGGCACCCTTATAGATTCGTCATGTCTGTCTGTCCGTCCGTATGTCACAGCCACTTTTTGCCGAAACTATATGAACTATGCTGTTGAAACTTGGTAAGCAGATGTATTCTGTGAACCGCATTAGGATTTTCACACAAATATAGAAAAAAAAACATAAATTTTGGGGGTTCCCATACTTGGAACTGAAACTAATTTTTTTTTTTAACATCAGACCCATACATGTGGGATATCTTTGGATAGGTCTTCAAAAATTATATTGAGGATTCTAATATCATTTTTTTCTAAACTGAATAGTTTGCGCGAGAGACACTTCCAAAGTGGTAAAATGTGTGTCCGCCTCCTGTAACTTCTAAATTATGAGAATGATTAAACTAAAAAAAATAATAAGATGTACATAACCATGTAAACTTCTGGTTTGAACGAGATCTAGTAAGTAGTTTTTCGCGAGTCCGACTCGCACTTGGCCGGTTTTTTTAATAAGGACACGTTTGATGTAGTTTTTGATGACCTAAACAAACTAACTCTTCAGCTGTACTATATTTTAGTTATGGTTATCATTCGTTCGCCTTTATCCGGACATGTCCAGACTGTTGGCAGCCTTCTAATTTGTCCGGATTTTTCGCTTGGACAATATGTTGTATTTTTATCATACCATTCATTAAGAATATTTTCTAGTATCTTACTTTTGAGATCGCGATTTGTAGTCGGGTTTAAGTTTTCAGACAATTTTTCTTTCGTAACTAATTTATCCGGCGTTTTTTATCGAAAGTCCTTTTTGTCAGAAATTAACAATTTTAGAAATGGTAACCCTAAGTATAGTACGGTTTTTAACAATTTTAGGATAACTTGCAGCTAGCTACTGGATATACATTTGTAGTACTAACAATATTATTATCCCCATGTACTTTTGAAGGTGAGTGAATGCTGTGACCCTGAGATTCGCGGCCGGCTGGGCTCCCTGCCGACCCTATCCATGTCTCTCGGGATCCTCATCTCGTACGTGGCCGGGAACTGGCTGTACTGGAGATACCTCGCCTTCCTGTCTGCTGTGTTTTGTGGTAAATATTGCATCTATTACGTAATTATGTTATATACAAAGGGCAACAGAGAGAGCTATGCTCGGAGTTTCCTTGCAAGGTTACCGACATAGCCCGAAGAATTGCCAAACTTAGGTGGCAGTGGGCAGGGCACATTGCTCGAAGAACGGATGGCCGTTGGGGCCGAAAAGTTGTAGAGTGGCGACCGCGTACGGGAGGACCTGCGTCTGGCGTTGGTGTTGGAAGGCCTCCCAACGACGAAGGAGCGAGAGTATGGTCACTTAAGGCGCCGATTCCCTTGAGTAGCTGACTTTAAAATAAGAATCACGTCTAAACTGCTTGTTGTGATTTTTTGGAAAAATATATGTTATATAAGACCATTTTCTTAATAATTTCATCTAAGCAGAATTTAAATTTTATTCGTATAACATAGTGTAATTAATTTGTAAAGTTATGTCTAAAACGGAAAAAAAAACACGACAATCGCACCAAAACCGCTGGGCGTATTTTAGTGAAATCGACACCATCTCAAAGACCATTTAATTATCTACATTTTGATCTGAGGTTTTTTTTTAATGTCATAGAATAATAAGGAAAGTACAAAAAACTACTAAATTTTAGGTCGCGTGGGTGTGAAACGTGTGCGTCTTTTGTTCCCTCAAGGTCGTTGGCGTTATTCGTCGTCTTAAGTTTGCCAATGTATTTTTTTTTTGGAAAAGTAAATGAATCTGCCTAGCCTTTTCCCAACTTCATTGGGGTCGGCTTCCAGTCTAACCGGATACAGCTAAGTACCAGTGTTTTACAAAGAGCGACTACCTATCTGACCTCCACAATCCAGTAACTGGGTAACACGATTCCTCTTAGCTAGACTAGTGACAGATCTAAGCCTTCTGACTACCCGTAACGACTGTCAAAGATCTTCAAATGACAGCCGGGACCAACGGCTTAACGTGCTTTCCGAGGCACGGAGGAAACTCGGTATGTTGAAATGGTCACCCATCCACGGACCGACCTCCTCAAGCGTTGCTTAACCTTGATGATCGACCAGTGCTGCTGTTATTAATTAGCAACGAGATCCTCTCTTTGGAAAAGTAAATAACCGGGAATATTATTATTTTCAGTGGCATTATTTGTGGTGCTCCTACCTCTACCTGAATCGCCCGTATGGCTGCAATCTAAGGGTCTGGATGCTTCGGAGTCTATTAAGTGGCTGCACTTGTCTGCCCGAGCTACTGCTACCGTTAAGGAAGATAATCAAGAGTGAGTATTTTACTATCTTTTATATAACTTGCAATGTATGTATGTATGTAATATAGAAAGAAATATATGTAAGTGTGTTTGGGTCAAATCTTGCACAATTTTTGCATCTTGCATTATTTTCCTAGCGACTGTGTCCCGAATGTAGCTACTTGAGTATCATGTCTCGAAGAGGTTTCTCATCTGGATGCTCAGGTTACTAGGATACTCTTCTGCTTTTGGAAGGAGCTCTGTACATCTGCACAACACTCTTCGTTTAAAGAATCATAGACATAGGCCTCCCACAAGCGTCGCCACATTGACCGATCCCGTGCGTCTCGCAATCAGCGGATCCCCGCAACCTTTTCACCAGGTCATTGGTCCACCTGGTGGGAGGCCTTCCAACGCAACGTCTTCCGGTTTGCGGTCGCCACTCCAGAACCTTTCTGCCCCATCGGCCATCCGTTCTGCGAGCAATGTGCCCTGCCCTTAAGTTTGGCAATTCTTCGGGCTATGTCGGTAACCCTGGTTCTCTTGCGGATCTCTACATTTCTGATTCGATCACGCAAGGAAACTCCGAGCATAGCCCTCTCCATTGCTCTTTGAGTGACTGTAAGCTTTCTGATAAGGCCCATTGTAAGCGGCCACGTCTCAGAGCCATATGTCATCACTGGCAACACACTCGTCATAGACTTTCATCTTGAGACACTGTGGTAAGTTGGACGAGAAGATACCGCGCAACTGCCCGAACGCTGTCCAGCCGAGTCTTATTCGACGGTTGACCTCTTTCTCGAAGTTGGCCCTAACCAATTGGATCGTTTGTCCCAGCTAGACATTGTCGCCCACAACTTCGAGTGTAGAGTCTCCGACCTTGATAGAAGTGGGTGTAACATGGGCATTCAACATGAACTTGGTTTTGTCCATGTTCATCCTAAGACCCACTCTTTCGTTTATAGAATGTAGACCATCATTCTAGCGTACCTACATAGGTATAATTACATACTTGTATATAACCCTGAATCTAATCGGTGCATCCAAACATTTGCATCTACAAACATGACTTCTAGTCTGTGTTCCTATAAACGAAGTAAACCCACAGATTACTAGATAGTTGCGTCGTCGCATCACTACTGTATTCATAACATCACTATACTCTTTTCGCTGTAGCATGGTGCGTGTGACAGTTTCAATAAAATTTTTTACGCATATACGTATACGCATTTTTTGTAGTTTAACGTCATACAGGCAACTATGGTTTAAGGATAACTATGATATGACGTTAAACTACAAAAAACGCGTTACATATAAGCGTGAAAATGTTATTGAAACTGTCAACCGCACCATGCTACAGCGAAAAGAGTGTAAGTTAATTTGTTGCTTTAGACTATGGAATAACGACAAGACATATAAAAATAATGGGTTTAGTATGTCTACCGTATGTAGCGTGTTTTATTATCTTGTTACCAGCAAAAATAATATCGACTACTTAGTTGTTCATGTGTTATTCATTAAGTATTTTGCACACATTGTATCTGTAACCACATTACACTGTAAGTTTATAATAATAAATCGCGTGATATTGGAAACTATTCAATAAGGCAATATATCAAGATTTTTAACCGACTTACCAAAAAGGAGAAGGTTTTGTGTTCGACTTTGTTTGTATTTTTTTTGTGTGTTTTTCACCGTTATCTCCGTCAATTGTGGACCAATTTATTTTATGTTATTCGGGTAATCTATTCTGGCGTTATACTGACCTTACTAAACAACTTGCCTATTAGGTTGGTAAAACTAAAAAGGGAAAAATAAAAAAAAACTTTTTTGCAAAAAAATCCTACAGACTTCCAAATGAAAAACTACAAAGTGAAAAATAACCTAATTTTTGGAAGTCGGTGTCCAAATCGCAAAAAAAATGGTACCGACGAAAGACACCGACTTCCAAAAATTAAGTTATTTTGCACTTTGTAGTTTTTCATTTGGAAGTCGGTAGTATTCTTTAGCAATAAAGTTTTTTTTTAATAAGTAATTTGGTTGGAGTTTATTGTACGTATATTTGAAACGATCTATTCACAATATATCGAGAATTTATAATCTCACAAGATTAATTACAAACTTATGGTCTTGTCTGCAATAATCCGGTGAAATATCTTTATTTATATCCTTGTAATTAAAAAACTACTGTTGCCTTGATAGTTTAATATTGTGTACTCAGCATATCGATTTCCTTTCTTCGTCATGTTGCATGGATAATTATTTAACTATGGCATTTTCTATAATTAAGCTTATTGCTTTATATAGTAATGATAACGTAAGAGACAATGTTTTATTACGATGATTATAAAATATCTCTTACTGGCAAGCCGAGGACACACACACACACACACACACACACATTACGAATAACTGTGATTTGAGGAAAGTGAACATTTGATAAACGATTTTAGGTGCTTTACTTTTCCCGATGTGTTGTTTAGATTTCGAAGACATATTTTTATTCTATTGAAGTGACCACAATGGTACTTAATAAGACAATTAACATAATAACAACTAGGAAACGTAATAAAAACTTGCAGATTACCACTCTCAGTAAAAAGCACTTTACTTACAATTACAAACCGCAATCTCTACACTCCTTAAAAAAGACGCCTCAACTTGTTATAGTTTCACCTTGCTTGAGGTCGACGGGGCAGCAACCGACGGCACAAGTAATTGCTACCGGGCAGGCGGTCACGTTGCGTTACATATTCTGAGGCCGATTGCAACGATTACCGATACGATGATGTGACAACTTCCCAAATAATTATGTTGGCGTGTTCTGTCTACTTAAAAAGCAAATTGTTAGCACGTGAATGAGATTGGTTTATTGTCCTCTAACAAGGTGCACTTACTGGTATCGATAATAGGGATATAGAAAATCTTGCAGAAGATACTTCTAAAACATGAGTTGTTGATTTTCTTCGTCTAAATCCTGTAAACAGCTAACCATATCATCACAGCTGTAGTGATGATATGTTTGAAGAACCATTTAGTGTCTGTTCTTCAAAAAGTTTCCTGAAAACCAGAATCAACAGTAGCGACCACCAGAAAAGCGCCGAGTCAATGAAGCTCGACGAAGTCCCGGCGATTGAATTTAACTGTCTCGAATCTACTCCTCTGTTATTCTTTTTTGATTAATTTCGATTAATCAAAAAAGAATAACAGAGGAGTAGAAAAAAATACAAATTTCCACTTCCCTCCATATCAAGCAGAAGAGAGAATAAACTAGGCCAATAGGCACAAAGGGTCGTTTACAACCGGGATAAGCCCAGTTGCCTAGCAACACGTATAAAAATCATCATGAATATTAATGGATCCTAATATTGTGAGCTGTTATATTTGATTCCAATAATAGTTATGGCAAAAACGCTTCCAAAAGTTGCGGGGAAATATAATAACATCACTCCTGTATTCGTATAAGGTGGGTATGTGTAAACACATTTCACAAGGTTTATTTAAGCCCCACATACTTAGCTATTGCCTTCAACCGGGCATACATACAGTATTGGTCATCATCATCATCATCATCATCATCATCATCATTTCAGCCGAAAGACGTCCACTGCTGGATATAGGCCTCCCCCAGGCGTCGCCACATTGACCGATCCCGTGCGTCTCGCATCCAGCGCCTTCCCGCAACCTTAGCCAGGTCATCGGTCCACCTAGTGGGAGGCCTTCCAACGCATCGTCTTCTGGTTCGCGGTCGCCATTCCAGAACTTTTCGGCCCCATTGGCCATCCGTTCTGCGAGCAATGTGCCCTGCCCACTGCCACTTAAGTTTGGAAAATCTTCGGGATATGTCGGTAACCCTGGTTCTCTTACGGAACTCTATATTTCTGATTCGAAACGCCGAGCATAGTCCTCTCCATTGCCCTTTGAGTGACTGTAAGCTTTCTGATTGAGGTTGATTGAGGCCCATTGTAAACGACGACGTCTCAGAGCCATATGTCATCACTGGCAACACACGCTGGTCATAGACTTTTGTCTTGAGACACTGTGGTAAGTTGGACGAGAAGACAACGCGCAACTTCCCGAACGCTGCCCAGCCGAGTCGGATTAGACGGTTGACCTCTTTCTCGAAGTTGGCCCTACCCAACAGGATCGGTAAATGTAGGCAATTAATCACATTTGTTTTGATTAGTTATAATGATATAAAGTTATAAATAAACATGATTTCTAACGGACTTTTACATGTTGTAATAATTATTCATGTGAACCGTAGCGAGAGGGAATCGTCGGTGCATAAAATTATTATAATAACAAATGTACGGTTTTATTATAGTGGGTCGAACTTGTTTATTAAACCAACATGAGTAGATTTAGTATCGAGATACGATAGTTATCACTTTGGAACCTTCTTACTGAACAGTGAACGATTGATTGGTCAAAGGACTCTATCGATATGTCAGGATAGGCGCCGATTCCCTTGAGTAGCTGAATTTAAAATGAGAATCACGTCTAAACGGCTAGTCGTAATTTATTGGAAAAAATATATGTTATATTAGACCATTTTCTTAATAATTTCATCTGAGCAAATTTTGAGTTTTATTCGTATAACATAGTGTAATTAATTTGTATATTTATGTCTAAAACGGACAAAAACACGACAATCACAACAAAACCGCTTGGCGTATTTTAATTAAATCGACACCATATCAAAGACAATTTAATTATCTACATTTTGATCTGAAGCTTTTTTTTTTAAAGTCATAGAATAATAAGAAAAGACAAAAAACTACTAAATTTCGGGTCGTGCGGGTGAGAAACGAGGGCGCGTTTTGTTCCCTCAAGGTCGTTGGCGTTAGTCGTCGTCTTAACCTTTGAACTTTATTTACGCCGATCAGTCAACCTGCTACTACTCAGCTTTGTGACAGATTGATATTTTTACCTCAACTTAAGCTACTGAAATGTATTCTCCACTAGGTTTGGTTTAAAGTTTAGATCTATAGTTTTTTAGATACAAAATTAACTAACAACTATCATAGCCCGTGGTTTCGCTCCCGTCAACTGCCTAGTACCTACCCTACTTACCTTTCTACCTACCCTACTTGTCTTCCTACTTACCCTACCTACATACCAATATTTTTTCTAGGGTCAATATTTCGCTGAGAATCTTAACACCGCCATTCCGAAAATGACGTCAAATGCACAACGCCATATTTCGAATATGGAGTTCAACCGTCCGAGTATCAGAATTGCGTGTTTTGTGATATTTTACTTCTTTAACACTTTAAATTCATCTAAATTTTGATAGAGTGAACTGATTGCAATGAAATAAAAACTAAGTAATACTTCAAGTTACGCACAATTTTTATGTATAAAAGTTATCTAGATTGGTTTCATACAAAAAAAAACGTGTGCAAAAATGCCAAAAATGCTAGCAATGGGTTCTGTTGGTTATCCTTTAACACCCTGACTATTTTTTTGTAAATATTTTCGATGTATTAAAACGGAAAGGACTGATTATATTTTAAAAACGGCTTCTGCCTGAAGTCATAGTCAATTCTCAAAAAAAACGCACAACGCAACGCGCAACTTTTAATAAAAAAAAATGTTTTTACACCTGTGACTTCCTTGGAGAAAGTTGTTAAGTATTTACATTGCCAGTAACAGTTTTTAAAATATGTTCGTATAATAATACCGAATATTTATGGATGACATTTGCATCATGTTAAATTTCTTGCCTTAATCAGTACTATTTTCAACAGAAAAGCCGAAGACCCACTCAGTCCCCCGAGCCTGTTCACTCGCAAGGTGATGTTCTCTCCCGTGGTCCTCAAGCCCATGATCATCGGGTTCGCCTTACTGTTGTTCCAGCAGTTCAGCGGCATTGACGCTGTTATATTCTTCACTGTTGAGATCTTCAGGAATGCTGGTGAGTTTGTTATTACTGTCACCTGAAACGTTGTCTAGTTTGGGAGTTACAAGATATAGGGTGATTCTAAAAAAGCTTACATATTGGTGATCCAATTAATCAATTTTACGTATAGATGGGTACATAAGCATCGAATGAAGCTTAATTTCATAACTATATCCACCGGCAAGGGCGATCTTTGAACACAATCAGCTGTAGTGTACTTAATTATGAGTTGAAATAATATTTATCTTCTTTTGCTATCATTAGATATCAATTCATCACATCTGTGAAGTTTCACCGCCTAATTTAATTTGACCTTGTATAAAACTACTTGGAAAACACAAAACCTAAGCTCGTCATTTTGAGCTCAAGATTTGAATAAAAAGATTTAAAGTATGTTTAACTGACTTCAAAAAGGATGAGGTTCTCCATTCGATTGTATTTTTTTTAAATGTTTTTTAACACAAAAGTTGATGTGCGATTCTTTTTTTATTTAAAAGCTGAATCAGCTCTCATGTGGTCATTTAAATTGGATCAAGATCTAACGAAGAACGCCGGAGATACATAACAGAACTATTAAATCATTTCAAATTTGAAATTCGGTAAAAAAAAACGAAGAAACAATAATGTGAGCACCGGCTTCCGAATTTGAAGTTATTTTTTACTTTGCAGTGTTTTTACTTGGAAGCCGGTTGTATTTTTTTGAATAAAGGTTTTTTTTCTAAGCTGTTCGTATGTTTCTCAATATTATAAACAAATTGAGAAACATGATCAATTGATAAAAAAAACTAGTAAGAATATCAAATATTGTACTTGTCCTAATGGCATAAAATCCAATAATTGTATGTCTCAAAAAAAAAAAACCCTTAAACTGTCTCTCAATTCCAGGAAGTACATTAGACGCCATGACAGCAACCATCATAATTGGCGTGGTACAACTGCTCAGCAATGGTGTCAGCACACTGCTGGTAGACCGAGCTGGTCGTAGACCACTGCTGCTGATCTCTGCGGCCATCATGTGTGCGTCTATGGCATCCATGGGAGCTGCTTTCTATTTCCACTTGAAGGAGTCACCGTGGCTTGGGTAAGGAATTATTCATACATCATATTTGACGTGGAACAACTGCTCAGCAATAGAGTCAGCATACTGCTAGTAGACCGAGCTTGTCGTAGACCACTACTGCTGATCTCTGCAGCCGTCATATATGCGTCTTTGGCTTGGGTAAGCAACCAATTCATACATCATACTTGACGTGGAACAACTGCTCAGCAATAGAGTCAGCATACTGCTAGTAGACCGAGCTTGTCGTAGACCACTACTGCTGATCTCTGCAGCCGTCAAATATGCGTCTTTGGCCTGGTTAAGGAACTAATTCATACATCATACTTGACGTGGAACAACTGCTCAGCAAAAGAGTCAGCATACTGCTAGTAGGACGAGCTTGTCGTAGACCACTACTGCTGATCTCTGCAGCCGTCATATACGCGTCTTTGGCTTGGGTAAGGAACTTATTCATAAATCATACTTGGCGTGGTACAACTGCTCAGCAATAGAGTCAGCATACTGCTAGTAGACCGAGCTTGTCGTAGACCACTACTGCTGATCTCTGCAGCCGTCATATATGCGTCTTTGGCTTGGGTTAGGAACTACATACATCTACAAAAAAATATTGGACCCGTATACTTTGCTTTATCAAAACAATAAAAAAAAAAACGCATTAAAGTTCAGGAATGGAGGCTTCTGACGTCACTTCTAATGAAAAAGTGTACCATAGCGTGACGTCACGCGAAATTGCAACGTTCGTATCGTCGTAATTTTTTGTTTAGGTGACAAAAGAAAAATTACGTCTCTGTTTAATATTTTTTGCTGATCTACCTGTCGGGCAAAAATAGTACTTATTTATCAACAGTATTCTGTCGAACTTCAAACGGTTGAATTTGACGCGCGTTTGAGAGTGCCAGGTCAGATAGCTGGACACGTTTGACAATTCATTAGCGAGTATCCCCCGCCATGCAACGAGCCATCTCTGTGGCTCTCATTTCACTTGTTATTTCGCCAGCATTCATTGCAAACGGCACGTAACCTCACGTAACATATTATTTTAAGGAATTGGTAAATTGAGGCATAGCCAAATATAACGTGTAACAGAATGAAACACAAAATTTGGGTCTAAGTACTCATCATTTGGGAAAACTTTTGATAGGGGAACAGCCCTGAAATCGCGAAAAGAGGTCTGATGCCCTATACACGCTCAAAATGTACTGAAAATCTGATTTTTCAAGGCAAGTCTAAACCTAAAAAAATGGTGGTTGCAGATATAGCCCTTATGGTCAGAGATAGAGAACCAGTATCAGGACATGATCGGGATATAAACTCAGAAAACATATATTGTTATGTCAGACCCAAAAGTTTACTATGATATTTACTTTTACAGATGAAAAATTATTATTTTTATTTTATGTACATAAACTCTATTCGTACAAGGAAAAATTAGAAAAAGCTATAACGTTACCTACTCAATTTGAAGCAGGAAATAATAATCAGAGATATGGTTTTTACATTCCTCGCAAATAAATACAACTACTTACTTAAATAATACAAACATATTGATTTAAGGAGAACATGCTTACATTCCCTCACTTGGAGCATTCGACTGTAATGTAAGGTTACAGAGTCAAGCATTACTCATATTATTATTTTTAATTACATTAACTTTAATGATACTAACACTAGAATTTAAGCTTTTTTCTAATACTAACCCAATATGAACCAAATTTGAATTACATCAGTGAGGGGGGAGAAACAAGCACCTTAAGGTTTTTCGTATTGGAAAATTTTCTTGTCTGTCAGCGTTAACGAGTTGTAATTTGACTCCAATATATATATATATATATAGATTCTCAACCAAAAATAAACCAACAGACTGACATGAAAACTTCAACTATCCATGTCAAATTTCACAGCTTCCTTTTAGCTAGCCGACGTGTTCTTATTTATCAGTTTCTAGTTCACTATGCTATTCTATCTCTAATCCTATTAATATTATTGATTCCCAACTTACATCTTTATATTGTAAGTCATAACATTTATTTTTAAATTATATATAGGCTCGCGCTTGACCACTATCTCTATCTATATTGTTATCTATATACAAGCCTGCCATGCCAAGCTCTTAGCCTTTTTCTCCCTTTTCCACCCAAATCTGTCTTGCTAGTGCTTGCTCGTTCTTTCGGTAGAAATTAAGCTCGTCGTGCCATCTTCGCCTTGGTTATCACGATGTCATCTAGAGCTTAGTGTTTTTTGTTTATATCTTAACTTATTTTATTTCACCCCAGGTACCTCCCCATCGCGAGTCTGGTCGTGTTCATGCTGGGCTTCTCGCTCGGCTTTGGCGGGCTGCCCTTTCTGCTACTGGGCGAGTTGTTCCCGGCGCACTACCGCTCTCAGCTATCTGCTATGGCCAGCGCCGTCAACTTGATGTCTATGTTCTCTGTCATCAAGTCCTATCATATCCTTGATGTAAGTATTTAAAAAAAAACATAATAGTTGAAAGGTTTATGGGCTAAATGAACCACAATGTGGGTTACGGCAAATTTCCGGTGATATCATGGCAGACTTTTATGAAGATGGAAAAGCTTCATTCCTATGGACAGGATTGCTCCACAATTGCCCAAAACCGAGAAGAATGAAAGAAAGAAAGAGAGCCCTTTGTCCTACAGTGGGGCAGAATGGGCTGAAAATAAAATAAATAAATCGATAAACTGTTTAGCTCTCTTGATCAATATTAGTTAATAACGCTCAATTGATATCTATAGTCAGTTGTGTCTCATCCCAAACAAAGGAACTGTCCCCACGTACTATACTGATTATTTTATTTATCTATCGATATCGATTGATTATTAGATGGTGATCTATCTATCGCCGTGGAACGGAACCAAACGCGATCGATTTACAAAAAATAATCAGTATAATCAGATGAAAAACGTGGCACGGTTTCTTTGTATGGGATGAGGCATCTGAATGCTAGTTTTATATTATCTGTCCTATAGTTTATTTCCCTATTACTTTTCTGGTTTAAAATTCATATCGTGCAAATAACAAAAGAATTGACTTTTTAACTTTATTATTCACTTAAGAAATTTAAGTCATGGGACAGATGGGTTGAGACCATGAGGCCGAGACAATGGGCGAAGCGTTCCGCACATTATCTTCATTCAACAAGAATTTAAGTCTACTATTTTCGCGTTCTGAACAAGAAATCAATGCCTTTGTTGCAACATAATCACAAAGATGGTAATTTAAAAAGTATCTTGTAATAATAAACAACAATGTAACTAATTAGTTTGCCATATGCATTCGTTATCAGCGCGAATATAATTACTTACCGAAAGCAGGATCTGTTTGTAATAATAATTGTACCATAATTGCTGGCAATATAATGTATAATTTCGAAACAATATGGATATTTCACCTATTATATGCATACGCTATGTTGTTTGATATTAATAACGCGTAACTTGAACCAGCAATGAATTGGAAATGTAATTTTGTAGTACATTTGTATTGTTGTACCGACGCTTATTTGTGGGATCGCAATTCGCAATATATTTGAACATCGTATTATTCGCGTATAATGGTAGCGTGTCATTTCTGTAAATTGTGATTTTGGCCGAGATGTAGTTACTTAAGAAGAAATATGGGCTTAGAGCTCCAACTGAATTTCCTTAGTAAAAAGTCTATTCGAGGTTTGGCTCTCGTCTATTTCCTCATCCAATATTGGACCAATTTAAAAGATATTCCATCAACTGAAAAGGTTAGATATATATACTATGTCCCTATGTTTTCCTTTTTTCATTTATATTTTTCAAATTTGTACACTAAGCTTCTGTTGACAGCGCAATTTTGAGAATTTTTTGAGGGATGTGCTTCTAAAGTTAGTGTGTCATCAAAAAGGAAAACATGGGGGCATTTATCTTTCATTTTCACTTTATGATATATCTTTTAATTTACATTGTAGCATTTACAACCTTTAAAGACTGATTCTTCCGAACCTTTACATATTTTTATTAACGACTAAATTATTCCTGTTCGCAGTCCGTGTTAACATCAGCGGGAACATTCTGGCTGTACTCATGCTTCTGCGCCATCGCCTTCTTCTTCGTCTTGTTCATGGTCCCCGAGACCAAAGGTAAGTCTCTCGCGGAGATCGAGCAACACTTCCGTGGAGAAAGCAAAAAGGAAAAAGCAGAAAATATAAACATGCAAACAGTATTGTAGTTTTAAGGTTTCTTGTTGAAGTATATCGTGGACACAATTTGTTTCTGTTTGGTTAAGAATGTGTAGGACAATAAGAATGAGTAGACGATCCATCTTTGCCAATCTTTTATGACTTGGAGCTTCTTGAAGTGTAGGATTTCTGTTTTCTGCGGGTTCCGTATCTTCCTGCCTTGTGAAAATATGTCTCTTATTCTTCCTGGACCGTCTAAAATTCGTTAAAATATTTTTGTACCTGACTACGGCGAAGCCAAAAGGAAGGGTTATGACACAGTAAAAATATACAAACAGTATGGAAACTACCTACAAACGATATAATTATTACGGGCAATTTAACGCGATGATTTCGATTGTTTGTTTACCTATTTCGCCCGACGTTTCGGCCTTATATTGTTTTCAATTATGAAACGCGAAAGTTTTAAAGTTAATAACTACAAACGCTCGAAACGGCACACTCACACAAAAATACGTGATCACTCGTCGTGACGCGGCACTTAGTACTGACATTACCTCGAAACGCACGAACGGTCTCGTCGGTGCGTACGTTTGTGTGAGTGTGCCGTTTCGAGCGTTTGTAGGTAGTTTCCATACTGTTTGTATATTTTTACTGTGGTTATGATTTTAGCAGTCCAGTATCCGTCGTAAACAAACAACAGTAAACTTTTTGCTCGTTGAACGATCGAATCTTTGTCATCGGGAGAAAATTTATCAATGTACCGAATGCTTAACATTGCACCTATGAATGGGTTACCTTCTGAAATAATTTTTAATATTTCTGAAGACAAAAATACAATCGTCAGACGTTATTGACCAAATGGAATAAATTGGATTAAGATGTAAGAATTTTTAGTGCCACTTGTGATTAATTTTAAGTGTAGCTAGATGTATAAAAATCTTTTTCTATTAGTTATAGTACCCGGCACGTAAGTTGGCAAGGTTTCGGCGTAGTGGGAGTAAGTTCGCGCATATTCCGCGAACTGACCAACCACCGTATAGAACTAACGGAACATGGACGCGACACGATTGGTCAGTCGATCTTTGTGTCAACTGACCAACCAATCGCGCGCTCGGCATGGTCCTAAACGTTCCTCGCGCCCCGCTTCACTACCAAAGACACCTAAAAATACGACTTCTGCACTTCTAAGGACTCTTGCCAACTTACGTGCCGGGAATTATACTAAGTGTACCTCTACACTTAGTAACTATCAGAGTTTCCATCGAATATTAATTATTGTAGGTACCAAGATATATATATATACAAGATATATATACCAAATCTCTATTGCAGTAGTAATAAAGTGAATGGAGAATAATAATAAACTCTGTTAAAAAAACATCGAACGCAATCGTAATGCCTGTGGAAAAACGCTTGGCAATTGACTTTGATGCGTATTGCTATTGCACGAGCCGATTTATTGCAGTGCGATGGGAGCTTAGATAAAGTACCTTTAGATTTAGCCTTAAAATGAGCTTGATTGATAGAGCGAGATCGCTAATTGGCAGCCCCATGTAAATAATAAGGACATAAGATTATTTTTTGTCTTTGTCACCATGGCCGGCTTTTGTTGTTTGTCAAATGCTAATATCATGGCAGGTTTGACAAAGTAACTCGGTCGTGTTTGATTTTTTGTGATTTCGCGGGATTAAGTGTTTATTGAGACAAGGAATTGGGTTATTTATAGATAATAAGTGTCAGTGCGATGGTGGGTTGAAGTGTTCTAGGCTGTAAAAGCCAAAGTGTTATTGTTGTTTCATGTGCGGCCACAGCATGGCTCCATCTATAGGTACTTTATCTAAGGATGGGAGGGTAAAAATTGCATAGATCTTACCAAATAAGTTATACCCACAATAAATCTAAATAGATAACGCAAGTCCCTCCATCTGTATGAAAACCAAGCGTGCCACTTTTTTACAAACAAATTTACTTACGAATGAAAGAAAACATTTCCAATGCCTCGGCCAACGATTTCTATACATTCTTTACAGCTCAATATGGCATAAAAAGGTATTTTTCTAGATTTTCGGTGATAATGCTAAATGCAAAGCTCAGATTACGTTATTTGATCGTAACTTTAGTCCGTTTTTTGGTACGCTAAGTACATAGAATCGAGCCATCTAGTTAGATTTATGTCTGTGGGTATACCACTTTTTAACTGACTGCCGAAGGAGGGTTAAGTTTTTAACGGATTATTTCAGTGTCCGAAAAGGCACTATGAAAGAGATAAATTAAATCGTCTGTCAGATTAATACCTACACCAAAAAAATCTGGAGAAATAAAAACTCTTTTATAAAAAAATACAACCGACTTCCAAATAAAAACACTACAAAGTGAAAAGTCGGTGTTCCTGTTTTCGTTTCGTTTTTTGTCTCCACATTAAGAACCTCCTTCTTTTTATAAGTTTTTCAGCGGACATGGTCACAATCATCAGAATTAATATTTGTTTCGGGATATTAACCATGTATATTTTGATTTTGGTTGAGAGCTCGATATTTAAAATTTATAACTAGTGAGACGAGTTCTGGTGGTAGCGGCATCGTGCATGAAAAACGAGTGAGGAAGAGGGTAGACAGGTCAGTTCGTAAATATAGTTCTCGCCAAACTTCTTGGCCGCCCTGAAGTTGGCTACAATGGCTGCGCAGTAGAAAATCTCATACAAAAACAGTACCGTTTCGTACCTCGCGCATCCGGTAAACCAACTTCAGGGCGGCCAAGAAGTTTGGCGAGGACTATAACAACCACTCGCAAAGACTTTAGTTCTCGTGATCATGGCGCTTGTAACGGTGCCGAAATATTGAGCTAAACCAAATTCAAAATATACATGGTAAATATCCCGAAACAAATATTAACCTCCTCCTTTATTTGAAAGTCCATTAAAAACTACAAGCATCAAACAAAAACCAGTGCCTTTGAAATCAGTCTTTGTATTCTTTCTCATAATCGGGTTGCTAAACATTTTGTTGCTGGCAATTGTTTCTAGCAAAATTTAAAATAATAGCCTGCCTAGCCTTTTTTTTTCTTCACAACCCTTCGAATGGGGTATTAAAATGAAGGGTTTTTAGAGGTGATTACAAAAATATATACCTACCACTTATATGTTTAAAAGTATTTATAAAAAAAAATACTCACTAAAAAGTTGTAAATAAAAAAAAAGCTGTAAACAAGAAAAAAACATGCTGTGCAGTCGGAGGATCAGGAAGTTCGCAAATATATATCCTCCGACTACACAGTATGATTTTTTCTTGTTTACAGCTTTTTGGTTCGCTTCTTATGCAGTCGGGTTTTTGATTTTTAAATTAGCTTTTTTTATTTACAACTTTTTAGTGAATATTTTTTTTTATAAATACTTTTAAACATATAAGTTGTATATATTTTTGTAATCACCTCTAAAAACCCTTCATTTTGATACCCCACTCGACGGGTTGCGAAGAAAAAGAAAATTGCAACCTCTACAATATGGCGCCCGAAATCCGCCATGTTTCTTTTTTTTTAACGGCACTTATCTAAGAACACTGGGGCGGCCAAGGCCTATCTAACGATGTCTAATTTAAAAAATCCTTCAAGAAGTTTGAAAGATACTGGGTAATAAAGAATATTACATACATACAAACTTACATACAAGATACGCGCGAAAAACATAACCCTGTCCTTGCAGCCGTGTTTAAAACATAATTAAATTTAAAAAAAATACTTTTCAATAAAAATATCAATAGCTAGTAACAAGAAATGGTCTTTGATGTTCTACTAAAGCTAACTTAGCACTTCAAAAAATCCAAAAGGTCAAGTAAACCTTGAAAAGTTCTAAAATAGTGTAATTTTCTATACATTTTGATACAATGTTATTATAGTAATTAGTATTGTAGATGTAGATAGTACCTTTTAAACTGTGATAGATGAGGTAACAGTAAGAAATAAGTACCATAGTGATATTAATATATTAAAATAACATAGTATTGATAAGTACGACGATGTTCTGTTAAAGATATTTATTTTTAGTTCAATTTCTGCTATATTGCAGATATATTGTTTAATATACTCCTAGCAATCTGATGGCTCGACGAAATTCTATATATATCACACAGATAAGCAAGTTTTACTAAGCGAAATTGCAGTTATGTTCAAATGGACGCAATGCGATGGAATTCGACCTATTTGCACTTTTTTTTTTTAAATACTTGCGCGATAAGTATCACCTATCAGAGTTTTTGGCGGGATTTTTTCGAGTGAAGTTCAGCGGCTGTTAATATTATTTGCAAATTGATTCCTAGTGGATATTGTGATATAAAATTGGTGTAGTTTTGTGTCTCAACTGTCTACTCAACTGGACAATATGTGAAATCATTAACAGAAGCGATCTCAGGATAGTGGAGCGGAGAATTTTATTGTAGTATTGACTACCTCCGCAAAGCTTACTGGGAAGGCTGACTCGATACGATTTGCTGCCAAATACTCCAAAAACCATTAGAATCTGTTACACCCGTATTCTCATGCATACTAAAGAATGTTAAAATTACACTGAAGACGAGGCGGTATGGTCCAAGACCTTAGCCTGCCCGAGAAGGGCGAACAAAAAGTAAAAAAAAAAGTATCACCTATCAATTTAAATTGCGTCGCGCCATCACTGTTTATACGTATATGTTAGGTAGAATACTAATGATATAGACTTCGCAAACAATAGACTTTTTGTCTCCTAGAACCGTATATTTGCATAGTTTTTGGAATTGTCTACAATATAGAAACAATTTTCCGCTATGTTAAGAGGAAATGCGGTCTCAGACATCCGATTGAATTTCCTAAATAAAAATTATAATTCGAGGTTTGTCTCTCGCCTATTCAATCAATCAATCTGGCCATCCTTTTCCCAACTATATTTGAGTCGGCTTCCAGTCTTACCGGTTTCAGCTGAGCACAAGTGTTTTACATGGAGCGACTGCCTATCTGAACTCCACAACCCAGTAACTGGGTAACACGGTACCCCTATTTCCTCCTCCAATATTGGATCAATTTAAAAGATATTCCATAAACTCAAAAAGTCCCTATGTTTTCCTTTTTTTATAATTGACAAATTTTTACACTAGGCCTCTGTTGACAGCGCAATTTTGTGCATCTTCTGAGGGTTCTAGTGCTTCACATGTATCATCAAAAAGGCAAACAAATGGGCAGAGTATATATCTTTTTTTTCAGTTCCCAAACAAAGAAACTCTCCAAACCAAACCTCGAATTATGACTGTTTGCTTGTCTATGACCGCATTTCCTCTTAGTGTTAAATGTGTTATTTTCTATAAAAATGATAGCTTTTACACAAAGATTCAGTTCCTAGAAGTTTTCCTTTGGAATTCTGGGAAACGTAGATTCAATATTGACACTTTTCATAAAGAAATACTTACGACAACATTTAAATAAATTTTATTTATGGTCTCGTTCTGTTCTTGTCAACAAGCTTTGTTTTGTTATGAATGGAAATTCTATTTTAAGAAAGCTTTTTTATTTTTACTCTGTGACCCTACATAGGCTTCGGATTGTGAAGTCGTGGCAGGTACGATGAGTTTACAAATACTCGGTAATTATAATATTAGAGCCAGGATTTCATTCTGATATGTGTTTAACTATATTCATAATTAAATCTTACGAACAATGATATTCTAATAAGCAGATACGTTATACACTCACAAAACAATCGAAAAAAGTGTTCCGCGCAGCAGCGGCAGCACACATACACACTTTTCATTCATCTGACATTAAAAAATATTTATTTTAATCAATAAATAAATAAATTACAAATACACACGATGGTATTTTTTTATTTTGTTTTTGTTTCAACAAAGCCTATCGCTCTTCGCCATGCGTGACATAAACTAAAGACTAAAAAGGTCACAATTATGACATATTCGAATCTTCACAATGCGCGCGCTCATAACATATCTGTTTACTAGAACATCATCAACTTGCCGAAGTATAAAATACATTCAATTGGATAATATAACTTTTCTGTAAACAATTGTTGTTTGTAAGAAATATAATATAAGTAGAAGAGAATTAAAAAGAATAATAAAAAGTACCTTTTTTATTTACACACCCTTTACCATTTAACTTGTATTATTTCAGAGCAAACTGAAAACTTTTCGACTGAGATTTATTGGCAAGGTCAAGCGTAGTTTCATGTATTTCCGAAGAATGTAACTCTACCGTAATCTATTCTGTAGAAAAAGTGTCCGTCACAGTCCGCGGCTTGGTTTTCATGACTATTTACTTTGCTCAATACAATGTTTAACTTACTTGTAGGTACCTACTACAAACTTCGTTACAGAGAGTGGGTTTTTAAGACTGGTTAGTAAGGGTTAGCTAACATATGCCATAATAACCTGTGCTCAAGAGAATGCAGATAGAGGAACAAGAGGTAAATCTATATATATTCTTAGTGACAGTCAGGCTGCAATCAAAGCCATGGCATCCTACTAAGTGGACTCCAGACTTATTCTGGATGCTATCCAGACCCTAAACAGGCTTGGGAAGACTAACAGACTGATGATGGGTCCCTGGGCACAAAGGAATCCATGGTAACGAAATGGCAGATAAACTGGCAAGAGAGGGCTCAGCAAATGATTTTGTGAGTACAGAACCATGTGTTGGCATTTCGACGGTTTTCGTAAAAGCCACATTTAGGGAGTTTGCAGATCACAGACAACGAACACATTGGCTGTCTAATACCGGTCTATAACATTCCAAGAAATTTCTAGGCTCTTATGTTCAAAGCTCGGGAATGCATTTGGAATATGAGCAGGGGGAAATCCGCTACCTTGTTGGGGCCTTTACTGGACACTTTAGAACCAACGACATGCTCTTGAAGATGGGTCTGGCTGCGAAAACCATGTGCAGGTTGTGTGGAGACATACGGAACGCATGGAGCACCTTCTGTGTACATACGATGCACTAGCTGGTAAGCGAATGAGTCTCCTAGGGGTTGGATATCCAAAACCAGAAGACTATAGGCTCATATCTCCTAGTCTCGTTGTAAAACTGATGAAAAGAGTTTTCAACGAGATTGGGGAGGAGTAAGTTATCTAGGGGACAACAATAGATCCCAATGGGTCGAAGTGTCTCGAGTTATTTCTCGGCACCTCCACAAGATAAGATAAGATAGGGGCTAGCTACAGTAAAGCCTTAAAAACTTGGTGAAAATTGCTCGTTATCTTTTTGACTAATTTTTCTTAATTCTTTATTGTACACCAAAACAACATAAAATACAGTGTAATAAAGTACATGTACAAAGGCGAGCTTAACTCAAGGTTGAGTTCTCTTACAGAAAACCCTAGGGTGACAGAGAAAGATGACATTATAGATGACATCATTTATTTTTTATTTTTTTAGCGAATGCAGAGAAAAACGTAACAAAAAACTAAGGGCAGTCCTAAGTACGAAGAACGAACCTGCCTTTAATGTCTGTCAGTCCCCAGATTCTAAAATCCACGTTGTATACGGCATGATTGCACAATAATTTATTTATTGACAAACACACAAGTTACAACTAAGAAACATTTTGCACAACGAGATGATTATGATAAACCTGTAACAAAATTTAAGTGGCTGTAATTTGACGGATCATTAATAAAAAACCGGCCAAGTGCGAGTCGGACTCGCGCACGAAGGGTTCCGTACTTGGTAAATTGCGGTTTACGATTTATGACGTATTAAAAAAAAAACTACTTACTAGATCTCGTTCAAACCAATTTTCGCTGGTAGTTTACATAGTAATGTACATTATATTTTTTTTTTAGTTTTATCATTCTCTTATTTTAGAAGTTACAGGGGGGGGGACACACATTTTACCACTTTGGCAGAGTCTCTCGCGCAAACTATTCAGTTTAGAAAAAAATGATATTAGAAACCTCAATATCATTTTTGAAGACCTATCCATAGATACCCCACACGTATGGGTCTGATGAAAAAATATATTTTTAGTTTTAGTTTCAAGTATGGGAACCCCCAAAATTTATTGTTTTATTTTTACTTTTGTGTGAAAATCTTAATGCGGTTCACAGAATACATCTACTTACCAAGTTTCAACAGCATAGTTCTTATAGTTTCGGAATAAAGTGGCTGTGACATACGGACGGACAGACAGACAGACAGACAGACAGACAGACAGACAGACATGACGAATCTATAAGGGTTCCGTTTTTTGCCATTGGCTACGGAACCCTAAAAACCGGCCAAGTGCGTGTCGGACTTTGCATATTTAGGGTTCAGTACCAAACCGCAAAATCAAGTTGGTTGTAATAGGAAAAAACCGGCCAAGTGCGAGTCGGACTCGCGCACAAAGGGTTCCGTACTTGGTAAATTGCGGTTTACGATTTATGACGTATTAAAAAAAAACTACTTACTAGATCTCGTTCAAATCAATTTTCGCTGGTAGTTTACATGGTAATGTACATCATATATTTTTTTTAGTTTTATCATTCTCTTATTTTAGAAGTTACAGGGGAGGGGACACACATTTTACCACTTTGTAAGTGTCTCTCGCGCAAACTATTCAGTTTAGAAAAAAATGATATTAGAAACCTCAATATCATTTTTGAAGACCTATCCATAGATACCCCATACGTATGGGTTTGATGGAAATAAAAAAAAATAGTTTCAGTTTCAAGTATGGGGACCCCCAAAATTTATTGTTTTTTTTCAATTTTTGAGTAAAAATCTTAATGCGGATCACAGAATACAACTACTCACCAAGTTTCAACAGCATAGTTCTTATAGTTTCGGAAAAAAGTGGCTGTGACATACGGACGGACAGACAGACAGACAGACAGACAGACATGACGAATCTATAGGGGTTCCGTTTTTTGCCATTTGGCTACGGAACCCTAAAAAGAGGGAATTTCAAAGAAAAATCTGATTTATCAATATTTTGGTATTTGTTAGTCAAATATACGTAATAATAAACATTACCACCACATTTCAAACATCAGGCGAGATAGTGGTCAAACGCGAGCTTACAACGAATAATAATAAAAAAAATACTACTTTCAAATAAAATTTTACCAATTGTAACTATTCAATTTTATTTTTGTTTTCTGTGTGGGTCTGTACTTCTGCCTTTATGCAAATCTGTCCTTCTGCTGATCTGGGCTTTTGCTATTCCGGGATTTTGCTTATCTGTCCTTCTGCTGCAGAGGGGTTCATACGTCAATGGGAAGTTAAAAAATTCTTCGGATGAAAATTTTGTAAAAAGAGCTGACTTTGGTGGCTTCTCATTCCTTTGTTTTCCAAAAAAGTTAAAAAAAAAAAAATACAGGATTTCTCTACTCAACGATTTCTAAACAATGATACCCGATATGGTAGGAGAAAAATATATTTTCGCGCCCCCCCTTTTTCAGTTTGGGAGCACCACTTAAAAAAAAAAATATGTTTTTACTATTTGTATGGCTTTGGGTCAACAAGATGCTTATATTAAAAAAAATTAAGACTGTAGCTCCAATCGTTTGGCGGTAAAATCTGTGTGACAGACGACGGACAGACAGACGGACAGACAAGTAAGTGACAGCAATAGGGCTCCGTTTGGACCCTTCGGGTATGGAACCCTAAAAACGGTACTATTTCATTAGCGAGGTATCTTGAACATGAACAAATAATTTTGGATTCTTATAAATTGATGCATCGCGGTCAGATAACAGTCGAGTGGATGTATGGTTTTGACAGATTTTTTATATGCGTGAGCAGTTATATTGAGCCTTCTTCAGAAAGTCGGGCAAAGATACGATAAACCGACCGCATTGGTCAGAAAGTTGATCAGAACTTTTTCAATTTTGATTGGGTAGTACTCCTTATATCTAGCACTGTACCACTTCAAGATTTCATCGTTATGCAATAAGAACGTAACAACAACACTATTAAAGGTGGAACCACACTTACGTGTCGTGGCGTGGCGTGGCGCGGGATCCACCAATTAAACGACTCTATTTCAGCCTACGTCATAACACAACAAGATTTTTAGCCAATCAACTGCGTCAGCAGGCGCCACGCCACGCCACGACACGAAAGTGTGTTACCTTCTTAAGGCGGAACCACACTTACGTGTCATGGTGTGGCGTGGTGCGGGATCCACCAATCAAACGACGCTTTTTCAGCTTACGTCATAACACAACGGGTTTTGTAGCCAATCCCAAACCAAATTGAAAACCAAATTGTGTTATACTTTGTACACGTATAGATTATTTTACCGATTGGTTTGTAAATGTGTGAACATTGTAGGCCTTCTAGATTTCTAGATTGTTAACATTTTATCTCGTTTTACTTTTTTTTAATCTTTTGTTCATTTATTATATAATCATTTCTTGTTTTAGTTTCTTACGACTTATTATCGGGCCTGCGTTGTCCCCCCATCTAAGTACTGTTGTAACATGGAAATATTGTAAAACCAAACAATTTTTTAAAAGAGTAACCATGGAGTTTCTTGCCGGTTTTTCTCCATAGGAATCGACCAACCCGAACCGTGCACATTGTCGACGTTTTATAAGTGCCCAAGTAGGCCTATGTGAAATAAAAAATATTGATTTTGATTTTGATTTTGAATCAATTGCTACAGAAGGCGCCACGCTACGCCACGACACGTAAGTGTGTTTCCGTCTTAAGGTGGAACTGGAACCACACTTACGTATCGTGGTTTGGCGCGGCGCGGGATCCACCAATCAAACGACTCTATTTCAGCCTACGTCATATCATAACACAACGAGTTTTGTAGCTTATCAACTGCTACAGAAGGCGCCACGCCACGCCACGATAATTAAGTATGTTTCCGTCTGTAATCTTCCATAACCATAGTCTAGTTTCAATCTTACGACAGTCATTAAAATTATCAGCTTAATTGCAAATCGAAGTTGCAAATACACTGGATGCAGATATTCCAAAGAGCCAAGGCAGAACGATTCAATCTTTTTAAGTGAACACACAACAGGGACGCACATACAAATTGACAAAGGGTCGCCGGTTGGAGCGATGTGCCAGCATACGTCATCAATCTGTCTCTCTGACCCACTTTCCAGTATTGACACAGAGTGCAACACAATTGTACCAGCCTCGACTATAACGATGTAGGATTTATGTATTAGGAATAGCTGATAATGATGAACAATGAGGTACATCGATTCTCGGTAAGCCCGCGAGTAACTCACGAATCATATTAGGATGTTCATTAGGCAATGCTTACATGAATCGAAGCAGATCTTGTGGTTTCGTAGAATTAATTAAACATATTATCTAGAGAATGTTTCCACATGAATATATTGTTAATGTCTCGGGTTGGAATCTATTTGTAATGGCTTCATTAGACTGAATATTCCTAATATATCGAAAATGACAGTTATTCATGCAAGATGTTGCAATATTTAGCATCCCGAGCAGTTATTGGTTTGTGAGAATGAATATTGTATTGCCTATATCAGTTTGAGGTCCAACATCTACTCCTTACGCGTATACAATGAATGCCACTGTGTCTCCAGTAGTTAGGTCCAAATTTGCAATCGATCTTGCGAACATTTCATGAGTTGCTAGATATTTAGAGCGATAAATAATAAATTGTATCGGAAGCACGAGAAGCTACGATGTTCTCACGGCCAAACCAATCAAAGGAACCGGATACAGTTAAGCAAACAAATAGGATGCTAGATCTGCTAGAATTTAGATGAGAGATCGCAAAAAAAACCGGCCAAGTGCGAGTCAGACTCGCGCACGAAGGGTTCCGTACTTGGTAAATTGCGGTTTACGATTTAAGACGTTTTAAAAAAATCTACTTACTAGATCTCGTTCAAACCAATTTTCGGTGGTAGTTTACATGGTAATGTACATCATATATTTTTTTTAGTTTTATCATTCTCTTATTTTAGAAGTTACAGGGGGGGGATACACATTTTACCACTTTGGAATTGTCTCTCGCGCAAACTATTCAGTTTAGAAAAAAATATATTAGAAACCTCTATATAATTTTTGAAGACCTATCCATAGATACCCCACATGTATGGCTTTGATGGAAAATTATTTTTTTTGTTTCAGTTTCAAGTATGGGGACCCCCAAAATTTATTGTATTTTTTTCTATTTTTGAGTGAAAATATTAATGCGGTTTACAGAATACATCTACTTACCAAGTTTCAACAGCATAGTTCTTATAGTTTCGGAAAAAAAGTGGCTGTGACATACGGACGGACAGACAGACAGACAGACATGACGAATCTATAAGGGTTCCGTTTTTTGCCATTTGGCTACGGAACCCTAAAAACGAAGACAAGCTCAAATGCATTCAAAATGTATAGGTGCGAGAACAACAGTAATAACCATAAATACACTGTTATGAGATCCGTGATACAATAATAACGACTCCAAAAATCGTGAACTCATAAGTATCATTATAAGTGTAAAGTTTCGCAGCACATTATCAACACGCGGTGTCGCCGGCGCAGACGCAGGTAAGGGGCGGCTTGCCTCTGTTGCAACGCCACACTCACGACTAGCTAACTAGCGAGGATGACACAGATCACTGCACGGCCCGACATCACGGATACAATGTTCCATTTATAAACAACCGCATATATTAGTAATAAACATCAGAACGCCTGACTTTGCCTGGATCAATAAAGTTTGATGATATCTATACCAATTCATACAACCATGTAAGAAAATGGAACAGACCAGCGTTCTTTTCATTGTACACTCCAGTATTGTCTTCATTACGTAAATATATACCTATACTGCACAATTAGCGCCTCACAATTTGCCCGCCATACTTCACATGACGAGCCTGAGGCTATGGTTTGAGTACTAAGGAGAAACTTCTGATTGCCTATATTTGGTGTACTAAAGAGACTATATTATAGTCATTACATTACAGTCATCAGAAGGCTATATAATCATGCAAGATGATGGAAAGGTTCTTAGTTTTGACACAAACAACACTTTAAAGCCGATAAGACCCTTCTTCTTCACTCATCAACACCTGTATCTTAATGTTTGTAATATTATGATTGTACGCAGTTTATAACGAAGTTATTATCTAGAGATGCATGTACAGATGAAGCTTAAAGTTTAGGGATAGTTAGCGCTTCTCCGTCGCTGTGGCCTTCGAAAGGTAAAAATGTGTTGTATTGCTAGGACCTCTCTAGCCGACGCGTGATCGCATATGTGGATACTATCAGATTTAGAAATGATTCCGATTATTGCCTTTGGAGTCTTATGTTTTAAACATAAGTCAGAACTAGCTAGATACGAATAAATTCAGTATTGAAACTCGGTTAAAAATCAAACAGTACAAAATAATTATATTTAATTGAATATATTGCGTGTAGTTCAATATGGCGTGGCCAAGCCCATAGGTTAGCATCCAACAGGACACTTTTCCTGTAGGCCTTCAACTTGAGGCACACGTCAATGTCCATCGGACAAGATGACATTGAAAATGTTTCAATCTATATTGAAAATGTTTTTATTTGTTTTCTTGCAGAATATTTACTTTTTAAAGTATTATTATTTTATTTTAATTATTGTTAATGTGAAGACTATGTGGATCATTATTTTGTTTTTAATCATGTTTGTTTTTGTTTGTTTATCTTAGTTTTTAATCATGGTCTGGCAGTTTGAGTAGTTTATGCGGCCTACCCGAATGCCCTTTCTTTGGTATTTTTCGTCGAATCGTTGAGCTCCTTAAATTCTGAGTTGAGCTGCTCGGTTATTGACAAATGCGTGCACTGACTGGACAGGTCCACTCAATCTGGCTGGTTCTTTCCTCAAAAGACCATTTCAGACATCAGTCTACATGGTCTTCACATGATCGAACCAAGATTTTGTCAGGACTTTAAAAGAGACTGTGACCTCTGAGTTTGTTTCAGCCTTTCTTCTCAGAGTAGTCAGATAGGAAACGTCGACGTCATCTAGTTTAAAAAAAATATGTTAGACATGTAAAAGCGTTTGTACAAACCAACTTACAGAAATAAAATCATTTATCATTTTCAATTTCTGTAAAGAGGGAACGCGTGTAAATATAAATTAAGGATTAGAACAGAAAACATTTAAGAGAGTGAAACAGTAAATGCATTTGAAAGAACAAAGACCTGACAAATCATTCCCTTAAACAGAAGTTGATAGAAACAATAACGTTGAATATTATTTCGTAGCTAATAAATCCAGCGCTGACATGACTACTGACAGACAAACATTTACTTTAAAATAAATGGGAGCATTTTGTCTATATTAATTGTATGTATTCGTCACGTAACGTAGTCATTATTTCTCGTTGCATGCGCCTTCGGCAGTCGGGAGTCCCACGATGACACGGTGACGAGTCGCGGGCGCCGTACTGACGGCCGCGCGGCAGATGCACGAAACTAGACGCAAACGCAAACTCACGCGTGAGCTCTTGCATAGTATCGGTATCACGCTCACCAGTACCAACTTTCCTATATAAACAGCGACTATTCAAATTTAATGTATTCAAAAGCTAAAACTTTGTAAAGTAACACATCTTCAGAGCTTAGTTTGTTTTAAGGTTTCATGAAAGCTTCCCAGTGATGATTTTAGTAAGTGTTTTTATATCGATTTTTGTGTAGATACTTTCCACTTGTTCATGTCATTGTGCATGTGTCTTTCGTTCCAGTCTTATTAAGCACTTTTTTGCTTATAAAGTTGTTCCATTTGTATCCTAGTACGATGAAGCTTCCTTGTTTATAGTAGTACTAGCTGACCCCCGGGGCTTCGCTCCCGTCTACTGCCTACCCTGCCTACCCAGCCTATCCTGCCTATCCTACCTACCCTGCCAACCCTGCCAACCCTGCCTACCCTGCCAACCCTACCTACCCTGTCTACCCAGCCTACCTAATAATTTTTATGTATCATCAATAGTTTTCTCAGCGCACGCCAAAGAATTAATTTTACAGGCAACATTTTGCTACTTTGGGTTACATTATTGCAATTTGCATAAGTATCTCTATTTTTATTTTGAAAATATATTATAGCCTATACACTCAGAAATAATGTAGCTTTCTACTGGTGAAATAATTTTCAAAATCGGTTCAATAGATCCAGAGATTACCCCCTACAACGTCACAAACTCACAAACACACAAACTTTACCTCTTTATAATATTAGTATAGACTATGTATATTATAATCCCAGTTTTGGGTGAGTAGTAGCTTCAAACATCATCTGAGATTATAAAGTATGCTTCAAATCGTTATTTATATTTTTCAGTACATATTTTTGCTAAGCGCACTTGCGTGGCCGGCAAGCAAATGCGAGCCTCCAGTGAACAGCTACCTCCCTCCATCTGGCTCAGGTGGCCGACCGTCATCGCAGTATGGCCCACCTGGAAGAGACGGTAGATCAGGGGGCGGATCCCAACCTGGTGGTGGTTTAAGCCCTTCTGGACCTCAAGATTCTTACTCTAACGGACAAATAGGTCCTTCAATAGACACGCAATACGGTCCACCGTCATCAAGAGGCGGTCAAGGCCCTCAAGGATTTGGGTCTCAGCAAGGACAAGGCAATTTCAATCAAGGTGGCACACCCGACTCACAATACGGTCCACCAGGCCGCGTTAATGGTGGTAACGGAAGGGGTCCAGGAGGCCGAGGTGGTCCCGGTAGTCCCGGTGGTGCCGGACGAGGAGGCCGGCCACAATCCTCTTATGGACCACCAAGCCAGCAAGGAGGATCAAATCGTGCAGGACCAGGATTCGGTCAACCAGACAGTTCTTACGGCCCGCCAGCTACCGGAGGCTTCTCAGGTCCTGGCAGCGGATCTGGACAGTCGGGCAACCAACGCCAAGGATCTCAAACCCCAGGCTCTAGTTATTTGTCTCCAAGTGCTGGATCTCAAGCCTCCGCTCAGTCTCAAGCTGGATTCGGCGGCGAGTCTGGTGGTCAGCCGTCATCGTCGTATGGTGCACCTGGTTTTGGTGGAGGCGCTGGCGGTCCCGGCGGTGCGCGCGGGAGAGGCAATGGCCGTGGTGGATCAAGTTATGATGATGGACAATCTAATGTAAGTATTAAAATTCTTGAGCATAAAGTGTAGTATGTATCTTTTAAACCATATTCAATAAAAAAACTTTTTACAAAAAAATGCTACCGACTTTCAAATAAGAAAACTACATAGTGAAAAATAACTTTATTTTTGGAAGTCGGTGTCTTTGGTAGGTACCAATTTTTTGCGTTACGGACTTCGAATTCCAAAAATAAAGTTATTTGTCACTTTGAAGTTTTCTTATTTGTAAAAAGTTATTTTTATTTATCACTTTTTAGTTGTACCTACTTAATAGGCAATTGGTCTATTAAGCTACATATAATGCCGAATATCATGAAACTTACTTGAAAAAAAAAACAAACATAATGTCGAACATAGAACCTCCTCCTTTTTGGTTAGTCGGTTAAAAAGCCTTCTTCAAATAAAACAACTAACGTCATCCAAGCGTCTTTCGTAAAATCTGGCACCGCAAACTTTTCTTAAGACAGCATAAGAAGGCGTATAATATACCTTCCTTTTGTTGCTTTACAGGAGCCGGCTAAATACGAGTTTAGCTATGAGGTGGACGACGCTCAGACAGGTACTAAATTTGGTCATTCTGAGCAGCGTGATGGCGACCTGGCCACGGGCGAGTATAACGTAGTGCTGCCCGATGGCAGGAGACAGGTTGTCGAGTACGAGGCCGGCTTGCAGGGATACATGCCTCAGATCCGATACGAGGGTTGGTTTATTATCTTGGTTGGCGATACGACACTTGTCTATAGCTTTTGTACTAGGCATTTGCAAAGATTACAGCAGTGTATTGCGTAAGTGAATTCGGCAAGGCAAAGAGTTCTTCGGGACTTCGTCGAGCTTCATTGCCTCGGCGCTTTTCTGGTGGTCGCCACTGTTGATTCTGGCTTTCAAGAGTTGCAGTGGTTAGGGAATATTGCGGTGGGAAAGACGCAAAAAAATACCCAAAGGGTTTGACCCCATAAAAGAGTATGACATATTCTCTTTAAATAATTAGGTATTGCCAAAAAATATTGAACGCTTTCATTGGTGAAGATACTCTTTTAGAAAGAGTCCAATGTTTTTTGGTAATGAGTGAAAGAGTATTTGTCATACTCTTTCATGGAGTCAAACCTTTTGCTTTTCCGAATTCACTTGCAATTAGGCTGCTGGTATTCTCATTAATAAAAATGCGAGTTATTAGAGCTTTACTAGTTGTCAACAAAACTGAGAAGCCTTTTTACCTAGAACTTTTATATTAAAACTTTAGCAATAAAAGCCCAAAAGATCAAGAAAATTGTATAACAAAACCAATGATTGTTACCTGATCTGAAATTGAAACTTTTCACTTGAAATACTCCATAAAATTGTCATAAAATCATTTACTTTATCGGGAAAATGGTTGTTGTTTCAAATTAGCTATTTTCGTTGTAAAATAATTGTGAACTAATCTGCACATTACCTCACCAAAGCTGCTGGTAATTGAATTTACTTGCGGGATTAAATTCGTTAATTTGTTTTCAGTTTATTTTTTTGTTGTTGTGTGTTGTTTAGTTTGTTTATTTTTTTGTTGTTCAGGTGGCGGCAATGGTGGATCCAGAAACGGTTTTGGTCGAGGTAATAAACGTTCAAATACTTTATTTTACAGCTTTGATAATACGCATTCAAATTCTATCAAATTCTTGAGCAGTTTAAGATTGAAGAAACAGAGGAATTTGATTAATAATCTATGAAATTTTGAAACGTGAATATTTATTTAAATTGCCAATATTTACATTATATTATTTCACAGGAGGAGGAGGATCAGAAGGTGGAAGTCAAGGCTACCCTCAGGGCGGTCCCGGTGGTAACTACCCAGGTGGTGATGGCGGTTTTTCAGGCTCTGGACAGGATCAATCAGGCAGCCCTGGACGATACCAAGATGGACAGGGAGATTCGGGCAGTCAAGGATTCACGGGCTACCCCAGCGGAAGGCCTGGTGGTGGTAATGGCAGGAACAGTAAAGGGTCCCGCGGACTCCAAGGTGGAACGGAAGATTTCAGCGGTGGTGGAAATGGTTACCCAAGTGGAGGCCCACAGGGCGGTAGCGGTGGTTACCCCAGCGGTGGTGGCGGAGGAAGCAATGGAGGCTATCCAAGTGGTGGTCCTGGAGGAAATCGAGGTTATCCAAGTGGCAGTGGAGGCAATGGAGCTAACGGTGGTGGTTACCCAAGTGGAGGACCGGGAGGCAGAGGCGGACAGAACGGAGGCAGAGGACGCCCAGGATCTCAGAGTGGTGGTGACAATGGAGAAGAAGGTTACCCCAGCGGTGGGCCCAGCGGCACCCGAGGCTCCGGTTATTGATAAACACAACGACATCGACTCTCTAATCATAGACACAAAACGCTTCAGTGAGTTCAAAACTTTCAAACCTAAATGAATTGTATAGCTTTGTAAATAAATTATGTAAAAAAACGACTTGTTTCTGTAACTATATTTCCTGTATTTATAAAGTACAATCGGTATTCATGCAAAGCAGTCATATCACTATCACAACGCATCTTATTAGTATGGTGTCGCCTTCACACATTTATATTAACAAAAACAATACAAGAAAATAATGGTGTAAATGCATAGAAAACAATAGAATTATTACAATCGAATGCTTCAAAGTATCACGAAAAAAACATAAAAAAAAGGGGTTAATAGTCTATTAGACCACAGAGTACATTTTAATATACTGAAATATTAGACGATGATGGAAAAGTCATCCGTAAATGTACATCTCGAACGATAGGACTATATTTGGTGTCTATATAGTTTTACATCTACATTCAATAGTGCTGTAGAAATATATAAAATTATGCTCTAGGCCTAGATCACATCTCTCCCTTATCTCACAGGACAAAACATAAATTTTTACCTACTCATTCTGGTCGTTGTATCATCATTAATCTATATAACGCCAAGCTCAGCTTGTTTCTCATGATTACAAATTAAAGCCATATATATATAATAATTATTATGCTTATGGATAGGTATTATTACTATTATTTTATATAAATATCTGGTACTTATTTTGTAAGTACCTACAGTATTAAAAACTACATCGAAAAATAACTTACGTCTTTAGTTTTTCACAATCATTTGAAGGGTAACCAAAAAAATGCACAGTCAAAGATGGCTGACAGTTAAATAAAAGTTATAAATAGTTCAAATGCAAATATAGGCAGTGCTTCCAGTTTTATACGCTGTTGTGAAGTGCATTTCGAGCAAGAGGACGAAAATATTTCGCTTGGCGGCTACTTTTTATTTGAAAGGAAATAAAAAAGATCCGGGTCGAAATTTGTCTTTCAGGACGCACACAACAGCACTTCATACGTCAGCTGAGAAAAAGCTTATGTGGCTATTTATAAGTCTGTTCTTTGTATAGTTTGTGCTTTTGTTTTGGAAGATTGATCTTGCACTGTAACACAGATTTGTGCCTTTACAATACAATTACTAGAAATAGTTGAAGACTTTTAGATTAGGCCCTGACAAAAAATCAGCATGAGATATGAGCATTCCGGCATTGGCCTAGCGGCACTGGTGGCGCATGAATTACAAGTAGTGAATACGCCCAGATTTTAGAATAAAATCTTTATAAAATCGAATTGTAGTAAAGGTTTTGTTGAAAGGAGATTAGTGAAATATATACCTCTTTAAAAAAAAGTATACGACCATTTTAGAATCAAAAATATGTATAAATTTAATGTATTTTTATTAGTTGATATTACTTTTTAAATAACGAGTAGATAGCTCCTAAAAAACAGCACGAAAAACGGCTAGCGCGGCGTTTTGCTCGGGGTACCGCCTTAAGGCTCCGTGTTATTAAAATCTCGCGCTGTAATTCCTTGATTTGCACATTACAAACAATTTCATCCCTGAAGAAGAAAGGCACTTGAGCTAGTCTCCTGGACGTTGCTCAACGAGCGATGCAGAGCAATTCTGCCAGCAGTGCACAGCATACTAAGGAAGTATAATTGTTACGTTCCGAAACGGCAGTATTCAAGATTGCGAGCGCAGACCAACTTCCCTAGTTACATACTACATATGTATGTACAACTAACATACACGAACATTTCCTGATGTTCAAGTTTTGTGAACTTCCAAAGAATTGTTTAACCGTATCTAAAACGCTGTTCTCTGTATTCGCCACGTTCCGCAACAAAACACTTGAAATATGAACCGTGAAAGATTTGTTGAACAAATAATAATCTGAGACATTTTGTGCAAATTCTTGGCCACCTATTTTTGCAATATCACGCGGTTATTAGCTACATTAAAATTAAGAAAAACATTGGTATAAGTAGAGATGCTAACGAGTGGTCCACCGATGTGGAGGTGGCGATGTCTGAAAATAAAACAAGCGTTGAAATATATACAATTAATAAAGACAACAAAAACATATTTACATTAACATCATTGCATACAGAGGTAGGAAAGCTAGAGGGCGCCTATAGCATCCAGGGTATCGATACCGTGGACTGTTTTATTTATCTGGGCTCTAGTATTAATAAAGAAGGCAGCTACATCCCGGAAAAAAAGCGACGGATAGCCATGGCTAAAGATACTATGACGCGTCTCAAGAACATCTGGATACATCGTGGTTTAGGTTTCAAAACCAAAGCTCGTTTGGTCAGAGCACTGGTTTTCCCGATGTTCCTCTTTGGAGTTGAGACGTGGACAATCCGAGCAAGAGAAAGACAGAGGATAGACGCATTTGAAATGTGGTGCTGGAGGCGGATGCTCCGAATCCCATGGTCAGCCAAACGCACAAATGTGTCTGTCCTTTCACAACTCAATATCAAGACCAGATTGTCTACAGTTTGCTTACAGCGTATGTTGACTTTGGCCACATAATGCGAAGAGGAGATAGCAGCCTTGAAAAGCTGGTAATTGTTGGCAATACCGAAGTAAAGAGAGCACAAGGCCGGTCGTCAACACGATTGTCTGACCAAGTGAAAGGTGGTGATGGCAACTTTGGACCGGAGTCGATGGAGGCAGAATGTCCGCTTAAAAGGGTCCAGTGACCACGATCCTCAGTAATGAGGGACCGACTGAAGAAGAAGAAGATAGTAGGTACACCCACAATTCACCAGTAACGCTCAATGTAACAGTGAGCCCAAAGCCAGACCGCGGGCAGTTACTAAGAAATTCCCAACCTGGGCATCGAACCGAAGATATCATGCTCAGAAGTAAGTGGCTCGTGACCACTAAACCAAATTGGCAATAAAGAAAACGCATTCAAAATTACATAAAAGACCGGTGGTTGCTTACTACAGTGTACAACCAATGTCATTAAGTTTGGGTGATTTGAGCCTGTAAGCGTCAAAATCACAGATATAAATCTAACTAGATGACGCGATTGTATGTGTTTCGCGTGCCAAAAAAGGGAGTATAATTAAGATCAATGATAGTAATCGGAGATTTTCATTTCACAATATCGGCACTGGCAATCCACAGAAATCTAGAAAAATGCCTTTGTATGCCATATTGTTCTGTAAATACTGTATAGAAAAAGTTGGTCGAGGCATTGTAAATGTTTTCTTTCATTGGTAAGTAAATTTGTTGTTAAATTGTGTGTGATAAAGTGGCACGCTTGGTTTTCATACAGATGGAGGGACATGCGTTATCTAGTTAGATTTATTTATATCTGTGGTCAAAATATGTACCTCCTCCCGCGACCCTCATGTTTAACACGACTGATTTGACCGCTGACCTCTTTGCGGTAAATCTATTCCACAGTTAAAAATATTTGCAGTTGATCTAAACTGTTGTTCGATTGTCTCTTTACACTCAACAAAAGTGGTCGCTAAAATTGAACTTATGATAATTTTCAGTTTATTATAAAAGTGGGACTGTGTAGTGTAGTTGTATTTACCTTTACCCACCTTTGATTTCCTTTGCTTCAGTAAAAGGCAGCGCTATGTAATGGGTGGACTCTGTTTCTCTTTGGTACAGCGGCGCTATCGTAGCCAGGCACTAAAACAAACGTCAATAAATGAACGTACAGCAGATTTGGAGATGGGACTGCTCGTCAAAAACGAAAATAGGAAATATAGAGAAAAGTGGTCAAAGGAATTATGAGCTTGTTTCGTCGAAACCTAAATTGCAGTTTAGAAAATAAATATGATTTTGCAAGTTTACTTTTTGTCATTATCATCATCATATCAGCCGAAAGACGTCCACTGCTGGACATAGGCCTCCCCCAAGCGTCGCCACATTCCCGTGCGTCTCGCTACCAGTGGACCCCCGCAATCTTCACCAGCACCACCACCTGGTGGGAGGCCTTCCAACGCAACGTCTTTCGGTTCGCGGTCGCCACTCCAGAACCTTTCTGCCCCATCGGCCATCCGTTCTGCGAGCAACGTGCCCTACCCACTGCCATTTAAGTTTGGCAATTCTTTGGGCTATGTCGGTAACCCTGGTTCTCTTACGGATCTCTACATTTCTGATTCGATCACGCAAGGAAACTTCGAGGATAGCCCTCTCCATTGCCCTTTGAGTGACTGTAAGCTTTCTGATAAGGCCCATTGTAAGCGAACACGTCTCAGAGCCATAAGTCATCACTGGCAACACACACTGGTTATAGACTTTCGTCTTGAGACACTGTGTTAAGTTGGACGAGAAGATACCGCGCAACTTCCCGAACGCTGCCCAGCCGAGACGGATTCGACGGTTAACCTCTTTCTCGAAGTTGGCCCTACCCAATTGGATCGTTTGTCCTTACTTTTTGTAATGTGAAATTATTTAGCAAGTTTCGTATGTTTTGTTAATAATTTGATAAGTCGTTATTAATTATTTTGAACAACAATTTGAATGATGTAAATAAATTGCAGCCAAATTGCGTAACTTCTTTGATAGTTCAAAGAACGCGCGATAATATTATCATTAATTGCTCCATAATTATGTCTATGGCTTGAGAAAATAAAATAGACAGACAGACGTCATATCAGATGAAAATGTCACAGTATAAAATATTCCAAAAATTACAAATTAGCAATATAATTTAGGTTATAGATATTAAAATAATCAGAGATAACTAAAAGTATGCTTTTCAAATAATAACAATACAAAGAAAATATAAAAATGAGTTACAAAAGTTGATACAATATCAAAAGATATGAAGTTGTGGTTTGTATAGTGTGTTATAAAACGTAAATAGACTTAAAGATGTGGAATGAATACCACAATATTTAAAAATCCGTCTACTTGACTGCGAAAACACAAGCAACAACTTTTAGGTTGGTTTAACAATCTATTGCAAACACACTCACTTTTAATTTTATAGCACCATTTACAAAATCAGAGGTGGTAGCAAAGAAGCTAAGCTGCAGGATCGTTTCTGCAGCATCAGGTCTTTCAGCCGACACCCGGTACCAGGGTCCCTGAACGTACGAAGAGGGTACAGGCCTGCCGTTGACGAGCCACTTCAGATGGGCCTTCGGACGAGATGGTGGCAGTGAACAATTTGCGACCACCAAGTCATCAAAATTGTACTGCTCTTTGAGGCCCACCACGCGGGGACCACTTTTTGGAAGTACTGGAAGAGAAAATTCGCAACTAACTAAATTGTTCATCATTGGATAGATCCTATTTAAATAAGTTTACCAGATCTCGTAGTCTTGCATCAATCATATTTAAATAAACCTTGGTGTGATTACTCTACCGGATCAAATGCTTTAGGATAGGATAGACGGACCCAGTGTCGCATTTGGTTGTGCGTCCAGGCCTCCTCTCTGTGAGATAGAATGGGCCGAAATCCACCACGCGAGCCCAGTGCATGTTGGTGGATGTCACATGTCTTCGATTTTTTGGTTCTAAGACATGCCGGTTTCCTCACGATGTTTTCCTTCATCGTTTTGAGAGCAGTGGTGATGAAATAATTTACGCAAAGTAAAGCGCCTGCCTGGGCTCGAACCCACGACCTACAACTTGTAAGTCACGGCCGTTACCACTGGGCAACCGCAGCTTTTGATCAAATGGTTTATTGCCCCATGAATATTAAAGTTGTATTAAAATATTTGAACGAAAGCTGAAATCTTATCCCCCTGTGCTTTCCTATTGTTAATAAATGAAACCCAATAAATAAAAAAGGCACTAAAGGTTATATTGATCTCTTGATCTGAAGGGCAAGGATAAATCCAATATACATAGATATGAAGCTTAAAGACAAACTCACAGTGTATATTAATGTATTTATGTCTAATCACAGTCGCAAATTTTGGTGCTTCGCCATTTACTTCACAACTGTAGTTCCCCGACGAGTCCTGCGTCAGGTTTACCAGCGCCACCACTGTGTTTGAAGAACGTCCAATCTGAAATTGAAAGACAAAACATACATATTAATAAACATAAAAACATAGAATTTACGTCGTCTTCAGCCTCTAGCTTTGGTAAAGGTTTCTGCATGCGTTGGAAAGTATGAAAATTTGAGCTTTCATAGAACAGGAAGCAGACGCAAGTTCATAACCATGAAGGGTTAACACTCTAATCTAAACTTAAAAAAACCGGCCAAGTGCGAGTCGGATTCACGCACGCAGGGTTCCGTTCCTCAAATATTTATTTTATTCTGTTTTTAGTATTTATAGCAGCAACTGAAATACATAATCTGTGAAAATTTCAACTGTCTAGCTATCACGGTTCATGAGATACAGCCTGGTGACAGACAGACAGACAGACGGTCAGTTGAGTCTTAGTAATAGGGTCCCGTTTTTACCCTTTGTCTACGGAACCCTAAAAACGGAGAGGGAAGCTTTTGTCCAGCAGATAATATCTTCTTTGGACATTATAGAGTAAATAAAGAATTAGCCAATTTTTTATACGAGTACAATTGTTTGTTTGTTTGTCATTCGCTGGTAGTACCTATCTACTGTTGCTCACCTTACAAATAAAACTGGAAAAACCGGCCATGTGCGAGTCAGACTCTCGCACGAAGGGTTCCGTACCATTATAGCAAAAAAACAACACAAAAATCACGTTTGTTGTATGGGAGCCCCACTTAAATATTTATTTTATACTGTTTTTAGCATTTGTTGTTATAGCGGCAACAGAAATACATCATCTGTGAAAATTTCAACTGTCTAGCTATCACGGTTCATGAGATACAGCCTGGTGACAGACAGACAGACACACGGTCAGTTGAGTCTTAGTAATAGGGTTCCGTTTTCACCCTTTTGTGTTCGGAACCCTAAAAACGGAGAGGGAAGCTTTTGCCTAGCAGATAGTATCTTCTATAGATATTACAGGAAAAATACATAATTAGCCAATTTTTTATACGAGTATAATCGTTTGTTTGTTTGTCATTCGCTGGTAGTACATATCTACTGCTGCTCAGATTACAAAAAAAACTGGAAAAGCCCCACTATTGCCCCATGTGACATTTATAATAATTAATGTGTTATGGTATTGTTCATGCGGATCTCGGTTGAAGCATATACGTTTAAAGAGATAAAAATAAATACAGAATAAAAGTATTGTATATTGCGTGAATTACCGTAGGCCACCCACTTACTTCCCGTGTATGTCGGCCATTACTGTGTATATGTACGCTAATAACGTCACATTACCAGCCGACAATCGGAATTATCGTCTTGACTAATGACACAAAATAGCCGTCGAGAGTGAGACATTCTTGCTATGCCATAAAACAAAAAACCGGCCAAGTGCGAGTCAGACTCGCACACGAAGGGTTCCGTACTTGGTAAATTGCGGTTTAAAATTTATGACGTATTAAAAAAAAACTTACTACATCTCGTTCAAACCAATTTTCGGTGGAAGTTTACATGTAATGTACATCATATATTTTTTATAGTTTTATCATTCTCTTATTTTAGAAGTTTCAGGGACACACACACACACACACCTTTTACCACTTTGGAATTGTCTCTCGCGCAAACTATTCAGTTAGAAATAAATGATATTAAAAACCTCAATATCATTTTTAAAGACCTATCCATAGATACCCCACACGTATGGGTTTGATGAAAAAAAAATATTTAGTTTCAGTTTCAAGTATAGGAACCCTCAAAATTTATTGTTTTTTTTCTATTTATGTGTGAAAATCTTAATGCGGTTCACAGAACACATCTACTTACCAAGTTTCAACAGCATAGTTCTTATAGTTTCGGAAAAAGTGGTTGTGACATACGGACAGACAGACAGACAGACATGACGAATCTATAAGGGTTCCGTTTTTTGCCATTTGGCTACGGAATCCTAAAAAAAGAAATGAGTGATTTGACAGATGGCGGCAGATGGCGGGAATCTCAAAACAATTAATGACTAATACGCGCGTTATTTTAGAAAATTGCTAGGCACGAATATCGAATTTTGATATACTAGATCTGTATAAAAATGTTTAACGAGAAATAAATGCTGAAGAAGGTCTAAGAATTCGTACTTTTGACATCAGGAGCAACTACTTAGTGAGTTCGGCGTTCTTCCAAGTATCGCTGAATATTCCCAATAGTTGTTCAGAAGTTACAGATAGCTTTTTCCATGACGACTACTCCGAAGTTTGTAACATGTTTGCAGAAATACGAAAAAAGAGAGACTTGTTTCATTTATGCTTAGATGGCTACAACATGAATATTGATCTAGAGAGAGAGACACGGAACGTGTATAAGAAAAATTCTAGACACAACAAATAATTACATCAAGATTTGCTACAGTTGAGTTATTCCATCATAAACATTCGAGATTAAAAATACATCAAATCCAGTCAATGACGTCGCTGTACAGAACGGTACCATATTATTATGTTATTGTTTCTATAAAAAAACTTTTTCTATGAATCTGTGTCATTCATGTGACTTTTTTAAATTCAAATGTATTCATTTGTGGCAGGTATATTATTTATTAATTTAACACTTCATGCACACTATCGTACAGAGGCGGACTTATTGCCTTAGGCATTTTCTTCCAGTCCACCTTTGGGGTATATTATTATGTTGAAATAAATAGTGTTTCTCTTACAAAAATATTGTTTAAGTGTGTGCTGCCTTGCTGGGCATACAAATATTGTTTTCACAGAATGTAGGTAGGTGTACACAGCGCTTACACTGTGCTTATTATAAAGATAATTATGTAACTAATTATATCTTAATAAATACAATCTCGTGGCTAAATAATAACAGCCGCACGGGTCGATATTCAAGGTTAAGCAACGCTTGCCGAGGTCGATCCGTGGATGGGTGACCATTTCAACATACCGAATTTCCGGCTGTCATTTGAAGATCTTTGACAGTCGTTACGGATAGTCAGAAGTTTGAGATCTGACACCAGTCTTGCCAAGGGGTATGGTGTTACCCAGTTACTGGGTTGTGGAGGTCAGATAGGCAGTCGCTCCATGAAAAACACTGGTACTCAGCTGAATCCGGTAAGACTGGAAGCCGACCCCAACAACAATTGAGAAAAGGCTAAGCAGATGATGATGATGAGATAAAATAAAATATTACATAAAGTATGCTAGTATTATATTATATGTGCACAAAGGAACAAAAATAAAATAACTATAATTAACTAATAACAAATTTAATCTGGTAATAAATAAATTGGAGAATATTGAGATAGGTACCGTTTTTAATAATCATCTAAATATTCAGTAACACTATAATAGTTATGTTTTTATGTAGTTAATGAAATATTTATGGGGCCATCCCTAGAACATTTATAATATTTTCAAATTATTAAAGAATGGTTTGGGAAGACACTTTTTTGGGCTTTTAAGGCAATCCCCCTATCCGTAGAATTACCCCAGAATATTTCGCCGTATCGCAGTATAGTGGTGAAGTATGCATGGTAAGCTATAATAACAAATAATTATTCCTTTACAAGTGGAGAAAGTACGACAGTTGTAAAATACGGAAGGGAATAAGAGAAAATCTTTTTCTATATTGTTTCTGTGATTTGCATCTTTACCTTCTAATAAATATAATTTATTCATTTTTTTTAAAACAATCTTTTTTTGTATTCTTCTGAGTAAACCCTTTTATTTGATACCCAGATCATAGGAGTGCACAAAAAATTACTAGTCCACCATCTTAGACCATCCGCCATATTGGATTGAGAATGACGTCACTTAGCTAACCATGCATTGTCACAAAACGTGTATGCAAATTTTCATCTTAATCAGTGGAGGAAAATTCAGTTGCAACATTTGACCCGAACATACATACCTACATAGGTACATTGCAAGTTAATTGAAAGCTTGTAAAATGAGAGCTGTTTATTATTGACATAACTAAATATGACAGCTGATTATGGTTTATGGTAAGGTTCATTATCAGCTCTAAGTGGGGTTAACGAAGGTAGTGAACTGCGTATTAGTGCAACACACATGATATAATATTAGTCATTATCGTATCGTACGATTTCAATATTTTGTAAATCTTGGGCACCATGTAACTAGGAACGTAATGGATTTATCTACTTTTGGTTATTTTGTAATACTTCATCCATCTACTACCTAATAATTTAATATACTTCTCCTTAATTGGTCTTCATGTATTATTCCCTAATTATTAATTAAATTTATGCGTGGCGATGTAGACACAGTTTTAGATGACCTGCAGTTTTTTAAAAACCAACTACATTCTATAGGACTGGATTTAAATTTTGCCAAATGTGAGTTATTTTTATCTGACAGTACCGACAGACAAGTGACACTTTCTAAATTCAATAAAATAGCCCCCGAAATCAAAATGATTGAAAAAAGCTCTCTTCGTCTCCTCTGGCCCCAAGTCTTCGATGATTCCTTTCTCGATTTTATTGAGGAAAAAATACAAAATTTCAACATCATTTCAGAAAGATTGCTCCAAATTAACATGGATTTTATTGTTTGGCCCCAACATTAACATATTTCCTTCGTGCTTCCCATCTATGGAAGCACCCATTTCTTTTAGAAAAATGGACCAAATTATCTGTCATACATTAACTACAATTTTAAATGTGGCCATGGACGACCGAGCTTGGGCACAAACTACTCTTCCCATCCGTATGGGAGGCCTCGGCGTCCGCAAAATGTCTAGAATTAGTTTACCGGCATTTATATCCTCGGTCCACGGTACTGAGAAATTAATCAGGAATATCCTAGCACCCATACTGATTAATTTTGATGTGCCGTGCTTCACCGAGGCTATTGATGCTTGGAGACTCGCTTGCCCGAATTGTAATCCCCCCGACTACCCATCATCCCAGAGAAGGTGGGATGAGCCGCTCTGCAGAGCAGTTCAGGAACACCAAATTGCCACTCCAGCCGACCGCGCTCGCATGCTGGCTGTGGGTGAGTGGGAGTCGGGCCTCTGGCTTCACGCACTACTGTCGTCGAACATAGGCACCTTTTTTGACGATATTAATTTTCGCTTCGCTGCTTCCCTACGTCTTGGCGCCCCCTGCTGTACTCCTCATCGTTGCCACTGTGGCGAAGTTGTCAACAGCCTCAGTCACCACGGTCTTTCATGCAGCCGAAGTGCGGGTCGCAAAGCGTGGCACGGAAACTTAAACGACATTATCTGACGTGCTCTCATCACCGTCGGCATTCCGGCCGTATTAGAACGCCATGGCCTGGCACGCGACGATGGCAATAGACCGGACGAGATGTCTTTGTTTCCATGGAAGATGGGTAGGCCTTTAGTGTGGGACGCTACTTGTGTCGATACTCTTGCGCCATCTCATCTTCCTAGCTCGTCGTGCTGTTTTGGCGCTGCCGCTGCGGCTGCAGAGAACCTCAAGCGGCGGAAATATAATAATCTCATTGGTAGTTATATTTTCGAGCCGTTTGGCGTTGAAACTCTTGGTCCGTGGGGTCCGAGTGATCACGCTTAGTTTAAAGATCTTACCAAACGCCTAGTTGACACTTCGCGTGACCCAAGGGCTGGCTTTTAACTTGGTCAGATAATACGCATTGCCATACAACGTGGCAATGCTGCCAGTCTTTTGGGAACATTACCAGTGGACAACGATGTGGAGCAGTTTTTCGACGCCATATATTAGTTAAGTATATTTTTAAGTTTAGGTAGTGAGTAGTCTTTGGTTTAATTGTATATTTTTGTAGTCTTAGTTAATTAAGTAGATAAAAGAGATAAAAGTATATACGTATACTTTTATCTATGTTAATTAAATTAAAACAAAAATTTCAACACATGTGTCAACATTTTTAATAAGTTATAATTTTTAAAATAAGTTATAATTCCATTCGATGATTGGTCTACCTGGCATATTCGCCACCTAAGAATGTTGGGGATAGCTTCCAGTTCAACCAGAGCCAAGTGACATTATAACATCGAAAGCGTGGCGATAGCGATAGCGATTGGAAAAAAACTGGCCAAGTGCGAGTCGGACTCGCGCACGAAGAGTTCCGTACCATTATCGCAAAAAACGGCAACAAAATCACGTGTGTTGTATGGGAGCCACACTGAAATATTTGTTTTTTTTTTGTTGTTATAGCGGTAACAGAAATACATCATCTGTGAAAATTTCAACTGTCTAGCTATCACGGTTCATGAGATACAGCCGGACAGACGGACAGACTGACAGATGGATCGTGGAGTCTTAGTAAAAGGGTCCCGTTTTTACCCTTTGGGTACGGAACCCTAAAAATGACAAAAATTTATGGGAATACTATCAAAAAGTCACGTGATGAATCCCATATATTTTTGCATTTCGACCACCGCCTTCGCTGACGTAGACTGACAATTGTCTAGAACCTCAGATGTAGCTTGTATTAAAGTATTTAACAATAGCGGATGCCTCTCGGTTTCACCCTCGTAGTGCCCGTTCCCGTGGGAATACAGGGGTAAAAGTAGCCTATGTCACCCGGGGATAGTGTAGCTTCCCAACGGTGAAAGAATTTTTGAAATCGGTCCAATAGTTTTTAAATTTATTCGTTACATACAAAAATACAAATTTTTCCTCTTTTTAATATCTCTTAGTAGTATAGATATAATAGAAGTATAGATGGAGAGAGAGACTGCCTATCTAATGTCCATAGCCCAGTTACTGGTTAACATGCCACATAGCCAACTAGTCCTTGACAAGAGCAATAGTCAGACTTTCTGGCTTCTGACTATCCTTAACGACTTTCAAAGTTCTACGCGAATGATAGCCTGGATCAACAGCTCAAAGTGCTTTCTGTCCCGGCTCGACTTCGGTAAAAGAAAAAGCAACGCTGGTTTGCTTAAAAATCGATGTTATTATTCGTAATGTTTTATTTAAATGTCTGATTGAAATAATCAATTTGACTTTGACTTTCAACTGAAGTTAATTTAATAATATCAAAAAAAAGCAGTTTTTAAATCCGAACTTATTCATCTTCATACAACGTCGTCCAACAGGTATGTTTGTTGCAAACACAATATATAAACAAACATACAGTCTACATCAATAAATTGGCTATATATACAACGGGTTATTGACATACTGGAATGAATCAGCAGGAAATACATAACATTTAAACATGAAGCTTTTAAAATAATGGCTTAAAGGAGAAATGATTGAAAGGCTTTTTTTGTTTGTAGTTTTTCATTTCAGCTTGTGTGTCTGAAAACAGGTCAAAGGCACAGTAAACATATACAAACAGTATGGAAACTAACTACAAACTCACACAAACGTACGCACCGACGAGACCGTTCGTGCACTTTCTAGGTAATGTCAGTACTAAGCACAGAACATTTTTACTCAGAGAAAGGGCAACAACATGGAACAGACTAAGTGCCGCATCGCGACGAGTGGTCACGTATTTTTGTGATAGTGTGCCGCTTCGAGCGTTTGTAGGTAGTTTCCATACTGTTTGTATATTTTTACTGTGACAAAGGTCAGTCATTTGACTGTTTCAGCGAATCATCGTACGAAAGACGCATTCATGAATAATTTAATGATTTATTGGAACCTAGCTGACATTTAGATGCAATCTAACAATGCTACTTGTTTTGTAAACCGACAGTTACATTGTTAAATGTTAATACTGACTTTATCTATCGTAAAATTTCGAGACATGTAAATAACATGGCATTTATGACATCTTGAAGTTATTTGGCTTTAAGACGGTACCCTGACCAAAAAATCGGCATGAGATATGAGCGTTCCTATTGGTCTAGCGGCACTGGTGGCGCATGAATTACAGTAGTGAATACGCCCAGATTTTAGAATAAAATCTTTATAAAATCGAATTTTGGTCTTTTGAAAAAAATAATTCTACAAAAATGTTCGTTATTAAATTGTCTATCCATTAGTATTAGTACAAAAAATAATCAATGAACACTTTTCGAGGAGATGCATAATATCAATAATTATTTCTCATTTTTATGTTTTTTTGGAAGTAGATTAGTGAAAAATATACAACATTTAAAAAAAACTAAATCTACCATTTTAGAATCAATATTATGTAGAAATTTAATGTATTTTTATTAATTGATATTTCTTTTTAAATAACGAGTAGATAGCTACTAAAAACAGCACAAAAAACGGCTTGCGCGGCGTTTCGCTCGGAGTACCGCCTTAAATAAGACAGGTGCTTTTTACCCGGTTAAAAGTATTTTGTTGGTAAGTATAGTGTCAGTGAACCAGCTCTGTCTCGCACACAGGTCTCGCAAGAGAGTCCCAGCATTAAGGTAACACTAGTCAATCATTTTTCCACACAAACGTAGTCTGGCGATTACTCCACTGTTTGACGATGTACGTTCAAAATAAAAAATGATATCAATTTGACTCATCATTATTACAAGCCGTATGGAAACATCATCTGCCTAGCCTTTTCCCAACTATGTTGGGGTCGGCTTCCAGTCTAACCGGATTCAATTGAGTACCTGTGTTTGACATGGAGCGACTGCCTATCTGACCTCCACAACCCAGTAAATGGGTAACACGGTACCCCTTGGCTAGACTGGTGTCAGATCTCAAGCGTCTGACTATTCGTAACGACTGTCAAAGATCTTCAAATGACAGCCGGGACCAACGGCTTAACGTGCTTTCCGAGGCACGGAGGAAACTCGGTATGTTGAAATGGTCACCCATCCATGGACCGACCTCAACAAGCGTTGCTTAACCTTAAAGATCGACCCGTGCGGCTGTTATTATTTAGCCACGAGACAAAAAACCAAAAAAAAAACAAAATAGAAAAAAAAAAAAAGTTATGAGCGTCGAAAGTTCCATATTTCAACACTAATTTTAACGCGCATCTTTGGGTGGAAATAAATACCATAAGAAGAAGGAAAATTGCAAAACAGCCTACTAGACATAGATTTATTTTAAAAATAAAAAGCAGCTAAGGAGTGGAATTCCCTGCCGGAGTCTGTGTTTCCCGATAGCTACAATCTAGGGGTCTTTAAGTCAAGAGTGAATAAGTTACTTCTAGGCAAGCGTGCTCCACCGTCGACCACATCATCGCTTACCATCAGGTGAGATTGTGGTCAAGCGCGAGCCTATAGGTTATAGAAAAAATTTATTCATGATAATTTATCTAGACTCCCAAAGGTCTATATATAAAATTTCACGCGCTCGTTTTGGTCCTAAATCATAATCCATTTCGCTACAAACTTGCAAAAGTGCTAATTCGTACGCGAACAAGCTTCTTACAGCATATTTCAGCAAATAATTCTGTGCAGTCGGAGGATACATCTGGTTTTGGTCAGCCAGCTCGCAATTATGTATTCTCCGACTGCACAGCATGATTTTCTTCTTGTTTACGTCTTTTCAGTTCGCTTCTTAAGCAGTCGGGCTTTTAGATTTTTTGAATTAACTTTTTAATTAATTACCTATAACTTTTTTTTTCGAATTATTTTATGTTGATCATAATAGCATAAACTTTGATCTTTCGTTAGTATTCTACAGATTCATTATTATTATATTATTAGATTCATTAATAAAACTACTTAATTGCAATCACGAGTAGACAGATAACCGAAAGTAGTCTACAGATAAGACCTGGTATGAAAAATATAGCATAGTTTCTTCACGACCCCGGTAGCATTATCGAATCTTTCAACAGTGCTTCCGGAATCAAAGCCTACTAAATGGAATACAGAGCTCTTTGTAATTTATCTAAAGAATGTATTTTTCAACTCACCTCAACATTAACTCCAGCCATCGGGAAATAATAAACAGGAGGTTCATTTTTAGGCACGAAGCGGTAGAACTCGTGTCCGTCTTTGTACCACTTGACGGAGTACAGGGTGTCCCCTTGTAAGTCATACTGGCAGCCGAGGAGGGCCATGCCACCTTCAGGCTCATGAGTTGGTACCCGGAGCTCTACCAAACGTAGGCTCTTCACTGAATCTGAAATACACGAAATCACGAAATAAGTTCAAGTAAAATAGAAATTTTGTTCGAAAAAATATGACACAATGTCCCAAGTTAGCTAGACTTGAAGGGCGGGAATTCGTGCGTTCGATTCTCGTTTGCATTATAGACGAGATCCCACACCTAGCACGGTATAGTTTAGTTTTGTAAAACATATTTAAAAAATAAAGAACTCATTGCAAATCTTCAATGAGTTCTTTATTTTTTGTTTATTTCTCTGATTTATTTCAAGCAAACTAAATCAGCGAGCCAAATTCAATCATAAAAATTGCATCTGTCATCACAGCAGTACCAGCAGTGGTGTCTCATCCCATACAAAGAAACCGTGCCGACGTTCTATACTGATTATTTTTTTTGTACATCGATCGCGTTCGCTTTTTGCTTTTTGCTTCGCTTTCGCTTTCGCTTTTCGCTTTTTGCTTGAAGTATTAAATAAATAAATAATGTTACCTGAATTGAAAAGTAGTTATATTTTACTGTCGTAATTACAAGTTACTCCCAAGTGAGTACCAATACCTCTTTGCATTCGCTACGTGAAAAGGTATTGTCAATGTACCCTGTATTCAGTAATACGGCTTGCCAGGAATAAAGCCAATCATCCGTCCCATTCTACGAAATACTAATTAAAATATCTATACATTTTCAGTGTCTTTGAACACAAGCAGGATTATAGAATTTAATTATATGACGAGGTTTTCTAAAGCTTCAGTGAATAAGCTTTCATTAGCGTCTTACTAATGATCTAATCATAAAATACATGTGATTTTTGTCCGTGAGTATAATTGTCTATGACTCATTCACAGTTACAGAAGTAAAACTCTACTACGGACAACCTATACAATTGTTCCTAGGTATCTACCTGTCATGGATGCGTACGCTCATAGTGGTTAGGAGTACACACCGGACAAGACAGCTAAAAGTAAATTATAAAGAGTACAATACCTTGCGTCCACAACAACAACAACAACACCAGAATCGTCCTGCCAAACATTTTGGTACAGTATTCTCAGCAGTCTTTCACATAACCACTAACACTTCACAGTACACCGACAGCTGGACAAGTGGACAGTAACACTTCAATTTACATCACACGGACCCATCACTGATAAATCACTGTTTCGAATAATTTAATTCAACATCAATAACAATTGTACCTTTGAATTCTGTTAAAATCTGCCGTTTGCGGAGTCTAAATAGGCCAGCGAAATTCCGGCGACACCGTTCTAAATTTAAAACTGGTCGCCACTGAAATGTCTAGCGCATGCGCCGCGCTAACCAACGTACTGCCAATATCAAAAAGATTGCGTGTCAATGATTATTATTTTCATTTTTTATTAAATAAAGCGTGCACTTTTTTCCGCAAGCGTAAACGCAGGGGTTGTGGCGTGGGTTCAAATAATTATTATTCGGGCGCACACGTGTGACTCAGACCAAATATATGCAGTAATGTAAATTAGTGTGTATTACCAGTGCATTAATTAAATGATAAAAGAGTTTACGTAGCTAATAGTTTGTTTGAACAAGCGTTAATTATTGTAAAGGTTCATGACACAACGGTGAGTGGGAGAGTATTGACGCTGTACAATATTTGGTTGAAGTTGGAGTGTATTGTTTTGACTTTTTTTGTGTGCGGGATCAAAGGCTATCCTTTGACATGAAAAAAAAAGATACGACATTCCAGTATTTTATTTTGAAAATGGAATATAAAAAAGTCGACTACAAAATTTAATAATAGTCACTTCAGCAAACGTTGGTTTGGTGTCCACCGATATTGAGTTATCTTACTATTCGTTATTTAAATTTCCTACATAGATAGTAGATTAGTAGCCAAGGGCTGTAAGGCGTCAATTGCAGCCCGAGATATTTAGGCGCACGAGCCTATAGTTCGAGGGTGCAATTGGTGCTTACACCCGAGCTAACTATTCTGCTTTACATCTCGATTGTGAGGTAAGTAGGAAAAAACCGGCATTACAAGAATAAAACATTTAAACATTTTTTTTTTCAATATCGAAATTGAGCTTCGCCGTTCGATATTTAAAATTGATGACTATTATACTCACACGAAGACAAGGCTGAATAGCAAAGCGACCTCTTTGGTCATTGGGCTGATCGAATGCATGATGTCTATTGCCAGTATGATGGTTAGATTTACGCGAACTTTTTGAAAGAAAGAAGTGTTTTTTTTTTAAATTACTTACCGCCCTAGGGCTTTTCTAACTACATTATTGCCCTAGAGCGCTAATTAGTCACCTACAAGCCCCATTTGGAGGTAATAAGAACCTACTTACCGAACATGAGAGATGTAATATTATTTTACTGTAGAGACTTGTATCGTTTTTAATGATTGTAGGTACCTCAGTTAAAGGTCAGAGTGTACGAAGTTATCTCTCGTGGTAATTTTAATGTTATTGTTACGAATTATCTAATGAAAACATTTACTGAGATAAAACTAAAGACACGGCACTCTCGCTAACATTTTATAGGTAGTTAATGTATATTTTTAAATAATAACACGACGTAATATCACGCCGATATTCCTATAGAAGGGATAGTCAGACGTACACCCAGAGCTAGGCTACATTTTTAAAGCAAAGCATGTATTTGCAATTAAAATACAAATTACGAAATACTATCTCGCATGTATTTAAAAGATGTGTATTTTAAATATAAAATACAAATTACAAAATACAGGCGATCATCCATCGTGACATTCGTATTAATAAACTTAATTATTACACAGAAGTTTCGGAGAAAACACCCGTTTGAAAACAAAATGACAATTGACAAGATACTTGACAATTTGATGTACGCGGTTGCCATTTCGCATAACGAAAGGTATCGGGCGCAATTTTTTGCAGAACGTACCCCTACCCATTAATAAGATCGCTAAATGTATTTATGTAAAATGTATTTTGAAGCCTTAAGTATTTGAGATACCAACTACAAAATACCTCAGCGTCAGATATTTGAATTACAAATTACATTTTCAAGAATTACTTAATTGAATTACAAATACCAAATACGTACTTGTATTTAAAGTATGCATTCGAATTACAAGTGATTTAAATACTGTCCAATCCTGCCTACACCTGTTTTAAGTTAAGGCCTATTGACATCAATCGGGCACCAAGTTCAGAGTTCAGGCTGCTTCTTACAAATAACAGATGGACAAACCCAATAAGACTGGGCTCAACCCGGGCTTAGAACACAAGACCTCATGCTCAGCAGTTCCGCTTGCGAGCACTAGATCAACAATATGAAAACATTATTGTTTTTGCGTTCACTCTGTATCTATACAATTTGGGTTATTGGATGATTCACAGGCATTGAAATCAATCTGCCTAGCCTTTTGCCCAACTATATTGGGGTCGGCTTACAGTCTTACCGGATTCAGCTGAGTACCAGTGTTTTTCATGGAGCAACTGCCTATCTGACCTCCAGAACCTAGTAACTGGGTTACACGGTACCCCTTGGCAAGACGGGTGTCAGATCTCAGGTTTCTGACTACCCGTAACGACTGTCAAAGATCTTCAAATGACAGCCGGGACTAACGGCTTGACGTGCTTTCCGAGGCGCGGAGGAAACTCGGTATGTTGAAATGGTCACCCATCCACGGACCGACCTCGTAATATTATTATTTAGCCACGAGCTCCTATCAGATGCACAGGCATTGAACTCGCACGAAATGTGTGAATCGACATTTTTTTAATAATACTAGCTGACCCGGCAAACTTTGTTTTGCCGTAAAAACACCAAACATTTATCTGCCCTACCTACCCTACCTTACACTACCTACCCTACCCTACCCTACACTACCCTACCCTACCCTACCCGACCCTACACTACCCTACCCTACACTACCCTACACTAACCTACACTACCCTACACTACCCTACACTATCTTCCCTACTCTACGCTACACTACCCTACCCTATCCTACACTACCCTACCCTACACTACCCTTAACTACCCTACGCTACACTACCCTACCCTATCCTACACTACCCTACCCTACACTACCCTTAACTACACTACCCTACCCTACCCTACACTACCCTACCCTACACAAAGCAAAAATAGCTTATACAATAGCAATAAAGCTCAAATTGACTCTACGTTTTAGTTAGAAAACTTAAAGAGCTGTTTTAATTTTTTTCCGGAAATTTTTAGAATTTTTCTCTCTGTAAAAACCATCTTTGAACTTCAACGAACATTTAAAAAAAAGAATTGGCCAAATTGGTCCAGGCGTTGTTGAGTTATGCGCTTACCAACACATTTTGCGATTCATTTTTATATTATAGATTATTTTTTCTGAAGGCGATTCGCACGAACTAGGCGTCTGACTGTCACCCACATAATTTGGGGCGCGCCCTCCTAAAGTCTTCGAGACAAATCATTTTTTTTGGTTAGAGACACCGATGTAGTTGGCATTTGGCATATCACTCGCACAGTACCTACACATGTGGATTGTGGACTGAAGATAAGCTTTGAACATGTACCAAAGCATTTATTACTGAGCTGATATACCTACGTAATAAAAACCTCTTTAAGCAAAAGAAAATAAAAGGTTTTATCAAGAATACAAAATGTTCTATATTTCCTATATGGTCTCGACTCCCTAAGTCGAGACCATATGGGATATACACGATGAGATTTTTAAGTGGGCGTTGATGGCCAAATCCGAAACTTTGAGGAATAGCGGCAAACATTCAAAGGACTCACGAACCCGATTTTGACTAAAACGGCATCAATTCAAATTCTGCGAAGCAATGGCATATGGCAAACTTAAGAAAAAGGGTCATGAAATCTACGAAGACTCGTATCATTGAAAAAATAAGTATTTTGTTAAAATGAGCCTATTCATTAAGTTTGCCATATGCCATTTTCCAGAATTTGATCCATATTAGAGACACTATCGAAAGCTGTAATAATACGTTTTTTTGTTTCAAAATCAACGGGTATGATTTCGGGCTAGGAGTAAAAATAAGAAAAAAAACAATGATGCAGTTTTAGTTTTCATCAAAATCGGGCTCGTGACTCCTTTGAGTGTTTGCCGCTATTCCACATGGTTTCGGATTTGGCCATCCACACCCACTTAAAAACTCATCTGTGTAGAAAATATTATCTTAAAATATAGACTAGGACTTAAGGAACTTATCAAAACGTTTTGGATTCTTCTAATAACGTATTAAAGTAGTTATTTAATTGGTTTGGGCGCACGGTTGGCGCAGTGGTTGAGCGATTGACTGCTGCGCTGCGTGTCTCGGGTTCGATTCCCGCACGGAACAAATATTTGTATGACCTACAGATAGTTGTTCCGGCTCTGGGTGTTTGTGTATGTGAGTTTATATGTTTGTAAACGCACCCACGATACAGGAAGAAATTCCGAGTGTGGGGCAAAGTATAAAAAAAAAAAAAACTTAAATCTTGTTTGTATTTTTTTTTACAATTCTTCTGTTACTTTGTGATTGTTGTTGTTGTGTTGTGTCTATGTCGAATAAATGTTTTCTATTCTATTCTAAGTTATTGCCTAGTGTGTAAAAGTGCAAAGTAGATACCTATAAGATTTTAAAATTTCGCTTGAAAGGGTCATTCTTGCAATGCAAAACAAATGTGGTAAATTATGATTACAGGCTGATCAAATTCGCATCATTTCTTCAAGAAATTGGAAACTTAACAGTGTGCTGATCAGCAAAAAAAGCTTCTAGTAAAACAAAACGTGTAATAAATATGCAATTGTAACCTCTACAAAAATATGTATAACCGATTTTTAAAAGTACTGCCTTTAGTAAATAATGATGTCACAGCTTTATTTCCACTCGGCACAAAGTAAATAAAACGCGGTTCCGTACACATCCTGGCGAGAGAAGCTCTAGTTATTTCCGTTGCGGAGTCGAGCGTCTGGCGCTAGTTCTAAGACTATTCGCTAGATGTCGCACGTTGTATGCTCGCGGAGTTTCAAATGGCGCTTTGTGGGCAGTTTCAATAGTTTGATTCAGGCTGTTTTCTAAAGGTAACTAAAATAAATTGTACATTTTTGGAATTTTGGGGTTTCTTGAAATTAACAAATCTTCAGGAAACCAAGCAATTTATTTGTTATAAAATTACACACTCAGAAAAAATATATTTTCTAGGGACAGACATAATCAAATTGGTATTTCGGTTAAGTAAAAACCGGCCAAGTGCGAGTCGGACTCGCGTACGTAGGGTTCCGTACCATTATCGCAAAAAACTGCAAAAAAATCACGTTTGATTTAATGGAGCCCACTTGAAAATTTAATTTATTCTATTTTTAGTATTTGTTATTATAGCGGACACGAACAGAAATACATCATCTGTGAAAATTTCAACTGTCTAGCTATCACGGTTCATGAGATACATATACAGCCTGGTGACAGACAGACAGGCGGACCGCAAAGTCTTAGTAATAGGATTCCGTTTTTCTCTTTGGGTACGTAACCCTAAAAAAACACAAACCCATTGTTGTAACATATCCTTGTGACAGCAAACAACTTTATTTTTACTGGTCTCATTGAAGGCATCAAGATATAATAAGAAACAGCTTGTTTCTCTAAAGATTTTGAAGTAATTGATTGAACATATGGACACACTACCCTAAAATAGGGCTGCACACATCTGCCGCAGCCCTATTTTAGGGTAGTGTGTACATATGTTCATATGTATTTTCTTACCGCCAGCACACAATATATTAACCTTTACATTACAAGGCAAGCAACATCGTGGCAGGCCCAGCCGGGGAGCACGGCCTGCTGTGACAGGCTTGAATCACACATTTTGATAACTCTTTGGGAGCAAAAACCGTGAAAAATGCGTGACTCAAGCCTGCCACAGAGGCCGTGCTCGCCCGGCAGGTATAGACAGTGCGATGACCTGGACTCTTTTTAAACCACGCCGGAAAAAGAGAGGTATTATAAGTTTCACGTGTGTTGCTGAGTATCTGTGTGTCTGTCTGTGGCATCATGGCGCCTAAACGGATGAACCGATTTTGATTTAGTTCAAGAGAGAGATAAAATCGGTTCAGCCGTTCAAAAGTTATGGGCGTTTTACTTTTTGAATCGGGGTGTTTTCGCAAGATAAATGTGTCGGTATTTTTAAAATTTTGGAAATTTTACTTGTGATAAAGTCTAGACTGGCCTGGTCCTTAAAAGCCCTATAGATAAAGAGAAGTGGAAATAGAATAGACAGGCCATTACTCTTGAATAATTATTTTTAAAGAGATAATTAAACGTACCTTTGAATGTCAAATATCCTTGAAGAAACCGGCCAAGTGCGAGTCGGAGTCGCGCACGAAGAGTTTCGCAACATTATCGCAAAATACGGCAAAAAGACACGTTTGTTGTATGAGAGCCCCACTTAAACCTATAATACCCCCCTCTTACTAAAAAACACGGAATAAAGTTATACCAGATATAACAAAGGTATAACCATACATTTTCATAGGTTTATACTTATGGTATAATTTTATTCTGCGTTTATTAGTAAGAGGTTTATTTTATACCGTTTTTAATATTTGTTGTCTTAGCGGCAACAGAAATAGGTACATAATCTGTAAAAATTCAACTGTCTAGCTATCACAGTTCATGAGAAACAGCATGGTGACAGACATACAGTCATACATACGGACAGTGGAGTCTTAGTAATAGGGTCCCGTTCTTACCCTTTGGGTACGAAACCCTACAAAAAGGTTGTAGTTGTCCAATCTAAGTTGGTTCTGTATGGAAAAGAATGTACAAGATTATCCATAGATAAAAGTAAAGGGGATTTAATCAAAGACAGAACATCTAGAAGAAATAAAATAAAATGTTAAGGCGGTACCCTGACCAAAAAATCGGCATGAGATATGAGCATCCCTATTGGCCTAGCGGCACTGATGGCGCATGAATTACATTACTGAATACGCCCAGATTTTAGAATAAAATCTTTATAAAATCGAATATTGGCCTTTTCAAAAAATAAATTCTTACAAAATGTTCGTTATCAAATCGTCTATCCATTAGTGTTAGTACAAAAAATAATTAATGAACACTTTATGAGGAGATGCATGCTATCAATAATTATTTCTCATTTTTATGGTTTTGTTGGAAGGAGATTAGTAAAACATAAACAACGTTAAACAAAAATGAAATCTACCATTTTAGAACCAAAATTATGTAGAAATATAATGTATTTTTATTAATTGATATTTCTTTTTATATAACGAATAGATAGCTCCTAAAAACTGCACGAAAAACGGCTAGCGCGGCGTTTTGCTCGGGGTATCGCCTTAACGTAAATGTACGAACAAGGCAAGAGCATCCAATTTTTCAGTTGTAATTCCCACCTTACTCGAATATTAGCTCCTTAAAAACTTCACCTTATTCTTATTTGCTCTCAAGAGGTGAAAATAGCGCTCCACGGCTAGAGATTGTACTGTAGTGCGGCATGCCGCCTCTTAAACTATTGTAGTGAGCCCAATCCTATTCCCCCGGGGAAGCACATTCAGTTGCTTGGACGTTCTGCACTCCAGAGGGAATATTATCCTGTGGATACTACGCTCTCTTTTAAAGGATCTGGACGTTTTTGTTTGGGTACGGTATTCTTATTTTATTTTGTACCGGTAGGTACCTATCTTTTTTACTTTTTAGGGTTCCGCGACTTACTAAGACTCCGCGATCCGTCTGTCTGTCTGTCTGTCCGTCTGTCACCAGGCTGTATCTCATGAACCGTGATAGCTAGACAGTTGAAATTTTCACAGATGATGTATTTCTGTTGCTGCTATAACAATAAATACTAAAAGCAGAATAAAATAAATATTTAAGTGGGGCTCCCATACAACAAACGTGTTCTTTTTGCAGTTTTTTTGCGATAATGGTACGAAACCCTTCGTGCGAGAGTCCGACTCGCGCTTGGCCGGTTTTTTATATACTGTATTACAGCCGGAAGATTTTAAAAGATTAAAAAACGTGCCTTAGCGTTGATTTTGTTCCAGATTTCCATTCTAATTTCATTGATATTTAGTTAATAAAGTACGAAAATACATAAAACCAATCTGACACAAAATGCGATGCATTTAACATTCATCAAAAGCAGTTTGTTATAAATAGAGCCTGATCACGGAATTGTGTTCGAGTTATTTCATTTGGTTCAACTTGCTGATCTAAATTCGAAATGGTACGAACCAAACAGCACTTAAATCTATACCAATATTATAAAGAGGAAAGATTTTTTTGTTTGTTTGTTTGTACCGAATAGGCTCCGAAACTACTGGACCGATTTTAAAAATTCTTTCACTAAAAGAAAGCTACATTATTGCCTGAGTGACATAGGCTATTTTTAATTCCGAAAACGGGTCCTGTGGGGTGGCCCACGAGAGCGAAGCCGCGGGGAACAGCTAGTGTATTATAAAGTTGAACTGAATACTCTCATATAAACATATGTTCCAATTTATTTAATTCTGTACGTAATTGTTTTATTTAATACCAATTTACTGTTAAAAGCGGCCTCTGTGAACTAATTGTGTTCATAGTGGTGTACAAACGAATCGTAGCCACATCACTTACAGTTAACATTTAGTTTAAAGCGGTTGCCCAGCTAATTAACCTTGAATTTGTACAATTCGGTGTACAACAAAGCTCTGGATATCTCAATTAATGTCGAGTTGCGGTACACGTAAGGCACGGTCGACGGCCGACATATGGACAAATAAGTCTATTTGCGAACATTTAATATTCGCTTCGGGCCCGCGTTAATTAAGCTGGGTTGTTGGGTCCGCGTGCCCGCTGCCCAATCCCCTCGAATCACCCTCGACTCGATAAAAGAAACAAAACACACGCTACCAACATACAAGCGAAAACGAACAATACGTTTTAAATGTTTTTGTCATTTTTTTTTTAAATAACTCGTGAAATATTTTCTGTTTGAGAAACGTTGTCAATAGCATACCTGCCCATAAAGCAAATAACAATGAGAGCATAAAATACTCACTATTTCAACAAAGAAGACTATTTTAAAATCAGGAAATATTTTCTTAATTAATGAATATTAAAATATTTTGTGTCTATTTAATTAACGGAAAATGTGTAACATTGAATCTTTTTACCCGACTGCCGAAGGAGGGTAATGTGTTTATCAGTCTATGTATGTATATGTATGTTTGTATGTATGTATGTTTGTTTCTATATGGCGTTCTAGAGACCAAACGCGTTGGCCGATTTTGATGATTCTTACGTCAGTCGTTTCGTCTTAACGCTGCGGGTATCACTGGCTACATTAAAAACGGAAAATAAAAAAATGGCGGATTTCGGGCGCCAAATTGTTGGGCACCATAATTTTTTTTTCTTCCGAACCCATCGTGTGGGGTATAAAAAAAGGGATTTAAGAGGTGATTTCAAAAATATATAACACTTATATGTTTAAATGTACATAATTAAAAAAAAAAATAACTAAAAAGTTATAAATAAAAAAAGTTAATTAAAAAAATCAAAAAACCCGACTGCTTAAAAAGCGAACTAAAAAGACGTAAACAAGTAGAAAATCATGCTGTGCAAAGTGTTCAGTCGGAGGATACGTCATGTTCGCGAGCTTGCCGACCAAAACTAGATGACGACGACTAACGCCAACGACCTTGAGGGAACAAAACGCGCCCTCGTTTCACACCCGCGCGACCCAAAATTTAGTAGTTTTTTGTACTTTCCTTATTATTCTATGACTTTAAAAAAAAAACCTTCAGATCAAAATGTAGATAATTAAATTGTCTTTGATATGGTGTCGATTTCATTAAAATACGCCTAGCGGGTTTGGTGTGATTGTCGTGTTTTGGTCCGATTTAGACATAACTTTACAAATTAATTACACTATGTTATACGAATAAAACTCAAAATTTGCTGAGATGAAATTATTAAGAAAATGGTCTAATATAACATATATTTTTTCCAATAAATAACGACTAGCCGTTTAGACGTGATTCTCATTTTAAAATCAGCTACTCAAGGGAATCGGCGCCTTAAGTTTTTTTTTAACTAACTCTTTTATTGCTAATTAGACACGCTATGTTATTTATGATTTATTTTGTTTTATACATGAAATCAGAGTCCCTAATTATTTTATGGTAGGCGTGGGTAGGTTGCGGTACAGATGTAATAAGTAACAGCCTCCATCGCTTGACCGATAAAAGGCAAAATAAATCTCAATAAAGCTGCCTCACGTGGCGCACACGAATGAATGATTAAACGGAGGCGTTTCTTCATTTGTTTTCACTTTAGTTCGGACAACACGACGGTGTGTGTGTAGTCTAGCTTTACTAAGGGAAAATTACACCGCCCGTGGGAACTCGCGCGAGTAAATCATCATTAGAGGAGCCGCGGCCGGGGGACACGCCTCGTCTTTATAAAAGATTCAGCCTGATACAAACGAGACGGACGAGTAATGGCCGTGCTACTTGTGCGTTGTTCGCATAACTTTACACACACTGTATTTCATTTAGACGCCATTAAAATTAACTAAGACCTATGGGCGCGTACGCACAAGTAATCTCGGCAATTAACCGCCCTGTATCGCATACTCTTGGAATGGATGGCTCATAATTAGAATTAATAGCAGGTGTGAAACAAAGCCTTCACCAGGTTCAAGGGAACTTGTAGAAAATTCATTACTTGGCCTGTAAATGCTCTTTTTCTTCAAGGCAACCTTCATATGTCTTCATCTAATCGTAAAATTTTACATATTTCAGCAATTATGCAGATACTGTCTGAAATTATAGCTTTCTGCAGATCAATATTCTCCTAAACTCTCTAGCAGTTTGAAATAACAATTCTTTAAACATTAAACCGCTGATAGGCCGTGAGGCTGTGAACGACTTGGACCGATTTCACCAATGAGACTATTCGCGATTAGTTCTACTAAACTCAGTTTAGGCAAATACAGTGTCTGATTGGTAGTTTCTCAGCGGTAAAACTGAATTTCAGAGCTTCGAATCTTTGTTCAAAACAGTTTGCCAATATGATTATAGCGTCGATGGCACGAACTATTTTGTGTGCGGGGTTAAATTGCATGCTTTCTCATCCGACAACACGTGCGAAAGAGATAGATGCTGTGATGAGCAGTAAGAAGCTATTTCGCGTACGAATTAGCACTTTTGCAAGTTTGTAGCGAAATGGATGATGATTTAGAACCAAAACGAGTGCGCGAAATTTTAAAAACAGACCTTTGGGAGTATAGATATCATGAAAAAACGACTAAATGTATATTTTCTAAATAAGATTATTTGCATTGTTGAACTAGTAATCTATCCCTGTATGGCGGCCGTTTTGTAATTTTCCTTCTTCTTATGGTATTTATTTTATTTATTTACGCCCAAAGATGCGTTAAAATTAGTGTTAAAATATGGAACTTTCGACACTCGTAACTTTCAATTATATATATTTTTTACTTTTTTGTTTCCATACAGGGCTAGATAATGATGAGACAAATTGATACCTACCATTTTTAGGGTTCCGTACCCAAAGGGTAAAAACGGAACCCTATTACTAAGACTCCGCGGTCCGTCTGTCTGTCTGTCTGTCTGTCTGTCTGTCTGTCTGTCTGTCTGTCTGTCACCAGGCTGTATCTCGTGAACCGTGATAGCTAGACAGTTGAAATTTTCACAGATGATGTATTTCTGTTGCCGCTATAACAACAAATACTAAAAACCGAATAAAATAAATATTTAAGGGGGTTCGCATACAAGAAACGTGTTTTTTTTTGCCGTTTTTTGCGATAATGGTACGGAACCCTTCGTGCGCGAGTCTGACTCGCACTTGGCCGGTTTTTTATTTATCGTACATCATCAAACAGTGGAGTAATATCCAGACTACCTTAAGTATCACTTTTGAGAACTGTACTCCGTGCCTTCAGTTCGCCTTGTCCTGTGCTGTTAAGTAATCAAGTTGTACTTGACGCCAACTTAGCGACCTCCGCACAAACGTCGTCGCGGTAAATTTTGCAACTTGACTGCTATATTAAAACTTTAAATGCAGGACATTTATGAAACTGTCTAGTGGGCGGCGGCCGCAAAGTTTTGTTAATCAGAATAGCGGGAGGTAGCTGCCGGGTCAAACTAGTTAGAATTTTCACCTCCACTATCCCCTGACATGGGCCCGACCGGGAATATTTTAAAATTATTCAATTTACATAGGTTAATTGCTCACTTATTCTAGGAAACTGCGCGTAGCCTGAATTTTGTGAATTAGACTTTGATTACAGCTTTGTCAGTTTTTAGAATAATTATTTTTAAACTAGCTGACGCGACAACGCGCAACTAGCTCGACTGGCCGTTCACAACAGCGTGCTGGTGCCTACACTTATGTATGGAAGTGAAGGTTGGGTATGGCTAAAAAGACATGCAAGTAGGATAAATGCAGTAGAAATGCGCTCCTTGCGGAGTATGTGTGGTGTAACTTTAAATGATAGATTGAGGAATGAGGTAATAAGACAACGTTGTGGTTTAAAAGAAGATGTAGTGACTAAAATTGAAAAGAGTATGCTAAGATGGTTTGGCCATGTTGAGAGGATGAATGAAAGGCGACTAACGAAAGGTATTTACAAGGCAGACGTGAATGGAAACGCCGGGAGGGGACGCCCTAGAAAGACATATATAGACCTTATAGGTGATGTTCTTCAGAAAGGCCAAGTGCGCAGTACCCATAACCGGCGTGTGTGTATGACTAGATGTATGAATGTGTGTGAAGCAAAAGAAGTATGTAAGGATCGTAGCAGGTGCCGTTCTATAGTTTCTGCCTACCCCCATGGAAAAAAGGCGTGAGTTTATGTATGTATGTATGTAACTAGCTGACGCCCGCGTCTCCGCCTGCGTGGTATTAGCACTTCTCCCAGTCTTACTATTACATCACACTAATATTATAAAATCCAAATTACCACAGTGTCTCAAGACAATAGTCTATGACCAGTGTGTGTTGCCAGTGATTACATATGGCTCTGAGACGTGGTCGCTTACAATGGGCCTTACCAGAAAGCTTACAGTCACTCAAAAGACAATGGAGAAGAATATGCTCGGCGTTTCCTTGCGTAATCGAATCAGAAATGTAGAGATCCGCAAGAGAACCAAGGTTACCGACATAGCCCGAAGAATTTCCAAACTTAAGTGGCAGTGGGCAGGGCACATTGCTCACGGAACAGATGGCCGATGGGCAGAAAGGTGCTGGAATGGCGACCGCGAACCGGAAGACGTTGCGTTGGCAGGCCTTCCACCAGGTGGGCCGATGACCTGGTGAAGTTTGCGGGGATCCGCTGGATGCGAGACACACGGGACCGGTCAATGTGGCGACGCTTGGGGAAAGCCCATGTCCAGCAGTGGACGTCTTTCGGCTGATATGATGATGATGAATATTATAAAGGCGAAAGTTTGTGAGTGTGTGTGTGTGTTTGCATGTTTGTTAATTCTTCACGCTCAAACGGCTGGACGGGTCTGGATGAATTTTGGCACTGAGATGGATTATAGTCAGGAATAGCAACGAGGATACTTTTTTTCTCGGGAATATGTTCCCTCGGGATAACATACGACATTCACGCAGGCGAAACCGCTGGCAGAAGCTAGTAATATTATGCGAAAGTTTGGATGGATGTATGTTTGTTACTCAATTACGCCAAAACAGCTGAACTGATCTGGATGAAATTTGGCACAGGGATAGATTATAGTCTAGCTTTCATGTATAATGTTCCCTTGGGATAAGAAAACACGGCTGAAGCTAGTATCTTTATAAATTATTATTTGTGTTATTCTGATGTATAAGCTATATTTCTGTAAAGTTTCATCATATCCGTTCAGTAGTTTGTCGTGAAAGAGTATCAAACATCCATCCAGCCATCGTCACAAACTTTTACGTGTATTATAGTTGTAACTCTTTTTAACCCCCGCCGGAAAAAGAGGGGTGTTATAAGTTTGACGTGTGTTGCTGTGTATCTGTGTGTCTGTCTGTGGCATCATAGCGCCTAAACGGATGACCCGATTTTGATTTAGTTTTTTTTGTTTGAAAATTGGTTTTGTCGAGAGTGTTCTTAGCTATGTATGAATAAAATCGGTTCAGCGTTTTTCTGTTTGAATCGGGGGGTTTTCGCAAGATAAATATGTCAGGGGTTTACTTGTTATAAAGTAAAAATTTTAGAGCTGTAACAAAATCACAAAACCGCTTCGGTTGTTTAGTATTCATATTTTTTCAAATATTTTATTTCGGGAATCAATAGAAGCGCGTCACCGCGTCTAATCTGCGGAGCCGGAATATTCAAAAGCATTGTTCTACTGGCTTTGTGTCCTTGTGTGGCAAAGAGTGAACATTTATTCATATTTCTTTTATTACTGTGTGCCAGTGTTTGGGCTCTCAGCCTCCAATAGAGTGCTTCATCTTGCTTCCCATGGGTGTCGTCGCCGTTGACGAGGGATTATATGCGGAACACGGACGACCATCATCTTGTTTAAGGCCTATTCAAACCTGAGCGATATTCGCTGCCGCTGTGGGTAGAGGTACATACCGCGCGGGTTTCGCTCAGGTATTTAGTATCAAGTACCGCGGCTAGAGCGACCTGAGCGATATTCGCTGCCGCTGTGGGTAGAGGTACATACCGCGCGGGTTTCGCTCAGGTATTTAGTATCAAGTACCGCGGCTAGAGCGACCTGAGCGATATTCGCTGCCGCTGTGGGTAGAGGTACATACCGCGCGGGTTTCGCTCAGGTATTTAGTATCAAGTACCGCGGCTAGAGCGACCTGAGCGATATTCGCTGCCGCTGTGGGTAGAGGTACATACCGCGCGGGTTTCGCTCAGGTATTTAGTATCAAGTACCGCGGCTAGAGCGACCTGAGCGATATTCGCTGCCGCTGTGGGTAGAGGTACATACCGCACGGGTTTCGATCAGGTATTTAGTATCAAGTACCGCGGCTAGAGCAACCTGAGCGATATTCGCTGCCGCTGTGGGTAGAGGTACATACCGCACGGGTTTCGATCAGGTATTTAGTATCAAGTACCGCGGCTAGAGCAACCTGAGCGATATTCGCTGCCTCTGTGGGTAGAGGTACATACCGCACGGGTTTCGATCAGGTGTTTAGTATCAAGTACCGCGGCTAGAGCAACCTGAGCGATATTCGCTGCCGCTGTGGGTAGAGGTACATACCGCGCGGGAGCAGCGGCATGCATCCCGCCCCTCACTCCGCAAGCGGGGTTAACATGACAACAGTTACGCACGATATTCCTTAGCGAAAGGACGCGTTTGCAACATGGCGTCATCGAAACGAACGAATAACGATTCATTTATTGAGATGGTGAAGTGCAATCCAGTTTTATATGATATGTCACTAACGGATTATAAAAATATATTTATGAAAAATAAAATATGGGATGAGATAGGAGAAAAATGTAACATAAGTGGTAAGTTTTTAATATATTATTATATTATCTTTCAATTGGGTACTAAATACGACTACCGCCATTAAAGAAGTTGACAAATTGTATACGTACCCTATCGCCTGAAAGTTGCAAAGTTTCAAAATTTTGATATTCATTGTTCATTGCATTATTTTGTTGAGTAGTAAAATACATATTTTGCAAGTACGGGGTATTGCAATTTTTAGACCGTAAATAATTATGGAGTACGCATGTTGCTTTTATCACTTTTTTAGCTGTAGACACTTTTAGGTGCATGGGTTTGAAATATATTCGCCATTTTTGAGCCAGTAATCCAAATGCATTTTCAACAACGCGTCTAGCTCGGCATAGGCGCTTATTGTATTTTTCCTTTCTTCTATCAACCCTAGAAACTCTTTGATTGAATGGTTTCATTACATGTGCTTGCAATCGGAATGCCTCATCTCCTATTAACACATGAGGTGTGACGTCATTAGTTCTCGGCAATAGTTTAGGCCTTGGAACATTCATAGTCCCATTATTAAACCTCCTTCCCATGACAGAGTTTTCGAAAATTCCACCGTCGCTATTTTTTCCAAAACCTCCAACATCGATACATAAAAAATTGTATTGTGGTCCTACTATTGCCATAAGGACGACAGAAAATTTTTTGAGGTAGCAAAAATAATTGCTGCCTGAATTAGGCGGACAAACTATAGTGACATGTTTTCCATCAATACTGCCGAGGCAATTGGGGAATTGCCACATATTATAAAACTCTTCAGATGTTAAGTTCCACATTTCTTCTGTAGGAGGCTTCATGTATATGGGTTGTAATGTAGTCCAAATAACATCACAAACTTCATCAACAATTTCTGCGACAGTTGAGCAACCCACTCTATAACTGTTTGCAATACAGCGAAATGAATCTCCACTTGCTAAAAATCTGCAAAAAAAAAATTAAAAAGCTTTTTTACTCAAGGTCTAAGCCATTTTTACTATAAATTTGGTTTCTAAGATTCCTTAGTATTTATCACCTTACTTACCTTAACAAATTCAGGGTTTTAAACTAGTCTAAGTATAACTAATGAATAAAAGTAATTGAATAGATTATAAATAAAATATATTTTTTACAGGCGATGAAGCCAAATTGAAATGGAAAAATCTACGTGACACTTATGGTAAATATTTAAAAACTACAAAAACCACTACAGGCCAAAGTGCGTTTAAATCTTACAGTCGTTACAGCAAATGGCAGTGGGCATCTTCAATGGAATTTTTAAAAGATCACATAGGATTTGCTCCAACTGATACTAATGTGGCAAGAGAAGAAGAAAGCGTATCTGATACCCAAAATATTACTGAACCCGAATCTAATAATGAAAATTCAACACAACGGTCAAGTTCAGTAGCATCATCCGAACGTTATACTTCACGTTCGGGTTCCAGAAAAAGGACTTCTGTTAACGAACATCCTGTCGATAAAGTGATTACGTACTTGAATACAAAAGCAGATAAATTATCGTCGATTGAACATGTTATGCTTGGATATGCAAAAACAATTGACAGTTTTTCGGAGCGACGTAAAATTATAACAAAAATGAAAATAGCTCAAGTTATGATGGAAGCGGAATTGGAAGAAGAGCAAGAACGTAGTCTACAACGAGAAACAACCCTGCGATCTTACTACACCACCGAGCCTAACACAAGCCAAAATGATCGTTGTATGTCTCAACAATCATGTTATTCTCGTAGTGAGCCTAACACAAGCCAAAATGATCGTTGTATGTCTCAACAATCATGTTATTCTCGTAGTGAGCCTAACACAAGCCAAAATGATCGTTGTATGTCTCAACAATCATGTTATTCTCGTAGTCCCCAGTCTACTAATGATTCTGAACTGCAGTCTGCTCTGCGTTGTATTCAAGATAATGCTCTATCACCTCTAGCACCTTCACTGACTGGAGAAGGTCTCGATTACGAACACGAAATAGATTACGACCAACAGAAACACTCAGAAATCTAATAAGAAGGTTTAGGTTAAGATAAAAGTTGTGTTAGTATTGTAAAAGACCAAAGTTCCTTCCTAGTTATCTAAAATAAAGATTTTCGTCAATTAATATTCAAATTTGTTTTCCTTACCTCAACGTTATTGCTAAGCGTTCTTCAGGGCATATGGGTTCTCGATATTTAGTGAATGATTTGCTGATATTTTCCTTTATCATATTTAATATTTCATCGAAGTTCTCAGTCGTCATTCTGAATGCATTAAAAAACCGATCTTCATCCAATCTTAATCTTGGATATAAAGTGTGGAATTCCCCATGAATTCGGTGTTGTCTGTTGATGTCATGGATCCAAATTCTTTTCTTAACTGGTGAGTCAATTAAAGCTAATAAAAGTAAAACTTCCTCTTCATCACTATCCATCACTAAAATCAGATGCTCTGCAGAAATTACAAAGTGACTGACGTGTATATTCTTTGGCGACTCAGAAATGACTAACTAACGAAAATTTCTTACCTCTCTGAGCGAAACTCGACTACCGCGCGTTATTCTACCCACAAGGATAGCGAAATCCGTTTTGGTGTGAACAGTAATATTACCGCATACCCACTGGGTTTTCTCTGCCGCAGACGGTAGCGAATACCGCTTAGGTCTGAACAGTAATATTACCGCATACCCACTGGGTTTTCTCTGCCGCAGACGGTAGCGAATACCGCTTAGGTCTGAACAGTAATATTACCGCATACCCACTGGGTTTTCTCTGCCGCAGACGGTAGCGAATACCGCTTAGGTCTGAACAGTAATATTACCGCATACCCACTGGGTTTTCTCTGCCGCAGACGGTAGCGAATACCGCTTAGGTCTGAACAGTAATATTACCGCATACCCACTGGGTTTTCTCTGCCGCAGACGGTAGCGAATACCGCTTAGGTCTGAATAGGCCTTTATCTCCTATACGTATTCCTGCACGTATATGCAACATTCCTAACGATAATATCATCGTCATCATGTACAATCTTGTTCTTTCCACTGCTGATATAGGTCCAATTCCTTTCATGCCTCTTGTATTCTGATCCTATGAATTCCATATGATCGGTTTAGTAATTTTTAACAGACTTTCCAAAAAGAAGGAGTTTCTCAATTCGGGTGTTTATATATATTTTTGTTTGTTCGGGCATAACTCTGTCTTAAATCAACGGATTTGCAAAATTCATTTTTTGTTCGAAAGATGTTTATTCATAAATGGATCCCCGTTTAAAGGGCAATGCCCATTTTTGGCCACGAAACGCCCAACAATTTGTTTTAGTTAAAAAAAACTATGTTGTTTTAATTTAACGAAACAAGATTGCAACATTTTTGGAAAAAAAAAGTACCGAAAAAATCAAATGAAATAATGTAATCATTGGTTTGTGGGTAAAATAAAAAGTGTTGCCAATTATTAATTTCATTCAAAATATACTGGATTATCTTTTATTCAATAGATTTTTATGGTGTAATTATTATAATGCCAATATTATTAGTTTTTTGCGATTATTATTATGATGTTATGATAATTAAACAAGCGAATTTCTAGTTGATATACCATAAATTCTTTAGATCATAACAAAAACGCTACTGCACAATTTAACTGTAATTCTTATATTTTTTTCAAAATACATTAATAACAGAATTATAAAAACTAAAATAAACATAATAATAATCTTTGGGGCGCTTTCATTACTTCGTTCGTTGATTAATTCGTGTATTACAAAAAATCGATATCGATTCATGGATTTTTATGTCTGTTAAGTGGCAACATCGAATCTGACATTATGACAGCACGGTTATCTGTCATATGTGTAAATCAGTAAATAACTAAATAATCACAACCCGTTTGCATTTGTATTATTTTGTTTGTTTTGTTTGTTGCTGGTAGAAGTGCAATTAAAAAGTATTGCTGCAATTGTATTCTCGGCCGTCGAACGGTAGGATGCGGTGCCCATATTATGACAATAATATGGTATTTGGGTTGGGCACGGCATCAGGCTAATATTTTCCCTCCTGCTCAATTTCTGGATGATGTACTAATTGTTTATGATGTAAATGATGTATAAGATCATTAAATACATAATAGATCTAAAAAAAACTGGATAATATATGTATGTATTATAGATAAATGATTGTTAAAAAACTGTATTTGTGAAATAAAAGACCATTTAATATCTTAACAATCCCATTGAGATAATATGTGTACATTATTACCTCAATGAACAATCCGGACTTTTTTTTAAACCAATTCCTATACATAGCATAAAATCATTTACTTATGCTTTTATATGTGGGCACCCAGGGCCAAAGTGTCTATGGACTGTGGGCATTCCCCTTTGGTAAAGATCTGATGAAGAACTTCGGAGATATACTAAAGAACTCTTCAATAAATGACGGCAAATAAATCTCTAGGGATTGCAGCAATCGCATATCTGTTTATTGTGTACACCATTTCATAACATACCATCACGCCAGTATGCTCTAAACGGGTACAGTTCACAAAATTCAAATTCAAAATTCAAATATTATTTATTTTCCAACACAGGTAGGGCTAAAGATGTTATACATGTTTTTTAATGTTCTCCATGCTCTGCCGTCATATGGGCATGCAAAATCTTACACATAAATTACAAACTAGTATCAAAATACAATAAATATTCAATAACAAGCCGAATAACAATAAATATTATAAAACGAAAACAAAATCATTAAACCATTTTATTTTTAATGTCAAGGGGTATCCAGTAGGTAGTCAAAATTTTAATAAATTTCAGAGTAGATAATGAAATTAATGTCAATAAAATAAATTAAAGTCCTAGATAAATAATAATTGAGAGCAGAGTATGTCATTATTATTTTCATTAATATTATCTGCCATAAGGATTCCCGTTTAGATACTCCTTCACACTGTAATACGCCTTATCAGTTAAAAATTCCTTTAGCTTCCGCTTAAATATGTGCAAGTTGTCAATATCTGTAATGCAACATGGCAATTTATTAAAAATCTTGGATGTCATACAATAAACACTGGAGCCCATTAAATAAGTTTTGCATTAGTTCACCCTGGTACACTCGCATTCCCCTGGTAATGTTCAAGTTACATGTTTTTCGGGTAATCTATTCTGGCATCACTGTGGGCATTATAGGTCCCTCACTATAGAACTTGTCCATTATGTACCACAAAAAAAGTAAAAAAATAAAACCACCGTGATGAAATGAAATGACACCGACTTCCGAAATTGAAGTTAGTTATCATTTTGTATTGGTTTTTTTATTTCGAAATCGGTTGTATTTTTTTGAAAAAAAACTTGCAACAACAAGTTTTGTACTGTGATTAACACCAACTGACGTCAACTGTTTGTTAATATTCTCTCCGGAATACTTATGTAGAAGAGATTTGTGTTAGAATTTAAACAATACCTGGAATTGTTTTCTACATGATTTTAGGTATTACATAATTTAAGTTGGTAACCCGAACTGCTATTTAATTTCAGAATTCGAGATAATTCTACATTGTGTGAGCAGGTCTGTGTTATAATAACAAGACATGATTCTAATTCCATTGCAAATAATACTTTTTAGGGTCTCTTTTAACAAACAACTTAGATTATACAAAGCTAATGTTGTTATTAGAATTTAGAATTCGATAAATTTTGGGAACAACTCAAAGGGCCGATTTCTGATTTGAGTATTTGACGTTTAGAACGTGTCAATCCTAATTTAGTGCCAAAAAAAAACTAATTTTGACAGGTTTTCAGGCTAATACCTAACTACCTACTAACAACACAAAGTTCCAATTCCATTGCAACCAATACTTTTCAGGGCCTCATTTAACAGTCAATTTGTAATTCACTAGGCTTAAAGTCGTTGAATTGAATTAAAATTATGTATACTATAATTATATAAAGTTGAAGAGTTTGTTTGTTTGTTTGTTTGAACGCGCTAATCTCAGGAACTACTGGTTGGAATTGAAAATATGTTGTATTGGATAGTCCATTTTGACAGGTTTTCAGGCTAATACCTAACTACCTACTAACAACACAAAGTTCCAATTCCATTGCAACCAATACTTTTCAGGGCCTCATTTAACAGTCAATTTGTAATTCACTAGGCTTAAAGTCGTTGAATTGAATTAAAATTATGTAGGTATACTATAATAATATAAAGTTGAAGAGTTTGTTTGTTTGTTTGTTTGAACGCGCTAATCTCAGGAACTACTGGTTGGAATTGAAAAATATGTTGTATTGGATAGTCCATTTTGACAGGTTTTTAGGCTAATACCTAACTACCTACTAACAACACAAAGTTCCAATTCCATTGCAACCAATACTTTTCAGGGCCTCATTTAACAGTCAATTTGAAATTCACTAGGCTTAAAGTCGTTGAATTGAATTAAAATTATGTATACTTAATAATATAAAGCTGAAGAGTTTGTTTGTTTGTTTGTTTGAACGCACTAATCTCAGGAACTACTGGTTGGAATTGAAAATATTATTGTATTGGATAGTCCATTTATCGAGGATGGTTATAGGCTATATAACATCACGCTACGACCAAAGGAGCTGGCGAATGTTTCAAAAACGTGCAAAATTATTCCATTTTGAGAGCTTCGGTTGCGTGCGCTGCGTAAACGGTTTAAGTTACGCAACAATCATGTAGGTAGGGTAGATGGGTAGGTAAGTAGCCAGTTGACGAGAGCGCAGTCGTGTGTGACAGCTAGTCTTAAAATATACTCTTTCAAGTCAACTAACAGTAACTTAAAGTAAGACAAAGTTCCAATGTCTTTTTGTGTATACATATAATACAAAAAAAAACAAAAAACCCGACTGCTTCAAAAGCGAACTAAAAAGACGTAAACAAGGAAAAAATCATGCTGTGCAGTCGGAGGATACATATTCGCGGGCTGGCTAACCAAAATCTGGTGTATCCTCCGCCTGCACAGCATGATTTTTTCCTTGTTTACGTCTTTTTAGTTCGCTTTTGAAGCAGTCGGGTTTTTTGATTTTTTGATTTAACTTTTTTTATTTATAAGTTTTTAGTTAAGTTTTTTTCGAATTAGATACATTTAAACATATAAGTGTTATATATTTTTGAAATCACCTCTTAAAACCCTTTATTTTGATACCCCACACACTGAGTTTGGAAGAAAAAAAAAAATTGGGACCCCACAATATGGCGCCCAAAATCCGCCATTTTTCTATTGTACAATTTTAACGTAGCCTATGACACTCGCAGGGTTAAGACGAATCGATTGACGTATGAATCATCAAAATCGGCCAACGCGTTTGGTCTCTGGAACGCCACATAGGAACAAACATACATACATACATACATACATAGACTGATAAACACATTACCCTCCTTCGGCAGTCGGGTAAAAAGACACACAATTGCAGTAAAAACTATATTTATTTTTCACCACCGCCACCTTCGATATTATGAGTCACTCAGCAAACAATTTAGCAAAGATAACAATTTATGCAAATGTAAGAACTTATATATAATTATGAGAACTTTTAATTGGCCTGTAGGGCGGCATAATGCCAACCTAACAACACTATTACACAAATTAACAGCGTGTAATGTTCGCGAGCACTCCCAGGTTTGCCAACGTAATATAATAATAATATAATATATCAGCATTGCACGCCATTATCTTCTTATATGAAGGTAATATTGTTTATTGCTACATGCCTACGCGATATTAAATACCGACCGGCCTGAAAGACTTACCTACAGGGGCGCAGATTTTCAGGAGGTGAAAAATTGCATATTATTCATCATTTTATTTTTTATTTTTCAGCAAAAGTTTTACTCAAAGTTAGAAAGTTACGGGCAGTAAGATCTATAGTTATGAATCGGTGTATCTCTACACTGATAACATTTTAATAACTAAGAGAGATATTTGAAACTTCACATTAAAGGCAATAAGGCCTTACGTGAAGTGATGAATACTTTTCTATAAGGCGATATATACGCCCCAATGTTAACGCAGTACTGGCCGTGCGCCCGCTCGATGCCAAAATATCAATATTGAACCTCCTTTTGAACCAGACCAGCCATCAATTTTTCTGTGTAAAAATATTTTTAAACATCCAAGACGTTTTGGAGGAGTTTCCAAAAGTTGCGAAAAAATATCGTGTTGTTATTTGTTTTGTTAACCTCCGCCGGAAAAAGAGGAATGTTATAAGTTTCACGTGTGTTGCTGTGTATCTGTCTGTGGCATCACAGCGCCTAAACGGATGAACCGATTTTGATTTTTTTTTTGTTTGAAAGATAATTTTGTCGAGAGTGTTCTTAGCTATGTTTGAATAAAATCGGTTCAACCGTTCGAAAGTTATGGGCGTTTTACTGTTTGAATCGGGATGTTTTCGCAAGATAAATATGTCGTGGGTTTTTTAAATTTTAAAATTTTACTTGTTTATTATTTGTTTTTTAAAAGCAAAACTGTTAGTTACACGAAAAAACATTGTGTTAAAAATAATGTACATGAATCAAACATAAATATATATATTTTTTCAAACCTTTTAACCTAGCCGTTACTAAGGAGGCTTAGCTTTAGCGTTTCACGGCACTAATGCTGATGTAGGCCCTTAACACCGATTAATTTTACATTAAATTATTATTGATTTAATATCATAACTTATTTATTACGAAAAAATGTTACAAATACCCCTGTAGTAAACATTTTATTTTTATTTTTTTTATTGTCTATAAGCTTGCGCTTGACCACTATCTCACCTGATGGTAAGCGATGATGTGGTCGACGGTGAAGCACGCTTGCCTAGAAAAAACCTATTCATTCTTGAAGATTTGTATTTTAGTATGTTATGAATAAACTTAAAAACTACTGGACCGATTTCAAAAATTCTTTCACCGTTGGCAGCTACACTATCCCCGGGTGACATAGGCTACTTTTTATCCCTGTATTCTCATGTTAACGGGCTATACGTGGGTGAAACCGCAAGGCGTCCGCTATAACTTAGAGCATTGAATAGTCTTTTATATATTCATCAGAATTATGAAATTGAATTATATGACATAACATAACGCCTGTATTTCTCAAAGGGTTAAATAGAGGTACACCTATTGTACTCCTTCATTTCATCAGTGTGTTTTTAAGTGCCATGAAAAAGTGGACGAGCTCATGCCTATTGCCATCAAACGAACACCAGTCCTACAAGACAGTGTAATGTCGTCATAATGTCATAATCATGTATAATGATACGATAATAATGATAATATGATAAGTTAGATCAACCATCTTATAGATTAGCTAAAGTACACACATCTTTCATGGGGTACTGTGTTAAATTCTATAACAAAATACCTTGTGAGATATTATATTGCAAATATATAGATATAATATTTATATTGCAAAAGAGAGCTGTCAGAGCCATATATAAGTTAAGTCACCGAGAATCTCATAAGGAACTATTTAAAAATATTAATATTATGACAGTTTCTTGCCAATTCATTTATGAAAATATTATGTATGTAAGGAAAAATTTAAATCTCTTTAGTAAAGTTAGTGATAGACACAATTGTAATACCAGAAATAAAGATAAGTTAGATCAACCATCATATAGATTAGCTAAAGTACACACATCTTTCATGGGGTACTGTGTTAAATTCTATAACAAAATACCTTGTGAGATATTAAAGTTAAATGAAAGAAATTTTAAAACAATAGTTAAAAGCACACTTTGTAAACAAGCATATTACAAATTAGATGATTAAATTCAAGATAAGAATGCTTGGCAACATGCTGGTCCTGCTCCATAAGCCTATCTCTGGTGTAGACCAAATCAAAATGGTTAATTTGTATTATATTCATAATTATAGTAACGCTTTATTTTATTTTTTTCTTCCCTTTTTGTTTAAAAATTGACTCGCACACTGTTCTGTTGTTGTTTTATTAGGTAATGCACCTATGTTTGCAATATTTGTAAGTACGTGAGAACCATGTTCCTATTTATCAAGTAAAGGAATTTACCTGTTAGTGCGTGTAATTCTCTCATACCTATATGTAGTATAGTAGTGCTAGGTACATCGTCCTCACGTATATGAATTTATTAATGTATGTACTTATGTAAATATTGTATAAAACTTTTTTATAAAAGAGTAAGTATGGAGTTTCTTGTGCGTTCTTCTCCATAACAAGCTACATTTCCGAATGCACGGTAGAATCAATTTGTTATTACTTGTAAATTTTAACGTTCAAAAGTGCCGCATAATGGCCTACTTGAAATAAACACATTTGACTTTGACTTTGAATTTAAAAAGGTCGGGTACCTTTATTCAACAACAGATACCTATATAAACTATTTATTGAAACACAATCGAAGAAATTTAAACAAACATATATTCAACATAGGTCCCACGGACAGACCACTTTGCAGGAGCTGTTTTAAGGCCGAAGAATCAGCCGCCAACGTAATCCTGGAATGCGGGGCCGTGGCATCTCAACGCGAAGACATCCTCGCAATAGTGATGTCGCTACGTGAAGCCTGTGACGCTCCCAGGAAGTTTCTGTGTTTTTGGACGGAGCTAGGCTGGCTATGTTAGCTGGTACCACGCACAAAGGACCAAACAGGAGTCTGAGTGCGGAAAAGGGAATCCCTACCACTACCTTGTAGGCCCGCTGCCCTCTTGTCAGCTAGCTCTGTTTGAGGGAACCTCACCGGACCACCTTTTTTGTTATCAGTTGGCTGTGAAAGCAGACACAGCGATAACACTTGGGAATATTTATTTATCGCCGGAATTATTAAAAGAATACAAAAGTATAGTATTGTCACACCTACCTTGGCCTATAAATAGATCATAAGTTTAATTGGGGATCACATGTTAACCTAATATGCAACAAGCTAAGAGCTATTTTGTCAAAACTATGTGTGCTAAAACATAAAGTGCCATATAGAACACTGAGACTAATGTATATGTATTTAGCTGATTCTGTCATAAGTTATGGCTTATCTAGCTATGGAAGAACGTATAAAACGTATCTAAATGATATACATAATTTGCAGATTACAATTTTAAAAACAATTGTTCCTTTATAAGTCAAATTCATGAACAAAGATAATTACCACAACTTGTTTCATTATTGTAAGGTACTGAGTATATTTGATAAGAGAGATTTAGCAATTGTAACTCAGTACAGTAGTGACATGTGTAAATTGAATAGGGTAAAAAGATTAATCACATTACGTAAACTAGACTACCTCCCGACCTTTGAAATACCAAAATGTCATAACGATTATGGTGAGAGAGTATGGAATGTCAGTCTCGCCCGAATACTAAACAAGTTGCCAAAACACATAGTTTGTAAACTGGAAAACAAAAATAAAAGGCAGACCTATAACATATTCAAGCGACATTTAATGAATTGTAATCGAATAGCAACTCCTTAACTGTAAAATCTTTTCTATTTTTGTTTAAGATTAAGTTAAGAATTGGGTAAAACTGTATTTTAATTGAAATAAACAGCTCTTTTTTTTTTTTTTTTTTTTTGTCACACAGCGTTTTTAGAATATTATAATAAGACTAGCTGACCCCCGCGGCTTCGCTCCCGTCAACAGGCTGTCTATCTACCTACCTACCCTACAAACAAACTCTTCAGCTTTATAATATATTAGTATAGATGTTGATAAAACTCCTTCGCAAATGAACAATTTTATGATTACCATAAAAAAGGTTATAGTGAGTCAATCTTAATAGATATATATGCTGTCGCTGGCTTTTTTTAACTTTTAAAGAGGAACAATTCCATGATACATTATATTTGCGTAACTTAAACTGTTTACGCAGCGCAAGCAAAGCTATTTTTTCCCCGTTCCTGCATCATTTTTCATTTATGCTCCGCTCCTATTGGTCGTGACGTGATGTTATATAGCCTATAACCTTCCTCGATATATGGACTATCCAACATAAAATGGTTTTTTTTAATTCATACCAGTAGTTCCTGAGATTAGCGCGTTCAAACAAACAAACAAACTCTTCAGCTTTATAATACTTTATAATATTATACTAGCTGACCCAGCAAACTTTTTTTTGCCATAAAAAGACCAAACATTTATCTACCCTACCTTACACTACCTACCCTACCCTACCCTACCCTACCCGACCTTACACTACCCTACCCTACCCTACCCTACCCTACACTACCCTACCCGACCCTACACTACCATACCCTACCTACCCTACCCTACCTACCCTACCCTATCTACCTACCAACTTGTTGAACTATTTATTTGAATAAGAAATAATATACTACTATACGAATGCAACCAACTTTTGTTTTTTACCGGCTGCGTTGATCTAATTAAAATTTAGAACATAAAAGTTGCTATTGTGAGTCAACCTTAAAAGATAGACATATGGTGTCACGGACTATTTTTTAGAACTTTTAAAGAGAAACAATGCCATCATACATGATATTTGCGTAACTTAAACCATTTACGCAGCGCACGCAATGGAAGCTCTCAAAAAGGAATATTTTTGCCCGTTTTTGCAACACTTTTCATTTATGCTCAGCTCCTATTGGTCGCAGCGTGATGTTATATAGCCTATAGCCTTCCTCGATAAATGGACTATCCAACACAAAAAGATTTTTTCAATTCCAACCAGTAGTTCCTGAGATTAGCGCGTTCAAACAAACAAACAAACAAACTCTTCAGCTTTATAATATTAGTATAGATTGTATTGATTACTAGCTGACCCAGCAAACTTTGTTTTGCCATAAAAAGACCAAACATTTATCTACCCTACCTACCCTACTTTACACTACCTACCCTACCCTACCCTACACTACCCTACCCGTCCCGACCCTACACTACCCTACCCTACCCTACACTACCCTACCCTACCCGACCCTACCCTACCCGACCCTACACTACCCTACCCTAGCCTACCCTACCCTACCCTACACTACACTACCCTACCCTACCCTACCCTACACTACCCTACCCTACACTACCCTACCAGGCAGGCAAAGAGTGCCCAAATCGCCAGTTGGAAGGAGTTTTGCCGGAAGCAGGATCGTGAGGGAGTTTGGGAGAGTTTCTACAGGATCATTGGTAGGACCGCCAAAAGGCAAGAAGACCTGACCCTTTGCAGCGATGGTGCATTCCTCAATCCGAGTGAATCGGCCGCCCTACTAGCGGACACGTTCTACCCCGAAGACAGAGTAGACCAGGACAACGCTGACCACAGGCGAATCAGAGAAGCAGCCAGCCGAGTAAATGAGTGGGCACATGATGAATATCATGATCCCCCATTTACGACGCTGGAGCTGAAATCTGCCGTGGCGGGTTTCAATCCCAAAAAGGCACCAGGAGGGGACGGACTGACTTCTGATATCTGCAGTCGAGCGATCCACCAGGACCCGGACGCTTTCCTTGCCCTCTACAATAAGTGCCTTGAATTGGCACACTTCCCGACCACCTGGAAGGAGGCTACAGTCGTAGTCCTCAGAAAGCCGGGCAAGGACAGCTATACCACCCCCAAGGCATATAGACCAATCGGTTTGTTGCCTGTTCTGGGGAAGGTCCTGGAGAGGATGGTCGTAGCGCGTCTAAAATATCAGCTCGTACCGCGGTTTAGTACTCGTCAGTTTGGCTTCATGCCCCAGAGGAGCACTGAGGACGCCCTCTATACGCTAGTGCAGCACGTACAGGACAAGTTGAGGCTGAAGAAGCTAATTGTCCTGGTGTCGCTGGATATAGAGGGCGCCTTCGATAGCGCCTGGTGGCCAGCTATCAGAGTCAGACTGGCTGAGGAAAAGTGCCCGGTCAATATCAGAAGGCTGATAGACAGCTATCTCGATGGTAGGAAGGTCAGGGTTAGGTACGCCGGGGAGGAATGCACTCGAGAGACTAGCAAGGGCTGCGTTCAGGGGTCGATCGGAGGTCCAATCCTGTGGAACCTCGTTCTCGACCCTCTACTGCAGGACCTAGAGCAGCGCGGACTTTTCGTGCAGGCGTTCGCGGATGACATCGTCTTGGTCGTGGATGGGGACACGGCGACTGAAGTCTCTAGAACTGCCAATGCAGCCCTCGCCCATGTTCAGGATTGGGGCGTCCGAAATAAGCTGAGGTTTGCACCGCACAAAACCTGTGCGATGACCATAACCAATAAGCTTAAGTACGACACTCCAATGCTGAGCATGGCCGGGGTCGACATCGGTATGGTCAAGAAAATGAAGTTGCTGGGTCTTACCATAGATGATAAGCTCACTTTCAATGAGCATGCCGCGAACGTCTGCAAGAAGGCAGCTGCCGTTTACAAGCGGCTGTCCCGAGCCGCAAAGGTAAGCTGGGGATTAAACACGGAAGTCATACGCACAATTTACACAGCAACGATTGAGCCCATAGTGACATACGCAGCCGCCGCCTGGGCACCCGCTGCAAAAAAGTTGGGTATACGGAAGAAGTTAGGCTCTGTTCAACGAGGATTCGCTCAGAAGCTCTGCAAATCTTACCGTACTGTCTCTCTGAACTCGGCACTGGCACTGTCTGGGATACTACCTCTAGACCTGCGCATACAAGAGGCAGCCGCCCTGTATGAAGCGAGGAGAGGGTCATCCCGGCTTCTGCCAGGAGACAGGGAGATTGAGAGTGCGGTAAGGTTTGCGGAAGCCCCTCATCCAGCTATGCAAATGCCCCTGGAGTTCATGTGCCTGGCAGACCAAGAGTTACTAGACAGTAACAATGTGCAGGCGGTGCGAATCTTCACCGACGGCAGCAAGATTGAGGGGAAGGTAGGAGCCGCGTTATCCATCTGGGATAATGAAGGCGAAGTCCGGAACCTCAAGCTTAGCCTTGCCGCGTACTGCACAGTCTACCAGGCGGAACTCCTAGCCATTTGTAGAGCGACAGAAGTGATCCTCGCGCGGCAAGAGGGGAGCTATGGTGTGTACAGCGACTCAATGGCAGCATTGCAGACGCTTGCAAACCATGGCTCTCTCCATCCCCTGGCAGTCCGCGCACGTGCCAATCTGGCTCACGCCCTGGGCCAGAGCAAAGTTGTTACTTTGTTCTGGATCAAAGCCCACGCGGGCCTGCCGGGGAATGAGCGAGCGGACGAGCTGGCCAAGGAAGCAGCATTGTCGTCACGGAGGAAGCCGGACTACGACCAGTGTCCGGTTTCATTTATTAAGCGACAGATCCGTTTGGAATCGCTTGATGAATGGAATCGGAGATATGTGTCGGGCGAGACTGCTTCTGTGACGAAAATGTTTCTTCCGGACGCAATAGTGGCTTTCCGTACTGTACAACAGGTGCGGCCCGAAGGCGTCCTCACGCAGGTTTTGACGGGGCACGGTGGGTTCTCTGAATACTTGAATCGGTTCAAGTGTAAGGAGAGCCCATCATGCGTCTGCGATCCAGGCGTGGCAGAGACTGTCCAGCACATACTTGTAGAATGCCCGTTATTTATCAGGGAGCGCTACCAACTTGAATGTGAGCTGGACAGGAAAATCACGAAGGAGAGCCTGCATGGGCTCATGGACAAGAAATATAGGGAAAAGTTTTTGGAATATTGCATTAGAGTAGCCACTGCGGTTATACATCGAAATAAAACCTGAGGCGCACCGTGCTTCATTAATATTTTTGTGTGATATTTAAATGCAAGCACGGAATGCAGCAAGGACATGTATAGCCGGCAGTATTTCATGTTAGTACCTAAGTTTATAGACTGTGTAATTGATTACTGTGATATTTATTTTTTTAATAACTGTGCTTTTGTGTTTTTATTCCTTTCATGTATCTGTGATAAAAAAGCACCTTTTGTATTTTTTTGTATTACCTGTGATAAACAGCACCATTTGCACAATTCTGTGATACCGCACTTTTTGTATTTTTGAACTTCTTGTATATTTCCTAACTTTAACTGTGATAATTAGCATTTTTTTGTATTTTATTTTCTGGGATAAACAGAACATGTATATTTTATTGAATTTTAATTTGATTGAAATAAAAATGCCCATAGTTATTTAAATAAACCCACACAGTATACAAGAAGATGAATGCACGATGAACCATAGTATGAAGAATAAAAGTGCGAGAGGAAAGAAAGATTGAACGGAATGTATGTGTTTGCAATCAATAGGCGCCAATTTCGTTGGTGGGATTAGTGTTAAGAAAAAAAAAAAAAAAAAAAAAAAAAAAAAAAAAAAAAAAAAAAAAAAAAAAATATACGAATGTAACCAACTTTTGTTTCTACCGGCAGCGGCGATCGAATTAAAATTTAGAACATAAAAGTTGCTATTGTGAGTCAATCATAAAAGATAGACATATGCTGTTACGGATTTTTTTGTAGAACTTTTAAAGAGGAACATTTCTATCATACATGATATTTGCGTAACTTAAACCGTTTACGCAGCGCACGCAATGGAAGCTCTCAAAAAGGAATATCTTTGCCCGTTTTTGCAATATTTTCATTTATGCTCGGCTCCTATTGGTTGTAGCGTGATGTTATATAGCCTATAACCTTCCTCGATAAATGGACTATCCAACACAAAAATAATTTTTCAATTCCAACCAGTAGTTCCTGAGATTAGCGCGTTCAAACAAACAAACAAACTCTTCAGCTTTATAGTATAGAAGAAGATAAGACGATGGTTAAAGTCACAGACAGTGACAAGTCGGCGGGCTCTAAACATAAAGTACGTAAGCGGCGGCGGAGGTGCCACAACGAACAAAGTGTCATTTTGAACACACACTTTGACATTGCGGTTTTACAGGGAATATTGGGCAATATTGGACCGAGCTCAGTCGCGGCTGTCATGAGTGCGTTTGTCACGTCATTCATACATTATGTACAGTAACGAGGTTGTTTGCATTGGATGGGTTACCTTTATTATTTGTTACAAACCGAATTTACTTTTTTTGTTTTTAATTCTTTCTTTCAATAATTTTTAAGTTATAAAGGTCATTAAATCTTTCAAGATGACAAATTAGAAATTCATTATCTAGGATTATAATAAATTATTTTAAGTCCATAGTCGAAATTGGGAACTTGTCATAATAATAAGGTTCCAGTCATACAGCTTACATATGCACACAATATGTTTCCTCCGACTGCACAGCATAATTTTCTACTTGTTTAAGTGTAAGATCATCTTTGGTTTTTTAATTTTATTAGGTTCCTGTTTTTTCACGTTTATATTTTTGTCGAGCTTGGTGCTTTTCGCAATTTAATGTTTTAAGTGGGATCATTATTACACTACTAAGTCTTGTTACTCTCCAATCTTCGTCGTATCTGGCGTAATATTAAATGTTTCGTCATATTAAATGGGTATTTGATGCTCTGCCTACCCTCTAAGGCATGTAAGCATGATATGATGTATGTTTAGACGAATCGATATATTTCTGTTTGTAACTTACAACCTACTCTTTTTTTTAATTCGGAATCAATATAGTAGCAACCCTAGTGAATCTGTCAAGTTTAGCTGTCAATTTTCTAAACGGCGGGAGTGGCCCTACTGAGCGGAATGCATGGGGGAAAGAATGTGGCGTACTGAATTTGAATTGAAAATCGAATGATAATGTGAAAAGTAAATGATGATGTGGCCTGCTATAAAAAGGTTGCCAGTAATAAGTGATCGAAAGAGTATGGTAGGAAGGACCTCGTCACAACCTAACACAATCGAAGAACAAATAAGTTCTCAATGGCCTAACTAGCCAGCATATAAGTTAGAGGCTTATTAATAAATTATAATATTCAAAGAGTTCTAATGAGAATCTTCTTCACGTGTTTAGGATTGTGTGTCTACCATCAACTAATTAGTTATTAATTAAGTAAATTATATGAGCAATTAAACCACTAACATCTAGATGTTATGGGTCGATTGATTAATACGGCATTATTCATAATGTCCGGGAAATTTGAAAAATGCCCAATATGAGTAGGCAATATGATAAAAACTATTGAAATAATTTAATTAATCGGGCTTTCTGTATAATTCCCATCACTTATTGGGCCAACAAATAAAAATATATGTTTTTTAAATAATTTTACTGTTGACACTGGTTTTAATATAGAATAGATAAGTACGATTACTACTCAAGCAACAAAGTCAACGGAGCCCCGCTGCTGCAGGGTCTAAAGTAATCTAACATGAAAAACTGGCTAAGTGCGAGTTTGACTCGCGCACGAAGTGTTCCGTACAATTATCGCAAAAAACGGCAAATAAAACGCGTTTGTTGTATGGGAGCTCACTTAAATATTAATTGTATTCGGTTTTTAGTGTTTGTTGTTATAGCGGCAACATAAATACATCATCTGTGAAAATTTCAACTGTCCAGCTATCACGGTTCATAAGATACAGCCTTGTGACTGACGGACAGACAGACATATAGACGGATCGTGGAGTCTTAGTAATAGGGTCCCGTTTTTACCCTTTGGGTACGGAACCCTAATAAATGAATCAGGAGGTGAGTCATCTCCCTCGAACCTAACCTATCCGTGTCAGGGTGCCTTAGGATCCCGAGCTCAATTCGCTCGCTCTTGGACTAATTCATTGACCATAATTATCGAATTGCCTAACCGTTACGTAACAATATTCATAATGACCAGATAATGTGATAAATGTAGAAGCTTACATCAGTATTAATTACATTGCCCGATTTGACTTGACTAGATTCATAATGTCCGAGCATTATATATAATGCCCTGATTAATTACTTGTTCCATGACATAGACATACATAACTCTAAGAATTCATATTGTTCGGGCCTTTTTATGATGGTAATATACCCACGAGTAGGGATGGGCAAGTGATATATATATATCAATACTAGAGACAATAGTAGAGCATATTTATATGCCTACATGTTTTTCTTAAACTCTACCATACCACGGCAAAGATATCTAACAGTATTCTATCTTCATACAAATGGTATAAACGCGAGTCATACCTACGCGTCTCGAGTTTAGCCAACACTCGATACACTACAGTCGCAAACAGTCACGAACGGTGTGATGGTTTTGGAAGCAGTAAGCGTGCGATTTGTGAATATTTGATTAAAGTACCGTAATTTGTGTGTACAAGTACTTACTTACTTAATATGGCAGATACCAATTATGAAATGATTACCTATGAGAGTTATAAATGGTAGGTACCTACCTAGTAAGATATAAAACAAGTATCATAAAAATATAATATTTACCTGAGATTAGAGAAAAGAAACCAGTAAACCCGTCGCGAATCTAGTAAAATACCCTAGAGCTAGATTGACCCGTCACTGTACCGCAGATATTCCGGACGTCAGCCTGTACGAGATTAGGATGGCTCTTAAACAGCTTAAGAACAACAAGGCACCGGGTGATGACGGCATTACGGCCGAACTCCTGAAGGCGGATGGAAAACCACGTAAGGCCCTTCAGAAGCTGTTTGGTTCCGTCATACTCGAGGGGAAAACGCCACAGGCATGGTTCAGGGATGTGGTGGTCATCTTTTTTAAGAAGGGTGACAATGCTCTATTGAAGAACTATAGGCCCATCTCACTTCTTACAAGCTATTTTCAAGAGTCATCACAAATCGTCTCGCGCGCAGGTTTGACGATTTCCAGCCTCCCGAACAATCCGGATTCCGAAAAGGCTTTAGCACCGTAGACCACATACATACGCTGCGGCAGGTTATACAGAAGACCGAAGAGTATAACCTGTCTCTGTCTAGCGTTTGTGGACTACGAGAAAGCCTTCGATTCTATCGAGACTTGGGCTGTACTGCAGTCTATCCAACGATGCCAAATCGACTACCGGTACATCGAAGTGTTGAAGTGTTTGTACAAAAACGCCACCATGTCAGTCCGATTTCAGGTTCAGGCCTCGGAACCTATTCTTCTGCAGCGAGGTGTGAGACAGGGAGACGTCATATCTCCGAAACTGTTCACCGCTGCACTGGAGGATGTCTTGAAGGTTCTGGACTGGAGAGGGCTAGTCATCAACGTCAATAGCGAGTACATCACTCACCTTCGGTTTGCCGACGATATAGTGGTCATGGCTGAGACCATGGAGGACCTCAGTATAATGCTCGACGACCTCAGTAGAGCTTCCGAAAGAGTGGGTCTTAAAATGAACATGGACAAAACCAAGGTAATGTTGCATGCCCATGTAACACCCACTCCTGTCAAGGTTGGAGACTACACTCGAAGTTGTGGCAGAATATGTCTACCTGGGAAAAACGATCCAGTTGGGTAGGGCCAACTTCGAGAAAGAGGTTAACCGTCGAATCCGACTCGGCTGGGCAGCGTTCGGGAAGTTGCGCGGTGTCTTCTCGTCCAACTTACCACAGTAACTCAAGACGAAGGTCTATGACCAGTGTGTGTTGCCAGTGGACCTATGACTCTGAGACGTGGTCGCTCACAATGGGCCTCATCAGAAAGCTTACAGTCACCCAAAGGGCAATGGAGAGGGCTATGCTCGGCGTGTCCTTGCGTGATCGAATCAGAAATGTAGAGATCCGCAAGAGAACCAGGGTTAACGACATAGCCCGAAGAATTGCCAAACTTAAGTGGCAGTGGGCAGGGCAAATTGCTCGCAGAACGGATGGCCGATGGGGCAGAAAAGTTCTGGAGTGGCGACCGCGAACCGGAAGACGATGCGTTGGAAGGCCTCCCACCAGGTGGACCAATGACCTGGTGAAGGTTGCGGGGATTCGCTGGATGCGGGACGCACGGGACCGGTCAATGTGGCGACACTTGGGGGAGGCCTGTGTCCAGCAGTGGACGTCTTTCGGCTGATATGATGATGATGATGATGAGAGAAAAGAATCTGAGATATTTACAATCACTAAACTAGAAAGAAACTCAAGTAGGTAGAGGCAGGCGGCCCTAACGGATGTTTACATCACGTGCGCTTGTAGGCACTTATTTCAAGGGCCGAGTCACAAAACTGTTTGATATCTTTACCTTGACCATACACAAAACAAAAACGCGACCTTTAAATTTTACTTTAAAAGCGAGCATCAAGCGAGTCCCGTCATCGGTGTGTCGTCACAAGCGCTTGAATAAATTTTCCCGCGCGTTTAGTTTCATTTTGCGATAACTCCTAAGATATTCATTAAAATTATATGGTGTAGTGGATTATCTAGTGTGCAGAAATGCTTAAGGTAACTATACCGACATATTTAATATGATAAGGACGCCCCAGCGACCTTGAGCGACTGGGAGGAGCTTGCGCCGCACCCCCGCGACCCCGCAACTACACGCTCGTAATTTCGTAGGGTAACCATACGCTTCAGACGGCGAGGACTACTGACTGTTTTTGTTTTTATGTAGTGAGAAATAATAAGGTAGCATTCTGATAATAAATATTATTTTATTAGTGGTGAGATCCTACGAATATTAAAAACGCGAAAGTATGGATGAATGGATGGATATTTGTTCCTCAATCACACCAGAACGGGTGAACGGATCTGGGTGAAACTAGGCACAGAGACAGATTATAGTTCGGAATATCACATTTATTTCATCCCGGTAAAATGTTCCCTTGGAGCAACAAAACACAACACGCGGGTGTAGCCGCTAGCAGAAGCTAGTGGTTTATATATTTACGTAAGTAATCAATGTGCTCATTCATATATGGGCAACTAGCTGTCCCCCGCGGCTTCGTTCCTTACCTACTCTATCCTACCCACCTACCTACCCTACCTACTCCACCCAACTCTACCATACCCTACGTACCTACCAATAAAAACAATAAAATACTATATATAGCCTATGTCCTTCCTCAGGATGCCATCTATCTCCTTGCCAAATTTCATTGTATTCCGCTTAGTGGTTTAGACGTGAAAAGGTAACAAGTAACGTAAAGGTAACAAGTGATAGGTAAATAGTGTAAAAATAATAACAAGTGATAAAAACATAAAATAAAGACATGTGATTTGTGTGCATGGGCGGATCCAGGAGTGGGGGGGGATACTTGAAATAAAATGATGTGAATTATAAACATTATTTTATTTTTAAAAAGTGATAAAAACATAAAATAAAGACATGTGATTTATGTGCATGGGCGGATCCAGGAGTGGGGGGGGGATACTTGAAATAAAATGATGTGAATTATTAACATTATTTTATTTTTAACAAGTGATAAAAACATAAAATAAAGACATGTGATTTGTGTGCATGGGCGAATCCAGGAGTGGGGGGGAGGGATACTTGAAATAAAATGATGTGAATTATAAACATTATTTTATTTTTAACAAGTGATAAAAACATAAAATAAAGACATGTGATTTGTGAGCATGGGCGGATTCAGGGGGGAGGGGAGCATAGGACACTTGAAATAAAATGATGTGAATTATTAACATTATTTTATTTTTAACAAGTGATAAAAACATAAAATAAAGACAATTGATTTGTGTGCACTGGCGGATCCAGGAGTGGGGGGGGATACTTGAAATAAAATGATGTGAATTATTAACATTATTTTATTAGCTTTAAAACTCCTCAAAACCGAGAACACTTGGATACTTGAAATAAAATGATGTGAATTATTAACATTATTTTATTAGCTTTAAAACGCCTCAAAACCGGGAACACTTATATCTATACGATGTGTTTCTTTGTATTGTCCTGTCTTTCTTGTATTATGTCGTCTTGTGTACTAGTGTCTATCGCTATTGCTCGGTTTTTCCTTCGTTTATTTTTCTTTTCTTATTCTCCTTCTTGTTTTCTTTTGCGTTCTACAAGAATATATCATATAAATATTCATATGAGCCGACTATGTTAAAATCATTGTTTACCTAGTAGGGACTGTTCCTCATTTTCGGTCACTTTGTGAAAGGATGATGGATCCCCCTCAGATATAGTTGTTTAAATTTTTGCAGAACTGAAATATAATTACAATGATAAATACACCGAAACAATCTATGCTATATCAGCTGGGGCAAAAAATAAAAGATGAACAAACCATAATAAAGGTTTTAACAGTGTCTCCTTTGCTGTCAGGCTGTCACTCAAAAATCTAAAATAAAAACATCATGAGATGCTTATTTCATACAACAACCAAATACCAAACACTCATATGCATAAATATGGCAATTATTATTTAAATTACTATTTTACTAACTATATTTTAAAATAATATTAATATTTTAATGTTTAAAAAAAATAAGTATTACTAAAACCAAAAGCAATAAATAGCCCACATGAAAACCATTTCCCCTGCCCAACCCCTCCCCCCGGTATCCGCGCCTGGTGGTGCCAAATATAAAACTCTTTATAATATATAAATAAATACTCTTTTACTAGTAAAAATATATAAAAACTATAAACAGCAGCCTAATTGCGTAAGTGAATTCGGCAAGGCAAAGGGTTTGACCCCATGAAAGAACATGAACAATTAACCAATCACAAGCGAGATGAAAGACGCGATGTGGATTTTCGTCTATGTGATTGGTCGATTGTTCATATTCTTTCATGGAGTCATACCCTTTGCCCTGATAAACAATTGACCAATCACATGCGAGATGAAAGACGCGATGTGGATTTCCGTCTATGTCATTGGTCGATTATTCATACTCTTTCATGGGGTAAGACACTTTGCCTTTCCGAATTCACTTACGCAATTAGGCTGCTGATATTATAATGCGAAATCTACTGATAAAATAATAATAAAAATATGTTATAATAATAAAAATATGTTTAAATAATACTAAAGTCGGAATATTAAATTAGGTACCTATGCATTTACCTGTCGGTACTTATGTCCATATTTTCATGACCAATAAGCGGAGTTGCCTTTTTCTCCTGTTCTGTACAGCCGGGGCTACAATATAAATGTATGTTTTGTAAGTATAGATAAACCATTATATATATTGTATTAGGCGAAATTAGTAAAGTATTCGTACATGACGCACTACCACAAAACAGACCCAAAAAATTACATCTCCGCATCCGGAGATGTAATAGAGGTACAACACGGTCAAAATAAATGTGCACCTCGCTGGATTGCGAACCCACTTCTGCCTACCCGCGCGGCGCCCTACGTTTGTCCCGAGCAAGACGAACGACAGAGTGACGTGACAGAGCGCCGGGTGCACAGTTATTTTCCCCGAGCAGTACGTACTTGGAGTGGAGTACTATACTTACAACTATGCCAAATTGCTAATAATTACATTCACATACTTTTTGAAAATGTTATCCGGACTGTCCCTACTAGGATGGTGGTATGGTTACATTGAATGCAATGGCAATACTCACCTCGTCTCTGCATTTATATCTAGATAATCTTTGTTATTTGCTATTTTGGTAAAACAGAAATAACATAATTATTTTAATAAAATAAAAGTATGTTTATTACAAATTTACTTTATATTTATGTTATGTGTATTTTTTTATTTAGTTACCTATACTAATTTAAACTTTAGGAATTCATTATTGATTTTTAAAATATGCCACTTACCTAAGTAATCAATTTTTTTTTCATTATAAGCCATCTCACTTTCAAAAATTTGAATTTACCGCCCATTTTAGCGCGAACCTTATAAACAAGCAAATAAAATAGTGTCCTTTTGCTCCGAGCGCGCGAGCGTCAGCGTCTACCCGTGTCAGTGGTCAGCGATGCACTGCCGCCCGTCGCCCGGTGGGGCCCCCGCTTCAACGCGCACCAAGTTTAGTCGGCAAAACTAATAACATTTATTTACTAATAATAATTTAAAAAAAAGCTCTAGATTAAAATTTTGATAATTAAATTGCCTTTTAGATGGTGAAAGTTTCATAAAAATACGTCCAATGGTTTTTGCGTGATTGTCGATTTTTGGTCCGCGTTAGACATTACTTTGCAAATTAATTAAACTATGTTACACTAATATATTTTAAAATGTACTCAGATTAAATTATTAAGGAAACGCTCTAGTATAACATATATTTTTTCCAAAAAATTACGACTAGCCGTTTAGGCGTGATTCTCATTTTAAAAGCAGCTACTCAAGGGAATCTGCGCCTTAATACTGTATTCACCTAAAAAGCTTTCAAAATACCGCATTGTACGTGACTAATTTTTAACCCCCGACGGAAAAAGAGGGGTGTTATAAATTTGATGTGAGTAGCTGTGTGTTTGTTTTTTTGTGTATAATAATAATAATAATAAAGCCTTGTTTATTCCTTAATAAAAAAGATTACATAATTTGAAAAAAAGGAAAAAGGCGTGAGTTCCTGTATGTATGTACATAATTTGATATTCATTAAAATTCGAGAATTTTGAAAATAACTTAACTTTAAATTACAATAATAATTATAAAATCAACATGAAATTATCATTTATAAAATATAATAAAATTCATTATTACATGCAAAAAAAACAAATCACTATTATTAAGGACCTCTCTTCAGAGTAAAGGCCTCCTCCAGTTTTTTTGTGTATATCTATGTTTATTTGTGTATCTGTCTGTGGCTGCGGGTACAGGTTGGTCGCTGCAGAAAATATCTGGCCAAATGGAGTCTCATAGACAAATCTCAAACACAGTGCCAGTGTGGGGCCGCAGGATATGCCTCACCTCCTTGTCTGCCCTTCGTGCCCAGCCACCTGTACCTTTCAGGACCTGAATGTGGCAAATGACAGAGCGGTCCAGGTGGCTACATTCTGGTCAGACACAATTTGAGAATAGTTGAGTCAAAATTTGAGTTTATTGACACGAAAACAAGAAGATCATAGCTCCTAAACGGATGCACCGATTTTGATTTCGACGCAGCCATGCGCCTGCGCCATTCGCACGAGCGCAAGTGTTCTGATCGCACGTTTATTGACATTAGACATACGTAAAATTTTAGGCACTTTTAATATACTTCTGTATTTTTAGCATTTTAAAACTTGCTACACTTTCTTTTTACCTGACTGCCGAAGAAGAGTAATGTGTTTATCAGTCTTTGTATGTATGTATGTTTGTACCTATGTGGCGTTCTAGAGGCCAAATGCGTTGGCTACTACTACAGTTCAAACTTATTATATTGGTGAATTAATAAATATATTTGACTTTGACTTTGACGAGTCCGACTCGCACTTGGCCTGTGTTTTTATATATCTCAAAGGGATAAAAGGAAGCGTTTTCGATGAAAGCAATTATCGTCATATTTCATCCAATTTACACAAAACCTTAACAAAACTACTGGTACACTTAACCCTTCCTCATTTCTCTGTCTATTGATAAAAACCGCATGAAAATCTGTAGTTTTTGAGTATAAAATCATATATATATGTTATATAATATGTAGTGATTTTTCGTATAGATATCTCTAAACAGTAGCGATAATTATCGAATGAAAAATAACGATATCTAGATACATCTACATATTTTTTTGCCAAACATGATTATTTATACATACCTATTCCCAAAACACTAGGTTCTAGTAATTTAGTTACATTGAGTACAAAATCACAATAAAAATATTTCGAAATCAAAATAAGAAATCACATTAAAAATATTTCGAAATCAAACAAATTCGATACTTTAAAATAAATACACACAGGCCTCCTCTCTGTGAGAGGGAATGGGCCGTAATCCACCACGCGGGCCCAGTGCGGGTTGGTGTATGTCACATGTCTTCGAATTTTTGGTTCTGGGACATGCCGGTTTCCTCACGATGTTTTCCTTCACCGTTTTGAGAGCAGTGGCGAAGAAATAATTTACACAAAGTAAAGCGTCTGCCTGGGCTCGAACCGTACTACAACTTGTAAGTCGTGGCCGATGCCACTCTGCCACCACTGCTCTAAAATAAGTACATATCGATATTGATTAAAAACATCAACGCTATAATATCAATAGTTTTATAAGAAAATATCGATATTTCGATAATATATCGGAATTTTTTTTCCCAAGCCTACCCACGAGACGGTCCATTTTTCATGTCCTGTTTAGGTCTCATATAAGTTCACTTGGCACTGAAATACGCAGAAATCTTGTAACCTAGTTATGAGGTTATTTCAGGGACTTCGACATGATTTCAACTTAGCCATGGGTTCAAAGTGAGGAACACAAAGGAAGCCTAACCAGCGGTTTTGAATAATACCAAATGTAGTAGGTAGAGGTGGGCAGTGTTTACGTGACGCGAGCTTGTAGGTAAATATTTCAAGGACAGGGCCAAGTCACAATACTGTAGATATTATTATCGTGGCGAGGCTTTAGATTTAATACTAGCCTTCTGTAATAGAAAGCTAGACTTAAATGTTACTTGGTGATTACTGCTGACCTAAATAGCTCTGCGGTAGACACTATCTGAGATGAAGGTAGATTATGTACAGTGGCTTTTAATTACTTGTAAATCTTTCAGGAAGTGTTTGATATAAAAACATTTTATTATGGGCTCACTCTGATTTACGAAAAAAACCGGCCTTAACACCTTAACTGCCAGAGAACGAGACACAATAGAAAATGTATTGTTTGTCAGACATCTGGCAGTTAAGGTGTTAAGGGATTTTTTAAATTCTTTCACCATTTGAAAGCTACATCATTCCTGAGTAACATAGGCTATTTTTTTTATCACGAAATCGATTCCTTTTGCGTGTGCCACGGGAGCGAAGCCGCAGGGAAAAGCTAGTTTATTAATACACATTGGTATTTGTTAGTAAAATATACGTAATAGTAAACATTATCACCAATTTCCAAGTTCATAAGTCAATGGGCAGTTAAAAATTCCTCGGAACAAAATATGAGTGTGAATGTGGCTAGAATTTCTTCATAACTGAAATACGAGTAGCATATGTAAATCAAAGAATATTTTGCAAATGAAACTGTCCAAAAGGACGTTCAATATTGATATTCTGGCTCCGAGCGGGCGCATGGCACTGGCGAATATATACGCCTTAAAATAGGCCACTGTTGAGCAGACAAATCAACAGTCTATCTTATCAAACACTTGCAAACCTACTACTCTTAATCTTCAATACTCCTGATAATGATTTCTCCTTACTGATCCATACAACTAATAATACATACATTAGTTATATCAAATCGAATTAATGTACCAATCAATTGACAACAGTTAATTATTTATACCAATTAGTTATACTCAGCTAACTCTCTTGATTAATTAGAGAATTCGGAGAAACAGTCTCTTTGGTCCAAAGGTGGGAAGCTCGTCTGTGAGAGTCAGGCATCCAAATAAGATAAGGTGACATAGACAACACAAAAAAGCTTTCTGATTTGTATTTTGCCTGGCCAGTGTCCAGCCTAATAAACAGCCAACGTTTTTTTTTTTTTGAATCATTATGCTCGCGTTTGACCACTATCTTGCTTGATGGTAAGAGATGATGTGGTCTGCGGCGAAGCAGGCTTGCCTAGAAGTAATCTATTCACTCTTGACTTAAAGACCCCCAGATTGTAGCTATCAGATAACAAAGACTCCGGCTGGGAATTCCACTCCTTCACTCCTTGTGCGCACAATCAAAATCAGAATCAATCATTTTTATTTCACATAGGCCTACATAAGTACTTATAAAACGTCGACAATGTGCACGGTTCGGGTTGGTCGATTCCTATGGAATGAAAGTATTAGCAAAACGCTTTGTGCGTATGGGTGGGATATCCACCATGTACCGATGGCGCATGGCTGTATGTCTTGTATTCCGATGATGGAAAGGGCTAGGCGGAATCAAGTAGTGCAGTTCCGACGCACACTCCCCGAAATGTAACCGATAAAATACCGACAGGCGGGTAACTCGGCGTCGATCGACTCAAGTGCATCAAGCTGGTATCTGGCAGATCCGTCCCAGAGGTGATAGCAGTACTTCATGCATGACCGCATGCAGTTATGTGGCAGTAGGGACTTTGCTCCCCGATTGGATTCCCGATGAGGCCGAAAGGTGCTGGAGTGGTTAACGTTTACCAGAAGACGCGATGCTGAAAGTTCTTCTACTTGATAGGCCTGCTGGTCTAGTGCTTTTTGCATCCGCTGAATTCCCGCTAGATGACACGCACATAATTAGTCGATGGGCGACGACGCTTGGCGGAGGCCTACATCCAGCAGTATTTTGGTTTAAATTATAAATGGACAGTCTTGTTGTCAATTGGTACAACTGTAGTATGTTGTAGCAGATAGCGTGAGGCGAGACCTATGTGTAGCATAGTGTGTTTCTTTGGCTTCTCTCTCTAAAAAAAAAATAAATCTTAATAATTTATTATTAAGATTTCTGTGATCCATCCTCATTTATTAACCCCCGCCGGAAAAAGAGGGGTGTTATAAGTCTGCGTATCTGCGTATCTGCGTATCTGCGAATCTGTGTATATGTGTTTCTCTGTGGCATTATAGCGCCTAAACGGATGAACCGATTTCAATTTAGTTTTTTTTGTTTGAGGTGATTTTGTCGAGAGTGTTCTTAGCTATGTTGGAATAAAATCGGTTTAGCCGTTCAAAGGTTATGGGCGTTTTACTGTTTGAATCGGGGTGTTTTGCGCAAGATAAATGTGTCAGGGTTTTTATTAATTTTGAAATTTTACTTTTATTCTTAACGTTTTTAGTCGCATGCGTTTCATCCCTCTTTACACTAAATAATGATGACAAAAAATAGCAATATCGCTATCTATGAGACCGGCAACTGTTGTATATGAACTGCGGCGACAACAATGAAACAGAACAGTCGTGAAGCTCAACTTCCCCCTTTCAGGAAAGTTAGCAAACTTGAAAGGTATATATTGTGCACCCAATTTGCTCTCTTGCAATATGTGTTTTGTGTTTCCTTTGGTGTTTCAGTATTCAGCTTTTCACTTTTGTCTCACTTAATGACTTACCTAACTTTTTCGATTGGATCTTCAAAACATGGAATAAGTATTTTCCTTGTTTTGTAGGATATTTAGTTCTTTTAACTTAAGGTTACACAAGTCGATAATTCTTCCATACAAACGTAGTCTGGTGATTACTCCACTGTTAATCTGTCCAATGATAGCCCAGTATGGAAACAAAGAAGTAAAAAAAATATATTTGAAAGTTATGAGCGTCGAAAGTTCCATATTTCAACACTAACTTTAATGCATCTTTGGGCGGAAATAAATACCATAATCATCTGCCTAGCCTTTTTTCCCAATTTGCTGTTGGTCTTACCGGATTCAGCTTAGTACCAGTGTTTTACATGGAGCGACTGCCTATCTGACCTCCACAACCCAGTAACTGGGTAACACCATACCCCTTGGCAAGACTGGTGTCAGATCTGAAGCTTCTGACTACCCGTAACGACTGTCAAAGATCTTCAAATGACAGCCGGGACCAACGGCTTAACGTGCTTTCCGAGACACGGAGGAAACTCGGTATGTTGAAATGGTCACCCATCCACGGACCGACCTCGGCAAGCGTTGCTTAACCTTGAAGATCGACCCGTGCGGCTGTTTGTTATTTAGCCACGAGCTCCTCTCTATATATATCTACCATAAGAAGAAGGAAAATTGCAAAAAGGCCTCCATACAGGGATAGATTAGTAATTCAACAATGAAAATAATTTTATTTTGGAAATATACATTTAGTCGTTATTTCATGATATCTAGTTTCCCAAAGGTCTGTTTATAAAATTTCGCGCGCTCGTTTTCGTCCTCAATCATCATTCATTTCGTACGCGAACTAGCTTCATACTGCTCATCACAGCATCTATCTCTTTCGCACGTGTTATAGGATGAGATAGCATGCATTTTAACCTCGCGCACAAAATAGTTCGTGACGTCGACTAGGGGAACCTTAAGTAAAACACAGTGATTCTGTAGAGTATCGTAACGCGGATATTCTGGCCGGTTGGCCAAACCGCTTTTCGTTTGTTACGAAACCTGGGAAGTCTTTCATACATACATACATACATACATAAACTCACGCCTTTTTCCCATGGGGGTAGGCAGAAACTACAGAACGCCACCTGCTACGATCCCTACATACTTCTTTTGCTTCACACACATTCATACATCTAGTCATACACACACGCCGGTTATGGGTACTGCGCACTTGGCCTTTCTGAAAAACATCACCTATAAGGTCTAAATATGTCTTTCTAGGGCGTCCCCTCCCGGCGTTTCCTTTCACGTCTGCCTTGTAAATACCTTTCGTTAATCGCCTTTCATTCATCCTCTCAACATGGCCATGGTCTTTCATATTATTCGATTTAATATTTGTCGCGTACTAAACTTACTTTGTTTAAAAATAAACTTGACTATTGTGAACCAACTGCATTCAAAACTGTGCTTGAAGTCACAAAGCGCACTGTATTTAGCGAAACTTCAAATTCTAAAGTTGGTCGAGCAATATTGAAGTTTGCCAAGTAGCACGAACAAGAGTCATAGATATTCATTAATCTCGTTACAGAACCTGGTCAACTTTGCTTGTAAACTTGTGTCCTAACTTCGCGCAGACTATAGAAACAATCCTACAACAAAAGTTGCAGTTTCGGCAGCTCGCCAATCGTCGACATTTATTAGCTTTCAGTATTGAATACTATTTTAAATAGCTGGAAGTAATTCCCTAGTAAAACATTATGACGTCACGGTAATAAGTAAATTGCAAAACTTGCCACTTCTCGCTGTTCTAATAAAAGTTGAGCGCGCATCCACGCTCCGCGCTTGGGGACGCGAGTTAGCAGCACGCTTCACGAGCGAAGCGGAACAACGCCAACTTCTCATACTAAACTAAGAGAACAATATTTTAATGATAATTATTATAAATGCAGTTTCTTTTGACTTAATGCGGCACATATAACCCCTGAAGTATATGGTGCACTGGACCACGGTAAAGATATCTAACAGTATCGTGACTCGGCCCTGTCTTTGAAATAAGTACCTACAAGCGCACGTCACCTAAACACGCGTTAGGGCCGCCCGCCGCTACCTACTTGAGTTTCTTCCTAGTTTTGTGATTGTAAATATCTCAGATTCTTTTCTCTAATCTGAGATAAATGTTATATTTTTTTATTAAACTTATTTTAAATCTTACTAGGTAGGTACCTACCATTTATTAATCTCATAAGTAATCATTTCATAATTATTTTGTCTAATTAAATAATGTATGTAAGTAGCTAAGTTCATAAGTAAGTAGACCTATTAGTTTTTTTTTTAAACCGAGCCTGCGCCCGAGCGTAGTTAGGTCACTCGTGTGTGACTTTATCACCGCTTATTTATATTTATTAATCCAGGTATTTTACTAGGTGGTAAAAGCGAAATAGCTACCTATTAAAAAAAGAAACAAATTACGTATTAGTAGGTTAGGTACATATTTTTTTTATTGTCTTGCTTTTTGGAGGTTCCAGGTAATTTAAAAAAAATCTCTGGGTGCGTTATAGAAGAATTCAAGCAACCAAAAACAGCACAATAAAGTCTATAATTGCTCTCTAACATATTAAGTAAGTGCGTACTTGTACGTATTTGAATAAAATACTAACAAATCGCACGCTTACTGCAAAACCATCACACCGTTCGTGAATGTTTGTGACTGTATGTATCGAGTGTTGGCTGAACTCAAGACACGTAGGTATGACTCGCGTTCCGACCGTTTGTATGAAGATAGAATACTGTTAGATGCCTTTACCGTGACTGGACGTTGTAACGTTTCTTCAATGTCGCCTCAATAAAAGATTGTTTTTATATCTTGTAATTTTAACTCGGAAAGGGGCGACATGGTCGTTAAATCCTCGATGCATGTCCGATAAAATCTATCGGGTGCAGGCCGATATGTTTATTCTAATCAATCAGCTGGCCTGATCTCCACATGGTAAGCACGAGGGCGATGGGAGTTTGTTTTGAATTCTCACACAAAATAAATATCAATGCTAATAGTCGGGTAGATATTGGGCCCGATATCTCCCCTTTGGGTATCGTACAACAATAGCGTGAGCCATTTCCAGGCATTTCCCATTTAAATTTGTACCCTCGGTTTCCTTATCGACAGGAGGGTAGCGGGATAGCGTCGACGTGAAGAGACACGCGGCGGGTGCATTACATGAGGGGATCGTTTGATGACTCACGCGCCACCAACGATGTCTGCCGCTACTAAGGACGCTAAATATTGCCTTTTTATGCTAAGTCGTATCGACTTGCGAGAATACGAGTGTAGATTAAATATTTCTGTGAATGTATCCGGCATTAGAATGGTATTTATAATATATTTTTGTAGTAATATATTTTTTTTTGACGTTGTTTTATTTTATTAATCTCAATTTATGACATTTTAAGTTTTTTTTTTATATTTTCTATTTCGTGAAATTTTTGTAATTTTATAATAATGTAAACTTATATAATATTATTCATGACATTTTATGAATTTATATTGTTTCAGATTTTATTTATTTTACTTTTTTGACATTGTTTCATTTTATTAATTCTGATTTACATGACATTTAATTAAGATAAAGGCCAATCTATTGTGATTTTAGTATAATAATATCTGACATTGCTATATTTTAGTGAATTAATCAATTTGTAATACACATATTTGTACGCCTCATAAGGCAAAACATGTCTGTAAGCGCTAAAAAGAATTGAACATCTTGCATGCTATTGTATGTAAACACATGTTTTAACAAATAAATCATCTTTATCTTTATCTGTTCATCTGTTCAGCCGTTCTGGCTAGACTGAGTAACAAACTCACATCCACACACAAATCCATCCAAACCTTCACATTTATAATATTACTAGTTGTGCCCACGGCTTCTTTCCCGGCAAATCTAACTACTACCTACTCTACCTACCTAACCTATTTCCCTACCCTAATAACCTACCCTACCTACGTAACTACCCTCCCACGTCAACAATTTTTATTTTAAACCTTTCTGTATTCGGGCGAACAAAACAAAAAATATTATTCAAATCAGTCCAGCCATTTTTGAGTTTTAGCGAGAGTAACGAACAGCAATTGTTATTTATATACATACCAGTATATAGCTAGATAAGATGTATGTATGTATCAGATACACACACAAATGCAGGCATCTACTTATATCAGACTAGCTGACCCCCGCGGCTTCGCTCCCGTCAAAATTATAGCCTTGTTATGTTACTCGGGAATAATGTTGCTTTCCATAGGTGAAAGAATTTTTTTAAATCAGTCCAGTAGTTTCGGAGCCTACTCGGTACAAACAAACAAACAAAAAAAAAATCCTCGTTATAATATTGGTATAGATATGAGATTTCCTCGTTATAATATTGGTATAGATATGATTACTTACTAGTTGATTCCTACATTTGTGCTTATACATACACCTATAATTCCAAAGTGTAAAATTTATCATTAATGTAAAACTCGAACAAAAAATCAGAATCCGGCCTGCTTAAGAAGCGAACTAACAAGACCTAAACAAGAAGGAAATCATGCTGTGCAGTCGGATACAAATTCGCGAGCTGGCTGACCAAATCCAAACGTGTCCTCTGACTGCACAGCAGCAGGTGGGTTTTTTGAATTTACTTTTTTTTTCGAATTATGTTTGTGTTCTATATTTTTGAAATCACCTCTTAAAATGCTTTATTTTGACTATTGAAGGGTTTGAAAAAAAAAAGAGTTCGTGGCTAAATAATAACAGCCGCACTGGTCGATTATCAAGGTTAAGCAACGCTTGACAAGGCCGGTCCGTGGATGGGTGACCATTTCAACATACCGAGTTTCCTCCGTGCCTCGGAAAGCACGTTAAGTCGTTGTTCTCTGCTGTCATTTGAAGATCTTTGACAGTCGTTACGAGTAGTCAGAAGCTTGAGATCTGACACCAGTCTTGCCAAGGGGTACTGTGTTACCCAGTTACTGGGTTGTGGAGGTCAGATAGGCAGTCGCTCCATGTAAAAAACTCCACTTTTCTATTTTCAATTTTTTATGTAGCCATTAAGGTTAAGACGAATCGATTTACGTAAGAATCATCAAAATCTGCCAACGCGTTTGGTCTCCAGAACGCCACATAGGAACAAACATACATACATACATACAGAGGCTGATAAACACATTACCCTCCTCCGGCAGTCGGGCAAAAAGTAACTACCTGATTAGACAGATAGTCACCTGTTTTTCTTTGTATGGAAAAGCTTTCTTGTCAAAATAAATATAAGTTATGTCGTAATTTTTCTTCGAGAATCCGAGGTAAGCTCTCTGTTTCCGCATTTTGTGTACAAATCGTCCTTATTAGATTAACTGTGTCGGCGACGTTGACGAATATTGTGATTTTCGGTAGCATTATTAGTAATGACAAGATGACATTGCAGAGGTAAACAACTTTTTTGGTGTTTCGGGATGTTCTCGGAAATTACTGTGTTTGTGTGCCAATGTTCCTTTGATTTATGAGTTTTTTGCTCACACATATCACTGGCTTCGAGAGTAGTAGTTACAATTTTCGAGATTTAAAATAGACCACATTTGGCTCTAGATTTTGGGTCAAAATAAGGATTGAATATGTCATCATCATCATCATCAGCATTTTAATGATCCCACTGCTGGGACACAGGCCTCCTCTCATAGAGGGAGTGGGCTATTATCCACCACGCGGACCCAGTGCGGATTGGTAGATGTCACATGTCTTTGAATTTTTGGTTCTAGGATGATGGTTTCCTCACGATGTTTTCCTTCGATCGTAACCACTGGGCCACCACTGCTCTAAATATGCTGCTATTGAATGTGTAAGTCTTTCAAAAATATTTCACTAATTAGAAATAGTCGACGATAAAAAAATCAAACTATTTCGACTACTTCAATGGAATACTTAGGTAACTCAATTTAAAAGAACATTATTTTATACTAGCTTTGGCCAGCGGCTTCGCTCTCGTGAATGTCGGACACTATCCTATGAGAACGGGATAAAACTAGCATAATATTATGTAGGACATAATGATAGTCCACGATTTGATCTACCCGTGTGCCAAATTAAAAAAAATCCGTTCAACCGTTAAGATGAGAAAAGATAACAGACAGACAGACAGACTGAATTACTAATATGGATATAATTTATTTATAGTTAAGCAAGTATACAGATATTGTGTGACCTGTTTGCTGGGAGATGGATAGATGCGTTTTTGTGAGAAGATGGATGAAAGTTAGATTAGTGTAGGTATATAATAACTGTATAGGTATTCTTTGTACATTTTTTTCTTCTGTAAGTTTTTTCTTTATTGTATTTTTTCTGTTTTTGTTATATCTTGTTTTATTTAATAAGTCCTCGTCAAGCGTTGCTTAACCTTGATGATCGACCCGTGCGGCTGTTATTATTTAGCCACAAGCTCCTCCATAAACGTATAAAAATATAACCACAAAAATGTATTTATTAATCGTATCTACCCCTGTAAATATAATTCCCTGAATGAGAACTTTTTATCCCGGGAACACACGGACACCAGAACACTTTTCGACTTTTACTTCAACTAATTGCCCGGTATAAATAATAAACCGACTAAGAAACTAATCGGCTCAAAGACTTTCAAACTGACGACTGTCGAAGACATACCAAAGTTCGACAATCAAACCTCCTTCACCATAAGCAGATAATTTAGACAAATAAATGATGCAGTTCGAAAATACTCATCAAGTCAGCACGGCACCGGAACGGAACCGTCCCGCCTATAAATGCCGGCTTATTTCCGGATGCGGCGACGTCCCGCGAGACTCCTCTGTCGCAGGTATTTAGATTGCCTAGATATTTACTAGAAATGAAGATGGGCTAGTTATTTCGCCAAACCTCCTGTTGAAAGCCCCCATGAATTATAAAAAGGTGAAGCGGAATATTTGACGAAATTATCACAGATTTGTGAGGCATTTTATTGTCGTGAGCCTTGCGAAGGTGAGACGGTACTTCGCGCCAGAGCAGCTGCTTAAGTTGTATCAAGCGCAAGTTCGATCGTGCATGGAATACTGTTCTCATCTCTGGGACGGATCTGCCAGGTACCAGCTTGATGCACTAGAGTCGATCAAAAAACGGGCCAAGAGGCTCATTGACAATGTGGCACTGGTTTAGTCAAAGCTTCAGAGCTTTGAACATCGTCGCCGAGTTGCAAGCTTGTCGGTTTTTTATCGGTTGCGCTTCGGGTAGCGTGCGATGGAATTGCATGATCTAATTCCGCCTAGCCCGTTTCATCATCAAACTACAAGATGTACGGCATCCCACCCATACGCACTAAACGTTTTGAAAATACTTTCACTATGCGTACAGCTAAGGAGTGGAATTCCCTGCCGGAGTCTGTATTTCCCGATAGCTACCACCTCGGGGTTTTTAAGTCCAGAGTGAATAGGTTTCTTCTAGGCAAGCGTGTTACACCGTCGACCACATCATCGCTTACCATCAGGTGAGATAGTGGTCAAGCGCGAGCCTACAAAAAGCCTAAAAGCGGCCGCTACGCCGTATTAAAGAAGTGCTACGGCGTGCTACGAAAGTGCTACGAGAATAGCGCTTACTATGTCACATACTCCCAATATACATGTTTGCTTTTGTATTATTGGGATGTTAGCTTCAGAAACAAAGCCCTATTCTCGGTTAATTTATCTCAGTCACGTCGATACTCGTACTTATGTGAAAGACTCCACCGTTCCGACGTAAAACTTTCCCAAAAAAAGAAGAACAGAAATAAATCTCAATTGATTATGCGGACGTTCATTATTCATGCATATAACAAAGTAGGTGGGTATATCTGTCGGACACACTGTACGTACGACTTACAACGGGGTTACTTGGGCGCGAACTTTACACCCAAGGTCGGCTGCAAAAGGTAACCGGGGCCCGCTACCCGCTTCGAACAACCTGACCTATTAATTTTCATTTGCAACTGCGAACATTGATTATTTATTGTTTCACGTATAATAAGGCACACGAAAACAAACGATAGATAATTAAATGTCCGATGGAACGCCGTCATTGTCGTGATTCATCATAAAATATTATTATCATGTGTTTAATACTGTTTTGTAAACTACATGACAAACAATTAAGAATAATGAATATGTTTGCCCTATTTGTGATAATGTGATTGGGTGGCGTGCGTGCAGGGTGAGTGTGCGGGCGGGCGGAGGCGCGCGAATCCGCGCGGCGCGGCGAGGCGCGGCGTGCCCGGTGTTCTCTGCATCCGCGCGGCCACGGTAAAGATATCTAACAGTATTGTGACTCGGCCCTGACCTTGAAATAAGTGCCTACAAGCGCGCGTCACCTAAACTCGCGTTAGGGCCGCCTGCCTCTACCTACTTGAGTTTCTTTATAGTTTTGTGATAGTAAATATCTCGGATCTTTTCTCTAATCTGAGGTAAATATTATATTTTTTATTAAATTTATTTTACATCTTACTAGGTAGGTACCTACCATTTATTAATCTCATAAGTAATCATTTCATAATTATATTTTGTCTAATTAAATAATATATGTAAGTAGCTAAGTAGTAATATAAATGTAAGTAGATAGCCTAGACTAGGAAACTACCTACTAGTTTTTATTTTTAAACCGAGCCTGTGCCCGAGTGTAGGTAGGTGACTCGAGTGTGACTTTATCACCCTATCCACTTATTTATATTTATTAATCCAGGTATTTATTTTACTCGGTGGAAAAAGCGAAATACCTACCTATTAAAAAAAGAAACAAATTATGTATTATTAGGTTAGGTATATATATTTCTTTTTTTTATTGTCTTGCCTTTCGAAGGTTCCAGATAATTTAAAAAATGTTATTTCTAGAAAGAATTCAAGCAACCAAAAATAGCACAATATAGGCTATAATTGAACTCTGACATATTAAGTAAGTTAGTACTTGTACGTATTTGAATAAAATATTCCCAAATCGCACGCTTACTGCTTACAAAACCATCACACCGTTCGTTCGTCACTGCGGCGCGTCCGCGACTGGTAAGTATATTATATATTGAGTGTGGGCTGAGCTTGAGTCACGTAGGCATGACTCGCGTTCCGACCGTTTGTATGGAGATATAATACTGTAGATATCTTTACCGTGGCACGGCACATTATGCAGGAACTCGTAACGGCTGCATGGCACGCGATGCACGCTGATTCATATATTTTTTGCGCTGCAAACATTGTTATTGAACATAATACGGCCGCCGTTCTCGTTCATTTCGGGACTACAAAGCAAGCGTATCAATCAAAAGAAATTAAACTTCCCTCAGCATTCATTAACCAAATGAATATTTATATTGTAATTTTAATTTGGCTATATTTCACGATTTTAATTGTTTCTTGATAAAGGTCGGGTTTATTTCTTAGGACTTGTTCTAGATAAATAATTAAATTTATGAACAATTTGAGTAAAATTCTGGTAGGTAGGTCTGGTTATAAATTATGAATGAGCCGGATTTTACTTCACAAAGTTTGTCTTGGATGATAAGCGGGCTGGATGTACACACTACTTCAATATGTTTCATCAACTCATAAATTATTTCATTCAGGTCAGCAACTAAACTAGTTAATTTGAACCAGTTTACGCAGATTTTGATGAATAATTTCACTTATCAGTTTTATTCGTGCAACGAATCCGTGGTTTGTATAAAAGGAGAGAATGCTTTTTCATAACGAATTCAGAAGTAATTTGATAATCTTGTGTTGTATGCAAAATAAATAACTCGTTTTTTTTGTCAAAACTTGGCTTGGCAGGGAAATTAATGGATATGCTATGTTGTGGGTATGTACTTATGTATAAATAGATTTAGGAAGTAGTAATTCACGTGTAGGTACGCCATTATGACGACAAAGGCTAGAGTACTCGAGGGGAAAAGCGGAGGGTCATGATACAAAGACCAATGCTGATGTATTGGTCCGGAAATCACAATTGTAGAACGCAAATTACCCCCGTCTTTTCTTTGAAATAAATTCGGTGAGTTACAAGAAAACAGAACGTACCTACGAGTCTCGTACAAATGTAGATTTTAGGATGAAAAGGCCTGATATATTTAGCTATAGCTCATCATTGAATTACTGCGTATTCAAATGTAATCTTCCAAATTATTTATGGGTAATTCGGTGTAACTAAAACCTTCTCCTATTCGTAAGGAAAAGATAAAAAATCGAAGGATTGTTTTCTCGTTCGTGAAGACCCTAGATTTGGGTCGTTCTATCAGTATCCTTAAGCCGGTTTTCGACATAAAATTGACACACAAGATACCCAATTTATTCAAAGAGGATAAAGTTTATTTCACTGATACCAGATAGAGAAAAGTGGATAGTTTTGATGTTATTAAAAACATAATGGGTTTGGTTGACACAGACATGTGTACTGTCGGAAGTTTGATTTCTTCGAGGAAAATTCTAAGACAGTCAGAGTGCATAATTTTTACTGGGCTTTATTTGTTTTTTTTGTTGTCAGTGTGTAATCAAAGCTTGCAAGATAAATTTAATTTGACCTTTTTCCTGGAGTTTAATTGAGCTGAAATTTTGAATAGAGGTTTGGTTTGCCTGAAAATGTTTTGTTTTAATATAACTTTTATTATTAAATCAATCTGCCTCAATCTGCCTAGCCTTTTCCCAACTATATTGGGGTCGGCTTCCAGTCTTGCCGGATTCAGCTGAGTACCAGTGTTTTACGTGGAGCGACTGCCTATCTGACCTCCACAACCCAGTAACTGCGTAACACGGTACGACTTGAAAAGACTGGTGTCAGATTTCAAGCTTCTGACTACCCGTAACGACTGTCAAAGATCTTCAAATGACAGCCGGGACCAACGGCTTAACGTGCTTGCCGAGGCACGGAGGAAACTCGGTATGTTGAAATGGTCACCCATCTACGGACTGACCTCGTCAACCGTTGCTTAACCCTGATGATCGGCTAGTGCGACTGTTATTATTTAGCCACGAGCTAAATAATAACAGCCGCAATGGTCAAGAAAAATCTTGATAAATAATTAAATTAAATACTTAGTACATTCCTGTGCAAGAACCACCTCCTTAATTTTTTCCAATCCGGGTTTCGTCCAGGACATAGTACTACAACAGCTCTTGTTAGCATAATGGACGATATTAGACTTGGTATGGAAAATGGAAATCTGACGGTACTTTCCTTATTAGATTTCAGCAATGCTTTTAACACCGTCGATTTTGATATTTTACTCGGCATACTCAGCTCTCTTAACATATCTCCAACGGTAATTGATTGGTTTCGTAGTTACCTGTGTGGCCGCCAACAACGTATTTGCATTGAAGGTTCTACTTCGTCATGGTGCAATACCTCTTTAGGCGTACCACAGGGGGGCGTTCTATCTCCTCTTCTTTTCGCAATTTTTATTAATTCTATTTCTAATGACCTTCTCTCATCCTACCACCTTTACGCTGACGATTTGCAAATATATTCTCAAGCTCCGGTAGATGAATTGACGGAGGCAGTTAATATGATCAACAAAGATTTAGGTTGTATTTCTAAGTGGAGTTTGGCCCATGGTCTCAGGGTTAATCCTGCGAAGACTCAAGTCATTGTTGTCGGCAGTCCTAGGTTGCGCTCAAGAGTTAACTGGTCGCAGCTCCCCCGGATTGTTTTTGATGGCTCAGCTATTCCATACAGCGACTCAGTGAAAGACCTGGGTATTTTAGTTGACAAGGACTTTTCGTGGGGTCCTCAGCTGCAGGAGGTTAGCCGCAAGGTGTTTGCGTCTGCAGGGTCTTTGCACAGACTGCGCAATTTTCTTCCAACTGCCACCAAAACTGCGCTTGTCCAATCCCTCCTTCTCCCAATCCTCGATTATGCAGATGTCAGTTATTTAGATCTAACTGAAGTGCAGCTAGATAAGCTTGAGCGACTCCAAAACTTTTGCATTAGATTCATTTTTGGTTTACGCAAATATGACCATGTTTCTGAATTTCGTACTAAGCTCAAGTGGCTGCCAATCCGCCTTCGCCGGAATGCCCACATTTTATCGTTACTCTACAGTGTTCTGTTTATTCCTACAACCCCTTTTATCTCAAAGAACGCTTTAAGTTCCTTCATGACACACATTCTAGACACTTGAGATCATCGGAGAATTTGAGACTTTTGATGCCTGCTCATTCTACTAAGTTCTACAGTAAATCGTTCACGGTCCAGGCTGTTCGATTGTGGAATGAGTTGCCGATGTCAGTAAGACAAGCCCAGTCACTAGCATCTTTTAAAAATCTTGTCAAGAATCATTTCCTTTGTCTTTAATGCTTTTCTGTTTCTTCCATTTTTTTATTTTTTATTTCCAATCTTTGTTCAACCATTTTTTAATTATTATTTTTTAAATGTAATATTATGTATGTATATATATTTGTAAGTTTGTGTATAGTATTTTATATAGCTATATAATTTGTATGTATTAATATATATATATATATATTTTTTTTTAAATATAACAGTACACCCTACCCCCTATTTTTATCTTAAGTTCTTTAGTCCATCCAAAGTGTGTCTGGTAGATATCGCTGTCAGCGATAAGACCGCCTTTGTACCCATAGTATTAAGTTGCTGTATAATATGTGTTATTTCTTTTTTTGGTGTACAATAAAGTATATTCTATTCTATTCTAAATTTTACGTACTTCTTCTTCTTCTTTTCGTGTGAGGATGTGACCACCTCTGTTGTCAGATTTAATTAAACCGCCTCTGGGAACCCCACAGGTCTCTGACTTGGCTACTCCAGACTTACATTAACTATATAAGTCCAGGTTTCCTCACGATGTTGTCCTTCACCGTTGTCTGTGATGTCCAAGATAAACTTAGAAAGTACATATGAATTTGAAAACTCACATTCGTACTTGTCTGGATTTGAACCTACGACCCCAAGCACGAAAGGCGAGGTCTTAGCCGCTGGGCCACCACGACATAATTTGTATCATCATTGTAGGTATAGCAGTTGTCCAGAAAGTGTACAAGTACTAAGGAGACATTGAACTTTTAATGAAGATGTCACAGAGTGTAAGCTAGTTGCCGCTAATCTTGCTTTAGTTCAGCTGATTGATTTGCTCTAGTTTAACGATCGACCGCCTGATGTCACTAATTATTCAGTCATTAGGAATCTTCTATTTGTTAAGAAAATTAATCAATCAAGAAGGTCAACTAGGTTATAAGTCCATGCAATGTTTTTCATACCGATATGTTGATATCATGGTTAATATGTATTCACTGATTTTGACGTTAGTCTATAGTAGTCGCAAACGCTACTGCGCTTCTTATTTTAACCCAACTACCGAAGGAAGGTAATCTGTTTATCAGTCTGTGTATGTATAAATGTATATATGTTGGTTTTAGAGACGAAACGCGTTGGCCTATTTTGATGATTTTTACGTCAATCGATTCGTCTTATCCTTGCAAGTGTCACTGGCTACATTAAAATTGGAAAATACAAAAATGGCGGGTTTTGGGCGCAATATTGTGGGGGCCCAATTGCTTTTTCTTCCAAACCCATCGTGTGGGGTATCAAAATAAAGGGTTTTAAGGGGTGATTTCAAAAATATTAAAAATTTATACGTTTAAATGCACCAAATTCTAAATATAAAAAATGTGAACTAAATGTTATAAAAAAAATGTTATTATTATATTTACATTGAATTTAAAAAATATCTTATACCATTTAATTATTACTTAACAAGTAAAATTTCAAAATTTAAAAAACCCCCGACACATTTTTATTTCATGCTACATATTTTATCTAATACATAGTAGATACGCTTCGATCGGCAATCTATTGAACACGTAATTATGACACGATATCTTGCGAAAACACCCCGATTCAAATAGTAAAACGCCCATAACTTTTGCATGTCACGGCTGAACCGATTTTATTCAAACATAAGCTAAGAATAATCGCGACAAAATCACCTTTCAAAGAAAAAAAACTAAATCAAAATCGGTTCATCCGTTTAGGAGCTATGATGCCGCAGACAGACACATAGATACACAGTAACACAAGTCAAACTTATAACACCCCTCTTTTTCAGTCGGGGGTTAAAATAAAATAGGTTGTCAAAATTATAAACAATTTACATGAGCACCTAGTAAATGTTTTTAAATTTTCCGTTAATATCAACTTAAGGAGAAGGGTAAAAGTACCGAGAACCGATTTAATCCCGGCTGTTGGGGCCTCGGCACGTATTGCTCTTAGTTACGCCTAGTTTTGTCCCAAAATTTTATTAAGTTACTTATAGAATACATAATTAATACAAGGTGTAAATAAAATTGAGTGAGGATTTTGTGACCCTTTTTGGTGTGGGGACGTCCACGTGGCGTGAACGGAGGATTATGACGGACTCCTATCGACTAAAACCACCACGAGTCGGGTGCGCAGGAGATCCCGGACTAGCATCAGTCCACCATGCCTAGCAGACCAGTTCGACCAATCCACGAATACAAAAAAATTGTTAGAGTTAACACTTTAAAAAACTAGCTTACGCATTGAAAATAAAGAAATATATTTATTTGTGACCCGCACAGGAGGCACGAGAAAAAAGCAAAAAATTAAACAAAAATAAAACCCCGTGCGAGACCCAAAAGGCAGTGCAGTGATATCCAAAAAGGAAATAACGCTGCGCTGATATTCTGATAAGGCCCCACTGTTGATACCACGGACACACGTATGGAAACGGAAAAAAATATATAAATAACAAACAAAATAGTATAAACACAGAAGGTGGGTCAAAGTATGTATAATAATGTGTAAATATAATACAAATATATAAATAAAACATATTAAATATAGGTAAACACCAAAAGCACCACCACTATTTTCGCTGAAAATAGTACCGATCAAAGGGTTAGAACGGAAGGTTATGTCCGAATCCTATCGACTAAAACCCCACGGTTCATACCATGAGTCGGGGGCCCGGGAGATACCCGACTGGCATCAGTCTCGGGGCCCATCACCAAGTTCGACCAATCCACGAATACAGAAAAACAGTTAGCTTTAAAACTTCAGAGTCTAGCACAGGCATTGGAAAGCACCATACGTGCGAAAATACCTTCGACTAGAACTTAAAAAATTCAGCTCAATATTTTAAAATCACTCGAATTGTACATGGTACCCGCGGGATAATAAATCGTTACAGTTTCACGGCAGCTTGGCCGCGGATAAAAACTATTAGAATAAAATGTATAAGCATTTATTCCAGCGAAAATAGTACTGTTCAAAGGGTTCGAGCAATAAATAGTAAGTTGGTAACAAGTAATACATGTCAAGTATGTTATTTTTACTTAGATGCTTTTGTGAGTCTTTAACGGTTTACGTTTATGGTTACGTAATCTACTTACACTTAAAATAATAGTAGCTAAGGCATCCATTTAGGAATTCTACTTGATACAATAGAGCCTAGAACTTATTATATCTATGATAGAGATACTTGGAATTTATAAAATACTAGTTGTCCCGCGCGGATTCGCTTCCGTCAACTGGCTTCCTACCTACCCATCTACCTTACCTACCTACAAACATGATTGTTGCGTAACTTTAACCGTTAACGCACCGCACGCAACGGAAGCTCTCAAAAAGGAATATTTTTTGCCGTTTTTGCAACAATTTTCATTGATACTCCGCTCCTATTGGTCGTAGCGTGATGTTATATAGCCTACAACATACATACATACATAAACTCACGCCTTTTTCCCATGGGGGTAGGCAGAAACTACAGAACGCCACCTGCTACGATCCTTACATACTTCTTTTGCTTCACACACATTCATACATCTAGTCATACACACACGTCGGTTACCATTCACGTCTGTCTTGTAAATACCTTTCGTTAGTCGACTTTCATTCATCCTCTTAACATGGCCAAACCATCTTAACATACTCTTTTCAATTTTAGTCACTACATCTTCTTTTAAACCACAACGTTGTCTTATAACCTCATTCCTCAATCTATCAGTTAAAGTTACACCACACATACTCCGCAAGGAGCGCATTTTTACTGCATTAATCCTAGTTTCATGTCTTTTTTGCCATACCCAGCCTTCACTTCCATACATAAGTGTAGGCACCAGCACGCTGTTGTGAACGGCGAATAGCCTACAACCTTCCTCGATAAATGGACTATATAACATAAAAAGAATTTTTCATTTCCAACCCGTAGTTCCTGAGATTAGCGCGTTCAAACAAACAAACTCTTTAGCTTTATAATATTATAATATAAGTATCGTTTTGGAATCTAATAAAATTATCAGGCAATTCTGCAAAATGGACAATATTTAGGTGAACTTATTAAAATATTTGTGAATAGTTTTTGCCCATGGCTTCGACTTCGTGGAAGTCGGAACTGAAATGAATTGTATCCTTTGACCTAATTCTAATCATGATCTACCCGTGTGCAACCTTTCAACAAAATTCGTTCAGTTGTTGAGGCGTGATTAATTAAAAATATACAGACTTTCACGTTTATTATATCATTGAGTAGGAAGTTATAATATCCAGTAGGCGGCTCTAAATTGGTAAATAAATTTACTTATTCGTATAGTGGCGCCGCCTACCCGCTTGATCCCCTAGTTAGGAAACAAAAATAAAATCACAATAAAATAAGGTCACATGATTTATTTATATTCAATTCTTTTGAGCTACACGGTATATCCATTATGTACAAACTCGTATTTATACGCTATAAATATTTAATAACAATAAGCAACAATTACTGCGTACTGCGTAGTCCACAAAATTATACACATATCTAATAGTAATTATATTACATAATATGTAAATATTGTTTTGCCATACCCTATTCACTTTGACGGGTCTTGGAAACAGCAGTTTATAGTTGCAGCGAGAATAAAGTACTCATGAAGAAGGAGCTCCTTTATGATATTGTACTTATGAAGAAGGAGCTCCTTTATGGTATTGTACTCATGAAGAAGGAGCTCCTTTATGATATTGTACGAACTTATCTTATCCTTTAGAATAAGATAGACAATAAATTAGATATTAAATCCTATTTCAACTTTGAAAATCACTCCTGTGCTGCTATTTTGCAGGTCCGATCTATAAATAGGGCATGGTGATTAATACATAAAGTCACAGTCAAAGGCTATGTTGGGCTAAAACCCCTGTGCTCTCACCACTCCGACCAGCGGGGCGAGCACGGCCTCTGTGGTTGGCTTGTGTCACGCATTTTATCACGTTTTTGTTCCCAAACTGAGATACAAATGACTCAAACCTATCACAGTAGGCCGTGCTCGCCGGTCAGGAGTAATATGAATATCGGAAATGCCGCAAAATTCTTGTTATTGGGTACGGAACCCCAAGCCGATAAATTGACAATATACATTGTATGCCACATTTAATTTTGTAATTAATCCGTAATGGCCGTTTTCAATGTTCATTTTCAACTTTACGATACCGTGGTCTTACCGACAGTTTTATACATCTGTAAACCTATGACGGTAGTTTTATTTAATTTTATATACGACGTTTTTTTTACATAGAATTTAGGTAACTACTTGAAGCACGCCATCTTTCATTCAGTACTGTAGGCATAGATGCTTTTTTCAAACCACGTTAAATGAAGATGAATTAATGCTTTCAAAATTCAGGTTTGAAGCAGGCAAGAATGAGCAAAATGCGGTAAAATGGAGGTTCACTGGCTGAGTTGAAGTCCACCATATTTTTTGCATCTCCATTATTTACCTTAATTGATATGCGTTTAGTTCACGTGGAGCAGAAAAATTTACATTTTGTTCCACTTGAGGAAAACACGTTCAATATTTTTTTAGGCAAAACAAGCTTATATTCACAGTGATGATATTACGTAATTATGGAAAGCTATACTCATTAGAAAAATAAGGAAATCTCGAATCATTAACAATAAGTGCTCCAGAATAATGTTACCTTTTTGTTTACTTTACAGAAAGTCTAATTTTGTCTTCGGTACGTATTATTTTTATTTGTGATATATTTCTATAATTTGTGTATGTTTAATAGATATATTCTTTCTCATCTAAGTATTTGTTTTATTATCTACTTATTTCTGTACATTCAGTGATTTTTTCAGTATCCAATAACTTATGGTAAATCACCATCATAGCATAGACATTGTTATATTTTTTAGTTGACCGAATACTACGGCAATAAAAGTTTTCTCCTTACACAAAAACAACAGTCACTTCAATATCTAAGTATAGGGTGACTAGGTAAAATTTAAATTGACTGAATTGTAGAAATTGATGCGACAAGCCATTTATTGCAGACTTTAGATCCAATATTATTACTTATATTATAGAAACTGGGGTGACGCATCAACTTATAAAATTTGTCTTTGAGTCAGATCCAAATTTTTGACGTATACAGACACTGTGGTTTCCGACTCATAAGTGACAAAATATTGCGAACTTTACACGCCTTAAAATAATTTTGGATATTTGCTAATAATAATTATCTTTATATATTGTAAATAATTTCATTTATTAAACAACCAAACTTGAAGCTTAATTTCTTCAAATAAAATATAATAACAAGATTAAGAAGTAAAATACGCATGTCCTTGCTTGACTACCTAAGAATATTTTTGCCGATGTTTTTTTTTTGAATTTGTGAATTGTTGCAAATTGTAGGTTATGTTGTGAATAATTTTCATTCCATTGTGCGATTTATTTTCGATCATTTATATTCCAGTGTGACACATTGTGATAACCGTTGTGCAATTACGTCAAAATTTTGGTCCTGACCCCTTTACCTAAATATAAATATTAGTAATTTACAATATATATACATTGTATATGTTATATTTCTTTTATTATATTCAAAAACATACTAAACAATTTAAAAGAAAATCGTATAATATTTCTAACAAATTAGTTATACATTTTATTTATTTACCGTGCCCACAAAAAGTATGATGTTATAAAAAACAAACTGATAAGAATTCATTTTTATGTAACTAACATTAACATTCGAAACGGGCTATTTACCATGTGTACTGTTTGTTGCGAGTTTCCGATATTTCGGTGCTGTTGCAAGCACCATGATCACGGATAAACTGATGTTCTTGCGAGTGTGTGTTTATGAGGAGACAAAACGGTCTACCCTCTTCAGTAAACATGGTAAATATCCCGTTTCGAATGTTAAGGCGGTACCCTGAGCAAAACGCCGCGCAAGCCGTTTTTCGTGGTTTTTAGGAGCTATCTACTCGTTATTAAAAAAAAAAACAATTAACAAAAATACATAAAATTTCTACATAATATTGATTCTAAAATGGTAGATTTCGTTTTTAGGGTTCCGTAGCCAAATGGCAAAAGACGGAACCCTTATAGATTCGTCATGTCCGTCTGTCTGTCTGTCTGTCTGTCCGTCCGTATGTCACAGCCACTTTATTCCGAAACTATAAGAACTATGCCGTTGAAACTTGGTAAGTAGATGTATTCTGTGAACCGCATTAAGATTTTTACACAAAAATAAAAATAAAACAATAAATTTTGGGGGTTCCCATACTTGAAACTAAAACTAAAAATATTTTTTTTCATCAAACCCATACGTGTATCTATGGATAGGTCTTCAAAAATGATATTGAGGTTTCTAATATATTTTTTTTCTAAACTGAATAGTTTGCGCGAGAGACTCTGCCAAAGTGGTAAAATGTGTCCCCCCCCCCCCTGTAACTTCTAAAATAAGATAATGATAAAACTAAAAAAAACATATGATGTACATTACTATGTAAACTAGCAGCGAAAATTGGTTTGAACGACATCTAGTAAGTAGTTTTTTTTTAATACGTCATAAATCGTAAACCGCAATTTACCAAGTACGGAACCCTTCGTGAGCGAGTCCGACTCGCACTTGGCCGGTTTTTTTTAATGTTGTACATATTTCACTAATCTCCTTCCAAAAAAAACATAAAAATGAGAAATAATTATTGATAGCATGCATCTCCTTGTAAAGTGTTCATTAATTATTTTTGTGCTAACACTAATGGATAGACAATTTAATAAGAAACATTTTTGTAGTAATTTTTTTTTTCAAATGACCAAAATTCGTTTTTATAAAGATTTTATTCTAAAATCTGGGCGTATTCACTACTGTAATTCATCCGCCACCAGTGCCGCTAGACCAATAGGAATGCTCATATCTCATGACAGTTTAAACACATTTTTATGTGTCTATTTTTATAGATACATTTCACTTTTGATTTTTTTACATTCCTTTCTGATAAGTTTCAATTCAACATTATGACAATAATATTTTACCTATAGTAAAATTATATCAATAGCTGCTTAAGTTTAGAAAGCGACCAATTTATTGGATTTGTCTCTAACATCACAATTGACTGTCGTTAATAGTTAGATAAGCAATTAGTACATTATATACGAGTATGCTGGCTCATTTACTTGTATAAAAATACCCCAGAACATTATTATTCGTGAAAATAAGTTCATGAATGACGGAACAAAAACTGTAAGTTTTGATGTCGACTTTAAAATATACAAACTCAAAGTGGTAGTCTCACCAGAACCTATAAAACTAGACAAGAATCGCTTCTTTTCGCCACAAAAGTGCTGTGGGAGAGTTTGTCTATCGTAGTGTTCTTGTGGAGCCAACTTTTCCTTGTAGTTACTATATTGTATTGTCTTGTATCGTGAGTTCGAAACTTAGGAACTACTATACTCTTTGCGCTGTAGCAGTGGTGCGGGTGACAGTTTGTTGTTTAACGTCATACAGACAACTATGGTATGACGTAAATATATATATATGCGTTAAAAATGTTATTAAAACTGTCACCCGCACCCTGCTATAGCGCAAAGAGTGTAGCTTTCTGCGTACTTTGCACTAATCAACTGGGAACATGCGTTTATTCTATAATGTTCTCGCGAATTTGTTTGATTCGTGAGCATATCAAATACTTGTCAATACGAGTAAAGTTTGAGAAGTATTAACATATGGGCCACATCAAACGATCTCATTCGTTTGATGTTATAAATAACACACAACCAAAACGCAGACCGCTGTGTTGAAAATTTAGAAATAAAACGATAGGTAAGTCTCTTTTAACGTAGTGCGTTCCAATTCACGATGGATGTCACCTTCTTGCTATGAACTCCACGTGCGTCGGGCATGCTGCTGATTGCTGCAATTTACACGAAAAAACGCAGGTTCAGTCTGATGTATTATTTCGTATTTCTCAACACGTCATTTGAGTGATGTTTTTATTGAAGGACAAAATGTATTTTTGGTGATGAAATTTTATTTCAGAAAGTCGGCAGAACTTGAGTTTTTTAAACACTTTTTTTCTGATTGGCCAGTAAAAGAGTTTTTGTATAAAAAACTTTTTACAAAAAATACAACCGACCGACACCGACTTCCAAAATTGAAGTTATTTTTCACTTTGTAGTGTTTTTATTTGATGGTCGGTTGTATTTTTTGTAAAAAGTTTTTTTATTTTTCACTTTTTAGTTGTGGTACATAATGGACCAGTTACCAATGCTTGGTACCAGTAATGTTCAAAGTGAAGCCAGAAATAATTAACCCAATAACATAAAACTTAAACAAAACCGGTGGAATAAGAGTATACCAAGGTGAACTGTTCACACCTGCGTACCCCTTTAGAGCGTACTAGTGTGATGTTATGTTATGAAATGGTGTAAACAATAAACAGAAATGCGATTGCAGCTATCCAGAGTGATTTGCCGTCATTTATTGAAGAGTTCTGATGTATATCTCCGAAGTTCTTCATCAGATCTTAATGGAAATTAAATGGGACCACACGACAAGCACCAGCTTTCAAATAAAAAAAAGAATCATCAAAATCGGTTCACCTAGAAACAAGTTCTGAGGTAACACACATAAAAAATCGAATTAATAACCTCCTCCTTTTTGATAAGTCGGTTAAAAAACTGAAAATATCAAGCTGCATTCTTAGCTTTTAATCTATTGTTCTTTCTAACGATCTGATCACCACAAAAAGCAATGGAGGTACAGTAACAAAACGGCACCTTTTCTAATATGATTCGAAATGGTATCCTTATTCAACGTACACATAATAAATGCATATATAACATTAATCGCCCCTTAAAAGTACAGTTAGTCAATTATTGTGATATGTTAACATTACAAAACGACAAACCTAATTATAATTATGTACAATCAAATAAATCGGTATATCACCTTATATATTGGAATGACGACACGTAAACTTGCGCTCCTTGGTAATCATAAAATATAATCTTTATATAAAATGGTAGATTTGTAAATCAGTTAAATGCTCTAGCTTTGGTTACCGAAATTCTCTTTGGAAAAAGCATGAGGTGTCAAATAAATACTGATTGTTGTGTAGATAATGATGGCACACATATTTCATCATAAAACAGAATTTACAATGGTATCACATATATTAGTCAGACATGATGCAAAATTGGATACATTCGTATAAGCCTAGTTTCGTAGTCGTATTGAATCAAGCATTTATTTCAAAAGTTTTAGCACATTTCATCACTTCATTTAACTACCAAACTTTTCACTAACAGTCACTTCGATATTTTTTATCAATCGTTCTTTTACGAGTGGGTTTTGTTTTGTGATATGTGTATCAGGACACATAGGATAAGTAGGTATGGTGTGATGGCAAGGGCGGACGCGCTGCCGGGCTTGCCCGCGGACTGCACCCGGTCTGCCCTGGAACCGCCCTCTGTCAGCTCCCGGGACCTGGAATAGCCCTTCAGCCTCTCCCCCTGCACACTCTCCTCGTTGCTCCGCCAGTACACCGTTGCTATTGTAGCTAGACACTGAAACAACATCATATACGTCATTCACACTATTTAACCTAATATTTCATTCAACTTGTATCCCTTGAAAACGGACGGCGGAATAGATAGCTTCAATCGAGCGGGAAAACTACAAAAGTTACCGATTGCTCTGTGATGCTGGCGGCAAAACTTTTGATACAACACTTTAGTCGCTTTTTACGACACCACGGAAAAGATTGCTCTATTCTTTGTCAGAAACTTACATGGCATTAATCCTCCCACTGTTGTTTTGAAGTATCTACCTATATTGGTCTGTCTATATACTAAAGCCGAAAACTTGAAGGAAGTTTATATCACAACTTTCAGAGAGTAATCTTCAAATTACACGTCACTAACTTATCGTTAAGTTTGTCAGAAAGGTGTAGGGTGCATAAGGGTCAAGAGGGGAGCCGTGCAGGGGTTGTCACGGCAACTAACTGAATTCGATGTTCCAGGTCAACAGGGGGAAGATAAGTATTAAATCCAAGTTGAACTTTAACGTTATTTGATTGTTGTTAACATCCAGTTGCTTTCTAACTACCACTAGTCTTCTTCTAGTGCAAATGTAATTCTTAAGTAAAAGTCAAATATATTTATTCAACTAGGCCAATAAACGGCACTTTTGAACGTCAAATAAATTAAAATTTACAAGTAATAAGAACGCACAAGAAACTCTATACTTACTCTTTTAAAAAAAATAGGTGTTTTACAATATTTACATAAGTACGTACATTAATAAATTCATATATGTGAGGACGATGCACCCAGAATGATGACGATGCTCTACAAACTACGTATAGGTATAAAGTATTAAAAAGCATTAACAGGAAAATAATGAATTTGATAAGTAGGAACATGGTTCTCACATACTTATAAATATTGCAAACGTAGGTAAAATACCCAATTCAACAACAACGGAACAGTGTGTGAACCAATTTCTAAAAAAAAAAAACAATGAATAGGTACAATAACTATGAAGTATTAAGGCACGTACATTTAGTTTTGTATATATTAAAATAAAACCTACCATAGTATACATATATATATATATATATATTATCGCTTGACACACTATCGCGAATTTTACCTATATTTTACTGTCTCGATAAACGAAGCATTTACCTACGAAACCGAAGTTGGTTTTGATGTGATTCCCGGTAATTCGTCTACACAAAAATAATCGTGTATCTCGGTGTTGTTACGATATTTTCCTGTCGGCTGCTCGCGCAGATCTTGTCAGACATCAGTTTACCCACACTCCATTGGAGTCACTTTATGAGCTTCCAAGAATTGTTTGACATCACTATGTTACCCGTCGTCTATTGATGACATTTTTCTGTGTATTCGGATCATAACAAGGACGTGTTTATAAAGAAAACGTGTCTGAATCTGATTTCGCAGAAGATTTGTTTCAATTTCAAAAGGAATTCGCATTTTTTTTTCTATAGACCGTATAATTTTGGTCGTTGTAATCCCGTGAAGGGTCGATCCGGTGTATGAAACAGTATCGATTTGTAAAGAAATAAGAAATAATGAAAAAAACTAAAAATAAACAGACTTCAAAAAAAACACTAAAATGTGCAAAAATAACTGTCATACTTCTTGTCAGTGTTTTGGTACTTGTTTTCTAATTTTGCAACACCGACTTCCATTAGAAAGTTGCTTACTTTCTAGTATTTTTTTGGAAGTCTGTTTTTATGTGTTTTTTTTATATTTTTTTATCTTTTATCTATTCAGAAGTAATGGGTTTATTTTACAATATTTACCTATGCTCTATTTTCTTGAAATACTGATTAAGAAATCGGGTATTCTACCTCAAATCAACCGAAATAGTTCCTAATAAATTCTACAAGCTTTATTCAATTATCCCAACTAAAACTTACACATTTAAAAAATAAAAAAAACTATGAACGCGTATAAAAAGGCAGGGGTCATAGGGCGTCATAAAATTCGTCCACATTGCTGTCAACGTGCAAAGTGCCCAGAACGCTGGCAGCATTGCCACGTTGGATGGCAATGCTGATTCTCTGGCCAAGGAAAAGCCCAGCCCTCTGGTCACAATTCGTTCCTAATTCTGGTGCTAACATATAATAACCATGGTTCGGTCCATTCAGGTTTTAGAGTTTTAAGGCACTATACCTTTTGTTACTGAGATTGCAACAGAATTGCAACCGACTGTGATCACGGTATTTAAAAGGTATCGTGCTTAAAAGCTGTAAATTTCTTGTTTCAACAATAGCCCGAGACTAAACGTGTTTTAAGGAAATTTCTAGTTACTAATAGTAGTTTAATCGGGAAATGGTATAAAAATAAACCACAGAATCCTTGTTGAACTGATTCAAACCAAAAAAAAAATGTCAGATTATTAGACTGACGAACTATTTATTGCCACATAGACTACATACGCTCTATGTAAAATATGTTATTCCGGTATTCAGCTGCATCAGTTTAACTGTGAACCGACCCAGGTATAGTTGGAGATACGTAGTATAGTAGTGTTGTTCTAGGTGCATCAAATTCAAATTAAAATTCTTTATTTGCGTTATCGTTTGTTTATCTGTGTTAGTAGCAACAAGATAACTTAATAACTAGTGTTAGTAATAAGGAGACAAAAAGTATTTGAAATATCAATTGGTATGGATCCTCACCCAGTGCCGCAGGAGAGGGGAGTCCCACCGATCTGAGAACACGCTCAGGAGACTATTGGTGGCGGAGCTCAGCCGGCCGGCTAAGGAGGCGGTCCTTTTTCTTATAAAGGCGTAAAAATCGTCTGTGTGCGCCTCCGCAAACATAGTGGACGCACTACAACGCCACGACAGCCCCAACAGTATCCTAAACGCGTTATTGTATTGGACACGCAGGTCGCTGTATGCCCTCTGAGTGAAACGGGTCCAAAGACTGCACGTGTAGAACGACTGACAGAAAGCTTTGAAAAGAGTTACCTTAACTTGATTTGTACAACGTGCAAATCATCGAACCAGCATGTTACATCGGACAGCCAACGACCTGCGCTCCCTCTCTATATCCATATTGTCCTTAAGATCATCAGTGACTCTTTGTCACGTGTTAGTGCATCGTCCTCACGTATATGATAGTCATATTTTTTTTTCTTTTCTTTGTGTAAAATAGTTAATCAATACAATTCTTAAATTAAAATTCAAAGATCGCTATGTTATGCCAAGAAGCGTACAAATATGGTTGCAAGCGTAATAAGAAGAAAACGAAAAGTGAATTAATGTTTGTATTTAATATTGTAAAACACTTTTTTGAAAGAATAAGGGCGGTTACAGACTACATCCGATCCGAGTCGGTGATTTGAGTTCCGAATTCTATCCCAATTGAAAACGTTCTGAACTGTGACGGATAGAGTTCGGATGTAGTGCGGGTAGTGCGTATGCGGAACCTACGGCTACTACGGAACCTAAATTTCACGGACACGGACATAAAGTGCGTAACCGCCCTAAGAGTGGAGTTTCTTGTCTACTCGTATTCATCTCCATAACAATCTACCTTTTCTCAAAAATACATTTTCGACGTTCAAAATTACCGCTTCAAGCCCTAATTGAAATTTAAAAAAGTAGGCATCTGCCTTGCATATTCACCCTATATGTTTTGGCTAGCTTATCAGATACTTTCTTTTTCCTCTTTTAAATATTAGTTTACATTTGAAAAAGGGACCGAAATTGTTAAAGCTAAAAAATATAAAGTACCTCACCTTAAGTTTTAGGTCTCCTTTCCTAAAATGTTTGGGCTTGACTTTGAAGTCGAGCGCCAGGCTCGTGGTCTCGAGCCCATCCTCGTGTTGCTCATGGGTGGGAGGCACCAGCGCGACGGTGGGGGCTGGCTCCCCGTTGATGTACCAGGCCAGGCGAGTCGCGGGCCTGGAACGGCCTGAAGTGCAGTTCACTTGCACCCTGTCTCCAATCTGGTACCGGAGACGAGATCCCGTGATTGTGGGGCCGTGATCGGGCAGCGCTGTTTGAATTGAATAAATAAGTTAGATTTTGTGGGCATAAGAATTCTCTAGACTTAAGGCGCCGATTCCCTTGAGTAGCTAATTTTAAAATGAGAATCACGTCTAAACGGTTAGTCGTAATTTTTTGGCAAAAATATATGTTATATTAGACCATTTTCTTAATAATTTCATCTGAGCAAATTTTGAGTTTTAATCGTATAACATAGTGTAATTAATTTGTAAAGTTATGTCTAAAACGGACAAAAACACGACAATCACACCAAAACCGCTGGGCGTATTTTAATGAAATCGACACCATATCAAAGGCAATTTAATTATCTACATTTTGATATGAAGCTTTTTTTTTTAAAGTCAAAGAATAATAAGGAAAGTACAAAAAACTACTAAATGTTGGGTCGCGCGGGTGTGAAATGAGTGCGCGTTTTGTTCCCTCAAGGTCGTTGGCGTTGGTCGTCGTCTTAACTAAGGATCTCCAAGTGGAGGGAGATCTGAAGTTAGATGGTTCTGCGTCGTTTGGTATTTCCGTAACAACTTTCATCAGTATTTTCATAAACTTTTCTGTATCTAGATACGAGTAATAACAATCAAATACATTTTTTACTTTTGTAGCTATATAAACTACCAGCGACCCCCGCAGTTTCGCTCCGGTCAACTGGCTATCTACCTACCTACCCTAACCAACCTACTCACCTGCCCTACCGATCAACTTACCTACCCTACCCTATTCTAAATACTAACCTACCCTGCCCTACCCTACATACCTACCCCACCTACCAAATTGTTAAACTATTTATTTGAATAAGAATTAATACTACAACAATACGAATGTAACCAACTTTTGTTTCTACCGGCGATCTAATAAAATTTAAGAACACAAAAGCTGCTGTTGTGACTTAACTATGATAGTGAGATATATTCTCTCCGAGACTTTTTTGTAGGTAATAATAAGTACTTTAATCGTGTAGTACATAACTTTTATGTATCATAAATAGTTTTCTCAGCGCACGCCAAATAATGAATTTTATAGGCAAATTTTTGCTACTTTGAGTTATATTATTGCAATTTTCATAAGGATCTCTATTTCTTTTGAAAATAAATTAGAGTCTATGTTACTCGGGAATAATGTAGCTTTCCATAGGTGACAGAATTTTTTAAATCAGTTTTGTAGTTTCGGAGCCTATTTGGTACAAACAAACAAAAAAATCTTTTCTCTGTATTATATTGTATTATTTTATGTATAAAGTATAAACAGTGAAATAATGAGCAGTGGTGGCCCAGTGGTTTCAGCCGCGATTTACAAGTTGTAGGTCGTGGGTTCGAGCCCAGGCAGGCGCTTTACTTTGTGTATATTATTTCTTCACCACTGCTCTAAAAACGGTGAAGGAAAACATCGTGAGGAAACCGGCATGTCCTAGGGCCAAAAATTCAAAGAAATGTGACATCCACCAACCCGCACTGGGCCCGCGTGGTGGATTACGGCCCATTCCCTCTCACAGAGAGGAGGCCTGTGTCCCAGCAGTGGGAACATTAATAGGCTGATGATGATGAACGTATAAACTATAACGTCACAAAACATCAAAGTCTAAATATTGATTGCAATCTTTATGATATCCTATTTATTGCCCATATAATCAACGTCTAAATAATGCAGATATCTACATATATTTATTGACAGCGGACGTTTATAGCCTAAGATAGGAACCAAGCACCTCATATAAATTTAACGAGGCGGTAGGTACTATTAGTTTTATTTCACAAAAACTTAGAGAATATAAAGTGTCCGCTAAAATATAACGTGCCAAAACCCTCAACAGATGATTGATTTTACTTTGTACAGCCTGATGGTAAAGTTTGAGCGAAATATAGAGTTCTACGCCATAGGAATAATAAACAAGAGCTACACGTAGAAGCGACCCGTCACGCTCGCCCGTTCTAAAATTTCTCACATACTTCGTATCATGTTGTTTTCGTGGTATAGCTGAAAATACATATTATAACAATAACTTTAGATGTGGATGTGGCAGGGAAAATGGCAAATATATTATTAAACTGACCCTATTTCTCAATGAGAAAACAAAACGTCCCTTATTACTTAGTAAAAATCGAAAAACAGAACCAATTTTGTAGGTCAATGTTATCGAAAGCAATTTATTAGCAATACATTACTGCTCCAACAACTAACTTACTTAAGCGAACGTACAATAATGTAGGAGTAGATGCGATTACTTAATTGTGTTGCAATTCCGCCAAGTACAGGCAATAAACTAATGCTGGCTGTGCCTCCATCTCCAAATTGAAATTCACATTTGGAGTAAACGTCATGATGCCACATGAACTACAAACTGCTGGCCATTTTGTTTTTCGTAACATTTTGAAAATCGAATCTGGAACGAATTGGTTTTCTTTTTTTTTTGTTTTTACGTTTGCTGTTAAAACCTTTTTAGATATTTTACAACCATGAAGGACGAAAGTGTTTTGCCAGATTTTTCAGTGGTTTTCAAACAAATAACGATTATTTTTAACCGACTTACCAAAAACGATGAGGTTCTATGTTCGACTTTATATATGTTTTTTTTTATATCTCCGTCAATTGTATAACGATTTTGAAAATTCTTTTTTTGTTTGAAACAGTATGATCCGAAATTGGTGCCATTTTAATTTGGTGAAAATCTGATGAAGAACTTCGGAGATATACAACATAACTCTTCAATAAATAATAGAAAATCTCTCGGGATTGCTACAATCGCATGTCTGTTTATACCATTTCATAAAATAACATCACGCCAGTACGCTCTAAAGGGGTACGCAGGTGTGTACAGTTCACCTTGGTACACTCTCATTTCACCGGTTATGTTCAGTTTCATGATATTCGGATAATCTATTCTGGCATTATAGGTACAACTAAAAAGTGAAAAATAAAAATACTTTTTACAAAAAAATACTACCGACTTCCAAATAATAAAACTACAAATTAAAAAATAACTATATTTTTGGTAGTCGGTGTCCATAACGCAAAAAATTGGTACCTACCAAAGACACCGACTTCCAAAAATAAAGTTATTTTTCACTTTGTAGTTTTGTTATTTGGAAGTCGGTAGTATTTTTTTGTAAAAAAGTTTTTTTTTTTGACATTTCAAAAGCTTGCACCCCGTTAAATCAGGCTACTTCTCAAAATTAAGGTGATTGGGTTGGTAAGTGTGATCTTAAGACAACTAGAGATTATTCGAGATTGTCTTCTCAAAGAAAGCCATATTTCTTGAAATTAGTTTTTCATGTCGCGTTGAAATGAGACACAGCATCATAATTTTACTTGTTCCTTACCAACAATGACCATATCTCCATGATCAGACACTGTAGGGAACAGTGGTCTCTCTCCCGACACCTCGCATCGGTAGCGGCCACCAGTCTCCAGAACTGCTGGGTACAGCGTCACATTGGCGCCGTTCGGACTTGATTTCTGGTACAAAGAGATAAGATGGTGTTTAGTATTCATGTTACGTGTGAGTAAGTGCTTTTTGAAAAGGTGCTGCCGGAAACCGATTACAAACTCGTTTGGACATTAATATTGTTTGTTAAAGTTATTATTTGTTTGTCTCGGTTTAAAAGCCCCCAAGGAACGATGCGATGCGACAATGCTACAACGTGTTTTTACCCGACTGCCAAGGAAGGGTTATGTTTTTCGCGCGTATCTTGTATTGTAATTTGTATGTTTGTTAAAATAAAACATAATGACGGATTTTGGGCGCCGTATTGTGAGGGTTAAATTTTTTTACTCCCAAACCCATCAAGTCTTTATTTTAATACCTCAATTAAAATAAAGAGTTTTTAGAGGTCATTACAAATATATATACTTACACATATGATAAAAAGTAATTCGAAAAAAAAAATTATCTACTAAAAAGTTGTTAATAAAAAATCCCGACTCTTTATGCGAACTAAAAAGATGTAAACAAGACAACAATCATGCTGTGCAGTCTGAGAATATTTACAGTTTTGGTCAGCCAGCTCGCGAATATTTATTTTATTATATATAGCAGTCAGGTTTTTTGATTTTATTAACTGTTTTTTTTATAGAAATTGTTCTTTTAATGCTCTACTCTATTATAAAACAATTTCTATGATAATTTGATGTCACATTGTCGCATCGCGCCCGTCTTTGGGAGCCTTAAATTAAAAAGCTAGCAGCTTCTACTTTTCAAACAAAAGTTGAAATAAATCAATAAGTATGTTAATTAATATCTTTGATAAAGACAAAATAAGTAGCAGCACTACAAGAATTAATTCAATACGAGTACTACTTGTATTAAATTAATTTCTGTAGTGTTGAAGAGATAATATGGCAGGTGCATTGTTTAAACAATTAAAAAAAAGTTGTTATTAACATACTAAAATAGGTAAAATAAACGTACTTATATATTGAATATACTATATACTTAAATAAATATAATATGTTAAGATGGTTTGGCCATGTTGAGAGGATGAATGAAAGGCGACTAACGAAAGGTATTTACAAGGCAGACGTGAATGGAAACGCCGGGAGGGGACGCCTTAGATTTATTTATTTATTTACATACATAGACCTTATAGGTGATGTTCTTCAGAAAGGCCAAGTGCGTAGTACCCATAACTGGCGTGTGTGTATGACTAGATGTATGCATGTGTGTGAAGCAAAAGAAGTATGTAAGGATCGTAGCAGATGGCGTTCTGTAGTTTCTGCCTACCCCCATGGGAAAAAGGCGTGAGTTTATGTATGTATGTAAATATATATATTAATGAAGTAACAGAAAAGAAGAAGGTGGGGTGACTCTCCTTGGTAGTGTTGAAAATAAATCCGCAATTTCCGCTTGAATGCAAACCAACTTCTAGCAGTCCTGATCTCGAGAGGAAGCGCGTTCCAGAGCAGAATGGACTGAATATTGAAGGAAGAGTGAACAAAATCAGTAGTATGAGAAGGACAAAGCAAGAGGAGATTATTGGAAGAACGCAGATTCCGAACATGTGAAGAATATAGATATTGAAATTTTGACATAAGATAGGAAGGAGGGGTGGGAGAATTTAGTAGGGAGAAAAGCGTGGTCAAAGCGCGTAAACTTCTTCTCTGGCGAATCGGCAACCATTTTACCTCAGACCTGTAGTTCGACACATGGTCATACTTTCTTTTTTCTTGACTTAAATATGAATCTAATAAAGTTGTTCAAGACCCTATCCCTTTGATATTCATATTGCAAAGGAATCATTTCTAAATCACGGTATATTTAAAGAGTGTTCCAAGAAAAAACTATTATGGAACACGTTTTTCTTAGAAACATGCTTAAGTTTTTCACAAAAGGAAATTATCGGAATCCATCCATCTACGAGACTATTTTTAGATCTTTATTACTTTAGACCACAACTAAAAGTGTTGTTTCTTGAATATTAAGTTGCTAAGTAATATTGGTTGCATTTTCACTTAAACTGTAGAACTAATTATTATTCTGTGAGCCGTTAGCTTTGTCATTAGACCCTCGAGTTGTTTCGTTTTGCGTCAAACGTGTTAATTTAAAAAAAAAAAAAGACAGTTACCCGTAAAAGCAACTATTGTGATTTTGATATAACACCGTTTGATAGTGTCACTAATATGTATCAATTTCTGTGAAGTAATTAATGACTTACGGCACGGGGTCTCATTGCTAAGAAAGAATATTTGGTTCAAATAAATCTCACTAGATGACGCGAAATGTACACACAATTCAATAGAATTGTGTTTAAAATTAACATTATCTGGAATTGAACATAAACATTGTATGTTCTTGTTTAATTAACTCTCCTACGTACAAAATTCTGGAATATTGGGCTCTTAATTCACATTTCAAAGATTATTTGAACGGATCATTTAAAATTGATGCCATAGATGGCGCATTTTTAAATTTCTGAGGCATTCCACTCGATTGTTAAAATTTGCATTTTAACACATATTGGTGCAAAAAATCTGTAACAACGTGCAAAAAAATACTATAAAACGAACCTTCACTGTATTTAAAGAAAAAAATATTCACAAAGCTCGTAAACCCTTTTACTTGCAAGGCGCTGCTAACACCATCTATTGCCGTGAAACGGGATCGAACGCGATTGATGTACTTACAAAAATAACAAGATTAAGCAGATGAAAAACGCTAGTTACGTCGGCACGGTTTTTTTGTATGAGATGAGGCATCTGTATGCTAGTATTATATTATCTGTGCTTACGGTAAACTTAATAAAGGGCTAATATTTAACAAAGTTATCCTATAAGGGATCTGTTATGAGTATGTCACTAGTGCTATGGCGCATCACTAGTCGATAAATGAATACTCTATGGTCTAATATGATTGCGTTGGTTGTCTCTGGTGTGTTGAGTCCTAACCGTGCTGAATGTGTTACTATTATCTCTTATACGATACCAGTTTGCCTAATTCACAAACATATTTTGTTTTAGAAATCTTTTCAATCATTTAAGGTTGAACTTGTCGACGGCACAAAATATTTTATTCGCGGGGATAAAATGCATGCTACCTTATCCGATAACACGTGCGAAAGAAATAGATGCTGTGACGAGCAGTAAGAAGCTAGTTCGCGTACGAATTAGCACTTTTGCAAATTTATATCGAAATGGATGATGATGAAAACGAGCGCGATATTTTTTATAAACAGACCTTTGGGAGTCTAGATATCATGTCAAAACTACTTAATGTATATTTTCAAAATAAAATTATTTGCATTGTTGAATTACTAATCTATCCCTGTATGGAGGCCGTTTTGCAATTTTCTTTCTTCTTATGGTATTTATTGCCGCGCAAAGATGCGTTAAAATTAGTGTTGAAATATGGAACATGCGACGCTCATAACTTTGAAATATATAATTTTTTACATTTTTGTTTCAATACAGGACCAGATAATGATGAGACAAATTGATATCATTTTTTATTTTGTACGTACATCGTCCAACAGTGGAGTAATCTCTAGACCACGTTTGTATGGAAGAATTTTCGACTAGTGTAACCTTAAAACTCGTTTTCGATCAAGTGTCATGTTTACACATCATTATTATACACGAGCCTACAACAATAAATTTATTTCATTAGAAGGAATTTCTTCTTGATAAAGCCATTAACTGTCGAAAGAAAAAGACAGCGTTTAACAAATTAACAAACCCCGAAGGATATTTCAATACCCCTGTTTATCTTGTCAGATTAACCAGAAACGTGTAATAAATTAATATAAGAAAATCCTACCTAAAATTACTTGTTTGACTTCCTCCCTTAATTGAATAACTCAATTTAACTTAATTAAAGTTAGGAAAAATCCGCAGAGAAAAATCTTATTACCAAAAATTTTGGTAAACACTTAATCCAATCTGTGGTGTTTGTGGATAAACAGTGTGGAAAGTGAGAACAAGGCGTGTGCGCAGTAAGTTAACTAAACAACGTCCATGAGTACATAGGCGAAGTAGGCAAAGTAGGTACTGCTAATTATAATGTTGTCATTAGCTCTCCCCGCGGCGCCCACCTACTGTGGTGTTCATCTGCCGAGAGTTATTTATTTATTTAATTAATTTAACCACTAGCCGACGCCTCGCGGTTTCATCCATGTAGTTCCCGTTCCCTTATGAATACAGGGATAAAAAGTATAGCCTATGTCACTCGGGGATAGTGTAGCTTCCCAACGGTGAAGGAATTTTTGAAATCTGTCCAGTAGTTTTTAAGTTTATTCGCTACATTAAAACAAAAATACAAATCTTTCCTCTTTATAATATTAGTATAGGTTATTGTACACACACATAATACATAGACAAGAAGAAGGAACAGAAAATAGGTACAATGGTATGCTTATTTCTTACGAAATCTCTTCGAGCATACCTGCGAGAGGAGAGTTGAAAAACATATATGTAGACGCCATGTGAGCAATAATAAGAAAAATATATTAAACAATTCACAATAAAGAAAAATACTATAATTTAAATAATTAATATACACTCTCATATATATGCATATTAATTAAATAAATATTACAATAATAATACATAATTATATGCAACTAAGGCGCAATGGAAGATAATGCTCTTTCACTCTCTTTTTAAAAACTGCAAGAGATTGGCAGTTCCTAATATCATGCGCCAGGCGTTAACGAGTTCCACAACCGCACCGCGTGGACAGTAAAGACTTGTCGAATGTATTAACGCTTTAAATTGCTTACAAAGTTCAAAGTAACCGAAGGCTATTTTTTCATCTAAATAATTTACCTCCATACGCAAAGCCCGTTATAAAATATTCCAAGATTTTCCACCATGTTTTGCAGCACGCCGAGAATTTATTTTCCGCCTGTTGTTATTAAACCGTCCCGGTAAACAACGCGGTCTTAGGCAAATATCTATTAGCGATACTTCTACTAAAAGGATTTACAGGAATTTTGAGCCGACAGTTATTAACCCTTGCAATAATTCCTTCTAACTTCTTTTTGTACTCCTCTCAATGGGTTATAGAGTTCCGAAACACATAAAACAAGTGTATAACGTAAAAGCGGATACCTCCGCACATAAAAACTCTCGTGAATGTTACATTTATTTGGAGATATTGTTTTCATTACGTTTTGTTTGCTCGATAAATATAAAAAAAGCAATAAAAATTTGTAAATGGGTTGTAGATTATAAGCAGCGGCAGCTAAATGAAAGAAAGAATGAGTCGGGCACGAGAGGCGAGTGTTTACACCTGCGCCTCTTCACCGCGTAATATCCGGTCCAGTTTTATATTGTTTCCTCTCGGGGAGACCTAAGCAAACTCGACTCACGACCGGATTAATCCAATTATACGTATCTACTCTTAAAGTTCATCCACATTATCAGGCCGGCCGGCATTTACACAATTGTTCAGAAACAAGCAAACCTTCGGTATAGTTAAGAGGGCTGAGTACTGAAAACTCTTGGAATTGTGAGGTTGCCGACGCAACACGGGAAATATTGAAAGTGTGACATGAATATCGATTGAAAGCGGAACTTCTTATGCGGGCGGGCGTCTCACTTACCGCAGTGTCGCGAAAGTCTATATTAATTTTTGTTTAAGGTAATAATAATTTGTCTTCTTAGGTTACCTACTTGTGTAACAGCAGTGTTAATTTTGTTCTGCAATTTCAAAATAGGTATATTCGAACCTGAAAGCTCTTATAATTTAACGCGATACTCCCTGTTTCAGCGCTACCGCCACCTTGTTCCTCATTCCATTCAATTTACACATTTCCACGGCGAGACTGCACGGCATTGCATGACAACAGTTATATTCCCGGATTTCTATTCTAAGTATTCGCAGAATTACAGAACTAACACTGCAAGACGTGTGCTATGGATTGTCATGAATGTTCTATTCCATACCTTGGTAATACGCTTATGAATATCTATCTACTCCGAAATGTACGCATTCACACACTTCAATTGATGCGTTACAACAATCGCAAGAATTGTTCGTCCGGCGTCCTTCTCTTGTGACAGTACCATCAAGGTTGGTACTCCTACTTACATTTGAAAAGCTTCTGACGCATACCGTGGTGACAATATTAGCCAGTCAGTAAAGTGAAAGGACTGGAAGAAGAAGAGTTAGTCGACCAGCGGCAAGATGGGCGCAGACGATGCGGTTGTTATCGCGAGGCTGGGACAAGAACGTGAAGACTGGCACAAGAAAATAGATACCTATGCTCAACAGTGGGCGAAGTTAGACTGTGAATGATGATGATGAAGTTCATCGATATGATGAAAGAGAAGCAAGGACACGCAGACGGTGGCCAGAGAAGTGGCTCAGCGTCACCATTCAAATAAAGTATTTTTTAAAGAAGTTCAAATGAAATGCGTCCTAAATATCAAAGTAAGCAAGGTAGCTAAGGACGTAGGTAAGGGATGCCCTCAGGCTAGGTGGAGTGTCGATCTTCCCAGGGTAGCTGGAAGCAGATGGATGAGAGTTGCTGAGAATCGAGAAAAATGGCATACGATTAGATGGGCAGGATGACGATGATGAGATTATCAAAAGTGTAAATTCACTGACCTCCACATCAACCCCAGGCAGCGGGAACTTCCTGCGCGGCTCGTGGTCGCGCGGCACGTGGCGGAAGAACTCCTTGCCGTCCTTGTACCACTTGACGGAGTACAGCACGTCCGCCGGGCTAAGCGTCCAACGGCACGACAGTGTCGCGCGCGTTCCCAGCGCCACGTGCGCCGGCACGCGCAGCTCCAACAGCTCCAGGCTTGTGACTCCGTACTCTGTGCAAAGGGAACGGACGATAAGTTGATGCTATCGGTCACTAGACCGATAGCATCAACTTATCGTCATCAACTTTCTAACCCTTGGCTTGGCATCCAAGGGATTCAACTGCAAAAATATCACTGTCAATAAAAATGTTCATAGTATGATATAGAAGCAAGTTAGAAGATGTTATTGCAGACCTCTGGTAACCTGGTTACGGTACTTCTCGTCATGTTAATCCCTCCATGACCATTCCACAACCAATTTATGGAATATCAGTCTAGTTATAAGTTGCAAAGTCCAACCAGTGAAGTTTACTTTGAATGAACAGAATGTTTGCAAATAATAGCTATGTCGATATTAAAATCAATCGTTCATTGAAAACGACATTCAATTTGAAAAGGAAGATCAATTTTACAAAAAAATTGAAAGGCTGCAAAACATAAATGAACAACAGCACATTTTTCAGGCCACCCGGTCCGCAACCAAAGTGCTTACAAAACCTTTTTCAATAAAAGCTGCTCTACATATGCAGGTATAACTATAAGTAGGTAGGTATAAGTATTTTTATTTGGCTGTAGGTAGCGTGTTATGAAGGCAAAAATCCATTAAACGCCACGTCAAATAATTTCCCATGTGACGCTCGCTCGCGGCCCGTAAAAGAGGCACTATTGCCCTCGCCCAACGGTGGATAATATTACTTTACGACCCGCGGGGCGAACTCAAATGTAAGTAAATTGGTGAATAAAGACAACGAGCAAACAGTAACGGCACATGCCAATATTAGCACAACAATTTAGCAAGGAGACGACCGCGGAGAACTGACGGCTCATAAAAATGCTGAACGATCGTTTTCCCAATGTCTTACGCTCATTTGAAATGATTTAATTTCGTCGGTTCGTCACAGTCAACTGCCTAACATGGAAATGACGAGACAAAAACAATAATAATAGATTCTGAACAACCAACTGTTGGGGGTTAATAAGGTGGACACCAAAGAAAATAAATGTTTTAGGGTTTGAATAATAACAGTTTAATTACCGTTTGTTTTATACATCAAAAGGTGTGTGTAGGACGTGTGGCCCCTACTTAGATTGACGGATTACTGTACCCGTGTACCGTGAGCTAGCATTTCAGTTTCAAGTGTTGACAAGGGCTCAAATAATAAACTATATAATTAATGGTTAGAGAGAGAGAAGGCTATTGACTAGTATTAAATAGTATTTAATTATTGTTGATAAACTCCAACACCAACTATATTACTGGTATTGGTAGTTCAATGTTTTGTGGTGATAGTTCCGTATTGATTAGACTCGGTATTTAATTGAAGAGAACAAAGGCTATAATGGCCGTGCCTCACATTCTAAGAACAGAACTGAGGTATTTGCAATCAAAGTTTAGTACATTTTACTATTTGAAATTTCAAAAATATTCACAATTTTCATAGACGAAAACCACAAGAATACTCTAAAGAATATTCGAATAACGATGGCGAGTGACTTTGAATAACGGCGACTTTACGTGCCGCCATTTTATTAGGGTGACGTCATATTTGCGTACACAAAAGAGCATGTTATCCGCGCGTGATATTTAGTTATCTTAGGCACGCATTCAGAGGGCTAGTGCTCTCTCGTGAAGACGGAAATGGTGCTAAGTGTGGTGTCAGCAGACGGGCGGGGCCGGCGGGCGGAGATAGTGCACGAACCAGTCGCCGTACTTTAAGTACTCTGTGAAGCTCGGTACAGGTAAGCTGCGGTTCGGTTTTTGATCCAAAAAGATCAAAAGAGACTCTTGTAAACACACAAAGTAAACGTAGACATATTTTTAATGAGGACTGGCCTCCGAGTATTTTTTCGATGTCTATAGAAAATTCAGACAGATAAAATTTAATGAAGAGTGATAAAATGAATATAATGATGTTTTTAACCGACTATCGAAGGAGGGTAATGTATTTATCAGTCTATGTATGTATGTTTGTTCCTATATGGCGTTCTAGAGACGAAACGCGTTTGCCGATTTTGATGGTTCTTACGTCATTCGATTCGTCTTGTACCTACGAGTGTCACTGGCTACATTATAATTGGAAAATATAAAAATGGCGGCTTTCGGGCGCCATATTGTGGGGTACCAAATTTTTTTTGCTTCCGTACCTGTCGTGTGGAGTATCAAAATAAAGGGTTTTTAGAGGTGATTTCAAAAATATATTATACTTATATGTTTAAATGTACCTAAGTAGAAAATAATATAGCAAAAAAGTTATTAGTAAAAAAATCAAAATCCCGTCTGCTTAAAAAGCGAACTAAAAAGACGTACACAAGGAGAAAATCATGCTGTGCAGGCAGAGGATACACCAAGTTTTGGTCAGCCAGCCCGCGAATATGTATCCTCCGACTGCACAGCATGATTCTCTCCTTACGTCTTTTTAGTTCGCTTTTCAAGCAGTCGGGTTTTTTAATTTTTTAAAGAATCAATTAGTTTTCTTGGTTGTCATGGACTCATGAATAAAAGTTAATTATAAATAAGGTATTTATGTTGCAGTTAAATTGTTCAATCATTTTTTATTTAAATCTGAGTCAGACGTTGCATTGAAAAGCTTAAATTCGTCGCGTTCATGACTACAGATTTTCATTTTAGATAAGGCCCCGCTACAGTGAAGCTGAGTGTACATTATTTCAAGTAGGCACAGGCCAGCCCCTCTCTGGCCGGTCTAGCCGCTATCCAGAACAATTGGAGGCAATAGTACGCTTCAACAAATGTAACGATGTTCCTCGGGAGCTGGTGAGCAAATATAGAATTGAATAAGTATCGATGGAATACTTCACCTGGTTTTTTGAATAATTGCGTTCGTTATTCGAAAGACAAATGGAAACGAAGCCAATTTAGTGAATAATGCGCAGTTTGCTACAGTTTGACGTTTTACTTTAGTTTATGTAAGCGCTGGCCTTAGATTAAGTACCTATAGAATGAGCTTGATTGATAGAGCGAGATCGCTAATTGGCAGCCCCATGTAAATAATAAGGACAAAAGATTATTTTTTGTCTTTGTCACCATGGCCGGCTTTTGTTGTTTGTCAAATTATCATGGCAAGTTTGACAAACTAACTCGGTCGTGTTTGTTTTTTTTGTGATTTAGCGGGATTAAGTGTTTATTGAGACAAGGAATTGGGTTATTAATAGATAATAAGTGTCAGTGCGATGGAGGGTTGATGTGTTCTAGGCTGTAAGAGCCAAAGTGTTATTGTTATTGTTGTTTCATGTGCGGCCACGGCATGGCTCCATCTATAGGTACTTTATCTAAGGCGCTGGCAATTTTGTTTTTCTGAAGTAAATTGTAATGTTGCTAGTGGTAAGAAATTCTGACAGGCAGAGTGGAAAAGAGATTTTGACAGCTTTGAGCTGTCATACCAAATTATTGCCTACAGCGGAGATATTTTTGTTAACTGTGTTGTCTACACTGTGTTTCATTTTTAATACACTCCAATACGACAGTTCCTATTTTCGTCTGTCTCTTGTTTTGTCTGCGAGTAAAAATAGTAATAGTTTTATACATTACTAGCTGACCCGGCAAACTTTGTTTTGCCATAAAAAGACCAAAAATTTATCTACCCTACCATACCCTACCCTACACTACCCTACCCTACTCTACACTACCCTACCCTACCCTACCCGACCCTACACTACCCTACCCTACCCTACCCTACACTACCCTACCCTACCCTACCCTACCCGACCCTACACTACCCTACAATACTCTACCCTACACTACCATACCCTACCCTACCCTACCCTACCCTACCTATATAGCCTATGTCCTTTCTCAGGTCTCAAACTATCTTCATACCAACTTTCATCTAAATCGGTGCAGCGGTTTAAGCGTGAAAAGGTAACAGACAGACAGACAGACAGACAGACAGACAGACAGAGTTACTTTCACATTTATAATATTAGTATGGATTAGCGGACGCCTCGCGGTTTCACCCGCGTTTTCCCCGTTCCCGCGAGAATACAAAGTATATAGGGATTTAAATTAGCCTATGTCACCCGGTGATAGTGTAGCTTCCCAACGGTGAAATAATTTTTGAAATCGGTCCAGTCGTTACGAAGTCTCTATGGAACGTACATACATATTTTCTCTTTTTTATATATATATATATATAGATTTAAGGCTGCCCTAGTCGGCGGCACGAACTATTTTGCTCGTGGGGTTAAAATGCATGCTATCTCATCCGACAACACGTGCGAAAGAGATAGATGCTGTGATGAGCAGTAAGAAGCTAGTTCGCGTACGAATTGACACTTTTGCAAGTTTGTAGCGAAATGGATGATGATTTAGGACGAAAACGAGCACGCGAAATTTTATTAACAGAGCTTTGGGAGTCTAGATATCATGAAAAAACAACTAAATTCTTAATTTCAAAATAAATTATTTGCATTGTTTGAACTACTAATCTATCCCTGTATGGTGGCTGTTTTGCAATTATCATTCTTCTTATGGTATTTATTTCCGCCCAAAGATGCATTAAAATTAGCGTTGAAATATGGAACTTTCGAAGCTAGGGTACAGGGCTAGATAATCATTAGACAAATTGATATCATTTATTATTTTGAACGTACATCGTCAAACAGTGGAGTAATCGCCAGACTACGTTTGTATGAAAGACTGTTCGACTAGTGTAACCTTAAATAATGGGTTTTACAATACTGTAACTAGTAATATAGTTGGAGTATTTGGAAATGTTCAGTAAGTTTAAGTGATCATAAAACTGAGATCTTTAGCCGCACACAGCAATAACTTTTGTAATAGCACATGTCAAGAGTATAATTAACAATTACGTCATCATCGAAAGCACTTCAAGAGCTCTATACTTCCTCGACAATTACCAAGCTTGCTTCTCAGTACGATCCTACATCAGACTCGACATTTATAATTTTTTAATAACGCCATAGATACTCTACAACTGAAAAATAAATTTAATGGACTTCAATTAAAAATCCACTATAGAATCGAAATTAATTAATATATCTTGTACAAATAGTATTATTTTCGATGTCGAAAGTCGAATCATGCAGTGAAACGACGAAGTACTTACTTCGTCGTTTTTGCAGAATATTTTATTCCGTGAAAGTTATAATGTCGTAAAAAAGCTCCTATAAACGTGTGTAAAATATAGTCCATTTTGGAGAATATCTTATGATTTATTGTGTCGCATATTATATGCCTAAGTAGGTAGGTACTATATGTAGTGTTTTTCGAACCAAAACGTTCCGTTACCTCTTTTGTTATTTTGTTGCAACACTGTGTCAGCTCGCTATCATTAATATTGACAGTTGTTGGTTGAGTTGACAGTTGACACTTGTCTAGAAAATTTGTGTGATGGCGTTCGACGCGATACCGGGTTTTCGATGGATTATATAGTAATTACGGAATAATCTACCCATCTTGATTGTAATTGCGTCCGCCATTCGCTTTCGGTGTAGTGTATATTTAGCGCGCAGTGAGGTGCTTTTGACGGGAACGTGTATGTGCCCGTTGGCAGCCGGACCCCGGCTCAGAACAAGTTTGTTGTCTCATCCCATCATTGTCCTTCATTACATATATCTTATCCCTAAAACCCTCGGCGAGGCACGGGATTGAGCGAGCACAGAAGATCACCACGAGGACCAAGGTAAGAGTGGCCAATTGTACCATTTCCCACCTGTTAGGCAGGAATAGGTATCTCCATGGTATAATAACATACTCCGTATACTTCGCCTGGTATTCTCTTCCCAGGATGGCCAAAGCCTACGTCACGATAAGTGTTACCATTGATTGTCCTTTTTAGAAAATTTAGGTACTTTCTCATATAGTTAATGAAAATAAAATAAATTATTAACTAGATTAACTATTTCGTAACTCATGTGATTCATCTATTTATTGTTAAATTTATTTGTATATTGAATTATTAGTTCATAATTGCTTTGTTAAGATAAAAATGCATTTTGCTCGGGTAATTCAATCACACACAGTGGCAACATATCGAATTGACAAGTGTCATACTGACAACTAGCCATTTCATCGCTATTGTCGTGTCACTCACACCTATAGCGTTGTTTCGCTCGGTGAGAAAAATACTGTGGCTCCCAAACATTTGTGATGAACCCGTGAACTTTGAAAGATACACAAGAAAAATTGTTAATTGTTTCGTAAACTGTAAAAACAGCAGTATAAAAGGCGGTGTAATATATTTTTTTCTTTTCCCAATGAAGAGACGCTATCATATGCGTGGCTTCAATATTGTAACTAACTTCACCTAAAATAACTGGTATGTGCCTTTCATTAATTTATTATTTAATTTATATACGCTTTCCATAATTTAAGGCATAGTTGTGTCAATACGTCGTTCCGTCGTTCTATTCTATTCTATTCTTAACCTAACCTTATTATTTTTGACTTATTTTAGTCAAGTCAAGTTTTGTGAGTTTTCGTTCCGAAATAAATAAAAATACTAAAATGCAATCAATTAAAAGAAAGCAAAGTAAATAAATACAAAAAGTATCAAATATGACGATTTATTAAGAATTATAAAACATTTGTACTTATTGTATTATTTTTATCTTTTTCCCCACTAAAAAAGTTTGAGAACCGCAACGCAATTGATGACGTAGTCTTAGGCCAATCACGTGACCCAGCTGTCACGGGAGGAGAATACCATGTCTTGTTCTACCATGGGTATCTCTAAAGAACAGGCCCTTAGCTTTCCGCTGCTGCGTAATCTCAGTGTCGCGGGTATAGACCTGGTTGGATCCAAGAGTCGCAGCGTTGCTATGGGCCCCAACGTTGCCTCTTGGCTGTGATCCACAGTCCTGTATTCAACATGGTGTTTGCAAGAAATTCACAATTAGTGTTTTAATGTACAGCTTCGAGTAGACACAAAAGTTCATAATGTGTATGAAAATTATGACTTTAGCTATTAATTAAAAAAGCGAATGCAAATTTTACGATGGCGTCAAACAGTCGTTAGGTAATTACAATTTGCACCGAAGCAGCGTTTACAAAATATGTAACTTATGTATATTTATTGTGAACTCGTGTGGGATAAAACGCGGGCGTAAACCACCGTTTGTTTTTAATCATCTCTAAAACGTACGATAGTAAAAAGAAAGAATGCGATACCCTGAATACTAACAAGCAATCTTGGTATCAGGTGTAGCGGTAATACCGAAGAGTCGAAGTAATGTATGGTTTCAATATGTGTTATCAAAAAAACGGCGCGCAAACGTCGTCGGTTTGCATCTTTTATTATACGACGCTCCGTATCCAGGCAATACTTATTTTATTTTTATTTTTGCGAAAACACCTCAGGCGTCTCGTGTAGTTCTCTTTGTTCTCGTCCATTCTATGCTTTATAACATGATTTTGTTTTTATAATTGTTTCTTACTAATTAGATCTGGAAATCTGTTACTTAAGTTCGTACTTGTAATTATTATCTACTTGTTTGTTAGTTGATGGCTTTTATTGTGAAGCAAAATAAATATTTAGCTTCCTTTAATAAACTTTTTTTGACGCTTGGTCCTACTAAACTAAGTGATTGCCCGTAGTGGGCACTCAGTCGCGCACGGCACATGGATCACACAGCTCAATAATTTCAGTGTTTTTATGTTTTTTTTTGCAATAAATACGCATCAAAATGACTTCTTGTGTGGCTAAACAGTGTTTAAATAATACCAGGAAGAAAATAAGTCACACGGGATCACTTACCACTCGTAAGTACAGTCAAAAATGTTAATTTGTTGAAAAATACAATAATATTCCATGTTTGCTTCGCCATATTTGTGAGAGCGAGATAGATATTACAAACATGCGTGAGAGACACGACACGCACATATTGCAATGTCATTTCATTCATAATAAGTAAACATTCGGCTAACATTCGGCGGCTAACGCGATTTCGCTCGCACTACAGCGCCGTCTCCTATCTCTGTCCTTGTCTATCAGTAACTGTGGATTTGGGACTGGTGATGACACTGAAGATGTGCATGTAGTCGTGCGTGCGAGTCTCGACATAGCTAACGATCGTTACGCTAGCTAACATTCGTTAACTCTTACCACAAAATAGTAAGTATACAGAAGGGCCACTCCCGCCGTTTGGAAAATTGACAGCTAAACTTGACAGATTCGCTAGGGTTGCTACTATATTGATTCCGAATTAAAATAAAAAGGGTAGGTTGCCCAAGTTACAAACATAAATACATAGATTCGTCTAAACATACATCATATCATGCTTACATGCCTTAGAGGGTATACAGGGCATCAAATATCCATTTAATATCACGAACACTACAACCCTAGTGAATCTGTCAAGTTTAGCTGTCAATTTTCCAAACGGCGGGAGTGGCCCTTCTGTATACTTACTATTTTGTGGTAAGAGTTAACGAATGTTACTTAACGTAACGATCGTTAGCTATGTCGAGACTGCAGGCCCAGGTTTTCTGATCGCGATGTTAGCGCGTAACGTATCTACTTAAAATGTTGAACTTTACAGAAATATTCAAATAATAAAAAGGTCGCCTCTGCTAATATCTGAGAAAAAGGTAATTTACCCTCTATAATGTAACAGTATTATTGTACATTTAATTGTAACTATGTTCGCCTGACATTTAAGAAAGTGGATGGCCAAATGGAGTCGTAAGGAACCTTCACGTTTCTAACATCACGCGATAATCCTACAATAATGAATTGGCAGCTGTCACTGAAATTACGAACGCAATCCGTGCTAGAATAAGTAAGATACCCGGGGCTGCCTTGTGAGGCGTGTGTCATGATTTTATTGTGTGGGAATATTTTCTTGGTTAGTGAATTGAGGATTGGAAAAAAGAAGAGAGGTGAGATGGTTTTTTGAAGATTTTGCTGCGATATTTCCAAAATTAATGCATAGCATTTTCCCGATTTTTAACCCCCGACGGAAAAAGAGGGGTGTTATAAGTTTGGCGTGTGTTGCTGTGTATCTGTGGGTCTGTCTGTGGCATTATAGCTCCTAAACGGATGAACCGATTTTGATTTAGATGTTTTTGTTTGAAGGGTGACTTGGTCGAAAGTGTTCTTAGCTATGTTTGATTAAAATCAGTTCAGCCGTTCAAAAGTTATCCGCATTTTACTCTTTGAATCTGGGTTTTTTCGCAAGAGATCATGTCATAATTACGTGTTTTGATAGATTGTCGATTGAAGCGGGTTTAATACTAGGTATATTATATGTAGTTTGACAGGTATGAAATAAAAATTAAATTTAAAAACAATAAAAACCCCTGAATTATTATAAAATTTGCAGTTGAGTATTTGTCAAACTCTACTTTAGCCTATAAAACCTGTCATATGGCATTAAAGCACCGCTCGCACGTTACCAACTCCAAATACTCAATTCAGAGACCGGTCTTTGGTAACAAAGACTGGTAGCCAGGTAAAAATAACATTGAAAGAAGATCTTTTCTCTACTAATTTAATAACTAAATCTCCATTACAATCTTCGTCTAAAGTGATTACTAGTCAGCAAATCATTATTCTAGAAGCTTCGTTACAATGTCTAGAAGCCTTAAATTTTAAATGAATCAGTCCTTTTGTTATCGTTTCACAATAAATCCTATAGATTCAGCCATTTAATTTTAATTATGTGCCAATCACGCTGACAAAATTTGACATTTGCTAGTTTAAAATTTAGGAGAAGTTTAATTCCCTGTCCCTTGAACTTACAAACGAAACGAAAACGTAAGGAAAAACGGGTTAAGTTTCTGATTAAGGAGGGCTTAGACAACTCAACTAAAATTAATTGTAAAGTAAACCAAAAGAACGATTATTAAAATTTATTTTAAAAGTACCCGAAAGTTATCTAAAGCTTGAACACGTAATTAAACTGTGGCTTCTCAGTTCTCTACTGTTTTTGTAGATATACCAGGCCCCTCAGAAAGTATTGCGAAAAAAAGTTTTTATATATGGGAGACTGGCCAGTTATAATGTTTTTCGAAAATACGATTATTTATAAGTAAAAATAAGTAAGTTCCAATTTCAAAATTTCCCTCCACATTTTTTGCGAGTTAATTCAAAGTATTGTGTCTCACTGAAATATGGATCTGCGCCGGGAACATTTTAGAGCTATGATTTTATACGATTTCAAGTGTCGCCTGAAACCGGATGAATCGTACGATAGACTTCAAATGGCATTCATGGATGAAGGCCCTTCCAAGGCAACCGTGTATCGTTGGTATAACGAATTCAAGCGCGGTCGACCAACTTTGGGGGATGACGAAAGAAGCGGTCGCCCTTTGACGGCTGTTACCGAAGAAAACGTGCTAGCAGTGAAAAATTTAATCCAAGACAATAGGCGAATTACATATCAGGAGATTCAACACATATTGAAGATTGGATCGGGAAGCGTTCACGAGATTCTACACAGCCATCTTCGCGTGAGGAGGATAGTATCACGCTGGGTGCCGCACAACCTCACCGATGCTCAGAAGCAGGCCCGGGTGGAATGGTGCCGTGATATGCTTAACAAATTTGAAGCAGGCTCGTCTCGGCGTGTTTACGACATCGTTACAGGTGATGAGTCCTGGATTTATCAATACGACCCAGAAACCAAGCGCCAGTCGACTGTTTGGGTGTTTCAAAATGAGCCAACGCCTACCAAAGTGAAGCGATCTAGAAGCGGGGGTAAGATTTTGATCGCTAGCTTTTTTAATTTGACTGGCTACTTGGTATCAATTCCCTTACGGGATCAAAGAAGCATTAATGCCGAATGGTATACTACCAAATGTTTGCCAGAAGTTTTCTCTGTTATAAGCAACAAGCGACCAAACACAGGGCTCCGCGGGCTACTGCTCCACCACGACTATGCACCTGCGCACACCGCACTCAAAACGAGGGACTTCCTGGACAGCACGCCAGTCAAACTCCTGGGTCACCCTCCTTACAGCCCTGATCTAGCACCGTGTGACTTCTTTTTATTCCCAAAAATAAAAAATCAGCTCAAAGGGATACAATTTTCGTCGCCGGAAGATGCGCTGGCTGCGTTCGAGCAGGCTGTAAACGAGGTGTCTGCGGCGAACTGGAAAAAGTGTTTTGAAAACTGGTTTAGGCGCATGAATCTTTGTATAGAGGCTGGTGGAAAGTACTTTGAAAAGATTTAATAAAAATATATGTACGTATAGAACAATTTTTTTTAGTTTCGCAAAACTTTCTGAGTGTCCCACGTACTTAAATATATTTTACATAATATATTTGTTTCATGTAGCTAGAAACGATGTTAAATTGATTTTGAAATTAAAATGGATATAACTAGTTCTATTAAATTTTGAAATTAAAATGGACATAACTAGTTCAATTAAATTTTGAAAAATAATGAAGTGTTGGCGACTTCACAAAAGAAATTATATTCCCTAATACAACATTTTTTACTTCCATAGTTTCGGAGAAAGTAAAAACAACGAGCCTATGAACGCTAAAATGAAAATGGGGTTACTTTGATACCTCATTGTTTTTTCATTGCAATATAAAGTAACCCAATTCAAAATGTATTTTTAATTAATTCACACTGTACAATTCAAAATATTTTTTCTGCTTCAAGTAAACTTAATCTTGCACTGAAGTTGATGCAAAACATGGCTGAAATGTCGGTGTTGCAAATTTAAAAAAGAAAATTGAGGTGCGTCCCGTTTTTACGGAGTTAGCTTTAAAAACCTAAAAAAAATAAGTTATCATCAAAGTTACCCCAGATCTCAAAGTTACCCCGTTTAACCGGTACCAGTTAGTTTAACTTTGTAGTTGTAGATATTGTTTTTATTATTCCGCGTTGAACACCATGCAGATTTCGCTATCATAAATACTCGTCGTTTAGCATGTAGACTTGTAAAATATCGGCTTGTCCTTAAACAAATTGTACAAAAAGTTGCATTCAATGTGGTGGGCATCTGGTTTATGTCGAACACAAGTGGTGGTGGCAGTGGCGTCGATACACTTCGCACATGGGCATCGAATTGAGTGCCTTTTAATCTCGACCCACTTTCATTGATTACGAGTACGAAGGTACACCACCAAATAAACACGCTTTTAGTAGGCAACACTAAATTGTGGACTGTTTACTGCTATTGTAACGAAGCGAAAATGGATGGCAGATAAAATTAGGCTTATTTAGTAATTACGTAACACATTCTCATCTAGGCTTTTAGGTCGTTTGTAAATTAAATTTCGTTTAGGTATGAGTGTACGAAATGATGCTTATCATTCCACGCTAATTGACTGACGGATAGGTTTTTTTTCCGAGACATGACATTTTTCCAAGAAAGGCGCGTAATGTTCTTATATGAGCTTCACGTACTGACCTTGTGATATGCTGATTGCAAGGAATGATAATACGAAGCTTCGCATCTTCTTATATAGCCGCATTGTTGAGCCTACCACCGAGCCCTCTCAATAAATCATGCTCGTCCAAGTAAGGTGCAAGACTGGTTAATGAACTCTTGTTCTCAATCCTTTTTTTTCCAAGTTATATCCACAACTTTATACCTACATTAACTTATCGAGAAGCTGACATTGAATCCATATTTATATTGCAAAAGAGAGCTGTCAGAGCCATATATAAGTTAAGTCACTGAGAATCTCATAAGGAACTATTTAAAAATATTAATATTATGACAGTTTCTTGCCAATTCATTTATGAAAATATTATGTATGTAAGGAAAAATATACATATTTTAGTGAAATCAGTGATAGACACAATTGTAATACGAAAAACAAAAATAAGTTAAATCAACCATCTCATAAACTAGCTAAATTACACTCATCTTTCATGGGGTACTGTGTTAAATTCTATAACAAAATACCTTGTGATATATTAAAACTAAATTAAATTAAATTTAAAACTTTAGTTGAAAGCACGCTTTATAAACAAGCATATTACAAATTAGATAATTATATTCAAGATAAGAATGCTTGGAAACAAGCTGGTCTTGCTCCATAGGGCAATCTTTAGTGTAGACAAAATCAAATTTGTTAATTTATATTCATAGTTATTGTATTCATTTTTTTTTAAGAAATTTACTCACACACTGTTCCGTTGTTGTTGAATTAGGTATTTTACCTAAGTTTGCAATATTTGTAAGTATGTGAGAACCATGTTCCTATTTATAAAATTAATGAATTTACCAGTTTATGCTTTTAATACTTTATACCTATACGAAGTATTGTGTGTAGTGCTATTCTGAGTGCATGTTCCTCACATTTATTAATTTATATACTTATGTAAATATTGTAAAACACTTTTTTTTTTAAAAGAGTAAGTATGGTGTTTCTTATGCATTCTTCTCTATAAGAAGCTACTTTCCCGAATGCACGGTAGAATCAACTTTTATTACTTGTAACTTTTAATCTTAATTTTTGTTGAAACAAACTAATTGAACAAATACATTTGACTTTGCAAACGAACTCTGTAGTGTATGTCTAGCTATTTATGAGTAAACTAAAGTTCTTAGAAAGGCAGTAAGGACATTTCAATTTTCGCTTTGCATTGCCCCGCCATTGCATGATAAGGTATAAGTTAAATGTTCATGTAACAATAAATTAAACTTGTTTTCAAAGTTCAGTAGTTAATTGCTAAGTTGGAACGCTGTTTTGCTTCATGTACAACAAAATAAAAACGAAATAATTAGCAAAACTTTCTGTTTTTTTATCGTTTCAATACGGGTTCCTTCATAATGTTTTGTGCTGTTTGGCGAACGTTTAAACATTTTAATTAAACCACTTACCAAGTACGAAAAACATTAAGTGGGTACTGTACGATCGGGGAGGGTTCTTAAGCGGCGTTTTAAAATTCTAACTTTCTATATCCTGCCCATAACGATATAGTAGTTGAGAGCGTTTGTTATTTCCCTTGCTAATTTTATTGTAGCTTGAACAAATTACCTGGGGCCGAAATAGATTCTGTTAAACAAAAGCTCTTGTTCGTAACGATAATATAATTAAGAGGACTTATAAATAATATAAAAAGAAGGGTCTTTCTTGAACCATATTTTTCTCAAGTCGGGTCAATTATGTTTTAGTGGATTTATCAGATGTTTCATTAGTTCGTAAATGTTCGCTTCGATAAATACTGCTAGTCATAGTTTGGAGTGTGTAGACTGCGCTAGTGGGTAGTACGCTATATCGTGGAATTAGCCGGACGTTCAGTGTTCGCTGTGAATGTAGGCCTTCACGAAATTGCGGTAATCACCACGCTTGTTCAGACTGTTGTTCGGAATACGATGTTAATCCAGCTTTTATTAGAGCACACTGATTTGAGTGCTGCTGAGAGCTGTTCCGAAATAGCATATAATTTTGTTCTTGTGAACAAAGCAAATAGTCATATCGTCGTTGATAGTCCAATTCCGCGTAACTAACATTGTTAAATACTGCGTATGTACAAAAAAATCAAAAATTAGGTTTTAGGTAACTGATTGTGATTGGCGTCGACCCATATGACAATTTTTTGAATCGACCAATATAATGACGAGTAGGATTATCAAAAATAACAATACCGCGGATCTTTCGACGAACAAGTTACGACACGAAAGCCGCGTATCCGCGTCAATTTGTATTAGTGTGTGCAATGTTTAAAAATTGTTTTTATATGTAATTACTGGATTATTTTTAATATACCTAAGTATGACACACGTATTCTACACTTTATTATAAATAAAATTGTGATGTTTTTTTATTCCGAAATTGTGTGATTTCGAGTATAGCACATTAGATTAAGAAGAACGAAACGGTCCTATACTCAAGTTCGTTCAAAGTTCTGTCGATTAGTTTTTTTGGTCCTCCTGTAAAATCAGCGAGAGTGTACATACGCTGTATTTAACAATGTTAGTTACGCGGAATTGGACAATCAACGACGATATCATTCATTTCGTGGTAGCACAGTGGTTGTTCTAATAGGGATGTTTACTCGGCAGAAAAAATATAATTCTTTTAAGTCCGTCAGTGAGATTATCAAATAATATTGGACACGTATTTTTTGCTTAACCAAATCAATAAAAATTGACAAAGTTAAATCGCATCAAAATTCAGGAGTGGGGACTTAAGTGTACTAGCGGCGTGAGGTCACACAATATTTCAACGCATTATATCTTCCTCACTATAGTTTTACGGATCAAAAGGACATAATAAAATAACCATATACAAGCATATACTGATGCCAATTTGGATGTATGGTATCCAACTTTGGGGCTGTACTAAACAAAGCAACATCAAATTAATCCAACAATTCCAAAATAAAGTGCTCAGGGATGCTGTAAATGCACCCTGGTACATAAGAAATGACGATCTTCACCGTGACCTTAAAACGGAATTCGTCTCCGCCATCATCCAAAAATTTGCTAAAGCCCATGAACACAGACTTCATCGATACGTGAATGTTGAAGCTATCCAGCTGCTAGACAATACAGACTTAGTGCGTAGGCTAAAAAGAACTTAACCTTATGAATTAGTGTCGTGTACAAAGTGAATGAATAAAAAGACAACGCTGTGCTATACATATAACACATGAACATAGTGTTTTTATAAATTATATCAAACTCTAAGAGATGCTACGGACTTGTGTAAAAGTGCAATTGGACACTATTCTTAGTTTTAACATAATCTATAACGTAACTTATTAAGTTAGAGTTAAATTGCTTATTAGTCTTTTAGGCTAGATCGTAATAAATTATTAAGAATTCTGTTTTAATTATTAAGAATCTACCTGACGGACAAAAAACCAATTTTCTGTAAACTACCCTATTAAGGTGTATAAGGACCATCGCTATATAATTAGAAGAGGCGTGTCAGCTTTTTAACAATCAAAAATCCTTATCGTCAGGAATGTTTTAAACTTTTTAAAGTAACCGATCCGTAAAACTTTTAATACAGAATCAATAAATCTGTCTCTATGGAGAGACATTATAGAATATTTAAAGAGTTGTAACGTTTGAATTGAAGCATTAGCATATCTGTGTTATTTCATCCGCAGTTAGTCGAGTACTCTTTGGCAGAGCAGCCAACGATGCAGCGAGTGTAGATACAAGATGTTTGTTAGATATCACGATGAAACAAAACTACAAAAGAAAACTGTGTGTTAGTGTTTCTGATTGGAAACTGTTTGCGTTACCCCATAGTCGAATATCTAAACATGTCATATGTTCAAAGTGTGTTTAAATCGATAACATCGAAATGAAAAACGGGTAATTTTTTTTCGTGCGCCATTATGACCAATATTTTTTTCTAAATATTTTTGTGTGTTTTATTAAAATAATACATTAATAATCTATTCAATTATTGCTCGTAATATGGCCAATTAGTTCATTATTAGTATTTACACACACGTAGACTGTAAACTATAGTAGTTTGTGAGATATTAGGATTTTAATGAGAAGCGGCGCGGCGCGCTTGTCCGAAAAACGAGCCTACGGAAAGGCGCCAGCTGGACCCGAGAGTGGCTAGACTCTCTGCAAACACCCACAGAATGCTGTTGCTACTTCCCCTCACTCTGGATATTATACTGACGCAACTTTCTTCCGCATTAGCGAAAATTTGTGTGAGCGTCAGCGGACATACCTGACGCAATACAGCACAGAGCCTCAACAACGCCCTGAAAGCATTGTTTATTGTAGCTTTCAATTTGTTTGAACTGTTCCTACTTTTTTTTGTAGGTTTGCTCTTGACTCTAGGTAATTTAATTTAATTTAGTTTTTTTCAACTTTTTTTCTTTTGAGCTCTTTTCTAAATTCAAAACTGTTTTTCGGAACGCTCCGAGCGTCAATTGTTGTTCGTAGAAAACAATTCTAGATCTTTTGGTTGCCAGTTCTAAAAATAGAAGAACATAGATTTTGTGCCGAGAATTCTATTCAGGATCAGACTGTAAACGGTCCTGTATCAATTTCCTGTTTGTTTTTGTTTCCTTGTAAATTAGAGATAGACTCGCGGAGTTGTTGATTTCTTGTGATCTGTTCTGTGGAGTGGGTTACTGTTTAAATATTGAATGTTGGTCTAAGTAAAACATTCAAATGTCAAGCACGATCGAGGCATTTACCTTCTTTGATTTCGTGTTTAGATATTTTAAATAATTATCACAAGAATTTGCAGTATTTGATCTTATCGAGATTATTAGGTTATTGTTCATAATAGCCTGTGTAACAAAGCATAGCTGGTATTATAAAAACTTTGTCATCATAACAGACATAATGAGAAAATCGTCAAGATCCATGAAATCTACCAATTTACAAACTTTTTATAGAAAGTTACCTATAAGCTGTACTTGGATCTATGGAATAAAGGAATTGCCTCATATTCTCTTAATTAAATTTAAAAAAAATATTTGGAACATTCAAATTATCAATTTTCTTCATGTTCTCTTAATTCAATAAAATAAAATAATATATTTGTAATATTCAAATCAACAATTTTCTTCATATTCTCATAATTAAATTAAAACATTTAAATTACATAATTTATTTTTGACATTCAAATTAACAATTTTCTCAACTAAGTTTAGCAATGACAATTAAATTAGTACCTACTGATCATTATTAAGAGATTACGTTGATGACTGTACTAGTATAGACTGTGTCACAGTCGACAATTGGATAAGGTTTCTTATTCTAACCTAACCTATCCAGCCAAAGGTAAGATGGTCTACAAAGTCCGTAATTATAATTACGACCTGCGTCAGACAGTTAAATGCAGTCAGCCGAACAATTAAGTCATAGTAAAGACCGATCAAGTTCTGCTTGGAACTTGATTCAATTGGCTGCTCGGCAACTTGATACAGACTTCACTTCACACATAATGTTAATAGTACGAGTACGTACGTCAGTAGCAACGATCTCTGTGCAAGTAATTATTAGTTGAAATAGTTATTCATTTAAATTGATGTCATCATCATCTTATACAGCCCGGAAATTACCCACTGCTGCGTATAGCCCTCCCCTTTTCAACCCCCGCCGGAAAAAGAGAGGTTTTATAAGTTTGACGTGTGTTGCTCCTAAACGGATGAACCGATTTTAATTTTTTTGTTTGAAAGGTGATTTTGTCGAAAGTGTTCTAAGCTATGTTTGAATAAAATCGGTTCAGCCGTTCAAAAGATATGGGCGTTTTACTGTTTGAATCGGGGTGTTTTCGCAAGATAAATGTGTCCGGGGTTTTTTTAATTTTACTTGTTGCTGTCATATTTACTGGTATTTAACGATACTGTCAACTTAACGCGCTTTTGGACGGGCCTGCTTTCTATGGTCCAACATTGACCATCGTTTAGTTAAAAAAATACGCTTTAAGCCATCTCCACCTCCACGTCTAGCCGACTAACTAATATCACAAAGATGTAAAATGATTTCTTTGTTGTCAATCTCGGAAATAACTAATCCGATTTCGAAATCCTTACGCTTTCACTGAGTGTTACATATTTCTTTTAGTACCCGAAAATTCACAGTTCCTATGTGAGAGGCCACGGTAAAACGTTAGTCGTAAATACGTCAGTGGAAACGATCTCTGTGTAACTAATTACTCATTGGTAATACGAACGGACACACATACTTAGTCCCAGTACTAACGTTCAACACAAACACTACAAGCAGTGAGTAGTTGTGAAATCTGGTACTATTGGTAGGGCTGGCGAAGTGGCGGTCCGAATGTTGACTTCAGTTTTTACCCGACTGCCGAAGGAGGGTAATGTGTTTATCATTCTATGTATGTATGTGTGTAAGTATGTATGTATGTAAGTATGTACGTATGTTTGTTCCTATATGGCGTTCTAGAGACCGAACGCGTTGGCCGATTTTGATGATTCTTACGTCAATGGATTCGTCTTAACCCTGCGAGTGTCACTGGCTACATTAAAATTACAAAATAGTAAAATGGCGTATTTTGGGCGCCATATTGTGGGGGCCCAAATTTTAATTTTCTTCCAAACCCATCGTGTGAGGTATCAAAATGAAGGGTTTTGAGAGGTGATTACAAAAATATATTATACTTATATGTTTAAATGTACTTAATTCTAAAAAAAAAATAACATAAAACCCGACTGCTTAAAAAGCCAACTAAAAAGACGTAAACAAGAAGAAAATCATGCTGTGCAGTCGGAGGATACATCTGGTTTTGGTCAGCCAGCTCGCGCATATGTATCCTGACTGACTGCACAGCATGATTTTCTTATTGTTTACGTCTTTTTAGTAAGTAATTAGAATAATGTTGGTCATAATGAAATAAAAAATGTCTATACATCCATCATCATCCTTCAAGTCCAGAAAATCCTTCTTCGCTATTTTGATCTCCTGGAAACTACTTCTTGATTTTCTACCGCGCATTATACAGCCCGTCTTCGAGCTTCTGCTTCATCCACAGTCTCTGGTTAGCCATTCCATCCAAGTTATTAACTATAATATGTGTGTGTATTATTTCATTCAAAACCGTTTTGCTATTTTTGCGTTATTGTAAAACAAACACTACGAGTACAAGCAGTAAGTAGTTGAGAAATCTTTTACTGTTGGTAGGGCTGGCGAAGTGGCGGTCCGAATGTTGACTTTAGTTGTTAGTACATTAGAATAATGTTGGGTTTAAAAGGGGCCAGCTTTATGTTAATCAAGGGATAATCAGCTGAATTTCAATTAAACAGCACCTATTAATTATAAATCAAAGTCATAGCTCTCTGTTTAAAAATATTTTAATATTGAACTGATTTCGTTTTCGGCGATACGTAATCAAAGTCAATAAATAGAAAAAAGCATCACATGTCACATGTCTCATCACATGCAGCTGAGTACCAGTTTTTTACATGGGTCAAATGCCTTTTTTTTTGGGACAAACCCACCGCACTGCAACTCCTGAAAGCCAGAATCAACAGTGGCGACCACCAGAAAAGCGCCGAGGCAATGAAGCCCGACGAAGTCCCGGCGAATGAATTTAACTGTCTTGGATCCCGCAAAGAAATTAAAAAGAAAAAGAATAATGGACGTCAACTGCCTATCTGACTGCCAAAACCCAGTAACTGGGTAACACTATATTCTTTAGAAAGACGCCGTGGGGTCAGATATTCTTTATTTTGGCTACCTGTACCTAACGAAGGTAAACTATCTCAAATAATAGCCAATACCAACTGCTTAACGTAGGTACTTTTGAATGGTCACCCATCCACGGACTAACCTCAGCAACCGTTGCTTAGTCTTGAAAATCGACCTGCACTCCTATTATTACTTAGCTATGGGAGAGTACAAAGCAGTGTCAGTTTGTCAAAAGATAGTCGTTCTAAGTCCAAAACGTAAATAAGAAGTGACCTTTAAATAAAAAGCCCAAAATAAAATACTGTTCACCTAACCACTCAGAACTACTTATTTGCCTTTTTATAAAAGCTTCAAAAGTTAAAACGATTACATTTAATTTTAGTTGTCTTTGTCTAAGCCAAAATTTAAAAAAAAACAGATGTCAATCGGTTTTAAACTCTGTTTTTTATCTCTGTGACAAAATTGACACATGCAAATGTCAAATTACTTCTTTATGGGCTTATTAGGTCCCCCGAGATAATGTTATTATATAATTCCATTTAGACCTATTACTCCTTTGAGACTACAAGAGTTATATATAATATATCTCAGGATGCCTAATAAGTCCTAAAACAGGTACGTAGTTCGCTTTTAGACTCAGCACAAGTTTGAACCTTAGTGGGTTTTGGTTGCTATTTAATACGAATAATCCTGTACTCTTTTGTATAATTGATATATCCATGAAAGATATATTGATGAAAGGAAAAAAAAAAGTTATTTGTCATTCGCGTATGGAATTTTAGTGTCTGAAATAAAAAAAGCAGTATCTAGTGACCTGATATTCTAATTTACTGGCTTTTCGTTACGGCTCCACCCGCGTGATAGACATTGAGGTAATAATGTACTAAGCACGTGATAGACGAAAAATTACCCCATGGAAAAGGAACACCAGGATAAATTCAGGCCTTGTTCTATCTGTATTAATTTATTTTTTATCCAAAGTCATTCACGTTCAGCATTTGAGGCGTGATGATTAACAAACAGACTTTCACATTTAAGTCAATATTAAAAGGATTAAACTAAAAGCTTTCTCTTCCCTTTATTTTATCGTTCTGGCAACCCTAATAGCCAAGTGAATGTGTCAATAAAAGTCCCGTTCAGTGCTCGATAAATGTCACGGTGTAAACAAGCAGTTTGTGCATTTTATGTGTAATTAACGAGTTAGGCCCAGGGGCCCAACGACCCGGGCGACTGTACGAATTTGTTTAGTTACGACTTTATAAAACTACCAAGTTTTATGTGATATTAAGTGGTACCTATTTGGGGCATTTTTTGGGCATATTTGGGGCAAAGACAATAGAAAGAAAGAAAGAAAAGAAAGAAAATAAAGAAAATAAAGAAAAGAAAGAAAAGAAAGAAAAGAAAGAAAAGAAAGAAAAGAAAGAAAAGAAAGAAAACCCTGTGCGAGACCAAGAAAGCTCCTATCTCAGCATGTGCAGCGATATCCAAAAAAGGTAATAACGCTGCGCTGATATTCTGATAGGGCCTACTGTTGATGCCACGGACACACTAGTGCAGTGCAATAGAGTAGTTTACTGAAAATTAGTTTCTATCTGTCAGGTCAATGATATTCTAATAAACAGATACGTTATACACTCGCAAAACAAACGAAAAAAGTGTTCCGCGCAGCAGCGGCAGCACACATACACACTTTTCATTCATCTGACTTTTCACTACAATTCAAAAGGGATGGCTTGATAAAACCAACAAGACAAAAAGAGACAGCTAGTGTTTGTCATTTGCGTCATTTTTTCTAACCTCCAAATATCAGAATATTAGGAAAAATAAACTAAAAATAAGTAAATTGTTTTTGTTTCAACAAAGCGTATAGCTCTTCGCCATGTGTGACATAAAATAAAGACTATACGTCACAATTGTGACGTATTCGAGTATTCACAATGCGCGCGCTCATAACATATCTGTTTAGTAGAACATCATTGCGTCAGGTAGATTAATAAAAAATATTGGGCACGTATTTTTTCTTTGGACACGTAAAATTAAAGTGACGACGATATAATGCGTTGAAATATCGTGAAACGTCACGCCGCTAGTACACTTTATACTGCCTTAGTGACGTCACAAGCTCCCACTCCTGAACTTTGATGAGCTTTAACTTTGATTTTTTTTATTGATTTGGTAAAGCAAAAAATACGTGTCTAATATTATTTGATAATCTGACTGACAGACTAAATAGAATTATCATTTTTCTACCCAGGAAACTTCGCTATTCAATGACCTAACCTTTGAAATGGCCATGACTTTTGTTCTAATTGAGACAGGCCTTGACGAGGTTTTCATAATTATGTAGGCAAATATAGTCAGGGAAGTCCTTAATGCCTAAATATATATTTTAATCCCTAATTTGTATTTGTGGTTTTATTTAATGGACTAGACTGACATCAGTCTTGCCAAGTCGTACCGTATGTTACTCAGTTACTGGGTTGTGGAGGTCAGATTGGTAGTAATTTCTCCGTATTTAAGTATTCAACTGCAACACACTTAGACTGCAAGCCAAATGAAAGAGTCAAATGCATTGGGAAAAGGCTTGGCAATTTTATTTTTATTTGAAAAATATTTTCCCTACGCTGTTAGCCGTTCAAATCGATCGTTCGTGTTAAGACGGTACCCTGACCAAAAAATCGGCATGAGATATGAGCGTTCCTATTGGTCTAGCGGCACTGGTGGCGCATGAATTACAGTAGTGAATACGCCCAGATTTTAGAATAAAATCTTTATAAAATCGAATTTTGGTCTTTTGAAAAAAATAATTCTACAAAAATGTTCGTTATTAAATTATCTATCCATTAGTGTTAGTACAAAAAATAATCAATGAACACTTTACGAGGAGATGCATAATATCAATAATTATTTCTCATTTTCATGTTTTTTTGGAAGTAGATTAGTGAAATATATACAACATTTAAAAAAAAACTAAATCTACCATTTTAGAATCAATATTATGTAGAAATTTAATGTATTTTTATTAATTGATATTTCTTTTTAAATAACGAGTAGATAGCTCCTAAAAACAGCACAAAAAACGACTTGCGCGGCGTTTTGCTCGGGGTACCGCCTTAAGGTGGATACAGACGTTGCGAGGCATGCGCCGCGCACGCCTCGCAACGCACGACTTTCCTTTGATTTGAGTAGTTGTAGCACTTGTTCACCACAAATATGAATGTCCACACACAGCGATGAGCGCCGTGCGCTGCGCATGCCTCGCAATGTCTGTATCCGCTCTATGCGCACAGCTAAGGAGTGGAAATCTTTGTCGGAGTCTGTGTTTCGCGATAGCTATAATCTAGTGTTCTTGAATTTAAATAGGTTGCTTCTAGGCAAGCGTGCTTCATCGTCGACCACTTCATCGCTTACCATCAGGCGAGATAGTTGTCAAGCGCCAGCCTAAAGTCAAAAAAATAATCTAGTCGGATTTGTCTCTCTAGATAATTGTCACTTTGCGCCAAGATAACTTGGATTTTGAACCGCAAAACACTTTCGGCCGTTTTATTAGTACGCTTAGTGAAAATTTTCAACTTCATTATATGCCGTGCGCCCGCTGTATGCATGCGGTACAAAAATTTAATTTTGGTGTTCTCCAACTTGTAACGAGCACCGAAAAGTGTTGGAATTTATATTTTTTACGATAAGCGTTTATGAAAAATGTGTTAGAAAAGGTGGCGAATTTTAAAGAAAATACTTTTATAAATCCAAAGACTTTTTGTCAATTTCTTCTTCGTTTTTATGATGCCTTGAAAAAATACGTAAACTGATGTACAAAACCTAATTTAGAAAGTCTATTTACTTTAAAAAAAATCACAAAGACGATAAATTCGGTCTTGCTAAATTACCTAAAAATTTCTTCTAAATTTAAGATCAGACAGATCAAAATTCTCTTTGTAAAAAATCAACTTGCCTTGTGATAGCTTTTGGTGACGTCACGTGGTGAGTACCTAAGCAGCTTACAGTCCAGTGGTTTGTCTTTGGAACCAAAGAGCTTATGAGAGCAACTGACCTCTGAAATGACATTTCTAGAATACCTATTATATGATAACAAAGGTAATAACGTACTGTCTGTTTAGTAAGTTTTTAGTAGCGGTTTTAATTTAGGGAAAGACTCAAAACCTGTTCCATTTTCAAAATAATAATTCTAATTATTTTTACTACCCGCACTGAAAAAAATCGAAATAGTTAAGTAATAATGATCTTGAACGGGGACCTTTTTAAAATGTTAATTTAATTTTTTAAATCTGTTTCGGCGCCAGTCAGCAATAGATACCTGTCCATTGCCGAGTAATTGAAGCAATCAATTAATACTGCTACAAAATAATGCTGTCCCTTTTTAGTATTTCATCTGTTACGTAAATAATAAGGGCATCATTATAATTATTATGTTGATGATAAACGAATTTGTGATCGTAAATAGCCTGTCGAAGTCCACTGCTGGCAATCAGAATTAGTAATCCAATGGGTCAAATTAAAGCACTTTTACTCAAAGATCCATCTGTATCCATAAGTGAGTAATTAATAATTATCATTGACGGCATTTATCCATTAAAATGACAAATTACTATTTAGAAAAGACTAGAGATCGTTAGAAGAATAAATTTGTGTATCCAAGAAAATGGACCCCATTTCGAGCAACTAATTAGTTAGTTTACCATTTTTTGTAAATAATTTAAGATTTCATGGTTTTCCTTTCATTAACCGACTTCAAAAAAAGGAGGAGGTTCTCAATTCGTCGGAATCTTTTTTTTTTTTTTTATGTATGTTCCCCGATTACTCAAAGACGCCTGGACCGATTTCAAAAATTCTTCTTTTGTTTGAAAGGGTATACTTTCTAGTTGGTCCCATAGTCATCAGGTCAGGATCTGATGATGGAATCCTAGAGAAGTCGAGGGAACTCCTCGAATATTATAGGCAAACATATAGCGATTTTGGTATTTTCACCAACAATGTAATCATTTTCACTCAAAAGGTATCATTTGGCCACTGGAACTCCTAAATGCTTAGTATGTCACGGGCATAAGATATCTCGACTGTAATGAAACAAATACTTATAAATAAATGGTACTGATGAAAATGGCACCATCGAACTGGTCTGATGATGAATCCAGAAGGTAGGCACTGGAACTCTCAAATAAAACAAAGTATCCTAGTCGTGTTTGGGCTTATTAGAATCGCCATGAGATTTACTTTGGCAATAAATGATAATCATGTTAATTGGAGGTACCTACCAAAACTAAAAATAGAAAAATAAAAACATTTTAAACAAAAAATCAAACCGACGACTTCTAGAACAAAAAACTACAAAACAAAAAATAAAATTCTTTTCCGAAGTCGGTGTCGAAAAACGGAAAACAATGGGTAAAAAAGACACCGACTATGGAAAAGAATTTTATTTTTTGTTTTGTAGTTTTTTGTTCTAGAAGTCGGTTTATTTTTTTTAATTTATCATGTTTGTTAGAGAGATTTCATCCTTATTGACCCTAACGATCGCTGCAATAAAAGTACAGGCTGTAATTTTAAAGATTTTTAATCGGTTCAATGCCTGGGTGTGGCAAGCAAATTTCGGAAAATCTTTGAATGCAGTTTTCTTTCTTTTCCAAAATAAAGGAATGTCTTCTTTGAGTAAAATTTTCTAACTACAGTATTAAGAGTACTTTCCCTTCAGGTGGCATTACAAAATTCCACTCTGTATATAAGAGAGAAAGTATGTATGTTCCTTATAGACTCCGAAACGGCTGAACCGATTATAATGAAATTTTCAGACAATCTTAAGATTGACCCAGCGGATAATGCTGTTAAGTTTGGTGTGCGATCGGAGCATTTTTTTTAAACTTTGAACGCGGGCAAAGCCGCGAGCATAATAATATATAGCTGAACAGCCAAGATTCTTTTTTCAGTAATTAACACATATTTTGCCATATAACACAGACAAAGAGAAATAATATGAAATAGTTGACCCAACAGACGTTCTCCTCTCTGAATATGCAATAATTCTATAGAAAAACTATATATTCCAGTTTTTCTAGGGATCCTTACCACAATTTTTCATTCGATAAAAAAAAAAATCGGATTGCTAAGATTTATATTTAAAAAAATAATAATTAGGTATTGATATATACATTTCTGGGGTGGTGACCACGAACCCGAAGACGCTGCGTTGGAAGGCCTCCCACCAGGTGGACCGATGACCTGGTGAAGGTTGCGGGGATCCGCTGGATACGAGACGCACGGTATCGGTCAATGTGGCGACGCTTGGGGGAGCCCTATGTCCAGCAGTGGACGTCTTTCAGTTGCTATGCTTATGATGATAAAGATTTTGTATAAAAATCCTAATAGGTACCCCATACCAAGTAATATATCTAACTGATCTGTCACCAAGTGTTATCCCTATGGTTTCTACACGTGTTATCAGCAGCTAATAAAATTGTATATTGATACAACGAGTACATATCCTTAGAGGATAACATAGAACATGTTCAGAAATACTAAGAAAAGCCAGATACCGCCTACGCCACGTCTGTAACTCTGTATATTCAATGAGACAGCTGGAATGGTGGGCGCTTTGTGTGCCGATCTAGGTCTTTCTCCCTTTAATAATTCAATAGATAACAGTTTGCTAAACTGATTAGCTTGTTTAATTTGATCAGATTGTTATTCCAGCCTAAAGATCTTCTGCTTAATAAAAAACATTCATTCATTCATTCACTGACAAACTGCAATAGCCTGAACCGCAGGGTCTATCTGTAAAAAAAATTGGATATAGTCAATAAAAAAAATTGGATATTCCATACAGAATTTTGTCAGCTGACCAAAATTTGTATGGGAGATACAATTTTTAGCGAGCCGTACCTCGAAAGGAAAAAATGGAACCCATATAGGATCACTTTGTTTTCCGTTCAGTCTGTCAAGACCCTTTTTCTCAGGAACGCGTGGAGGTATCAAGCTGAAATTTATATCAAATACTCAAGTCTACTGTCCCTTAAAGCTTTAAAAAAATCAAAACTTCAAAAGATACAGCCGTTTATGCCGCAAATTTCCGCAAATTTTCGACTCTCGCAAGAGAATCAAAACCTACAGGGTACTTCCCGTGAACTCAGAATCTTGAAATTTGGTACGAAGCAACGTCATATAGCACAGATAAAGGAAAAATTGTGAAAACCGTAAATTTTTAGTTACATCAAATAATAAAAATAATTTTAATCTTACTACCCCTTTCCTCATGAACGCGTAGAGGTATTAAATTGAAATTCATATCAAATACTCAGGTCTATAATACCTTTAACCTGAGGTTTGTACGGAACCCTCGGTGCGCAAGTCTGACTCTCACTTGGCCGGTTTTATTTTTTAAGAAATGACTGACTTCATTGGAGAAGGTGGTTCATATACATGGACATATGAAGTTTTAAAAATAATTGTGGTCACACCATTCTGTTTCTTACATCCTGAGGATTTTTTGGCGGGATTTTGTGGAGTGAAGTTCAGCGGCTGTGAATATTATTTGCAAATTGATTGTAGTAGATATTGTGGATATTGTGATATAAAATTGGTGTAGTTTTGTGTCTCAACTGTCTACGCAATTGGACAATATGTGAAATCATAGACAGAAGCGATCTCGGGATAGTGGAGCGAAGTATTTTATTGTAGTATTGACTGCCTCTGCAAAGCTTACTGGGAAGACTGACTCAATACAATTTGCTGCCAAATACTCCAAAAAACATTAGAATCTGTTACATCCGCATTCTAATGCATACTAAAGAATGTTAAAACCCATTTATGTATCCGACTGAAAGACTTGTATCTATGGTCATAAGTTATAATTACAAAAAAAAAAAAAAACTTACATCCTGAATGGAAGAATGACATTTTACATTAGAGTTCGTTAGAAATATGTAGTACACTAGCTGACCCAGCAAACTTTGTTTTGCCATAAAAATACCAAACATTTATCTACCCTGCCTAACACTACCTACCCTACCCTACCCTACACTACCCTACCCTACCCTACTCGACCCTACACTACCCTACCCTACCCTACACTACCCTACCCTACCCTACCCTACCCGACCCTACACTACATACATGATTCAGCGCACGCAATGGAAGCTCTCAAAAAGGAATATTTTTGCCCGTTTTTGCAACACTTTTCATTTATGCTCAGCTCCTATTGGTCGCAGCGTGATATTATATAGCCTTCCTCGATAAATGGACAAATATTTTTATGTTGGATAAACACAAAAATATTTTTTCAAATCCAACCAGTAGTTCCTGAGATTAGCGCGTTCAAACAAACAAACAAACAAACTCTTCAGATTTATAATATTATATATATAGTAATCTATTTACATGAAGGGTATTTAAGGTGAGCACTAGGCCGGATTCTATGAAATTTACCCCCTACAGTCAAATTTTGAATGGAAGTTCGTAATTTTTTGTGCATGAACTGCGTAAAACGGTTACTTTCTAAAGCACACTCCTTATTAGACTAGGATTAAAGGTTTGAAAAGCTCGTGGCTAAATAATAACAGCCGCATGGGTCGATCTTCAAGGTTAAGCAACGCTTGACGAGGTCGGTCCGTGGATGGGTGACCATTTCAACATACCGAGTTTCCTCCGTGCCTCGGAAAGCACGTTGAGCCGTTGGTCCCGGCTGTCATATGAAGATCTTTGACAGTCGTTACGAGTAGTCAGAAGCTTGAGATCTGACACCAGTCTAGCCACGGGGTACCGTGTTACCCAGTTACTGGGTTGTGGAGGTCAGATAGGCAGTCGCTCCATGTAAAACCCTGGTACTCAGCTGAATCCGGTTAGACTGGAAGCCGACCCCAACATAGTTGGGAAAAGGCTAGGCAGATGATGAAAAGGTTTGAAAATGTTCATGTACAGTCAAGGGTCAAAAGTGCAGTCATACTCTCCCAAAACTCAAATGACAAGTTTTTGTAGAAGACGTTAAATTATCCACAACTGATTTAATATTTTGTACAGAAATTAAATTATAGAATATTCCTACTAACCGCGGAAAGTTGAAATTCTGCTGCCTATAAAAAAAAATGCCTTTTCTGTTTTTGTAGATTGTGACTGCACTTTTGACCCATAAAGTACATTATTTGAGAAACATGTTTTTTTTCGTGTAACTAATACTTTTGATTTAATAAAAAACTTTTTACAAAAAAATACTACCGACTTCCAAATAAGAAAACTACAAAGTGAAAAATAACTTTACTTTTGGAAGTCGGTGTCTTTGGTAGCTTCAAATTTTTGAGTTATGGACACCGATTTCCAAAAGTAAAGTTATTTTTCACTTTTTAGTTGAAAAATAAAAAAAATGTTAAAAAGTAACAAAAAACCCGACTGCTTAAAAAGCAAACTAAAAAGACGTAAACAAGAAGAAAATCATGCTGTGCAGTCGGAGGATACATACGTGGGACACTCAGAAAGTTTTGCGAAACTAAAAAAAATTGTTCTATACGTACATATATTTTTATTAAATCTTTTCAAAGTACTTTCCACCAGCCTCTATACAAAGATTCATGCGCCTAAACCAGTTTTCAAAACACTTTTTCCAGTCCGCCGCAGACACCTCGTTTACAGCCTGCTCGAACGCAGCCAGCACATCTTCCGGCGACGAAAATTGTATCCCTTTGAGCTGATTTTTTATTTTTGGGAATAAAAAGAAGTCACACGGTGCTAGATCAGGGCTGTAAGGAGGGTGACCCAGGAGTTTGACTGGCGTGCTGTCCAGGAAGTCCCTCGTTTTGAGTGCGGTGTGCGCAGGTGCATTGTCGTGGTGGAGCAGTAGCCCGCGGAGCCCTGTGTTTGGTCGCTTGTTGCTTATAACAGAGAAAACTTTTGGCAAACATTTGGTAGTATACCATTCGGCATTAATGCTTCTTTGATCCCGTAAGGGAATTGATACCAAGTGGCCAGTCAAATTAAAAAAGCTAGCGATCAAAATCTTACCCCCGCTTCTAGATCGCTTCACTTTGGTAGGCGTTGGCTCATTTTGAAACACCCAAACAGTCGACTGGCGCTTGGTTTCTGGGTCGTATTGATAAATCCAGGACTCATCACCTGTAACGATGTCGTAAACACGCCGAGACGAGCCTGCTTCAAATTTGTTAAGCATATCACGGCACCATTCCACCCGGGCCTGCTTCTGAGCATCGGTGAGGTTGTGCGGCACCCAGCGTGATACTATCCTCCTCACGCGAAGATGGCTGTGTAGAATCTCGTGAACGCTTCCCGATCCAATCTTCAATATGTGTTGAATCTCCTGATATGTAATTCGCCTATTGTCTTGGATTAAATTTTTCACTGCTAGCACGTTTTCTTCGGTAACAGCCGTCAAAGGGCGACCGCTTCTTTCGTCATCCCCCAAAGTTGGTCGACCGCGCTTGAATTCGTTATACCAACGATACACGGTTGCCTTGGAAGGGCCTTCATCCATGAATGCCATTTGAAGTCTATCGTACGATTCATCCGGTTTCAGGCGACACTTGAAATCGTATAAAATCATAGCTCTAAAATGTTCCCGGCGCAGATCCATATTTCAGTGAGACACAATACTTTGAATTAACTCGCAAAAAATGTGGAGGGAAATTTTGAAATTGGAACTTACTTATTTTTACTTATAAATAATCATATTTTCGAAAAACATTATAACTGGCCAGTCTCCCATTTAAAAAAACTTTTTTTCGCAATACTTTCTGAGGGGCCTGGTATGCGCGAGCTGGCTGACCAAAACTAGATGTATCCTACGACTGCACAGCATGATTTTCTTCTTGTTTATGTCTTTTTAGTTTGCTTTTTAAGCAGTCGGGATTTTTGATATTTTTTTATATTTACAACATTTTAGTTTTTTTTTTTAGAGTTAGGTACATTTAAATATATAAGTATTATATATTTTTGTAATCACCTTCATTTTGATACCCCACACGATGGGTTAGGAAGAAAAAAAAATTGCCCCCCTCAAAATGACGCCCAAAATCCGCCACATTTCTATTTTGCAATATTAATGTAGCCAGTGAAACTCGCAGGGTTAAGACGAATCGATTGACGTTAGAATCATTAAAATCGGCCTACGTTTGGTCTCTAGAACGCCATATAGGAACAAACATACATACATAGACTGATAAACACATTACCCTCCTTCGACAATCGGGTAAAAAACAAAATGAACGTGACAGTTTAAAGGTAGCTACTAGGTATATCCATATATCGACCTGTAAATGTCGTCAGAAACCGCAAAACAAGCACTTACAAATAGTTGAAAATGACCAATAGAAAGTTAAAACAAACTGTTAGAGTGGCTCACGGCTGCTACCACTCTATTAACTGAGAACAAGGCAGTTTAGTGACCCGTTCAAGTTCCCAACTTGTAGGGTCTCCCACCAGGGACCTGTGACACTGTGATAACGGAACACTGATAATAACACCTTAAACAAAGGTCCATACTTTGGGGAAATAATCACATTGAAATATAAGGGGTGATGTTTGTGCAGAGTTTGTATGTTAAGTTTGTATTGGTATCTTATTACCCTTTTTACAGATTTTTCGGTGTATCCTTTTTAGGGTTCCGTAGCCAAATGGCAAAAAACGGAACCCTTATAGATTCGTCATGTCTGTCTGTCTGTCTGTCTGTCTGTCCGTCCGTATGTCACAGCCACTTTTTTCCGAAACTATAAGAACTATGCTGTTGAAACATGGTAAGTAGATGTATTCTGTGAACCGCATTAAGATTTTCACTCAAAAATAGAAAAAAAAACAATAAATTTTGGGGGTCCCCATACTTGAAACTGAAACAATTTTTTTTTTTCCATCAAACCCATACGTGTGGGGTATTTATGGATAGGTCTTTAAAAATGATATTGAGGTTTCTCATATCATTTTTTTCTAAACTGAATAGTTTGCGCGAGAGACACTTCCAAAGTGGTAAAATGTGTGTCCCCCTTCGTGCGCGAGTCCGACTCGCACTTGGCCGGTTTTTTTTTAAGTTAAACTTCTTAGTTAGTAGGCTGCCCCGTTAGTTCCGCTATGCTCTAGCCCCGCCATGCTCGACTAAAAAAATATCTTCTAAAAAATGCCGCTATGCACGAAATCACATTCACGGGTAGCGATCAAGAAAAGTGTTACAGTGTAATATTTTATTAAACCATATACGAGTAAAACGTAAATTAAGAAAACCTTGTATATAAATTCCGTTACTTTCGCGAAAAAAAGTTAATATACGTTCCGTTTCATCACTCGCATCGTTCACACAACACATCGCGTCATTCATTTATAAAACAAAGTGTCCATCCATTCCATAGAACAGTGAAAAATTAAACGTCTTTCCGTAAAAGTGAAACTTAACTTCAAACATTTCGATCAAAGATTTCGATTTTTTTAGTTTAATTTCAATATTACCCACCTTCCTGCTCAATTTAATTGAATTCACACACTTTTCTTTCCGATTGTACCTTCCATTGTTAACGTAGAATCTTAGAGTTTCATGCATAGCGGCACTTTTTAGTAGGTATTTTTCGAGTCGAGCATAGCGGGACTAACCGAGCGATTTGAAAATTGAACGAGATTTGAGAGTGACATTACAAGAATGCGTCACCTTTAGGCACTTTTTGTTACATGAGAGAGTAGAAAGATATAACTCGTTCCTGGTCTTACATTAAATCTCTCTTATCCTTTATTTTTGTTTTTTGCATAATTTTGTTCGTTAGTATTTGACTGTACAAAATGTCTTAGACCCGATTTTTCAATAGTCTGATAACTTTTAACTGAGGAATAAAAATGGCGGTTTGACAGTTTTTTTATAGAGTTTGTCAAGCGGCCCTTTTTATTCCTCAGTTAAAACTATTAAAAAAGGCAGCCCTTAGTCCAATAAACAATTATTTATTTTTCAAGTGTCACTTCTATCACGTGTAGTGTACGGTGCTGCACGCATTTTTTTACATATTATTCTGAGTATTGTAGGAATAGTAAAGATGGCGTGATGAGCAGCAAAGAAAATGAGGGGAAGGAGGATTACTATACCATCAAAAAATCTTATAATAATATTCATTGATTTTCACCTGGCAAAAAGTATTTAGCAATCACTTTGGTACATCTCTACCTGTGGGTACCATGTTATCTGCATTTGTTATTTTTAACGTTAAAATTAATTATTTAAATAATATAAATTAAAATTCAATGAAAACTTATGATAGTTAAAAATCAAAGATGGTGATATATGTTTTGAGTTTCTGACTGAAATAATTTAAACCGTAATTTGCCAGGAATTTGAGTAAAATATTACAGTAACTGAATGATAACACTTTGTAACTATTAGTTCCTCGTGTTCCTGGTTCCCACAGTCCGTACATTTCCTGCACAAACGGACATGTACTATTGTGCAACATTTCGAGAAAACTTATTGTTCTCACGGGAAATCAGAATGGCTGCATTATCGACTTGCATTGCAACCACTGAATACTAAGACAAGGACGACGGAACGCTATGCAGAACCCAACCAACTAACGTGTAGCTAGGTACCCAGCTATATGTATAAAACGTCAGCCCCCTAGAAAATTTATCGAATCTCTTTCTACAATCGTTATCTCCTTCTATTTGTTTGGTCTGACCACATGACTTAAGGCGGTATTCTGACCAAAAAATCAGCATGAGATATGAGCATTCCTATTGGCCTAGCGACACTGGTGGCGCATGAATTACAGTAGTGAATACGCCCAGATTTTAGAATAAAATCTTTATAAAATCGAATTTTTGTCTTTTGAAAAAAATAATACGACATAAATGTTCGTTATTTAATTGTCTATCCAATAGTATTAGTACCTACAAAAAATAATTAATGAACACTTTATGAGGAGATGCATGCTATCAATAATTATTTCTTATTTTTATGGTTTTGTTGGAAGGAGATTAGTGAAACAACAACTTTAAAAAAAAGTATACGACCAGCAGAACACATGCCTGCAGTGGGCAGGGCACATTGCTCGCAGAACGGATGGCTGATGGGACAGAAAAGTTCTGGAGTGGCGACCGCGAACCGGAAGACGATGCGTTGGAAGGCCTCCCACCAGATGGACCGATGACCTGGTGAATTGATATAATCAGTACAGTAAGTCGGGACAGTTTCTTTGTATGGGATGAGATACCACTGGTATGAGAATGACACATATAAACGTTAAGGTGGTACCCCGAGCAAAACGCCGCGCAAGCCGTTTTTCGTGCTGTTTTTAGGAGCTTTCTACTCGTTATTTAAAAAGAAATATCGATTAATAAAAATACATTAAATTTCTACATAATATTGATTTTAAAATGGTAGATTTCGTTTTTTTTTAATGCTTTCTATATTTCACTAATCTCCTTCCAAAAAAAACATAAAAATGAGAAATAACTATTGATAGGATGCATCTCCTCGTATTGTGTTCATTAATTATTTTTTGTACTAACACTAATGGATAGACAATTTAATAACGAACATTTTTGTAGTAAAATATTTTTCAAAAGACCAAAATTCGATTTTATAAAGATTTTATTCTAAAATCTGGGCGTATTCACTACTGTAATTCATGCGCCACCAGTGCCGCTAGACCAATAGGAATGCTCATATCTCATGCTGATTTTTTGGTCAGGGTACCGTCTTAAGCACTCAGAAAGTATCTGATATAGCATTACGCTATACGTACGTATAAGATACGAGCCAAACGCTTATCCTTCCACACACATTGATAAAGTTTTAGCGCGTTTGAATGGCAATGGCTGACATTATCGTAAAAGTCGAAACTTTGTGTTGAAATAGCTCCAGCGAAACATAAGGGGTTCACGTACAATTGCTAAAGTTTCTAATATACTAGGATATACGTTCCTATTGTGCCCATAATATGTCATAAAAATGTCGTAGGCGTCTTGTCTTGTTGAAGTTCGTATGGAAGTATGAGTGGGTATGTCGGTACTAGGTATAGTTTCGTGCAGTGATAGCAGTAACAACTGGCCAACAACACTGGCACCTTTTTACCCGACTGCCGAAGGAGGGTAATGAGTTTATCAGTCTATGTATGTATGTATGTTTGTTCCTATATGGCGTTCTGGAGACCAAACGCGTTGGCCGATTTTGATTATTCTTACGTCAATCGATTCATCTTAACCCTGCAAGTGGCACTGGCTACATTAAAATTGCAAAATAGAAAAATGGAGGCTTTTGGGCGCCATATTGTGGGGGACCAAATTTTTTTTCTTTCAATGCTATCGTGTTCGTGCTATCACAAAGAAGGGTTTTAAGAGGTGATTACAAAGATATACAACTTATATGTTTAAATGTACCTAATTATAAAAAAAGTAACTAAAAAGTTGTAAATTAAAAATATATTTGAAAATAACAAAAAACCCGACTGCTTAAAAAGCCAACTAAAAAGATGTAAACAAGAAGAAAATCATGCTGTGCAGTCGGAGGTTACATCTGTTTCGGTCAGCCAGCTCGCGCATATGTATCCTCCGACTGTACAGCATGATTTTCTTCTTCTTTACGTCTTTTTAGTTGGCTTTTTAAGCAGTCGGGTTTTTTGTTAGTTTTAATATTTTTTTGTCATAGGAGTCACAGAGAGCCAACACACAACAGGACGAGACAGCAGCACCCCTGCTCCTGCTGCCCAGTAATCGCTGGATACAGGGCAAAATAATACGGTGACCCCGTTATATTACGAGAGATAGTCACCGAGAAGATTCTGGCCTTCCATGAGGAGCTGGGGTGAATCGAATGAACATTTATCCCACCTTGGACGTGGAGTTACAGGCACCAGCCCGTTTTAACTAAACTAGTAGGTATAGGTACATAACATAAGTTAAGGAACAAATTCCTTAATCCTGAAGGTGAAGCCGTCGCGCCGGCCGGCTGCGAGGGTCTTCCTGCCGATAGAATTACATCGGGATCGGAATACACTTGAACAAGCTCAGCCGTATGACGAACAAAAAAAGTTTCACTTTTTTTTAAGGACAAGTTATTGAAATTTTTGATAATTTCATGTTTTGTTTTCACAAGCATCGACCGATATATAATTAAAATAATTTTACCAATACTGAGAAGCGAACGCGCAATACGTATTTTAGGATTTGTTAAGGCCGTTCGCTGACCAAAAAATCAGCACGAGATATGAGCATTCCTATTGGCCTAGCGGCACTGGTGGCGCATGAATTACAGTAGTGAATACGCCCAGATTTTAGAATAAAATCTTTATAAAATCGAATATTGGTCTTTTGAAAAAAAATACTTACAAAATGTTCGTTATCAAATTGTCTATCCATTAGTGTTAGTACAAAAAATAATTAATGAACTCTTTACGAGGAGATGCATGCTATCAATAATTATTTCTCATTTATGGTTTTGTTGGAAGGAGATTAGTGAAACATTTACCTCTTTAAAAAAAAAGTATACTACGGTTTTAGAATCAATATTATGTAGAAATTTAATGTATTTTTATTAATTGATATTTCTTTTTAAATAAAGAATAGACAGCTCTTAAAAACTGCACAAAAACGCCTACCGCGGCGTTTTGCTCGGGGAGGCGCCTTAAGGTATAGCTTTCAGACCGAAGTCCGAATAAAGTTCTGAAAGTCCAAATCGATTACTTTTAATAAATAAATACGATAGTCTGGGGCAGATTTATCGCTTAGTCACCATTATAACAAAAAACTATGGACAAACCGTTATTAAGTTTCACATGATGGGGAGCTGTCATGCGTCAGCGAAAATAATATAATATGAACTAGCCAACTAACTGACCCTCTGACTAGTTATCAAATTAACAGCTTACACAAAACTTACTCGGCTTAAGTAATGGCCGATTCATTCTCATGTAGGTATACAAGGGAAAAGATTAGGGGTCGGGAAGTCGGGACTATTTACCGCTCGAGTTTTTCCGACTTTCTCCCGCCGACTGAAACATTTCACCGAGTTAAAAGCCTCCGCAATGCCCACTAATGCCAGAGTGCCTGTCAGATGCGACTGCTGACATAACTTGTTGTCACATGCACACAAAAGATAAGGCGGAACGTAATTGGTCACCCTTCCAGCTAATAGCCACATCAATGTCGATCTAACAGCGTCGTTAAAACGGTTCAAGTGGAAATAAACTTATACAACACTCTCCTGGCGTACAATGAAAACGATAAAAGCACCTCTCCGCGTTTTATGAAGAAAACAAACGCTGAATAATAACGCGTATCATGTAGCAGTAGCGACACCGACATATGTTAAACAAACGTAATGTAATTACCGTTGATTGTTTACGCTTAATGCAACAATGTGTACAAAGCTGGAGTGAGTGGCGTTAAGCACTTCTCACGTGGTCTAATTAAGTGTAACACTTAGAGTGGAGCCGGGTGAGGGTGCCACTCAATTATTCGCAACTTGATGCGGGATCAGGCGCTCGCTAGCGCTACACTAGGCCGCTCCACCCGCTCGCCCGCGCGATCTCATCGCACCGCCCCCTCTCCAACAAATCCGACCAACGCATAGCAAAATTCCACACCACAATAATGTGGGTAACGCGACACTCAGATGGATTATGTGAAATTAAGCGCAGAACAGTAACTAAGTGAGCATAATTCACACCGCCTCACCGCCACAGTGTGAGGTTGCGTAACATTATGATGATAGCTGTACCACCTCTAACTTGATGGGCTTTCGTTTGTTGAACATTGATTTTATCAAACACTCCTCACTCGAACTTAATTAGCTGGAAGTGTCGGTTGAATATAACTTGAAGCTAATTGAAGCCATGCTTTAATGTTTATCAGTTTTTAATTTGAAATCGAGTAACAATAGCAATGCCCGAGGTGTTCAATATCAATTAAATTCGTATTGTTAGTAGGGTCGCTTCAATTTCATATTAGATAGAAGCTTTGAAATTGAAATTATATAAATAACACCTACAATATTGGAAGGGCAGTTCTCGTAAATACTTCGTAACTGATTTCACCCTCTCTTGTATCAGACAGGATGTTTTTCTGAGTCTGATTTTGAGTGAGACTTTGGGCTTAAATGTCCATTCTACTAAGCTCTATTTTCATTTAGTGGATTTCGAATAGAGCTTTCCCTCAATGTTCACTGATCATCAATCATGATGATTAAGGCCTTATAAACAATATCTAAACTGAAAGATCTTCCTAAGGTCGTAGGATGAGCCTTGACAGTATACATAAAGCAGTTTGCAGGTAGTCATCAAGTTTTAGAAACCTTTGTTTGCTTCAAATAAAAGCACTAAAATATAGGTGTTCGTATTCACCACCTCTCATTCCATTCCCAAAAGGTGTAGCTGTGAAAAAATGATTTTAAACTTTTAAATGCAGTTATTATTCAAAGCGTATTACTCATTTCATGCTTCTATGCTGAAGAATTTCACAAAATTGAGACCTGGCTTCCTGAAGTTAGAGTTTATTTTCGTTCTGGTTGAATTTGGCGTTCCCGTAACACTGTGAGATTACCAGCGTGTCGTTACGATGCTCGTTTAGATATGGCGCATGAAGAATTGCAGATCTAGAAATGACACGAACACTTTAACGGGGAGTCACGCAGACATTCCAAGTCGCTACGACTTTCAAGAAGAAGTCTTGCCGTTCAGAGTAAATGCTTTAAGGTTACACTAGTCGATCATTCTTCCATACAAACGTAGTCTGGCGATTACTCCACTGTTTGACGATGTACGTTCAAAATAAAAAATGACATCAATTTGTCTATCCCTGTATGGGAAAAAGTAAAAAAAAAATATATATTTGAAAGTCGCATCTTTGGGCGGAAATAAATACCACAAGAAGAAGGAAAATTGAAAAACGGCCTCCATACTGGGATAGATTAGTAATTAAATAATGCAAATAGTTTTATTTTGAAAATGTACATTTAGTCGTTTTTTCATGATATCTAAACTCCCAAAGGTCTGTTTATAAAAATTCGCGCGCTCGTTTTCGTCCTAAATCATCATCCATTTCGATACAAATTTGCAAAAGTGCTAATTCATACACGAACTAGCTTCTAACTGCTCATCACAGCATCTTTCGCACGTGTTGTCGGATGAGATAGCAGCATGAATTTTAACCTCGCGAACAAAATAGTTCGTGCCGTCGACAAGGGGAACCTTAATTTAGATATCTCGTCGGAGAATGATATTTGCTTGAGGATTCTATATTATCTATTGAGACGTCATAAATTAGACGCCGTCTGAACGTGGGCTGCGACTTCGAAACTACAAACTAATATTACCTTGGTTATAAATTATGTATTCAATATTACTATTACAGAAATTTAAATTTAAATCTTTGAATTACTGTTCTGAATGATTTCATCACTCACTTTTGAATGGTGATTTATTTTTAAAGAAATTCGTTATCTTTGTAGCAGTTCTCCTAGTTTTCATAAAGTTTAAAGTTGAGCTCGCTGTAAGACAAAACGGTAGAGATAAGATGGAAAATCTCACAATGTCTCGGTTTGTTAGTCGTTGCCAAGATTACTTACAACAAACAAATACGGAGAAAACATTTCTTTGAGATTAATTCATTTAAGAAAATAAAAAGCTTCTAAGACTCGTCCGACAGTAAACATAGGTAGGTATTAAGATCTAGGTACCTACTTAATTTAATAAAAGCTTTTAAATCTGAGATTACAAACAAGATGTCCAAGTCTACGTGAAAGTAACTGTTCAAGTTTACAGCTGTGGGTAGATAAACGATCTATTTAATAATTTACAAGTTAAATTATATTAAAACAAGAGCAGTGTCGTGGGCGCTGAAATATTGGTTCATTCCGCAACCCTTTTGTTGGAATACGACAATCTTTAATTTGGTGCTACAACTTGTATCGCTGCAAAATACCGTGGATTAGTCTTGTTTACAACGAAGCATAATTTAAAAATATCCGTTTTGTGACACACTTATTATATTTTGTTACATCCGTGGGCGTACAACCCACCTCGTGTGCAGCCCCCAGGGAATGTAAGGATTGAATAAAAAATATATTTTAGGTACATAGTATGTAGTAGTATATGTAGTTATGTAAATATTGTAAAACACCATTTTTTTTTTTAATAAGAGTAGGTATGGAGTTTCTTGTGCGTTCTTCTCCATAACAATCTACTTTCCGAATGCACGGTAGAATCATTTTTTTTTTTATTACTTGTAAATTTTAATTATAATTTATGTGACGTTCAAAAGTGCCGTTTATTGGCCTCATTGAATAAATATAATTGACTTTGACTTTGACTTTGACATACCAAGTGGCGCTGGCAAATTACGAGTGTTCGCCAAATTGAGGTGCAATATAGAGGTTAATAAAAATCTTTTTTGCAAAAAAATACTACCGACTTCCAAATGAAAAACTACAAAGTGAAAAATAACTTAACTTTTGGCAGTCGGTGTCTTTTGTAGGTACCATTTTTTTGCGATATGGACACCGACTTCCAAAAGTTAAGTTATTTTTCACTTTGTAGTTTTTCATTTGGAAGTCGGTAGTATTTTTTTGCAAAAAAGATTTTTATTTTTCCCTTTTTAGTTGTACCTACCTAAATAAGATAAGCAAATTGTTTAGTAAGGTACCTATAACGCTAGAATAGATCACCCGAATAACATGATACTTGAACATAACCAGTGAAATGAGAGATCTGCGTACCCCTTTAGTACGTACTGGCGTGATGTTATGTTATGAAATGGTATATACAATAAACAGACATGCGATTGCAGCAATTCCGAATGATTTGCCGTTATTTATTGAAGAGTTCTGTTGTATATCTCCGAAGATCTTCATCGGATCTTCACCAAATTAAAATGGGACCAATTTCGAAACATGCTCTTTCAAACGAAAATTTTCAAAAGAATTTTCAAAATCGGTCAACAATTGACGGAGATATCGGTGAACATACATAAAAAAAAAAAAAAAAAAAAAAAAAAAAAAACATACAAGAAGTCGAACATAGAACCTCCTCCTTTTTGGTAAGTCGGTTAAAAATAATAATATAACCTCCGGGAGGGCCGCTTGCCCACTAGCTACCCTTGCACTGCTAGCCTGCTAGCTACCCGTGGCGCGCTCATTCTTTGATCTTTATTATAATAATAAAGTTAGTTCATTTCGCGCCAGTAATGAATATTAATGTTCTCGCTTAAGTCATAAAATAAACTTTATCTGAACAACGCGTCGTCGTAGCTCTGCCACCTCGGCCCTAGTGATAAATTCACAAAGAATAAGCCGAACTCGGTCCGTTTTCAATTATAACCAAAATTCGTATTGTGTACTTTGTAACTTCAATAATATCATGAATTATTTAGGGCGCGCCATAAATAATAACACGAAAATGTTGTGTTGAACAATGTTGCCGACTTGCCGCCATCTGTAGCTTCTGCTAAATCTATTCGTTTTATGACTGGAAATTCCTTGATTTGTAAAATTATTTGATCTGTGAAATTATTCCACTCGTTGATAGTTTGCGTGCTTCTACAGTTTGAATATCAGAACGCAAACGGAAACTTTGTGTTGACTTTGATTGAGGTTCCACTCTGCTACACAAGCTCAGGAGCAATTTGTAGCTCCGACACATCAAGCCGATAGTTCAGATAGTTTTACCGAGGTATCACTGTACTTTACATCATCCACAGCCCACAATTGACTCTAGAACATGGCAAGAGTATTACACATGGATTTTACCGAGGTATTACTGTACTTTACATCATCCACAGCCCACAATTGACTCTAGAACATGGCACGAGTATTACACATGGAATTTATCGAGGTATTACTGTACTTTACATCATCCACAGCCCATAATTGACTCTAGAACATGGCACGAGTATCACACATGGAATTTACCGAGGTATTACTGTACTTTACATGATCCACAGCCCACAATTGACTCTAGAACATGGCACGAGTATTACACATGGATTTTACCGAGGTATTACTGTACTTTACATCATCCACAGCCCACAATTGACTCTAGAACATGGCACGAGTATTACACATGGATTAACTTTTTTTTTTTTTTTTTATATATTATAGGCTCGCGCTTGACCACTATCTCACCTGATGGTAAGCGATGATGTGGTCGACGGTGAAGCACGCTTGCCTAGAAGTAACCTATTCACTCTTGACTTAAAGACTCCTAGATTGTAGCTATCGGGAAACACAGACTCCGGCAGGGAATTCCACTCATTAGCTGTACGCATAATGAAAGTATTTCCAAAACGTTTAGTGCGTATGGGTGGTATGTCTACCATGTAGCGATGGCGCATCGCCGTACGTCTTGTAGTCCGATGATGAAACGGGCTTGGTGGAATTAGATCATGCAATTCCATCGCACACTCCCCGAAATGCAACCGATAAAAGACCGACAAGCTGGCAACTCGGCGACGATGTTCAAGGCTCTGGAGCTTTGACTTAACCAGTGCCTCATCGCCGATGAGCCTTTTGGCCCGCTTTTCGATCGACTCTAGTGCATCAAGCTGGTATTTGGCGGATCCGTCCCAGAGATGAGAACAGTACTCCATGCATGATCGAACTTGCGCTTGATACAAGCTGAGCAGCTGTTCTGGCGTGAAGTACCTTCTAACCTTTGCAAGGATCCCCAGCTTTTTGGCAGCCAGCTGAGCCTTTGCCTCAATGTATGGGCCAAAATTGAGAGTCGATGTCAACGTAACGCCAAGAAGCTCAAGATGGTCAGTTATTGGCACGGTCACATCTCGGAAAGTTGGAGCCGGTTGGAATTGGCTCTTTTTAGCGGAAAAAAGACACGCCTGGGTTTTAGCAGCATTAAACCTGACCAGATTGGCATCGCCCCATTCGGAGACTGCCTGCAAGGACAGGTTCAGGCGCTCCACCATGGCCTCCCGCAGAGACTGGATCTGAGGTCCGGTAGCTCGAGCGTTGGACATGTATCTCTCAGCAACAGTGCTGTCGTCTGCATACCCAAAGGTGCCGGGTTTTAGCAGATCGTTAATATGCAGCAAGAATAAAGTTGCTGAGAGTACCGACCCCTGAGGGACCCCGGCATTGATATCCAATTGGTCCGACGAGCAGCCATTCACACAGACCACCGGGCAAACCGAATGAAGGAAGCTTACCAATAAGGCTTTCGTGCCAGACCCTATCAAAAGCCTTCAAGATGTCGAGGGAGACGGCAAGCGCTTCCCCGTGCTTCTCGATGGCCTCACTCCAGATGTGAATGGCATACGCTAGAAGATCGCCAGTAGACCGATTTCGGCGGCAGCCGTATTGGCGGTCACTAAGAATATCGTTAGCTTCTAGGTATGCCAGGAGCTTTATATTAAGTACACGTTCCATACTCTTACAGAGTATGGAGGTTACAGATATGGGTCTGTAGTTGGCCGGGTCAGCTCGACTGCCCTTCTTGGGCACGGGCTGTACGTTAGCTTGCTTCCAAGCATTCGGCACTTTTCCAGCCTCATACGAAAGGCGGAATAGACGTGTCAAGATCGGAGACAGTTCAGGCGCACAGGTTCTAAGAACAATTGCTGGAATGCCATCAGGGCCGCTAGCCTTGTTCACGTCGAGGTGGCTCAGCACCCTACGGACGTCCTTTTGGTGGATACGAATGTCCGACATACTCGTCTCGTATCCATCAGGAGAAGGAGGGGGCTTTTTTTTTTTTTTTTTTTTTTTTATTGGGACAATCCCACCGCACTATTCCCAAACCACTGCAACTCCTGAAAGCCAGAATCAACAGTGGCGACCACCAGAAAAGCGCCGAGGCAATGAAGCTCGACGAAGTCCCGGAGAATGAATTTACCTGTCTTGGATCCCGCAACGAAATTAATCAGAAAAGAATAACGGAGGAGTAGGAAAATGTAAATTTCCACTTCCCTCCATATCAAGCAGGAGACAGAACAAACAAGGCCAATAGGCACAAAGGGTCATATACAACTGGGATAAGCCCAGTTGCCTAGCACCACGGATAAAAAAAAAAAAAAAAAAATAGCATTAATACATATTAATGGGTCCTAACATTGTGAGCTGTTATATTTGGTTCCAATAATAGGTATGGCAAAAACGCTTGAACGCACGGAAATTTGTTCTAGTTTCCACAAGGTCCGTATAGTAAACAACTCCTGATGCAGCCTGTACATTATTCAACATAATATTACGTTCATTCTGCCAAAGAATACACTCCCATAAGATATGATGTGCAGATTGTAGATATTCGCAGTCAGATGTAGAACACTGACATAAAGGCGAGGCAACGAGCTTGAGAGAAAATAATTTACTTTTAAAGTTACCATGTCCCGTGAGAAATTGGGCAACACAGTGATCCACTTCCAGCCACGTGCTGGCCAGCCGCACGCGAACGGATGGAAAGAATTGGTGGAGGTGTCGGCCCTTGATAGAATTATCCCACCTACATTGCCATTCGGATAAAAGTTCCTCCCAGACGTCAATAGGTGGTTTAAATAATCTAGAGATTTTCTCACGGTCACTCCGCGTTAAAAAGTTCGCGTCCGCGGTCTCTCGTGCGGAATAGTACATTGCAGCACGTCGCTGCACTTCAAGGTCGATCGGAAGTACACCAGCAAGTATCGGTAAGGCCTCAGTACTAACCGTCCTGTATGCTTTGCATAAGAATATCAAAGCCAAACGCTGACTTTGAAGGAGGGGGCTGCGCGTCACCAGGATTCAGACGTGAAGATTCCGCAAAAAGAGAGGCAAATAAATTTGCCTTCTCCTCAGCGGAGTGTGCCAGCGACCCATCGGGTTTCAGCAGTGGTGGTAGTGAGGGACGGCAAAAGTTCGACTCGACCGACTTAGCCAGGGACCAAAACGCTTTACTTCCTGCTGGGTAAGAAGCAAGTTTGGCCCCTATTCGGCCAATGTGATCGAACCGAGCCCTTCGCAACACCAGCTTGCAGGACTTGGCAGCCCTGTTGAAGGCCTTCTTCATCTGACCCACGTCACTTGCCTTGCGCGATCGAGCGTCGACCCAAGCCAGGTACGCCTCATGTTTAAGCGCGTCAGCGCGCCCACATTCGGCGCCAAACCATGGCCGGTCAACGTTGGACATTGTTACGTCAGAGAACGGAATGTAGTACTCCATTCCCTGACGCAACACATCGGTCACGGCGTCTGCGCACGACGATGGATCAGTCGAAAAAAAGCAAGTAGGCTGCCAAGGATAGCATGCGAAGAATGATCGCATACCATCCCAATCTGCCGACCTGTACCGCCAAACCCGCCGGGTGCCTCTTGGGCTGGGATCGGGCGGGGAATAGACGGACACAGACTTCACCAGACAGTGGTCGGAACTACCCAAGGGTGAAGCTATCGACACAGAGTATCTGTCCGGATCTGTTGTCAGCAGAAGGTCCAAGCAATTCGCTGTGTGCGAATCAACATCCGGTACCCTCGTTGCCCCCTGGACCAGCTGGGTGAGGTTTAGCGCAAGCGCAAGCTTACGCATCTCCCGTCCAGCATGGTCAGTGCACTGGTATGGGAAGAGCCACTCCTGGTGGTGGGCATTAAAGTCCCCCAGTAACACTAATTGGGCGGAAGGGTACCGCTGCTGTGCCGCATCAGCCGCCTCACTGAGGTACTCTGTGAGCCTGGATGTCTCCTGATCTCCACTGTGCGAACGGTAGACACAGGCGTAGATGACTTTATCCAAACCTGTGTCCACCAGAGCCCAGAGCGTTGAGAATCTGGAGTCCTCAAGGTTACGGAGACGCCGATAGCAAACGTCGTCACGGGCATATATACATACGCCCGCCCGCGGTTTAAAATTGTGCTCCAGGGTGAACCCTGGGTAAGACAAGTACGACACGTCTGACGGATTCGCTATCTGCGTCTCCGTAAGGAAAAAGAGCGCTGGTTTCTCAGCCTCCAGATGGTAGTGGACTGCAGTGATATTTGAGTGCAGACCTCGAATATTAGTGAGGTGCACTTTGTGGGGGAGGGGGTGCAGCCGCTGTTTAACACCATTATTCTTTTTCCTTTTCATTTTAAAAGAGTGAATGGAATAGAGGAGAAGGAAGTGAGACGAGGTTCCACGCTGCTAACCTACAGACACGCACTGAAAGGACAGCATCATTGGGGCACTAGTCTGGAGACTGCGGGGACGCCCGAGCCCCCCCGGAATGTCCATCGGGCCCTCCCGTCTGGTCGCCAACCAGCACGATGGTGCATTCCGGGATTTTTCGACAGTTGGCGGGGCAGCCTTTCGTGTGTGGCTGGCACACTACTTGGGCCCCCAACTACCTGCGGTCGGCCAGCGGTGCACAGTGCCTCGGATCCCGCTACCCTCCGCGACTAGTCTCCTGATACATCCTTAACAGCGCGCGTCAGACTGGTCAGCCTGCAGTGAAACAGCTATCTCGACCCAACTCCTCTAGTTGGCTACACCGAGCATCGTACCGGAACACGGCTAGGCCGCTTGGCGGTACGTCTTTGCCCGGTGGGTGGTCACAAGCCTTCGGCCGAAGCCTACCACCAGTTAGTGCCACCTGATTTGCACCACCCGGGGACCACGTGTAGGGAATCAAAAAAAAGGGGTACACACCTACGGACGTGGGTGACTCGGCCCCCAAAATTTACAGAGGTATTACTGTACTTTACATGATCCACAGCCCACAATTGACTCTAGAACATGGCACGAGTATTACACATGGATTTTACCGAGGTATTACTGTACTTTACATCATCCACAACCCACAATTCAATTTAACACATCAATTTTGGTCCATTCATTGAGGCAAAGGCTCTATTGGCTGCAAAAAAGTTGGGGATCCTTGCGAAGGTGAGACGGTACTTCACGCCTGAACAGCTGCTCAACTTGTATAAAGCGCAAGTTCGGTCATGCATGGAGTACAGCTCTCATCTCTGGGACGGATCTGCCACGTACCAACTTGATGCACTTGAGTCGATTGACAGACGGGCCAAGAGACTTATCGGCAACGATGCGCTGGTTGACTCAAAGCTCCATGCAGAGCCTTGAACACCGACGACGAGTTGCCAGCTTGTCGGTTTTCTATCGGTTACATTTCGGGGAGTGTGCTATGGAACTGCACAATTTGATTCCACCTAGCCCTTTCCATCATCGGACTACAAGACGTACGGCAATGCACCATCGGTACATGGTGGATATTCCACCCATAAGCACAAAGCGTTTTGAAAATACTTTCATTGTGCGTACAGCTAAGGAGTGGAATTCCCTGCCGGCGTCTTTGTTTCCTGATAGCTACAACCTAGGGGTCTTCAAGTCAAGAGTGAATAGGTTACTTCTAGGCAAGCGTGCTTCACCTTCGACCACATCATCACTTAACATCAGGCGAGATAGTGGTCAAACGCGAACCTATACAAATAAAAAATAAAAAAACAATTGACTTTAGAACATGGCACGAGTATTCCACATGGATTTTACGGTACTTTACATTATCCACAGCCCACAATTGACTCTAGAACATGGCACGAGTATTACACATGCATTTTACCGAGGTATTACTGTACTTTACATCATCCACAGCCCACAATTGACTTTAGAACATGACACGAGTATTACACATGGGTTTTACCGAGGTATTACTGTACTTGACATAATCCACAGCCCACAATTGACTCTAGAACCTGGCACCAGTATTACACATGGATTTTAGAGAGCAATAGATTTTTACGGGTGAAAATCGAACGACATCCAAATTAGACCGTCTGGCCCTCCGGCTCAAGCAAATTTACGAGGGATTTGGCAGATTACCACCCCTCAAATTGGTTTAAATATTGATTTTCATACTTTATGCAATATTGGAGGCAGGCACGAAATATGAGGACACGGAGGATAACAGTATTGTACATTTTTCACAAACATAGGACATGTTTTGTATGTTTTAGAAAAAATAAATAAAGGAATCACAATCGTCTCTGAGACATGCATAATTATTATCTACATGGCAACCCCCTTTCCTCAACACCTACTCATCCTACACCTACACTCCTACTCATCAACAACAATATTATTCTTCGTTTATATACTGTTATTTTTCCTCAGGAAAATCACAGAACCGCTCGGAAATATGAGCAAAAATTTAATGAAAACATTGTACCTATTTAATACAAATCAATTAACTTGATTACCTGTAAACACAGGCTGTTTATTTTGCAGAGATTTTTTTTATGTTGCGTTGAGTTGTTTGCAGAGTAGAGCCATGCGGCCGTGCGCCAGCGAGGCTGTGACTCACAAGGAGAGTAAGTAAGTCCATAAACAAGGGCTAATCTCGTTCTGTGCTCCGTTACGTTTGTTCTCCAAACATCCCGTATGTTTGTGCAGACAATAGCTAAGTACAATAATTGTGCATGAAGTGGCCGGGAGAGCCGTGCCTTGTTGGCACAGCGGGCTCTCTAAGCCTTTCCGATGTGTGACTAATGTTTGCGTATGGTAATGAGATGGTAATGACTGGCGCGCTAGTTCGCCTAAACTGGATCATTGAGCGCCCGTTTTCATCACTCGTCCGGCCAGTGGAGCGCGGCGGCGCACTGGAGTGGTTTGCTAAGACACGGCTTGCACAAGCTTTCTGAATAAACAATGGTGTTCACTGAATGTAACGCTGGTGGCCGAATGCCGCAAACTGCGCTGCCGTGATATGTATAATTCTGAAGTACTGTGCAACTTTAGACTGCCTACTGAGCAGCCTGCAGCTTTTTCAATGTTAGCTACCGCGTTAACCGCATATAAGTAACGGTCTATGTTCTTTTTAACCGACTTACCAAAAAAAGAGGAGGTTCTATGTTCGACTTCTTGTATGTTTTTTTTTTTTTTTTTTTATGTATGTTCTCCGATATCTCCGTCAATTGTGGACCGATTTTGAAAATTCTTTTTTTGTTTAAAAGAGTATATTGCGAATTTGGTCCCATTTTAATTTAGTGAAGATCTGATGTAGAACTTCGGAGATATACAACAGAACTCTTCAATAAATAACGGCAAATCTCTCGGGATTGCTGCAATCGCATGTTTGTTGATTGTTTATACCATTTCATAACATAACATCACGCCAGTACGCTCAAAAGGGGTACGCAGATGTGTACAGTTCACCTTAGTACACTCTCATTTCACTGTTATGTTCAATTTCATGATAATCGGGTAATCTATTCTGTCATTATAGGTACCTTACGTAACTACTTACCTATTAGGTAGGTACAACTAAAAAGTGAAAAATAAAAAAATCTTTTTACAAAAAAATACAACCGACTTCCAAATAGCAAAACTACAAAGTGAAAAATAACTTTATTTTTGGAAGTCGGTGTCCATAACGCAAAACATTGGTACCCACCAAAGACAACGACTTCCAAAAATAAAGTTATTTTTCACTTTGTAGTTTTGCTATTTGGAAGTCGGTTGTATTTTTTTGTAAAAAGTTTTTTTTTACTTCGTTGTGATCTAGCTGTGGTAATGAAAAACTATTTTGCAAAAAATACTACCGACTTCCAAATGAAAAACGTCGGTGTCTTTCGTAGGTACAATTTTTTTGCGATTTGGACACCGAGTGCCAAAAATTAAGTTATTTTTACTTTGTTTTTCATTTGGAAGTCGGTAGTATTTTTTTGCAAAAAAGTTTTTTTATTTTTCACTTTTTATTTGTACCTACATAGTAGGCAAGTTGTTTATTAAGTTACCTATAACGCCAGAATACGAGTAGATTACCCGAATATCATGAAACTTGAACATAACCGGTGAAATGAGAGATCGGCGTACTCCTTAAGAGCGTACTGTCGTGATGTTATGTGATGAAATGGTATACACAATAAACATACATGCGATTGAAGCAACCCCGAGAGTTTTGCCGTTATTTATTGAAGAGTTCTGTTGTATATCTCCGAAGTTCTTCATCAGACCTTCACTAAATTAAAATGGGACCAATTTCGAAACATACAGTTTCAAACAAAATAAGAATTTTCAAAATCGGTCTACAAATTGACGGAGATATCGGTAAACAAACACAAAAAAAAAAACATAAAGTCGAACATAGAGCCTCCTTCATGGTAAGACGGTTAAAAACCAGTCTACTGCTTTCAGGATAATAGCGTTTCATGAAGCTGAGGTCCGGCCTGCCCTGGGTTCCGTGATTTTCTACATTGCCATTTTAATTAAAAAATTATGTACCTACTATAACAAAAGTCTTACTTTACATTAATCATAATAACAGCCTTTTGTTAACAATTAATTATTACGCACATTAATATATTACGGAATACAGGTCACAATAATATCGGGCACAACAGAGCTACACGATTTAATAGGATTACTCGTAGGTATAAGTTTCACGTCATTAACGCTGAGAGCTCTAATTAGGCAACATCGAGGCTCTACAATCGATACCTATTATAAATAAATCTATTAATTATTCATTTCGTGATTAATCACTGAAATGTGAATGTTATGTCTGGCAGTTTATCAAAAGGGCACCTAATGAGAGGTTTACATGAAGAGGTTCATGTCATGGCCTTAGGGTGCTTTTCCACCAAATATAGCGTAGCGAGGTGAAGCGCAAGGACAATATCTACCAATGGGATTACTTCATTGTCTTAGCCAGATTTAGCGCTGTTTAGGTGGAAAAGGGCCAGCTCAGACCTTAGACAAGTGACATTATATCAACGACTAGTGGACGCCTCGCGGTTTCACCCGCGTAGTTCCCGTTCCCTTGGGAATACCGGGATAAAAAGTAGCCTCTGTCACCCGGGGATAGTGTAGCTTCCCAACGGTGAAAGAATTTTTGAAATCGGTCCAGTAGTTTTTAAGTTTATTCGTGGCATAAAAAATACAAATCTTTCCTCTTTATATATTACGAGTATACCTATACTAACATTATAAAGCTGAAGAGTTTGTTTGTTTGTTTGAACGCCCTAATCTCAGGAACTACTGGTTGGAATTGAAAAATTATTTTTGTGTTGGATAGTCCATTTATCGAGGAAGGTATAGGCTATATAACATCACGCTACGACCAATAGAAGCGGAGCATAAATGACAAATGTTGCAAAAACGAAAAAAAAAAAACCTTTTTGAGAGCTTCCGTTGCGTGCGCTGCGTAAACGGTTTAAGTTACGCAACAATCATGTATGTAGGGTAGGTAGGGTAGATGGGTAGGTAGGTAGCCAGTTGACGGGAGCAAAGCCGCGTGGGACTGCTAGTAATATTATATATTAGTTATCAACGAAAGAATCGCCATAGAAAAGAAAGAAAGAAAGAAAGAAAAAGTGTTTTTTTTTTGTGTTTTGTTTTTTTTTTGTGTTTAGTGTTTATAGCGATTGGATAAATGACAAAATAGTAAACACGATCGAAATGTGACGTGATTTTCCTTTACATTTTAGAATGTCGATAGTTGCTGGTAGATAATGTGTCTAGAGCCTCAGAGCTATCTATCTTTAGGGTTATAAGTTTGAAGTGTGCACCTGTGTGTTTGTATATTTGTATATAAATGTATATCATTATACATATTATATATCATAGCTCCTAAACGGATGAACCGATTTTGATTTAGTTTTTTTTGTTGTTTGAAAGGTGAAATTACCGGTATCAGTTCTGCCGTTCAAAAATTATGGGCGTTTTACTGTTGTTTTTTTCGCAAGATATCGTATCATAATTACGTGTTCTATAGATTGTTGATAGAAGCGTGTCTACTATTAGATAAATTATGTAGTTTAAAAAGTATGAAAAAAAAAGAAAACTACACAAAAGTGAGACATGTGGGGTGTGTGTAGGTATGCAGGCGAGGAATATGTGCGTGGGAAGTGTGCACTTACAGCTGATAAGACACATCCTCACATCGCCTCGCTATCTCTCACTTCTTTGGTGGAAAACACCCTTAAGTTCCGGTAATTATAGTCACGGAAAAGACTGGATACTAGGTAACTAATTGGTTGTCATAATCATTAAGCTAGCTAATAGTACAAAGGTCAGTTGTGAAAGAAGATTTCATGGCATCATGGTTGGCAATCGTATTGAATTGGTGATCTTTTAAAGCATCATTGTGCCGTACGAGTAATAACCACATAGCTATTAACTTATTTTCGTATAGGTACATCATTCAGTCGTCAACCTTAGGGGGATGAAAGACAGCTCTTTTTGTTCTAAAATCTAAAGATATTAAGTTCACCAGCTTTTTAACCGACTTCCCTAAAAGCAGGAGGATATCAATCCGACTGATTTTTAGGGTTCCGTACCCAAAGGGTAAAAACGGGACCCTATTACTAAGACTCCGCGGTCCGTCTGTCTGTCTGTCACCAGGCTGTATCTCATGAACCGTTATAGCTAGACAGTGGAAATTTTCACAGATGATATATTAATGTTGCCGCTATAACAACAAATACTAAAAACCGAATTAAATAAATATTTAAGGGGGGCTCCCATACAACAAAGGTGATTGGTACGGAACCCTTCGTGCGCGAGTCCAACTCGCACTTGGCCGGTTTTTTTTAAAATGTGTGTTACCTAAGAACTTGTTTCTGGTTGAACCGATTTCGATGATTCTTTTTTTTAGTTGAAAGCTGATGCTTGTCATGTGGTCCCATTTAATTTACATCAAGATCTGATGAAGAACTTTGGAGATATACATCAGAACTCTTCAATAAATGACGACAAATCACTCGGGATAGCTGCAATCGCATTTCTGTTTATTGTTTACACCATTTCATAACATAACATCACACTAGTTCGCTCTAAAGGGGTACGCAGGTGTAAACAGTTCACCTTGGTATACTCTTCTTCCACCGGTTTTGTTTAAGTTTCATGTTATTGGGTTAATCTATTCTGGTTTCACTTTGGGCATTATTGGTACCAAGCGTTTATAACTGGAACATTATGTACCACAATTAAAAATGAAAAAAAAAAAACTTTTTACAAAAAATACAACCGACTTCCAAATAAAAACACTACAAAGTGAAAAAATAAGATCAATTTCGGAAGTCGGTGTCAAAAAACGAAGAAACGTAAACAAGAACATATGCTATTTATTAACCCCCGCCGGAAAAAGAGGGGTGTTATAAGTTTCACGTGTGTTGCTGTGTATCTGTGTGTCTGTCTGTGGCATCATAGCGCCTAAACGGGTGAACTGATTTTGATTTAGTTTTTTTTGTTTCTAAGGTAATTTTGTCGAGAGTGTTCTTAGCTATGTTTGAATAAAATCGGTTCAGCCGTTCAAAAGTTATGGGCGTTTTACTGTTCGAATCGGGGTGTTTTTAACCCCCGCCGGAAAAAGAAGGGGTGTTATAAGTTTCACGTGTGTTGCTGTGTATCTGTGTATCTGTGTATCTGTGTGTCTGTCTGTGGCATCATAGCGCCTAAACGGATGAACCGATTTCGATTTAGTTTTTTTTGTTTGAAAGGTAATTTTGTCGAGAGTGTTCTTAGCTATGTTTGAATAAAATCGGTTCAGCCGTTCAAAAGTTATGGGCGTTTTACTGTTCGAATCGGGGTGTTTTCACAAGATAAATGTGTCGATGGTTTTTGAAATTTTGAAATTTTACTTGTATTACTTTGGCGAGTTTCAAACACTTCAATTAGTTTAAACAATAATGTACTCCCAACTGGGTAGTTTTTGTCTAAATCGATTCCTAGAACTGGCCACATTTCCCGATGGCCTTTGTCACGCCGTTCACATCAGACTCACGTTTCGACTCTGTTTGTTTGGTCGCAGTAAGATATGAAATGGTTCGTATATATCTAAGTTTTCATAAAAGCCTGTAATTAAATCATTGCAGGACATAGCTCTCTTCTCATACAGAGAAGAAACGACCTAATATTATGCCTGTTGACAATTTCACCCTATGTTTCAGCTCGTGGCTAAATAATAACAGCCGCACGGGTCAATCTTCAAGGTTAAGCAACTCTTGACGAGGTCGGTCCGTGGATGGGTGACCATTTCAACATACCGAGTTTCCTCCGTGCCTCGGAAAGCACGTTAAGCCGTTGGTCCCGGCTGTCATTTGCAGATCTTTGACAGTCGTTACGGGTAGTCAGAAGCTTGAAATCTGACACCAGTCTTGCCAAGGAGTACCGTGTTACCTAGTTACTGGGTTGTGGAGGTCAGATAGGCAGTCGCTCCATGTAAAACACTGGTACTCGGCTGAATCCGGTAAGACTGGAAGCCGACCCCAACAACAATTGGGAAAAGGCTAGGCAGGCATTGGCATCTATGTTTCTGCATCAATTTAGGGTTCCGTACCCAACGGGTCCAAACGGAGCCCTACTGCTGTCACTCACGTGTCCGTCTGTCTGTCCGTGCTCCGAAGATTTTTTTTACTTCCCATTGACCTATGAACTTGAAATTTGGTGATAATGTTTATCATGTTATTGTTATGTTTGTTTATCATAAGTAACGTATATTTTACTAAAAAATACCGATATATTGATAAATTCCTAAATGTCCGAAGTCTGACACACACTAGGCCGGTTTTTTTTCATCATATAATTAAGAATACATGAAGATATGACGACCTGTTTCGCAAATAATATACATTACTTTAGGGAATGGGGCAGCTGAATATGAATCAGCATTTTTAATAGGACGAACTTTTTATTAAGTTATAATTAAAATCATCGATTTTGAATAAGTATGGCCTTCACATAATAACAGATGAAAATCATCATCAAAAAAATAAATAATACGATTAGTAGTAGAATCCTGTATTTTATTCAACATCGTATTATTAGTTTTAAGGTTCCGTACACAAAGGGTAAAAACGGGACCCTATTACTAAGACTCCATTGTCCGTCAGTCTGTCTGTCACCAGGCTGTATCTCATGAACCGTGATAGCTAGACAGTTAAAATTTTCACAGATGATGTGTTTCTGTTGCCGCTGTAACAACAAATACAACAGATAAAAAAATATTTAACTGGGGCTCCCATACAACAAACGTGATTTTTTTACCGTTGTTTGCGATAATAGTACGGAACCCTTCGTGCGCGAATACGACTCGCACTTGGCCGGTTTTTTTTTGTAATTACTGTTACTCTTTCACATCCTACAAATAAAATCACTCAACTAAAGTATCGCATTATGAACCTAAACGGCGAGAAGCCTTAAATATTTAATTTACAAGAAAACTAAATTCATTTACCGGAAAATTTGATACCGGTAGTTGCAAAAGTAAAATTATAGGAAACAATAAAATTCTATCTTTTGTTATTTCGGAGATTGCTGGTAAATTTAACTAAGATTACGTTAACGTTCGCGTTTGCGTTTCTGAGAACACGTGAATTTGTTCGGAGGTTGTTCAAAGAACGGATTGTTTATTCCTCACACTTCGATAGAGACTTGAGAGGAGTGAGAGGTAATCCATCTGTTGACGTTTAACCTTGTGTTTATTTTCAATACGTGCTTGTAAGAAGCTTATTGCCGTGTACTGAGCTACTTATTTATACCTTTGTACACAGTTCCGGGAATAAAAGCGGGTTGCTAATTATCGTTAATATGCATGTTCTTATTACGAAAAGCAGGTTTATGTCGAAGGCGGATGATAGGAAGTTGTGCCAGAAAGCGTTTTATACCGTCAAAGATTACATTGAGGACAAAAAGGCTTGGGATTGAGCTGCTCCATTTTTTTTGTTTGTTTTTTTACCCGACTGCCGAAGGAGGGTAATGTGTTTATCAGTCTATGTATGTATGTATGTTTGTTTGTTCCTATATGGCGTTCCAAAGACCAAACGCGTTAGCCGATTTTGGTGGTTCTTACGTCAATCGATTCGTTTTTGTAAATTGGAAAATAGAAAAATGGCGGCTTTTGGGCGCCATATTGTCGGGGCCCAATTTTTTTTCTTCCAAACCAATCGTGTAGGGTATCAAAATAAAGGGCTTCAAGAGGTGATTTCAAAAATATATAACACTTATATGTTTAAATGTAGGTACCTAATCCAAAAAAAAGTAACAAAAATGTTATAAATAAAAAAAAGTTAAATCAAAAAACCCGACTGCTTAAAAAGCGAACTAAAAAGACGTAAATAAGAAGGAAATCATGCTGTGCAGGCGCAGGATACACCAGATTTTGGTCAGCCAGCCCGCAAATATGTATCCTTCGACTGCACAGCATGATTTTCTTCTTATTTACGTCTTTTTTTTAGTTCGCTTTTTAAGCTGTCGGGTTTTTTAATTTTTTGATTTAACTTTTTTTTTTTGGTTTTCTTGCATTGACAAGAATCGTTGAGCTCCCTAAATTCTGAGTTGAGCTGCACGTTTATTGACAAATGCGTGCACTTACTGGACAGGTCCACTCTATCTAGCTGGTTCTTTCCACAAAAGACTATTTCTGACATCAATCTACATGGTCTTCACATGATCTAACCAAGATTTTGTCTGGACTTTAAAAGAGATTGTGACTTCTTAGTTTGTTTCGGCCTTTCTTCTCAGAGTAGTCGGTTAGGAAACGCCGACCTCATCTAGTTTTAAAACATATGATCAACACGTAAAAGTGTATGTACAAACCGACTTACAGAAATATCATAGGAAAAAGAGTTAAAAGCTATACACGGATGAAACATAACAAAAAATGTTGACAGGTACCTATAATGGGATTAATTTGATTTGACAGCCTCACCTACTCTTTGTATAACTACCCACTTTGTAGCCAAAAACCAAACAAGTAAAATTTTAAAATTTAAAAACCCTCCGACACATTTATATTTCATGCTACATAATTTATCTAGTACGTAGTAGATACGCTTCGATCGGCAATCTATTGAACACGTAATTATGACACGATATCTTGCGAAAACACCCCGATTCAAACATTAAAACGCCCATAACTTTTGAACGGCTGAACCGATTTTATTCAAACATAGCTAAGAACACTCCCGACAAAATCACTTTTCAAACAAAATACTAAATCGAAATCGGTTCATCCGTTTAGGAGCTATGATGCCACAGACAGATACACAGACACTCAGCAACACACGTCAAACTTATAATACCCCTCTTTTTCCGTCGGGGGTTAACAAAACAATCTTTTGTTCATATTATTTTAAAGTATACTAAGTTTATTGTGTTAATGGTCCTATGGGTGGAGCTGCATGCCGAAAAACAGGCTCTCATCTATTTCGGCTGCAGATGATCCCGCTGACATACGCACATAGTTTTTTTTTTTTTTATTAATAATCCAAATTGTGAACTGTTGTCTAACTCAATAAATTTAATTTTGTTTTTTTGGGCATTTGGGCCAAAAGGAGGATCAATTCGACGGTATTTTTTTTATTTGTTTTACCTCAGAACTTGTTTCGGGGTGAACCGATTTTGATAACTCTTTTATTATTTGAAAGCTGTTGCTTGTCATGCGGTTCTATTTAAATTTAATCAAGACCTGATGAAGAACTTTGGAGATATAAAGCAGAATTCTTCAATAAATGACGGCAAATCTCTCGGGATTGCTGCAATCGCATGTATTTTTATTGTTTACACCATTTCATAATATACCATCACGGCAGTTTGCTCTAAACGGGTACGCAGATGTGTACAGTTCACCCTGGTACACCCACATTCCACCGGTTCTGTTCAAGTTTCATGTTATTCGAATTATCTATTCTGGCATCACTGTGGGCATTATATGTACCTTACTATAGAACTTGTCCATTATATAACACTAAAAAGAGAAAAACCAAAAATTTTTAACAAAAAAAAACGACTTCTAAAGCAAAACACGACAAAGCGAAAATTTACTTTTTTTTCCGAAGTTTGTGTCTAAAAACGAAATACAGTAGGCACCAAAGACACCGACTTCGGCTAAAAAGTTTTTAAACATGCTTTAAATATTTACCACATCCTTTCTCTACGTGCGCGGTACGTAAGTAGAACAAAAATTTTACTATTACCGTTTTATTGAAATTAAACCGACTTTTCATCTTTTTCTTATCCAACGACCTAATCATTGACAATTAAGAAAAGGTATTCATTTCGCTTTAAATCGTTTAATTTCCATAAAACGTTAGTACATATTTGTTCAAATTACGTGCCGCGCGCACTAGGTATACACGATTCTCTAAAAGACAAAAAAAACCTTTTTAATGCGTATTCCGGGCCTGCATCTCGAGTTAACCCCTCGCTGCTGTTGCTGTGACGTCAGATCAAGCCGGGCGTGACACCAGGCTCGCTGCCCGACACGCTAGCAAGACCTCAAAGCTCACACAGTACACCCATTTCATCTATATTTTACTTTGTCGGCGAACAGAGATACCTGGCGAAGCCATTATGCTTATTTCTTCGTTAGAAAATAGTTCAGCATTTCGATTTGTAGATCTGCTCGATCGTGATATGTTTTCAACTTAGGCAGGGTGTCTTAGCGATGCCAAAAGTCTGAAATGTCTTTATGAAATATTTATAACGCTAATTATTACCTAGTGTCTAGAAAAGAAGCTTATAAAGCTATGCGCAAAGGATCCAAGAGTGTACCGAAAACATAGAGAGAGAGAAAGAGAGAGAGAGAGTGTAGAGAGAGAGTAGCGTGTACCTAGTTTTATCATCCTTCATAATGCGCACAGCAAAGGAGTGGAACTCACTGCCTGCGTCTGTATTTCCGAACGCATTCAACCCCAATCTCTTCAAAGTAAAGACGGAACCACACTTACGTGGCGTGGCGTATCGTGGCGCCTTCTGACGCAGTTGATTGTCTACAAAACACGTTGCGTTATGACGTAGGTTTGAACAGAGTCGTTTGATTGATGGATCCTGCGCCACGCCACGTAAGTGTGGTTCTGACTTTAGAGAGAACAGGCTTCTTTTGGGTAAGCTCACTCCATCGTCGACTTTATCTCTGTCACTTTAGACTAGAGTCAAGAGCAAATCTATCTATGTTTATCTATACTATTATTAAAAAGAGGAAAGATTTGTATTTTTGTATGTAACGAATAAACTTAAAAACTCCTGGACCGATTTCAAAACATCTTTCACTGTTGGGAAGCTACACTATCTCCGGGTGATAGGCTAGTTTTTATCCCTGTATTTCCACGGTAACAGGAACTACGCAGGTGAAACCGCGAGGCGTCCGCTAGTCTCAAATAAAAAACCGGCCAAGTGCGAGTCGGACTCGCGCACGAAGAGTTCCGTACTTGGTAAATTGCGGTTTACGATTTATGACGTATTAAAAAAAAACTACTTGCTAGATCTCGTTCAAACCAATTTTTGGTGGTAGTTTACATGGTAATGTACATCATATATTTTTTTTAGTTTTATCATTCTCTTATTTTAAAAGTTACGGGGGGGGGGGACACATTTTACCACTTTGGAAGTGTCTGCCGCTCAAACTATTCAGTTTAGAAAAAAATTATATACGAAACCTCAATATCATTTTTGAAGACCTATTCATAGATACCCCACACGAATGGGTTTGATAAATTTTTTTTTTTTTAGTTTCAGTTTCAAGTATTATTAAATTTATTGTTTTTTTCTATTTTTGGGTGAAAATCTTATTGCGGTTCACAGAATGCATCTACTTACCAAGTTTCAACAGCATAGTTCTTATAGTTTCGGGAAAAAGTGGCTGTGACATACGGACGGACAGACAGACAGACATGACGAATCTATAAGGGTTCCGTATTTTGCCATTTGGCTACGGAACCCTAAAAGTGTTATCATGTACTGCAAAGGAAGTAAGGCTGTAGATACAGTCATTGACCGGTCCCGTGCGTCTCGCAACCAGCGGATCCCCGCAACCTTCACCAGGTCATCGGTCCACCTGGTGGGTGGCCTTCCAACGCAATGTCTTCCGGTTCGCGAGACTCCAGAACCTTTCTGCCCCATCGGCCATCCGTTCTGCGAGCAATGTGCCGGTCAATGTGGCGACGCTTGGGGGAGGCCTATGTCCATCAGTGGACGTCTTTCGGCTGATATGATGATGATGAGATACAGTCAAAAGCGGACTTGGCGATAAGCCGAGAAAAAAGGTATATACCATAAATAAACAACTTATGTTATATGGGTATTTCATATTTTCTTTAAATCATATTTGCCCGAGGTGACGAAGTGAGAAAATGTGGTTTCCATTCCGACCCAGAATATGATCTAATAGATCGGGGGGATAGGCCCGGAATGGGATTTATTTATAGTCATTGAATTTAATATGAATTGAAATATGCGAACTGCAAGTGATTGGGTCGTTTATGGATATACTTACGCTTCTACCCGCGGCATTGCCTGCGTTCAAAGTTCAAATAAAAAGATCCCAATCGCCACCAAACTTTACAGGATTACCCGCTGGGTCAATCTAAAGATTGTCTGAAAATTTTATTAAAATCGGTCCAGCCGTTTCGGAGTCTATAAGGATTATACATACATGCTGAGATGGGAGCCTTTTTGGTCTCGTACGGGGTTTTCATTTTTTATTATTGTTTAAGTTTATGCTTATTACTCGTGTCTCCTGTACGGGTCACAAATAAATGTTTTTTCTTTCTTTATTTTTGTCTTTCTATACTTTATCTTTTATAAATAGAAAATAGATAAATTGTTAGCGGTAACTTTATTTATTGTTTCATAGCTGTCGCGGGTTTCGGTAACAAAAATTAATAACGGTGCCTCAGCCGGCCATATTTTTACCGGTATCCAATCATGTCTAAATTATTTTAAATTCTGACATAGTTGACCTAAAATTCGTCTCTGTCTACTGAGTTTAGTTTTCACTTTGATTTTAAAACGGTTATGATGATAATACTGGCGTTTGTAATTAAATCTATCAGAACCTTTTTTATTATTTTGTAAGTACAATTTATTTTTGAAAAGATAATTTCGCTTTATATTTTTAGCGCTAGTTGGGGTTTTTTTTTTAATTTGTTTTAGGCTCGCTTTTGACCACTATCTCGCCTGACGTTAAGTGATGATGTGGTCGACGGTGAAGCACGCTTGCCTAGAAGTAACCTATTCACTCTTGACTTGAAGACCCCTAGGTTTATAAAAAAAACATAATCTTTTTCTAGCGGTTTCACCCGCGTGAATGTTGGAAACACAGATATAAAATATAATTTCATTATGTGAAAATTAAGTGTCCGCACTAATAAAAATGTTTTTTACTGTGTGTTCCGTTCCCACAGACAAACCGTGTAAACGGTTTTGTGGGGCATAGTTCTTAAGTTAAGATTTAATAAACATGTACCTTAATAAATAAATAATAATAATAACTAGATGACGCGTTTGTGTGTACAACGCGTGTCAAAAAACGGAGTAAAATTACGATCAATTATCGTATGCCATATTGAGCTGTAGACTGCATAGAAAAATTGGCCGAGGCATTGGAAATGTTTTCTTTCATTGGTAAGTAAAATTGTTTTTAAATTGTTTGTGAAAAAGTGGCACGCTTGTTATTCATACAGATGGTGGGACTTGCGTTATCTAGTTAGATTTAGGTCTGTGGTCAGAAATTATTCCAAGAGGACTTAGATGCATCTACTGGGATATTGTATATACTTATTTATCCTATAACATATTCTCTATTATACCTAATTCCTGAAATACATTAAAAAGCATAGTATAGCTTTCACATTTTAAATAGTATGATGATGCATTGAAATTATAGTAGAGTTTGTCAATAGTAGCAATATTCAGTTGATTTTCAATACATTTTCAATTCACGAAGGTATCACAATCACCACGATATTCACAGTTGATAGGCTAACAAGCGCTTTTGGTAAATAAAAACAAACAATATTCATCATCATCATCATATCAGCCGAAAGACATCCACTGCTGGATATAGGCCTCCCCTAAGCGTCGCCACATTGACCGGTCCCGTGCGTCTCGCAACCAGCGGATCCCCGCAACCTTTACCAGGTCATTGGTCCACCTGGTGGGAGGCATTCCAACGCAACGTCTTCCGGTTCGCGGTCACCACTCCAGAAACTTTCTGCCCGATCGGCCATCCGTTCTGTGAGCAATGTGCCCTGCCCACTGCCACATAAGTTTGGCAATTCTTCGGGCTATGTCGGTAACCTTGGTTCTCTTACGGATCTCTACATTTCACATTTTTCATTTACAAACAATATTGGTTAAACGGAATTATATATTACCGGTAACTCTTTGAGTCTTTCAGCGAAATGATCACAGGTACTTCCCTGTACAAGCACAATTACCAGTCGAACGTTCTTACTACCGGGGTACAGGCTTCCTCTCGTTGAGAAGGAGTGGTCCATATACACCATGCAGGCTCAGTGCGGGTTGGTAGTTGTCACAAGGTCACACTTCCAATTTTTGGTTCTGCCAGACATACCGGTTTCGTCAAGCAATGCTTATGAAATAAATGAGAAACCCAAAAAAAAACGTCTGTCTGGTTTCGAATCCACGACTTACGAAGCATAAGTTATGAGCATAAGTTACAGCCGCTAGAATAAACCCAAAAATGATTCAGCATAAACACAACTACTTACATATCTCTAACAGTTAGTTTGGCCTATTTTAATACTTCCTCATAGCAAAGTTAGTGGCATCAAGTGAAATTAAAAAGTTGGAAAGTCACAAAAGTTTTGACCCAACAAGAAAGATTATGAAGAAAGGGGATGGGCCGAGACGGCGCGCTCGGTTTTCTTACAGGATTAAATAAGATAAACCTTTTGATAGTGGTAATCTCACTTGCTACATAATAATTACGATATTTCTACAAATTGAAAACATGACAGGTAAGGTACTATCAACAAAATAGAATGGTGACCCGTCTTATTCTTAATGTGTTATATATTTTCTAAAGTTTCGACCTACTTTAGAAAATATATACCTAATAATATATAAATATGTATATGATTTATTTTCCTAGCAACATACCTACAATCAATATAATAAGACAATAACAGTCAACAAATATTCAAAACATATTAAGTGCAGCGCACAATAGATTGACAAGAAAACTTCAGGTTTTCAAAAAAAATATCGGTTTAGTGGATAAGGATCAGAATATAATTATAATGCTGACTTATAAATAAAATAATGTATAATAATAATGATGCACGCACAAATATAAATGGGAGAGAGAAAGAACTCACGCTACAAAAAGTTCGTCCGCATCGCTGTCAATGGCAAAAGTGCCCAGAAAATTGCCGGCATTTATTGCCATTGATAATAATCAAATTATTGGACTATAGGTTACTAGTAAACAACTAGCCATTTTAGAGTTATCCTCAACAACACAAACAGGTTCTTCCGAATTCTGCTAAAATGATTGCTCAACAAAGCCTTTAGGGAATGTGCGTAAATATTTAGATATGTACAAATGTTTACAGATAACGCAATTCCAAGCTGCTCCAGAATACCAGATACAATAAACACAAGTACTATACGTACAATCAATTGGTATTCAAATTACATATAAACTTCTCGTACACATGTTATTCTGTCAGAGTAAATTAAACGGTGCAGTTATGTTTACACTAGTCATGGGTGACTGTGAACAGGCTACACAGAACTGTCTACATTCTCTACATATGCCAGGGCCGGATTTAAAGGCCTTGGGGTACTAAACAAATGGAGGCCCTCAAAAATTTTAGGAACACAATATAAAATATCACTGTATTCAATAAAATTTTTAGGAATCCATTTTTTAGGGTTCCGTACCCAAAGGATAAAAACGTGATCCTATTAATAAGACTTCGCGGTCCGTCTAACTGTCTGTCTGTCACCAGGCTGTATCTCATGAACTGTGATTGCCAGAAATTTAAAATTTTCACAGATGATGATGATTGTGGTCAAGCGCGAGCGAAAGTGTCAATTTCCAGACACAATAGAAATTACCATTGTTTTAATCCGATTCGGAAATATGGACAGTTGAGCTGATATTATATATAGAAAAGAAAAAAAAGATGATGTATTTCTGTTGCCGCTATAACAACAAATACTAAAAACAGAATAAAATAAATATTTAAGTGGGGCTCCCATACAACAAACGTGATTTTTGTGCTGTTTTTTGCGATAATTGTACGGAACCCTTCGTGCGTGAGTCCGACTCGCACTTGGCCGGTCTTTTTTATATTTTAGCTGTGCAAGGGCCTCTCCCAAATCCTGGCAGGTAACTAAACAATACTTAAGTTTTAGTTTAAGCGAAGATCTTTGAGCTCTTTTTGTCGAAAATACATTAATAATTTCGGTGAAATTCAGTTCTCTGAATAAAATAAATGAAATTGTGAAGTTTTTGTGGAGCCCGCGAGGCTAGAACTCCTGTTGCTCCCTGCCCTAAATCCGGCCCTGCGTACTGTATGTTTACTCACAGCTCGGTCTGATTGCTTATACACTTTCTATTGGTGGCAGGAAGTAACACATTACTATTGTTTCTTGTTTCCCCTTTTAACTAACTATTACTTATTTTTTTCATCACATCATAAAATGGCGGACGATTAATATCAATTACAAAGTTATAGCGTCTATATTACTTGTTAATCGCAGTTCGTGTTAACTTTTATGGGAAAAAATTCCATCATGTTTGTTATAAGTTACCTTTGAAGTTACGACTTTGGCGTGATTTTGTGCTGTTTATAAGGATATTAACAAGTTATGGAGTTCAGTTATGAATCAGATTGACAAACCTTAAACAAATTTCTGTAGTAGAATTTGGTATGAGGAAAAATGCAGCCATAATGGCCCATTTTAAAAGTAAAGCTGATCTATACCCATTGCATTTACATGAGCATTTTAGCATTCATGTTTACCAAATGACCAGATGCAATATGCTCGCATAAACAATGCATCCAGCTGCTCTGATAACAATAAGTTTTCAAGAATAATAAAATTCATACCGGTTGCATTCAAAACGGGGGACGTACAGTAACGTACGGTCCAATTTTGGCGCACAATTTACCTGCAGATGCAACAAACACAAAGAGGCTATATTTCCGCGAGGAGTACTGCAGGGGAGGAGGGTAGGAGGGCAGGCGTGTGCCGGCTCGGATTACGGCGGCCATCTGCCGGCGACACCGAACAATCAAGCTAACGAGGCGCGCTCGCGACACCGGATTAAAGCCTAATACCGCTGCGAACAATACCGTCGACGCCCTTTATCAGTTACACTTAGACGCTAACAGATCGCTCGTGTCGCGACAATGGCCCTTCTTGTTTATGGCTAATCCTAAGTGGATTACTCGCGGCCCGCAGTACGCGACGCAAAACAATCATCACGCAGTAGTTCTGCTCCATAAAAAGAAACGAGCTCGGCGAACGACGAAACTTTGATACACTCGGATCTATATAGAAGATTTATGTTTCGGAATTTAATGAGATTATACCACAGTGTTGTGTTAATGTTAAAATGTAACAGAGTCATGACAATGCTATCATTTAATCGTATGTTGTGTCACGCGTATAAATTGTCTCCATTGGTTCCACGCGGCGCAGCGCTACGCAGGCTACAATATGAAACCGCATGAAATGAATGTCGCTTCGGTATGAAAACGAGTTTGTCGATCGCAATATCGTTTGCTCACTCGTGGCTCGTTGTTCATAACGACACAATGTGTACGCACTTATTAAACTGTAGCAAGCCATAACGGTCTCGCCTTCAATTTTTGGTTGATGTTGATCCAATTTTCTATCCTTGGCATACTTTGCTGGATGCCGTCCAATTGTGAAACCAGTATTCAGTCATTTTATTAGTCTTCGACACGATGTTTAGCAGTAAAGTAGGTGATCTGGGCTAGAAAGAACACTAATATTTTCTACCACATTTTTGGGTATTACGTCATGTAACTCAACCAAATTATTGAATAATTTTTATTTAGGTACTATCAGTTTAATTGAATACTGACCTGTCGTAGTCTTCATTTGGTATTACTATACTGATCATTCAAACAAATTTTTAAAAAACTGATAGGTACTATCAACAAAATTGAATCCTGACCCGCCTTCGCCTTCTGCTGTGTTCCTACGCAGTGTGTTGGGAGGTGACGCGTCAAGAAGCGTACGGTGACGGATCGCCAGTCGCTTGTTTATTCAATAGTTTCCGTCTCAAACCAGGATCAGCGATAATCGCTGATCCTTTTCATCGCTTTGTTTTGTCTTCGATGATTACGACTGGCTCTTTATCGAGTGTTTACAGAATTGAACTGAAGACGTTGTGTTTATGTTGTTTCTTGATGACATGACAATAGATATCAGTAAACATTGAGGGGAACAAAGCTTTTGACAGATAAATTGTTACTTAGTACAATACATAGCACGGAGCCAGAAAAAAATAAGTAAACAAATCTCCTTAGGCCTCGACTTTGTAGTTGAGTCAGACAGAAAAGCCTAATTAATTAAAAGCCTACCTTGCCTAAACTAAACTAAGTACAAATATTAAACGAAGCTAGATTTTTTGAAGTGTGGCTTTTATTCTATGTTATTTTTTGTATTAAAAGGTGCTTTTTGTTTTTAAATCAAATTTTACTTTATTCACAAAATACTTTTTTCCAACTCGGTCGGATTCAGCTGAGAACCAATGTGAGACTGGTGTCAGATCTCAAGCTTCTGACTACCCCGTAACGACTGTCAAAGATCTTCAAATGACAGCCGGGACCAACGGAGGCACGCTTTATTTGCAAAACATAATTTTACAAAATACGCAAGCACATAGTCTTGCTGCAAAATTAAATTTCAAAATTGCTTCTGTTTTCAGACGGCAGCCACAGCTGGCTGTAACCACGCCTCACGTTAAAGAATCCCGGCGACTTGGATGCTCACTTTATTTATTCCAATTGTTGTTCCACTCCAGCGTCAGCAAAGTTCTAAATTAAGGAGATAGTTATTGCTGATAAATCCTGAAGTGTTACTCTTAGCTGTACCTACAGTGCGAGCCGAGCATCCAGATAATGTACGCGGTATTATACCCTGGGTTTATCGCCTTTGTTTTCAAAGTCACTGAACAAAGCCTGATGGTGACTTTAGATTTTTGAAGTATCGATTATTTGAGTTTACACTAGTCGAAAATTCTTCCATACAAACGTAGTCTAGAGATTACTCCACTGTTTGACGATTTACGTTCAAAATAAAAAAAAAAACAATTTGTCTCATCATTATCTAGTCCTTTATGGAAATAAAAATGTAAATAATATATTTGAAAATTATGAGCGTCGAAAGTTCCATTTTTCAACACTAATTTTAACGCATCTTTGGGCGTAAATAAATACCATAAGAAGAAGGAAAACTGCAAAACGAGGATACAGGGATAGATTAATTCAACAATGCAAATAATTTTATTTTGAAAATATACATTCAGTAGTTTTACATGATATCTAGTCTCGCAAAGGTCTGTTTATAAAAAATCGCGCGCTCGTTTTCGTCCTAAATCATCATCCATTTCGCTACAAACTTGCAAAAGTGCTAATTCGTACACGAACTAGGTTCTTACTGCTCATCACAGCATCTATTTCTTTCGCACGTATTGTCGGATAAGATAGCATGCATTTTAACCCCGCGCACAAAATAGTTCGTGCCGTCGACTAGTTCAACCTTAAAGGTGATGTACTGTAACTGCTGATATTTGTAGAAGGTATTTTATTCTCTAATGCTTCTTATTAAAATAGCATTCCTATAAAATGGTTAACTGATTCCATAAAAGACATCGAAGACAGAGGCTTTCGTAGTGACAAATTAAAAATGTTGGCGAGATTAGTTCTGACTCGGGTGACGGGCCCCTGAATGGGGACGGAATTCAATGAATAGCTTCCCAACTCTCACTAAAGTGGCCAATCTCTGCCAAGATTACGTCACATTAAGTCCCTTTCTCACAATCCTCCCCTTCAAATGACGTACTCACTAGTTGACCACTACTCAACCCTATTATTGTGAACATTTACCGATTCTTAATGTGTGTAGAGTCCACTTGATGTCAATTTTGTCCACAATAATATTTTATCATCAAAGAATGGCTGATAAATGGATTTGTTGTGATATTTTCCGCGCTCTATTGGTTATTCTGGAAGTGCATCGCAATATTTCCCACTTATGGTGGGCATACGAAACAATACACGATAGATGAGCGAACAGCGCGGCGACCACTTGTCAACGCATCGAGCACGGCGCGGTCGGGGGTGCAAACTAAGCGTTCCTGCCAAAAGTACGTGACCTTAATGTATATCAATCCGAGCGTGATTTATACAGGAGGGATCTGTAAAATATGATATAAAATAAACATTGACAACCAGAACGATGAAATACGACGCAGCGTTGTGATTTAAGGGCGCGTTTCACGAGATTTTATGGCGCCATAAAATCAGTTCCCGCTCTGCTCCCGCCTCCAAAGAGCGCACGTACAGCACAGATTTGACAAAACAGACGACGGACATTTATTTGTTCGCTAGTTTTTTTTTTGCAAGTTTTATGGACTGCTGCCAAGTTTATGGTCCACGGACAACGGGAGAACGCTTTGACAGTGTAAAATTGGGGGACGCGATTTGATTTGTCTATACCACTTCTTACCCCTTTCTTGTAGGTAAATTTAGATTTTCAAGGGTTTTTCAAATGCATTTTGATGACGAATTGGAGTTGCGATTCATCGTTCAGATTCATTAGCACATTAGTATGTGCCACTCAAGTATAACAAACCATAGCAATGATGATGCATTCAGGAATTTAGAAAAAACACTTCAGCTTTAATCAGATGCTCTTCTTTAAACAGTTTATTAAATATACCTGTAGGGAATTGTCAGGAAAAGCCTTTTTGTATGGGTCCTTTTTGGGCGAGGAGTTAACAAATTAACGTCTTGCCCGGTATGTAGCATTACAAAGTAAGCCTTAAGTTTTGAAGAATAACGTAAATGACATTGCAACAGACACGTAGGTTGATCTAGACTATTCTAGACGAACAATCAGTAACTATCACTGCCTTTCTCTTCAAGTTTTATCACAAATAGGTACTTTGAATTCAATACCAGTCTTTTCTTGGTCAATTTTCTTTCTTAGTTTTTACCTTGTTCGCGCCTAAACCTAGTGTCAGGTGTTAATTCAAGTTGACATCTGTCAGACTTGTTCTAAAACCATAACTAAATCTTTAGTGGTGTTGACACGGCCTCCTGACTATTGCGAGGCCGCGAGCATTTAGCAATCTTAATTGGCCTGTCTTATCACACACACCCATAAAAATCACTTTCCTAACATGCATACACTGCGGTATTATTTACTATTAAATTCCCAAAACAATATTTCATTGATGGCTATTGATTTAACGTAAACCACATTTTATTTATTACTTACGCGAGCTTGAAATGGAACAATATATTTTCTTCTAGACACCTTATAAATAATGTATAGATCTGGGAATCTTGGCCATTTTTTGAGAGTTTAGGTAGGTATCAATGTTTTTACGGTAGACGAGTTTTATTTATTATTTTACGTATCACGTTCATAAAAGGTACAAAAAGTAAATAAATAACGAAGTCATATCTGTTTTGGAAACTTATTCTGTGTATTTAAACTGAACTTTATTTGATGTGAAAAGATTGGTTTAATTATAAATTTACTTCAGAATTTGGTGAGCCAAGTCAGCTTTAAAAGTTATATATGTGGTGGAGGGTAACAACCCTACATTAATGATTCATTCTTGAAAGAAAAACTTTATAATTATGGACTATCATAAAATCAATAACACTTTCCTCACTAGGCCCAGGTCCCTATTATCAAAACTTCTAAAATAATATTATAAAGATGAAAGATTTGAATTTTTGTATGTAACGATTAAACTTAAAAATTACTGGGCCGATTTCAAAAATTCTTTCACCGTTGTGAAGCTACACTATACCCGGGTGACATAGGCCACTTTTTATCGCTGTATTCTCACGGGAACGGGAACCACGCGGGTGAAACCGCGAGGCACCCGCTAGTTACCAATTTTTTTTTTTAATACGACCACGTTTTGGAAAGAATTAACGCAGAACTGGGAACATTGGAAAGAATGGATGTGGTTTTTGTCCAGCATTAGTACACATTATAATAGCTAATATGTTTTTTTTTCAATATAAAAACAACTTTTTTATAACTTGCTTTTTAGCTTACTATGCATTGTCATCTAAACCAAACGTATATGCAAAATTTCATCTTAATCGGTTGAGGATAACTGCTTTTTGCAAGATTTGACTCGAACATACATACATCCATACATACATCTATACATACATCCATACATACATCCAATCATACATCCATACATAAATCCATACATACATCCATACATCTCGTATCAGCTTTTTACTAAAAGAGCTCGTAATAAATAAGACATACACGACGAAAACACAATCAAACTACAGTCAACATTTGAAGGATCAACAGTAAGCTTCTAATGTTTCTACATACCCTAACTACAACAAACGTTGTTGTAGTCAGCTAATCAGTTTGTCTTATTATGTAGTAATCTGTGGAAAATGTAGTGGGTAGTATATTTGTTAAGTCATAAGTTTTAGACACTTTGTATATTTTTAAGACACTTTGTATATTTTTAATAACTTTGTATATTTTAGTATACTAATATTTGTTTTCCTTATATAAATAAATAAATTTTATACTATTACCAACTAAGTAACAATATTGAAATCTGGGATAGAAAATCTAATGAGTCAGTAAACTAAGGAAAAACTTTTAATACTCGGTATCGAGTTCTAGAAGTTTTAGTTGCGAACCAGCTCTGTTATACCACTCATAAATTAACCGAAGTAAGTTCCTGCACTGAACACTTCGTTTAAACAACAAACAATACAACATCACGGAGTAAACCATAAAATTAAATAATTAAGAAAATTTATTTACCAGGAAATGAGAAATTATTTTCCGAAAAAATCATCTTGTATTGTTTCCTTCTTCCTGATCATTCTTAGTTACGTTGACGTGTCCCTTATGTCCTTATGTTGGCAGTGACATATCACTATGTTCCACATTATGTATGATATTAATTTCATATCATTTATGACCATGTCTACTAGTTTACATTGTCGTTGTAGAGTTTTAAACATTTTAGGTTTAATTGAGCAACGGTCATTATTGCCAAAATTGTTTGCCGAAAATGACGGCTCTAAAGAAGTTTTGTTTACCTACTCATCATTCAACCGAAAGCACTCACTATTGTACATGAGTTCCCGAAGCGTAACTAGATCCACCGGTCTAGTGCGTCTCGCACCCAGCGGATGCCTAAGACTTCATTCCAACTGTGGTGGGAAACCTTTCTACGCTGCGTCTCTATTGGACAGTTTTGATTGTACATCACGCATCACGTAAACTAATCGAAACAAATAAAGATAACGTTTATTGGGTCTGGTACAGCTTCGGTTAAAGAACGTAGAACCCGCAAGAACCAGCAAAGCATGCACAGTAATGCATTTTGCACTCAAATTAAACCTTTTCTAACCTATCTCTGAACGAAATTGATACGGCAGACTTTACGTGTAACAATTTGTGAAGGGCATTACGCGGGTAGTTTTCTATAGAGCTAGGGGTAGTACGACTAGGCTTGCGACAGCAATAACCAACCATTCGTCAGGTGACACTGACAGCTTTAGATTGCTATCTAGACGACTCCCTAACTATATCCTAGATGTTTTTTACCCGGCTGCATGGAAAGGGTTATGTTTTTCGTGCGTATCTTGTATTATGTTTGTATGTATGTAATATTCTTTATTACCTCGTATCTTTCAAACCACTTGACGGATTTTTACAACTAAGACATCGTTAGATAGGTCTTGGCCGCCCAAGTGTTCTTAGATAAATGCCGTTAAAGAATAAGAATCATGGCGGATTTTAGGCGCCATTTTGTAGAAGTTGAAATATTTTTTTTCTTCGCAACCCATCTAGTGGGGTATCAAAATTAAGGGTTTTTAGAGGTCATTACAAAAATATATACCACTTATATGTTTAAAAGTATTTATTAAAAAAATATGCACTAAAAAGTTGTAAATAAAAAATGCTAATTTAAAAATCCAAAAACCCGACTGCTTAAGAAGCGAACTAAAAAACTGAAAACAAGAAAAAAACATGCTGTGCAGTCGGAGGATACATATTCGCGAACTGCCTGATTCTCCGACTGCACAGCATGTTTTTTTCTTGTTTTAGTTCGCTTCTTAAGCAGTCGGGTTTTTGATTTTTAAATTAGCTTTTTTTACAAGAACAACATTTACAAGGTCATGGAGGTAAATTAAAATAGTTTATACTCTCCTAGTTATAAGAAACTCTCATCTGAAAATCTTTATTAACGACGCTAATAATAAAGTTTCGTTTGACAGTTCATTTTATCTTAATTAAGTTCAATCACTCGATACGACGAAGAGACTGAAACATAACAAATTTAATTTGATACCTGAAAAATATTTTCCAACTTCAAAAGCGATTTTACTTTTTATGAATATTCCCAGCTCAACATATAAAGAGCTCGAGGTGAAAATTGTGTCCTCGATCAATCTGCAAAAGTTTGTTAGTACCTGTCTACTAAAAACTTAAACCTATTTGATTTCGAACGCGTTAGCAAGTTCGGAGTTCTCCCGAGCAAACAGAATGATACCACACGATTAGACCTTTCGCAAAGTATTTGTATGTACATATGTTTGTAAAACGCCTACGTTTTGCATTATCAGGACGGATAGGGGTCCTGCTCCCGTACTTATGAATAAATGGATACTTTACAGTTGTGCGTGTGGGCTTTTTTGATTCCGTAACTAAATGTACAATACGATCCTTATGGTTAGTCAGACCATTCTGCCTCCCTTTATGTCAGAACTTGTTTGCAGTAACATTTTCAATTGCATAATTATCTCTGTTGTCCAAATCTTTGCTTTGAACACAGTTGGCAGTAAATCTTGCAATATCTACTCCATTGTAAAGTTTCTGGATAAATTATTATAATGCTGACGTCATTTTATCAGCTCCTAAACCGCGGTCTCTTACCATAGTGAGCAAAATGAAACACGACCATGTACTTAAGCGAACAAAGAAGTAACACTCGGAGACTACTGAGTCATAAAGGCCATTGTCTCCAAATTGCCGTAGGATTATAAAAATCGTAATGGGATTATTGTTTAGTGGGCGACAACGCGACGAGTCAACGACAACGCGACGGACACGGTCTGAACATTTCAATTACTGCACGCATTGTTTGCTGTGGCTCACGCGGCCGGCGGCGGCGCGCTGTTTATCGAAGTCCGCTGACTCTGATGAGAGCCCTCACAAAATGATTAATCCTGCACTACAGTGTAACAGACGCGGTTGCGATACACTGCTGACTTATGGGCACACACTCCATCGTATTAAGCTCCCGTATATGTGCAACTGCGGAGTAAGCATCCTTTATTTCATGATACACTGTCTGTCAGAATAAACGTATTATAAGTCAGGATGGAATTATAGAAAGGATTTATGCTTCAGGATTCAAGATTAAGAAAGTCGTAAATAAATAATCCTAGTCTTAACAACTTTTTCATGGAGATTAATGCGAGAGACGTCTCGAGTTTATCTAACTCGGCTGAAAAATCTAATGTCGCCTACAGCACAAATTACTGGTAGCTTAAGAACTACTGTCGCAGTCTGAAAGCCCAATGACGCTAAATTAGATCACTGTGAGCAAGCGAAATAGGTTAAATGGATTTTACGGCAATTTAACATTCACTATACAATAAACAGAAGACGGCGTAAATACAAAATGTCAACTCGACGGAGTAATGAAGTAAATTATAAAAATTGCTTGTATTTCTCTTGTCTTAGATAACGGACGAGGATTTTTTTTTTTTGAATATTAGCCCGCCTTGATTCTCCGAAACGATAAATAGTAGGGATCTTTGTTTTTCTTAAGACATTGTTTGTTTTGGCTTCGGATTTTATATCAAAATGGGGACATTATGGTGTTAGAAAAAATAACATTGTCGTGATTTGAGTTGCTAAATAGGGATGTATATTTTTGTATGGAAGACGGTTATTAAGATGTTTTTGTGAGGGCATTCGCGGTGCTTGTTGTGTCACAGAACAATTTTATTAGCGTGTTGTTTAGACAACCCATCGTGCGTGATATACAGCGTGTTCTTGGAAACAATGCCGAGCTGGTGAGTGTTGCTAGACTTTGCTTTTAGAGAACACGCTGAGAGATATGTAGTAATAATAAAGTAGGATTTTATATAGTGTGACTGTAAAAGAAATTTTACAGAAACAATAATTTTATGCATACCGTGTATACCCACTATCACCAAAGACCAGGGAAAATGTAAAGCTATCAGACAGAAACGACAAAAAAAAAAATTAAAAGGAAAAGCACGTTTTAATTTGGCCTGGTCTATTTTTTGCACTTCACTGTAAATAGTCACAGGTACTTGATTTGACGTCACAGGTCACTGCACACTGACATAGTAGGAAACAAGAGGCTACCACAGATACAAATCTTACTAGATGACGCGATTGTACGTACTTCGCGTGTCAAAAAACGGAGTAAAATTATCTGAGATTTTTATTTAGCATTATCGGCACCGCAAATCCACCGAATTCTAGAAAAATGCCTTTTTCTGCCACATTGAGCTGTAAGGACTGTGTAGAAAAACTTTGCCGAGGGATTGGAAATGTTTTCTTTCATTGGTAAGTATATTTGTTTTTAAATTGTTTGTGAGAAAAAGGCACGCTTGGTTTTCATACAGATGGAGGGACTTGCGTTATCTAGTAAGATTTATATCTGTGATGGCTACAGACAAAATACAAATAACAAGAAAAATTTCCAAAATTTTAAAAACCGACATATTTATCTTGCGAAAACACCCCGATTCAAACACTAAAACACCCATAACTATTGAACGGCTAAACCAATTTAATTCAAACATCAACAACAGAACACTCTCGACAAAATCACCTTTCAAACAAATAAAACGAAATCAAAATCGGTTCATCCGTTTAGGCGCTATGATGCCACTGACAGACACACAGATACACAGCAACACACGTGAAACTTATAACACCACTCTTTTTCCGGCGGGGGATAAAAACAAATGCCCAACGACTCAAAATCAAAATCAATAATTTTTATTTCACATAGGCCTACATGGGCACTTATAAAACGTCGACAAAAGGTGCACGGTTCGGGTTGGTCGTTTCCTATGGAGAAGAACCGACAAGAAACTCCACGGTTACTCTTTTAAAAAATTGTTTGGTTTTACAATATTTCCATGTTACAGCAGTACTTAGATGGGGGGACAACGCAGGCCCGATAATAAGTCGTAAGAAACTAAAACAAAAAATGATTATATAATAAATAAACAAAATATTAAAAAAAGTAAAACGAGATAAAATGTTAACAAATATTAACAATCTAGAAATCTAGAAGGCCTACAATGTTCACACATTTACAAAACAATCGGTAAAATAATCTATACAAAGTATAACAAGACTAAATTTAACACGTGGCACAAATGTTGTTATCAGTGCTGTAACTATTCTTAGCAAAGGGCTATAAAGATAATTGAGAACCATTGTAAAAAGTCTTATTAAATGAAGAAAAAATGAGATTGAGAATAGTTAGAGACATCCACATATTTGTGCCGTTTATGAGTTACCAGGGAAGCCGCATGCGCAGAAGGAGCTAAAACCAAATATTTTTATCTACAACGTAGTCCTTGATTTTATAATATGTTTTTTTAACAAGGACACGTTTGATGTGATTTTTGAACTTTCCATCGGTCAGTTCTGTAACTGACTTTGGCAACTTGTTATAAAAGCGTATACTGTTTATAAGAAAAGACTTGCTAGTTTTCGTTCGACTCTAATGTACCTTCTCCGATGGGTAAGAAATTCGTAGTGATTTATACGTACACGTAAATAGTAATCTAACCACGGGTACCCGCGGTTAAAGTTGCTCAACTCGGTAATGTAACGGTCGAAGAGCTCTGAATTGTGTTAAATAAAACCCTTTAGATAGTCCCAATATATTTTTCCTAACTTGCTTCCGAGGGTGTTTTGATGGGATTTAGAGCTTTTTCATTCCCATGGGAAAACGTTGTATGGTTTTTGCTCTGATTAATCGCTTGCACGTTTTGAATAAACAATGATAGTATTGATATCTTTTTCTTTTCTCGTGTCGGTCGTATACATAAAGGATGATATTTAATTCCTTGACAATATTTTAGAGGGTTTTTATACATTATTAAAATAATATGGCGATATTTCTCATAAATATGAACAACTTTCACTAGAGTTACAACTGTAAATAAAGCTTATTGAGTTTCGAAACAATGTAAAGAGCTGCTAATATTTTTTCTTCATATTAGAGTTGGTCACTAACCCTCTTATTAATAAACGCAGAATAAAGTTATACCAAATTTAAACCTATGAAAATGTATGGGTATTCCCTGTATAACTTTATTCCGTGTTTATTAATAAGACGGTAAGAGAAAAGTGCTCATATTCATGAGTACTTGCATTCATTCCTAGAAATATAGCTAATCAATTTAAAAAAAATTAATATAACAAAATGCAATCTATACAATATTTCGGAAGTCGGTGTTCCTGTTTTTGTATCTTTGTTTTTTAACACTGACTGTTGAAATTTAAGTTATTTTTCACTGTGTAGTATTTTTATTTGGAAGTCGGTTGTATTTTTTTATAAAAATGATTTTATTTTTCGCTATTTAGTTGTGGAACATAATGAGCAAATTCAATAGTAAGATACCTATAATGCCAAAAGTTATGCCTGAATAGATTATCCGAATAAAATAAAACTTTAACATAACCGGTGAAATGAGAGTGTACCAGGGTGAACTGTACATCTGCGTACCCCTTGAGAGCGTACCTGCGTAATGTTATGTTATGAACTAGCGTAAACAATAAACATACATCAGAAAAGCGATTGCAGCTATCCAGAGAGATTTGACATCGTTTATTGAAGAGTTATGTTGTATTTTGTATATCTCCGAAGTTCTTCATCAGGTCTTGATCAAATTTAAATGTGACTACAAGAGAAGCGAAAATAATCATAAAAATCGGAGCTACCTCTCCCATCAGCTACTTAACAATCCCACTATACATCATCTGCCTAGCCTTTTGCCCTATAACTATTGATGGGGTTGGCTTCCAGTCTTACCGGATTCAGCTGAGTACCAGTTTTTTACGTGGAGCGACTGCCTATCTGACCTCCACAACTCAGTAACTGGGTAACACGATACCTCTTGGCAAGACTGGTGTCAGATCTCAGGTTTCTGACTACCCGTAACGACTGTCAAATATCTTCAAATGACAGCCGGGACCAACGGCTTAGCGTGCTTTCCGAGGCACGGAGGAATCTCGGTATGTTGAAATGGTCACTCATCCACCGACCCTTGACGATCAACCCGTGCGGCTGTTATTATTTAGCCACGAGCTCTTCAATTCCACATACATAACAACTAATATTTAATGAAAAGATAATTATTTTCACAAGTAATTTCCGCGTTACCGTTTCATTTCTAATGACGTGTTGAAGTCAAGGTCTTTTTGAATACGTAGGCGTCAACGTCGTGTCAGAATTAAGGAGACACAAACGCAATAACATGTCATTTTCAGTTTTAAATGAAACACATTGTTTTTTAAATACACGAGGAATAAATTAACACTGAATTATGTAGAGTGACATCATTCGTATTATCTATCTATACTAATATTATAAAGGAGGAGGAAGGAAAGATTTTTATTTTTGTATGTAACGAATAAACTTAAAAACTACTGGACCGATTTCAAAAATTATTTCACCGCTAGGAAGCTAGACTATTCCCGGGTGACATAGACTACTTTTATCCCTGTTTTCCCACGGGAACGGGAACTACGCGGATGAAACCGCTAGGCATCCGCTAGTTTTTTATATCTTAATTTTCAGAATATTTTCATTTTGATATGCCTTCTAGATTTCTAAATGCTTGTTAACATTTGTTAACTTTTTATCTCGTTTTACTTTCTTTTGTTTATATAATATTAAAACTTTTTTTTTCATTTTTTTTACTTTCTTACGACTTGTAGTCGGGCCTACGTTGTCCCCCCATATCTAAGTTCTAATCCTGTAACATGGAAATATTGTAAAAACCAACCTTTTTTTTTAAAGAGTAACCGTGGTGTTTCTTTCCGTGCACCTTTTGTAGACGTTTTATAAGTGCCCATGTAGGCCTATGTAAAATAAAAATAAAAAAAAATGATTTTGATAAAATCTTACACTAATGTGATCTAGTTTTAGTTTGCTATTCAGCATGTGAAAAATATGGTAAGAAACTTCGATTTCAATTCAAAAATATATCCATCTTACTCGAAGTACTACGACAGAATACATTTCAGAGATTTGTAGAGTTCTTCAGAAGCAGATAAACTGAATAACTAAAACCCAACCTAAGTATTGGTCGAGAGAAAAATATGATTGTCTACCCATAGAGAACAAGAGACCTAATTTATCTAATGAAACCACAAAAGGGTACATAACTGTGCAAATATGCACAGCAGAGAGATTCCAATCATCGGGACAATATTGTCCACTCAATATTGCGACCCGAATTAGATTTGAGTTTTGTGCACGCATTAATACTTCTGGTGGAAAGCAATTCTTGTTACTGGCCAATCAAGCTAGGCTTACCAAAATTCAAATGCAATATGTTTTGATAGGTCACAGCCTCTCGCTGTAATCAAATTCAGAAATGTCTATGATTTGCACTTTATTGCACAAATGCTGGGCACGCACAGTTATGGGCGGTCTTATCCCCTAGGTAATCTATTACAGAGAACCTTTTGTATTCGATGGACCCTAGTATATATATAAGAGCAGTGGTGACCCAGAGAGCAGTGGTGGCTCAGAGCGCAGTGGTGGCTCAGAGAGCAGTGGTGGCTCAGAGAGCAGTGGTGGCTCAGAGAGCAGTGGTGGCTCAGAGAGCAGTGGTGGCTCAGAGAGCAGTGGTGGCTCAGAGAGCAGTGGTGGCTCAGTGAGCAGTGTTGGCTCAGCGAGCAGTGTTGGCCCAGAGAGCAGTGGTGGCCCAGAGAGCAGTGGTGGCCCAGAGAGCAGTGGTGGCTCAGAGAGCAGTGGTGGCCCAGAGAGCAGTGGTGGCTCAGAGAGCAGTGGTGGCCCAGAGGTATTGGCCGCGACTTACAAGCACGTTGTGTAAATTATTTCTTCACCACTGCTCTAAAACGGTGAAGGAAAACATCGTGAGGAAACCGGCATGTCCTAGGAGAAGGCCTGTGTCCCAGCAGTGGGAACGTTAATAGGCTGATGATGTGATGTGATGATGTGGACCCTAGTATTAGAATTTTGAATTAATTAAGTCCTCAACATCAAATGATGTTTATGTTTTAATGGGTAACATTATTAATCTAAAAAAATTATAGAGGAGCTTGTGGCTAAATAATAACAGCCGCACGGGTCGATCTTCAAGATTAAGCAGCGCTTGAAAAGGTCGGTCCGTGGATGGGTGACCATTTAAACATACCGAGTTTCCTCCGTGCCTCGGAGAGCACGTTAAGCCGTTGGTCCCGGCTGTCATTTGAAGATCTTTGACAGCCGTTACGAGTAGTCAGAAGCTTGAGATCTGACACCAGTCTTGCCAAGGGGTACCGTGTAACCCAGTTACTGGGTTGTGGAGGTCAGATAGGCGGTCGCTCCATGTAAAACACTGGTACTCAGCTGAATCCGGTAAGACTGGAAGCCGACCCCGACATAATTGGGAAAAGGCTAGGCAAATAGATAGGGTAACATTATTCATATAGTTTCCACAAAATTAATGTACCCGTTCCAAAACTACTAAACCGTTTCCGATGCCGTAGCACTTCACTATCTTGTATCAAAATATGTTTGACCATTACAGTGATTGCCGTACAAACCTAACCCTTTCAGAATTACACGCATATCGGACGTGCAGCGGAATCCTTTTAACGAATCCCTTTGTTTAGGCGAGCACAAAACCCGGTTCTCGTAGATCCGAACTAGTATCGGCTCGGGTTGTTCCTAGGCACAGATTTTACAAGCGTACCGTTGTATTGGCGCGAATTTCGATGCAATATTTCGATTTGAAAATAGAAACGATGTTGCTGGCTGGATACATGGGAATTCCTACTTGAAGCTGTTTTTGAAGAGGCAATATTTTTTCGAAATTTAAGGACCAATTAGAAACACAGACGGTTCTAAATTCAAACTTTGGGCCAATTCTAGGATAGTTTGTCAACCGCGTTAATGCGGGCAAAGAGCTGATCCAGAAAGGGTGAATTCGCCGAGAAACGTTTCGCGCGAAATCATTTACGCGTTAGTGAGATACTAGGCATCAATTTATACACCGCGCCCACAAGCATCGCGCGAATTCAAAATACGCACGTAAATCGCGTGCACTACGCCAGGCTATCGACTCGCGCGTGATTCGCGCGTAATGCGCGTGAGTCGAGATACTAGACGCCTTTTTGCGCCCGGTTAAGGCGCGAATTTCAGAGAAAGTTCACGGGAAATGGAGCGGCCAAATTTTGTACGGAGTTGCCCAAAATCCCAAATGCTCGCACGTTGGTACGCTCCTTCTGGACGCAACGTACGCGCATATTACGCGCGAGAGATTCACAGCGAATTCGCCCTTGCTGGACAAGGTCTAAAACCTGACCGGGGGAGTGTGACGAAATACTCAAGCATTCTAGAGCCTCGGTTAAAGGTAGCTGCGGAACAACGTGTAATCTTAGTAAGAGTTCTGACTCTTACTTCCTCTTACAGGTCAGAGAGTCTCTATCACAAAAGACAGGCAATATACTTTTTTAGTGGGTTAAATATGGCAATCGACTCAGTCATTCGAATAAACATAATAACACTATAAAACAATATTATCCATGCTCACATAGTTACGATAGCTGTATTCAACTGAAGCCTACACGAGAAATCACCACTGAAATCCAACTCTTATTACGATTTTTTTTATCACTTTACTAAAATAAAACAAACAATGAATCACCTATCAGAAAAAAAAACAACTAACTAGATCTCGTTCAAACCAAATTTTGGTGGAAGTTTATATATTAATGTACATGATATATTTTTTTTAGTTTTATCATTCTCTTATTTTAGAAGTTACAAGGCACATTTTACCACTTTGGAAGTGTCTCTCGCACTAACTATTCAGTTTAGAAAAAAAATATATTAGAAATTCAATATCATTTTTGAAGACAAACAAAAAGAAACAAATATTTTTTTTCGTCTTTACCCCACGTATCGGTCGACCATTTTCGACCCATACGTGGGGTAAAGACGAAAAAAAAAATGTTGTTTTCAGTTCTAAGTATGGGGAACCCCCAAAATATTTTATTTTTTTCTATCTTTGTGTGAAAATCTTAATGCGGTTCACAGCTACTTACCAAGTTTCAACAGCATAGTTCATATAGTTTCGGAAAAAAGTGGCTGTGACATACGGACGAACAGACAGACATGACGAATCCATAAGTTGAAGTATCTGAAATAGATTTTAAATTTAAATGTCAACGAATTTACAAATCTGATCTTCGCAAAATTTACAATTAAATAATTAAAATTAATCGGACATCACAATAACACAAAATTAAAATAATCAAATTTAAAATAACCAGACAACACAATAACACACAATTAAAAATAATCAAATTATAAAAATAATAAATAATTTGACAACAATTACACAGCTTTAGACCGAGAGAGCCAAAATAAACGCATAAAATTATCAAGTACCTTTACTTTGTCTCCCTCAGTATATGTACATTTTGAAACACCGCCGATACAAGATCATTTCGACAATTAACTACCCTCGCGTAAAACGACGCCCTGAGTTTCCTCATGAGCGCAAAAAAGTCTGTAACTCTGTTTACAGCAAACATATCAGTCGCACTACACCGCCAGGGCAAGTTGAGCATGGCCCGAAACGCGTTATTATATTGTACACGAAGAGTGTGGTAAGCACTCTTCGTGTACTTGTACCAAAGTTGGCTCGTGTAGAACGACTGACAGTAAGCCTGGAACAGAGTTATTTTTACTTGCTTCGAACAGTGAAAGAAACGTCTGTTCAGCATGTTACTTTTACACGCAATGCTACGTCTTTGCCTTTCCAAATCATCGTCATCTTTTAAATTATCATTTAATATATGTCCGAGGTATTTAAATTTATTTACTATTTTTAAATCCGAGCCACACAAAGTAATTGGCAAGACATTAGTAGGGCCCTTATCATGTTTAAATATCATTACTTCTGTCTTGGTAACATTATAGGTTAGTTGATGTCGAGAAGCGTAGTTCTCACATACAGAGATAAGTTTTCTGAGGCCGTTGACTGAGGGGCTAAGCAGCACCATGTCATCTGCATAGCTAATGTTGTTTAAACACTGCCCGCCAATATGGCATCCGACTCTGGTGCTGCTAAGCTCCTCGATCAGGTCGTTTACATACAGGCTGAATAGCACCGGGGAAGTCAGGCCACCCTGTCTCACGCCACTAGTCAGCCTATACGTTGCCGACAAGGCGTTGTCCCATTTCACTTGGTTTGTTTGTTTGTTATACCAAAATTCAAAAAGATCTACAATTTTAGGTGGCACACGAGTTTGTCTTAATTTATTCCAGAGCAAAGTATAATTAATAGTATCAAAAGCTCGGCTGAGGTCTAGAAAACATGAGTACACGGATGTTTTTCTACTTGTATATTTATAAACGGTATTTTTTAGTGCAAAAATAGCCAAATCAGTGGATAAGCCCCGACGGAACCCAAACTGTGCGTCATTAAGTGGTATATTCTTTTCGTTAAAATGTTTCATCATCAGATTTTCGAATATTTTAGAAAATATAGTTGCTAAAGATATCGGACGGTAGTTGGATAGGCTAGACACATCACCAGTTCTGTTTTTTACTATCGGTACAACGGTGGTTTTCATGAAGTCAGCCGGCAAGTAGCTGTGATCAATACAAACATTAAATAACAAAGCAATTTTTTCGAACAACAATGCTGGTGCAAACAACACGTGTTCGACGCTGAGCCCATCGTGACCCGGAGACTTACCCCGTTTCATACCTTTAACACACCGAAACACCTCTTCAGCTGTGACGTGTAACTCACTAAGTTTGGCGGACGACACCGCCGCCGCCGCCGTCGACGACGGCGGCGGCGGCGATGGGTTCGCCGTTCCCGCGTCACCATGGGCCGAGCGCGTCCCACTCGAACAGCCGACAGTGGTGGTTGAAAGTGCCGGTGGAGGCGGATTAAATTTACTAACAAACATATTTGCGATATTAATTGGATTCTGATCACCATTTATAGACAAAGGAAGGCTAGATTTATAATTTAATTTATTAGTTTCTTTCCAAAAACTTCCAAAGTCTTTATTATATCTGTGTGTAGCTATAATATCCATTTTTATTTTATTTTCATTTAACTGGCACCACTTTAACTCATTTTTAAAAAACTTTTTTATTTTGAATCATGTCATCATAAATCCTTCCCTGAGTAGGGCGTCCATAAAAATTCCAAAGTTGATAGGACTGTCTAGCCCTCATGTGACAGTCCTTAACATGAAAATTCCACCCTGTAACCGTCCTTTTGGTGTTATGAGTTTTGCCCTGATATGAGTATTTAGCAGCTTTAGTCATGCTGTCAACTATCTGATAATATAAAAGTTCAATTTGGCTAAAGTGATCGTTACTTTGGCATGATACACCATGGCAAGGAAAAGTAGGCCAACTAAATAAATTTAGAAACTTATCACACAATTTTGCGTAACTATACTTTTGTTCAAAAGTTCTGGTACCCCAAATAATTTTATTATTTTTGTGAGTACTTGTTTTACTTACTTTAGGCATAATAGCGTCAATATTGCAACTAATAACTAATGGGAAATGATCCGAACAGTAAACACCATTTAATATTTTAACATTATCAATTACACTCAGCCCGGCAGAGGTAGCTATGCAATGATCCAGCCAGCTTGTGGTGCCATGCGCATCACTTAAATATGTAAAGAAATTTGAGGACATACCAAGCACAGCAAGATCCGCACAAACCCAGCTTTGATCATGACAGAACTCCATCAGCTTACACCCAAATAGACTGCTAGACCGCGCGACATCAGCATTAAAATCGCCGAGCAGAAAGACACTCTCCACATTATTCACTTCAATAACGGCACTAATCACACCGAGGCACTCCGTGAACAGAGGCAGGTTGTCCGCGTCCTCTGTAGGCATATACACCGACATCACGATGAAACTCCGGCCGCCATCGAGTTGCATACACACAGCCGCGACGCGCGTCGAGCCCGTGTCGATCGGAGTCACACTGACAAACAAAGATTTCCTCCATAATATTGCAACACCTCCATACGGTCTTCCTTTTAATACACCTGCACTCGTGTCCACCGCCGATACTCCATGGTAGGAAAAATCAGGGTGAATATTACTTAGGTAACCCAGGTCATCCGGTAGTAACCAGTGTTCCTGTATGGCAATCACTTCATGCGATTTACATAAGTCCGTGACATGGTTACCCGACCGTTTTATAGATCGGCAATTAAAAGAGACTATATTAATTTTCATTGCTTTTTAGTACGGGACGACTATTTAAATCAGTACTAATGCGTTTTTCTTTAAACCGTCTGTACAGCACACCACGAGGCCAGAACTCTGCGTCTAGGAAGGTGGATTCCTGTTCCTGTTCAATTGTAATTTTGAACGAAGAAAATGAAGTATCTTTAAATTGAGATAATTTTTCAACCTTCACAGCCGTATGTCCGCCGTCCGTAATAAATTCACAAATATCCTTTTCTGAGGTGTGGGTATCAAATCGTGACGCGTAAATGTAGGACAACTTAGGGACTATTTTAATTTTGCTTGACTTCAGCACAGCTTTTCCTTGCTGATTCCTGATTTTTCTTCCTATTTTGTAGTTATGACGCTTGTTAACTACAGTGGTAAAACTATCGTCGTTGTCAGTATCTAGCAAGATCCCACTCTGGCCTATATCGGTTGTTTTAGGAGTTCTAGTACGTCGTACGGGATTACTTTTGAGGCTTTTATTTTGAATAGCCTCGGCAAACGTCTTCTCTGTGTTCGATCGATCAGCCGGCGCGCAGCCCGAGTCGCGCACATACACGGGCCCGAGGCGCGGCGCAGGAGTACCGGGCGACGGGGGAGCGGCCGGCGACGAATGCGGCGGCACTGGGCTGGACTGATTAGCCGTAGATTTTAAAAATAAATCGGTTGATTCAATCACCGAAGATGATTTACGAAGCGGGTTGGTCTTGATGTCTTCCAATTCCAGTTGTACTCTAGTCAGCTCGGAAGATTTAACGTAATCACACTGGATACGGTGGACGTCTTGTTTCAGCATTAAAATACTTTTCAGTAGGCTCGATACGTCCACGTAATCGAAATATACTGGTGGTAGGCGGTTTAGATCTTTCGCAACAAAGGTGGGGAGAGATGTTGGTTCAGTTTCTTTAAGCGTTTTTATGATATCTTGAAGTAGACGCTTATTTTTGCCGTCACCCTTTCGCATGGAACGGGAATTGGTCGCCTCTCCGAGAATACTTTTAGCTTTTAAAATCTCGTCCTCGCTAAAATTTGATCCACAAATTTGTAACAAAATGAGCTCGTCCATAAGATCAATCTTACACTGTAGAAAGCATAGAACTCGTTGATCACCAGGTTGCACTGATTCGACATTGCTATCGGTGAGGCGATGCTAGCAGATCACAGCACAGACGCCGCAGCGTAGTTGCGGGTAGGCAAACAAAGCAGCGTCAAGCATTAGTCGCGCTCGCCGCGGGCCGTTGAAAATGTTATTTCACACTTTACACTTGATTCGAAGATTATTTCCACAGACAAATTGCACATATAGTTTGATTACTTCATTACGAACCGAAGGATGTATGTTACACTATTGAATGTTCACTTTTGACAATTTTTTTGTTATTTAATTTACGGAGTGACAACGGACGCCATACCGCCATTAGCGCCGCGCCGCGCAAACCGAGATTTTAGGGCCTCCTTCCGCAGCGTAGTTGCGGGTAGGCAAACAAAGCAGCGTCAAGCATTAGTCGCGCTCGCCGCGGGCCGTTGAAAATGTTATTTCACACTTTACACTTGATTCGAAGATTATTTCCACAGACAAATTGCACATATAGTTTGATTACTTCATTACGAACCGAAGGATGTATGTTACACTATTGAATGTTCACTTTTGACAATTTTTTTGGTATTTAATTTACGGAGTGACAACGGACGCCATACCGCCATTAGCGCCGCGCCGCGCAAACTGAGATTTTAGGGCCTCCTTTATTTATAATCTATATAAATGATATGCCGAAAGTTACAAGTCACCCTATGTCACTATTTGCTGATGACAGCACTGTGACTATTAACAGCACAAACGCTGAAACCTACAATGACGAAATTTCACAGACGATAACTTCCATAATACAATGGTTAGATAATAATAATTTAAAGATAAATATAGAAAAGACGAAATTAACTACGTTCAGCCAACGTTCAAACACAAATATGAGTATATACTATGAAAGCCAACGCATATCACAAGTTAACACATCTAAATTCCTAGGTTTAACAATTCATAATAAATTAGATTGGAAAGCACACACGGAGGAGCTAACCAAGCGAATTAGTAAGTCTGCCTATGCCCTATACAAACTTACCTCAGTGACGAGTGTGGACGCTTTAGTCACAGCATATCACGGCTTGGTGGGTTCAGTGCTCAGATATGGCGTTATTTTTTGGGGGAATTCAACCAATAGGGAAAAAATCTTTAAAGCACAGAAAAAGTGCATCAGAACAATGTTTGGATTACAGGTCATAGATACATGTAAACCATTATTTATTAAATTTAAAATATTGACTCTTCCATCTTTATATGTTTTTGAAGTTGCTGTATTTGTTAAGTCCAATCCTAGTATTGTATATTGACATCAGTATTGTAAATTGACATTGGATTTGTATATTAACATTAGTATTGAATATTGACATTTGTAATGTTTTGCCTATATTGACATAGCCTTATTATTTGTTTTCAGTTTGTGTCTTGACATGTACTGTTTTTGACATTTTGTTTTTGTTATATTATTGTTCCTATTATTATTTGTTTCTCTTTTTATTGACATTGATTTCTATTGATATTTATATTGACATTGATTTCTATTAATTTGGATTATGCAATTCTATATAATTGTTGTTTAATTGTCCAGGCTTATTTTAGTTCATTATTTTGATTTACCTGGCTTGATTTTATTTAATTTCTTTATTTTAAATACTTGCAAACATTTGTACGCCCTCTGGCATAACATAGCGCACTCTTTATCACCTGTATATACCATTATTATTGTACCTATGTTAAACAAATGAATAAATGACTTATGACTTATAAGGGTTCCGTTTTTTGCCATTTGGCTACGGAACCCTAAAAATGGCAACAGGCGTTAAGACGTCCTGAATCGACATCTATTGTGATTCAGAACATTTTTTACAAATGAAAAAAGGAAGGAACTTATTGTTCGGGATCCTACAAAGAGGTATTAGAGTAAGGGCAATGACCGCTATTGCCATGCTAAAATTCAACAACTTTAGCAACTTTTTCGTCGAGAATCAGAGGAATATTGCCTTACAGGCAGAGTTATTCTGCAAATGTATCGTTGTCATATTTCAGGCGTCAGATGGAGCTGTTCCGTGCGATATGGTTGCGTCTCAGAACATAAATAATATCACTCTATAATAGCCTATTAACTGCTGACTGCCAGATAAAGGATGTTGCCATACACATCACACGCACTGTTAATTTTCATGCTAATCTTGAGATGGGAGCCTGCAGTGTTACCCTTTTTACCCGACTGCCGAAGGAGGGTAATGTGTTTATCAGTCTATGTATGTATGTTTGTTCCTATATGGCGTTTTATAGACCAAACGCCATTTTTGGCCATTTTTGATGATTCTTACGTCAATGGATTCGTCTTAACCCTGCCAGTGTCACTGGCTACATAAAAATTGGGAAAGAAAAAAATGGCGGATTTTGGGCGACATTATGTGAGTTTTTTTTTTTTCCAAACCTTTCGTGTCAGTATTAAAATAAAGGGTTTTAAGAGGTGATTTCAAAAATAAAAACAATAAGAAAATCATGCTGTGCAGTTGGAGGATATATCTGGTTTTGGTCATTCAGCTCACGAATATGTATCCTCCGGCCGCACAGCATGATTTTCTTCTTGTTCCCGTCTTTTTAGTTCGCTTTTTAAGCAGACGGGTTTTTAATTTTTTTTAATTAACTTTTTTTTTGTCATACGATACGTAGTTCTATTTTGGTGCCAACTGTACTGTTGCCGGAAGAGGCTGAATAGGTGAGATCCTTTTGCTTACTTCCTAACATTATAGAGACATGAAATTAAAAAAAAAGAAGAAGAAAGAAAAATATTTATTTGTGACCCTCACAAGAGACAAAAGATAAGCAAAACACAAACAATAATAAAAAATAAAATAATAATTCCCGTGCGAGACCAAAAAGGCTCCTATCTCAGCATGTGCAAAGCTATTTAAAAGAAAATAACGCTGCGCTGATATTCTGATAGGGCCCACTGTTGATGCCACGGAAACGGAACATACAATATTTAAGGAATAAAATAGAATAAGATAAATAATAACAAAATAGTATAAACACAGAAGGTGAGTCACATTATGTATGTGTATAACGTATAAGACAAATATATAAATAAAATACAATAAATACTTATACGACCAAAATCCTTACGGCTCAATGAGCATTTGTCGAAACCGTAGACAAACGACAGAGTGCGCCAATCTATGGTCGGCGTTGGATGACAAAATGAAAAAAAGATGGTGAATTATGTAAGAAATTTCTGTAAATAAAACAAAGTGAAACTTCAATGAAAGATTGCTCACTTGTCTAGTTAAGCAAAGATCTCCACGGTTCCATTTGATTTCATAAATCTTTTTTTATTTTTGCAACACCATTCTCAACCACTGCAAATCCTGCCCTCGTAGCCAAGTAACAAACGTTTCGTATCGAATCTCTCTACAATCGTTAACGCCTTCTATTTGTATGGTCTGACCACGTAACTTAACGCTCAGATGTGTCATTCCCATACATTGATTCGTTTTCTACTAGCGTTATCGATTGTAGATTGTCAACTTGGCTACAGCCCGCCTAGCCAAGTTACAAACGTTTCGTATCGAATCTCTTTCTACAATCGTTATCGCCTTCTATTTGTATGGTCTGACCACGTGACTTAACGCTCAGATGTGTCGTTCCCATACATTGATTCGTTATCTACTAGCGTTATCAATTGTAGATTGCCAACATGGCTACAGCCCCCTAGACAAGTTAAAAACGTTTCGTATCGATTCTCTTTCTACAATCGTTAACGCCTTCTATTTGTATGGTCTGACCACGTGAGTTAACGTTCAGATGTGTCATTCCCATACATTGATTCGTTTTCTACTAGCGTTATCGATTGTAGATTTTCAACTTTGCTACAGTCGCAGGGCTATGAAGGTCTTGGCGAATGATTACTTTGTGCAGGTACGGGCATTGTCATCCCATTTATTCTGACTGCTTATGAAAATTTTTGTGTAGTAACGTATTAGTGTAACCTATTAATTCCAAAATACAACACACAGATCCATTTGATCAGCTAGTCAAATCTTGCCGCGGTCAGTAAATGGATGGTTGGCCATTTTTAACTTAACGAGACCCTTTCGTGCCCACAAGGGGGTGTTAAACCGTCGGGCCCGGGATCCGGTCGAAGGGTTTGTATCTAATCGTCAGATGGCAGTTGTTCCTTGTAAGGTATTGGTATTTAGCCGCTTCTGTGTAGACTCGAGGTGACCTGAGCATAGTTGGAATATGGAATTAAGCTGAGCGAATAATAATTAATTGGGTAGATTAGCCTGTAAAACCTTTATAAATCTTTATGAAGTAAAATCAAATATCTAATCTTAAATCTAAAAATAATACAATAAAAAACAAATCTAATGTAATCTATAATTAATAAATTTAGAAGAAAAAATGAAGAAGAAGAGCTTATTTTTCCTTGAATAACAAACAGGAGAAATTATGTGGAATGACCGGACCCGATGGTGAGTGGTTACAACAAACTCAAAGCTGGTGCTGTCCATCAATTATATTTTAAGCCAATCGGAGAAATGTGGATAATAAAAGACACACGTGGAAATGAAAATGTTTAAGTTTTTTTCTTCTTGTATCGTGGGTGAGTTAACATACATTAAGAGGGGACTCTAGTGAGATTTTCTCCATACAAACACATTCTGCTGTTTTCTTCGTGGATAATGCCTCTAGAGCAATGATTTTATTCCATAAAATCTAGGTCTAATTAATACGTGCCTGTATCATTTCCTTTTTTCCAAAACATAATCACAAAAAGAAATATGACAATCCAAAAATCCGAAAAAAATGCCCGTTTTTACCGCCATGTTCAGAAGACTTTCAGACAAAATTTATAAGTTTTTAACAAAAAAAAAAATGATAGGAGCATAGATTTACTTTTCCTCTAAATTTTGATATAAAAATTTTTCAGATCAGACCAGTTTTCATGAAGAGAACAGCAGAATACGAAACGTCTTTTAGTCAAAGTTTTTGTAGGTAAAATCAGCCTGAGCTGCAGTTGTCCCTTTCGCACTTTACGGGGTGAGGATGGAGGTGACGCGACGGAATAGTTTCTTCAAATACCTATTTTTCAAATTCCTGTTGACTAGAGTCCGCTCTTATGGCGGTTCACACACTGCCCCGCTATACGCTGCGGGGTGCGTGGCGAGGAAGTCACGACACTGCGCGTGAATGCGTTTTCGTTTATTTTTATCCTGGTAGTATGTTCTCTTGGGATAATTTCAGATGTACACGCGGGCGATGCCGCTGGCAGAAGCTAGTAAATCATAAGTCTGACTGTAAGTTTATCTGTCAATCACACCTCAATGACAGGATGGCTGATCTGAAAAACTACAGCATCAGGACATGGGATACCATTTTCTCCAGGAGTACGTTCCCTTGCGAAATTTTTCTAGGTTGACGCGAGCAAAACCGCTGGCTTAAGCTAGCAATTTTATGCACTAAAGTCACCGCCAGTTAATAAAAAAAATTAAAAGTCGTTAACACCTGTCTACCAATGTATTCCAATTTTTCAAAACGATACGATAAAAATGTTAAGGCAGTGTCGCTTACACGATCAAAACAAATGTATCGTGGTAAGGGGCGTCCTTGACCCTTTCACTTGGAATGAGACCAGTTCAGTCGTATTTATTTAGGTAGGTATTTAATAATAATATATTTATTTATTTAAGGCAAATTACAGTTAGGTTCAAGAAAATATGCGGATATGTTATAAATAATAGGTAGAATATTATTATGACACAATATTTTATGTTTAGTATAATAAAACTCATATACCAAATGATAACCTTTATTTGACAATTATTTTAAAATAATGACTTCTCATAAACGCGTGGATAGTTGGTTGGTTCTAAGCCTAATATCTTTCGTTTGAGACCAATTTTTTTTAAAGAATATCTTTCCACAGATAATATAATACTAGCATACCGATGCCTCATCCCATACAAAGAAACCGTGCCGACGTAACTAGCGTTTTTCATCTGTGTAAGTACAACAATCGCGTTCGATCCCGTTTCACGGCAATAGATGGTGTTATCAGCGACTTGCAAATAAAATGGTTTACTAGGTGTACGCGAACAAAATCGCGGGCAAAGTGCTAGCGGATATATATAATATAAAAGTTTATTTAATTTAAATTAGTAGGGTGATGTGAAAACGCGTGAACTTTCTTGTGTATGTTGTTAAAATTTCTCCATTTTGACTGCATAATTTACACAAAAGCAAAATCAACAAGTTGTGTCAATTTATTCTGTGTATTAAACTAAAACAACATTTGCTGTTGTTTCCCTCTACGTACATACATGTTATACATACATAATAATTACTCCGTATTATTATACAGGGGAAACCGAAGCTACCAGTGTGTAGATATTAGAGTTATAGAACTTTAGACTCGAAAGATTGCTTCAGGTTTATAATTTAAATGGAAATGCCTATTTTGTTGTTAATTTTTTACTAACGCCAATTCCTAAATTAGTTTTTAATTTGTGAAAATGTAGATAAACAGACCTCTTTAATGTAGACCATAACACTTTACAGAAAAGAATTCACATTTCACGTTTGAATTGATGCACTGCTAGAATGCTGACGGAATGTGCTCTAAGGGCGGCTGATCCGTGTCCGTGAAATTTCGGTTCTGAAGTAGCCGTAGTACTTCTTGTAGGGAAGCTTACGCACTACATCCAAACTCTATCCGTCATAATCTGTTCAATTCAGAAAATTTTGAACTCGGAACTCAATTCACGGATACAGTACGTCCGTGTCCGTGATCCACGGATCACGGACACAGACGTACTGCAGTGCGTAACCACCCTAAATCTCCATTGACGGACGGCTTGAAGCAATCAGTGCTGTACTACATCCAAACTTTATCCGTCATAATTCAGAACATTTTGAACTCGAAGCTCAAATCACGGACACGGATCACGGACACAGACGTATTGTAGTGCGTAACGACCCTCAGTCTCCATAGACGGACGGCTTGGAGCAATTAGTGCTGTGCTACATTCAAACTCTATCTGTCTTAATTCAGAACATTTTGAACTCGGAACTCAAATTACGGACACGGATCACGGACACAGACGTATTGTAGTGCGTAACCACCATCCGTCTCCATAGACGGACGACTTGGAGCAATCAGTGCTGTACTACATCCAAACTTTATCCGTCATAATTCAGAACATTTTGAACTCGGAGCTCAAATCACGGACACGGATCACGGACACAGACGTACTGTTATGCGTTACCACCCTCAGTCTCCATAGACGGACGGTTTGGAGCCATCAGTGCTGACAGCATCTAGCTGTCGCTGCTGGGAAATCTAAGCTCTATGTTGCTCTCTTTCAGCACTATACAGCTTGATTTCAATCTGGTAAGTATCAAAGTGACATTTTCCATTCCATTTTTTTTTAATTTGATCGCGTCAAAGCTCCAGAGCCTCGAACATCGATGCCGCGTGCCAGCCTGTCGGTTTTTTACCGGTTAGATTTCGGGGAGTGTGCGACGGAACTGCATATTTTGATTCCGCCTAGCCCTTTCCATCATCGGACTACAAGACATACGGCCATGCGCCATTGGTACATGGTGGACATCCCACCCATACGCACAAAACATTGTGTGCACAGCTAAGGAGTGGAATTCCCTGCCTGCCCTGATAGCTACAACCTTGGGGTCTTTAAGTCAAGAGTGAATAGGTTACTTCTAGGCAAGCGTGCTTCATCGTGGGCCACATCATCGCTTACCAGGCAGGTGAGGCAGGTGAGGTAGTGGTCAAACGCGAGCTTATCGAAAATAATAAAAAAAACAAGCTGAAATCTCATCCTGTAAAATCACAATAACTTTGCTGATTCCTATACCAAGAGACATCACACAACGTGATTGGCTCCACAAGAACTCAATTCTTGACTGATACAATGAAACAGTCTTCCGGAAACTTAATAACCTACATTATTGTGTTCTTAACTGTTTAACTCTCGCAAATTACCGACGAGATAGTTATAGTTCCCGTGGTCTACTAGTTCCCGTGATGCATTAGTACCGTTTAGTGCAGCTTAGTGACCGCAACGATGTAATGTGTAATGATCCCGGGAGAGCGTAGTAGCAGCACTAACAGTTTGCTGGTCCGCCGCCCATGAATAGTGGTGTAATGGGTTCCGCGACGCTGACGATGACAACTTTATTTTATATTTTATTTCACACTTCCGTTTTTGATGAGGAATTGTTGATGTTTTTATTTGTGATGATAAAGGGGATCTATTGTCGTGTAAAGCTGTTTGGCAGGCAACTTGCTTTACTAAAAACATTTGGTGTACTTTAATTCAAGCACATATCTTAGGTCAAAAACTGTGTGTTAATTTCACAACTAAGTTAATTGACTTTTGCGCGAGTAGGGTTGCCAGGTCTTAAAACCGAAAAGCCGGACTGACCAGTCAGATTAGCCGGACAATTGGGTAAAAAGGCCGGATATCTTAAATTTTTTTTTGGTCTTAGTATAACACGACATTTTTTTTTAATTTTGTCAAGTTATTTTTAATTATTAAAGATAAAATTTTTCTTAAATTCTGATGTAACATCAATAAAATTGAATGAGTTAAGTCTTCTTTATAATTTACAAGCGGACGCCTCACGGTTTCACCCGCGTAGTCCCGTTCCCGTGGGTATACAGGGATAAAAAGTAGCCTTTGTTACCCGGGGATAGTGTAGCTTCCCAACGGTGAAAGAATTTTTGAAATCGGACCTGTAGTTTTTAAGTATATTCGTTACATACAAAAATACAAATCTTTCCTCTTTATAATATTAATATAGAAGTATAAATAATTCATATTCATTACAATATTAATTACAATAATTGCAATAGTAGTTAGCAGTCACTTCTATGCAATTTGCAATTTAAAAAGCGTAACAAAAGCCGGACAGACCGGACACCGTCTAATTCGGCCGCACACGCAACCAGAAAGCCTGGCTTTGTTCGGTTTTATCCGGACTCCTGCCAACACTAGATGAGAGAGGCCTGAGGAAGACCTATGTCCAGCAGTGGACGTCTTTCGGCTGAAATGATGATGATGATGATGAGCTATTTGAAATATCTAGACAGGTACTAAATTGTTATACTAGCCCCATGTAAAGGCGCGCATATTGCACAAACTAGATACAAATCCTCCAACCTTCAGATAAATTCCTAGCGGAAAACTCTATCAACATGCGAAACCAAGGCCTTTTAAGGTCAGTATTAACACTTGCACCTTTCTAAGCGGGTACTACAATACCCCATTTAGAAGAAGAAACACAGAACATAACGAGCAAAACAAGCAAGGTAGACAAAACAGTAATAAAATCATACCACGGTAAAGATATCAACAGTATTGTGACTGGCCCTGTCGTTGAAATAAGAGCCTACAAGCGCGCGTCACATAAACACGCGATAGGGCCGGCCGCCTCTACCTACTTGAATTTCTTTCTAGTTTTGTGATTGTAAATATCTCAGATTCTTTTCTCTAATCTAAGGTAAATATTATATTTTTGTATTATACTTATTTTAAATCTTACTAGGTAGGTACCTACCATTTATTAATCTCATAGGTAATCATTTCATAATGATATTTTGTCTAATATCTTTACCGTGACCAAACCTCTGATTCAGAAGTACCCACAATCGCTTATCAGAGAAGCAAACGAAGTGTTTTGATAAAGTTTTCATCAATCAGTGCCTTTTGTCTTAGCTAGACGAAATATGGACGGAAAGACACGCTCTGACGTCACAATCTGGCCCAAGTGTTAACGATAATATGGTTATGTAGGTCGTAACAAGACGGTTACAGCTAATATTAATGTTTCATAGCCTATAACATTCGCGTAAAGTTATTTAGAATTAATTAATGTGGGCAGAATTGCTTTATAGCCGTTGCGTTTTAGTAGTGTAATAACGGTCATTGACCCACTTGCAATTGTTGACATTCTTAATTTAAAAAACCATTATTATTTTTTGGAATTTTTCCTTCATTTGTGCTGTAAGACCTTACGTTTTGCCAAGTTTCGTGATTCTAGGTCAACGGGAACTACCATAAAGGTTTTCGACCCAAAACCTATAGGGTACTTCAGGTTGACCTAGAATTGATAATTTTGGTTAAAGGCAAATTCCGAAAAATAGAACAAGTTGAAAATTATGTAAAACGATTCATAGTTTATTGCTTGGCTGTCTTAGAAAGTAAAAGGGCAATGACCAATAGGATCAATTAGCGATTACTGCTCCCTAGAGTAACATTTTTTTTAATTATTTGTTTAAGCTTTGCCCCACACTAGGAATTTATTCCTGTATCGTGGGTGCGTTTACAAACATATAAACTCACATACAAAACACCCAGAGCCGGAAAAACTATCTGTAGGTCATACAAATATTTGTTCCGTGCGGGAATCGAACCCGCGACACGCAGCGCAGCAGTCAATCCCTCAACTACTGCGCCAACCGCGCGCCCTTCTTTCGAGCCCTTCTAAATCTCTTTAACATAGGCGCCACAGACAGCACACTTTGCAGGGGCTGCTTTAACACCGAAGAATCAGCCACCCACGTCATCCTGGAATACGAGGCCGTGGCTTCTCAACGCACGCAAATTTTTGGCAGAGTGAGGTCCGCGCTCCACGGCTTCACAGCCGCCAGGAAGCTTCTCTGCTTTTGGGCGGAGCAAAGCGAGCTATGTTAGCCTGTAACCGTCACGCACAACGGACCGAATGAAAGTTTAAGTGCGGAACAAAACATCAAAAAACCCGACTGCTTAAAATACGTAAACAAGAAAAATATCATGCTGTGCAGTCGGAGGCTTATTCGCCATATTCGCAAGCTGGCTGACCAAAACCAGATATACCCTCCGACTGCACAGCATGATATTTTTCTTGTTTACGTCTTTTTAGTTCGCTTTTTAAGCAGTCGGGTTTTTTATAATTTTTTTATTTAGCACTTTTTTTTCGAATAAGTTACATTTAAACATGTTTTGAAATTGCCTCTTAAAGCCCTTTATTTTGATACTCCACATGATGGGATTGGAAGGAATAAAAATATCGGCCCCCACAATATTTATTTATTTATTTAATACTAGGAGAACCAACAGCTATAACAGATGGATAACAATTGTTTAGGAGACATAGAGCCAATTACAGGTTCTCACGGATAGAAACAGAAAAAGTAGTAGAAAACTTAGGATCACTAACAAGCACGATTTATATGATTAAATAAAAAACAATAAGAACTAAACACTTTTAAAAAAGTCAGCATTCAGCCGAGTGCGTGCCGAATAGGTTTTAGTGGTAAATGGGTCAAATGAGAACTCTTTACAAAGAATATTAAAGTCCTTACTCGCTCGCACCATGTATGAATTTATAATTTTATAATATGGCGCCCAAAAGCCGCCATTTTGCTATTTTCCAATTTTAATGTTACCAGTGACACTCGCAAGATCAAGGCAAATCGATTGACGTACGATTCATCAAAATCGGCCAACGCGTTTGGTCTCTGGAACGCCACATAGGAACAAACATACATACATAGACTGATAAACACATTACCCCGTATAGTAGAGACTCTACTCTACTAAGGGCAATGACCGGTATACCATGCTAAACCAAAACGACTATACCTATATATTCAGTACCTACGTAACTTTACATAAATCTATGCTTTTGAGTCGGCAATCATTTTGAGTATGGGTATCAATGCAATGCTTTGTTTTAGGCTTTGGTTGGACCAAGTAATCCTGATATAGGCTTTTGGATTACATGCATCGACGAAATGCAATCGATATATGTATTTGTGTTTCTGCGTTTGAATTTAGCACAGTCATTAACCCCCGCCGGAAATAGAGGGGTGTTATAAGTTTCACGTGTGTTGCTGTGTATCTGTGTGTCAGTGTATCTGTGTGTCTGTCTGTGGCATCATAGCGCCTAAACGGATGAACCGATTTTGACTAAGTTCTTTTTGTTTGAAAGGTGATTTTGTCGAGAGTGTTCTTAGCTATGTTTGAATAAAATCGGTCCAGCCGTTTAAAAGTTATGGGCGTATTACTGTTTGAATCGGGGTGTTTTCGCAAGATTGAAATTTTAGTTGTTTTAACATAATTACCACTAATTATGTTAAAACAACTAAAATTTCAAAATATTCACTAGACCCATAGGTTGTATCTATCGGGAAACACAGACTCCGGCAGGGAATTCCACTCCATAGCTATACGCATAATAAAAGTGTTCCCAAATCGTTTAGTGCGTATGGGGTGGGATGTCCACCGCCAAGATTCACTAATATAGGACCATTTAGTACGAGTTTTCAGCTTATTATCTCTCATTCCGAGGTTGAATGCTAAAATGACTAAACTAATTGGGCTAATGTTGACCTAGGGAGATGTTCCTACCACCATCCAAATTTTTGCCAAGCATTAGGTATGCAGGACAGAAATGATTTATACAACATTCTAAAGAAAAAAAACAGCTATTCAGTACATTTTTGTTTGCATAGCTTCATGAAATGTAGGGAAGAGCTGTTTTATTTCAATTTTGCAATAATCGTGTCTTTCTATAATATATACCAATAGAAAGGAAACATATTAACTTTAAAACTTTCGCGTTTCATAATTGAAAACAATATAATTATCACGGGAAATTTAACGCGATAATTTCTATTGTTTGTTTACCTATTTCGCCCGACGTTTCGGCCGTGTTGCAACACGGCCGAAACGTCGGGCGAAATCATCGTGTTAAATTTCCTGTGATAATTATATTGTTTTCAGAAAGGAAAGATTTTTTTGTTTCTTTGTACCGAATAGGTTCCGAAACTACTGGACCGATTTTAAAAATTATTTCACCTATTGAAAGCTACATTATTCCCGAGTAACATAGGCTATAATATTGACGGGAGCGAAGCCGCGGGGGTCAGCTAGTAATTAATAAAAAAATATCATGCAGTACAAACGATTTTAAAGGGTGCTTTAAAATACTCCCTATGAGTAGGATTATGCTTAAGTACTTATGTAGTCAGAAGCATTAGCAGAGAGTATTTAACTCCTCTACCAATCTTGCTGACTAACTAAGCTTTTCACCACAGTGTGCGGTCTAAGTTATTCTCGCGTGGCTCGTGCCGACGCGAGGGAAGAAGAAGAACAAAATATAAAACCAATACAAGAGACCAACTTGCATAATTATTTTTCCATTTTAAATTTCGGTAAACTACCAGCTTTTCGCACGGCTACGCCCCCCCTGGTATATCCTACAGGAGATTAGATTTCTTTCCGAGATAAATAGCCTATGGAACTCAAGTGTTTAGCGTTCTATCAGTGAATTTTCGTAATCAGATGAACACTGCCAGAGATGACTTCCTGTAAGCATACAAATGAACACACAATAAAAAAAACCTGTTTATTATTTTACAATGCGTGTCCTCGAAAAGAGCGGATTTCCAAGCAGCCAAACTGTGCGGAAAGTGTCACTTTTTTTCACTAGTGCTTTTTACTTTCCTGTATTTTTTTAATTTTGAACTCCAACGTCAGCCCGACGCATAGAGTTTTTATTATTTGAGAAAAGTTTTAAAAATTAGTTATGTACAGATTATCATTCATATAAAAGGTAAAATAAAACTAATACTTTATTTTCTAGGCGTTTTTAATTACTCTAGATTTAGATTTTGATCAATAAATTTATTTTAAATATTCATTAAATATGTTTGGCAGAACATATATTTTGCTTTTGCCTTATTGCGTTACGATGTGACAGCTATTCGCACATGCGCAGTAGATATGCCCGAGGAACTATATTAGTTAATCTGTGACTGGATATGCTGAACGCGCTTGAATAAGCCCGCCATTTTATTAATTTAATTTTATTAATTTATTTATATCCTCGCACAATGCATAGTAAAATGTTGTATGATACACGTACGTAAGATGATTTCCGACTCGTGTCGATTTATCCACTCACTCGCTTCGCTCGCTCGTGAATAAAAATGCCACTCATCGGAAATCACCTACCTTCCGCACTTGTAGCATAAATAACTATAGATTATATTTTACCCACGTCGCTGCGGGGTTCCAACTAAAAACTAGCGCTGGGTGTCTGACGCCCAGCAAATGCTTAGTTGGTAACCCTTTCGGTATGGGCACGTTCAGCACAATTTGTCTATGCACTTCTTTTTTGTCTTTTACTCAATGTTTGATGTCGTTGTGTTGTGCCTGTGTCAAATAAAAATATTTCTATTCTACTCTAATTATTCGTAAATATTTTATTTAGTGAACGTGAAGAGCTTGACGCGTAAAATCCGCGATGAAGAACGATTTCTATTATTCTGTTAGCTACGACGCCTAAAATTTCGACGTATTAATGTAAAATTGGCATACAAATATCTTATTTGCTACGTTTCGTGTGCTTGACAGTTGCGGTCACCAGTCCGGACGCTGTGCCCACAAGGACGAATGGCGATGACGAGAGCTTGGTATCAGTCTATCTTTTGACATGGATAACTGGCACAAAATAACTGTAAGTAACAAACACGATAAACAGAAAAAAACAACAAATAAAAGTTTTAGATTTATACCTAGTTTCAAACTCTCGAACGAGGGCTTTCGTACAATCAATCTGCCTAGCCTTTTCCCAATTATGTTGGTGTCGGCTTCCAGTCCTACCGGATTCAGCTGTGTACCAGTGTTGCCTCCACAACCCAGTAACTGGGTAACACGATACCCCTTGGCAAGACTGGTGTCAGATCTCAAGCTTCTGACTACCCGTAACGACTGTCAAAGATCTTCAAATGACAGCCGGGACCAACGGCTTAACGCTTAACAAAGCACGTTAAGCCGTTATGATCTCTCGGTATGTTGAACTGGTCACCCATCCACGGACCGACCTCGTCAAGCGTTGCTTAACCTTGAAGATCGATCAGTGCAGCTGTTATTATTTAGCCACGAGCTCCTCGAACGAAGTCTCTCGAACAAAAGATAGAAAAACTGGATTGTTGCAAGACCTACAACCCCATTACGCAAGCACACTTTCTGTTACAATACAATGGATTTTGAAGTAAATCCGTTGTCTATTGCTTCATATTTGTAAAAAATTGTCTGTTGGACAACATCAACAATGCAACAAATATTATTGTGAGTGTCTTAAGTCGGAACCACACTTACGTGTCGTGGCGTGGCGTGGCGCAGGATCCACCAATCAAACAACTCTGTTCCAGCCTACGTCATAACGCAACGTGGTTAATGCGTGGCCAATCAGCGTGGCCAATGGCGTCAGAAGGCGCCACGACACGCCACGCCACGTAAGTGTGGTTCCGTCTTTACGCAATTGCCGATGTCTGAAGGAAAAACAGCTTTCATTAGATATAATATTGTATTGTAAATAAATAATGTAATAATAAAATAAATTGTAATGTTGTTATAAGATTTTCAAATTTTATCGCCACCAAAGGCTAAACTAAACCCGCCCACGAAAAACAAGACACCAAATGTGAAGGACCCGCCTTAAAATTTAATGGCGCGTTGAAAATGACGTATCATTGAATATGTATTAAAGCTGGGGTTTTTTTAAGATCCATCGTAACCAAGGGTTCAATGCCCTAGACACGTGTCTCACCCCTGTACTGGAATCACACCGTGAAGATAACGTAGATAAATAGGCAATATTCATAAAGCGATCAATATCTAATATTAGACATAGACAAAATATAGAGCTTTGGTCCTTTCCTCTGGGACAGAACAGGCTGAAAATAAACCAAAATAAATAAATAGGCGCCTTCTTTTTAAATGTGTTCAAAGAATAAAAGATTCTATTTTTGAAAAAGATTGAGAAAATTTAAAAGAAAAATAACAAACGAAGAAACAACATTTACTGTAATAATTTAAATTAGGTTAGAAGTTTAATTTTGTTAAATTATACAGTGAAAGCAAAATATTCAATATAGGGTCGAGTTGGCAGCAGTTGTGGGCCAAATTAACATATTATGGCCCATGTCTGTACGGTGCGTATCTTTGCCGCCATTTGTAAACAAGATTATACCTTGAGGGTCCAGGGAGTTATGAAAGGAGGTTATAATAAGCAGCTTGCTTATTGGTATCTATAGCTTGCAGAACAATACGCGACTAAAATGCTGTAACTATAACTTTTTAGAATAAGAACACAGAAATTGACTTTTTTCCTTGGGGGCAATGATATTCAAATAAACAGATACGTTATACACTCACAAAACAATTGAAAAAGTGTTCCGCGCAGCAGCGGCAGCACACATACACACTTTTCATTCATCTGACATTTCACTACAATGTCGAAAGGGATGGCTTGATAAAACAAACAAGAAAAAAAGAGACAGCTAGTGTTTGTCACTTGCGTTTGAATGTAAACAAACATTATTCTGACAACCAATGTTTTTTCTTTTTGTAACCTCCAAATATCAGAAAATTAGGAAAAAAAATTGAAATAAATTAGTAAATTGAGGTGTATTGCGTATTTACATATGGTATGAGATCCCTTCTGTTTTATGTAATTTGGTATTATAATTGGTACACTTTCTAAATACACACGATGGCATTTTTTTAATTTTGTTTTTTTTTCAACAAAGCGTATCGCTCTTCGCCATGCGTGACATAAACTAAAGACTAAATCATACAATTGTCTACTATTCGAGTCTTCACAATGCGCGCGCTTATAACATATCTGTTTATTTGAATATCATTGCTTGGGGGTAGGCAGAATCTACAAAGTGCCGGCTATGATCCTTACACACTCCGTAAAATAAGTAGTTGAACACAGGTACCTACACGAGTAAGCACGAAATTTACAATCGACTCCGGCTACTGACCAATTCGACCGATACAAAAATAGTTATGCAATTGTGCCCAAAACATAGCAAAAGGCGAGCCTTGTTCTGTCACAGGCGCGTATGAGCGTAAAGCTGGTCACAAACTATCGAACGCGGCTGACAGACGCGACTGACAGCCGCGACTTATAGAGTATCTGGGTAAAGAATGTACAATAAATTGTGCAAACTATCGGACGTAACCTTGGGCGTTCGGACATCCGATAGACATCTGGCCTGCTGGATGTTTTTATCATCGGAAAACGTCTGCGGACGGTGTGCACGGGGTGCGGGACGCTGGCGTCAGAATAACTCAGACTGACAACTTGGTGGACAACATAAAGCAGCCGCCGCTTGTTCCAGAAAATCGTCTTCACTATCACTACTCAACATGTTTATTCGTCAACATATCTTCGTTGAATAAGCTCTCGGGCGAGTCCGCAAGCCGCGTCCCAAACGACTGTGCACACATATCAGTCGCAGCTGTGAGTCGCGCCTTATGGACACGTCCAATAATTTGTTCCCATCTTAAGTAGGTATAAATCTAAAGGTGTTCTTCTTATAAAAGGACGCAATAGGAACCTGAGGATGAATTTTGTTTTTAAAACGTGTTGAAATTTTTAAAAAGAACAATTTTTATCAGATTAATGTTTAGCCAAAATCAGACAACTCTAATAAAATAAATACAACTCCAACCTCCTTCTTACGGTTCCGTACCCAAAGGGTAAAAACAGGACTCTATTACTAAGACTCCGCGGTCCGTCTGTCTGTCTTTCACCAGGCTGTATCTCATGAACCGTGATAGCTAGACAGTTGAAATTTACACAGTATGATGTATTTATGTTTCCGCTATAACAACAAATACTAAAAACAGAATAAAATGAATATTTAAGTGGGGCTCCCATACAACAAACGTGATTTTTTGCCATTTTTGCGATAGTGGTACGGGACCCTTCGTGCACGAGTCCAACTCGCACTTGGCCGGCTTTTTAATCTAGTTCTTTCAGTCCATCCAAAGGTTGCCTGGTCGATATTACTGTTAGCGATAAGACCGCCTTTGTACCCCTAGAATTATGTTTTTTTGTAAACGAGTTGTACTTAATTTGGTGTACAATAAAGTATTCTATACAAAATAGGTCTTGATGTCCAGGTTATATAGTTAATGTAAGTCTGAAATAGGCAAGTCAGAGGCTTTTGGGGTCCTCAGAGGCGGCTTAAGGGCCTACAACCGCTTTAGTGCCCTAAAACGGTAACTTTCTAAAGCATACTCCTTAATAACGGCTAGGTTAAAAGGTTTGTAAAATATATATATTTATTATTGTTTCATGTACATTATTTGTGAAACATTGTTTTTTCGTATAACAAATAGTTTTGCTTTAAAAAATGATTAACAACACTATATTTTGTCGCAACTTTTGGTTAGTCCTCCAAAACGAATTAAATGTTTAAAAATATTTGTATACAGACAATTTTATGACTAGAATTTCTTGATAACTGAAACAGCATAATTATGTAACTATAAGAATATGGTTGCGCCAATATGCTAAATACGATTGACATTCGCTATTTCTTATACCTATCCTTCCCGCACATACTCGCGAGTGAGCGAGAGGATTTTCTACGTCATTTTTGTCTGGAAATCACTTTCGAATGAAACGCATGGCGTACGTAAATGGCGTCGCTCCGCACCGCGAAAATATTGATAGCTATGGAATCATCGCGTTTTAGCATGTAATAAGACTATAATGAACAGTTTGTGTTTGTGATGACAGTAATTTGAAGCCCAGCTGCCCTTGAACTCTGGTGAAGTGTTTCAGTGCCACTACGACGCTACCACGCGGCTCCAGAAAAGGTTTATGCCTTCCCTAATTACTTTAGGGTTGTATTCTGTTATCCAACATCCCAGCAACTCGAATTACCTATCATCAAGCGTTTGTCAATCGTTTTGCTCCGCAACGCCTAAACAGTCCACTAAACTAGCCCAGCGCGCAACCAGAATATTTTGCAAACAAAACTGTACAGAAGGAGGTTCAATATTGATATTCTGGTTCCGAGCGGGAGCACTGCCAGTACTGCGTTTTTAACATTGGGGAATATATACGCCTTAATTAAGTCTGACACCAGAGGTGGCCACAACCTCACACGAAATAGAAGAAGTTCTTGATGTGTTCAAGCCACATAAATCCAATCACACTATAGAACACAATCGTACTGGCCATCGATAACATCACTATACTCTTTACGCTTTAGCAAGGTGCGGGTGACAGTTTCAATATTTTTTTACGCATATACCATAGTTATACCATATACCATAGTTGACTGTATGACGTTAAACTACAAAAAATGCGTATACGTATATGCGTAAAAAATGTTATTGAAACTGTCACCCGCACCATGCTAAAGCGCAAAGAGTGTAGGTACTGTTCGTTGTCGTTTCCTCCAATTTGATTCATTATTTATGGGCCCGTCACAATAAAAGGGAGAGCCACTCAGGAGCCAAATCAATGCAAATAATTTAGCTCCTTCCAAGTCCTCGAGATGAACTCAAAGACAAGAGTAATTAATTGATATAACTAGGTCAGATATATAAATAAATTATTGTATAATTTAGTTGGTAACCTAACTATTATATTCGTCATTTGTTTCCAATTATTGAAACAGATATTGTGATATTATTGTGACACTTGACAACATTTTCTGATTTTCATATAATTGTAAATAAGAAAAAACATAATATTTTCTCAGGAAAATTCGCTTAGCAACGAAAGTCTTTAAAAAATTCCTAAGGATTGAGATTCCATTAAAATATGTGTCTGGAAATATAAGGCTTCAGAATTATCGAAATGATAATATTATCTACTTCGTCTTATTTTTTTTTATATTTAAGTTTTATGGCCTGGTTGCTAGGACCTTTTAGCCATTTTATTATTTCGCTGTTATTCTTTATTTTGCATTAGAATGCGGATGTAACAGATTCTAATGTTTTTTGGCGTATTTGGCAGCAAATTGTATCGAGTCAGTCTTCCCAGTAAGCTTTGCGGAGGCAGTCAATACTACAATAAAATACTCCGCTCCGCTATCCCGAGATCGCTTCTGTTAATGATTTCACAAATTGGCCAGTTGCGTAGACAGTTGAGACACAAAACTACACCAATAATATACCACAATATCCACTAGGAATCAATTTGCAAATAATATTAACAGCCACTGAACTTCACTCGACAAGATCCCGCCAAAAACTCTCTCTACTTCGTCTCGTTGGACAGTGACACAGATAATATAATACTAGCAAACAGATGCCTCATCCCATACAAAGAAACCGTGCCGACGTAACTAGCATTTTTCATCTGATTATACCGATTATTTTTTGTAAATCGATCGCGTTCGGTTTCGTTCCACGGCGATATAGATCACCATCTACAGGTGTTTGGAAGGGAGCTGTACATACGCCTAGGGTAGAAACTAGGGATAGTCTGCTACCTACCCCCGCCCATTATATTGACCTTGGCCTCAAGGTTTTTTTTTAATTTATTTTTATTTTTTATTTGACTTTTTTGTGATTTTTTGACTAAAACTACCTGTAGCTCAAAATCTATCCATGGGACCGGTCGGCTAATGGTCTTGTTTTAATCGTTAGAGTCTTAGGGTCCTGCAAAAAATTATTTTACACCAGAAAATTGTGGAGAAGAAAAGTTATGGGGCCTGAAGTACCATAGTAAGGTAAAGAAATTAATTAATAACTTTAAAACTAAAAGTGATAATTACACTTTTAGCATATCGTTAGAAAGGGCATGGACTGAGGATGTTTTAAAAAAATCAGAAGAACTCCAACCCTGTTAGTTTTTTTTTAAACCCCATAGAAAGTTGCCCTTAAAATTATTTCTTTACCTTACTACGGTACTTCAGGCCCCATAACTTTTCTTCTCCACAATTTTCTGGTGTAAAATAATTTTTTGCAGGACCCTAAGACTCTAACGATTAAAACAAGACCATTAGCCGACCGGTCCCATGGATAGATTTTGAGCTACAGGTATTTTTAGTCAAAAAATCATAAAAAAGTCAAATAAAAAATAATAATAAATTAAAAAAAAACCTTGAGGCCAAGGTCAATATAATGGGCGGGGGTAGGTAGCAGACTATCCCTAGTTTCTACCCTAGGCGTATGTACAGCTCCCTTCCAAACACCCTGTATATCCGTGGTACGGAACCGAACGCGATCGATTTACAAAAAAATATCGGTTAAATCAGTACAGTACGGCGGCACGGTTTCGTTGTATTATGTGGCAATGATATTCAAATAAACAGTTACGTTATACACTCACAAAACAATTGAAAAAAGTGTTCCACGCAGCAGCGGTAGCACACATACACACTTTTCATTCATCTGACATTTCACTACAAGTCGAAAGGGATGGCTTGATAAAACCAATAAGAAAAAAAGAGACAGCTAGTGATTGTCACTTGCGTGTGAATGTAAACAAACATTATTCTGACCACCAATGTTTTTTTCTTTTTCTAACCTCCAAATATCAGAATATTAGGGAAAAAAATGAAATAATTAGTAAATTGAGGTGTATTGCGAACTTACATTATGGTATGAGATCCCTTCTGTTTTATTTACTTTGGCATCATAATTGGTACACATTCTAAATACACACGATGGCATTTTTTATTTTGTTTTTTTTTTTAACAAAGTCTATCGCTCTTCGCCAAGCGTGACATAAACTAAAGACTAAAGGTCACAATTGTGTCCTATTCGAGTCTTCACAATGCGCGCGCTTATAACATATCTGTTTATTTGAATATCATTGATTTGTGGACAGTGAACTGACAGTCAAACAATGTCGAATCGCGTTTATTAATTCTGAACAAAATTATTTGCAGTGATTGCATTATGAACGTGGAACAATCGAATCAATTAATATTGAAAACAATTGTTACGATTTTGGTATTCATAGCAAATAGTCAATACCAAATTGACTTTACCTGCTATTTTTGTGGTATCAAATTGATTCATGCTCTATAATTTTTGAACAAAAATTAATTTCATTATTACCTATAGGAGGAAAATAAGACATATAGACTAATTTATGGGACAGACTAGCAATATAACTGTTATAAAATCAAGGTGGTATGTCCCGAAGGGTTTGGTTGACCTAACAACCATATTTCGTCACAGCTACCAAAAAAAACTTACTACATTGATGAGTTTGCTAAAACTAATTAATAATAATAGGTACAATCAGGTAAGTGTCCCACTGCACGGCAAAGGACTTTTCTCAAACAGAGAAGGCACGATCATAGATCACCACGCTTGCTCAAGACGGGCTGGCGTTTTCGAACTTATAATAATATATATATGAAAGAGAAGACGATGTATCGAAGTGTGAAGTGAAAATAAATGATAAGAGTGTGGAGCGAGTGAACGAGTTTGTATATCTGGGAAGTATGTTCACAAGGGATGGAAAGATTGAAGAGGATGTGGAAAGGAGAGTGATTGCAGGGAGTAAAGTGAATGGTGCTATACATGCAGTTGTGACCAGCAAGTCGATGTCTCCGGAAGCTCGACTCGCCGTTCACAACAGCGTGCTGGTGCCTACACTTATGTATGGAAGTGAAGGTTGGGTATGGCTAAAAAGACATGAAAGTAGGATTAATGCAGTAGAAATGCGCTCCTTGCGGTGTATGTGTGGTGTAACTTTAAATGATAGATTGAGGAATGAGGTAATAAGAGATAATTGAAAAGAGTATGTTAAGATGGTTGGGCCATGTTGACAGGATGAATGAAAGGCGACTAACGAAAGGTATTTACAAGGCAGACGTGAATGGAAACGCCGGGAGGGGCGCCCTAGAAAGACATATATAGACCTTATAGGTGATGTTCTTCAGAAAGGCCAAGTGCGCAGTACCCATAACCGGCGTGTGTGTATGACTAGATGTATGAATGTGTGTGAAGCAAAAGAAGTATGTAAGGATCGTAGCAGGTGGCGTTCTGTGGTTTCTGCCTACCCCCATGGGAAAAAGGCGTGAGTTTATGTAATAATATAATATTAACTTAACTCCAGCAGCCTATTTGCAGTGAATTCGGCAAGGCAAAAGGATTGACCCCATGAAAGACTGTGACAAATACTCTTTAAATAATCAGGTATTGCCAAAAATTAATGGAATCTTTTTTTTTTTTTGATGGGTTTGCTCTTGACTCTAGTCTAGGTCAGATGTGACAGAGACAGAGTCGACGATGGAGTGAGCTTACCTAGAAAGAGCCTGTTCACTCTAACTTTGAAGAGGTTCGGGTTGTATGCGTTCGGAAACACAGACGCAGGCAGTGAGTACCATTCATTCGCTGTGCGCATTATAAAGGATGTTTGGAAGCGCTAGGTGCGAATTGGTGGAATGGCAACAAGGTAAGGATGGTAACTTGCAGTGCGTCTGGATGTCCGATGGTACAAGGGGGCTGGTGGGATGAGGTCGTGGAGCTCTTGAGCACACTCACCAAAGTACAGTCTGTAGAAGAGCGACAAGCAGGCCACCTTGCGTTTTTTTCGAAAAGAGTATCTGCACCAATGAAAGCGTCCAATAATTTTTGGCAATACCTGATTATTTAAAGAGCGTCCAGCGTTAACCGGCCATGGTTTGGCGCCGAATGAAGGCGCGCCGACGCGCTTAAACATGAGGCGTAACTGGCTTGGGTCGGAACTCGATCGCGCAAGGCGAGTGATGTGGCTCGGAAGACACACACACACAAGAAGAAGGCCTTCAACAGGGCTGCCAAGTCCTGCAAGCTGGTGTTGCGAAGGGCTCGGTTCGACCACATTGGCCGAATAGGGGCCAAACTTGCTTCTTACCCAGCAGGAAGTAAAGCGTTTTGGTCCCTGGCTAAGTCGGTCGAGTCGAACTTTTGCCGTCCCTCACTACCACCACTGCTGAAACCCGATGGATCGCTGGCCCACTCCGCTGAGGAGAAGGCAAATTTATTTGCCTCTCTTTTTGCGGAATCTTCACGTCTGAATCCTGGTGACGCACAGCCCCCTCCTTCTCCTGGTGGATGCGAGACGAGTATGTCGGACATTCGTATCCACCAAAAGGACGTCCGTAGGGTGCTGAGCCACCTCAACGTGAACAAGGCTAGCGGCCCTGATGGCATTCCAGCAATTGTTCTTAGAACCTGTGCGCCTGAACTGTCTCCAATCTTGACACGCCTATTCCGCTTGAACCTGTCCTTGCAGGCAGTCTCCGAATGGGGCGATGCCAATCTGGTCAGGTTTAATGCTGCTTAAAACCCAGGCGTGTCTTTTTTCCGCAAAAAAGAGCCAATTTCAACCGGCTCCAACTTTCCGAGATGTGACCGTGCCAATAACTGACCATCTTGAGCTTCTTGGCGTTACGTTGACATCGACTCTCAATTTTGGCCCATACATTGAGGCAAAGGCTCAGCTGGCTGCCAAAAAGCTGGGGTTCCTTGCAAAGGTTAGAAGGTACTTCACGCCAGAACAGCTGCTCAGCTTGTATCAAGCGCAAGTTCGATCATGCATGGAGTTCTCATTTCTGGGACGGATCCGCCAAATACCTGCTTGATGCACTAGAGTCGATCGAAAACCGGCCAAAAGGCTCATCGGCGATGAGGCACTGGTTAAGACAAAGCTCCAGAGCCTTGAACATCGTCGCCGAGTTGCCAGCTTGTCGGTTTTTTATCGGTTGCATTTCGGGGAGTGTGCGATGGAATTGCATGATCTAATTCCACCAAGCCCGTTTCATCATCGGACTACAAGACGTACGGCGATGCGCCATCGCTACATGGTAGACTTCCCACCCATACGCACTAAACGTTTTGGCAATACTTTCATTATGCGTACAGCTAAGGAGTGGAATGCGCTGCCGGAGTCTGTGTTTCCCGATAGCTACAATCTAGGGGTCTTTATGTCAAGAGTGAATAGGTTACTTCTAGGCAAGCGTGCTTCACCGTCGACCACATCATCGCTTACCATCAGGTGAGATAGTGGTCAAGCGCGAGCCTATAATTTGTAAAAAAAAAAGAGAATTTGTCATACTTTTTCATGGGGTCAAACTCTTTGCCTTGCCGAATTCACTTAATCAATTAGGCTGCAAGTTTCCTCACGATGTTTCCTTCACCTTTGTCAACGATGACCAAGATAAACAAGATAACTTATAAATTATGAAAGCTAATTACTAAGTACTCATTGTGTTCTGTATTTTTTCAAATGACGTACAACAGCTACTTACACCCCGTGATTGTCAGATTTTATTCTTCCTCTACAACATCAGGTTAGGCCCACGCAAATACTTTTCGCTCCTCAACAAAAGCGGCGAAGTCTTCTAAATATTGATTTAAGTAAATGTTACTCAAATGGCTACACAAAGAGAGCGAATAATTTGAATAGACGAAACATAATACAACAGATGGAGAAATATTTTTCTTGTTATCATTTTTGTTCTTAACAACAGCGATGGGAAGTTTTAATTAAGTAGATAAATTAATTAAAAGTTTCCTTGGTAGTTAGATTGTTACGTAAATATGTATGGTAGGTAGACGAGCAGCGATCTCCATTTTATGTAAAAACAAACCATCCATTTTGTTTGTACTAATAATAAATCTTTAAGTGGCATATGGGAGCGTCTAATTAGTCCGCAGACGCGGACAAAAAACGTCAGAGGGTACATCGCTAAATAACCTCCAGACTTCGGCTTTTTCTTTGAATTTTTTTGGTAAACGTAGGTATATGTATTCAATTTTGAAAATATTTATGAAGATCCTCAGGCAAAACAATATATGTATTATAAAAAAAACACAGAAAATTAAATACTTATACAGTATTTTGAATTTATGGAACTTTTGGAGGTTATGAAAAAACGCGCCGCGCGTGACAGCTGTCAAATTGACAACGACGCGGACGGACATTACCGTTTCTTGGGATAGATGAACAGATACAAATGATTACAGCTAACTACGAGGGATTTACACATTTCTGATCACTAAATAAACTAAATACACCAAAAAAAAAGTTAAATCAAAAATCAAAAAACCCGACTGCTTCAAAAGCGAGCTAAAAAGACGTAAACAAGGAAAAAATCATGCTGTGCAGTCGGAGGATACATATTCGCGGGCTGGCTGATCAAAATCTGGTGTATCCTCCGCCTGCACAGCATGATTTTTTCCTTGTTTACGTCTTTTTAGTTCGCTTTTCAAGCAGTCGGGTTTTTTGATTTTTGATTTAACTTTTTATATTTATAAGTTTTTAGTTAAGTTTTTTTCGAATTAGATACATTTAAACATATAAGTGTTATATATTTTTGAAATCACCTCTTAAAACCCTTTATTTTGATATCCCACACACTGGGTTTGGAAGAAAAAAAAAATTTGGGACCCCACAATATGGCGCCCAAAATCCGCCATTTTTCTATTGTCCAATTTTAACGTAGCCTATGACACTCGCAGGGTTAAGACGAATCGATTGACGTATGAATCATCAAAATCGGCCAACGCGTTTGGTCTCTGGAACGCCACATAGGAACAAACATACATACATACATACATAGACTGATAAACACATTACCCTCCTTCGGCAGTCGGGTAAAAATAAACATGGATTAGCTAGCGTCACAAAAAACTTACATTATTAATTTTTCCCATGAAGTGAGAACTACTAAATAGTCTTTAAGGTAGAAAGACTTAATGTTGCTATACAGGGTGTGTCGGACACCGACGCTTAAAAAATACCATGGTGTATGTACCTGGTTCTAGATCCCCCAGAATTGGATCTTTTCGTCGGTTATTTACAAATTTAATCGGTATTCCTATTTAGCTCTATTTTTACGCATTATTATACCTATGTGTAAGACTTTCCCTTATCCCCTAAGCCTTATCCTTGTCTACTCCGAAGGTAGGTCGCCTATCTGTGGCACTAATCGGTATAATGGGGGAAGGATACATGAAATGTCCCCATAAATATTATCCCCTTCACTATAAGGCCTACTATCAATCAATGGGAGTTTGTGATGGAATATCAGCAATATTACAAATGAAACAGTACCAGGATTATTCTGTTTCTAGACATAGTTCATCAGTGAAATGTATGATCGCAAATGCGTGCAATATTACCGTGTGGTTCAGCTACATTGTTGTCACTAGCCGTTCGTTAGCAGACATATTAAAAATGTAAGCAGTGAAACATTACCCTTTTGCTGCGCTTTCATACAAATTCAATATTAACGGACGCATTAGCAAATATATCTAAAGTTGATTTGTGATTTTCCTGTTTTTTTTTATATTACATGTAACTTAAAATTTTTATTTTTCAAAATTTGTTCTTTTTACCCGACTGTAAGGGAAGGGTTATGTTTTTCGCGCGTATCTTATTTATTATTTATTTATTTGAAATTATGTAAATAACCTTAACAGCTATAGCGCCAATGCAATGTTAATACCATTATAATTCAATTAAAAATGCAATTAAATATTACAATTAAAAAATCAATTAAAATACAATCAACATACAGTAATAAATACAATTACAATCCAATTAACATACAATTAAACAAAAATTAAAATATAATTAAAATATAATTCAATTCAAATACAAATTAAATACAGTTCAAACACAATTCAAATATCATTCAAATCTAATTAATATCCAACAAAAACCAATGAAAATCACATATTAACATTTTCGATGCATTGTTCTTGTATGTATGTTTGTATTTATGTAATATTCTTTATTACCTCATATCTTGCAAACCGCTAGACGGATTAATATAATTAAAACATCGTTAGATACGTCTTCACCGCCCAAGTGTTCTTAGATAAGAGACGTTAAAAAATACAAAATGCCAGCTTTTGGACACCATATTGTGGGGTCACAATATTTTTTTTCATCTAAACACATCGAGTGGGGTATCAAAATGAAGGGTTTTAAGAGGTGGTTGCAAAAATATATGCCACTTATGTGTTTAAAATTTATTTGAAAAAAAAAGATTACTAAAAAGTTAATTCAGTCGGGTTTCTGATTTTTAAATTAACTTGTTTTTTATAAAGTAAAACGAACGTTTTAGGAGTACCCTTTAAAAGGTCCCAAAGGTTCTGATCATATTATCAGATACCAGAAGAAATGGTTTTATTAAAAATGCTTTCTATCCTAAGATGTGTATTTTCATAATCAACCCGTGCCATCGGATGCAAATTACTATGCTAATAAGAGCAGACACTCGATAGACATCGAAACCCACATCAAGAGTTCTTATTAGAATGCGATTGTATTCCAGATATAAGTTGGCAGTCGGTATATCCTCCGAGAACACAACTACCTCTACAATATGTTTTCCTCATAATACGAGATTGTTGAACATGTGGAAAGTTCCACTAAAAGGTTTGTTACAGTTATGAATATTGAACGAGTACATAAAGTGGGAACGATACAACCCTGATTTCTAGAAAGAAAATGTTATTTTTATTCCACTGAAAATATTATATCGGAAACTTGTTTAAGTTTTATGTAATACATCTGATCATTAAATCGAAATTTGAGGGTTAATAAGTAATGCAAAATGGTATCTAGTTCATGAAAGCGTTTACAATAAATGATTTGAATAACAAGGAATAGTTTTAGAATAACATACACGGGTCGAGCGAGCCGCCCGCACGACCGACCGATTTCCGCACGAAAAGTCAACAAATAAACTTTCCCCGTAGTCTTTCATATGGTAACAAAGGACAATCGCAATTTGCAATTCACACATTACCCCACAAAGTTAGCGAAGCAATTATAAAGATATCAAAAGGTTGATGTAACACCGGCCTACTTGCACTCGCTGGCTGAATATTGATGGCACAGCTTCAGTGTAGCCAATCTGTGTTCTATGCATAAGTAATGAAGAAAATATGGAACCTAGAGTCAAGTGAACTATAAATATTGACATCATGTCGCTCTCAGGGCAGAGGACCTATTTTCAAACGAAACATGTATTGTTAAGCATACAAAATAACGAATGTCAATACAATATTCTGGGAGCGATGCTTGGATAAATATTCTTAAAACGTAAATTGAAGTTTGCAATATTAATATGCGCAGGTATACCGTGCTATAGAAATATTTGTATTAGCACGGTACACGCACATAATAAATTATTTGTAGTACGTACATCTTTTTAAGTCTCACAGACTGCTTTATACACTATTGTATATTTTGTTGTATCACAATATATGAAAGTACCCTAGTACTGAAAATGGACATACTATTCTCTCCACGCACGGTACGCACATAAGGGTACAAGAAATAAATAAAACAGACATTGTTAGTTACGCAAAGGGTTCCTTCTTCTATTAAATACATGGAGATAAAATAACTCGAAAAGTACCTAATTACTACGTAGACTTACAGTAAGAGTCCGTGAGAACTTAAGGCGCAGATACCCCTGAGTAGCTGATTTTAAAATGAGAGTCACGTCTAAACGGCTAGTCGTAATTATTTGAAATAAAATATATGTTACATTAGACCATTTTCTTAATAAATTGATTAAAAGAAAATTTTGAGTTTTATTCGTATAACATAGCATAACATATAAAACGGACAAAACAGGACAATCGCACCAAAACTGCTGGTAGTATTTTAATTAAATTGACACCTTTTCAAAGACAATTTAATTATCTAAATTTTCAATAGAGGGTTTTTTTTAAAGTCATCGAATAATAAACAAAGTACAAAAAAAACTACTAAATTTTGGGCGACGAGTGCGCGTTTTGGTCCCTCAAGGTCGTTGGCGTTAGTCGTTATCTTAAATAACTGTTATAAATTGATACTCTGAAAACTTAAGTCCATTTGTCATGAATCTTTATAATTGCACCTATTAGATCCAAAACTACAAAATAAATTGTAAATCTGGACCAAAAATATGGCTTTCAATAAAAAAATACACGTATATCGTGATATGGAACATTTTATTAATCGGTCATTTGTTGGCTTCAGGCAACTGAAAACGCAAATAGCTTTACAAATAATCCAGTCGACGCTTTTATTTATTAGGCCTATCTAAAACTGACAATTCTGTTATCCTGTATTTTTGCTGAGTTACGAACTAAATAGAAAATAAAATAAAAACCGGCCAAGTGCGAGTCGGACTCGCGCACGAAGGGTTCCGTTCTTGGTAAATTGCGGTTTACGATTTATGACGTATTAAAAAAAAACTACTTACTAGATCTCGTTTAAACCAATTTTCGTTGGCGGTTTACATGGTAATGTACATAATATATTTCTTTTAGTTTTATCATTCTCTTATTTTAGAAGTTACAGGGGGGGAGACACATTTTACCACTTTGGAAGTGTCTCTCGCGCAAACTCAAAAAAAAATGACATTAGAAACCCCAATATCATTTTTAAAGACCTATCCAATAGATACCCCACACGTATGGGTTTGATGAAAAAATATATTTTTAGTTTCAGTTTCAAGTATGGGGTACCAAAATTTAGTGTAGTACCCCCAATTTTCACCTCCAAAATTTATTGTTATTTTTTTTTTTGCAGTGAAAATCTTAATGCGTTTCACAGAATACATCTACTGACCAAGTTTCAACAGAATAGTTCTCATAATTTCGAAAAAAAGTGGCTGTGACATACGGACGGACAGACAGACAGACAGACATGACGAATCTATAAGGGTTCCGTATTTTGCAATTTGGCTACGGAACCCTAAAAAGTATGGTTAAGCTGGGTACATGTAACATTTAGGTATTTGTAGGAAATAAGTATATAAGTATGCCGTACGGCGATAGGAAATGACGTACAATATAACAGAGAGTATGGTTTTTCTACATCAAATAGTCAATGGTTTCAGAATACCTACAATTAAAATATTTTATATGCAGCCGTCTTAGAATAATAACGGCAGCCGTATACCGGGCTTGGGGCAGGTAAATATGTAAAATCATTACCATACTTTTCTTTTTTGTAATTTTATTATTTTGTTTTACATTTTATAAAATTCTACCATTAGGCAATTTTACATTTGACATTGTTTTATACTTTTAGTAATTTTTCGACCGTTTTAATAATAACTTTTAATGAGTTTTTGACAATTAAAACTTAATTATTCATTAATTTTATTTTATCTGTTTATAATTTAATGTATGTATAACTATGGACTGGAATTATGTCTGAATTAAAAATCAAAATCATTTATTTGCGAAATATGGGTAGTTTTCAGGGTGACATTTTTATAAAAGTTCTTGAGACCATATCCTACCATGGCAGGTGTGCAAAATGTTACAATAAAATGAATAAAATATTACATTAATAATTAACAATTGTATCATCTATACATATATATGTATATAACATATTATTGGACAATTACTTAAGTTAAATAAATAATTATATATAAATAAATCACGAAGCTCCATCATTTCATCTTTCAGTTTTTTCAAGTAAGATAAAAACATCTAAGAAGGGAAACAACCGGCCAAGTGCGAGTCGGACTCGCACACGAAGGGTTCCCTACCATAATCGCGAAAAACGGCAAAAAATCACGTTTGTTGTATGGGAGCCCCACTTAAATATTCAAGTTATTCTGTTTTTAGTATTCGTTGTTATAGCGGCAACAGAAATACATCTTCTGTGAAAATTTCAACTGTCTAGCTATCACGGTTCTTGAGATACATTACAGCCTGCATTGCAGCATTGTGTTTGGGTACGGAACCCTAAAAACAATTTACAGTATTTTTCACCCAAGGCAGAGGTATCTAACACTTCGTGTGGTCCATTATTCAAAACATTTCAACTTTACCAAAGCAGTATTCCTTTTGCAGAAACATATACTGCTACTGACAAGGCAATTTAACATTTCCAGATAAAATACAGAATATTGAGTGGCAACTTGTACTAACAAAATATTTACGTTAGTATTACTCGATATTTCAGCGTTCGTTATATATTGGAGTGCAATGTATACGTGGATTGTTCTCGTATGTAAGGAAACTTCGCGCACCTCATTTAAAAACTAACTTTTCAGTAGATATCGTAAGAAATAAGGTATAGAAGGCTGTATTTTGTTAGGTGTAGGTATGGATAATATTACAAGCTTTTATGTATTTGCAATATATGTATGTATGTAATGTCTTCGGGTCAAATCTTGCAACTGATTTTTAAAGCAGTTACCCGCCACCGATTAAGATGAAATTTCGTATACACGTTTTCTTTGAATGACAATACATGATTAGCTAAGTGACGTAATTCTAAATCCAATATGGCGGACGGCCCAAGATGGCGGACTAGTTATTTTTCGTGCACTGCCATGATATGGGTATCAAATGAAAAGGTTGCTGAGACGAATACGAAAAAAGGTAGTTTTTCGATATCGCTTGTCAATCCCATACAATTTGCCTTTTTATCAATCGCAATCGTCACACTTTCGATGATAAAATGTCACTAGTCTAGGGCTTCGTATGTACGTAGAAGATTCGATTGCATATAAGAAGCGTAATGACACAATTACCACATAATACTAAAATCAGCGGACAGCAGTCCACTACTGGAGGCCTCTTCAATCGCACACCATTCATCTCGATTCTCGGCAACTCGCATTTAGCGGCCACTCTGAGCAGGTCATCGCTGCACCTACCTAGTACGTTTTTTTTTAATAACCTATAGGCTCCCGCTTGACCACTATCTCACCTGATGGTTAGCGATGATGTGGTCGACGGTGAAACACGCTTGCCTAGAAATAACCTATTTACTCTTGACTTAAAGACCTTCAGATTGTAGCTTTCGGGAAACACAGACTCCGGCAGGGAATTCCACTCCTTAGCTGTACGCATAATAAAAGTGTACCTAGTACTATCTTTAAAATGGAGATGTTATCAGAGAAATAAAGGGATGGTCTATTCTTAATTATCCAGCAAACTAGCTGATAGCTGTCTCGTTAAGCAAAATAAAAGACGATAAAAAGTCGTAATTAAAACTGTTGAAATTATCATCGTTCAACGAAAATATTTCGATTGCTTTTAATCGGCAGCGTTTATATTTCGTCGTCATTCAGTTATATAATGCCGTGACAGTATCAATTAGTGCTGAACTGGGTCGCGTTTTTACGAATGAATGAGAAGTACAAAATACCAGCAAATAACGATAACAGGATACTTTTGTCGGCAATCGAACAATATAAACAGAAGCGACTATACGTCCATTCATGTTAACGTTATGAACGAAGCGACCTATTATTGTTCTCATACTAAAATAGCCCTTTTCTTAAATAAATAAGTGTTGTTTATTTCTCGTATATTGAGAAAGACATTAGTCTCATTTCGTTTGTACATTACAGGTCACGGGTTGTTGACCGTTGCTTAATGAAGTCAAGACACAATCATTATTTACGTTGAAATTACAGGAGCATTATACTTATCAAGTTTTTCTTTCGGTAAAGGACGGCATACACTGCCAGGTTGTATTGTTCGTATCAATTACACACCTAAAGGTGATGTTCATGATCATTCAAAGCCAAAGCTTTAAACCAAATGATCCTGATGACTAACTTTACTGATAAAGACATTTGTCTTTCGGTCAAGGGTGGCATACAATTCCAGGTTGTACCTATACTTAAAATCAGTAACACACCTAAAGGTGATGTTCGTGATCATTCAAAGCCAAAGCTTTAATCAAAGTCAAAGTCAAATGTGTTTATTTCAAGTAGGCCATTACTTTTGAACGTTAAAATTTACAAGCAATAAAAAATTATTCTACCGTGCATTCGGAAAAGTAGCTTGTTATGGAGAAGAACGCACAAGAAACTCCATATTTACACTTTAAAAAAAAATACTATATTTACCTGAGGACGATGCACCCAGCGCTACTATACTACATAAACGTATAAAGAATTACAAGCCATAACAGGTAAATTCCTTTACTTGATAAATAGGAACATGGTTCTCACGTACTTAAAAATATTGCAAACATTGGTAAATTTCCTAATTCAACAACAACGGAACAGTGTGCGAGTATTATTTTTTAAACAAAAAGAGATGAAAAAATAAATAAAAATAAACCGTTACTATATTTATGAATAAAATACAAATTAACCAGTTTGATTTTGTTTAAACCAAAGATAGGCTTATGGAGCAGGACTACTTACTACTTTACCACTACTTTTCTACTTTTTTTTGTTCTTTTTCTTACTACTTTTTTACTTTACTGATTAAGTAATTATAATAATCAATACAAGGGTAAAGCCGTCAATCAATCACCAATTCAGTAGCCATTTCGATTTTATTGTTACATCTTCAAACACGTTTCAATTTCATGCTGAGCGGCGCCCAGTAAAAATAAGAGTGACTCATTTAAATAGTAGCTTCTACAAACAAATAAAACAATTCGTGTACTCCCGGCGTTTTTCTTCACTACAATTAAACTAACTTTGATGTGGTTTCTACAAAGTTTATGATGGATCAGAACAGATAGACGTTTATAGCTCCCGTAACGAATAACTGTACAAGTTTTTTTTTTTTTGGTAGGAATTGGGTTTTTCTTCCGTTATTCTGGCACAGATAATATAATATTACAGTTCGGATATCGTTCTGAATATCTGCCAATCACAAGGTAGAAGAAGGAATTAACACGAGACGAAAATATGGAATTGATATAGGCAGACTAAACCATGAATATGTTGTATAATTAACCTACACACAGTATAATAGATAATGATAATAGAGTAAAAAGATACTCTTTATTTCAAAAAGTGAAGTCGGTTGTATTTTTTTGTAAAACATTTTTTTGTTTTCCACTTTTTAGTTGTGGTACATAATGCTCAAAGGCTATAGGCTAGGTACCTATAATACCCAAAGTGATGCCAGAATAGATTAACCCAATAACATGAAAAATAAACAAAACCGGAGGAATGGGAGTATACTAGGGTGAACTGTTCACACCTGCGTACCCCTTTAGAGTGTAGCAGTGTGATGTTATGTTATGAAATGGTGTAAACAATAAACAGACATGCGATTGCAGCTATCCCGTGTAATTTGTCGTCATTTATTGAAGAGTTCTGATGTATATATCCGAAGTTCTTCATCAGATCTTGATGAAAATTAAATGGGACCATATGACAAACACCAGCTTTCAAATAAAAAAAAGAATCAATACAGTGAATTGATAACCTCCTCCTTTTTGGGAAGTCGGTTAAAAAGCTGACACGCAAAAGGAAAAAATAAAAATAAATTTAGACAATAGTGTTTGTGAAGAAGAAAAAGAAATAGTGAACGTTGTATATATGCTCAGAAGTAGAGTTAGAAACACTTTTATCCGTCTTACCGATCGCTTCACAAATTTTTACGATTCAAAGACGCTGTTTATCTAAGCTTGTAGTAGGTACTATATGATCTGTGTCTAAGCTAAATGATTCGAGGAACCAGATGAATAGATTCTAAACAGTAAGCTAACAGAAGCTTTCAAACCGAAGAAGACATTGATCACTTAACACAAAGCAAGCCAATTAAGCCCATGTTCATAATAACACCAATTACAAAACATTAAACAATGAATATTTAATTCACACAATATGTTAATTGAACGGTAGGTAGAGTGTATTAACGTTAAAGGCTTGTACGCACTTAGTTCTATTAGGAGGTTAACCCATTTAAAAGTTTAATTAATATAGTCCTAAGATAATATTGTATGAACATTTGAGGACGTAAAAGCCGACCCAGCGGAGGTTTTTGACCGGAGTTTAAAAAGAGAAGTAATTCTGTTTGTTTTATTCGCTGCACAGTTTGCTTTGCAAGTTCGCGATTCGTCGGCGTGGCGCAAACCTGAAACCGAATATTTGATAGCGAGGTGAAATAGTTTACCCGACTGCGCGACGCAAAGGAAGGTAATATGTTTAGCAGTCTATGTATTTTTGTTCCTATATGGCATTCTAGAGAAACGCGTGGAACAATTTTGATGAGTCTTATGTTAATCGATTCGTCATAATCTTGCGAGTGTCACTGGCTATATTAAGATTGAAATAAAGAAAAATGGCGGATTTTGGGTGCAATATTGTGGGATTCTAATTTTTGTTTTATTTTCGAACCCATCGTGTGCGGTATCAAAATGAAGGATTTTAAGAGGTGATTACAAAAATATAAAACACTCGTGTATTTTAAAGCAATTCGAAAAAAATCTTGTTTACCTCTTTTTAATTCGTTTCTGAAGCTGTCGGGTTTTTTGATTTTTAAGTTTTCTTTTTTATATTAAGAAATTAGTTTCAGTTTTGATTTTGGGGCGGTTTGATGTGACGGAAGCAATTTATTATAGGAAGTACTTAAACTCGTTGATCTAGTGATCGCAAGTTCTAGCAAAGTTTTTTAACGCACTCACTCGTGATAACGTAAACGATCTCTTATGTCAAAATTTATACAAAAAAGAGGTTTCTCCTTACCGATAACGTTAACGCGATCGCATTAAGGCTTCTGGATCATTTGGTTTAAAGCTTTGGCTTTGAATGATCATGAAGATCACCTTTAGGTGTGTTACTGATTCTAAGAATACAACCTGGAAGTGTATTCCGTCCTTTACCGAAAGACAAACTTGATAAGTATAATGCTCCTGTAATTTCACCGTAAATAATGATTGTGACTTGACTTCATTAAACAACGGTCAACAACCCGTGACCTGTAATGTACAACAGAAATGAGACTAATGTCTTTCTCAATATACGAGAAATAAGCAACACTTATTTATTTAAGAAAAGGGCTATTTTAGTATGAGAACAATAATAGCTCGCTTCGTTCATAACGTTAACATGAATGGACTTATAGTCGCTTCTGTTTATTTTGTTCGATTGCCGACAAAAGTATCCTGTTATCGTTATTTGCTGGTATTTCGTACTTCTCATTCATTCGTAAAAACGCGACGCAACTCGGCACTAATTGATACTGTCACGGCATTAACTGAATGACGCTGAAATATAAACGCTGCCGATTAAAAGCAATCGAAATATTTTCGTTGAACGATGATAATTTCAACAGTTTAAATTACGACTTTTTATCGTCATTTATTTTGCTTAACGTCCTTTTATACTGGCAGTCTGTGGGTCGATTACACGCTGAAACAGTACAGCGCTCTACGCGTTCAATACAACAACGCGTTCAGGGTGCTCTTGGGGCTGCCTCGCTTCTGTAGCGCGTCGGGGATGTTTGCGGAGGCGCGTGTGGATTGTTTCCACACAATCATGCGCAAGCGGTGCACATCCCTGGTGCGTAGGGTGCGGGCCAGCCGCAACAGTATCCTGAGCGCTTTTGCGGAACGTTTTGACTGTCAGTATGTGAACCATTGCTGCATGGTTCACCTACTGACTAATGTAAGGATATTGTTTTAATTGTGTATAATTTTAAATTTTAATGAAATTCTTAATTTAATTTGTTTGATAATATATTTTTTTTAATTTAGTTTAATTGTATGATCCAAAGTTGATTGAAATAAATAAATAAATAAAATAAAATAAAATTAACGAGACAGCTATCAGCTAGTTTGCTGGACGATTAAGAATAGAACACCAGACATCTTTATTTCTCTGATAACATCTATAGATACGCTTCCATTTTTAACCCCGGAAAAAGAGGGGTGTTATAAGTTTCACGTGTGTTGCTGTGTATCTGTGTGTCTGTATGTGGCATCATAGCGCCTAAACGGATGAACCGATTTCGATTTAGTTTTTTTTGTTTGAAAGGTAATTTTGTCGAGAGTTTTTTAGCTATGTTTGAATAAAATCGGTTTAGCCGTTCAAAAGTTATGGGCGTTTTACTGTTCGAATCGGGGTGTTCTCGCAAGATAAATGTTTTTTAAATTTTGAAATTTTACTTGTATAGATAGTACTAGTTTAGGTGCAGTGATGACCTTCTCAGAGTGGCTGGTTGTCGCTAGCTTACAAAACTAGTGAAAGACGTTCAACTCGAGCTTACTGACAAGTGAAGGAGTGTCTTGGACTAATACATTTTTAACAATGAAAAGAGATCAAACACGGAATTCCTACAGGAAAAAGTTTAGTAGAAAAATAAGATTGCTACACATTTAAGTGCGAACTATTTCAAGACAGTGGTCGAAAGATGGTAGTATTTTAAAGTGACCAAGTTTGGGTGCAAAAAAAAAGTCCAGGATTGGTTACTCGGACTTAACCAAACCGAAACAGAAAACTTACTAGCAAATGGGTATTAAACTACACACCAACACATACACACTAACACTCATCAATAACATACACACCTTTAGTTACCTTTAACTTTTTTTTATTATGTTTAATGATTGGAACCATTGCATTTGATATCTAAATTGATCAATCAACCATATTTGTCGAGAGAGACTGGATCCTGAGACACAGGGTATCCTAGTGCAGGATCCAGTGTCACATCTTAATATTGTAACACTTTTTATGAAACAATAAACAACAATTTTTTTTTTTTTTTTTTATTATTTATATTATCTGTGTCGAAAGTAAGACTATCCAGTGCGATATGAGGTCTTCCATTGAACCAGGGCCTTATATGTTGATAATTCGCGATAAATATTAGCTAGGTTTCATTTTTAGAAAACGTCGTTTTCTCTATTTTCGCCCAGGTACTATTTATAATGTCACATCCTAGCCTAGAGGAATTACCAAACGTTTCAGCTATACAACTGGGTAATGTCAACTGCAGGGTATTGTTACTATGATATTCATAAATGGTAAGCTTGGCGACTTGTTCGTTATGTATGACCACATACAATGCTGTGTGTAGTACTAAATGCATGAGGACACCCTGTGTTTGTATGTTTTGGTTCAAGTTTCTAAGCTACGAGGAAGTTTGCCAGTAGTACTTATTTGAACTCTGTGACTCCCTAGATAATTGTATCCTTACTGCAGAACATTATACATTAAGTTCACTAAGGAACTTGAAGAAGACAACAAGAGTTACCGAGAGTGTATTAAACGTCGCTTTTACGTAGTCTATATGAAAAGAAAATAACATCCCATATGACACCATTACAGGAGACAGCCCTCCGTAATGGAAATTTGCATACGCACCTTAAAATTTTATTCATAAGGAGAAAATTGTTTCACATATTCGGCGGGAGCGCTCGGGAACGGCGCGGCCGCGGCGCGAGAAGCACTCGAGCAAAAATATCGAATTATTGTCGAGCATTAGGAATTTGGGGCGCATTACCTGCTCGTAACGAGCAAATGATTATCATGAAGCACCAGGCTTCCTCGCACACCACTACACGAGGTACCTAGTACGAGAACGAGCAAGTACGCCGCGAGATTGAATTGCTCCTTCAATTTAAAATTCAAGCCTCTGATCGACTTCTACTCAATTTAGAGTATGTGCTTAGAGTGATTATATATCTTTGATGATATCAACTCAAGTATTTATAATACCTAGACACATTGTGCCACTGAAACAGACAGACAGATCGGTAGAGCACCGCTCCTAATGAATCATTAATCTATTCTCCGTAGTCCTATTGACAAATTCTACTAATTACGAAGTGATTACGTCATGCTTTATACCGAACGAAGTTTTATAATTATAGAATGGAAACTACTTACGAGTATCCTACATTCAATTTAAAAAAAAATGTAAACGTCATCATCATCTGCCTAGCCTTTTCCCAACTATGTTGGGGTCGGCTTCCAGTCTAACCGGATTCAGCTGAGTACCAGTGTTTTACATGGAGCGACTGCCTATCTGACCTCCACAACCCATCAACTGGGTAACACGGTCCTACCCCTTGGCAAGACTGGTGTCAGATCTCAAGCTTCTGACTACCCGTAACGACTGTCAAAGATCTTCAAATGACAGCCAGGACCAACGGCTTAACGTGCTTTCCGAGGCACGGAGGAAACTCGGTATGTTGAAATGGTCACCCATCCACGGACCGACCTCGTCAAGCGTTGCTTAACCTTGATGATCGACCAGTGCGGCTGTTATTATTTAGCCACGAGGTCCTCCTACAAAATACTCGTACAATAACGGTAAAAACAAAATTCCTGATATCCACCTACCGAAAACCGTCGTCGGCAGGGACATTTTCGATTTCTCCCCAACTCTTGTATTTAAGATATCCATCGATAACAATATAAACGTCAAGTGTTCCGCATAGAGGCACCGCTCCGGCCTTTATTACAAAGGCTGTTACGTCATATTTCATAAATAATTTGAGGCTGCTACTACCCGCCAATAAGGGATAGATAACAAGGGCTACACACTTGTGACTGCGACTGTACAGCCCATGTTCCAATATTCCCCACTACACTCTATTTATAACTCGCGTTATTAGTTTCTCTATCGACTGTACATCGATGTTCGATAATTTAAAATTGATTTGAAATCCCTGCTAACCTTTTGTTTTGGTGGTTCGGTTCGTCGAATATTTCATCTCTTGCGTTCACAATATTGTTTATTGGGCAGTTTAGATATATCCTAGGAACGCAGGTAATGTCACAGAATAAAAATAAATTAATATTGTTATATATAGGTTATATATAGGCAGCTGTCTGTTTTATACGCTGTTGTGCTACTAATTAATTATTACCTTTTATTTTAGCATAAATATCATCAGCATCATCAGCCTATTAATGTTCCCACTGCTGGGACACAGGCCTCCTCTCTGTGAGAGGGAATGGGCCATAATCCACCACGCGGGCCCAGTGCGGGTTGGTAGATGTCACATGTCTTCGAATTTTTGGTTCTAGGACATGCCGGTTTCCTCACGATGTTTTTCCTTCACCGTTTTGAGAGCAGTGGTGAAGAAATAATTTACACAAAGCAAAGCGCCTGCCTGGGCTCGAACTCACAACCCACAACTTGTAAGTCGCGGCCGATACCACTAGGCCACCACTGCATGCATATTATAGCTGTCAATTATAACTCAAATACAAAATACAAATACTTCTTCAGACTTCTACTTTATTTTTTATCTAGGTATCTACTTTTCAAATTGTTTTACAGGGTTCGTTTTAAGTTCAAAAAGCTAATTATAATAAAGTTCTGTGATCTCATTGTTAGAAGCTTAAGTATTGTTAAAGACCTAGTGGAACCTCGTGTATAAAACCATAAATAGGGTTAATATCTACGAACATTTACAAAGAATTATATAATGTGTACAAAATGTAGAGCTCATACGAACTATGTAAAATCTCTGAAATAAATATTCCTTTTATATTAGCATCATTGTGCAATGGCGCACGTTCATTTAAGCTTTACAAAATTATTTTGTGTGATGAAATTATGAATGTAATTATTCATTTTTGCATCATTGCTTCAAAATGTGAAATGGCAACGAATCTCTGGTTATCATGAGTGTTGGCGACTGGCTGGTTGTTTATATATTAAACCTTTTAGCTATTTTTGTACTGACAATGTTTTTTGACGATTGACATGAAGGCTTTGGTGCCATTCGATATATTATGTGATTTGAGTTTGCAACTATTATAAAATTAACAACGAGTAACTATCTAAAGTGTTTCATTTTACATTATTATACAGTCCACCAATCGTCCGTAATATTTGGTCCTTACGAAGCCTAAATTTATACCATTTCATCCTAGTTTTCATATTTTTTCTTCTTCACAAACGTCATTTTCACAATGGTAGTTACTCGTAGTCAAACTAAATCGCAAAATGCGAATCCGACGACACAAGGCCCAGGCGAAGCACATCGCGAGGACAATTCTCCACCGCCTCTCCGCGAGCGCGCCGAGCCGCAGCCGAGCGGATCGCATCAAGCGGCACACATCCCTGAAGGTTCTCAACTGGCGGCGGGAGCTACTACAAACATTGCACAGCAAGAAACGACTGTACTCCCGGCTAGTTCCGGTCTTCAACATCAGCCGCACGGAAACAGAGGTCAGTCAACATACACAAGACGCTCTTCAAGCTCTTCTATTCTAGCTAAAAAACTGGCCATAGAGGCCGAAATTCAGCAACGTCGCGTAGAGCGTGAATGCAAGCTAGCAGAGCGCGAGCGCGAACGTGAACAGCGCGAGCGCGAACGTGAACAGCGCGAGCGGGAGCGAGAGCACGAGCTTGCGCTTCAACAGCAAAAAGCTGACGAGTTGGAGCTGTGCGCAAAACTTGCTTCCCTGGAAGCACATTCTGACAGGTCTGGTAGCGTCTCTTCCCGTAGTTCGCACAAAGAACGTGTAACAACGTGGGTGGGCAACCAAAACGCACCCAACATGGCACTTGACCCACAACCACGCGTATTACGCGTTCAAGCACCCGTAGGTAACACTGCGACTTGTGGAGCGGTAGGCGATCCGATTGTTCAGCTTGCGAAGGCTTTTTCATCTTTACCCGATCGCCCGAGAAAGCCGGAGCTGATTCCTTTTACAGGCAATATAGATGAATGGTTAGCTTTCAAGTGTACTTATGAGCGAACTAAAACCTTTTTCACGCCCGCAGAAAATTTAGCTCGCTTAACATCCGCCGTTCGTGGTGCCGCCCGGGCAGCCGTTTCTTCAATTTTATGGCAGGCACAAGATCCCGAGGAGGTGATGACTGCTTTGGAGAAAAACTACGCGCGTCCAGAGCAGCTAGTCGCACACGAGATTGCCGGTCTACGCAGTATTAAAATAGGTAACGCAGAACATTTAAACATTCTGGCCAACAAGCTGAGGAACTGCGTTGCCATTATAAAATTGTTTCAGCAGCACGAGTACCTATCATCACTCGAGCTTCTTCGTACGGTCCTTTTAAAACTTAATGAACACACGCGAGACCGTTTTACGGATTACGCAGCTACTCACAAACCTTTTGAGCCAACGGTTACTAAACTAGAGTTGCTTTCTAGGTTCTTAGTGATCGAAGCTGAACGACAACTCAATTACAACTTTTTGGTTGACGTAACGCCGAGCTCGTCGCAAAGTAAGGCACCATTTTATAAGCCAAACGTAACGAAAGATTTGAATGTTCATGCTACTACCTCGAATGACAAAACGACACAGTGTGCATACTGTAAACAAGGGCCCCACTCTGTTAAAACATGTAAAGCGTTTTCATCGCTTTCGGTTGACGATAGATGGCGCTGGATAAAAGAAACCAAAACGTGCTATAGATGCCTGAAGTCTAGCCCACATACATGGAACACATGCCAGACTAAGCGATGCGGTGTTAGTAGCTGCGACAGGCGCCACCACGCCCTCCTTCACGGTGACAAATCGGTATCTAATAGTAACCTCTCCGCTAATAATACTGTTTCTCTGCAGAGCTCACCAAAGAATGACACTATCGTGCCTACTCAAGCTGACGGCGGCAACGTGGTGGCTAACACGATCGGGGTACCTGCAGCTGGTAGGCGAGGACTGCTCAAGATTCTACCTGTCACTTTAGAAGGTCTACGTGGCACGTTTGATACGTTTGCGCTTCTTGATGAGGGCAGCACCGCTACGCTTATCGACGGCGACGTAGCTGCGCGCATCGGAGCTGACACCACGAACCGTCAGAAACTACGTGTTACAGGGGTAGGGGGTATGTACCTCGACACTGAGGTATGCTTTGTAAATTTTTACATTCGAGGGCGCGACATGCCTGAGCGCCACTTAGTCCAAGGCGCACGCAGTATTACCCCTCTTTGTCTTACTCCACAAAGCACCGACATGCTTGATTTATCAAAATACAACCATTTGTTGGATCTGTCGGCTATGTTAGAATATCAAGACGCTACGCCAACTGTGCTCGTTGGAGCGGCCGATTGGCATTTGTCTTTAAGCCGTGAGATGCGAGTAGGTAAGAAAAACGAACCTGTCGCCTCAAGAACGCTTTTGGGCTGGGCTCTACACGGCGCTATGTCCCCGTCGACTAAACCGGTAGATTTTGTCAATAATGTTTGTGAGGTAGATTACGCGTCAAGGACAATCAACTCTCTTGAGGCACTAATTAAAAAACAATATGAAGTAGATTCTTTAGGCATCCAGAAGTTTGCCACCCGACAAAACAACGACGATGCACGTGCGGTAAGTTTGGTAGAGTCTTCCGCTCAGCGACTGGCTACAGGACGTTTTGAGGTAGGCTTGCCTTGGAAGGAAAGGGTAACAAACGACGTTCCAGATAGTTACCCTCACGCCTTATCACGACTCAAGTCTCTCGAAAAACAGATGGCCAAAGATAGCACACTTGCGTTAGCTTACAAAAAATATATTGAAAGCATAGTTCAAAAAGGTTATGCAGAAGAATGCGCGCCCTCTACCTTCCACGACAACTTTCTCAGGGACAAGTCCTCGGCTGGCTTTTCTTTGAGATGGTACTTACCACATTTTGGTGTGTACCATCCACAGAAACGTAAGTTGAGAGTGGTGTACGACGCAGCAGCAGTCACAAGAGGTGTAAGTTTGAACGAAATGCTACTGCAAGGTCCGGATCTATTGCAGTCTCTTTTAAACATTTTGTTCCGTTTTAGAGAAGGACCGATCGCGTTTAATGCCGATATAAGGGAGATGTTTCTTCAAATAAAAATGAAAGAAAACGATCGTGATGCGCTACGGTTTTTATGGCGCAACGGGAACTCTCAGGATACCGTCAAAGAATATAGGATGACGTCTTTAATTTTTGGCGCTGTATCTAGCCCTTTTATAGCAATGTTCATTAAAAACAAAAATGCTAAGGAATTTGAGCACAAATATCCAGCTGCTACTCACGCGATCATTCACAACCACTACATGGACGATTATATTGGGAGTGAATTTAACCTCCCCGACGCGAAACGTTTAGCCTCCGATATAGTCACGGTTCACAACTCATGTGGTTTTGAAATGCGTTCATGGGTATCGAACGTACCCGAGGCACTTGCTTTAGTACCCAAAGAGCTTTGTAGCGACTCGAATTCTGATGTCAACCTGCCTTTAAATAATGACGTAGGTGCTTTAGGCGTAAAATGGAATCCTTTGAACGATACTTTAGGGTTTCGCACGTGTCGCAATCGCAGTGGCGTATGCACGATAACTAAACGAAGTTTACTCTCCAGTGTTATGAGCGTCTACGATCCTTTAGGACTGATCATGCCAATAGTTATCCAAGGTAGAATTTTGATACAAAAATTATGGAGGGAAGGGACTGACTGGGATTCGCCGATCCCACCCAAGTATGAAGTCGACTGCAAGTCGTGGTTTGATCAGATTGATTCTGCAGCTAATCTCCGTATTCCGCGGTGGTACGTAGGCAAATCAGAGCAGTGCAGCACTCAACTTCACGTTATAGCCGATGGGGGGGAACAGGCTTATGCCTCCGTTGCATATTGGCGTTATGAGTTCGTTGATGGTTCAGTTAGTTTAGCGTTGATAGGCAGCAAAGCACGTGTTGCACCTTTAAAACCACTTTCTATTCCACGCCTTGAACTGCAGGCTGCTCTGATCGCGACGCGTTTTGCACAAACTATTTTGAATGCTCATCGGACACAACCTTCCGCTGTTTTCTACTGGACTGACTCCACAACGGTCTTAAAGTGGATTCGCAGCGACGCGCGGTGTTTTAAGCCGTTTGTAGCCCACAGGTTAGGCGAAATTTTAGAATTTACGAATCCATCCAATTGGAAATGGCTTCCTAGCGAACTCAACATCGCAGACGATGCTACTAAGCCAAAACATTTTGAATTCACATCATCGCATAGATGGTTCACTGGCCCATCTTTTCTCATCGATTCACCCTCAGAATGGCCACATGAACCAGAACACATAATTGACGAAGTTTTACGTATTTCTGAGTTAAAACCAGAGTACGTGGGACTTCTTGTAGACAATCCATTGTTAGTTCTGCCGGTTCCAGACGCAGCTCGTTTTAGCAGCTGGCTACGGTTACTAAGATCTACGGCCCGCGTTTTCCAAGCCGTACGAAAGTTTTGGTCAAAATCGAGTTCACCGCGCTTACTATCGAAATCTGTTCATGATACTACGCCCCCCTCGCATCTTTCAGCTGATGACATTCTTCAAGCAGAGAAGATGCTTTTCTCAAGGATTCAGATAGACAGCTTTGCCGAAGAACTGAAGATTTTGAAAGCCTCGCAACCTGTACCCAAGACCAGTCGCATAGCCGCACTCGCCCCGGTTCTTGACAAAGATGGTCTGATTAGATTATACTCACGAATAAAATCCGCTCCTGGGGTGAGTGAGAGTGTTAAGTCACCAATCATTCTCGACGGTCGTCATCGTATTGTACACTTAGTCATTTTGCATAAACACGCTGAAGCAGGACATGGGAACCATGAGCTTGTGCTCAATGAAATAAGGCAACAATTTTGGATTCTACGGGCTAGGGCTACCATCCGAAGCATAGCCAAAGGGTGTCTACAATGCAGAAGACAGAATGGTCGTTTAGTAACACCAGCAACAGGCGACTTGCCACCAGAGCGGCTAGACCACCACACACGGCCGTTTACGCAAGTTGGTTTAGATTATTTCGGCCCCATAGAAGTTGCAATTGGCCGTCGACGCGAAAAGAGGTGGGTGGCTCTTTACACATGCCTTGTTACAAGAGCTCTACATCTGGAAGTAGTCGCTTCATTATCATCTAGCTCTGCAATAATGAGCCTTAGACGCCTTATTTCCCGGCGAGGGACTCCAGTTACAATCTTCTGCGACAACGCAACCTGCTTTGTTGGAGCCAAGCGTGAGCTTGCATCACTCTACGATGAGGCAGTAGAAAACTTCGCGACCAGCCGCAAGATCTCCTGGCGTTTCATTCCACCTGCCTCGCCATTTATGGGTGGAGCGTGGGAAAGGCTGGTACGCTCGGTGAAGACAGCTCTACGAGTCACATTAAAAGACAGAGCACCTCGAGAAGAAGTTCTTACCACGTTGCTTATCGAAGCGGAATCGATCGTCAACAGCAGGCCTTTGACTTATGTACCAAACTCACCAGACGCCCCAGAGGCAATAACGCCTTTTCATTTCATCCTCGGATCTTCATCAGTGACATCATGGCCCTGCGAATTTCCGAATGCAGACTCATTACGAGCGACTGATTGGCGGCTCGCTCTTAGGCTGGCTGAACATTTCTGGGCAAGATGGCTGGCTGAATATCTGCCTACTCTAATTCCACGAGGCCGAAACAGAAGCGAGTCTGGATTATGCGAGGGTGACGTGGTCCTTATAGCGGACAATACACTACCAAGGGGTCTTTGGCTTCTTGGTAGGATAAACAAAACCTTTCCAGGACCTGACGGACTGGTTCGTGTCGCAGACGTTGCTACCAAAGGAGGTATCTTGCGCCGACCAGTCCGTAAGCTTCTGCCGCTTGTTGCACATACCCAGCCAGTTGCCACCAGAGTTTAGTGCTCCACTAGGGGTCCGGAATGTTGGCGACTGGCTGGTTGTTTATATATTAAACCTTTTAGCTATTTTTGTACTGACAATGTTTTTTGACGATTGACATGAAGGCTTTGGTGCCATTCGATATATTATGTGATTTGAGTTTGCAACTATTATAAAATTAACAACGAGTAACTATCTAAAGTGTTTCATTTTAAATTATTATACAGTCCACCAATCGTCCGTAATAATGAGTTTATCCTCTTCATTCAAAAATTTTGCTGATGCCCACGAACACAGACTTCATCGATACGTGAATGTTGAGGCTATCCAGCTGCTAGACAATACAGACTTAGTGCGTAGGCTAAAAAGAACTAAACCTTTTGAATTAGTGTAAATGTGTGTGTGTTGTGTTATTTGTTTGTGTAAATTGAATGAATAATAGTGACAACGCTGTGCTATACATATAACATATGAACATAGTGTTTTTATAAATTATACCAGACTCTAAGAAAGTGCTACGGACTGATGTGCAAAAGTGCAAATGGTCACTATTATTAGTATTTTAGGCTAGAATGCTAGATCGTAATTAATTATTAAGAATTTTGTTCTTACTAATAAAGTACAAAACAAAAATGAGTTTATCCTGAAAGGAAATAATAAAATATTATATTGTAATAATTGATGTTGATGTTGAATGCCCATGTTACACCCACTCCTATCAAGGTTGGAGACTCTACACTCGAAGTTGTGGACGACTATGTCTACCTGGGACAAACGATCCAGTTGTGTAGGGCCAACTTCGAGAGAGAGATCAACCGTCAAATCCGACTCGGCTGGGCAGCGTTCGGGAAGTTGCGCGGTGTCTTCTCGTCCAACTTACCACAGTGTCTCAAGACAAAAGTCTATGACCAGTGTGTGTTGCCAGTGATGACATATGGCTCTGAGACGTGGTCGCTTACAATGGGCCTCATCAGAAAGCTTACAGTCACTCAAAGGGCAATGGAGAGGGCTATGCTCGGCATTTCCTTGCGTGATCGAATCAGAAATGTAGAGATCCGTAAGAGAACCAATGTTACCGACATAGCTCGAAGATTTGACAAACTTAAGTGGCAGTCGGCAGGGCACATTGCTCGCAGAACGGATGGCCGATGGGGCAGAAAGGTGCTGGAGTGGCGACCGCGAACCGGAAGACGTTGCGTTGGAAGGCCTCCCACCAGGTGGACCGATGACCTCGTGAAGGTTGCGGGGATCCGCTGGTTGCGAGACGCACGGGACCGGTCAATGTGGCGACGCTTGGAGGAGGCCTATGTCCAGCAGTGGACGTCTTTCGGCTGATATGATGATGATTTGATGATGATTTTAATAATTTGCATGCATTTTTGAGTAAACCAAAGTGTTCGACATAATATAATATTAATTAACAGTTTCACGCAAGTTCAAAGTCCACAAATTGAGTACCCACAAAATTTAACCTTTCAAAGTAAAAACCGTGCAACGAATTCTGTTCACTTGTTGGCAATAAAGAATAAAAATATGATGTAGATAATCTTACAGTAATTTGGTTTGGGGATCACGAAATAATAAATCGTTTTTCACAGTACGATAAAGAAAAGCGGATTCCCGTCGACGGCAGGCAGCGGCACGAGACGACGCGTCTCAACAAAAGTCGTGTCGTGAGATAAACCTTCACTGATAAACAAAATACGGTGAATAAAATGTCAACACTATAAATATCACAGGTCTGCTGGCAGATATTGCTTTTAGAAATAAGAACCATACTGTGCTTTTGAGCCCTAAATTCATAGGACTTTAAAAAAAAACACAACAAAGTGAAAAAAAACATCAATTTCGAAAGTGTTTATAGTCAGTGTTACTGGTTTTTGTTTCTTCTTTTTTTGGCGTGATTTTTTTAAAGTCGGTTGTATTTTTTAACCCCCGCCGGAAAAAGAGGGGTGTTATAAGTTTCATGTGTGTTGCTGTGTATCTGTGTAGCTGTGTGTCTGTCTGTGGCATCATAGCGCCTAAACGGATGAACCGATTTTGATTTAGTTTTTTTTGTTTGAAAGGTGATTTTGACGAGAGTGTTTTTAGCTATGTTTGAATAAAATCGGTTCAGCCGTTCAAAAGTTATGGGCGTTTTATTTATTTATTTATTTAATACTTTATGCACACAAACGTGTAGTACGTTTGTACTGTACTACACAGTGGTGTTACTGTTTGAATCGGGGTGTTTTCGCAAGATAAACGACGGGGTTTTTTTAAAAAAAATTAATTTTACTTGTTGGAAAATACGTTTTGTTTTTCGATTTTTATTTGTGGTAGGTAAGTACAAGTTCTATAATAAGGTACTTTTAATGCACAAAAATCTTAAACATAACCGGTGAAATGACCACCAGGGTGAACTGTACACATCTGCGTACCCATTTAGAGCGTACCAGCGTGAAGGTATGTTATGGAATGGCGTAAACAATAAACAAACATGAGATTGCAGCAATCCCGAGAGACCAAATTTAAATGGGACTACATGAGAAGCAACAGCTTTCAAATCAAAATCAGTTCAACTAGTAAAAAGTTCTAAAGCAACAAAAAAAAATACAGTAAAAAAAAAAAAAAAATTCATATAGGCCTACATGGGCACTTATAAAACGTCGACAAAAGGTGCACGGTTCGGGTTGGTCGTTTCCTATGGAGAAGAACCGGCAAGAAACTCCATGGTTACTCTTTTAAAAAATGGTTTGGTTTTACAATATTTCCATGTTACAGCATTAGTACTAATGGAGGGACAACGTAAGCCCGACAATAAGTCGTAAGAAAAACAAAAAGAATATATAGATAATATTATATAAACAAAAGAAAATAAAACGAATTAAAAAATTAACAAATTATAACAAGCATCTAGAAGGCCTACAATGTTCACACATTTACAAAACAAACGGTAAAAGAATCTATACAAAGCTAAAATAAAAATAAATAAAAAGAAAGACTAAATTTAACATGTGGCACAAATGTTGTTATCAGTGCTGTAACTATTCTTAGCAGAGGTCTAAAAAGATGATTGAAAACCATTGTAAAAAGACTAATTAAAAAACAAAACGAATAGTCATAGTCGAATTGATAACTCCTTTTTGAAGTCGGTTAAAAAACTGCTACATGCTTTAAGTAAGTATTATATTATTTCTAGAATCATCCATAATATTAATTAAATTCACAATCAATATTAAAAAAGCCAAGTCAATAAGCTTCACTCCCAAAGGCTTCCACCGCGAATTGTAAAGGCTTATTCAAAAAGTTTTTGTTTGCAGCAAACAATCGAATCAATCGACGATTGCATTTATTAAAAGTAGGTTAGCACAGGACATGAAGCGTGGATTTTTGTTATTCTTTGTTTGTAGACAATCAGGGCTGAAGACAGGTCGCGGTTAAGCCGTCCGGGGTTGGCTTTGAATACCGATGACGGCGCAACTACGCGACGCGTTTCAATCTGTACTCTATGCATAAGTAATGTGAAAAGTATGGAGATACCGCTCCGATGCGGAATACACGCTCTTCTAAAATATCGTTGTATATTTTTATAGTAACGACTTCAGTTATTTGTTCTCAGTACCGAGCATGCCACTGTAATGTACGTAGTATGAGCCACGTGAAATATTCGTTGTGCTTATTATAAGCACCCTTGTAACTCTTCTCTAGTATTTATTAAAAGGATCATTACTGTGTGTAATTGTTGGGCGAGGGAAGCTGCGGTCTGTGTCATTATAATAAACTCTTGTATACGAGCGTGTACTAAATGTTGCTTGTTTTGCGAGTCTTGATTATAAATGACATTACATTTGAAGGCTCCTTAAAACGTAGACTTGTTTTGTACACAAATCAATCTGCCTAGCCTTTTCCCAATTACATTGGCTTCTAGTCTTACCGGATTCAGCTGAGTACCAGTGTTTTACATGGAGCCACTGCCCCTTGGCAAGACTGGTGTCATATCTCAGGCTTCTGACTTCCCGTAACGACTGTCAAAGATCTTCAAATGACAGCCGGGACCAACGGCTTAACGTGCTTGCCGAGGCACGGAGGAAACCCGGTATGTTGAAATGGTCACCCATCCACAGACCGACCACGTCAAGCGGTACTTAACCTTGATGATCGACAAGTGCGGCTGTTATTATTTAGCCAGGAGCTCCTCTATTTAGCCACGAGCTCCTCTATTTAGCAACGAGCTCCTCTATTTAGCAACGAGCTTCTCTATTTAGCAACGAGCTCCTCTATTTAGCAACGAGCTCCTCTATTTAGCAACGAGCTCCTCTATTTAGCAACGAGCTCCTCTATTTAGCAACGATCTCCTCTATTAAACAACGAGCTCCTCTATTTAGCAACGAGCTCCTCTATTTAGCAACGAGCTCCTCTATTTTTAGCAACGAGCTCCGCCATTGTTTTGTACACAGATTTTGGTAAACTAACTTTACTCCTTTTAACTAACCTTCCTCTAAGTATAAATTATCAACCCTTCAAAAACTGTTTCGAACATTGTTAATTGTTAATTTCAACGAACATCTATATATATGAAAATCAAATGCTGTTCGTTAGTCTCGCTAAAACTCGAGAACGGCTGGACCGATTTGAATAATTCTTTTTTTGTTATATTCGACAGAATACAGGGAAGGTTTAAAAGCAAAAAAAAAAAAATGTTTGTTTGGATAGGGTAGGTAGGTAGAGTAGTGTAGTGTAGGGTAGGGTAGCGTAGGGTAGGGTAGGGTAGTGTAGGGTAGTGTTGGGTAGAGTAATATAATAATAATAATAATAAATTGTTTATTGGAACTAAATTTGTACAATCAAACACTTATGAACAACATGACGCATAAATAACAAATTCACATCAACGAGTAACAACGTATGTCAGTAGTATTTGTAAATGAATTCTGGCACCCAAAGAAAGATTTAACTTGTGTTATGGGTACCAGGATCCTCACACTTGTGTTGTATATCAAACATCAGAGGGTCAGAAGTTAAAGAAGTGACAAGACAAAATAAACCATAGCCTTTTCATGTGTGTAAGTGTGTTGAATGTGGAGTTGTGATTCTGCGAGTTTGTGTAAATGGGAGAATTCGTGTATAGGTTGTGTATTAAAGGAATGACAACTTTATGAGATTTTCTGTTTCGTCGTAGCTCTGTACCTGTAACCAGTTATATACCCGTCTCTTACATTCCCGAATGAGTAGTGTAGGATAGGGTAGTGTAGCGTAGGGTAGGGTAGTGTAGGGTAGGGTAGTGTAGTGTAGCGTCGGGTAGGGTAGGGTAGGGTAGGTAGGGTAGATAAATGTTTGATGTTTTTATGGCAAAACAAAGTTTGCCGGGTCAACTAGTCATCAATAAATTGCTAATATCGTACAAAAGGCCGTGATAACGACAAACAGAATAATTAAACAAGTCAGCGATTGAGATGTCAACTACTTGTTTCCGATACACTGCACCTCATTGAACAATGAAAGCAATAAATTATTTGATTTTAAGTTCTATGAACTCATTAACGGTTTAATGAACGGGAAGTTAAAGATACTAATACCGAAAAGTAATTACGGTAGAGGGAGGCAAGAGGAATGATCTACAAAAGACTGGATCAAACCTGGATGAGACTGTACAGACCAGGAAAGCATGGCACAGCAAGTAAAGAAACCTTCAGAAAAGGTATTTTTGTTTAAGGCCCCTACTCCGCTTTAGTACCGTAAAACGGTTAATTTCTAAAGCATACTCCTTAGTAACGGCCAGGTTAAAAGGTTTCAAAAATATTATCATCATCATTTCAGACGAAAGATGTCCACTGCTAAACATAGGACTCCCCCAAGCGTCGCCAAATTGACTGATCCCATGCGTCTCGCATCCAGCGAAGGTTAACCAATAAAAAAGAGAAAAAAAAACTTGAAAAATATATGTTTATTATTGATTCATGTACATTATTTGTGAAACAAGGGTTTTTCGTTTGACGAATACTTTTGCTTTTAAAAAAATAATTAACAACACGATATTTTTTCGCTTCTTTTGCATAATCCTCCAAAAAGAGTTGGATGTTTGAAAATATTTTTACACAGATTAATTTATGGTTAGAATTTCTTCTTAACCTTCATAGGATATGTAAATCAAAAAATATTTTACAAACAAAACTGTCCAAAAAGAGGTCCGATATTGATATTCTGGCACCGACCGGTCGCACAGCCAGTACCGCGTTAACATTAGGGAATATATACGCCTTAAGGCCGCCAATGACAATAACTGTAGAACCCACAAAAACATACATATATATCCACAGTTTTATTCAACTCTCTAAAAAGAATTTCTTTAAGAATATTTTCAATCTCAAACGTTATAGCGTTTAGAAAAACTTTCTAAATGCGGTATTCCATTCAGGTATGGGTCATGCATTTATATTGATTCATTTTCTCAGCTATCTGCAGCATCTAGTTAAACCTAGACATGGCTGAAATTTGCCTAGTAGTGGGTAGTTACACGCCGCAAAACTGACTTGCTAACTAACTATATCCTACTTGTTCCAGCTAATTGATTAACTTGTTATATATTATGGCTGAGCAATCTCTACTTATGTGATATATCGCGATTGAATTTTGTTTTGAGATTAGAGAAAAGAGAAGGAGAAGATGATAGTCCAATAGAAATTCAAATAAAATTAATTGCTGAACATCAATTAAATTACATAAAATTTTGATGAAATTTTTATTACTTGTATAAGAAATAAATGACTTGAGCTGGGGTGTGGTCAGGTAAAAAATAACATAATATTGAATGCGGCATTATAGATAACTAGCTGCCGCCCCGACTTCGCCCGCGTGTTATTAGTACTTCTCCCAATATCTTTATAAATTATAGCCTATTTCTTATTCTGATGTATTTATTTATTTATTTAGGACCTCCAACGAAAGATGTACACAATAAACCCTATGAATCATCAATATGAAGTAATGACAAGGTCACTCCCTCAATTATAGGAGGCCACAGCATGCATTTTAGATTATCGACAAAGTAAAGTATAAACTAAATTATAAACTCTTATTACAAGGTAATAGTCATCATCATCTGCCTAGCCTTTGTCCCAAATATTGTTGGGGTCGGCTTCCAGTCTTATCGGATTCAGCTGAGTACCAGTGTTTTACATGGAGCGACTGCCTATCTGACCTCCACAACCCAATAACTGGGTAACACGATACCTCTTAACAAGACTGGTGTCAGATCTCAGGCTTCTGACTGCCCGTAACAACTGTCAAAGATCTTCAAATGACAGCATTACAAGGTAATAGTAAAACATATAAATTAAAAGAAAAACAAATCAAAACAATGAAATATATAAGCTATAGCTGTCATCCCCGGCTTCGCTCCCGTCAACTGGCTACGTACCTACTTACCCAACCCTATCCTACCTACTTACCCTACCCCCACCCTGGTACTACATACCAACCTACCCTACCTACCTACCTAACCCACCCTACCAAACCTACTTACCCTACCCTATCTACCTACCCACCTCTCCTACCTACCTACTTACCCTCCTACCTACCTACCTACCAACCTACCTACCCTACCCAGGTACCTACCTACCAATTTGTTAAACTATTTATTTGAATAAGAATTAGTACTACGTAACCAACTTTTGTTTCTACGGGCGATCTAATTAAATTATAGAACACTAGCTGTTCCCCGCGGCTTCGCTCCCGTGGGCTACCCCACAGGACCCGTTTTCGGGATTAAAAAATAGCCTATGTCACTCAGGAATAATGGAGCTTTCTATTGGTGAAAGAATTTTTAAAATCGGTCCAGTAGTTTCGGAGCCTATTCGGTACAAACAAACAAACAAAAAAATCTTTCCTCTTTATAATATTGGTATAGATAAAAACTGCTATTGTGACTTGATTATAATAGTAAGCTAGATGCCCTTGCGGATTTTTTTGTAGATAATAATGAGTTCTTTAATCATGTAGTACTTTGTGTAAATTATTTCTTCACCACTGCTCTCAAAACGGTGAAGGAAAACATCGTGAGGAAACCGGCATGTCCTAGAACCAAAAATTTGAAGACATGTGACATCCACCAATCCGCACTGGGCCCGCGTGGTGGATTAAGGCCCATTCCCTCTCACACAGAGGAGGCCTGTGTCCCAGCAGTGGGAACATTAATAGGCTGATGATGTGATGTGACATAATTTTTATGTATCATCAATGGTTTTCTCAGCGTAGCAGAGATGAGAATGTTGAGATGGATGTGCGGCGTGACGAGATTGGATAAAGAGAGAAATGTTTATATTAGAGGCAGTTTGAAAGTCGCGTCAGTGACAGAAAACTTAAAGGGAAACCGTTTGTCCTGGTATGGTCATGTGATGAGGAGGGATGTAGCGCATGTTACTAAAAGAGTTATAAAAATAAGTGTGGATGGATGGAGAGGAAGAGGAAGGCCAAATCTGGATGGACTGTGTGAGGAGTGATAGAAAGGAAAAGGGAGTCAGTAATCGCGTAACTGGGGACAGAACGGTATGGAAGAGGAAAACGTGTTGCGCCGGCCCCAAGTAACGTGGAATAAGGGCAGGAAGATGATGAATGGTTTTCTCAGCGCACGCAACTTTATGAATTTTATAGGAAATATTTTGCTACTTTGGGTTACATTTACATTTTTATAAGGATCTCTAATTTGTTTTGAAAAAAAAAAAATAGCCTATGTTACTAGGAATAATGTAGCTTTTCATAGGTGAAAGAAATTTTCAAATCGGTCCAATAGTTTCGGAGCCTATTCAGTACAAACAATAAAAGGTTTCCTCTTTATAATATTGGTATAGATTATGACATTCAGAAACAACAGCTCGACTAAGATCTTATATACCATCGTCTGACGACGTATTCACAAACCAATTTAAAGATTAAGAAGAGTACCTACACTCGTATAGGATTTTGTCTTTATTATTCTGCCTCTTCCACTTTGCGTTAATAATCACTAAGGCTTATGTGGAGGTTCGCGTCAAACGCCTTATGAGAATCGTTTGCTATACTTTGCTTGTGCATATTATGGGCACTTGGAATCGCAACGAGTCAACAACAAAGCGTCGGTACCCGTAAAATATTAGACCTTGACGCCATCTGCCGCATCCTGGATAAAATGTCGCCTTTTACGAGACAACGCTATTAGATATTATAAAATATAAAAAGTAAATAACATGCCAGAAAAGGCCCAGAACTCTCGCCCGTGAACAAACAAAAAATATTTTGTTAGTCTGTTTATCGTACCGTCCCTAATTAATTATAGGCCTGCGATGATTGCTCCAATTATCATAAATATGGCCGAGAATAAGGGAAACGCCATTAGGAAATATGAAGCGAAAAATCAACGTGATAACAACGCACAAATATTACAGATCTTCAGCTTCGTTGGTCCAACTTACGATGAAGATTGTAATCCGGAAGTTTTTGTTTTTGCTTTGGATAACTTTGAAACATTAAGCAGTTAAGGCGGTACCCCGAGTAAAACGCCGCGCTAGCCGTTTATTGTGCTGTTTTTAGGAGTTATCTACTCGTTATTTAAAAAGAAATATCAACTAATAAAAATACATCCTTCATAATGCGCACAGCGAATGAATGGAACTCACTACCTGCGTCTGTTTTTCCGAACGCATTCAACCAGAATCTCTTCAAAGTTAGAGTGAACAGGCTTCTTCTGGGTAAGCTCACTCCATCGTCGACTCTGTCTCTGTCACCTCTGACCTAGACTAGAGTCAAGAGCAAACCCATCATAAATAATTAAAAAAAAACCTGAAATTTTTACATATTATTGATTCTAAAATGGTCGTCGTACTTTTTTTTTTAAAGAGTTATATGTTTCACTAATCTCCTTCCAACAAAACCATAAAAATAAGAAATAATTATTGATAGCATGCATTTCTTCGTAAAGTGTTCATTAATTATTTTTTGTACTAACACTAATGGGCATTTTTGTCGTATTTTTTTTCAAAAGACTAAATTTCGATTTTATAAAGATTTTATTCTAAAATCTAGGCGTACTGTAATTCATGCGCCACCAGTGCCGCTAGGCCAATAGGAATGCTCATATCTCATGCTGCTTTTTTGGTCAGGGTATCGCCTTAACTCTTTACACAATAAATCGAATAAATGCTTTTTGCCTGTTTCTGAGTTCAGGTACAGGCTGCAGGTATGGTAAATAATGTGTTTGACATTTGTTATGAAAGGCAATCATTGAATACAGCAGCGGGCATCGATCATGGCTCACCCGTCGCGCCGTTCAGTAAGACATTGCCACATAACAGAATTATAGCATGTAAATAAACGAGCGGTTGGCGTGGCTAGTGTCTATTCCGACACAGGCAATAACTACGCGATTATCCTATTTGGGTGCGCAACAACGAACAGGCGTGACTCCATTCGCATTTTTCATATTAACCAACTTGGGACACATTAGGTGCGCACTATATTCTTGTTCTTACAAGTAGGTTTACTAGTAATTTATCGAGTGTCGGAGCGTAAACAGTTTTACTGCGGTTACCTATCATAAGTTCGAAAAATATTTGACCGAATTTCATTTCACGTAAAACTTTTCAACTATTATCGATTCGTTTATTTTTACTTCATTAATCACGTCTGCTACTGTCTCAGTTGACCTGTTATCAGTTCGATTTTTTTGTTACTCCGACTTTTCATTTGGTCGAAAAACTTTTTACCGAAGTTACACTTTGCCGTCACGTTATTTACCCGTCATCCCCTTCGAACGTAACCTATCCGTGTCAGGGTACCCTAAATTCCTGAGCTCGCTTCGCTCGCTCTTGGACTAATTCTTTGAAATAAATCATTTGCATGAAAATTCAAAATAAATACGTAAACAAAGACAAGACTGCGTGAAGTCGGTTTTGCAGCGATTCTTTTCTGTCACTAAATTTTGTAGCACAACATATTGACTTTTTATGAATTTTATAACTATATATATTTAACACCAAATAATATACCGTAAAATGTTGTTTCGGTGTGGTGAAAATATGGCAAATGAAAAAAGTTCAAAAGAGACTTCGGCCAAAAGCAAAAAGTTATTTTGTGAATCGGCGAAATGTAGTTCGGTAAAAAATACATATGCCACATGATACTTCGATGATCTGAAAATACGTCAAATAATGCTTAAAGCAAAAAAGACTTCGGTCAATAGTTTTCGGTAAAATGAACTTCGAACAAAAACAATTCGGAAAAGTAATCGGTTCCCTTTACTACGCCTTAACTTACGCCAAACGACGACGACGTCGTCACACGTCGGTTGATGTTAGTATTGTCGGTTTTGCTAGCTATTGATCACGTCATGTACCAGTTCCATGAATAATTCGCACACAATTTCTCTGAACAGTTTAATAAAAGGAATTCCTTCCTTATATTTACGAGGAAAAGATTTCCCACAGTGACGACAACACTCTTAAGTGGAAAGCTATTTTACAAACTTTATCCTTTGATTATGAGTCCTAAAGTTCCCGGGTCCCACCGACTCAATAATGTTTATAACTGCTTTAATTGTATTGTTATAAAACAGTAAATGCAGACACAGACAACATTCAAATAAACTTCGGAACCACGCATATTTTTCTCGAAATACAAAGCCGAGTTTTTCTCAACTCGGTAAACTTGTATTTGAAGTGACGGGAATGCAAAATTAGGAACGAAAACATAAATATTCAGCAAGACTATATAAATAAAACGAAGTTGGGGCCATTTATTCCGATACACCGGGACTCTGTGCACAGACTGGAAAAGTTAGGCGGAAACGGGATTTCCTAATGCGATTTTAATTCGTTCTTCCCGCGACGAAGAGGGTAATTTCAATAAAAAGCAAAGTCAGTAGATATTTTGTCTGCGGGAAGGGAAAAAAACGTGAAAAAAATGTACAGCGGCTTGATTCCTTATTGTGGAAGTGGCGGCGCAAAGTGCAATTCTGTGTTGCCTTCCTGTCGCGCTAATTACATTATGAGCAATCAATAGCAAAACCCTACTACGGGAGAGAAGCTAAACGATAGATATTTCATACTATATTACGGTACACGTAACGTAAATAAACTAGAGCAAACAACTTTAATTCGGCAATTAGTTGGAGACGCGTGCTTGAATAATTATATGTACAAGATATTCCATTCTCCGTACGAGTACTCTTGTAATCTCAGCAGTGAACACATTGTGTACAACAACTTGTACATACATAACTATACAATGTACGTCTGTTTGTATCGAGGTACAGTTAAGGAACTTGCTTAGAAAATTAGCTGTAGCGAATCCAACGTGGAAAGCGATCAGTGCGCGCTATTAGGTAAGCTAATTTGTTTATATTTACATACTGTTGCTTGGTGGCGTGACTATCTGACTGCTAGCTACGTGCACTTTATCGCTGAGTAGGTATTTAATTAGGAGTAGGTACTCCACTAAAATTGAACTTGCTGTATGAATATTCAATGAGCTGGAAATGTCAGACGCCTGTCAACCGCGATTAGTATCATCATTTTGGGTTGCCCTAGTCGTTCATTCTTTCATACAAACGTTGTCTGGCGATTACTCCACTGTTTGACGGTGTACTTTCAAAATAAATACCGGCCAATTGCGAGCCGGAATCGCGCACGAAGTGTTCCGTACCATTATCGCAAAAAAACGGCAAAAAAATCATGTTTGTTGTATGGGAGCCCCACTTAAATATTTATTTTATACTGTTTTTAGTATTTGTTGTTATAGCGGCAGCAGAAATACATCATGTGTGAAAATTTCAACTGTCTAGCTATTATGGTTCATGAGATACAGCCTGGTGACAGACAGACAGACAGACGGACCGCGGAGTCTCAGTAATAGGGTCCCCCCCTAAAAATGATATCAATTTGTCTCATCATTATCTAGCCCTGTATGGAAACAAAAAAAAAATTTGGAAGTTATGAGCGCCGAAATTTCCATATTTCAACACTAATTTTAACGCATCTTTGGGTGCCAATAAATACCATAAGTAGAAGGAAAATTGCAAAACAGTCACCATACCGGGATAGAGTAGTAGTTCAACAATGCAAATAATTTTATTTTGAACAGATTCATTCAGTCGTTTTTTCATGATATCCATATAGCCAAACGTCTGTTTATAAAATTTCGCGCGTCCTAAATCATCATCCATTTCGCTACAAATTGCAAAAGTGTGTATTCGTACGCAAACTGGCTTCTTACTGCTCATCACAGCATCTATCCCTTTCGCACGTATTTTCGGATGAAATAGCATGCATTTTAACCCCACGCACAAAATAGTTCGTGCCGGCGACTAGGGCAACCTTAAAAACTTGTCTGTTCTGGGACGCATTTTAATGCGCAGCTATTTTTTGCGGAAGTCGTGTTTATTTCAGCATCCTAACAAAGCTAGGAGTAAAAACAAAGCATAAAACTGTATCAGCCATTTGTACACACCCGACTCATAAAATTGGCGGCGAATGGGTACTTACTGTTGTATGAATAGATAGGCTGGGATGATAACAAGTGTTATTTTACTACTTATCTTAATAAGTATTGAGTATTTTCATGATGATTCATCTAAAACCTTTGTGTTTTGACTAAATTTTTACAAATTTCCGTGCGTTCAAGCGTTTTTGCCATACCTATCATTGGAAACAAATATAGCAGCTCACAATGCTAGGACCCATTAATATTAATGCAAATTTTTATCCGTGGTGCTAGGCAACCGGGCTTATCCCAGTTGTAAACGAACCTTTGTGCCTATTGGCCTTGTTTGTTCTGTCTCCCGCTTGATAAGGAGGGAAGTGGTTTTTTTTTTATTCCTACTCCTCCGTTATTATTTTCTGATTAATTTCGTTGTGGGATCCAAGACAGTTAAATTCATTCTCCGGGACTTCGTCGAGCTTCTTTGCCTCGGCGCTTCTCTGGTGGGCACCAATGTTGATTCTGGCTTTCAGGAGTTCCGTTTCAGGAGTTCCAATAACTTTTGATGGTTATGTGATGTTATTCAAGTAAATAAAATACGTAATAATGACTTACACTCTAATTTTGCGTGATAAATATCGATCAAAGCATGGTGCACTATTCATGTTTTTTTTTATAATTTCATCATGTATAGTCTGTTTTATTGTGTCAGTAATCAAATCTTCGGAGTGTTAAAAACACTATACCGGTTTTCAAAATCTTAAATAAATATTTTTAGAAGTTATTAACTTAGAAGCTTCAGGTTATCTTGCTGTTTAATAAATTCTTAATTTAGAATTAATTAAATTATAGTTATATACAACTGCTCTAAAAATGGTGAAGGAAAACATCGTTAGCAAACCGGCATGTCTTAGAACATGTGACAGCTCGTGGACAAAAATAATAACAACCGCACGGGTCGATCATCAAGGTTAAGCAACGCATGCCGAGGTCGTTTCGTGGATGGGTGACCATCTTTACATAGCGAGTTTCTTCCGTGCCTCGGAAAGCACGTTATGCCGTTGGTCCCGGCTGTCATTTGAAATTTTTGACAGTCGTTACGGGTAGTCAGAAGCCTGAGATCTGACACCAGTCTAGCCAAGACGTACCGTGTTACCCAGTTACTGGGTTGTAGAGGTCAGAAAGGCAGTCACTCCATGTAAGAAACTGGTACTCAGCTGAATCCGGTTAGACTGGAAGCCGACCCCGACATGGTTGGGAAAAAGGCTTGGCAGATGATGACAGTTGTATACAACTATAACTTTATTTATTCGGATATATCTGATGATCGGTAAAAGCTGAGTGAATCCGCTGGTTGCAAGGAGCACATGGCATCATCCTACACACATGTAGTAAGTATTGACACTGACCTCTGGTGAGCAGCATCGCCACGCACAGGAACAAGCAAGGGTGCGCAAGCGCAGGTGCCATGGTGCGGCCGTGTCGTCACTGCAGCCAACAGTCGCGAGCGCTCGCCGCGCCACCGCTCACCACCATCATCGTATGCACCCTGGAATCAAAGCTATGATAAATAACTTACATATAAAACTATAACCCCCTTTTTAACCCCCGCCGGAAAAAGAGGGGTGTTATAAGTTTCACGTGTGTTGCTGTGTGTCTGTGTGTCTGTCTGTGGCATCATAGCGCCTAAACGGAATAACCGATTTTGATTAAGTTTATTTTGTTTGAAAGGTGATTTTGTACAGAGTGTTCTTAACTATGTTTGAATTAAATCGGTTCATCCGTTCAAAAGTAATGAGCGTTTTACTGTTTGAGTCGGGGTGTTTTCGCAAGAAAAATGTGTCGGGGGTTTTTGAAATTTTGAAATTTTATTTGTATAAGGGAGGAATGGATTTTTGTGAATGAAGGATAAAATCATGCTTATATACTGCTGCATACTTTTTTAGAGTTGGTCATACTTTAAGTTCGGCTACAGTGTTTCGTGCCAAAACCAATGTTATTTGTAATTTCTAATCATGCCAAAATAATAGGTGCTAACTCCCGCGCACTTTCTTATAGGTGGTCCCTTGACTGCTATACCTGACGTCCCCCTGACAGAAACGAATCCAGGGAGACTTCTTCGGTGGCGTTGGATACAACAATGTGTCCAACACTTTTGGAAACGTTGGAGTCGCGAATATTTACACGAAATTCAACAACGTAGCAAATGGTACACTGATCGCGGTTCTCCCATCTGTGTGGGTGACATTGTTGTCGTAGTGGATGACAATCTACCTCCTCTCCAATGGAGACTCGCTCGTGTATATGCACTCCATCCAGGTTCAGATGGCAAAGTGCGAGTTGTGACTTTGCAATCGGGCAAGAGCCTTTTCAAACGGGCTGTTGTCAAAGTATGTTAACTACCTTTAGAGTAATTGTTCTCGAAGCGTAATTTAGTTTCTACACTGAAAAAAAAGGTTTGTTGGATTTACCAAATTAGCAAAGGTTGGCTGAATTACAAGGAAACTACGATAAATATAACAAAACCTCGCTATTGAATTTACAAAACTAAATAGGTTGAAGTTGGTACCAGAGTTTTGATGTAAATCAACAAAGAGTATTGTACATTTTACCAAACAAATGTCAACAATTTAGTCTGGATGATTTTATCATAAAAATATGATAAATATAACAAGACCTCGCGGTTGAACTTACAAAACTACATAGGTTGCGATCAAAATATAGTCCCTACCAGAGTTTACGGTGTAAATTAACAAAGAATATTGTACATTTTACCAAACAAATGTCTACAATTTAGTCTGGTTGATTTTATCATAAAAATATGATAAATATAACAAGACCTCGCGGTTGAACTTACAAAACTACATAGGTTGCGATCAGAATATAGTCCCTACCAGATTTTACGGTGTAAATTAACAAAGAGTATTGTACATTTTACCAAACAAATGTCAACAATTTAGTCTGGTTGATTTTATCATAAAAATGTGATAAATATAACAAGACCTCGCGGTTGAACTTACAAAACTATATAGGTTGCGATCAAAATATAGTCCCTACCAGAGTTTACGGTGTAAATTAACAAAGAGTACTGTACATTTTACCAAACAAATGTCAACAATTTAGTCTGGTTGATTTTATCATAAAAATGTGATAAATATAACAAGACCTCGCGGTTGAACTAACAAAACTATATAGGTTGCGATCAAAATATAGTCCCTATCAGAGTTTACGGTGTATATTAACAAAGAATATTGTACATTTTAACAAACAAATGTCAACAATTTCTTCTAGTTGATTTTATCATAAAAATATGATAAATATAACAAGACCTCGCAGTTGAACTTACAAAACTATATAGGTTGCGATCAAAATATAGTCCCTACCAGAGTTTACGGTGTAAATTAACAAAGAGTATTGTACATTTTACCAAACAAATGTCAACAATTTAGTCTGGTTGATTTTATCATAAAAATATGATAAATATAACAAGACCTCGCGGTTGAACTTACAAAACTATATAGGTTGCGATCAAAATATAGTCCCTACCAGAGTTTACGGTGTAAATTAACAAAGAGTACTGTACATTTTACCAAACAAATGTCAACAATTTAGTCTGGTTGATTCTATCATAAAAATATGATAAATATAACAAGACTTCGCGGTGGAACCTACAGAACTAAAAATCTTCAGATCAAAATATTGTTTCTACCAGAGTTCATAGTGCAAATTAACAAAGAATATTGTACGTTTTATTAAACAAAGGACGATGAACAAATTAGTATGAAGTATGAACGCGTGCCCTGTCAAAAATTGCCGATTACAAAGTTAATTTAAAGATTGAGCTTTATTTTCTTTTATTTCATTGAAAGTTGTATGTATTTATAGTGTCCAATGTGTTTAATTTTAAAAAAGACCCCTTTTACATTGATAAGATCTCACACGTCAGTGTTTTTGCCGCTACTTTTTTTGTAGGCATCTTTATGAATAATTGGTTCCATTAGAATAGTTTTCTTAGAAAACATTTTCGATAAATGAAAGGCGATTAGATGCCTCTAAGCAGTGAAATGCAAATAGTAGAAGGAAGATTGCCTCAGACATAGCAGTAGTAGATTTTTCTTTCGAGGCAGTACTGGTTGCATCGATAATGTGCCCAAACAATTTGCGAATTATTTCTAGACAAAGGGTTGAGAGCCACCTGAATAACACATAGACTTTAATGTTGTAGGTAGACTGCGATTAGCCGTTTTGTTCACAGAATAGACGTTTACATAGTCAACAAAATATAAACCTAGTTCTTTCATATTTTCATGTAAAGAGATTTACCTAACTTATTAGTCCCCCAAAAATATGTTTGAATAATTTTCACTATTAATTGCAAACCGGAAACGCGTTAATCATGTTTTATCAAAGAATAATAAACCCCAGCTTTAATTAGTTTTACATGTATCCCAAAAATCAAAATGGAAATAATTAAGGATGCCTACTTTTTGAATTTACTGTAATCGTTAATTTTGCCCTTACATATACTAGTTTCTGCCAGCGGCTTCGCCTAACCTCCTTTATTATACGTATAAACCTTCCTCTTGAATCACCATATCTATTAAAAAAACCGCATCAAAATCCGTTGCGGTGTTTTAAAGGTATAAGCATACATAGGGCCAGACAGGGAAGTGACTTTGTTTTATACTATGTAGTGATAGTGATATATCAGGACAAAAATGGTAATCGTCCTTTCAAAAATTTGTTTTGGTTGATTATATCATAAAATATGATAAACATAACAAGAACTCGCGGTTGAACTTACAAAAAAAAAAGTTTGAGCTCAAAATATAGTCCCTACCAGAGTTCATGGTGTAAATTAACAAAGAATATTGTACATTTTACCAAACAAATCTCAACAATTTGGTTTGGCTGATTTTATCATTAACATAATGTGATAATGTAACAAGACCTCGCAGTTGAACCTACAAAACTAAAAAGGTTGAGGTCAAAATATAGTCCCTACAAGAGTTCATGGTGTAAATTAACAAAGAATATTGTACATTTTACCAAACAAAACTCAACAATTTGGTTTGGCTGATTTTATCATAAACATAGTATGATAAATGTAACAAGACCTCGCAGTTGAACCTACAAAACTAAAAAGGGTGAGGTCAAAATATAGTCCCTACAAGAGTTCATGGTGTAAATTAACGAAGAATATTGTACGTTATGTAGAACAAGTCACAACCATTCGGTTGATTGTATCATTGTTACTATGTTAGTTTCAAAGCAATTTATAGTTACCTAAATTTACCGGGACAGTTGGTAATGAGTAGAAGACTCATTTGATAAAAAATGATTCGGTTAAGTGCGAGTCAAACTCGCGCCCAGAGGATTCCGTACCAACATTTTATAATTTTTACATGTTTATTTAAAAATAAGTAAGTATTACGCTAGAGTAGTTTTTATTATTTGTTGAATTATGCCCTATAATCCACTTTAGAGGAAGCCCCCGCTTATTTTTTTAATTATTTATATTTTTAGAGTTCCGTACCTCAAAAGGAAAGAACGCAACCCTTATAGGATCACTCGTGTGTCTGCCTGTCCATCCATCTGTCACAGCCAATTTCCTCCGAAACCACTGAACCAATTGGGATGAAATTTGGTAAGTACACATAATTATGTAAGTCGGTGACCCAAAGACGGACGTGTTACGTAAATGATTGAAATGTAAACATAGGGAAATAGGGTCATACGGACAGAACCCTCTCTACGCGAGTTTAAATCGCACTTGTCCAGTTTTTTATTATTTAACGATTTGTCCGCCATAACGGTTCCTAGTATGTGAAAATTTCAACTAGCTAAGAATGATCTCGCTGTTAAATCGTATACTTGAAAATAATTAATTGATTATGATTAGGTTTCCGTTTGACACCCTTCAAGGACGAAACCCTAAAAATCTACTGCTGATGCAAAGTGGCGCTGCAATCGCTATCGATCTAATAGTCTTATGGTTTAAACGACTGACTAGTATTGTACATTTATCTAAAACAAATCACATCAATATAGGTAGTTTGGTTGATTTAATCATTGTTACTGTGTTTTGTGAATCATTTCGGTCCACTTTTGACCCCCCAATAACTTAAGATCTATTTGACCTACATCCTTGCAATTTTGCAAGTCTGTAAGACCGTCTTTACCGAATCCTGAATTACCGTTCACGAGATTTTGAAATCCGACTACTATTTTTATACTGACTGACAGTGATTTTATCTCAGATTGTATAGCAAAGGTCTAAAGACATTGATGCCCATATGAAGTAGTTATGTAGGTAGGTACTTAAGTTGACCGAGTTGTACCAAAACAGACCGTTCGAATAGCACGTTTATTGTTAACGTTATAAGATTCAAAATCCATTGGAAGTTTTATAAACATGCGACCGAGCGAAGAATTTCAACTACCTATACATAACAATAATAAAGTTAGTAGTAGGTATTAGAAGTAGTATAGTAAAGGCGCTATAAATTATCTATTCTGTGGTAAAGGCTGTCTGGAAGAGATCGCTTTCTATCAGCTGGTTTTTTACACTTTCGAAGTGTAATTTCTGAGTCCAAATTGAAACTACATATCTACCTACCTATTTATGATAAATATAAACCTTACTCTTGAATCACTTATCTAATTTAAAAAAACCACATCAAAATCCGTTGCGTAGTTTTAGAGATCTAAGCAGGTACCTAATTACCTACATAGGGACACAGACAGCGGGCAGCGATTTTGTTTTAATAAACTATGTACCTAGTGAATAATGAATCGTTTTGTCTTTACTTGTCAGTGATTAAGTTTCAGTCAAAAAAATATTTTTGTTACAAGATTTTATAGCCAACTGTAGGTACTTTTCTTTAAACATCCAGCAATTGCTCACCAAGACGATTCTGAAGAGCCCAAATTCGGTACGATTGTTTTATTTATTACAGAGTTCCTAAGGCCACCTCCAGGCTCCATCATCAGACCAGCCTCATGGTACCAAATTATTGTATTGCCAAATTCCAGCTCAATCGGTTGAGGATATCTACCTTCTTTAAAATTGAGTTGGAAGATTTCACCCGAAGAAACATACATAGGTACATAGATAGGTACATTGCAAATTAAATTAATAAAATGATTGTACCTAATAACATTATATCTTGCTTTGTTTATTACAACCTTTCACCTTTCACGCCGCACACTCAGACGAAGTAAAAATCATCAAATTTTTTTGATCATCTGAGGCCGCACAAAGTCATATTATTTTCTCCAACAACCATATTAATACGAAACATTAAACAGTATTTAAAAGTAACCTATATAGGTGCATGTCGCTGTGGTTAAAAAATGTTAAAATTACTAAACAGTATCGTAGAATTTACAAAACCTTAAGCAATATAGGTAGGTAGTTCCATTTCCTTCGTACCTACTCAATTTATGCGACTATTTCCCCCTTCCACACTGCCCCGCGGAGCTAGGGTTGCCACCTTTTTCTTTGATGGATAAAATATTCTGATCTGGAAGTAAAGTTGTTAATTTCGTAAATTTTTGATTGGTGCGGTTGTGGTTTTTGTAGTTATTTATTCCTTCGCAAATGTGATGAAAAATTCGTTAAACAATGTACTATATTTGTTTTATACAAATTTATGTTTTATTTTTCAGCTAATAACAATTTCGTATCTGCTTTAAATATATTTATGGCTTCTAAACATGGTACGCGGAACGCACAAATTTAAATAATTGCGTATAAGCTTAATATAAGCTTTATTTCTGTCGTCACGCCACTTCGCATTAATTACAGAAAACACCTTTTCTGTAAATTATGAAGTGGCGGGAACGCACAGTTATCGTGACACCACTTTAAGTATGTTTGGAAAAGTAATTCCTCGGAAAAAAAAACCGGCCAAGTGCGAGTCTGACTCGCGCACCGAGGGTTCCGAACAAACTTTCAATTAATCCATCTTAAATTGGCCTGAAATGTATGACGCCGCATAAAAACGAGGTGCTGAACGCAACTGAGTTCTTCAAATATAATGTTTAAAAAGGACTAAATTTATTATGATGTAATTACAAATGTATAGTTTTCAGATTTTTCTAAGTACTTGTAGTATGTGACGATATTACTTGGCAAATTTGATATTTCTAGGTCAACGGGAAGTACCCTATCATTTTGATTCCCTCGAGAATGTCGAAATGTATGTGTTTTGCGACATAAACGGCCGTATCTTTTTTACATTAACGTAGAAGTATGATTTTTTTCACAGCTTCAAGGGACCGTAGACTTGAGTATATGGTTTAAATTTGAACTCGATACTACGCGTTCTCGAAATAAAGGGTTTCGTTTTTTCCGATTTAGTTACGGAACCCTAAAAATGGATTGCCATTCCTTCGCTGCACAAGAATCTTTAATGGTACAAACATACGTACATACTATAGATTTTTTCCCTTATTTCATTTATAAAGATTATTTCATTGTTTAAGCTATCCAGCACTTTTGATCCAGGGGTATTCCGCTTCCCACAGCGGCTTATAGTTTTGCATTCGTTTTCTTTTCCTATTACCACTGCTACTACTGGTAGTGCTAGCATTATCGTCAATAACGTCATCTATTTTAAAATTATTTTCACTTTATAATAAAGTACGGTTGGCAACCCTAGCACTCGCATCGCCCTGCGCAGAGCACTTCAGGGCGTGCGTCTGCGTTCATCCCATCGTTCATTTCATTTGACGCCGGCCGGCTAGTTAGTACAGTAGTCGCTTCGCTCGCAATGGAAAGTGAAGAAGAAGACTTAAACTTGGGGGTCGCCGAATATTTAACAGAATGGGGACTATCTGAAGACACTATAACAAACTTTGAAGGTGAGTGCCTATTTTGATCGATATTATATACCTATATTGTTAATAATGGTTTGTTTAGCCGTGTTTCAAGATGGCGCCATGCCTCTAAGTCATATTGTTCATTAAACTAATTTTGGTTGTTCAATGTGTAATATTGATAGCTTATTGTGCAGTGAACTAACTAGTGGATGGCTAATGCAGAATTCAACTTGAAACGGATATAGCCCCTCTTTTGTCAAGGCCCGATAATCAACGTGTTTTTTTGTAAATAGCTAATCACTACAAAAAGCAAAAAAGTTATCGAGTACTATAATGTGACTTTAATGAATTCTACATTTATTTGTGTTCCGGTTTTGCCGCCAATGGGTCTGAGTATAGGAATTATTTGGCCTATATAATAGGCCCTATATACAGGAGGTAATAGTGGTTATGTGCCTATCTAATTAATATTTTACTTTGATAGATTTACAAAACGAACTTTAGTAAATTTTACAGATTATTTACATAGGTTTATCTCTTGTTTTTTAGTAAATCAGATTTCGTTCAAATTGCTTGACGATATACAAGAAACAGAACTGAAAGAATTATATATTTTGGAACAACTCGTACCAGCAAATTCAAACCTTATTTTTACTTTACCTAAGGCTCTTAGTCGTTAATATCGTCGATAATTGCTTGTTACAGGCGACAGAATCTGATGAAACACTTAAGCATTGCTAGCGATTTTTCTGCGCCCAGTTCCACGGCCAGCACAAGCAGTGAAGAGTTGCCGACCACGAGAGAAAAATCTTCTGTAAGTTTTGCAGTTTTGACCGGTCAAAAGTAGTTTTGACTGGTTAACAGTTTTGACTGTGACATATATATAGTATAATTGTTTTTTTTTTTCAGATTGAACTGGATTTCGAATCCAAGTTTAAAGGATCAGAGCTCCGAATGTTCAAAAAACTCTTTTTTATAGAGAAAGCTCTTAGTCTTTTGAAAACAATTAAAGCTGCTTCTGTCTACATTAAATTGATTAAAGAAAACCCAAGTGAAGGTTGGTTATTATATACTTATATAGATCAAAACTTTTACGAATTTCACACTAAAACCGAACTCGAAGTTTCGGTTTTTGTGTGCAATTCGTGAAAGTTTTGTTATTAAAACCATTTATATTTATTATGTACATTTAAAGTGTGTTTTTATAATAGCAAAAATAGTTTCGGAGGTTTAGCAAAAAAATCTCTGATAACCAGTTATCATCTTAGTAAAATTTTTAATTAAGTCAACGAATATGCATCATAACTTATTCCATTTTTATTTTTCAGATGTTAGAGACTTCTGTTATTGCGCGGCAATTGGATATAAAATAGTTCCAACTGTGAGAATACAGTGTCAAGATACAGCTGGCAAAAAAAAAACCATAAAGCCAAGCATTCAAGAAGCTATTAATAGTTTCATTCTTCATGCAAAGGTATGTATAATTTCATAAGACTGTTGTGAGATGACGACTTTCCATACTAACGACTATTTTCCACCCCCTAAGTGTTAACCGATTTTGACACATTTTTGATATACCATCAGTCAGACCATAATCTAAGTTTGTACATTATCTAGTTTATTAAATATCAATAAAAATAAAACACTAAAACAGGAATATAATTAAATCTATTTATGATATTGAAAAAAAGCGGAACAATGAATTTCATGAGTCGTCTTTCAGTAAAACTGTCTCTTCGCACAGACTAATCATAAGGGTGAATTACGTTCCGAACCCCTTTAAATAAATATAAATGCAATACCTAAGCAATAAAAAATGGTCAGTGTCAACAATTCATTCTAATTTCCAGAACCAAAGTGAAGTCCCCACCCAGCTGGACTATCGGCGAAAAGCCCAAACTGCTAAGGGTCTACGGTGCCAACCCATCATTATTGCTGTCGGACCAACCATCGATGCCCTAAAGGACTTTTATGTTGCGTATGATAACATCCTTTATAAAATAGACTCGTTCTTGAAAGCGCTGGATGTATGCTTCAAAACTTTTCACTAACTGGATGCAGAATATCCCACAGAAGCTGTTCACATTTGGCTATTTCTGCAAAAATATTTTTATAACATTGACACAATATCAGACAAAAAGCTTTCGGGAGTCTCATTTTTTATCTCCGACTTGGAATAAGTGATTTATTTGCTAAATTTAATCAAAATGTTTGTTTGTTTCAAATGTCTCGCTACAGTTGAAGATTACAAAGATTTTTGTGAACATTTAAAAGACCATAACTTATTACTTGTTGTACGAAAAAAGCACTTGTTGACTAGACTATTAAGGCAAGTATAGCCGTGAAACTAGCGCCACTTCGGAAATGTTCTTATATCTCCTAAATTTTCAAAACAATTTGTCTTTCTGTAGTTGTCCCAAAAAAAACATGCACAACAAAAAGCGGCCGTTTAAGTTTTTTGGGACAACTACAGAACGATATAATTATCACGGGAAATTTAACGCGATGATTTCGATTGTTTGTTTACCCATTTCGCCTCGAACGACCGTGTCGTTGCAACACGGCCGAAACGTCGGGCAAAATAGGTAAACAAACAATCGAAATCATCGCGTTAAATTTCCCGTGATAATTATTTTGTTTTCAACTACAGAACGACAAATTGTATACAGTAACTTAATACATATTATAGGTGTACCCTAGTATCTAACAGGCGGAAATTATTGGTAAATGATTATAATAAGAAAGGTTTTGTATCCTATACTACGTATATAATTTTAAGATTAGTGATATTTAATTGTATTTATGATTGGTAAAATAAATTTTATGATATGTACCAAAATTTTGTTTATTTTTCTTTACACCACCGTTTTTATTAAGCCCATATTAAATAAGGTTGGTAATTTGACGTATTCTAGAAACTGCTGATTTACTTGCTGAAAAGGAATATGTTGAATTACCAATAATCCTGTATATTTTTGAAGTGTTTGTCAAACGGTCTTATAACCTTTTTTTTCAGACCCTGCATTTCTTGTAAGGTTTTTTCTTCTACTATATTTTTAGGGTGTGGTATCATTGAAAATTAGAAACTTACTAGCTAATCTGCAATATTGCTGACATGGTACACACGTACTTTCGTGGCCACTGCTGGCCACGAAAGTAGTACGTTGTTTGAAAATCTTAACTGCAATATGATTTCACTCTCATACCATGTCAGCAATATTGCAGAATAGCTACTAAGTTTCTAATTTTCAATGATACCACACCCTATTAATATTCTGGAAATCAATGTTTAGTAATATAAACCAAAAAGTCGTGTACATTTTACTAGTGTTAGTTTGATACATTAACCAAAAACTAACACTAGTAAAATTTACACTATTCATTTGGTATGTTTTACTAAACTAAGACCGGTACGTACAATCAGTCAAGCACTGATAAAATATTAGTAGATATTACCAGTTAAAGTTTGGTAATAACTACAGCATAAATCTGTTAGATATTACCAAACAAATGTTAGGAAAAAATACGAAACGAACATGATAGATAATACTTAATTGTATTTGATAAAATCTACGAAACACTTCTGGTAGATAATACAATATTATCTCTGATAAAAAGCACGATACACACCTGATAGATTATACTAAACTAACTTTGATGAGAACTGCATTACACATCTGGTAGAAATTACCAAATAACCTTTGGTAGTAACTAAAATTAAATCTGGTACTTATTACCAAACTAACGCTAATAAAATACACCAAATGTGATTACTAAATGCTGCTAAATTTTGTTTGTTAGAGTTTACCAAATAAAGTAGATTATACTTACGAGTTAAGTTTAGTTTTCTCTATCAAACTGATTTAATACATTTTACCATATAATAAGTGCTATTTACCAAATTTTTGTTGTAGATTTTACTCAATACCTTTGCATTGTCTATTAAACTACCTTCGGTAATTTTTACCAAAAAAAGTAACAGTAGAACATACAAAATATATTTGGTAAAAAAAACAAGTATGTTGGGTAAAATATACAATATCTCTTTGGTAGATTGCAGCAAACTACATTGTACTTTTTTACTATAGTACTTTGATAAAAACGTTACAAAAGTACGTTGGTTGAAAATCTACTAAAGTTCTTTAGTGAGAAACGTTACTAAAGTACTCTGGTAAATAATGTTACTAAAGTACTTTGGTTGAAAATCTACTAAAGTTCTTTAGTGAGAAACGTTACTAAAGTACTCTGGTAAATAATGTTACTAAAGTACTTTGGTAAAAAATGTTACTAAAGTACTTTGGTAAAAAATGTTACTAAAGTATTTTGGTAAAAATTATACTAAATTACTTTGGTGAGAAATGTTACTAAATTACTTTGGTAATAAATGTACAAAATATATGTGTAATCTACCAAATAAATTTGGTACAACGTCAACTTAATGTGTTTGGTAAAATCAACCAAAATTCGTGATAGGACCGAAATCAACCGCAAACTTTGGTTACATTTACGCAAAATCTGTTAAATCCAACCTAACATTTTTTTCAGTGTAAGCATAGTTTAACGTAAGATATGTAGTTTGTGTTAAGATTTCAAGTTTAGTATCAGTTCAATCGTAGAGTTAAGTTTTAAAAGATTTACATTCTTTTAAGGTGAGCGGTATGTTTCGTGCCAAAACCAATGTTATTTGTAATTTCTAATCATGCCAAAATAATAGGTGTAATTTTTTAACGTGTCCACACTCAGATTAGCATTGCAATTTTTTCTCGTGTGTTGGTAGTAGAGTGTGGCGCGATTTTGGGTGTCATCTATCGTGGAACGACCCTTGTGACGGTATGGCGCGCGCGTCGGTCGTATAAACCATACGTATATCCTTTTGTGTGTATCAAAGTGCACCCTGGACAGACCTTCTATCCCGAGGAGAGCGTGGACTCCGCAGAAAGATTTCCCAAGTAAGTTCGCATGCCAGCTTTGTCTAACCAACATATATTAAGTTCGTAATACCCAAATAGGTACTGGGGTAATTTACACGCTGCTAGAGTGCCCTTTAGTTACATTAGAGCTTTTAAAATGTTAACTTTCCACGCTAATGTTCTTAAACCCTATTCAAAAGTCTGTTATTTACGACGAAAAGCTTAAATAGCTACTAATTTTGGTTTTGAAAACCCTACAACCCCTAATGTTATCTTACCTTTCCAATGACTAAATCTCTATGATCTATTTCTATTTCCATCCCTCTTAGCTAACCCCCTCGGCACTATTCCTGCTCGTACGTGGCCAAAACTTTGTATTTTTTAGGCCGGCTCTCTATTTAAAAGTAACCCAGTCACACCTTCATTCGGTATGCGGTTTGATTCCTAGCCGCATTAATATTGCTTTCATGAATTTCCGAGGACGTTTGCTACCATGACGGCTTTGGGGCTGATGATTTAGGAAATAATGAAAATAAGATAGGGAATATTATACAAGTACTAGCCAGCAGTGTCATCATCTGCCTAGCCTTTTCCCAATTGTTGTTGGGGTCGGCTTCCAGTATTACCAGATTCAGCCGAGTACCAGTGTTTTACACGGAGCGACTGCCTATCTGACCTTCACAACCCAGTAACTGGGTAACACGGCACCCTTTGGCAAGACTGGTGTCAGATCTCAAGCTTCTGACTACTCGTAACGACTGTCAAAGATCTTCAAATGACAGCCGGGACCAACGGCTTAACGTGCTTTCCGAGGCACGGAGGAAACTCGGTATGTTGAAATGGTCACCCATCCACGGACCGACCTCGGCAAGCGTTGCTTAACCTTGAAGATCGACCCGTGCGACTGTTATTAATTAGCCACGAGCTCCTCCACTAGCCAGCAGTGTGAATGTCGAAAATTATATTACCCACATAAACGTAAGAACGGGATAAAAGGGGTACATATACTACGTTCTGAGTCCACGGTCTACTCGTGTACTACATTTGAATTTCATCCAAATCCGTACAACTGGTAAGGCGTGATTGATAAACAAACATCCAAACAACCATTCATCAATTTATAACTTTATTAGGACGTTGAAAAAGTATACCGTTCTGAAAAAGTGAATAGCATTCTTGCACATTTATCAAACGATAAAATTAACCTGTTACATGAACAACCCTAATGTAAAATTACAATTTATTTATGCATGCAAGACGTGCCTTAATGTGTAAATTTCCCCGTAAGTAGGCAACATCCGTACCACCTCATTCACATTATTTCTTGTATTCACTCGTCTGTCTCTGCCCCCAGTCCCCCGGTCCTCTATTTGACTAAACACCAGTAAATGGGGGTCACGGTCAGAAGGGAGCCTGTGACCTTCGACAGGCCTGTTGAGGGTTGCAAGTTTGCCCATGAAACATCGGAAAAATTAGGGGCGTACCCCTATTAGGGATATTACACATGCAACATTTTTTTAACAAGCTTGACGGCCATTTTGCTTTTTAGCGAGAGAAATGATAACTACAAAACTGTCACACTGCTTAAATTGAAATGGCTATATAATAATATTTTTTATTTAAATAATTTAATAATAGTTTATTTATTTCATAAAAAAGTGGTACAGTCTGTTTCAAAGTAGTATGACAATTTAGGAATAGTTTACATCTATGATGAGTAGGTAACAATAGAATTACACGATCTGATGTCCTAGGTCCTAGCCAGGTTACTTAGTAGCCTGTATTAAGGACAAACAGCCCTCATTGCCCGAAAATAGGACAAGTAGTATTTCTTAGACTGTTACATAATTAATAAAAGAATTTAGAACAGATTAATAAAATTCCAATACATTATTGTGTGAGTGCGCGCGCGTGTGTGTGTGTTAGTGAGTGTATGCGCATGCGTGTGTGTGTGAGAGTGTGAGTGAGTGTGTGTGTGTATTACGAGTTACTTTATTGTTGTAAGAAGGGATTCAGTATCATCATAATTTTTAGTAGTAAGAAATTCAGTAATCCGTTTTTTGCATGTTAGCTTACAAAATGTTTGCAGTAGAATTATTGCGTTTATTATACTATATACATTCAACACAGCTCTTGTTTTTCTTTGTCATCTATATATTGACTTGCGACCTGAGCCTTGAGTTAACACAATAAGTTAAGAACAAACTAATTATTACAGCTTTTCACCAGCCGCACAATGATTACGACAAAGCTCGGTAAAACCCGAAGCTGTTTATTTACCATTTACCCCGATTAGCCGAGCATCCATTTTACCCGCAGCTAAAGCCTACAAATAACCTCATTTGGACGTCAACGTCCTCAGAATTTTACGAATTTGTGGTAAATGTTTACCGGAAAATTTAATATAAGCGAAGTGAAACCTATTCCACAAAAGGTACCCACTGATTCCCAGAACACTTTGTTGAAATCTGAGGTACCTATTTAATCAAATATCCCCAACTTCCAAGTTCGAAGAAGACTTGCTAGTTTTCTTTGAATATCTTTAATTAGTTCAAAACAAAGTATCCATTATTTAAATTACTAACAATAATTTAACATTGATAGTTATATAACGAGTGCTTCTTTACACAATGTTTTTATCCGACTGCCGAAGTAGGGTAATTTGTTTATCAGTCTTCGTATGTATGTTCCTGTGTGGCGTTCTAGAGACCAAACGCGTTGGCTGATTTTGATGTTTCTTACGTGAATCGGTTCTTCTCAACCCTGCGAGTGTCACTGGCTACATTAACACCTTAACTGCCAAGTGACCGACAAACAATACATTTTCAATTGTGTCTCATTGCCTGGCAGTTAAGGTGTTAAAATTGGAAAAGAAAAAAAAGTTAAATCAAAAAACCCGAACAAAAAAAACAAACCCGAAATCAAAAAAAAGACGTAAACAAGGAAAAAATCATGCTGTGCAGGCGGAGGATACACCAGATTTTGGTCAGCCAGCCCGCGAATATGTATCCTCCGACTGCACAGCATGATTTTTTCCTTGTTTACGTCTTTTTAGTTCGCTTTTGAAGCAGTCGGGTTTTTTGATTTTTTGATTTAACTTTTTTTATTTATAAGTTTTTAGTTAAGTTTTTTTCGAATTAGATACATTTAAACATATAAGTGTTATATATTTTTGAAATCACCTCTTAAAACCCTTTATTTTGATACCCCACACACTGAGTTTGGAAGAAAAAAAAACGATTCGTCTTAACCCTGCGAGTGTCATAGGCTACGTTAAAATGGGACAAAAGAAAAATGGCGGCTTTTGGGCGCCATTTTGAGGAAGAAACAATTTTTTCGTCTTCCAAACCCATCGTGTGGGGATCAAAATAAAGGGTTTTAAGAGGTGATTTCAAAAATATATAACACGTATGTTTAAATGTTCCTAATTGGAAAAAAAACTAAAAAATTATCAATAAAAAAAGTTAATTCAAAAATCAAAAAACCCGACTGCTTAAAAAGCAAACTAAAAAGACGCAAACAAGAAGAAAATCATGCTGTGCAGTCAGAGGATACATCTGGTTTTGGTGAGCCAGCTCGCGAATATGTATCCTCCGACAGCGCAGCATGTTTTTCTTCTTGTTTACGTCTTTTTAGTTCGCTTTTTAAGCAGTCGGGTTTTTTGATTTTTTGATTAAACTTTTTTTAAATTTTTAATAAGTCATGTCAAATTGTCAAAAGATTTAAAACTTGCTTTCTCAAAGCTGAGAATAGATCCATATGAATTCATAGATAAAGGTTAGGTGCACACTGGTTCATTAGTTATTTTCATATGAGTACTGCTGAAACAAAAGGATTGAAAATAGAAATTGTTACAACTATAGACTCCTAGAAATAAACTCTCATTTACGGTTCCGAATAAGGTTAGGAATTGGCGACAATAGAACAAAGGCTAAGGCACCTTTTTGTTGATATTTGCGCTAAAACTAATTAATAATAGAGATAGTCTAAGTCCAATATAAAGGGTAGGTACATCAACTATAAACAGTTAGATTATTAGCTTCAATTATAGGGACGTCAATCGATATTTGAAATCAAACAGATGTCCAAAATCTCACCAAATATTCAAATAAAAAACTTCATAACGAAGACTACCCCTAAAAATAGAGACTTAACCTGTAATAATGGGGTAAAAATCGGAAGGATCCCTTCTAACCAGCTGTTATACGGGCGAAGTTAAATGAAATGTTCGGGTGTCGGCCAATTAAGGGCTTTTTTAAACATTCATCAAGTGTTAGTGAGGGGAGCATTTTTACGTCCGCTCAGACGCGATAGCCCCGTGACGGATGACGGGAGGCCGAGGGGTCGCTGGCGAAGATGCATTCATCACCCAAGGATTTGTCCACTTTCAAACTTGACTACTTAAGGTAACACTAATGGGCCCAATAATATATAATAAAATACCTAACATAATAAAAAATGACACAATGAGAAACTTTAAAAAGAAACTGACAGAATTATTAATTGCAAAATGCTACTATTCTGTAAATGAATTTCTAAATGACACTGACATATTATTTTGTAATCTATAACTTGCTATTATATAATTGACATTCTTAACTAAGACATTTTTCGAATTTATTAATTCTATTCCTATTATACTGTAATTAGACATTAAAATTAAAATATTGTTATGTGAATGCACCATGCCGACTATTGTTATTTAAAAAATAATTTAATTATAATATCATTGCATCTCTTTAAATAATGTTTGCATGCCTAATATATGGTAGATTGTACAAGGATCACCCATGTTTTAACTGTCACATCTTATTTACTGTACCTACAATCTATGCAAATAAACGTTTACTTTACTTTACTTTACTAGTAGAAAATTATTCCATACAAATGTAGTCTAGCGATTACGCCACTGTTTGACGTTGTAGTGTACTACAACGTCAAACAGTGGCGCCTACGTTCAAAATAAAAAAAATTACATCAATTTGTCTCATCATTATCTAGCCCTGTATGGAAACAAAATATATATATATATACCAGGCCCCTCAGAAAGTATTGCGAAAAAAAGTTTTTATATATGGGAGACTGGCCAGTTATAATGTTTTTCGAAAATATGATTATTTATAAGTAAAAATAAGTAAGTTCCAATTTCAAAATTTCCCTCCACATTTTTTGCGAGTTAATTCAAAGTATTGTGTCTCACTGAAATATGGATCTGCGCCGGGAACATTTTAGAGCTATGATTTTATACGATTTCAAGTGTCGCCTGAAACCGGATGAATCGTACGATAGACTTCAAATGGCATTCATGGATGAAGGCCCTTCCAAGGCAACCGTGTATCGTTGGTATAACGAATTCAAGCGCGGTCGACCAACTTTGGGGGATGACGAAAGAAGCGGTCGCCCTTTGACGGCTGTTACCGAAGAAAACGTGCTAGCAGTGAAAAATTTAATCCAAGACAATAGGCGAATTACATATCAGGAGATTCAACACATATTGAAGATTGGATCGGGAAGCGTTCACGAGATTCTACACAGCCATCTTCGCGTGAGGAGGATAGTATCACGCTGGGTGCCGCACAACCTCACCGATGCTCAGAAGCAGGCCCGGGTGGAATGGTGCCGTGATATGCTTAACAAATTTGAAGCAGGCTCGTCTCGGCGTGTTTACGACATCGTTACAGGTGATGAGTCCTGGATTTATCAATACGACCCAGAAACCAAGCGCCAGTCGACTGTTTGGGTGTTTCAAAATGAGCCAACGCCTACCAAAGTGAAGCGATCTAGAAGCGGGGGTAAGATTTTGATCGCTAGCTTTTTTAATTTGACTGGCCACTTGGTATCAATTCCCTTACGGGATCAAAGAAGCATTAATGCCGAATGGTATACTACCAAATGTTTGCCAGAAGTTTTCTCTGTTATAAGCAACAAGCGACCAAACACAGGGCTCCGCGGGCTACTGCTCCACCACGACAATGCACCTGCGCACACCGCACTCAAAACGAGGGACTTCCTGGACAGCACGCCAGTCAAACTCCTGGGTCACCCTCCTTACAGCCCTGATCTAGCACCGTGTGACTTCTTTTTATTCCCAAAAATAAAAAATCAGCTCAAAGGGATACAATTTTCGTCGCCGGAAGATGCGCTGGCTGCGTTCGAGCAGGCTGTAAACGAGGTGTCTGCGGCGGACTGGAAAAAGTGTTTTGAAAACTGGTTTAGGCGCATGAATCTTTGTATAGAGGCTGGTGGAAAGTACTTTGAAAAGATTTAATAAAAATATATGTACGTATAGAACAATTTTTTTTAGTTTCGCAAAACTTTCTGAGTGTCCCACGTATATATATTTGAAAGTTATGAGCGTCAAAAGTTCCATAGTTAAACACTAATTTTAACGCGGTAAATAAATACCATAAGAAGAAGGAATTGCAAAACGGCCTCCGTACAGGGATATATTAGTAATTCAACAATACAAATATTTTATTTTGAAAATATATATTTAGTCATTTTTTCATGATATCTAGATTCCCAAAGGTCTGTTTATAAAATTTCGCGCGCTCGTTTTTGTCCTAAATCATCATCCATTTCGATACAAATTTGCAAAAGTGCTATAATACTCACAACGGATCTTTGTGGCTCTGAAGTTGGTTCTGTCAACTTTTGCGCAAGAAACAGATTAACTGCATAGAGTAAACGAGATAGGGTGATGCGACAAACGTATGCGAGTGAAAGAGACAGTTATACCAGGCCCCTCAGAAAGTATTGCGAAATGAAAGTTTTTATATATGGGAGACTGGCCAGTTATAATGTTTTTCGAAAATATGATTATTTATAAGTAAAAATAAGTAAGTTCCAATTTCAAAATTTCCCTCCACATTTTTTGCGAGTTAATTCAAAGTATTGTGTGTCACTGAAATATGGATCTGCGCCGGGAACATTTTAGAGCTATGATTTTATACGATTTCAAGTGTCGCCTGAAACCGGATGAATCGTACGATAGACTTCAAATGGCATTCATGGATGAAGGCCCTTCCAAGGCAACCGTGTATCGTTGGTATAACGAATTCAAGCGCGGTCGACCAACTTTGGGGGATGACGAAAGAAGCGGTCGCCCTTTGACGGCTGTTACCGAAGAAAACGTGCTAGCAGTGAAAAATTTAATCCAAGACAATAGGCGAATTACATATCAGGAGATTCAACACATATTGAAGATTGGATCGGGAAGCGTTCACGAGATTCTACACAGCCATCTTCGCGTGAGGAGGATAGTATCACGCTGGGTGCCGCACAACCTCACCGATGCTCAGAAGCAGGCCCGGGTGGAATGGTGCCGTGATATGCTTAACAAATTTGAAGCAGGCTCGTCTCGGCGTGTTTACGACATCGTTACAGGTGATGAGTCCTGGATTTATCAATACGACCCAGAAACCAAGCGCCAGTCGACTGTTTGGGTGTTTCAAAATGAGCCAACGCCTACCAAAGTGAAGCGATCTAGAAGCGGGGGTAAGATTTTGATCGCTAGCTTTTTTAATTTGACTGGCCACTTGGTATCAATTCCCTTACGGGATCAAAGAAGCATTAATGCCGAATGGTATACTACCAAATGTTTGCCAGAAGTTTTCTCTGTTATAAGCAACAAGCGACCAAACACAGGGCTCCGCGGGCTACTGCTCCACCACGACAATGCACCTGCGCACACCGCACTCAAAACGAGGGACTTCCTGGACAGCACGCCAGTCAAACTCCTGGGTCACCCTCCTTACAGCCCTGATCTAGCACCGTGTGACTTCTTTTTATTCCCAAAAATAAAAAATCAGCTCAAAGGGATACAATTTTCGTCGCCGGAAGATGCGCTGGCTGCGTTCGAGCAGGCTGTAAACGAGGTGTCTGCGGCGGACTGGAAAAAGTGTTTTGAAAACTGGTTTAGGCGCATGAATCTTTGTATAGAGGCTGGTGGAAAGTACTTTGAAAAGATTTAATAAAAATATATGTACGTATAGAACAATTTTTTTTAGTTTCGCAAAACTTTCTGAGTGTCCCACGTATAGTATTGTTACGAGGTATTTTTAAGAATCGGGGCCATTCTCATAGATTTATGAAGTAAAGATGCAGCCGTCCGAATGTTTCCTTATACGCGAGGACCAATCAGCTAGCTATCAAGTAAAAAATAATCCATCCTATGCGCTATCGGGTAAAAAAATATTTTAAAGTATCTCGCGCACACAACGGCTCCCTAAGATAATCAACCAATGACGAATTCACTTTGATCTAGAATGACTTCTGAAGGAGAAGATTGAGGCGTCAAAAACCGCGTGGTTTTCCCGACCCTTATTATGTACCTAGGTTAATAGCCATTCAAATTTTTGACAAACAAAAGAAACCTGACCCTGTGTGAAGTAAAAATTGTCCATTAAATTTTTTACACCACAATTATCACACTAATATTATAAAGGCGAAATATTGTGAGTGTGTTTGTATGTTTGTTACTCTTTCACGCAAATACTACTGAACGGATATGGATGAAATTTGGCACAGAGATAGATTATAGTCTGGAATAGCACATAGTATAGTTTTATTCCGGAATATTTTCCCTTGGGACAATTTTCACGCGGGTAAACACTGGTAGAAGCTAGTAATAATATATTATGGTGGCAATGTTGTTCTCCTTTGGTAAATCAGTCGTTTTTAATACTTGAAAAATGTCTCTCGAATAGTAGAATGGCCCTGTTACGGAGTATATTGCGGAATTTTCAGATGCGGGAGAAAAGGTATGAATCGGGTGACCTTGTTATGTGAAGAGAAGATCGAAATTGTGCGTGGACCTGGGATTGAGATTGACAGATAACAATAACAATAATTTATTTTAGCAAAAAATGAAGAAATACATAGTTCCATGTTACATTACTATAATATTATGGCATATTTCTGCTCAATCTTGTGAATATTGGCCCCGATGCTAGGAAAATCCTGGGTTGTGTTTGTCAGTAAGAACGGTATATATTTGCGGTTTGGTATTGTTTTAAATGTCGATATAATTATATTTAATAGGTATCAGGAATATGTCAGTATACAGTGTGCGTTGTGTGTGTGTGTGTGAGTGGTGGCTCAGTGGAAATGCCCGCGGCTTATACGTTGCAAGTCGTGGATTCGAACCCAGGCAGGTGCTTTACTTTGTGTTAATTATTTCATCACCACTGGTCTAAAAACGGTGAAGGAAAACATCGTGAGGAAACCAGCATATCCTAGAACCAAAAATTCGATCGAATCCCGCTTGGGGGATTACGGCCCATTCCCTCTCACAGAGGGGGCCTGTGTCCCAGCAGTGGGAACATTAAAAGGTTGATGATGATGATGACAGTGTGCGCTTCATTGATATCATACGATTAAACATCGTCAGAAAGCTTCCCAACTCCTAGTCATTATTATCATTTCAGCCGAAGGACGTCTACTGCTGGATATAGGGCCTCCCCAAGCGCTGCCATATCGACTAGACCTAGACTAGACCTAGACTAGACCGCAACTTTTTCCCTAACTCTTTTCAGATTTTGCAGCCAAATCAATAGAATTCCATTCATACCTCACTTAACCTTTACCAGGCGACTATTTGTCGTTTATGGACATGTCCATATCCCACCAGGCAGGGCATTACAAGTAATTTATCAAAGTTCCTGATAAAAACTGTAATTTTTCCGTACAAACCGTCACAAAAGTATTTTTATTCCGCTATAAAACGTAGATAGCTGGTGTATCCCCTTGTTTTATACGTAAACCAACAGATGCCCATTTAATTTTAATTTTCTAATACTTTTTCGTTTTATGTGGACGTCGGAAGAGATGCATAGCAAATGTAAAAATGTTAATGTGCGCTTCTGTTGGTAATCTACGAGCGAGTCTCAGCGATTAACGAGGCGTTTCAATTAACTCAGTATTTATGAACATACAAAGACAATTTTTTGCTTGAACGAACGCTTAGATAGTAAATATTTAGGTGACATCGTACGAGAACTGTATTTTAACGAGATTATACGTAATGCTGAAAGCTTTAATCTATACAAAGAGGGTCATGTTTTGAAGTAATTTAAAACCGACTGTGTTTTGTTTACAAACAAAATAAGGGAATGAGCGGGGGTGGTACATAGTGACGTACAATAAACCCATTAGTACGTAATAGTGACAGAGTAACGTGAATTCGTAACGTAAGCAAGCAGTTACCACCACACACGACTACAGAAGCAATTATTTTGAAAATAGCTTTATTTTCCTTTTCATTCGCAAAAACCCATTGTAGTGTATTGAGGAGCGAATCAGCAAAACGAGTTTGAGGAAAAATACAGATATTTTTACATCAATATACTGTTACTGCCACTCGATAGATCAGGAAGTTTTTTTTGTAATTGGATATTGAGGTCACGTTGCATTGAATTTGAGTTCAATTTGCGACTTCAGAGAATAGAGTAGAATATACCTACCTAACCATACCTACCTACACATCTTTTTACAAAAACCTTATGCTATGGGTACAAAGGGCGTTCTTATCGCTAACAACGATATCAACCAGACAACCTTTGGACGGACTAAAAAACTTAACATAAAAAGGCTGCGATTGTAGCAGTACAATTACAATATATCCAAACTAATATTATAAATACGAAAGTAACTTTTGTCTGTCTGTCTGTTAACTTTTCACCACTAAACCACTGAACGGAATACAATGAAATTTGGCAAGCCAGTTGACGGGAGCGAAGCTGCAGGGACAGCTAGTAAATATATAAAAATTATATAGTTATAGAAAATACCTACTATACATAAACATACTTAGAAGAAGAAAGAAGAATATAGGGAGAGAATATATCTAGAAGGATAAAGTTTCATTCTATCATCGATAACGATTGTCAAACAGTTATTTACAGCCTGTTCTATCCCACTGCTGGGCAAAAGGAGGCTTTCTTTACGCCGGGTTAGTGCATGAGGGGGGGATGATGAACCTAAAAATATTGGACACGTATTTTTTGTGCTACACTTTTACTGACAAAATTACGTCACAAGCCCCCACTCCTGAAATTGGATGCGCTTTATCGTTGTCAATTTTTATTTATTTGATAAAGCATTACATACCTGTCCAGTATTATTTGACAATCTCACTGACGGACTAAATATTAATATTATTTTTCTACCCAGGAAACATCTGTATTGTGGTCCACTCCCGTCGATAGGCGTCAAGTTCGTCACGCTATTTTCGCCTGAGTCTACGGCGAAATAGCCGAACATTTTCTGGGACCTACGATGTCGTTGATTTAGCCAATTAGTCGTTCGACATGCGGCAGACGTGGCCAGCTCAGTCCCATTTAAGCTAAGCTGCTAAATAATATGTGAAACGTTAATTCAGCCCGCCCGCTATATTTATATCCTACTGCCGAAGGAGGGTAATGTGTTTATCAGTCTATATATGTATGTATGTATGTATGTTTGTTCCTATATGGCGTTCCAGAGACCAAACGCGTTGGCCGATTTTGATGATTCATATGTCAATCGATTCGTCTTAATCCTGCGAGTGTCATAGGCTACATTAAAATTGGACAATAGAAAAATGGCGCCTTTTGGGCGCCATATTGTGGGGGCCCAAATATTTTTTTTCTTCCAAACCCATCGTGTAGGGTATCAAAATAAAGGGTTTTAAGAGGTGATTTCAAAAATATATAACACTTATATGTTTAAATGTATCTAATTCGAAAAAAACTTAACTAAAAAGTTAAATCAAAAAATCAAAATACCCGACTGCTTCAAAAGCGAACTAAAAAGTCGTAAACGAGAAAAAAATAATGCTGTGCAGGAGGAAGATACATCTGGTTTTGGTCAGCCAGCTCGCGCGTATGTATGCTCCGACTGCACAGCATGTTTTTTTTTGACAATTGTTATCGTTGATAGAATGTGATTTTGTCTAGTCACAGATGCCACTTGGTCTCAAATCATTGAATAATTTAGAGCCGTATTTGGACCGACACCCTTCTAGCGACTTCCAATTGACAATCGAGGATAGATAGAATAATGAGTGTTTTGCATGAGATAGCTGCTAGGATATATGATGCTAGGGGTCTTTAACCTCTTCCCTGTCCAATGAATCATATATGAGTCATGTGATTGTTTGACAATTGTGTTTGCTATGTGGATAGTGAACCTGTGTCAAGAGTGAATTGGTTACTTCTAGGCACGCTTGAATTGTTTTTTTTGTTTTTTGTTTTTTTGCACTACCACACTAGGAATTTCTTCCTGTATCGTGGGTGCGTTTACAAACATATAAACTCACATACACAAACACCCAGAGCCGGAACAACTATCTGTAGGTCATACAAATATTTGTTCCGTGCGGGAATCGAACCCGCGACACGCAGCGCAGCAGTCAATTGCTCAACCACTGCGCCAACCGTGCGCCCAGAATTAAGTAAGCGACAACGGCAGAGTTTAAAAACTAAACTTTATTTGTACCGAGTTACAGCAAGACAGTAATTTATTAATTCTACAGAATACTGATCTTATTGCAAACCAATCATCTCTGCTAATGACGCATGTACTAGATAGCATATGCTCACATATAGTTGTTATTCTAAAATAATATAATTATTGGCTGATGAAGCTAATATTTGGGAATTGGGGTTTCTTAACTCGTGTTTCACCGTCGACCAAATCATCGCTTACCATCAGGTGAGGTAGTGACGCCGGTGATCCTACCTATCAAATTAAAATATACTACATAGATATGTTGCCAGTAAGAAGTCATTATAGAACATGAGGATAAAAACCCAGAGTTCATTAATTTTTAACCGACTTCGCAAAAAGGAGAAGTTTATCAATTCGACTGTTTTTTTTTTATGTGTGTTATTACTTCAGAACTTTTTACTGGGTGAACCGATTTTGATAATTATTGTTTTATTTGAACGCTGGTGCCTGTCATGTGGTCCCATTTATGTATGTATTTTCGTAAAGATCTGATGAAGAACTTCAGAGAAATACATCAGAACTCTTCAATAAATAACGGCAAATCACTCGGGATAGCTGCAATCGCATATCTGTTTATTGTTTACTTCATTTCATAACATAACATCACACTGAAACGGTATAAAGGGGTACGCAGGTATGAACAGCCTTTAGAACTGGTCCATTATGTACCACAACTAAAAAGTGAAAAATAAAAAACTTTTATACAAAAATTACAACCGACTTCCAAACAAAAACACTACAAATTGAAAAATTACTTCAATTTCGGAAGTCGGTGTCAAAAAACGAAACGAAAACAGGAACACCGACTTCCGAAATTGAAGTTATTTTTCACTTTGTAGTGTTTTTGTTTGGAAGTCGATTGAAATTTTTGTAAAAAAGTTTTCATACACATTGAGCTTGCTATGTTTCTATATTTAGCTTACTTTACTGCAGATTAGTAGATGTATGACACAAAATTAATCACCCTTAAAATATCCAGCGAACTTTCAAGTTTGTTTCCGCAGTACATCGGTTTCAGCAAGTTTATTTGGCAAGCAAACTGGTGCTACCAACTCCAACTTGAATACCGGAAACAGTATATTAAACCAACGGTTCAAATATAATAGTTTAGCTGGTTTGGGTGGTGTTAAGTTCAGGGGTTTACCATGCGTAAAACTGGCCGGTTTGAGAGAGGATAACCAGGTGAACTAGGTAATCTTACGTGGTAATGCGTTGCCTTGTCTTTCTAGTTTTAAGGCTCTCGCAGACAGTTGTGACGTGAATACGATGAGACAATATTTTTTCAAAGAAATTTTTCGAATCACTTTTAGGGTACCGGTTAACGGGACCCTATTACTAAGATGCCACTGTCCGTCCGTCTGTCATCAGGCTGTATCTCATTACCCGTAATCGCTAGAAAGTTTAAATGTTCACAGATGATGTATTTCTATTGTCCCTACAAGAAATATTATAAACAGAATAAAAAAAAAATATTCAAGTGGGGTTCCCATACAACAAACGTGATCTTTTTTGCCGTTATATTGCGATAATGGTACGGAACCCTTCGTGCGCGAGTTCGACTCGCACTTGGCCGGTTTTTCAATAATTATTATTATTTGTTTCGTCAGTTCCTGTAATTATGCGCTTTTTTCAACCTGGAGATGATGCAATGTTTATACGTAAGTTAAGAAAATACACATCATCATCTGCCTAGCCTTTTTCTCAAATATGTTGGGGTCGGCTTCCAGTTTTACCGGATTCAGCTGAGTACCAGTGTTTTACATGGAGCGACTGCCTTTCTGACCTCCACAATCCAGTAACTGGGTAACTGTCAGATCTAAAGCTTCTGACCTACTCGTAACGACTGTCAAAGATCTTCAAATGACAGCCGGGACCAGCGGCTTAACGTGCTTTCCGAGGTACGGAGGAATCTCGGTATGTTGAAATCGTCACCCATCCACGGACCGACCTCGTCAGGCGTTGCTTAACTTGCTGTTATTATTTAGCCGCGAGCTCCTCCTCCTCCAAGTTAAGAAAATATAAAATTCCGTAATTTTCTAACAATTTTTCATTTGGCAGATACAACAGGCAGTTTCCACCCACATTTCAGTTACATTATTTACACATAAATTCCATATTTCAGTAAGCGAACATCTAAAAACACTTTCGGGTGGTCTTCAAAAGAAAACTGCGCAAACGTTGGGCAGGCGTATGTAAAAATAAATAATAATAACATAGCCGGCGCGTGCGCAGTTAACGTGTCGTTGCGGTCACTTACGTAAACATGGCATCCGTACGACTTCCGACGATATCAGATACAACGGGTAAATAACCCGAATTACTGGCACAAGTGCCCTGAAAAACTTGTAAGAAGTTTTGACAGAGCTTTCATCATATTTGTATCTATTATTATAGACAATGTATGATGTGGCAAATGTGAAGAGTAGCGTTGGATCTTTGGCTAGATGGACTGACGACTTTAAAATGGCGAATGAAAGAAAAGAAAAGAAAGAAAACTAGTTTATTTGGCACACACAGATACACTCAATGCACCCTGGTGTGTGCTGACTGCCGATGACATTGTGCTGGTTGCCGAGTGCCGAGAGTGGCCTCGAGGTCCAGAGCAGATTGGAGGTGTGGTGGCACAGACTGGAGAGTGTTGGCCTGAAATTGAGCAGAAGCAAAACTGAATACTTCGGCGTTTTCTCCAGTTCCGTGCCCATAGCTCTCGCTGGAACGCCTATACCAATCTGCTCCGACTTCCGGTACCTAGGGTCGCTTGTCCAAGGGGATATCGATGGCGAGGTAGACAGAGACGTAACGCACCGGATCAACTCAGGCTGGATAAAGTGAAAAATCTACAAGTCCGTGATTAGAGCTGTCATGCTGTATCGATCAGAATGTTGGGCTGTGAAAAAGATGGATGAAAAGAGATTGCATGTAGCAGAGATGAGAATGTTGAGATGGATGTGCGGCGTGACGAGAATGGATAAAGTGTGAAATGAGTAAATTAGAGGCAGTTTGAAAGTGGTGCCAGTGGCAGAAAAGTTGAAGGGAAATCGTTGGTCCTGGTATGGTCATGTGATGAGGAGGGATGAAACGCATGTTACTAAAAGAGTTATGAAAATAAGTGTGGATGGATGGAGAGGAAGGCCAAAGAAAAGATGGATGGATTTTGTGAGGAGTGATATGAGGAAAAAAGGAGTCGGTAATAGCGGACAGACCGGTATGGAATAAGAAAACGTGTTGTGCCGACCCCAATTAACATGGGATAAGCGCAGAAAGATGATGATATACACAATGTAGGTACAAATAAAAGAGAATTTTAAAACCATTACACGCATAGTGTGCCCAAAAAGGTCCAGTTCTGCAAAATGCCAGACAACTGGGAGTTGTCTGATGAGGCTGGTAGGATGCGAAAGATAAAAAACCCAGTATTGCGGTGGAACCGTGATTAGCCTTACGTCCATTATCCAGCACTGGATTGCAGTTTTACAGATTTTTTTAAACCTTTTAAATGTAATATGCAACAAAATCTATTATCACTAACTTGATTTGTTGTTCTATTTTTTTTTTTTTTTTTTTTTTTAAAGATTAAGTATGGAGTTTCTTGTGCGTTCTTCTCCATAACAATCTACTTTCCGAATGCACGGTAGAATCATATATATATATTTTTTTTTTTTATTACTTTTAATTTTAATTTATGTGACGTTCAAAAGTGCCGTTTATTGGCCTAATTGAATAAATATATTTGACTTTGACTTTGACTATTAAGCAATTCAATCTCAACTTGATCGGTCATAGAAATATATTGAAAATCTTTGATCCGAGAGAATGGCTTTCAGGAATTCAGAAGTACGTTGGCAATTGGATGGAATTCTACGCGTTCGTGACTAACACTCCGTTTGAAGTGTATAATTAGTGACAATTGCCCTGTAATCTTAATCAAACTGAGCCCAACCGGGAAGCACAGATACAATTAAAACTGATGTAATTCAATACTACTCCTATTATGTACTAGCGTATTCCCGCGGCTTCTCTTCCGTGGCTTATAACCGCGGTAACCGTGATTTTTTCGGTATAAAAAGTTAGCTAGGCTTTCTATCACAGCATAAGCATAATAATATGCATTTAATGTTTCCATTGCTGGGACTCAGACGTCTTGTATAAGACAAATTAGGGGAATATTGTAATATTAATGATATAGAAGAGATATATTTTATTCAAACCGGCCAAGTGCGAGTCGGACTCTCGCACGAAGGGTTCCGTGCCATTATCGTAAAAAACGGCAAAAAAGTGCCGCTTATTGGCCTAGTTGAAATAAATATATTTGACTTTTGAATCGGTTTCTCATCCTCGTGGGTCCAGTGCGTGTTAATTGGTGAATGATACATATTTTCGTTTGTTTTTGTTTCGGACACAACTAACCGTTTTTAACCCCCGCCGGAAAAAGAAGGGGTGTTATAAGTTTCACGTGTGTTGCTGTGTTGCTGTGTATCTGTGTATCTGTGTGTATGTCTGTGGCATCATAGCGCCTAAACGGATGAACCGATTTCAATGTAGTTTTTTTTGTTTGAAAGGTAATTTTGTCGAGAGTGTTCTTAGCTATGTTTGAATAAAATCGGTTCAGCCGTTCCAAAGTTATGGACATTTTACTGTTTGAATCGGGGTGTTTTCGCAAGATAAATGCGTCGGGGGTTTTTAAATTGTGAAATTTTACTTGTTCTCACGATGTTTTCTATCAGCAGTGTTTGAATTTTCGGGATCGGATCAGTAGGTACTTTCAGAGGTTACCTACATAGCATCACGCCAGTATTTCTCGAAGGGTTGGGCAGAACCTTAGATCAGAGGTCACCAAATGGCGGACCGCGGTCCGGATCCGAACCGCCGACCTATTTTGTATCGAACTTAAGTAAACAGTACAATATAATTATTTATTAGTGTTACTTAAGTATGTGATTAAATAATATATCCCGTGCTTTGCTTTCCTGCCGTCGTCAATTCGACAACGGAAGAGCGCGGAATGCGAGATCGACAGTCTTCGCGGTGGAAAACAAATTTCATTTCAAGCCAAAAATTACATTATGCACATTAATATTTGAAAAACTTTAAAATACAGGAGGGGGCGTTTAACATTACAAACCGCGACGGTCATATAATTAAAAAAAAACTAGCCAAGTGCGAGTCGAACTCGCGCACGAAGGGTTCCGTACCATTATCGCTCAAAACGGCAAAAAAATACGTTTGTTGTATCGGAGCCCCACTTAATTTTTTATTTTATTCTCTTTTTAGTATTTTTTGTTATAGCAGCAACAGAACTTGAACAAAATTTGAACTGTCTAGCTATCATGGTTCATGAGATACAGCCTTGTGACAGACAGACAGATGGACCGTGGAGTCTTAGTAATAGGGACCCGTTTTTACCGTTCGTATAGGTACGAAACCCTAAAAACGGATCCCAAATGAAAGCAATTGGTGATCCCTGCCTTAGATTTTACCTGTAAACAAACAATTATATACAAGTTTAGTTTAGTATGCATCTCCTTCTGTTATTGTTGTTGTTATTCTCCCATTAATAATAGATTGCAGGCTTGCAGCCGCCAATATACTAGAGGGGGGATTTCGCTGTCAAAACGGGTACAGGATCAAATAAGTAACGACAGTACAAATTTATGTACAGCAGGGCTCATTACTCATCGTCCAGTCGTCCCTTTTAATTTATTATCTATCTGCTATCACGGCGGAATATACCTTGATTGTTTTGACGGGCTGGGAATTATATAATCAGAGATTTTAGAACATAAAAGATGAATGTTGCGGAACTTAGGAGAATTATATTGAGCAGTGAATTTAAGATTTGAAGTCCCTAATTTACTCTGGAAGTTTATGTAATAATCCAGTCATGTTACATAGAAGAATAATATATATATTTATGGTTCATAGTGTTTCTAAGTTATGAAACTGAACTCATCAAGTTGCCAGCCGACGGCGAACCGACGACGAGTTGCCAGCCTGTCGGTTTTCTATCGGTTACATTTCGGGGAGTTTGCGTTGGAACTGCACAATTTGATTCCGCCTAGCCCTTTCCATCATCGGACTACCAGACGTACGGCAAAGCGCCATCGGTACATGGTGGATATCCCACCCATACGCACAAAGCGTTTTGAAAATACTTTTATTGTGCAAGCGAAGGATTCTAAAATTGAATCACGAGCGCAGCGAGTGATTCAAAATTAGAATCCTGAGCGTTAGCGAGGGAATCAAAAGAGCACGAGGTGAAAAATCTTTGCACTCGAGTGCAACACGTAACTTTTCATTCCACCTCAGCGAGGAAATGACTAAATGCAAAAAAAAAAACGTTTACAATCACAAGATAGGTACACTTTTATTTCAGTTTAGGTATTAATTACTACATTATGACAGGTAAGTATTACAGAATAATCTTTAAATTATAACAAAATAATACTAAGGTATAATTAAGAAAATTTTAAAGTAACGTTGCTACAGTTATTTAAATTGAGTGTAATATTTTTGTTTGGTACTGTAATATTGGTGTTAGTCACTTGTGTACTGTTTTTCGGTAAAATATCTGTCATACTTAATAGTTGTACCGATTCATTGGATTCCCTTGGCGTGAATGTTGAAGAGAGAGGGAGATGGTTAGAACCGCGTACAAAGCAAATTGAAAAAAGAACACCAAGAAGGTTCCGAGTCTGAGTTTTTAACAAATTAAAAAAAAGTTGTATGATATATTCGGCACCATAGAGGTAGCAGTAAATAGGTTTAATGTTTTTTTAATTCACAAACTTAGTGCACACGATGTTCTAAATTCAATTTACTTTATCCTCTAGTGAATAAAAACGGCTTTTCCACTCAGATATTGAAGATTAAAAATACTCTTTCCGAGATGGTGGGATGAAAAATAATTGTGTTTGTATTCAGAGACTATTACAGCGTTCCGGTTTCAGCACAAAGGACAGAAAAAAAAAGAAACCCGAATAGAAGCATACACAACATACGTTCTTAAGCAAGTGGCACAGTTTTTCCATATCCGCTCGCCTTTGAAAGCGCCGCCAACGGTTACCGTTCCACCGCCGTAGGTAATCCATTTTCTCTCTGTGTGACTCTTATAAATCGTTCAAGAAGGAAGTTAAGGAACGTAAGTATAACGTAGTACCTATTTTTATTCAATTCCGAACCGAGTTTTAGTATTTTTACCTAATACTCTATTGAATAGTGGCTTTATCCCGCGGCTTCGCTCTTGTGGATTATGCCGCAGGAACCGTACATTACAGAAGTAACTTATGAACTCTTTTTACCCGACTGCCGAAGGAGGGTAATGTGTTTATCAGTCTATGTATGTATGTATGTATGTATGTTTGTTCCTATATGGCGTTCCAAAGACCAAACGCGTTGGCCGATTTTGATGATTCATACGTCAATCGATGCGTCTTAACCCTGCGAGTGTCATAGGCTACATTAAAATTGGATAATAGAAAAATGGCGGATTTTGGGTGCCATATTGTGGGGGCCCAATTTTTTTTTTCTTTCAAAGCCGTCGTGTGGGGTATCAAAATAAAGGGTTTTAAGAGGTGATTTCGAAAATATATAACACGTTATAAATAAAAAAAGTTATAAATAAAAAAACTTAATCCAAACAATCAAAAAATCCGACTGCATCAAAAGCGAACTAAAAAGTCGTAAACAAGGAAAAAATCATGCTGTGCAGTCGGAGGATACATATTCGCGGGCTGGCTGACCAAAATCTGGTGTATCCTCCGCCTGCACAGCATGATTTTTTCCTTGTTTACGACTTTTTAGTTCGCTTTTGATGCAGTCGGGTTTTTTGTTTTTTTAAATTAAGTTTTTTCTTTTAGTGAAAAATACTTCGTAATCAGAACAGTATTTATAAACATAAATAACAGCCACGCGGGTCGATCTTCAAGTTTAAGCAACGCTTGACGAGGTCGGTCCGTGGATTGGTGACCATTTCAACATACCGAGTTTCCTCAGTGCCTCGGAAAGCACGTTAAGCCGTTGGTCCCGGCTGTCATTTGAAAATCTTTGACAGTCGTTACGGGTAGTCAGAAGCTTGAGATCTGAGTCTTACCAAGGGGTATCGTGTTAACCAGTTACTGGGTTGTGGAGGTCAGATAGGCAGTCGCTCCATGTAAAACACTGGTACTCAGCTGAATCCGGTAAGACTAGAAGCTGACCCCAACATAATTGAGAAAAAGGCTAGGCAGATGATGATAATGTTTTTAACCTATTTAGAATATTAGTTTTGATGTTTTCTCTACTTTTCTAACATAGATTCCTACCCTACACATTTATAACTTTATTTATGAGTAGTAAATAAAAAAATAGGTAAGTACCTACTTTGGATATCCAAATTACTCAATATCAAATAAATAAATTAGGGTATATTCTGAAAAATATCCATACAAATATTATGTGGGCTCCTTATTTTTTCATAAACCATCTGCTATTGTATTTGTATTTCTTATAAATCCGTTTGTTTGATTACTTTGCTCGATATTGATAGGGGTTTCGTTTCCAAGTATTAGATTCCTAAGTAAAATCTATTGTGTTGTACAGGTTGTTTTGTAACCTAGATACCTATTACCCGAGCTAGACAAATAATAAGAAGAAAATCAAGTGGTTTTTATCCGTGGTGCTAGGTAACTGGGATTATCCCAGTTTTAAACGAACCTTTGTGCCTATTGGCCTTGTTTGTTCTGTCTCCTGCTTGATACAGAGCGAAGTGGACATTTTTATTTTTCCTACTCCTCCGTTATTCATTTCTGATTAATTTCGTTGCGGGATCCAAGACAGTTAAATTTATTCACCGGGACTTCGTCGAGTTTCGTTGCCTCGGCGCTTTTCTGGTGGTCGCCACTGTTGATTCTGGCTTTCAGGATTTGCAGTGGTTTGGGAATAGTGCAGGTGGGATGGCACATAAAAAAACAAAAAACTAGTACCTTGAACCAAGTACTAGGTTGTCAGAAGTCTACGTAAAAAGGCTGTTTTAAGAGGCTTCGATTCCTGATAAACGATCTAATTTATTCAGGGACATGCGCTTCTCGTAAAAGCCTAATGATGACAAAATATTTGCTTATTAAATTATCTTCATTAAATTAAAAATGAGTTTGTTTTTTTGTGGGGTGAAAAGACTGGGCCTCCTAAGACCCGCATTAAACATTGCAATCGTTTATAAAAAAATCTGAGGTATTAGGTAAAGGTGATGTTGAACGCCCATGGTACACCCACTCCTGTCAGGTCTGTGACTCTACACTTGAAGTAGTGGGCGACTATGTCTACCTGGGACAAGCGATCCAGTCGGGTGGGGCTCTTTGAGAAAGAGATCAACTGTCAAATCCGACTCGGCTGGGCAGCGTTCGGGAAGTTGTTGCGGTATATTCTCGTCCAACTTACCACAGTGTCTCAAGACGAAAGTCTATGATCAGTGTGTGTTGCCAGTGATGACCTATGGCTCTGAGTCGTGGTCGCTTACAACAGGCCTCATCAGAAAGCATACAGTCACCCAAAGGACAATGAAGAGGGAAAGGAAACACCGAGCTTTCCGGCCGCCGGAGTTTCCTAGCGTGATCGAATCAGAAATGTAGATCCGCAAGAGAACCAGGGTTACCGACATAGCCCGAAAAATTGCCAAACTTAAGTGGCAGTAGGCAGGGCACATTGCTCGCACAATGGATGGCCGATGGCGCAAAAAAGTTCTGGAGTAGCGACCGCGAACCGGAAGATGTTGCGTTGGAAGGCCTCCCACTGGGTGGACCGATATGACCTAGTGAAGGTTGCAGAGATCCGCTGGATACGAGACGCACGGGACCAGTCAATGTGGCGACGCTTGGAGGATGTCTTTTTCCAGCAGTGGACGTCTTTCGGATGATATGATGATGATAATTAGGTAAAACTCTAAGCCTTTAATCATCTTAACAGTGTCTATGGGAAGACATATTTAAACACGAGATTAAAATATTAAAATTAATAGTGTGTTGTCCCATAATTATGTAATTCTCTTCTCATAGGGGCAGGACTAACAGATAAGACGTAAGACGTGGACGCGTACAGAATAGACCGCGTCTCTTCCGCGCCTTGTCTTTTCTTTTTATTTCGTGTCGCGACCACAGACATAAATCGAATAAATAGATAACGCAAGTCCCTCCATCTGTATGAAAATCAGGCGTGCCAATTTTTCACAAACAGTTTTTTAAAATTTACTTACCAATGAAAGAAAACATTTCCAATGCCTCGGCCAACTTTTTCTATCATGCTCATTATGGCATAAAACGCCATTTTTCTAGATTTCGGTAGATTTCCGGTGCCGATAATGCGAAATGAAAAGCTCAGATTACGATTATTTGTCGTAACTTTAGTCCGTTTTTTGGCACGCGACAACATACAGTCGCGTCATGTAGTTAAATTTATGTCTGTGGTCGCGACGCTTCTATACATTTTGTATAAAAAATTATTGAAGGGGCGACGCGTCCTCGTCTTACTTCTTTTCTGTTTTCCCGCCCCAGAGACCAGTTGCATTGATCACCACGTTTACACTAGCTAGCGATTGTTTTTAACCCCCTCCGGAAAAAGAGGAGTGTTATAAGTTTTACGTGTGTTGCTGTGAATCTGTGTGTCTGTCTGTGGCATAATAGCGCCTAAACGAATGAACCGATTTTAATTTAGTTTCTTTTTGTTTGAAAGGTGATTTTGTCGAGAGTGTTCGTAGCTATGTTTGAATTAAATCGGTTCAGCCGTTCAAAAGTTATGAGCATTTTACTGTTTGAATCGGGGTGTTTTCGCAAGTTAAATATGTCGGGGGTTTTTGAAATTTTACTTGTATCAATGTTATAAATCAGGAATGTACGTAAACTACATTCTAACTGATTAATTGAATTCGGTGCACGAATGTAACACAAAATTGAATATATTAATTGCATGCGATCAGAATGGCTGTTCTGTTAACAGCTGTGACTTATGCAACAGGACAATTAATTACCTATGTTCGGCACACGTTATTAATAGATTCAAAACTATAATTTAATATCAATTGGTTTTGTTCGCAAACCGCGCTCATTTTCGTTTTATGTAAAATGTATAATAATATCAGTGGGTAGCAAAATAAAACCACCGAAAGATAAAGATTAAATAGATCCATCGGGTATACCGCCACAACAAGATGGCTGATCCTAGATCCCAGACGCCCCAGACATAACTAAGAGCTTTCTAAACAAAATGTGTGGTTGGAGTTGTATTAGTATGTACTTTGAACGTACGCATATTTGATTTTACAGGTATTAGGTGCTAAAGGTACCTACGCAAAAACATTACCATGTGCTGATTTTTATGTATGCTTGACAGAATGACGATGAATATTTTCATAATTGAATTATATTTAACGACTAATTAGTAAATCTAAAGAGCTGGTCCCCACCTCGAATGTTTTTGATCACATCTTGTTCTATAAGAGCAGTACCTCGAATGTTTTTGATCACATCTTGTTCTATAAGAGCAGTACCTCGAATATTTTTGATCTCATCTTGTTCTATAAGAGCAGTACCTCGAATGTTTTTGATCACATCTTGTTGTACAAGAGCAGTACCTCTAATGTTTTTGATCACATCTTGTTCTATAAGAGCAGTACCTTGAATGTTTTGATCACATCTTGTTCTATAAGAGCAGTACCTTGAATGTTGTTGCTCACATCTTATTCTATAAGAGCAGTACCTCTAATGTTTTTGATCGCATTTGTTCTATAAGAGCAGTACCTCGAATGTTTTTGATCACATCTTGTTCTATAAGAGCAGTACCTTGAATGTTTTTGATCACATCTTGTTCTATAAGAGCAGTACCTTGAATTTTTTTGATCACATCTTGTTCTATAAGAGCAGTACCTTGAATGTTGTTGCTCAAATCTTGTTCTATAAGAGCAGTACCTTGAATGTTTTTGATCACATCTTGTTCTATAAGAACAGTACCTCGAATGTTTTGATCACATCTTGTTCTATAAGAGGAGTACCTTGAATGTTTTTGATCACATCTTGTTCTATAAGAACAGTACCTCGAATGTTTTGATCACATCTTGTTCTATAAGAACAGTACCTCGAATGTTTTGATCACATCTTGTTCAATAAGAGCAGTACCTCGAATGTTTTTGATCACATCTTGTTCTATAAGAGCAGTACCTCGAATATTTTTGATCTCATCTTGTTCTATAAGAGCAGTACCTCGAATGTATTTGATCACATCTTGTTCTATAAGAGCAGTACCTTGAATGTTGTTGTTCACATCTTGTTCTATAAGAGCAGTACCTCTAATGTTTTTGATCGCATTTGTTCTATAAGAGCAGTACCTCGAATATTTTTGATTATATTTTGTTTATATACCTTGAATGTTTTTGATCACATCTTGTTCTACAAGAGTAGTAACTCGAATGTTTTTGTTCACATCTTGTTGTATAAGAGCAGTACCTCAAATGTTTTTGTTCACATCTTGTTGCATAAGAGCAGTACCTCGAATGTTTTTGATCAGATCTTGTTGTACAAGAGCAGTACCTCTAATGTTTTTGATCACATCTTGTTCTATAAGAGCAGTACCTTGAATGTTTTGATCACATCTTGTTCTATAAGAGCAGTACCTGTAATGTTTTTGATCGCACTTGTTCTATAAGAGCAGTACGTGTAATGTTTTTGATCGCACTTGTTCTATAAGAGCAGTACCTCGAATGTTTTTGATCATTTCTTGTTCTATAAGAGCAGTAGTACCTCGAATGTTTTTGATCACATCTTGCTCTAAGCAGTAGTCGTAGTAGGAGAGACAAGAAAACATCGTGAGGAATCCGGCATAACCTTAACTAAAAAAAAAACTCGAATACATACTCGTTCATGACATCTACCAACCCGCACATCATGACATTAGAGTACAAAGGTGCTGTTTATTCTGCTTTTCTTGTGAAAATGTGAAGACTACGTCATTTTTGGGGTTCCGTACCTCGAAAGGCAAAAACGGAACCCTTATAGGATCACTTTGTTGTCCGTCCGTCTGTCTCTCTGTCAAGACCCTTTTTCTCAGGAACGCGTGGAGGTATAAAGCAAGAAATTTATATCAAATACTCAGGTTAACTGTCCCTTAAAGCTGTGAAAAAATCAACTGCTAAGCTAACGCAATTAAAAGATACAGCCGTTTATGCCGCAAATTTCGACACTCGCAAGGGAATCAAAACCTTACAGGGTAATTCCCGTGAACTCAGAATCTTGAAATTTGGTACGAATCAACGTCTTATAGCACATCATCATCTGCCTAGCCTTTGCCCAATTGTTGTTGGGGTCGGCTTCCAGTCTAACCGGATTCAGCTGAGTACCAGTGTTTTACATGGAGCGACTGCCTATCTGACCTCCACAACCCAGTAACTTGGTAACACGATAACCTTCGGCAAAACTGGTGTCAGATCTCAAGTTCTGAATACCCGTAACGACTGTCAAAGATCTTCAAATGACAGCCGGGACCAACGGCTTAACGTGCTTTCCAAGGCACGGAGGAAATTCGCTATGTTGAAATGGTCACCCATCCATGGACCGACCTCGGCAAGCGTTGCTTAACCTTGAAGATCGACCCGTGCGGCTGTTATTATTTAGCCACAAGCTCCTCGTCGTCTTATAGCACAGATAATGGAAAAAATTCGAAAACCGTAAATTTTAGTTACATCATTTAATAAAAATATTTTTAACAATTTTAGACTTACTACCCCTTTACTTATTAAATTGAAATTGATATCAAATACTCAGGTATATAATACCTTTAAGCTAAGGTTTGTACGGAACCCTCGGTGCGCGAGTCCAACTCGCACTGGGCCGGTTTTTTTATTTATTTTTTGTGTGGAATATCATCCAATTACTTCTCCCGCTCTAGGTGAACCGGCAGGGCGTCTCAGAATTTTACTGACTAAAACCCCCCCGTGTTCCTTCAGTTGCTTGTGTCAGGGCCGCGGTCTCTTTCAAATTTATCCGTGTCCTGGACTCCAGGTCCTGGGAGAGGGCACATTAAACACTGATTGTACTAAAGTAATTACATAGATCACATTCGCTCCCAGTTATATTTCTGACAAAGACTGAAACTAGACATTAACAAAGTTGAGCCGTAGATTGCTGAAACACAATAATGATGGCTGGTTCAAATATTTAAGCCAAACTTAGTTACAGTCGCAAACATTTTTGTAGGTTTGTTGGAGGATAGTTCTAAAACTTTTAATCGTGTTGGCGTCAGCTTTTGAATACAAAGTTTACAACTTGTATTTAGATATTCTAGGAGGAGCTCGTGGAAATAAGGCCAATCTTCAAGGTGAAGCAACGCAGAAGGTTGGCCCGTGGATGGTTCCATTTCATATTAAGATTGCTCCGTGTATCGAAAAGCACTTTAAGCCGTTAGTCCCGGAAAAAGATCATAAAGAAAATAGGTTTATTTAGCACAAAATAAAAAGGCGCACAGCAATATCTTAGACAGAGTAAGAGAGAGACAGTTATGAATATAATTGTGAATGGATGGAGAGGGAGGGGACGGCTAAAGAAAAGATGGATGGACTGAGTGAGGAGTGATATGAAAGAAAAGGAAGTCAGTGATGGAGTGACGGGGGACAGGACGGTATGGAAGAAGAAAACGTGTTGCGCCGACCCCAAGTAACAAGGGAGAAGGGCAGTAAGATGATGATGAACAATATCTTAGACAACAAAATCAAAAATATAAAACAGTAAAAAAGTACATTACTTTCTGTTTCCCGACTGTCAGTTGTACATCTTTGACTGTATTTACAGGTAGTCAGAAGCTAGTAAATCTGCATGCCGTCATTCTTGCCAAGGGACAACCCAGTTACTGGGTTGTGGAGGTCAGATAGGCAGTCGCAGACAACATAGTAGGGGGTTAATGGAAAGGAATGATTTTGGTATAGTAGTTTTTCGTGACTTGTAAATGTAAAGTTGACTAAAAACTCTAAACTCAACCTACTTACATGAAGTGTGTGTAATTAATTAAAAGAGTTTCGCAGAAGTTTCTGTAAGTAAAAGCCTACTTACCTACATGTTTCTAAGAAAACTCTCTTGCCGTCGAAATTATAACTCGGAAACCATAATACGATAGGTGTAGTATGTAAGTAAATACTTTTTAATATGAAATACCTAGAAGCCACATTTTATCGTCGGTATTTATTTATTCAATATTTTTGGCACATAGATGTACAGAAGCGGTGGTCTGTCTGTCTCTGCCTAGCCTTTCCCCAACTATATTGGGGTCTGCTTCCAGTCTTACCGGATTCAGCTGAGTACCAGTGTTTTACATGGAACGACTGCCTATCTGACCTCCACAACCCAGTAACTGGGTAACACGATACCCCTTGGCAAGACTGGTGTCAGATCTCAGTCTTATGACTACCCGTAACGACTGTCAAAGATCTTCAAATGACAGCCGGGACCAAAGGTTTAACGTGCTTTCCGAGGCACGGAGGAAACTCGGTATGTTGAAATGGTCACCCATCCACGGACCGACCTCGTCAAGCCATACTTAAACTTAATGATCGACCAGTGCGGTTGTTATTATTTAGCCACGAGCTTCTCGTATAGAAGCGGCGGTATTATTATAATATTAATTGTGTCCAGCAAAAGTTATACCACCGATAAACTAAAAATGGGCAAAAATAAAGCTGCGAAAGGTAACCGCAAAATGTTAAACCTAGATTAACCTCGCATTTTATATTTATAGTGCGTAAAGAACCTGTCATTTTGTTAAATACTCGCCGCCATTTTATGACAACATGCGTACCGCTATGGTAACCATTTTGTTTTAAATTATTTTATTCAATTCATTGGCACTTACGGTGCTGAAACCATTCGTCGATTTTATTTACTTGTGACAATTTCTGGAATGATTTGGTTTTTCCAAACTTCCTTACAAGGACACAACTGAATACCAGTTGCTGTATTGTATCCAAAAGCAATATTTACAAAATTAAGAAAACTGTTCTACCCGATATTCTGTGAAAGGTATAAGCTTTATTAGAGACTCAGAATAAATAAAAATTCATGATGCAAACAACAAAGTGAAGCCGGTTCAAACTATGCCTTGCCGTACAAATACACAATTACACGCGAACACTTGAAACGAAACTACCCCTTAGCTTGTCAGTTGAGCTTTATTATTTGATCTGTGAGCTCGAATGGCAAGCTAAGGCGTAATTTCGTTGTACGTAAGTGCGTGTAATTGTGTATTTGTACGGCAAGGCATAGTTTGAACTGGCGTCACTTTGTTGTTTGCGACGTTCCATCTTGACTTTTTATTTGATCTGAGATTAGAGACATGTAAAGTATTGACCGTAAGACTGATTTCTGGTGCAAAATACCGAGTCCCAGCAGAAAACACTGATTAAAGTTACCTCAGACTATCCAAAATCTAAGACCTCACGCTCGGTATACACCGTTCGCGCATTGAGTGCAGCACTATGGTGCCATACTGTAGAAATGTTGCTATATCCGGAAATAGTTCCACAATTTAGTACTAATTACTACCGTCTTGCGGTTGATATTCTAGGAATCTGAGTATGGCCTACTTCCTAGAACCTATTTGCTTAGCATCAAACATAACGCTTTCAAGCCGTTGAGAGACTTAGGCCGAGTTACTCACCTTTAAATTATCGCAGAATTAATGTGAAAAATGGTCAAGCACGCGTTATCTGCTGTGATTGGCTGTTGAAAATGTATTCAATCAATCACAGCAGATAACGCGTGCTTGACAATTTGTCACATAAATTCTGCGATAATTTAGAGGTGAGAAACTAGGTATACTATCGACCTAATGACTTTAGTCTCTTGATATCACTTATGCTTTTATTCTAGGTCATTTTGAAAGATATTTCATCCACTCCAATCAAATCAGTCACCATGAAACCAACAGGCAAACTGAGGGAAAAAAATCCTTCGATTAACGACATTAAGTAAAAAAAAAAAACCGGTCAAGTGAGAGTTGGACTCGCGCACGAAGGGTTCCATACCATTTTTATTCCGTTTTTAGTATTTGTTGTTATTGTGGCAACAGAAATACATCATCTGTGAAAATTTTAACTGTCTAGCTATCACGGTTCATTAGATACTGCCTGGTGACAGACAGACAGACGGACCGCAGAGTCTTAGTAATAGGGTCCCGTTTTTACCCTTAGGGTACGGAACCCTAAAACAAATGAACTGATCCGGATGGAGGAATTCATACTGGAATTATTCTGTAAAACACCATGAGAAAATCTAATAGATCGGCAGGCTTATTACGTATCTTTTGCAAGAGCAAAACGACAGCGATCAAACGCTTTATGTCATAAAGGTCGGCAGTACCTGCAGTGTAGGTATGGTAGGTCCTACACAATCGTTTGCTAATCGCTCGCTGTTTGTCAAAGGCAATTATTTTAAAAAAAGTGTCAACATATTTAAAACTTTTGTTCTGAAGAGCAATTATTGCGCAAAAATCGCTATCGCAAAAGTTACGTACCTAATAAGTCTACGGCTCTTACCCTAGTTGTTACAGAGACCGGGTACAACTAACTCCATTATATAATTGAAGTTCATTCAGAGTGTCCGTTCCATAATGATTGAAGCAGTTATCTACATAATAATTCGCAAAAAAGACGTTATGATTCAGCTCATTCAAAACAGGTACCTGTACCTGTTCTAGTAACAGGTACATCTAGGAACAGGTACCTGTTCCTAGAACCGTTCCAAGATTTTCAGCTGTAACGGATATGTACCTTTCAATACGAATACAATGTCGATACTTCTGTTTGCCTTGTAGTCGAGTAAACAATATATAAAATTCTTCTCTTTATTAGGCACTCATTCTGATACGAATGATCGCAAGCAATAATGTCTCACATGACTTTATTTCCTTTTATATTAAAACGTATATACTCGCGTCGCCTCGACGTAAAACGCGCACAAATCAAGACACAAAACATCAAGCAAATTAACGAAGAAAAATCCGCGCATCAAAAGATTTGCTTACACACAATATTAACGCGTTAAACACGCATATCTAATGAAAAATAATTTGGCCGCAGACAGCTGACATTAATATTAATAAATAATACGGTGACGGTTCGCACGGTAAGTATATAAATCCGGAACGCTGTGAGCCGTCACAATAGTAATATTTTTTTTTTTTTTTTTTTTTTTTTTTTTTTTTTTTTTTTTTGGCGCCTACCTCTCCGCGCAAGGCGGAGTCTGCGAGCTAGGGTTGGTTCCCCGGACATAATCCGAGACCATTGGGGACTTATCTTTATTTCTAATTTCTTCAAAACTTTCTTATTTACTACTACATTGATTCTTATTTTCTATTACATGACAAGTTTTCTTATAGTTTAATACATTTCTAGGGACTAATTTCATCTTTCAAACAGCATGGGTATCTTATTTCCATCATATTTATATATTATCTCGTATACAGTACTTTTTTAATAATTAACAGTATCTTATATATATATCTTTATCTTATCATATGTTATACATCTCTATATTATACATCTATTTATTTAACGCTTCCAATTATATATTATCATATACAACTTTGAGCACTGTTATGTATCTATTTATTCTTATTTATCGTTTTTATAGCTATATTTATACAAAATTTTATAAAATCTGTGCTGTATTTTTTGTCAGTTATTATTTTATTGAAGTTTTCTGTCTTTATGTCTATTTCCAGCTTTTGCTTGAGTTCATACCTCTCCAGGCCATAGGCCGGGCAGTCTGTCAATAGGTGAGTTACTGTCTCGTCTTTGTCTGTGTCACATTTGCACGATGGGCTTTCCTTACACCTAAACCTGTTCAGGTATTCGGAAAACCCACCGTGTCCCGTCAGTATTTGTGTTAACACCCCAGTTGGTTTCAGCTTCTTAACCGTGCTGAATGCGTCGACAGCGTCGGGAAAGAAAAGTTTGGTCGTCGCGGCTGTGTCACCCATCCTGTACCTCCGGCTCCATTCGGCAAGCGAATCCTTTCGGATTTGCCGCTTGACGAATGAAACCGGACACTGGTCGTAGTCTGGCCTCTTCTTCAACTTTAGAGCCGCATCTTTAGCCAGCTGGTCTGCTCTTTCATTGCCCTCCAGTCCCACGTGAGCCTTAATCCAGAACAAAGAAATATCTTTGTTCTGGGATTTACATAACCGCAAGTTTTTTCTGGTCTCGACTGCGAGGGGATGAGAAGAGCGGTGGTTTGTGACCGTTTGCAGTGATGATCTAGAGTCACTGTAGATTCCAAAGGAGTCTTCAGTGCTCTTTAGTATCTCCCACGTGGCTTTGCATATGGCCAGCAGTTCCGCCTGGTAGACGGTGCAGTAGGACGACAGCTTCAATTTATGGCATTTGGTTTCGGCGCCATTGCTCCAAAGAGACAATGCCGCCCCCACCTTGCCCTCAATTTTGCTGCCGTCCGTGAAAATCTGTACTGCTTGTGTGCAGTGGTTTGCCAGTTGTTCTTCGTCTGCCAGGCATATGAACTGCAGGCTCATATGTTCTGCCGGGTGGGGTGTTGAGGCAAATGTGGTACGTCGCTCAACGTCCACATCTCCTGGTACTGACTGAGATACCCCCCTCCTCGCCTCATACAAGGCAGCTGCCTCTCTTATTCGGAGGTCGAGGGGCAGTATCCCAGCCAGCAACAGCGCCGAGTTTAAGGAGACGGTGCGATAGGATTTGCACAACTTCTGCGCAAACCCTCTTTGGACCACATTTAATCTCTTTTGTACACACAACTTAGCGGCTGCAGGTGCCCACGCACTTGCTGCGTATAATATGACTGGTTCGACTACTGCCGTGTACATGGTGCGGATGACGTCGGGGTGGAGTCCCCAGCTGATCTTTGCAGCCCTCGACAACTGTTTATAAAAGTCCAGTGCCTTTTGGCACACATTAGCTGTATGTTTATTAAAAGTTAGCTTGTTGTCGATAGTTAGTCCCAGGACTTTTATTTCATGCGTCATGCCAATGTCGACCCCACCCATGCTCAGGCGCGGGGTGTCATACTTAAGTCTCCGCGTTATTACCATCGCATTTGTTTTATGCGGTGCGAATTTCAACTTATTGGTGACACCCCACCTATAAACATGGGCGAGAGCGTCATTCGCCTTCCGCTCGATCTCGGTCGCTGAGTCGCCATCAAATACGAGCACCACGTCGTCAGCAAAAGCTTGGCAGTAGTCTCCCCTTTCCTCCAGCCCTTTTAGTAAGGGGTCCAGGAGGGTGTTCCACAGGGTAGGTCCTCCTATCGATCCCTGCACACAGCCCTTCGACGTTTCCCTCACAACCTCCTCGCCCGCATACCTGACCCTGACCCTTCGGTCATTGAGGTAACTGTCCATTACTCTCCTCACATTTACCGGACATTTTTCCTCAGCCAGTCTGGTTCGGATAGCTGGCCACCAAGCGCTGTCAAAAGCTCCCTCTATGTCTAGCGACACCATAACGGTTATCCTGTGGTCTGCCAATTTTGCGCGTATGTGACCAACCAGATCATAGAGGGAGTCTTCTGTGCTCTTTTGGGGCATGAACCCGTACTGGCGAGTACTAAGTCGCGGTATAATGTGCCATTTAACTCTGTTAATTACCAATTTTTCCAGTACCTTTCCCAGCACTGGCAACAACCCGATTGGCCTATATGATTTCGGAACTGTATAGCTTTCTTTCCCGGGTTTCCTGAGGATCACAACAGTTGCCTCCTTCCATGTCCCGGGAAAGTAGCCCAGTTCTAGGCACTTGTTTGCCAGTGCTAGGAAAGTTTCCGGATCATGGTTGATCGAATGCTGACAGATGTCGGCCGTAAGACCGTCCGCCCCCGGGGCTTTCTTGGGGTTGAAGCCGCGTGTGGTGGAGTTGAGCTCATCCATAGTAAACGGTGGGTCATGTTTTTCACCATGACCCATTGCGTTCACTTTTTCAGCTAGTATTCTGACACGCGTGTGCTCCTCATTGTCTTCTTCCCTTCTGTCCCCGGGGTAAAATGTTTCTGCCAGCAATTCAGCAGAGTGGAGATTGTCCAGTACCTTTCCGTTCACGATCAGGGGCAAGTCCTCAACACGTTTTTTGGTCCGGCCTATGACCCGGTAAATACCGTCCCAGAGGCCCTCCCCATCTTGTTTCTCGCAAAAACTCTTCCAGCTTGCGGTCTGTGCATTTTTTACTTTATTCTCATATTCGGTTTTTATTTGCAGGTACTCAGCAACGACAGCCTCCCTGCGAGCGGATGCCGCACAGCGGACCCTACGTTTTCTGGTGGCGACTGCCTTCTTCAGTACAGCGAGCTCTTCGGACCACCAAGGTAAGTTAATTTTGTTATTCGGCTTAATTAAGGGTATACTATTGCTTGATGCTTCTATAATTATGTTTTGGTAAGTTTCTGTTAATGTTTCTAAATCAGATTTATTTTTAATTTTGTTTATTTCTATTTTGTTTATTTTGTTTTCTTGTAGCAACTGGGCCAATTTTATATAAAATTGGTCCCAGTTTGCTTTTCTGCTATTGAATTTACGGGTGGTTCTGCTGATTCGTATACCCTTAGCCCTCTCAATACCTAAACTGAAGGTGATGGCATTGTGGTCAGAGCTCGTCATACCTTCGTCCACCCTCCAGTCGTCCACCAGGCCGAGCAGTCCCGTCGTGCAGACCGTTATGTCCACAAGGCTTGTGTACAGTGTGGTTCCCCGCACTGTGTGGAAAGTTGGTATGCTGCCGTGGTTGAGCACCTGCAAATCCATTTCTTCTAGAGCGCCAGCTACCTCTCTCCCTCTTGCGTTCGTCTTTAGGCTACCCCACCAGGAATTCTGTGCGTTGACGTCGCCCCCCATGATGATCCGCCGGCCGAATTTCCTCTCTATCTTTTTAAGCTGCTCCAGGTATGGCCCTATCGGTTCTGGCTTTGGTTCGAGGTAGAATGAGACCACCACGATCTCCCAGGCAATGGTCCTCATCTTAACCACTGTGATGTTGGGCGTGGTATAGTCCGGGCACTGGACGACATCAATATCACCGTCAAAGACAGCAATTGCTGTCTTGACAGCGACGTCTGTCCCATTGCACTGGTAAATTCTCGCGCCGTGGTAGTCCTTCATTCTACCTATGCCACCAATGTATGGCTCCTGGAGCAGGGCAAAGGCCATTTTCCTTTTATTCGCCTCAAGCATTAATTCATTAGTTGCCAGTGCCTTTCTTTGCAAATTTGCTTGGGCTACTATGTATGGCCTTTTATTGGAGTCAGATATTCCGCCGGGGACCACCTCAGCAATACGACGTCGTGCTTCTCGCCATTGCTTCCCACTTTCGTCTGATGGGGCACTCCTGACTGAAGGCATTATGCTCAGCCTTCTCCAGTTTTGCCCGTGTGCAGTTACAACAAGACGGCCCCGCACCCGCAAGCCAGTCAGGGCAATCTGCCTTCATGTGGGCGCCCCCACAATGGCTACACCTCGCCTGGGCCCCCTGGCAGAAGCGTCTGCCGTGTCCGTATCCCAGGCAGAGTGAGCACTGGACTAGCGGAGACTGGTCGGCCACTCGGATCCTCTGAAAATCGATGCGAACCGACTCAGCCTCCGTCAGCCGCCGCCATATTTTGGGGGACACCCGCATTACGACATGGCTTGCGTGCGGGTTCCTTGTGCGCTTCCTGTACGCTACTTCAAGCCTGTAGGTCTCTCCTAGGTCTTTAAACAAATCTTTATTTTGTTTTTTAAGCGCCTCAAGGATGTCCTGGTCCGTGTTGAAATGCAACACGTCCCTGAGCACAATTAGTGGGTCTTTATTTGTCATCTCTTCGGCTTTTAGGTGTTCAGATGCCTTATTTAATCTGATCTTAACTTTTTCTCTTTCTTCTTTATTTCTGAAGCCCACTATTATTTTCCTGTCTTTTGCCTTCCTTATCCTCTCCACCTCGACTTCCCCCTCTTTTGGGTTTATTACTTTCCGAATTTTATTTAAGACATCTTCACCAGTCTCCTGCTCAACCGTTGAAGTGACAACAAGCGAGTGCAGTGCGGTTCGCTCCGGAGGCTGTCTCCTAGCGGTCGACACTACACTCGCGTAGGTCTCTATTTCAGCCTTCTCCAGGCTTTCCTGGAGTTTTGCCATGGTAACCGTGTTTTGTTTTATGAGGTAAGCGTGGTCTGCAAGCATCTTTTTAAAAGCCTCCCTGTTTTCCTCCATCGACCCATCCGGCATCCCATCCCGGCTTATCTCCAGCTTTTTGGGGGATTCCCGGGGCAGTTCCATTTTTGTGTTTTTTACCGTGGACTCTGCTTCCTTAACCAACTGGTACATCCTTTCCGCAGCCAGAGTAATATCAGTTTTAATCTCCGTTTTTAGATTCCTTGAGTTGCCTAGTTGGGTCTTAATCTTAACTAGGCAAACTCTGGCCTCGGTGGTTTTGTCCCTTGTTTTAGCTGACTCGACAGGGACGGGAGACAGGGTGGTAGTGGTGGAGGTAGAGGGGGTACTTTGCGGTTTTTTGGGTGGTGTCTGGGCTTTCGTTTGGGGCTTTTTGGAAGCCTTCAGTTTGCCAGTCTCCCACTCCCCGATGCTCTTCCTCACTAGTGATTTAGTTGCAAGCGACGTTTTCTCCGGTGTTCTGGTGAAGGTGGAGTTAAGTTCTTCTGCCTTTTTAGGCATTTTGTCGTCCTTGTTATTGGCTGGCGTTCTTATTCCGAACATGTTGGCGCCAAAGAAACGAAAAAAGGTAGCTTGATTGCGTGAGACTGGTGACACCTATTGGGTTGTAAATGGACACCAATAAATATACAACCCACGTCAATCAAGGTAAAGTACGGTATCTACGTTCCAGCTATGTTTTAGTCAGATGCCTTGCTCAAGTAAGACTTCGACAAATGGTGGTGTTGGCCTGTTTATCCTGTAGGTAAGTTTAGTAAGTCTAGTCAGTCAGTTGTAACGCTGTACTCGTTTGTCAGGTCAAAATGTTGACAGGCCTGGCCTGAGAGGCTCAAACACGCATAGGACGTCAAATTCAGTATTTTTAAAATTACAAAAAATTACAAAAAATATCAAAAAAAACTTTCAAAAGATGTCAATTTCACCTCAGTTGTGTGACTCCACAGGAATCCAGTCCTTTCAAAGCGTTCCCGTAGTACGTGGACAACAATACACGCTACAGGAACGGTATCATCAGAAAAATATTGTCAATACAAATAATATATAATACTTAATCTAAATTATACCTATATTATAGTAACACAATAGTGTTACTATATGTCCTTAACTATTTTAAAGGTAATCAAATCTACAAAAAAAAAAAAAATTGTATAGTTGTCTATGAGGATAGTTCCTCTAAGGGTGAAAATCCTAGCTGGTCAAGTCCAGTTTTCAAATTTTTGAAATTTTTTGGTGCTCTCCAAAAATATAAATTTGAACTCTACATAGAGTCTATTTCCTAACTTATTTAAAAATGAATTAATTTTATAATTTTTATTTTAAAAACCCCCGAATATTTTGATTTTAAATTTTAAAAGCTATTTTTACTCCCAAAAAACTCTACCCTTAAAAATGCCCTTACTCTCCGTAGATACCCCAGAATCCTCACTGTCTATTCCTGGAAACAGCTCTCAATTTGGACCACTGGTCTATGAGCTATTTGCAGAAGTTCGAGATAAGTCCTTCACCCCCAAACGGCTATGTCGATGTACGATTTTAGGGGTAGGGGGTTGAAATTTTCCCAAAATGACCGGAGGGGGATCAAGACTTGCTCTCCGGTAGCAAGTGTGGGGGGGGGTCAGGGGGGGGGCACCCGGCAAAAAATGACAAAACCGGTCTAGGACCCCTAGTTTTCCTGGAAAACGGGAACACAGTTACCGTGCGGTTTCCAGGAAGGTCCCTGTCCTACTGAAAGAGTTACAGTTAAATAACCACTTGCTCAAAAATTTTAAAAAAAATTTTGGTAGATTCTTAATGAACCCTGCTATATTTCTATATAAAAAACAATTTTGACTTAAAAGAAATTTATAAAGGAAAACTAATTTGAAAATTGGGGAACAATTACCAAGAACCGCAAAAAAAATGTTTTTTCGAGGTTTTTGAGAGAAGGCGATACCCGACGGTATTGAGATTTTTTATTTGACCTGGGGTTTCAAATACGCGTCGAATGACACTAGTGCCAACTCGGTCAGGACCCTAGAAAAAATTTGGTAAAAGTTTAGGTATTTTAGTAGGTATTTTTAAAATTCTATATATTGAAAACTAAGAATGGCGCGGTTCTGGATTTTTGCAAGCACATTAGCAGTGAGGTATACTAATTTATTCCAACATAAAAAGTGGGGGTAAAAGATCGCTCTTCTGAGCTGGGGTAGGGGGGACTTAGGGCTAAATTTTAAAAATCTATAACTTTTCTCCTGGGTGGTCCTGATGCAAACGGGAAACGGCTTCGGGCTTCTTACACCGTCTGCTCCAGAATGAGATGGTGGTAGAGGTTCTGGCTGGTCCGGTTCCAGGTCCACGCCACACGCTGGTTTTGGTTTTTATTCTATAACCCCGCGGGGAGCGGTCAGAAAATTCCAGATTTTTCCCAGGATGTGCGGCAGTGAGTTCCCCTCAGGATAGCAGTTCGAGATATAGGTGTCGCGCCGATAGATCCGACGCCGTACTCCAAAATAGGTTTTCGGCCAGGTGTTTTCCAAGTTTTTAACCTCCAAGAATCGGTTTTTGGTTCATCCCGGGAAAACCAAGATAGTTCTCACCGGGACACTTGTCACGTTCCACTAGTTTCACTTTTTCACACACCTTTGCAATTTTTCAGGTTTAAATTCGCACTTTGACCTATTTTTGCGATTTTTCGAGCGTGGAGTAGCTTTAAAACGATCTGCTCGCGGCTAGGGCTGCCGCGCAACGGGAATAGTAATATATTAGGACAAATGTTATTACAAGCTCGACTCGTTATGTTATTTTTGTGCGCTCCCCCGAGTTAGGAATTCAAGGCGGCCGCGGCCGGGCAGACCGCAGCTCCCGCGACAGTTGGCGCTCCGGCCGCGCCCGCCAACCGGAATAGTCCGCAGTACTGCTACCAACTGTACACTGTGACGACCTACCCAGACACCGCAGTTCAGCTAACTAAATATGCTATGCTTACTCTTTTTACGTAGTAGCAATGAATTTATCTATTCATGAAATATGCTGAAAATTAAGCAGCGTAATCCTCAAATCGTTTTCCAATAACATAAACTTAAAAATCGATGATACTGAAATATCTAACAGAATATCTGATCAAACACTAATTGGTGCCTTTTTATGAAAGTACCCTGCTTCGTTATTTCACTCAATAGAAAATTCATCGACGTCGGCCATATTTATTGAATAGTGTCATCATTAAAATAAGACAGTGTACAGGCTGCGAGCACGCTCTATACTCCACGACTATCTTCACCGCAACCGCCTCAAGACTTCCGAGAACCAACGACCAGATGTTACAATTAATAATCTCCTTTGAAGTTAGATACTCTATTTTCATGTACTCCTCCAAATGCAATCTAAAATATGGAATAAAAAAAAAAAAATTCTTTAGGAACGTCCTCACTGAGAGCATTCACGTGTAATGAGCATTCGACGTCGAATATTCGAGTGATGTGGACGTTGAGCCGAGCGTTAGAAAGCTTACACGCTTTCGCGGCAACGGCTCTCATTCGAATGTTCACGCAAATAAAACGCTCGAAAGCGAGTATTCAGATAATGAAATTAATGAGTATGTATATATGAATATTACTGGCAACTTGTAAAGCAAGGAACAGTTCCTTGTTAAAAGTGTTTGTGACCTTCTTGGTCAATCGTATTATCGAATGAATGACTTTTAACGAGATCGTATTCGAATGCTCCAAGCTCGCAAGGGAATGTTCGACTCGAACGTACATAGTTTTGCTCGAAAGTGAATGCTGGGCTCGCTGGGAAGCATTCGTTGCTCGCTTACGATTGCTTGTTTACAAATGCTCGCGATAGAATGTTCACAGTGAGGACGCTCCGTTTTGGATATGATTCGTAATTTGGGTATCATACCGGTGTAGTGTGTATGCAGTGTACCTATGTGTATGTAACCAACCTTATATAATCATGTGTATCCTAAAATAAAGGAGAGTATTATTTGAGCAGTCGTGTCTATCATTTCGCTCCACAAATACCTTCGACCTTACATGGCGACCCTGCCAGCGGGCATCGCCGCGCGATCGCCTTACCGACACCGCCGTGCCATATAAGGGTTGTACAGTGTAAACAATTGGACTAAGTAGAGCCAAGCTAAGATGAATTATAATAATTATTCACTAGCGTTAATAACGTTCGCGTTTGTGACAAGTGGTATTTGGTTCGTAGCTTACGAAAAATACGAGTTCATTAAAAATGGGAACTACGCAAACTAAAGACGAAACCGTGGTAGTGCAAAACGCAGCCGGAGGAACTAATAACACGCAGCTGGAAGAGGTGAAATTTCATATTTCCACCATCACCATACTGATGACTATAGTGGTGCTGGTTCTGGGACTCGGCGTGCTGTATTTTCTGCTGCGAATGTATCGGCGTTGTCATGTACGCTGGATAAATCAGGAGATGTACAGGAGTACAATATCTAGAAGGTCAGGAGCGAGGCAATCTGGACCATCACTGGAGAAAGGACGGTCGAAGGGCGACATAGTGTGAAAACAAAGATAGCGGATACCATCACACATCGGTTCACACATCATGGGTTTAAGTGAAAGTGAAAGTGAAAAAAAAGTGCTGAGTGTGTGAAAGTTCGAGGAAAAACAACAGGCATCGTAAAATGGACTCAGAACTTTATTAGATAAGTACATAATCGTAATAATAATAAACGTAGTAAATGATATGTTACATTGTACTAGTAACTATAATAAGCGAAGCGATTAATTAAACAACTAATGATGGTAGGAAATGGCAGATGTCTTAGAACAATTATATAAAAATTTGAAATGTATAAAAACATATTTAATTAAAATTGGCCCTAAACGAAGGCAAGGAAGTGTATTAGAGAAAAAGTTGTGTGATTCAAAGGAAATTTATGACAAATATACTGATATAATAGAGAAGATATCAGACGATGTAAAGAAAGGTAAAGTAGGACAAAACGAACAGATATTAATAAATACATTTTGTATTGATTTTGAGTCATTGTATAAACAAATTTTAGATTTATCCTCTACGTCAAGTACGAGTAGTAGCGAGGATACAAAAATGGAGTCATTTGATTTGAAAGTAGCTCTTAGTTTATTACCTATGATACCAACTGACAATGAATGTTCGCTTAAACAATTTATTGATAATGTAGAATACTATAGCTCGTTATTGGCTAGTGATGAGTGTAAGAAGAAACTAGTACAGTTTGTTGTGAAGAGTAGGTTGTCTCAGAACGCTAAATTGCAGTTACAGTTAGATTATTCTAATGTTGATGATTTGGTAAAGGAAATGCGTAGAGTGTTACTGCCTAAAAAATCACCGTTTGCGATACAAAATAATATTAATCAATTAAAGCAAACAGAACTGTCAATTCAGGACTACGGAACCAAACTTTCGGAACTTTTCGTGGATCTGACGGTATCGCAAGCCGACGGTAACTTAGAGACATACAAAATAATTAAACCCTTGAATGAAAAGCAAGTTATCAAAAGGTTTGCCGATGGGTTGCGAAACCGCCGTCTTTCAACTATCATTGCAGCTAGGAACTACGAGTCGTTGAAGGACGCAATACAAGGTGCGAAGGATGAAGAAACATCCATAGCGGGACCGAGTTCGAGTTCTGGCGAGATCCTAGGTATGTATTCTCCTAGAGGAAGACAACAGAATTATCGTAGTGGTTATCAAAATAATAATTACAACAGGACATATTATAACAGGGGTCGTAACAATGATTCCAGTGCTCGTCGAGGCTACCCTCGACGGGGCCAGCAGGCGCATCAGCAGAGCCGCGGTGCACCACAGCGAGGCCGAGGATCACCATGGCGTGGTAGAGGTAGGAGTTATTATAGGAATCGCTGTAACCAAGGGATAAGCCAAACCCCTAAAGATACAAATAAACACGCGGTTAATGTTCTAACGGGACAGGAAAATGAAGAGTATGCAAATGAGTTTTTTCGTGAATAACAGAGTTATTCTCGCAACTGATACTAACTATTACATTAACTTAAGTTCTAATAGCAAAACTTATTCATGGTTAGTCGATACCGGTGCTACAATTTCGGCTATAAAATATAAATATGTTCTAGAACAAAACATTCCAGTCCAAAAAGAGGACATAGTCATAAATGGAATTGGTGGCAAAGTCCATGCAATGGGATATGTTTGTTTAACGTTGTCATCGGGTGATCATCACCTTATTTGTAATAAGTTTTATGTTTTCGATACTCTACCATGTAGGGCTAATGGCATCATCGGACAAGATTTTATTAATAAACATAAGTCCATATTAGACTTCAGTAATAATAACTTAACATTGTTGACACAAAGTTCAATTAAAATAGTTTTACCTTTACTGAGTTATAATAACACAATGGAAGTTTACCCAAGATGTGAATCCATACATTATTTTAAGACCGAATTCACAGAAGAGTGTGTAGTACATTCTAAGGAAATTAGTGACGGAATATTATTGGCCAGTTGCATAGCAACACCAGTTAATGGGCTAATACCGGTTAAGATATTAAATACAACGGATAAGTTGTGTACCTTAACGGACATTAATCCATGTATAGAAAAATTAAGTAACTACAATGTTTGCCAATTTGACAAATCAGAACGTGATGCAAGTAGAGTAAAACAATTGTTTTCGGTACTAAACCTCAAACATCTTAATAAGGAAGAGCAAATATCCATAGAAAAATTATGCGCGAAGTACTCGGATATATTTTATTTGCCAGGGGATAGATTAACTACAACAAGTATTTATAAACATACCATTAGTTTAAAACCAAATGTAACTTCTGAATTTACAAAGCCATATCGTTTACCACATTCACAGAAGGGAGAAATTAAGCAACAAATTGATAAAATGTTAAGAGAAAGGATCATAGAACCTTGTCGTAGCGAATGGTCTAGTCCAGTATTACTAGTTCCTAAAAAGACTGACGGTACAGGTCAGAAAAAGTGGCGACTAGTTATTGATTACCGAAAATTTAATAATTGTATTGAAGACGACAGGTTTCCACTTCCAAATATTTCCGAAATACTTGATTCGCTATCGGGTTCGGTATATTTTTCACATTTAGATATGTATCAAGGTTACTATAATATTGCACTAGAACAGGAAAGCAGAAAGTACACAGCATTCTGTTCAGGACAATACCAAATGACTCGTATGCCAATGGGTTTAAAAACGAGTCCAGGATCATTTTCCAGAATGATGACCATGGCTATGTCTGGCTTAACGTATGAAAAATGCCTTATTTATTTAGACGATTTAGTGGTCTTTGGTAGAAACTTAGATAGTCATAACAAGAATCTACAAGACGTTTTCGAACGACTGCGGAAAGTAAATTTAAAATTAAACCCGCAGAAATGTAATTTTTTAAAGAAGGAATTACTATATTTAGGCCATGTGGTATCAGGTAACGGTGTATTACCTGACCCGGATAAAATAAATGTAGTAAAAAAATATCCGTGTCCAACAAATGTAGACGAGACGAGGAGGTTTGTTGCGTTTGTTAATTTTTATAGAAAATTCATTCCAAACTTTGCTGAGTTAGCTTATCCACTTAACAAATTATGTTGTAAAAATGCTTCTTTTATATGGGATGAAAAGTGTCAGTCGGCATTTGAGTTTAAAAGAAAAAATCATATCTCCACCGATTTTACAATATCCGGATTTCACAGAACAAAATGAGTTTAATCTCCAGACAGACGCTTCTAATTATGCAATCGGAGCAATTTTGTCTAACAATAATGGAAGACCAGTATCATTTGCAAGTAGAACACTAAACAAAGCGGAAATAAATTATCCAACAATCGATAAGGAATTGCTAGCTATAGTGTGGGCGATCAAACATTTTCGTCCATATTTGTACGGAAAACATTTTAAAATATACACAGACCACAGACCTTTAATTTCATTATTTAACATGAAAGACCCGTCAAGTAGGTTATTTAAATTTAGGTTATTACTAGAAGAATATGATTTTACGATAGAACATGTCAGGGGTACGGAAAATGCGGCAGCAGACGCATTGTCACGAATTTCCATAACATGTAATGACTTAAAACAAATGCACGAGTCGTGTGTTTCAGTTATGACAAGAGCTCAGAAAAGAAACCAGATTGACAATAATTCTAAGATAGGAACGAGTGGCACAACTACAGTTCGGTCTGATCAACCAAACGTTGTAAGCACTCCAAATACTAGTACTTTAAACGAGTCAGTGGAATTACGTTTTATTGATGCATGCAAGTTAGAAACAATTAGAAAAAGTGGTGAAACATGTAAAGAAAGTAATACATTTATGTACATTCCTAAGGAAAAAACTATCTATATTAAACATGTATCTTCTCCATCGCAAATATCGCGAGCCGAATTTGTGAGAGAGTTACAAGATTTTTGTAGAAGCTTAAATATTACGGAAATCTATTTAATAAAAAGTAATAAAAATAACATTTTTATAAAAAAGTTATTAAATGAAATAGATATAATGGAAAAGTGGACCGGACCACACTTACATATAGTAAAAGATGTACAACGAATAGAGAATAAAGAAGATAAACGAGTAATTTTGAACGATTTTCATCTCTTACCTACCAGTGGCCACGCGGGTACGAGACGAATGTTCAACAATATAAAAAAATACTACTATTGGACGGGATTAGAAGATGATATAAAAGAGTTTATAAAGAGGTGCGACAAATGTCAGAAACAAAAGTATTCACCGCAGAATACCAAACAACCTATGGAAATAACAACAACAGCACATAGTGCCTTTGAAAAAATATATATTGACTTAGTAGGTCCTCTGGAAAGGGATAATTATAATTATAGTTATATCCTCACGTTGCAGTGTGAACTCACCAAATACATTGAGGCATATCCCTTAGTTACACGCAGAACGGAAGAAGTAGCGAAAGCGTTAGTTCATAATTTTATATTAAGGTATGGAGTACCGAAGGAGATAGCGACGGATCGGGGTACCGAGTTCCTGTCATCAACATTCAAGGAGGTATGTAATCTATTAAATATTAAACAACTACACTCAACAGCATATCATCACCAAAGTATAGGTGCTTTGGAAAACACGCACAAGCATTTGAATTCATTTCTCCGTATTCAAACCGACAACCATCCAGAGACATGGAGTACATGGCTCCCATTTTGGTCATTTTGCTACAATACTACAGTACATTCAGCAACAAAATATACCCCTTACGAGTTAGTTTTCGGAAAAAAATGCTCGTTACCAAGCAATTTGACCAATAGGATTGTTGATCCACTATATAACATTGATTATTATCCATTAGAATTAAAATTTAGATTACAAAAGTCACAGAAAGATGCACGAGACAACTTACTCAAAAGTAAATTAAAACAAAAAGAACGATATGACAGAAATATAAATCCAGTTACTTACCATCCTGATGATTTAGTTTTAGTTAAAAATAATATGTGTAATAAATTAGATAGTGTTTATTCGGGACCATATAGAGTTATATCAGATGAGTCACCAAATGTTAAAATAATAAAGAATGGTAATGTAGACACCATTCACAAAAACAGAACAAAATTGTATTATCCTAAACAGTAATTATCTTGTTCTTGTGTAATTGTAAATGTATTATAAAAATAAAACAAAATTGTAATTTTATTTTATTTCACCTCGCCATGGGAGGTGTAGTGTGTATGCAGTGTACCTATGTGTATGTAACCAACCTTATATAATCATGTGTATCCTAAAATAAAGGAGAGTATTATTTGAGCAGTCGTGTCTATCATTTCGCTCCACAAATACCTTCGACCTTACACCGGCCTATGACAGTCCCACTTCAGAGCAAAGACCTCTTCTCGCACAAGGAAGGAATTCAGGGTGACAACAAATATAAAATACCAAGCCTGGAAGCTTTATCAACGTATTTATTTTTGCTCTTTTTTGCCATTATAAAGCACAGGCCGACCAACCGCCATCAACAATTAAGGCCATCAGCGCCCCTCATAATTACGTACCAACAAATAAACTAGTAATTTTATTTTGAAAGTATTTTCAGCAAGCGTCCGACATTAAACGCCAAAAATACGGTCAATATTATCACTCTAAATTAGAGTAAATAAGATAAAAAACTGTGTCCGCAATCATTTCACGGTTGGCTGGCGAAAATATTCGGCCCGAACACGAGACGTGGGGCTTCATCTTTTCACAAAATGTCTGTAGGTAATGGAAATTTCTCGCTGTAAACTAACATAGGGTACATAAAGGAGACTTGTGCAAAGGACATGAACTCAATGCTGACTCTATTAAACTTTCAAAACGTTTCCGAGAGGGATGTGGGTCTAATCGACAATAGTGTGCCATAGATAACTATACAAAGACAAAGAAATTTATTATTTCAACTAGGCCACAAAGCAGCACTTTTGAATGTTACATTAAAATAAAATTTATTCTACCGTGCATTCGGAAAGTAGCTTGTTATGGAGAAGAATGCACAAGAAACTCCATACTTACTCTTTTAAAATTAAATAGTTTTTTTTACAATATTTAAGTACATACATTGATAAATTCATTTATGTGAGGACAATGCACCCAGAATCACTACACACTATAGTACAGGCGTAAAATATTAAAAGTAGATAAAACATTAACATCTGAAGCAGTTAAGTTATGACCAATCCCAACTGACGGCGCCCGATCATGAACATGACGCATGAATCGGCACCACCCAGCTCAACCATCATGAAGGGAACCGAATGATGACACACGCGCCACCATCAGCGCGACATTTGAGAAAGCATGACACACTCAACTGCCACTAGGACACACATAATTCAACAAACGACACAAAGGTACAGCAAATGGTAGATTTACAATTGGGTACATAGTACTCACACACGTGCTGTGCAGTTAAGTTATATAATACGAAAAGATATTGAATTTATATAATACAAATATATTGATAGTCTTCAGCAGGCCCAACAATATTTCAAAACAATAATGTTTTGTTTGCATATCACTTGTTTTTGCGCCCTAGTGGTTGTGGAGCAGGACTAGCATTGAGCCAAGAATTTTTATCAGTGATGTAATCCCCCAACTTATAATATGCCTGCCTGCATAGTGTGCGTTTTATACAAGTTTTAATTTTCGTCTCATTCAGTTCTAGAATGTGTTCTGTGAATACTTCAGTGTTCACTCAATACGCTAATGTTGTTCATAATTAAATAGCTAAAACTTGTCGTGTACTGACTTAATTTTATTGTGTTAATTGTATTTAGATCGCTGTTTAACGAGTATAGGACAAGCTTTAAGAGTCAGCTGTGTCCTTGTCGTGAAAGTTATAAAAGTCAAATGAGGGTAGCGGATGTCTTTAGTAGGCTAGACTGGCCACCTGGTACCCTGCGAAGGTACGTCGTATGTATCTGCATATACTTTACTTCAAACGATTCAGCACCTATAAGATAGGTACCGGTTGAACGGGGTTACATTGAGATCTGGGGGGTGACCACAAGCTCTTAGAGTAAGGTTATTTTGAGTGTGTGTAAGGGACAGATGTATATGGCGTGTATACATCTGTCACTTACTCGATCTCAAAATAACCTTACTCTAAGCACCCCCCTGGGGTATATTTGATGATAACTTTATTTTTTTAGGTTTTTAAAGCTAACTCCGTGAAAACGGAACGCACCACAATTTTATTTTTTATATATTTTGCAACTTTGACATGTCAGTCATGTTTTGCATCAACCTCAGCGCAAGAATAAATTTACTTGTTTGCAGAAAAAAACTGAATTGTACAGTGTGAATTAATTAAAATACTTTTTAATTTGGGGTTATTGCAATGAAAAAACGAGGGGTATCAAACTAACCCCATTTTCATTTTAGCGTTCATAGGCTCGTTTTTTTTTTATTTTCTCCTAAACTATGGAAGTAAAAAAAAATGTATTAGCGAATATAATTTCTTTTGTGAAGTCGCCAACACTGCATTTTGTAAATATTTTTCAAAATATAATTGAACTAGTTATGTCAATTTTAATTTCAAAATTAATCAATTTAACCTCGTTTTACGGCGTACTACCATTATGGTTCCGTTTGAATTTATATTAAGACTTTATAGGTTACTTAGGTGCTAATTCGTTCACCGAGGATAATTCCATAGGGTGAAACCAGGATAGTTGCCCCAAAAAAAAAAAAGGTTTATAGTTACCCCGACTCTAATTTCTCTAGTTTCGCGGATGAATCTCTTGCTTTTTACCCGACTGCCGAAAGACACTAATGTGTTTATCAGTCTATGTATGTATGCATGTTTGTTCCTGTGTGGCGTTCTAGAGACCAAACGTGTTGGCGGTTTTGATGATTCTTGCGTCAATCGATTCGTCATAACCCTGCGAGTGTCACTGGCTACATTAAAATTGGAAAATAAAAAAATGGCGGACATTTTTTTTCTTCCTAACCCATTGTGTGTGGTATCAAAATAAAGGGTTTTAAGAGGTGATTTCAAAAAATATATAACACTTGTACTTAATTCTAAAAAAAAACAACTCAAAAGTTATAAATAAAAAAAGACATTTACAAAAATCAAAAAACCCGACTGCTTAAAAAGCGAACTAAAAAGACGGAAGCAAGAAGAAAATCGTGCTCTGCAGTCGGAGGATACATCTGGTTTTGGTCAGCCAGCTCGCGAATATGTATCCTCCGACTGCACAGCATGATGTTCTTCTTGTTTCCGTATTTTTATTAATCTATCGAAAGATTCTCCAACTATCACTAAGTTGACTGTGTCTCATATTCTCTGTGCGATTGCTTGGGAAGGCAAAATGCGATCAATATTTTTGCGGGATAGATTAGCGCTGTTTCTCGGCGGGGCAATATACATGGATAAGGCAGCTATCCCCTATGTGGGATAGATGTCTCAAAATATAGAGGACCGCGAAAATCGCTAATACTCTGGAAATATTTATTTATTTGATGGGTATAAAACAGTTACACATTAAAATTTACAAAAAGAATTATAAAATAATGCCACCAAATATGCGACCAACCACATTACCCACGGAATACAAAAAAAAAAAATACATGCGATTTAAACTTCAACCCCACAATAATCAAAATTATAAAAAAGAACAAATCATCAAACATTACAATAAAATAAAAAAATAAAAAAACATTAAAAATCAGATATAAACAACACATAATTGAAAACAAATTAAATATCAGTATGTCCAATCACATTACATCACTATAAATAATAAAACATGTCAAGTTACATCATCTATAAACATTTAAAAAACACATGACAAGTGAAATTAAAAAGAATTGAATAACTAAAATTAAAATGTCTACTGAAAATGATGTTTTTCCTTTTTATAAATTTGTAGGTTTAAAACCAAAGTAAATACCGGGAAGTATAACAAATAAAGTATTTTGCTTTTTGTACTAAGATATAGATTGATTTCAAAAACTATCCTGCTTTTACCCTAATCACCCACAATAGTTTGCGAATCACAGAATTTTGAATAGAAACAGAAACCATAAACCGAATTGGTTAATGCATAATTAGTGTTTTCTCGACATATTTCGTCCTATTCTAAATATTCATATATTGCCTACTATGCCTCACCTGCCCTCTGTGCCCGGCCCAAAAACATAACCTATGCGCTGCTATTGACTACATGTCAAATTAAATTGGAATTATTGGGCCAACCATAATATACTGCTGTTGCATCGACACAAAGAACATAATAATTTAGATTGTAAGAATATCCTTTACGTACACCAACATCAAGAAGAAGAATATTGAATTATTTAACCCATTTTCATAAAAGTAATCCTGATTTCTGAATTAAGAATTCGATGTTGAGTATTTGTCAAACTCTAGCGTAAAAACCGGTCAAATTGGTATAAAAGTGAGGGTTGACAGTTGACACGCAACTCTGGATATTTTACTGTTCTCAAAATTCACTACATTACATGCATAAAAAAAAGTTATTAAAATCTAAAAAACCCGACTGCAAAGATGTAAACAAGAAGAAAATCATACTGTGCAGTCGGAGGATACATTATCGCGAGCTGGCTGACCAAAACTATAAATATCCTCCGACTGCACAGCATGATTTTCTTCTTTTTTACATCTTTGCAGTCGGGTTTTTTTTTAATTTATTAACTTTTTTTTTGTATTTAGATATACTTTATTTTTTCGAATGAGTTTTAAACATAACCGTGGTATATATTTTTCTAATCACCTCTAAAAACCCTTCATTTCAATACCCCACTCGATGGATTTCGAAGAAAAAAAAATTGCAACCCTCACAATATGGCGCCCAAAAGCCGCCATGTTCCTTTTTTTATCTAAGAACACTTGGGCGGCCAAGACCTTTCTAACGATGTATTAATTATAAAAATCCGTCAAATGGTTTGCAAGATACGAGGTAATAAAGAATATTACATAGGTACATACATACAAACATACAAAATACGCGCGAAAAATATAAACCTTTCCTTGCAGCCGGATAAAAACACTACAGCACCTCTACAAAGTCCTATCATGTGCAGGTTTACACCTCAACGCGTGCAATGACCAATTACCAGGAGAGCAGCAGTTAACATGTGATACTCGACCCCCGTACACGCAGAGAGATCGTTAGATGCATTCCTGACCAACCGCCCCCTCTCGACCTAATCCGAGCCTAATCTTCAACATAACCTGGAAATCTGACGATAATCACTACACCTCATAAGAAATAGTATCTTTACTCGTAGCTCCTGAGCTAAGAAATACTGTGGAAATATACACAGAAATGTGATAGTTTCATATTTAAGTTCTGGTGCCCAGTAAGTTTGTATAGAGCAGAAGTTTAAGAGCATTCCTCTTGCATGCTAAGTAGCCTAAAATTCTGTGCGACGGTGTGGAAACTAGGAACGGAAAGTATGGAAATAATAGAGGAAATTCTGAAAAGACTTCTGGTTTATGTACCTAATACATTATTTTTACTGGCCACTTGACTTACTTGAGTAAATGTCCTATGTACTCTGGATGGGGCAGAGGGCGTCCACAGTAGTTCTCCATCGCGATCGGTCTTTTCTTTATTAATTGTTTTGGGAGACTTACTATGAAATCTTCTACATCTACATATAATCCATTTGAGATAAAATTAGATATTTAAATAATCCAATTTTACAGCCCGTTCAACCGATTTTGACTTCTATTGCGTTGCAAATGCAAATGGCAGCTGCAGTAAACTATGTGCTGTGCAACGCTTTTCATGCCATCCTTATGTTTACGGGATAGAACTCAAAATCGGTTGAACGAACTTTAAAAAAGGGTTGTAGAAATTTCTAATGTTATTTCAAATGGAGTATAGTATGCCGTAAATTAGGTTCGTACCTATTACTTATTTGATTGCCTATACCTTATTAATTATTCGCCTCATAGATAAATTAATTGCATTCTGCCAACGAAGAAATACACTCTAAACAGCCTATAATATAATTAAAAACATATCATATGAGGTGTAACTAAAATAACGCAAGCCATCAACTTTTACTTTTAGACCAACAATGAGACCGAAAAAAAAAGAAAAGCAGCTATTCAGTACAGTATATAAAGTTATAAAAAAACAGGCCAAGTGCGAGTCGGACCTGCGCACCGAGAGTTCCTTACAAACAGATACATTCACCAACATAATTTGGTTAAAAAATTATTTTTTTAGTTTTTCAAGTACATTTTATAAGTCGGTCGACTAGTACTCGTAAACTGGTAAAGCATACTTTGCTGTGATAGTTTTCCTTTTAATTTCGTTATATATTCTACCGACGTAATTTTTTTCACATATCCAAAAGCAACCAGCTAGCGGTGTGTGTGTGGGAAACAAAAATTAGCAAATTAAAACTTAATTTTACGCAAACGGATCCTTGAATCGAAAAATGGTTTGCACAGAGCCGTAATATTTTTGAATGGCCTATCCAACTATACAATAGGATAGACGAGAGAAAAACATTAACACTTTACGTGTACAGGAGGTACACAAAAAATAAATCTAGTACTAAGAGTCTCTGAGCTAAGCTGCGGATGGACAGACAGACATAGCGAAACTATAAGGGTTCCTTATTGGCTAAGGAACCCTAAAAACATGAATGAACGGGGTTGCAGATTTTTCTTCACGATCTCACGGGTGGTCCTAAAATAAAAGTTTACTCAACCCCTTATCAACAATTCTTTGCCAACCCTCAAATATAATCTACACAGTTTTTAACTTTACAACGGTAAGTACATCTTTACGAACTTTACGTTAATTAATCACCCCTCATTCACGCATGATTACACAAAAACCTTCCTTGTTATCTCGATCGCTTCTCACAATAAGTACCAACAAACCCATACGTCCCATAGGGGTTGTTAAGTTCGTTTATTCATGACTTTTTAATTTCATTACGTCCGACGCGCTTTAAGGAGATTAAACAGAAATTGAACGAGTTGAGGACTGTGAGCTATGTAACTGCATGGTGAAGTAATTATTTTTTGTTAGGGTGTCGCTTTAATGGCCCGGTGACATGTGGCCCCCGACCGCCCGGGCCAAAGGGATTAACTTTTATAACATCAACCCGAACATATGGAAAACTTGTCGCGACGACAACGTGACCTCTGTTACACTGTGTGTGTGTGTTTGTGTGTGTGTGTGTGTGTATGTGTGTGTGCGTGTGTGTGTGTGGTGTGGCTTGCTACCCACTTGTTAGACACGCTCGTCGCCACTGACATCAGCCCCGTTAATTTATGGTTATTGTAATTAACTCAACGAAAAAACTTTTCCGAATAAAATCCCGTAAGGAGTTTCGAGCTAATTTGAATTTTTAAATATTTATAAGTAATTAATTTCATGAATTCATTCGTAAACAAAAAAACTGGGACGTTTATTTTTTTACTAAATTACTATTCTGTGTCAGCATAATTTTCTAGTCAAGATAAATGCGTCAGCGTCTCTTTTGTGTAAGTACCCACTTAGTTTTGTAATTTGTGACAGAATACTCTTTAATATTATAAACACCATATAAGTTACAGAAAGTAGAGTGGCGGAGGAGCTCGTGGCTAAATAATAACAGCCGCACTGTTCGATCATCAAGGTTAAGCAACACTTGACGAGGTCGATCCGTGGATGGGTGACCATTTCAACATACCGAGTTTCCTCCGTGCCTCGGAAAGCACGTTAAGCCGTTGGTTCCAGCTGCCATTTGAAGATCTTTGACAGTCGTTACGGGTAGTCAGAACTCAGAAGCTTGAGATCTGACACCAGTCTTGCCAAGGGGTACCGTGTTACCCAGTTACTGGGTTGTGGAGGTCAGATAGGCAGTCGTTCCATGTAAAACACTGGTACTCAGCTGAATCCGGTAAGACTGGAAGCCGACCCCAATATAGTTGGGAAAAGGCAAGGCAGATTGGTAAGTTACAGAAAGTATAGACGAAGAAAACATTACACAGGGTGACACAATGGGTGGCCTTATCGCTCAAAGCGATGTTTTCATAACAACCTTTGGATAGAAAATAGAGAAAGGAAAGACAGTTACTGTAGGTAGTCTTTGGTGTACTATTTATATCTATCTATCTATAATATAAAAATGAATCGCAAAATGTGTTGGTAAGCGCATAACTCAACAACGCCTGGACCAATTTGGACAATTCTTTTTTTTTAATGTTCGTTGAAGTTCAAAGATGGTTTTTACGTATTTTTTTTTTTTTTGTAGGGTATGTTCGTGTAGGGTATGTTCGTGTAGGGTAGAGTAATGTAGGGTAGGGTAGTGTAGGGTAGGGTAGGGTAGTGTAGGGTAGGGTAGTGTAGCGTAGGGTAGGGTAGGGTAGTTTAGGGTAGGGTAGTGTAGGTTATGGTAGTGTAGGGTAGGGTAGTGTAGTGTAGTGTAGGGTAGGGTAGGGTAGGGTCGGGTAGGGTAGGGTAGTGTAGGGTCGGGTAGGGTAGGGTAGTGTAGGGTAGGGTAGGGTAGGTAGTGTAAGGTAAGGTAGTAAGTAAGGTAAGTGGGGTAGGTAGGTTAGATAAATGTTTAATGTTTTTATGGCAAAACAAAGTTTGCCGGGTCAGCTAGTACTATATATTATTTAATATTATAAAGCTGAAGAGTTTGTTTGTTTGTTTGAACGCGCTAATCTCAGGAACTACTGGTTGGAATTGAAAAATTCTTTTTGTGTTGAGTAGTCCATTTATGAGGAAGGTTATAGGCTATATTACATCACGCTACGACCAATAGGAGCGGAGAATAAATGAAAAATGTTAGAAATACGGGCAAAAATATTCCTTTTTGAGAGCTTCTGTTGCGTGCGCTGCGTAAACGGTTTAAATTACCGAACAATCATGTATGTAGGGTAGGTAAGGTAGGGTAGATGGGTAGGTAGATAGGGTAGATGGGTAGGTAGGTAGGGTAGATGGGTAGGTAGGTAGGGTAGATGGGTAGGTAGGTAGGGTAGATGGGTAGGTAGGTAGGTTAGATGGGTAGGTAGGTAGGGTAGATGGGTAGGTAGGTAGGGTAGATGGGTAGGTAGGTAGGGTAGATGGGTAGGTAGGTAGCCAGTTGACGGGAGCGAAGCCGCGTGGGACAACTATACATATAATATAGACAAATATATACAGTAATAAGTATGGAACAAAACATCTAAATCAACAAAAACAACTATTAAAGAGAGAGGTAGTGATTCTTTACACTAGTTCTACTAATTATATTTTGTATAAGTTCTAATGGCAATAATATATAAGTATGTTAAGTAAAACCGTTTTTTTGTGCATGTGATGTTAACCTGTAATTAATTGTTGCACTTGTAAATGTTACTCTAGTCATTAAGTCTGAAATGTACATCGTGTAAACAATTGTTGGTTAACCTAAATAAGTAAATAGTTTAAAGAAAATTGAGCACGCCTTATTGACACGGGCAAAGCATTCCACAACCGCACCGCTTGAACCGTAAAAGATTTGTCGTATATGCTACAGTACATAATTTTAATCGATACCGTTACAAAAAGCAGAATGTGAAATTATGCAAGCTACAACTACATGCTCTTAGCTCGCCTTTGTGAATAAGTAGCGAAAGGATGCTAACAAGCCAAGCCACACAATTTATGCATAATAGCCATCTTTAAACCCAACACAGCTTGTTTGCATTAACTGCTACAATATTTACAACGGCTTTAATATTTTTGGAATTTATATTACGATCGTCAACTTTGTAAGTTGAATTTACGTAGAGTAACACGCGATCGCGGGGATTGCACCTATATTTGGCACTAGCTATCCCACGCGGCATCGCTCCCGCTACCATGCTACCACCAGGCTACCACCTACCTTACCCTACCTACCCTACATACACGAAGGTTGCGTAACTTTAACCGTTTACGCAGCGCACGCAACGGAAGTTTTCAAAAAGGTTTTTTTTTCCCCGTTTTTGCAACATTTTTCAATTGTGCTCCGCTCCTATTAGTCGTAGCATGATGTAATATAGCTTATAATCTTCCTCGATAAATGGACTATCCAACGCAAAAAGAATTTTCCAATTCCAACCAGTGGTTCCTGAGATTAGCGCGTTCAAACAAACAAACAAACTCTTCAGCTTTATAATATTATATATATATATTATATATTATTAGTACAGACTAGCTGTCCCACGCGGCTTCGCTATCGTCAACTTCTACCTACCTACCTATCTACCCTACCTACCCTACTCTACATACATTATTGTTGCGTAACTTAAACCGTTTCGCAGCGCACGCAACGTAAGCTCTCAAAAAGGAATAATTTTGCCCGTTTTTGCAACATTTTTCAATTGTGCTCCGCTCCTATTGGTGGTAGCGTGATGTAATATAGCTTATAATCTTCCTCGATAAATGCACTATCCAACACAAAAATATTGTTTCAATTCCAACCAGTAGTTGCTGAGATTAGCGCGTTCAAACAAACAAACAAACTCTTCAGCTTTATAATATTAAGTATAAATTATTAGTACAGACTAGCTGTCCCACGCGGCTTCGCTATCGTCAACTTCTACCTACCTACCTATCTACCCTACCTACCCTACCCTACATACATGAATGTTGCGTAACTTTAACCGCTTACGCAGCGCACGCAACGGAAGCTCTCAAAAAGGAATAATTTTGCCCGTTTTTGCAACATTTTTCATTTATACTCCGCTCCTATTGGACGTAGCGTGATGTTATATAGCCTATAACCTTCCTCGATAAATGGACTATCCAACACAAAAATAATGTTTCAATGCCCACCAGTAGTTCCTGAGATTAGCGCGTTCAAACAAACAAACTCTTCAGCTTTATATAGCTGACCCTCGCGGCTTTGCTTCCGTCAAAATTATAGCGTATGTTACTCGGGAATAATGCAGCTTTCCATAGGTGAAAGATTTTTTTAAATCGGTCCAGTAGTTTCGGAGCCTATTCGGTACAAACAAGCAAACAAAAAAATCTTTCCACTTTATAATATTGGTATAGATATATAAGTATAGATTACCATTCGTATGTCAGGCTGAACTAGTCAATTATCTAGTATGACGCGGGCGATGGCAGTGCTGGGCTTAGATAAAGTACCTATAGATGGAGCCATGGCGTGGCCGCACATGAAACAACAGTAACACTTTGGCTTTTACAGCCTAGAACACTTCAACCCACCATCGCACTGACACTTATAATCTATAAATAACCCAATTCCTTGTCTCAATAAACACTTAATCCACCGAAATCACAAAAAAATCAAACACGACCGAGTTAGTTTGTCAAACCTGCCATGATAAATTAGCGTTTGACAAACAACAAAAGCCGGCCATGGTGACAAAGACAAAAAATAATCGTATGTCCTTATTATTTACATGGCTGCCAATTAGCGATCTCGCTCTATCAATCAAGCTCATTTTAGGGCTAAGTAAAGAAAAGAAAGAAAGATATTTATTTGTGACCCGCACAGGAGACACGAGAAAATAAGCATACACTTAAACAATAATAAAATAAAAACCCTGTGCGAGACCAAAAAGGCTCCTATCTCAGCATGTGCAGCGATATCCAAAAAAAGTAATAACGCTGCGCTGATATTCTGATAGGGCCTACTGTTGACGCCACGGACTCACTAACGGAAACAGGACTTATATAAGTCTATAGGTACTTTATCTAAGGTGCTGGGCCCTGTTTCTGTACACACAGTGTACACAGTCCGCCGTGTCCGCGTCCGTCCGCAATAAAATCTCGTTCTCGATCACTTTGATCGGCCCGGATGTCACAGTCGTTCCGAACAGTTTCGCCAAACTGTCTACCAATAAATACAGTTTAAATTTAGAATAATTCGCTGCAGCTACCAGAGAGCACGATTCATACCTCTATGAAGTTATCTAGCGACTTGTTTATTGCAATACAAATTGTAACGTGTCGCACGCCCGGAAAGGGGCTCCGGAATAAAATGAGACGTTTTACATAAAAACTATGTCATATCGTGATCGTGAGCAATAACTGCTTTACTTTGATAGTTTCTTAGTGGAGGGGTTAACAAATATTACCTATTAATAAACACCGAATATTACACAGACTTGGCTCGTTTATTTGTGTTTTTAAACGACTTCAAAAAAAAGGAGGTTTTCAGTTTGACCCGTAAGTTTGTCTGCGAGTTTCTCGCGTTTGGCTGAAACGATTTTGAAGCGGTTTTCAGAAAAGTATTTGTTATATTCTGGAGAAGGTTTTGGTATACAACAAATGGATACCCCGTGACGTCGTCCGCATGAATCCGTTATGTGTATCTTTGTCCACGCATTTCGCAGAAACTGGTAATCGGATCATGATCATTCTTTTTTTATTGGATTGAGTATCTCTCAACCAAGGTCGTAGTGCAAGTTTCATCAAAATCGGTTTGGCATTTTTCAAGATACAACCGAACTCTTTAACGACAAACAGCACGAATGTGTAAATTAAGTTATTATGGGTATTTTGTCAATCCTTTAGGATAAAAAGATAGAAATAAAAAAAAATAACACAAAATATTAACCGACTTCAAAAACAAAACACAAAGAAGTACAAAATTACTTCGCAAAACGATAAAAACATGAGGTACGAAAGACACTGTCTTGCGAAAAGAAAGTTATTTTGCAGATTTTTGTGTTTTGTTTTTGATATCGTTTATTTTTTTTTCGAATTATTTTTGCGAATTTTTATGGACATTATCAAAACAAGAATAAAAACCAAATTGTTATTCAATTTGACAAAATAACGTCTGTAAAAATGCTTCCAGCATCAAACGACAAACAAGTTTTAATTCCAATAAGAACTAAAGTTCGTAAGAAATCAAATCATGTCTAGACGATATATTTTCAGGAATTTATTCAATAGATTGCTACAGCGATACTTTGAATCGTCAAATTAACTTTGACTGTGACACTCATTAGTGCCGGGAACTTTATTTACACGACGTTTTTTAGGAGCTTCGGTATAAAATGTACGACGTCCACATGAACACCATAAATAGACTGTTTATGGAGTGATACATGGGAGCTAAGGAGCTAACTAGTGGTGGGCGTTGAATGAACGCACTGTTTTTTACCCGACTGCCGAAGGAGGGTAATGTGCTTATCAGTCTATGTATGTACCCCTCGCACTCTTACATACTCATTATAATGCGCATAATTTAAAACTAAAGTCAACTATCTCTTGTTTCCCTTCTGAAGGTAAATCGACACACAGTCTACACATATATAAATCAATTGGAACTTCATTGCGAAACGCTGTCTCTTAAGACGGTACCCTGACCAAAAAAATCGGCATGAGATATGAGCGTTCCTATTGGTCTAGCGACACTGGTGGCGCATGAATTACAGTAGTGAATACGCCCAGATTTTAGAATAAAATCATTATAAAATCGAATTTTGGTCTTTTGAAAAAAATAATTCTACAAAAATGTTCGTTATTAAATTGTCTATCCATTAGTGTTAGTACAAAAAATAATCAATGAACACTTTACGAGGAGATGCATAATATCAATAATTATTTCTCATTTTTATGTTTTTTTGGAAGTAGATTAGTGAAATATATACAACATTTAAAAAAAAACTATATCTACCATTTTAGAATCAATATTATGAAGAAATTTGATGTATTTTTATTAATTGATATTTCTTTTTAAATAACTAGTAGATAGCTCCTAAAAACAGCACAAAAAACGGCTTGCGCGGCGTTTTGCTCGGGGTACCGCCTTAAGATACAGGATACCCTAGTTTAGGAGACAGAGGTTAATCTATTGTGTATAGATTTCTGCAGCATCCAAATGTTTAATGACAATGTTTTCTACCATAATTATATAAAAAATTGTAAACTTAAAGTAACTACAATAATCTGTATTTTTTGGGCAATAAAGAAATTAATTTATTATTTATTTATGTATGTATGTTTGTTTCTCTGTGGCGTTCTAGAGACCAAACGCGTTGGCCGATTTTGATGATTCTTACGTCAATCGACTGGCTACATTAAAACTGGAAAATATAAAAATTGGCGGCTTTTGGGCGCCAATTTTTTTTTCTTCTAATCCCATCGTGTGCGGTATCAAAATAAAGGCTTTTAAGAGGTGATTACAAAAGTTTATAACACCTATATGTTTAAATGTACCTAATTCTAAAAAAAAAATAACTAATAAGTTTTATATAAAAAAGCTTATTAAAAAAAACAAAAAACCCGACTGCTTAAAAAACATCTCATCATCCGAACGCTTAGATACATCTGGTTTTGGTCAGCCAGCTCGCGAACATGTATCCTCCGACAGCACAGCATGATTTTCTTCTTGTTTACATCTTTTTAGTTCGCTTTTTAAGCAGTCGTGTTTTTTTAGACTGTTTACTTGGTGTCAACTGTTCGAATCAGAATCAGAATCAGAATCAGAATAACATTTATTTGCCTACTTTGTGTATTACAAAATGTCTCTGTGGCCGGTGGGCCGTACAGAGTTGAGTCAGCTAACTTACGTCCTAATGGATCTATGTTTGCTGTATTCTATTTATTCGCAATATATGAGACTATACAAACAGATTACGTGTTTTATTATTTATGTTGTTTGCTTACAATCTATCTCAGTGAGGAATTATTATTATAATTATTATTTTTTAACTAAATTTTAAGTGGACGCGGAGCCTTCGCTTTGTCGGTAGGCCACCGCTTGTATCCTTTTTTATCAGGGTCATACAATATATCGCCCATTCTCTGATTAACCCTGAGGGGGTTAAATTCACCGTGCGCTTGGTAGGCGTCTCCAGGGGATTCAAGATCTTCTATTTCTAATTTTGCAATGTTTTGCAACATTTTGGTGTTAAGGTCCTCGGCGCGTAGATGCCAGGCTTCTATGTCCGCCATCTCCCAGATCACTTCCGTGGGTGTTCGTCTTGGTAATTGTGCGGCATTCTTCAGTGCCTGTCTGTATTGGCGTTCGATTTTGCTTAGGTTGGTTGCACTATACCTTGAGAGTAGTTGCACCACTCCATAGTCCATCAGTGGTAAAATACAGGCCTGAATGATGTCCAGTTTCGTGTCTAGTTCTGTCTTTGCATTGTATCCTATTATTGGTCCGAGGGCTCCTCTGACTTGTTTCAGTTTTTTGACGACCTTTTCGGTGTGCTGGTTCATCTTCATGTGTTTGTCGAAGATGACACCGAGGTATCTGATCTGCTTTTGATAGTGCAACGTTTGTTGTTTCAGTTTAACCGTTGGCCGGTACTTTTTCTTTTTTGAGAACATGATGCATTCTGTTTTCTCTATGTTACACTTTAACCCCCATCTCGTGTAGTAGTCAACGATGGCTTCCGCTGCCCATTCAGCACGCATAGTCGCGTCGTCTGGGTTCGTGGCTCTGTTGAGTATACAGAGATCATCCGCATACTGTGAGAGTTTGAGACCTCTGATGTGGTCTTGTATATCCCAAATATCATGGACGTACAAGTTGAAGATTATCGGTCCCAGGATCGAGCCTTGGGGCACGCCGTGAGGTATCGGTTTGTCTTTAGTTATGGTAGTTCTGAATCTACCTCTCAAGTTTCTGCCTTCGAGGTAGTTCTCAATTATCTTAATGATATTGTTGGGAACGTCTTGATTTTGAAGTTTCTTGATCAGTCCCTTGTGGTTTATTGAATCGAAGGCCTTTGATAGATCCGTAGATATCATAGAGACGCTGTCTTCCGTGGCTAGAGCATCAGTGATTATTTTTCCTGTACGTAGAATCTGCGTTGCCGTGCCTCTTGCCCTTGTGAAGCCGTGCTGGAAATTTGGCTGCAGCCGATTGACCGTAGTGGTAAGTCTTCTCAGGATCAGTCGCTCACACAGCTTGCCCATGATGTTGAGTAGTGTGATCGGGCGGTACGATGATGCCTGGCAGTGATCTTTGCCGGCCTTGTGCAGGAATATGCACACTCCAGATTTCCATCGCTTAGGGAAGTAGCCTGTGGACAGTACAAAGTTAGCAAGAGGCACAAATGCCTCGATGAAGACTTCTCCCCCAAGTTTGAGGGCGTCTGCTTTTATTCCGTCTGGCCCTGGAGCCTTTTTATTTTTGAACCGGTTCAGTGCAAGTAGTACTTCTTTTTTCGACGTTGGGTCGAGCGGTTGGAACGGTGTCGTCTTTTCAGTCCCCTCGTCGTCTTTCGCTATTTTGGCCTCTTTAATTATCGCTGTATCGGTGAGCTTGTCGATAGTTTCTATTTCTGTACTGCATCCCGTGATGTTTGGAAGTTTAACGATAGGTTTCTTCATGCTCCGTTGGATGCGCCACATTTGTGACCTATTGTCCCGTGGATCTTGGAGTTTGTCGACCCAGCCTTTTTCGGAGTATTCTTTCAAGACTTTTTCAGCTTCTCTCTTAGCGTGGTTGTAAAGAGTGCGTGTTTCGCGTTGGAGTCTGAGGCTGCAGTTTCTCGCTTGCCATACAATTCGTTTTAGTTGGTTTCGAATGTCTATCTTATCGTTTATTTCCTTCGGTAGTCGTTCCTGCCTTGTTGAATTTTTCAGAGGTGCGTGAGTGTCGAGGGCTGCGACAACGGCATTCTCCAGTGTTTCGACGTACTTTTCGCAATCGGCTTCTGTTGTAATTTCCTTGTTAAGGTCACAGAGACCTTCCCACATTGTCTGTTGGTATGCAGCTCTCAGTTTCTCGTCCTCATAGATTTTCTTTGTGTTACGGGATAGGTTTTCCTCTATATTATGATCAATCTTCACCGTTAGCAACCATGGGAGGTGATCCGAACCAACGGTCTCTACCTGTTTGGCCTGCGCTTCTAGATTTTGGTGTGTTATTATAGCCAGGTCCAGGATGGTGTTACCTTGGCTGAAAGGTCTAGATGGTGCATTGGCGTGTTTTAGCGAGCAGATACCGTCTTTCATTGCTTTTTTAACAATGTTGCCAAGGCCGGAGTTCCTGCTGTGGCCGAGGGTTTGCATGCGTAAGTTCATATCGCCGATGATGATGGATGGCTCGTCGGCTAAGGTCTCCTCCAGTTCTTCTCTAGCATGGTGCTGGTTTGGGATTTCAACTAAAAATTTCAACTGTTCGACTAGTTTACAGTTCACGGATAAACCAGTTTACTCATGAACGACATTTTAAGCATCGACTTGATTTCGCGTAGTCGATGAACGACGGAACGGAACGAGTGATTACGAAGACTGCCGAGGCCCGAGCCGAAGTATAAGCGACGTGCGATCTTCTTGTTATTGTTTTTCTCTCTTTCTCGTGCAGAAACAAACACGTTCATCTCACTATGTGAATGCTGTCAAATTTAATAGATTACGATTCGAATCTTTAATTGGTTAAATAATAATTGTTTTTGAATTTTGTTTAGGTACGTTATCCTTTTAGTCCTGATTGAAAATATGCATTATGTGTCGGTCAAGGTGAAATGATAAACTTTCTCATTACCTACTTATTTTGTCCATAAAACACTTTTAGCGAACGTTTGAACGAAAAAGTTCAGCCTATTATTATAAATAAGTATGAAACAAAGTACTTAATAAATCAATAAAAATAACTGATTGTAAAAGCCATCATCATCATTCCCACTGCTGGGACACAGGCCTCCTCTCTGTGAGAGGGAATGGGCCGTAAACCACCGCGCGGGCCCAGTGCATGTTGGTGGATGTCACATGTCTTCGAATTTTTGGTTCTAGAACATGCCGGTTTCCTCACGATGTTTTCTTCACCGTTTTGAGAGCAGTGGTGATGAAAATAATTTACACAAAGTAAAGCGCCTGCCTGGGCTCGAACCTAGGACCTACAAATTGTAAGTCGCGACTGATACCACTGTGCCACCACTGCTCACTGGGCCACCACTGCTCTTTGTAAAAGTGGATTGTGTAAATAGTGTTCACAGTATTTATTTTAACTAAAGTACTAATGCGATCGTTCACTAAACTGCGTGTTCAGTCTACGATGTAAACTAGTCGAAAATTAAACTGTTTTATGAACTAGTTTATCGTTGACGGTAAACGAGTCTCGTTTCGTCGACTGTAAAAACGTCGACGACCCACCACTAGAGCTAACGAACATCGTGGAGCACGCAGATGTCGAACCCGCACTCATTTGCGACAATCGCCGCGGCCATTGAGGAATAATTGTTTAATTGCTTCGTTTAAACAATTGACCGCTTGAGAAACGCAGTCCGCGCCGCCCCTGGCTGTACGGACGCTACTCGCTTATTTATTAGGAAACCACTCCGGGTCAATAAATCCTCCGGTTAAACGAGACGAATCCGCTGACATGTCTCCGCCGCTGCTATTAAATTCTAATAAGTACTTCTGGTTCCGAATTGTCGACGACTGCGCCAAGCTTCGAGTTCAGTTCAGTTCATGTTGGCCGGAATATTACGTAGTGATCAGCGGAGAGACATTAACCCAATATCGAGGATAAAGAGGAATAAGCTTAAGGTTACACTAGTCGAAAATTCTTCCACACAAAACGTAGTCTGGCGATTGCTCCACTGTTTGATGATGTACGTTCAAAATAAAAGTAATATGTCAATTTGTCTCATCATTAACTAGCCCTGTATGGAAACAGAAAAGAATAAGTTATGAGCGTCGAAAGTTCCATATTTCAACACTAATTTTAACGCATCTTTGGGCGGAAATAAATACTATAAGAAAAAGAAAAATTGCAAAACGGCTTCCATACAGGGATAGATTAGTAATTCAACAATGCAAATAATTTTATTTTGTAAATATACATTTAGTAGATTTTTCATGATATCTAGGCTCCCAGAGGTCTGTTTATAAAATTTCGCGCGCTCGTTTTCGTCCTAAATCATCATCCATTTCGATACAAATTTGCAAAAGTGCTAATTCGTACGCGAACTAGCTTCTTACTGCTATAGATATCATGAAAAAATTACTGAATGTATATTTCCAAACTAAAATTTTTGTCATTGTTGAATTACTTATCTATCCCTGTATGGAGGCCGTTTAGCAATTTTCCTTCTTCTTATGGTATTTATTTCCGCCCACAGATGCGTTAAAATTAGTGTTGTAATATGGAACTTTCGACGCTCATAACTTTCAAATTCTTTTTTTTTACTTTTTTGTTTCCATACAGGGCTAGATAATGATGCGGCAAATTGATATAATTTTTTATTTTGAACGTACATCGTCAAACAGTGAAGTAATCGCCAGACTACGTTTATATGGAAGAATGATCGACTAGTGTAATCTTAATTTATATTTCCCGAACAACGGTGGACTAAAATAAAAGACGGTCGTATTTAAAACGTGCTATTCAAAATATTTGCACTGCTTCTGATTGCGTTGCTGTTGTTCCAGCTTTTACTGGCCAAACGCTTGGCTGAACTTGGCGAAACTTTCATTAATTATCCAAGCCAAGTCTAGTAATTCATACACTGGGAACTATTTAGTGCGGCGGTCAATATTTTACCAATTGAATTTGCCAATTCAGTGCAACTGGAGTTACATTTGAATTGGTCTAACTTTCAATGAGTACCTTTTGTGAATCTTATAAATAGCTTACAGCTGCGTCCTTGTTAGCAGCCAGATACAGTATAAATCAATCTGCCTAGCCTTTTCCCAACTATATTGGGGTCGGCTTCCAGTCTAACCGGCTTTAGCTGAGTACCAGTGTTTTACATGGACTGCATAACTGACCTCTACATCCCATCAACTAGGTAACACGGTCCTACCCCTTGGTAAGACTGGTGTCAGATTTCAAGCTTCTGACTACCCGTAACGACTGTCAAAGATCTTCAAATGACAGCCGGGAACAAAGGCTTAACGTGCTTTCCGAGGCACGGAGTAAGCTCGGTATGTTGAAATGTTCACCCATCCACGGACCGACCTCGTAAAGCGTTGCTTAACCTTGATGATCGACCAGTGCGGCTGTTATTATTTAGCCAGGAGCTCCTCGAGCTCCACGAGCCAGGTAAAGTATAATACGTCAATACCGAGACGGCCGGCCAGGTTTAGCATAAGTATGTTCTTATATTGTATGTATGTCGTTTTGTGACAAATAATAGTACATTGTTCACCGAGAGGAGAAAGTGACCGATTACCGTCGAGGGTGTCGTTTGAAACACCCGAGATCGGGAATCGCACTTTCTCTCGAGTGATACATAGTGCTTTATACTACACCTACGAGGAAAATAAAAAACTAAATCTTTACTAATTAAAACTGAATCCTCAAACAACACACAAATTGAAAATGGCGCCAATGGCGTCTGCAATTTTCACATGTTCTTTTTTCAAATTGTTTGACACCATCCAACACACAGCTAGTGGCCAGTGTCATTTTGCGAACTTGGAGATAAAAACTCACTGTAAAAAATTTTGGCTTTTGATATTTAGGTTACCAGCGCATAGTCTTACCCAAAATTAAAAAAGAAAAACCACGTAAGAAATGGATTTTCATGCACTTTTCTCTCCCGCTCAGATGCGTTTTCTCGCCGCATATTTGTTCGATATGCAATGACGTACTTTCTACCGTAAATTTGATAAAGTATCAAGGTACTTTCCGAGCAGGTGTAGTATAAACACTTTTTCTTTCTTCTATTTCTAATAACAAAGCCGATTGACAAAGCCTTTTGATTCCAATTTTTCGCCGCCCCTGAGTTCCAGAACGAACACGGCTAAGCCCTTTATCCCGTTTAGGCTAAGAATAGAGCCTAAAGCACTACCAACACGCATATACAAACAGTGTGTTACCAAATTATATTGAAACGTTTATGCCATAATCATCATACTAACCGCTATGGATATAGTGTAGTGGCCATCCGCCGTATGAAGTCTATAAACTTTAATAACTTGACCTCGCTGTAGAACACGCTTTCTGTATAACATTGTTGTTTTAAATCTATGAAAACACAACACGCGTTTACTGAAGCATTGACTGAACGATCAACAGAGCTCAGCGGAAGGGATAAAACTCGCTTGTAACAACGGAGCATTGGATTCGGACAGAGCAGCCAGACTAACGTGACTCGGAAGACTCGAGCGCTGAACATTAAGAGCCGATTTCACCAATGAAACTAATCGCGATTTGTTCAACTAAACTCAGTTTATGGAAACACAGCGTTCTGATTTATTTATTTATTGTACACCACTTTAATAATTACAGGACAAAATATTTATGAAGATAAGTGTACAATGGGCGGCCTGATTGGTAGTTTCTCAGCGGTCTCAACAAACCAAAGCGCTGTGTTTAGATAAACTGAGTTTAGTTGAACTAATCGCGATTAGTTTCATTGGTTAAATCAGCCCTTCGACGCAAAATCAATCTGCCAAGCCTTTCCTCAACTATATTGGGGTCGGTTTACAGTCTAACCGGATTCAGCTGAGTACCAATATTTTACATGGAGCGACTGCATAATTGGCCTCCACAACCCAGTAACTGGGTAACACGGTATCCCTTGGCAAGACTGGTGTCAGATCTCAAGCTTCTGACAACCCGTAACGACTGTCAAAGATCTTCAAATGACAGCCGGGACTAACGGCTTAACGTGATTTCCGAGGCACGGAGGAAACTCGTTATGTTGAAATGGTCACCCATCCATGGACCGACCTCGTCAAGCGTTGCTTAACCTTGATGATCGACCACTGCGATTTATTCTACACATAAACTTACAAAACTCGATGTCGTGTGATACACTTATAAAGCTCATCCTCTGTTAGTTATCTGATCGATATCGCTCCCAGACGCATTCTCTCGTCAATTGATCCAACTATTTCTGGAGTCATTGTTAATCCAGCTCGGTTTTGCCGCTAACTAGTATCGAACGAGATCGGGTTCAGAATACCTCAGCGGCACGGTAAAGATATCTAACAGTATTGTGACTCGGCTCTGTCCTTGAAATAAGTGCCTACAAGCGCGCGTCATATAAACACGCGTTAGGGCTGCCCGCGTCTACCTAGTTTTGTTTTTGTTACCTGAGTTTCTTTCTAGTTGTGTGATTGTAAATATCTCAGATTCTTTTCTTTAATCTGAGTTATATATAAAAAAAAATATTATACTTATTCATTTATTTTTTTATAGGTAATAATTTTATAATGATATTTTGTATAATAAAATAATATAAGTAAGTAGGCAACTACCTACTAGTTAGGGTTCCGTACCCAAAGGCTAAAAACGGGACCCTATTACTTAGACTCCGCGGTACATCTGTCTGCCACCGGGCTGTATCTCATGAACCGTGGTAGCTATACAGTTGAAATTTAAAATTTTCACAGATGATGTTTTACTGTTGCCGCTATAACAACAAATACTAAAAACAGAATAAAATAAACATTTAAGGGGGGCCCATACAAAAAACGTGATTTTTTTGCCGTTTTTGCGGTAATGGTACGGAACCCTTCGTGCGCAAATTTTACTCGCACTTGGCCGGTTTTTTTTTGTTTAACCCGAGCAGGTAGGTCACTCGTGTGTACCTTATCACCCCATCCACTTTTTTATTTATTAATCCAGGTATTTTAAACGGTGACAAAGCGAAATACCTACCTATTAAAAAAAGAAACAAATTACGTATAGGTATATTTTTTTTTTATAGTTTTGCCTTTCGGATGTTCCAGGTAATTTAAAAAATATTATCTCTGGGTGCGTTATAGAAGAATTCAAGCAACCAAAAACAACTCAATGTAGTCAATAATTAATAAAAATATATAATTGCTCTCTGCCATATTAAGTAAGTAGTTCAATCAAATATTCACAAATCGCACGCTTACTGCTTACAAAACCATCACAACGTTAGTGACTGTAGTGTATCGAGTGTTGGCTGAACTCGTAACGCGTAGGTATGACTCGCGTTCCGACCGTTTGTATAAAGATAGAATACTGTTAGATATCTTTACCGTGTCAGGCGACGGCGACAGCGCACGTAAGGGTGCTATTAATTAACATTTACTGAGACATTATGTACTCTACTCTCCATAGCTACATGAAACCGAATCTCAGTGCCGCTTAATCTTCTGGAAGCTTAATTGCTTGCTTTTTACTAGCTTTCCCACGCGGATTCACTCCCGTCAATTAGCTACCTACCTACCCTACATACATGAATGTTGCATAACTTAAACCGCTTGGGCAGCGCACGCAACGGAAGCCCTCAAAAAGGAATGATTTTGCCCGTTATTGCAACATTTTTCATTTATGCTCCGCTCCTATTGGTCGTAGCGTGATGTTATTTAGCCTATAACCTTCCTCGATAAATGGACTATCAAGCATGAAAAGAATTTTACAATTCCAACCAGTATTTCCGGAGATAAGCGTGTTCAAACAAAAACAATCTCTCAATATTTTTAAAATTAATATAGTACTAGCTGTCCCACGCGGCTTCGCTCCCTTCAACTGGCTACCTACCTACCTCACCCTACATACATGAATGTTGCATAACTTTAACCGCTTAGGCAGCGCACGCAACGGAAGCTCTCAAAAAGGAATACTTTCTGCCCGTTTTTGCAACATTTTTCATTTATGCTCCGCTCCTATTGGTCGTAGCGTGATGTTATTTAGCCTATAACCTTCATCGATAAATGGACTATCCAACACAAAAAGAATTTTTCAATTCCAACCAGAAGTGCCTGAGATTAGCGCGTTCAAACAAACAAACTCTTCACCTTTATAATATTAATATTAGTATAGATTATATTAGAAATATGGCTCCAATTACGTCGTGTAAATTGATGTTTGGATTATTCTAATTAAAGATGCTTCATTATAATTATGCGCTGTCTACAATCAAAGGACGAGTGACTCGCTTAGTATAACATTACCGTGGCTTAGTTGTGCTCGGCGTGTTCTTATGAAGTAATAATTCTAAAGTGGGTTATTACTGTCTCTGAATGGGAGAAATGCAGGTGCCGCAAACAACGAAAGTTTGTCAAGACAGACGGCGCGGCGGGACTTATTATAATAGTGGAGGAGCGCTGCCTCCGGAACTTATGAAGGATCCCTTGGGTTTACTAAATTAAAGAAAGTCAGGAACTATGTAATTTTTTGGAACTAATAAAGGCGCTCTTTGTTTTTTCTGATGTGAGACGTCGACCTTCGTCCTAGGCCAGAGTCGGCTAAATATCTGTATTTTAGGCTGAGCGACTGATATCAGGTTTCCAGATCATTGCCTATCCTTCTACTGTTGTTTTTTTTGGAGAGTTTTGTGTTTTTACCCGACTGCCGAAGGAGGGTAATGTGTTTATCAGTCTATGTATGTATGTTTGTTCCTATGTGGCGTTCTAGAGACCAAACGCGTTGGCCGATTCGCCTTAACCCTGCGAGTGTCACTGGCTACATTAAAATTGAATAATAGAAAAGTGGCGGTTTTTGAGCGCAATATTGTGGGGGCCCTAATTTTTATTTTCTTCCAAACCCATCGTGTGGGGTATCAAAATAAAGGGTTTTAAGAGGTGATTTCAAAAATATATTTTATGTTTAAATGTACCTAATTCGAAAAAAACTAACAAGGAGAAAATCATGTTGTGCAGGCAGAGGATACACCAGCTTTGTAGTTCGCTTTTTAAGTAGTCGGTTTCTTTGATTTTTTGTAATTAACTTTTTATTTGTATAAAAAATACATAACATTCATTATATAAAATCTCACTGATGCTGACGAAACTCTTAGGTGCTGTATTTTAGTTCGTCTAGGTTCAAAAACCAAAATCAAAATATATTTTTTTATTTTACAATGGCCTACATGGGCACTTATAAAACGTCGACAAAAGGTGCACGGTTTGGGTTGGTCGTTTCCTATGGAGAAGAACCGGCAAGAAACTCCACGGTTACTCTTTTAAAAAATTGTTTGGTTTTACAATATTTTCATTAGTACTTAGATATGGGGGGATAACGTAGGCCCGACAATAAGTCGTAAGAAACTAAAAAAAAAGATTAAAAAAAAGGAAAACGAGATAAAATGTTAACAAGCATCTAGAAAGGCCTACAATGTTCACACATTTACAAAACAATCGGTAAAAGAATCTATACAAAGTATAACAAGACTAAATTTAACATGTGGCACAAATGTTGTTATCAGTGCTGTAACTATTCTTAGCAAAGGGCTATAAAGATGATTGAAAACCATTGTAAAAAGTCTAATTCAAAAAAGAAAAAATGAGATTGAGAATAGTTAGAGACATCCACATAATGTATGCCGTTTATGAGTTACCAGGGAAGCCGCATGCGCAGGAGCTAAAGCCAACATTTTTATCTTCAACGTAGTCCTTGATTTTATAATATGCTTTTTTAATAAGGACACGTTTGACGTGATTTTTAAACATTCCATCGGTCAGTTCTGACTTTGGCAACTTGTTATAAAAGCGTATACTGTTTATAAGAAAAGATTACCAAGTTTTCGTTAATCTGAATTTGGGTTCGACAGAAAATACCTATCCCTTTTATAAGAACACTCTGTATATCGTCTTCAAACCAACTCTACAGGTAAAATAAATAAGCCCCTGTACTACAAATAGAGGTCTTTAAGAGTAGGATTAAAGATCATTACCTAGCACAATGACTTATTATCTATATATATAAAAATCAATGCCACTTTTCGTTGTTATTTTATAACTCAAGAACGGGCTCACCTATAAAAAAAAAGGTTTAGGCTTTATTCGGACTATTTAGCACATGGTGTATGTGAAGAAAAAAAATTAAAAATATTGAAACTTAGGGTAGGGTAGTGTTGGGTAGGGTAGGGTAGTGTAGGGTTAGGTAGGGTAGTGTAATGTAGGGTAGGGTAGGGTAGTGTAGCGTAGGGTAGGGTAGGGTAGGGAAGGTAGTGTAGCGTCGGGTAGGGTAGGGCAGTGTAGGGTAGGTTAGTGTAGGGTCGGGTAGTGTAGGGTAGTGTAGGGTAGTGTAGGGTAGTGTCGGGTAGTGTCGGGTAGTGTAGGGTAGTGTGGGGTAGTGTAGGGTAGTGTGCGTAGTGTAGGGTAGTGTAGGGTTGGGAAGGGTAGTGTAATGTAGGGTAGGGTAGGGTAGTGTAGCGTAGGGTAGGGTAGGGAAGGTAGTGTAGCGTAGGGTAGGGTAGGGCAGTGTAGGGTAGGGTAGTGTAGGGTCGAGTAGGGTAGAGTAGTGTAGGGGAGGGAAGGTAGTGTAAGGTAGGGTAGGTAGGGTAGATAAATATTTGGTGTTTTTATGGCAAAACAAAGTTTGCCGGGTCAGCTAGTTATTTATATATATATTTATGTACGTACGTAGTAAGTATATATATGTTTTAATTAAATTCGTCAAAGGTTATTTTAATATTGTACACTCGAAGCCTGCCCTCTATAATTGTCAACTTTCTCTGTCACTCTAGGGTTTGCTGTAAGAGAACTCAACATTGAGTTAAGCTCGTCTTTGTACATGTACTTTATTATCACATGTATGTAATGTTGTTTTTTGGTGTACAATAAAGAATTAGGAAGGTAGAGTTCACAAAACCACATAAGTAAATAGGTGTACCTGCTTTCCCCACAATCTCACTTTACATTGTAGTTTGCGTGATTTCAATTAGGTGGGTTCCGTAGTCCGTATCTGCATGCCTACTCTCGCGTACCCACCGCTTAAATCAAATAAACCGCATTTACAGAATGGAAAGTTTACTCGCTTCTAACCTCGTAAAATAATACCACAGAACTCTGAAAAGTCTACATAACTTAGTACGGTTTTTGAATATAAATTCAGATAGGGTTAATTCAAAAGCTTACGCTATGATGTTTAACTTTGTATAATAAGCTAGTATGTTAATTATACAAAATAGTCGGGTGACTGTTGTTTCTGTTTATTATGATAGAAATGTTTTTCAGAGCACTCACCAGTTAGTACACAGTGGAATTACAGGTTTGTTTGAATAGACTAATATCCACAACACTAGTCTAAGGCGATTCGAATATAATACTCACAACGGATCTTTGTGTCTCTGAAGTTGGCTCTGTCAACTATTGCGCACGAAACAGACTAACTGCATAAAGTAAGCGAGATAGGATGATGCGACAAACGTATGCGAGTGAAAGAGACAGTTATACAATGCTATTTTCACTTTCAATATTGACACAAAAATAGCTACTGCGCAGCCTCTTGCAGCCAATTCAGAGATACAAAGATCCGTTGTGAGTATTATACTGCCCCGCTGGTTTTTTTGGAGGGATTTTGTCGATTGAAGTTCAGTGGCTGTTAATATTATTTTCAAATTGATTCCTAGTGGATATTGTGATATATTATTGGTGTAGTTTTGTGTCTCAACTGTCTACGCAACTGGATGATTTGTGAAATTTGTGAAGCGATCTCGGGATAGTGGAGCGGAGTATTTTATTGTAGTATTGACTGCCTCTGCAAAGCTTACTGGGAAGACTGACTCGATACAATTTGCTGCCAAATACTCTAAAAAACATTAGAATCTGTTACATCCGCATTCTAATGCATACTAAAGAATATCAGAGCGAAATAATAAAATGGCTGAAAGGTACCAGCAACCTAGCAACCAGGCCAAAAAAAATTACATAAAAAAAAAAAACTGCTCTGCTATACACTGCGGGGTGCGTGGTGACGAAGTTATGACACTGCTCGTGAATACGTTTTCTGTGTGTTGCACTACGCGTGTTTTCAATGCAAAGAGAGATACTTTCAACATGATGCATCTTCTGCGTAGCCTTTTCACCATTTTAGGTGGGGTCGGCTCTTCTTATCTCTCAATAACAATTGGATACATAAATGACACTAGTAGTAGTAGAGTGTTTGTAGGTTTGTTACTCTTTCACGCAAAAACTACCGAACGGATCTGGATGAAATTTGGCACAGAGATAGATTATAGTCAGACATAGCACACTTTATATCCCGGGAATATGTTCCCTTTGGGATAATTTTCAGAATCAAAATCAGAATATTTATTTGTGAAACATAGGTATTTACATAAATATCTTAGGTTTATTATCATGTCCGCTATGTTTTGCCGTGAAGGCGTACAAATATTATTGAAAATAAAAGCAAAAAATAAAGGAAACACAACACAACAGAATAAAACAAAATTAAATACTTGAGTACAAGAAAAGTAAAAAAAAAAACCGGCCAAGTGCGAGTCGGACTCGCGCACGAAGGGTTCCGTACCATTTTCGTAAAAAACGGCAAAAAAAATCACGTTTGTTGTATGGGAGCCCCCCTTAAATATTTATTTTATTTTGTTTTTTGTATTTGTTGTTGTAGCGGCAACAGATATACATCACCTATGAAAATTTCAACTGTCTAGCTATCACGGTTCATGAGATACAGCCTGGTGACAGACAGACAGACGGACCGCGGACTCTCAGTAATAGGGTCCCGTTTTTACCCTTGGGGTACGGAACCCTAAAAAACTATTTTAAATGTATTTAAATATCTTAATAAAATCTACAATTAAATCTAACCAAAACAGAGAAACAGATTTCTAAAATATATTTAATAATCACAGCAAATGTTTATTGCACACGAAATATTAAAAATTATCATTTATAAAATCTTCTACAGTATAATAGCATTTTTCAATTAATAGCGAGAGACTTTTCTTAAACTTTAATAGGGGCAATTTTTTTTTCGACATTCACGCGGGTTAAGCTGCTGGCAGAAGCTAGTTCTAAGAAATCGATGTGATTAAATATAGCACTCTTCAGTGATGTTTTCAAGGATTTTTAGAAGCGTTTTAAAGGAATTACCACTGTAATGGATCCTACCATTACAGTGAAAACGGTTTAAAACATACGAATTAAACTTTTAAGCTGTTCTCAGAAAAACGCAATTGCTCTTTTGATTGACCTGAAGTTCAGGCATTGAACCCATTGACGTATTTGCTGAAACTCTGAAGCCTTATCCATGAGCCGATTACCTACCTATCCAATATCACGATTGTCTTCATTTTCATGATCGCTTTATTAGCTGAGATAGTGTAGTAGTAGTACACAATATCGTAGGCTCGTACGCGATAAAATTTTCTCGTAAAATATTTTGTCGTGACAAATTCGGTATGTAAAAACACTAGTAATGTTGTTTTGCCTTTATCATCATCATCATCAGCCTGTTAATGTTCCCACTGCTGGGACACAGGCCTCCTCTCATAGAGGGCTATAATCCACCACGCCGACCCAGTGCGGTTTGGTAGATGTCACATGTCTTTGTTTTTTTGGTTCTAGGACATGCCGGTTTCCTCACGATGTTTTCTTTCCTTCACCGGTATGAGAGCAATGATGATGCAATTAATTACACAAACCAAGGTTTAAAACAAAAACCGGCCAAGTGCGAGTCGGACTCGCGCACGAAGGGTTCCGTACCATTTCCGTAACAAACGGCAAAAAAATCACGTTTGTTGTATGGGAGCCCCCCTTAAATATTTATTTTATTTTGTTTTTAGTATTTGTTGTTGTAGCGGCAACAGATATACATCACCTGTGAAAATTTCAACCGTCTAGCTATCACGGTTCATGAGATACAGCCTGGTGACAGACAGACAGACAGACAGACAGACGGACCGCGGAGTCTCAGTAATAGGGTCCCGTTTTTACCCTTTGGGTACGGAACCCTAAAAACAAGAGCACCGACTTCAGAAATTGAACGTTAAGAAGTGTTACGTTAACATCGACCCTCAATGTTGGTCCATTCATTGAGGCAAAGACTCAATTGGCTGCAAAAAAGTTGGGGATCCTTGCGAAGGTGAGACGGTACTTCACGCCTGAACAGCTGCTCAACTTGTATAAAGCGCAAGTTCGGTCATGCATGGAGTACTGCTCTCATCTCTGGGACGGATCTGCCAGGTGCCTACTTGATGCACTTGAGTCGATTCCAAGAGACCAAGAGACTTATTGGCAACGATGCGCTGGTTAACTCAAAGCTACAGAGCCTTGAACACCGACGAGTTGCCAGCCGGTCTGTTTCCTATCGGTTACATTTCGGGGAGTGTGCGATGGAACTGCACAATTTGATGCCACCTAGCCCTTTCCATCATCGGACTACAAGACGTACGGCAATGCGCCATCAGTACATGGTGGATATTCCACCCATACGCACAAAGCGTTTTGAAAAAACTTTCATTGTGCGTACAGCTAAGGAGTGGAATTCCCTGCCGACGTCTTTGTTTCCTGATAGCTACAACCTAGGGGTCTTCAAGTCAAGAGTGAATAGGTTACTTCTAGGCAAGCGTGCTTCACTTTCGACCACATCATCATTATTTTCCACTTTATACTTTTTTTTTTAGATTTATTTGTACGAAGTCAACGTTGGTTGGGATTTTGATAAACTCCATAGTTTAGCAAATAACTTTGGCGTGTAACACGGGTCCTTCAATGACACGATGCATGCCGTTGCGTCTCGTTAATAAAGGTACAAACTACCCTGTCATCAAGTTATAGTATAATAGATAATTATAATGACTAACCCAGGGTAAAATACTCGGGTCGCGGATAAATTTGAAAGAGAGTTACCGCGGCCCTGGCACAAGCAACTGAAGGAACACGAGTGGGTTTTAGTCAGTAAAAGTCTGACACGCCCTCCCACTTCACCCAGAGCGGGAGACGTCGACATTGGATGACTTCCCAAACCAAAAAATAATAAAAAAGGGTAAAATACTCGGTAGTTGCGAGTATCTAATTCGATATAATTATGTAAGTTAAATATTGTAACCCAGAGTGACATGAATTTGTTAAAAATCGGCCATGTGCGAGTCGGACACGCGCACGAAGTGTTTCGTACCACTATCGCAAAAAACGGCAACAAATCACGTTTGTGAAATACATCATTTGTGAAAATTTCAACTGTCTAGCTATCACGGTTCATGCGATACAGCCTGGTGACAGACATACAGACAGACAGACGAATCGCGGAGTCTTAGTAATAGGGTCCCGTTTTTACCGTTTGGGTACAGAACCCTAAAAAGGTCACCTGGCATTCTACGATATGGCTGGCCATTTAGATTTCTCGCTTAACAGCAGGCTATAATAATCAATTTAGCCATAATCAATTCAGTCCGTTGACACATCGAAAATAAATCACCTTATAACGATTTAGGGTTCATTAATAAACCATTGTATTCATAATTTAGGTAGTACCTGACGTGGTTAGTTCCAGTAAAGCGTATAAACTGGCTGCAAGCTATTTTTGCAAACTAAAAGTACGCCGCTTTAAAAATTATAACTGCATAAACTGCTGTGAATTGGAAGTAACAAGTTGGAAACCATTCAACGTTTATAATACAGTCTACTAGGGGATCAGTATTGTCGTTCATTACGCTCAATAAGAGAGAAGATCTTCTGGAGTAGGCAGAGCCATTAAAATAGCAGTAGGTATTTTTTTAATTAAGACGACGACTAACGCCAATGACCTTGAGGGATCAAAATTTAGTATTATACATTTTTGTACTTTCCTTATTGTTCTATGATTTAAGGCGCCTCTCCGAGCAAAACGTTTTTGTACAGTTTTTAGAAGCTATCTACTCGTTATTTAAAACGAAATATGAAATTATAAAAATAAAATAAATTACCACATTGGGCTGGCCTTTTTTTTGGCCAAAGAATCAGCATTGCCATCCAACGTGGCAATGCTGCCAGCCTTCTGGGCACTTTTCCTGTTGACAGCGATGTGGACGAATTTTTTGACGCCCCGTAAATGTACATATCTTTATTCTTATTTTATTTCTAATATTAGTTTATAAATAATACTGTACTTATGTATTATATTATGTAAATTAAAAAAAAACAAATAAATAAAATAAAAAAATAATTACCACATAATATTGATTCCAAAATAGTAGTTTTTTTTTAAATGTTATATGTTTCACTAATCTCCTTCCAACAAAACCATAAAAATGAGAAATAATGATTGATAGCATGCATCTCCTCGTAAAGTGTTCAATAATTAAAATATGTACTAGCACTAATGGATAGACAATTAAATAACGATCATTTTGTAAGTTTTTTTTTTTCAAAAGACCAAAATTCGATTTATAAAGCTTTTTTTTCTAAAATCTAGGTGTAACTCATGCGCCACCAGTGTGCCGCTAGGGCACTATAATAAAAAAAAACCAAGTCAAAATGTAGATAATTAAATTGTCTTTGAGATAGTGTCGATTTCTGTAAAATACGTCCAGCGGTTTTGGTGCGATTGTCGTGTTTTTTTTCCGTTTTAGACATAACTTTACAAATTAATTACACCATGTTATACGAATAAAACTCAATTTTTCTTAGCTCAAATTATTAAGACAATGGTCTAATATAACATATATTTTGCCAAAAAAATACAACTAGCCGTTTAGACGTGATTCTCATTTTGAAATCAGCTACTCAGGGATATCTGCGCCTTAAGGAGAGAGGTAGTGTCCTTGAAAATCTCTGAGCTACTGCACTGCAACTTACGAATATATATTGCATGCGACTCCTTGACTATATATTTCAGCACTATTCCAAGCTTTGGTAGTTTTTGTCTACAGAAAGGAGAAGTAATAAAATGGATGAAAAAGTTTCACGAAAAAAGCTTAGATTAAAAAAAAACACCTGCCAATTGCGAGGCGGACTCGGGCACGAAGGGATTCGTACCATTATCGAAAAAACGGCAAAAAACAACACGTTTTTTGTATGGGAGCCCCACTTAAATATTTATTTAATTCTGTTTTTAGTATTTGTTGTTATAGCGGCAACAGAAATACATAATCTGTGAAAATTTCAACCGTCTAGCTATCACGGTTCATGAGATACAGCCTGGTGAAAAACATACAGACAGACGGACCACGGAGTCTTAGTAATAGGGTCTCGTTTTTACCCTTTGGGTACAGAACCCTAAAAACTATCTTCTGCCATCTGCCAGCTGCTTCACCCGCGTGAATTCATCCCAAGGGAACATAATACCGGGATAAAAAGTAGCCTATGTGCAACTACAGATTATACAATCTATCTGTGAGCCAAAATTCATGCAGATCGGTTCAGCGGTTCTGGAGTGATTGAGCACAAACATACATCCACACACACATCCATCAAATTTTTCATATTGATAATAAGTAAGATGGCAATTTTTTTTTCGACATTCACGCGGGTTAAGCTGCTGGCAGAAGCTAGTTCTAAGAAATCGATGTGATTAAATATAGCACTCTTCAGTGATGTTTTCAAGGATTTTTAGAAGCGTTTTAAAGGAATTACCACTGTAATGGATCCTACCATTACAGTGAAAACGGTTTAAAACATGCGAATTAAACTTTTAAGCTGTTCTCAGAAAAACGCAATTGCTATTTTGATTGACCTGAAGTTCAGGCATTGAACCCATTGACGAATTTGCTGAAACTCTGAAGCCTTATTCATGAGCCGATTACCTACCTATCCAATATCACGATAGTCTTTATTTTCATTATCGCTTACCATCAGGTGAAATAGTGGTCAAGCGCGAGCCTACACAATATATTTAAAAAAAACTCGTAGACTCGTACGCGATAAAAATTTCGCGTAAAATATTTTGCCGTGACAAATTCGGTAAAACACTAGTAATGTTGTTTTGCCTTTATCATCATCATCATCAGCCTGTTAATGTTCCCACTGCTGGGACACAGGTCTCCTCTCATAGAGGGAATGGGCTATAATCCACCACGCGGGCCCAGTGCGGATTGGTAGATGTCACATGTCTAATTCGGTAAAACACTAGTAATGTTGTTTTGCCATTATCATCATCATCATCAGCCTTTTAATGTTCCCACTGCTGGGACACAGGTCTCCTCTCATAGAGGGAATGGGCTATAATCCACCACGCGGGCCCAGTGCAGATTGGTAGATGTCACATGTCTTTGAATTTTTGGTTCTAGGACATGCCGGTTTCCTCACGATGTTTTCCTTCACTGTTTTGAGAACAATGGTGAAGAAATAAATTACACAAAGCTTACACAAAGGTTTAAAACAAAAACAAGAGCACCGACTTCAGAAATTGAAGTTATTTGCCACTTTTTACTTTTTTTTAGATTTATTTGTACGAGCCAACGTTGGTTGGGATTTTGATATACTCCATAGTTTAGCAAATAACTTTGGCGTGTAACAAGGGTCCTTCAAAGACATGATGCATGCCGTTGCGTCTCGTTAATAAAGGTACAAACTACCCTGTCATCAAGTTATAGTATAATAGATAATTATAATTACTAACCCAGGGTAAAATACTCGGGTCGCGGATAAATTTGAAAGAGAGTTACCGCGGCCCTGGCACAAGCAACTGAAGGAACACGAGTGGGTTTTAGTCAGTAAAAGTCTGACACGCCCTCCCACTTCACCCAGAGCGGGAGACGTCGACATTGGATGACTTCCCAAACAAAAAAATAATAAAAAAAAGGGTAAAATACTCGGTAGTTGCGAGTATGTAATTCGATATAATTATGTAAGTTAAATATTGTAAGCCAGAGTGACAAGAATTTGTTAAAAACCGGCCATGTGCGAGTCGGACACGCGCACGAAGTGTTTACCATAATTGCAAAAAACGGCAACAAATCACGTTTGTGAAATACATCATTTGTGAAAATTTCAACTTTCTTTCTATCACGGTTCATGCGATACAGCCTGGTGACAGACAGACAGATGAATCGCGGAGTCTTAGTAATAGGGTCCCGTTTTTACCGTTTGGGTACAGAACCCTAAAAAGGTCACCTGGCATTCTACGATATGGCTGGCCATTTAGATTTCTCGCTTAACAGCAGGCTATAATAATCAATTTAGCCATAATCAATTCAGTCCGTTGACACATCGAAAATAAATCACCTTATAACGATTTAGGGTTCATTAATAAACCATTGTATTCATAATTTAGGTAGTACCTGACGTGGTTAGTTCCAGTAAAGCGTATAAACTGGCTGCAAGCTATTTTTGCAAACTAAAAGTACGCCGCTTTAAAAATTATAACTGCATAAACTGCTGTGAGTTGGAAGTAACAAGTTGGAAACCATTCAACATTTATAATACAGTCTACTCAGGGATCAGTATTGTCGTTCATTGCGCTCAATAAGAGAGGAGATCTTCTGGAGTAGGCACAGCCATTAAAATAGCAGTAGGTATTTTTTTTAATTAAAACGACGACTAACGCCAATGACCTTGAGGGACCAAAATTTAGTACATTTTTGTACTTTCCTTAATGTTCTATGATTTAAGGCGCCGCTCCGAGCACAACATCGCGCTAGCCGTTTTTGTACAGTTTTTAGAAGCTATCTACTCGTTATTTAAAACGAAATATCAAATTATAAAATACATTAAATTTTCACATAATATTGATTCCAAAATAGTAGTTTTTTTTTTTACTGATATATGTTTCACTAATCTCCTTCCAACAAAACCATAAAAATGAGAAATAATGATTGATAATGCTATCAATCATTATTTCTCATTTTTTGCATGCGCATCTCCTCGTAAAGTGTTCAATAATTAAAGTATGTACTAACACTAATGGATAGACAATTAAATAACGAACATTCTGTAAGTTTTTTTTTTCAAAAGTCCAAAATTCGATTTTTTAAAGCTTTTTTGTCTAAAATCTAGGCGTAACTTATGCGCCATCAGTGTGCCGCTAGGGCACAGTGCTGCCAAATTAGCGCTTTCAGCGCCAGATCTAGCGCTAAATCTAGCGCTTTTTGAAACTCTGTACTTTCTTAAAAAAATAAGGAATTACGCAAACTATCAACTTCTCAACGACTTGTTGAGGAAAATTTTATCCACAGATAAATATAAATTAAAGTCCAAAACTGATCAAGACCAACGTTATTTCGCCGGCAGAAGCAATTGTAGTAGAATCAGACGATGATTAATTAATTTAATCTCTTTATTTAATTAAATAATTACATTAACACGTTACTACTTTATTGTATTATTACTAAACAAGTACTATAATGTAAGTACCTCTTATTTAAGACATATTTTGATAAAATAAAAAATGTAGATAATTAAATTGTCTTTGATATAGTGTCGATTTCTTTAAAATACGCCCAACGGATTTGGTGCGATTGTCGTGTTTTTTTTACCGTTTTAGACATAACTTTACAAATTAATTACACCATGTTATACGAATAAAACTCATTTTTTTCTTAGCTCAAATTATTAAGACAATGGTCTAATATAACATATATTTTGCCAAAAAAATACAACTAGCCGTTTAGACGTGATTCTCGTTTTAAAATCAGCTACTCAGGGATATCTGCGCCTTAAGAAGAGAGGTAGTGTTTTGAAAATCTCTGAGCTACTGCACTGCAACTTACGAATATCTATTGCATGCGACTCCTTGACTACATATTTCAGCACTATTACAAGCTTTGGTAGCTTTTGTCTACAGAAAGGAGAAGTAATCAAATGGATGAAAAAGTTTCACAAAAAAGCTTAGATTAGTAGTTTTTTGTATGGGAGCGCCCCACTTAAATATTTATTTTATTCTGTTTTTAGTATTTGTTGTTATAGCGGCAACAGAAATACATAATCTGTGAAAATTTCAACCGTCTAGCTATCACGGTTCATGAGATACAGCCTAGTGACAGACATACAGACAGACGGACCACGGAGTCTTAGTAATAGGGTCTCGTTTTTACCCTTTGGGTACAGAACCCTAAAAACTATCTTCTGCCATCTGCCAGCTGCTTCGCCCGCGTGAAAAGTGTTTTTTTCATCCCAAGGGCACATAATACCGGGATAAAGAGTAGCCTATGTGCAACTACAGATTATTTATTCTATCTGTGAGCCAAAATTCATGCAGATCGGTTCAGCGGTTCTGGAGTGATTGAGCACAAACATACATCCACACACACATCCATCAAAATTTTCATATTGATAATATAAGTAAGATGGGTAAATGAAAAGTTTTACAAAATTGCTCTTTACCAAAATAAACTCTGAATGCTTCAACATTTTGCCAACGCTGGAACGAAAAAATACTTTCTTAGTTCTTGAACGACTACGAAAAATATGAACATAAAGTCGTACTCGGAGCTCATTTACGTTATAAATGGGGTTCAAGTGAGCCTTATGTATTTTCTCTCACACATTCAAATAAATAAAATTTGTGCTGTTCCCGCTTGTTTATGGTATTCATAGATTAAGAACAGATATGGAAGAGGGATGAAAGCCGTGGATTTGTGACAGGTCCTTTCATGGCGGACTGCGGAAAAACATGGCGGAATAATGAAAATGTGTGTTTTTAAACTGACTGTTTGTTGGCTCCGAGAATATATTGGGGGATACTTTTTAGCCTTCAATGCAAAAAGGACGAGGTGTTATAAGTTTAACATGTCTATGTGTGTGTGTGTCTGTCTGTGGCATCGTAGCTTCCGCAGCCTTATTACGTATCTTTTGCAAGAGCAAAACGATAGCGATTTTTTCGCAATAATTACTCTTCAATACAGAAGTTTTACAGTTTTTGTTTTTTTAATAAGTGCTTTTGATGAACAAACGATTGTGTAGGACCTACCATATCTACACTGCAGGTAATGGCGACTTTTATGACATAAAGCGTTTGATCGCTATCGTTTTGCTCTTGCTAAAGATACGTAATACAGCTGCCGAACGCAACAACAACAAACAAAAACGAAAAAAGCAAAATCAAAATCGGTTTTGATTTTGCTTTTTTTTGTTTTATTCCAATTTTTATCATAATAAGCATCCATATTCTTATGATATAAATATCAATGGAATTAACTTAAATCTACTGTTTGTTTCGACATTTCCCGTAATGTTCAATAAGTTCTTTTAACAGAAAATCTATAAATAGAACATGATGATCTTGGAATTGTTATTTATAAAAAGTTTATTTCAAGATATAATCGTATCAAAAGGGATCACGTATCTCAAACCTAGATAAAGTAACTAGGGTGAAACATGTGTTACCAGTTTTTTATTTCCCCGTGTTGATTTTTTAATAAAGTATGCCCTTAGACTAGTTTAAATAAAGTGGGCATCCCACCCACAGAATGAAAGATATGACGGATGATAGAAAGAACTAGTATGAAGGATAAAAGTACGAGAGGCATGCAAGCGAGAACTGGAATGAGAGAAGTCGAGCACACAATAGGCGCCAAATTTTGTGGCGGGATTAGCGTTAAGCATTAAAAAAAAAAAAAAAAAAAAAAAAAAAAAAACTAGGGTGAAAAATTGTGCTAGATTTATAAAGGTAAAATCATGTATTTTTAAGGGCAAAATAATAACGTGTTTTTTTTTCTACGTGGTTCGAGCGGTTTTATTACGATGTAATTTAATGTCATTATTGAATGAGGGCAAAAATTCTCAGCAATAATTTCTACTCGATCCTACACTAATCTCATCCACGCGTGACTCGCTGACCTTTCGCTCCCAACTTTTGCCTTTTTCTATTAAAAAAAACATAGTGGTAGTATCGCCACCCTACCGTAGCTTTTTAGCGTGAAAACGTCTCTCGACATAAACAACAGAATTTATAAAAAAAAAACTTAAAACAATGATTATGAGATTCTAAATTCAAATTCTCCACAGAAAATTAGAATTACACATAAACATAACGCCACGCCAGTATTCCCCGATGCCTGTCGGCAGAGGTATTGCGCGCTGTTCTATGTGTGGGTAAGCATGATGTGTGGGTGGTTGTTTGCACTGCCGCGTCACTGTCACACAAATTAAAGTTGTTTATGTATTTACAAGCGTACGCAAAGTGCACGCACACATGGCGCCGCGCGCATAGATGTGTTGAACGTTGAATTATATGTCTTAGGCCAATCGTTGAACTGGGCCAATCGAGATCTGCCTGGGCACATCACGAAATGTCGGCATTTCGTGATTTAACCGAATATTTCATGATGTGCCCAACATCATTCGCTAACCCACAAGAATTAAATACTAACAAGATTTTAAACATTTTTGAATGCTTTCAACAGGAAATGATTTAAAATCATGTTGGTATTTTTTTTAATCATGTTCGATAATGACAGATATAAAAATTTTGAGCATTTACAAGTTCTAAAGAAAATCATAAGTTTTACCTTATGATTGCTGGTAAAAACCCGAAATAAGCGATTATCATAGGTCATTTCAGACTTTTACCAGTAAGACTTAGGTTTGACAGTAGTCCGGGCTTTTACAGTAACTATATGTCGTTTCCACACGATATTAAGAAAGTACATGGGAATAGAAAAGTCACATTGGTACTTGCCTGGATTACGACCTCAAGCACAAGAAGCCACTGGCCCACCACGAATGAATATTAGAATATATCTATTTTAAAAAAAAGTTTTAAAAAGGCAATATGCAAAGGCCATTACAAGGTCTTCCATATTCAATATGGAAGACTTTGTAAAACTTTTTCAAGTTAAAACAAATGATCTTCACATTTATAATCAAAGACGAGTATTGCTATAAATTAAGGAGATCCCTTAGGTAGTTACGTCCGAAGTGGTAGAACAAAGAAAAGGTCAATACCTAACAGGGACAACATACAGTTTCCTTACGACCTTAAGTTAAGGTTTGTTTACCGAGTCCTCTCTAAGTTGCATTACTATTTAGGGGAGTGGGGCGGTACACAGATGGTGCAAACTTTATAGTTAATTTGAGAGTTGTAGATAGTGTCTTATTGGCAACCAACACATTGCGACATCTTACTTAATATCCTCCCACTATCCTACTTAATATTGTAAATTTGAATGTTTCTGTATCACGCAAAAACGGCTGAAATGATCTTGATTAAATTTGGCACAGAGATAGATTATAGTCTGGAATTGCACATATGGTTAATTAAACGGGGTTACATTGAGATCTAGGGTAACTTTGATGATAACTCTATTTTTTTTGGTTTTTAAAGCTAACTCCGTGAAAACGGAACGCACCTCAATTTTCTTTTTTTAATTTGCAACACTGTCATGTCAGCCATGTTTTGCATCAACTTCAGTGCAAGATTAAGTTTACTTGATGCAGAAAAAATATTTTGAATTGTACAGTGTGAATTCATTAAAAATACATTTTAAATTGGGGTTACTTTATATTGCAATGAAAAAACAATGGGGTATCAAAGTAACCCCATTTTCATTTTAGCGTTCATAGGCTCGTTATTTTTTATTTTCTCCCAAACTATGGCAGTACAAAATTTGTATTAGGCAATTTTGTTTTTTTGCATTTTATTCATATTTTTTTCAAAATATAATTGAACTAGCCGTTTAAGCGTGAAGAAGTTATAAATATAAAAATAAACACACACACACGCACACACTCACAGACTTTCACCTTTATAATATTAGTATGATCACAATGGGACCAACCAACTCTGAAATATGATAAAAACTACAAAATTAAGAGAACAGTTGATTTTTTCTTAAATATCTCAGAGTTGTTACCAAAAAATTCAAAGTCACCCTGTATGTGAACGAGTTTTTGAAGGACACAACCCTTTATTTCAAAATCCTTGTTAATTTTAACTTCAAACAGGTCAAATAGGACGAACGTACTGTAATTGGGGAACTTTGAATGTAGGTACATGTTTAGGTTCACCTTTGGCGTTCAATTAACCTTTAACTCTTTTAGTAAAAGCCTCTATTTACCAGGTGGGTAAATAAATAGTGTTTTCATTAAATCAATTAAGGCCGATGCTTATATTCAGAAACGAATTGTTTGCCGCAAGGCATCGATTATTTTGATAAACTTGAAATTAAATCTGACTGTTATTTCGATAATGGGTAGGTGGGATTTATAATAAACCACTGATATATATAATACCTTTATACGAGCAATTCTTGTATATTTATAATCTGAATCTCGGAAACGGCTCCAAAGATTTTCATGAAATTTAGTATGCAGGGCCTTTCGGGAGCTGATAAATCGATCTACACTCTTTGCGCTGTAGCATGGTGCGGGTGACAGTTTCAATAATTTTTTTTACGCATATACGTATACGCATTTTTTTTGTAGTTTAACGTCATACCATAGTTATACCTTATATAGTATATTTTTTTTTTTTTCTTTTTTTTTTAAGTTAAACTATTTTTTTATGTTTTAGATCTTAATTTAATTTTATATTTTTTATAGTTTGTTTTAAAAATGTTTTACCCTCTGTAATTTTTTTCTTTCTTTTTCTCTCAATTCTGTTTACCATTATGTTTTCATTTTAAAATTGTTTAACATAATAGTGTTTGTGAGAAGCATAAATTTTGGATTTTTTACTCATGTAGATTTTTTGCTGCCTGATTTACCACATGTTGGTAAATCCTAAGGTTAATTATGTATAAGGAAAGTATTTTTTTTAATAAGTATGTCATGTTTTGATTTGTTTTTCTTTTAATTTATATGTTTTACTATTACCTTGTAATAAGAGTTTATAATTTAGTTCATATTTAGTTGATAATCTAAAATGCATGCTGTGGCCTCCTATAATTGAGGGAGTGCACTTGTCATTTCTTCATATTGATGATTCATTGTGTTTATTGTGTGCATTTGCATGGCGTTGGAGGTCCTAAATAAATAAATATATTAGTATAGTTGCCTGTATGGCGTTAAACTACAAAAAATGCGTTTACGTATATGCGTATTTTTTTTTATTGAAACTGTCATCCGCACCATGCCACAGCGCAACGAGTATAGCTAGGTTTAATTTTTAGAAAATGTCGTTTTCTTTATTTTCAACCAAGCTGAGCTCGGTCTCCCAGCTACTGAAGATAATTTGAACATTGATATTTTCGCCAATAGTCACGATATCGTTTTGCAACTACAAAGATCTCGATCAAATACAGCCTACGCCATATTTCACTATTTTTCCAAAAATCTCTGGCAATATAGGATCCATGAGGATGCTGAGGCCAAAACTCAGCTCTAGATTGCCACAAACGTCTATCATAGCTCCAATTGCAATAGAGGCCTGTCAAGGTACCCGGTAATTTGTCAATGGAAGTTTAAGTGCTTCTAAAATGCCCTCTTGTGTAGCGGAGCCATTTTTAATAGCTACACTTTGGACGACCCAAACTGCGCAGCTACGGAACGCGGAACGTCCGGTTTGGGGATCGCGCTAAAGGATGGGAAATATTTGTTACATTTCCAGGTTTTCTGAGTCGTTTAAACTTTTTGAAATGGCTTAACAAATACCTAACGAGGGTTTTGGCTGAATGCTCTAAATTTCGATGGTGTCTTGAATGGTTGGCTATTTTGCAGAGATATTTAGATTCGTCTGGTTGTCAGATATCATGCTAATTCTTCTTTCTTAGCTCTCAACCGATGACGGTAAGCGAAGCAGTAACCCCTTCACTTTTGATTTTAAGACCCCAGTATCCTTCAGGATCCTTCTGTCTTCTGTTATAATACCATCATCTATCATGCTCATTGTAGACATCTACCATTTCTTCTTTTTTGTCGCTAGCACAACAATAATTTTGATTTTTTGACCCAAACTATTTACTATATCTACTATATTGCATTTCACAAAATAGATGAGCCTCTAAAAGCAGATTGCATTTGTATTAGTCACTCGTGTAACCCGTTAATATAAGCCACATCTGGATGAACTTAATGTAGCGAGAATATGGCCTGATAACTTCTGCCAGATTGCTAATGTCTTATTGACAGGCATTGGCTGAAAATAACTCAGTCGTGTCTTCCCAATATCGAACAGTAGATTTTTATAGAAACATAACTCATTTTCGAGTATTTCGGCAGTTTTAAATCTTTTCAGACTTCCCAAAAAAGAGGATTTTTTGTTATGTGTGTCCGCGGATAACTTCGTCGTTTATGAACCGATTTTGGTGATTCTTATTTTATTGAAAAGAAGAAGGGTGGGTACAATGATAAGGAAACAAGAATCTGATGAAGGGATTCTAGAGAAATCGAGGGAACTGCTCAAATATTATACATATAGCGATTTTGGTATTTTCATCAATAATGCAATCATTTGTATTCAGAAAGTATCGTTTGATAAAGTGGAACTGATGCAGAAGACCACAATGGCTACTGGAACTCCGAAATAAAACAATGAATCCTAGTCGTGTTTGGGCTTATTGGAATCGCCATGAGATGTACTTACGCTATAAATAATTTTGATGTTAATTGGAGGTACCTATCAAAACTAAAACGAGGAAAAAAAAAGAAAATAACGAAAAATCAAACCGACTTCCAAAACAAAACACTACAAAGCGAAAAATAACATTCTTTTCCGAATTCGGTGTTGAATAACGGAAAACAATGGGTACAAGAGACACCAACTTAGGAAAAGAAAGTTACAGATATGCACGTTGGATACACTGACTGAAAGTGATGGAGCTACTTTGTTATGCCCTTTGCCGAATAACGGGCAAACATGGACTTTGAAAAAATTATGAAGACTGGCATTCAGGAACTTTTTAAGGGACTAGTTATATAGAATGACGAAGGAGTTTGGGAGCAGGATCTTTTTAAAGGACCAGTTATATAAAATTACTCTAATGATGATGGAGTTTATGGGCCAAGCACAAGTGACCTAAAAGCTAAAGACAATGCGCCATTGGTCACATGTAGGACTTCGCAAGTCCGCACTATGCTAAAATATTTCAACTATCAAATATTTGTTCGAAATCTAGGTGTTTGCGCGCGTGACTCGCTACTTTAAGTGTATCCATACGGCTGCAGTGCGAAGCGTTTAGTGCTAGCTTACAGTCTCCAGAGTTCCATACTTAGCGGGATACCCGCACTTTGTGTTTCGTTGATTTTGTCTAGATACCTACTTTCGTTTTAGTCGCAACATATTTACGTAGTGGTTTAAATTATCTTTCTATACTTATTTGTTATATATTTTTGTATTATATTAGACGCAACAGGCTTTGGTTTCCGTACGTCACGTCCTAGGCGACCACTGAAAATCAGCGCTGTGCTGTGGGTCTCCCACGGCACAGCATTATGCTGAGTGGAAGCCTTCTTGTCACAGTCACGACATGCATCTGCTTGTACTTACCTACTCATCATCCTTGTACTGTACTCAAAATTGGTATTTTATTTTAATCTTACCTTCCTTTACTAACATAATTTAAGTACTTACTAATACTACCGTTATGGGTTTAATTTAAGGAAAAATCAAAAAATTGTATGTCATTTTTGTGGCGAATAAACACTTTTTCTTTCTTTCTTCTTTCCGCGTACTACTGTAAAAGGAAATCTTAAAGCAGCAACAGTATGGATTATACGGAGCTTTAAATCTTGTAGATTTAGTATTAGTATTAATGCTCTTGGTAGATAGCGGTTCTAGAAGGCAAGTGCCTTTGAGTTGTTGATAGGTTTAGTCGTGCAAGAACCTTCGTATACGTTTGGAGACCTCCATGTTTGAATGTGTCTTTGGGCTTATTGGTTTATGATAATCTAGGAGTCCATTTCCAAGATGACTTAGTTATTTACTTTGTGAACCAGTACTCCTTTTTTTATGTTGTAGGTTTTCTTTGTCTTAGAAATCCAATGATGCAAACTTGTAGATACAATTCCTTCTCGGCACTGTTGTTTGATAACCGACTTAACAACAACCATTTTAGTTGTTCCTCAAAAATGATGAAAGAACTTGTTACAAAAAAATACTACTGACTTCCAAATAAAACTACGAAGTGAAAAATAACTTTGTTTTTGGCAGTCGGTGTCTTTCGTAGGTACTAATTAATTGCAATATGCACACCGACTTCCAAAAATAAAGTTATTTTTCACTTTGTAGTTTTATTTGGAAGTCGGTAGTATTTTTTTGTAAAAAGTTTTTATTTTTCACTTTTTAGAATATGCAAATTGTTTAGTAAGTTACCTATAACGCCAGAATAGATTACACGAATATCATGAAACTTGAACCAGTGAAATGAGAGATCTGCGTACCCCTTAAGAGCGTACTGGTGTGATGTTATGTTATGAAATGGTATAAACAATAAACGATATGCGATTGCAGCAATCCCGAGAGATTTGCCGTTATTTATTGAAGAGTTCTGTTGTATATCTTCGAAGTCCTTCAACAGATCTTCACCAAATTAAAATGGGACCAATTTCGGAACATGTTCCTTCAAACTAAAAAAAACTTCAAAACCGGTCCACAACTGATGGAGATATCGGTGAACAAACACAAAAAAAAAACATAATCTCGAACATAGAACCTCCTCCTTTTTGGGATGTCGGTTAAAACAGATCTAAACAGAAACACCCACGAGGAATCTGTACCCAGCAGTGGGATTAAATTGATTTGATAAAGAATGACTATTACAATGCCTGAAAATAACTCGGAGCTGTAATTTCAACTACCTAGCCTACTTTCCTGTCTGCTTACCTTATATTTTATAATATTAACAATGCCACTAGCCCACTATACTTCCTTCTCTCTCACTGTTGCCTTCTCCAACAGAAAAGTCGTGAGAGAGAACGCTTGCTTGACGGGTTGGCGATTTCAGAATTATATATTCAGATTTCCCAACGATGTTTTCCTTCACCTATCCTGGTAATGTCCACGATAAACTTGGTGATACTAAAGTTGATGTATGATGTAACCCTTTCACTGGTTTATCCTTTCATTTTTTTGTAGAATATGCAGACGAACAGACTCATTTATGAAATATTTATGATTAGTTTAAATACAGATTAAAATTACTGAGGCAAGATCTTCAAAACGGCGGTGTGGCCGGCTATGTTGTACGGTGCGGAATGTTGGCCAATGAATAAGACGCACATACAAAAGCTTCACACTGCCGAGATGAAGATGCTCAGGTGGTCTGGAGGTGTGTCAAGACTGGACAAAGTACGAAACGAGCATATCCGCGGTAGTTTCTAAGTCGCTCCTATATCAGAGAAACTAACCGAAAGCCGTCTCAGATGGAATGGTCACGTGATGTGAAGAGACAAAGAACATGAAGGCAACTACCTGAACACAAGAGAGGTAGAAGATGACCTCCGTGGTGGACTAGCATGACGAAACTCCTAAAGAAGGAAGAGCTGCCCGACCCGACAGGTAAGGAGTTCAGGACAGAATGTCCTGTCGCCATAAAACTAAGGAGGCCCCACCTAAAGTGGGATAGAGCGATGAAGAAGAAGAATAGTTTAAATACTTATTATACTTCATAAAAGATAGCTTGATCTCTATGACATATGTCAAACTGACGTATACGTTATTGTTAGCCTGTCAAGCGCTATTGTTACTGTATTGATACTGACAACTGTCGCAGAGATCAAGCTATCTTTTATGAACTATAGTAAAAATTTTACTATGATTAAATTAATAATCTGCTGTATCTAAACTAATCGTATAGTTAAAGTTTCTATAAATAAGGTCCCTATATGATTTTCTTTTCAGCATGGCCTTTCACAGCCGACAAAAAACTAAACATATTTTTATAAAATCCCTTCAGGTCTCCAGCATTAGAGCATAGAAATACTTCTCAAAGTAACATGATAGACTGACAGTAAAATATGGGTACATATATACTATAATTATAATAATATTATGTAATCTATAGGTACCAATATTATAAAGCGGAAAGATATTTTTGTTTGTTTGTTTGTACTGAATAGGCTCCGAAACTACTGGACCGAATTTAAAAATTCTTTCACCTATGGAAAGCTACAGTACTCCCGAGTAACATAAGTTATAGTTTTGACGGGAGTGAAGCCGCGGGGGTCAGCTAGTAATATTATAAAGAGGTAAAGCTTGTGAAGTTGTAGGGTGTAATCTATGGATCTACTGAACCGATTTAGATTAAATGTGGCATGGAGATAGTTTGAGACCCTGGGAAGGACATAGGATAGTTTTTATTCCCTTGGGATTATAAACCACTTTTTACGCGGGTGAAAGCTGCTGGAAGCTTGTAGGTGGATAAAGAAACATGTTTTCGAAAAAAAAAATTTTTGTTAAATAAACATTGTAAAGAATTTTAATTTTAACGCTGGTAACCCTAATCTATGTAAAGTAATCCATTATTCATAAATATGATGCATGCACGGTATACATGCATACCTACATTTTACTAAGCATTAGGCCTCACCCCTGTGGGTAGATTAATTAAATAATATGATTACTGATATTATACCCCTTCATTAGTAAATATACACTTTTATGAAGTAATTGGTTTACGAGAAAAGTTTTTAATGTATTCCCTGTTCGGGTTGGTTGGTGGGTTAACGTCATGTTAATGTTTCTGAAGTAGGTCATTGCCTTGTGTATAAAAAAAATAAAAATAAATTGTGTAGAGCTACAAAAATTCCATTGTTTTTAAAATATTTTTTTCCTATAAATTAATTCATTATTTTCTTGTCAAATATTGTCGGTATCATTGTATGAATAATAACAAATTTTAACTTACCCATAAAATAATCAAAAGTCATCCGTACAAAAACCAAAAATAATCCAAAACAATCAGCGCAAACAGTTTTCTCCAACTCAGTAAATGCACAGAAATTATTCGACGTCACAGCACACATGAAATAAATTGCACAAATTGCATCCAATTTGATCCGGGGGCACTGCGCACTTTTCCAGAGTTCGAAAGTTCGGCAAAGTTTACGTGTTCACGGAGCAGTGGCGTGCGGGTGACACGTGCGGGACCGGCCGCCGACAGCGCGCGAGTGAGCCGAGCGAGGCGAGCAGCGAGCGCCGAGCGAGCTTCAAAGCACCGGCCGCCAGCTTTTAGCTATCAGTCGGTCATCCGTTACCGCCCATACGCCTCAGTCCACCCTCCTGTTGCCTCAACCAGCTTGTTCATATTTCACTCGCGTGTTACTACTAAATTCAATGATCTGCTATTAATAAAAAGCTGTAAACAAGAAAAAATCATGCTGTGCAGTCGGAGGATCAGGCAGTTCGCGAATATATATCCACCAAATGCACAGCATGATTTTTTCTTGTTTACAGCTTTTTAGTTCTCTTCTTCAGCAGTCGGGTTTTTGATTTTTAAATTAGCTTTTTTTATTTACAACTTTTTAGTGAATATTTTTTTTTTATAAATACTTTTAAACATATAAGTAGGATATATTTTTGTAATCACCTCTAAAAACCCTTCATTTTGATACCCCACTCGATGAAATACGAAAAAATAATAATTGCAAACTCTACAATATGGCGCCCAAAATCCGCCAAGTTTCTTTTTTTTAACGACTTATCTAAGAACACTTGGGCGGCCAAGACCTATCTAATGATGTCTAATTTATAAAAATCCGTCAAGTGGTTTGAAAGATACGAGGTAATAAAGAATATTACATACATACAAACATACTTACATACAAGATACGCGCGAAAAACATAACCCTTTTCTTGCAGCCGGGTAAAAACGTGCTTCAAATGGTTTCAGCCTTTCATGAAATGTCACTAGCAAACGAATCCAAACATTCCACTTTTGTGCACTCGCGGCAAATAAAAGTAAATCTGCCGCATATCTCCATCTCGCAGACAGGTTAATTTTCATATTGTTGCACTCGTACCATCTACATAAAGTCCAGCTTAAAGCGAAGCTGTAACAAATTATTATTATTGTTCACAAAATAAGATTTTATGCATGGTTATGCAGATGAGATCGCATCTAGACACGAAGCTTGTGGAGTTTCTCGAATGCTCTCAGAGTAATTTGGAGATGCAAGTATATTGTGGTGATTCACTCAACATTGCATTTTTGTTCCAACAATAAAATGAGTTGAATAGTGTGGAGTCTGAAATATTAGGTAGACATAATTCTTCGTGCCGAATCAACAGGGCCAACTGTCGCGGGGTTTGCAAACGTATGGCGCCGTTCGCCAGGCGAGCAGTGAGCATGCCACCCGTCACCTCCGCAACATTTCAAGTATTTTTACGCCATCAACCATCGATCAGACTCACTTACGTTGCTATTCGGAGTTAAGTTGAAATCACCGTATTTCAACGATTATTCGGGTAAAGGAAAAGAGGTTAAATTAGATATGGGGCCGTACCATAAAGTCAAACTATCATAGTGCGATTATGACAAAGGGACAAAGGTATTTGTCTTGTATAACTCCGTCTCTGTCTCACAGTAGAATCGTAATAATAATTTTAAAACCTTATGGTACGAGGCCACTGATTTGTCAGATCGTTCGACTCGTGTTTTTAATTTTATCTATCCACGAATATAAAGTACGTGTTCATACAATATTTTTTGAATTCATATTTAGAACATTACGTTGTGAGTGTAGATAAACACACTTACGTAATTCATTACTCTTAATGGTTTTCCTGTAAAACGCCAGCAGCCTCGTACATTGTACACTCGGTATTCATATCGGGTTTTCAACTTCACTCCAGACACTAATTACCCTTCTCTAATTACTAATTACGCCTTAGAGCTGTTTTATCGTTTGTGTAAAAGATAACAAACAATATGTATACCCTTTCAACATGTATTTCTTGATATTGAATGAAGACACGATGACGGCAAATATAGATGTCTAGAAGAAAAACAAGCTGCGCTGATCTCGAATAAATTGGGTAATGGGCAGGAGGGTCATCATCATCAGCCTTTTAAGGCCGTACCCTGATATGAGCAGAGATATGAGCATTCTTATTGGCCTAGCGGCACTGGTGGCGCATGAATTACAGTAGTGAATACGCCCAGATTTTAGAATAAGATCTTAATAAAATCAAATATCGGTCTTTTGAAAAAACAAAACTTACAAAATGTTCGTTATCAAATTGTCTATCCATTAGTGTTAGTACAAAAAATAATTAATGAACACTTTACGAGGAGATGCATGCTATCAATAATTATTTCTCATTTTTATGGTTTTTTTGGAAGGAGATTAGTGAAACATATACCATGTTTTAAAAAAAAGTATACTAACATTTTAGAATCAATATTATGTAGAAATTTAATGTATTTTTATTAATTGATATTTCTTTTTAAATAAAAAGATATGCGCGGCGTTTTGCTCGGGGAGGCGCCTTAATGTCTTAAGTTTCGGAGTGGAAGTGTTGGTCTCGTTTAGTCCCACCTTATCAGAAACCTTACAATTAATTAATGTTCACTTTTACTCTGTTTATTTTTATATAGTTTTCTTTAGCAACTAGTAGTTCTGTTTATCAATATGTGGATAACGTTGTGAGTAGTGTAATTGTTACCTTTAGTATTAAGTTCTAACCTAGGTATGTATAGTTAATATTACACTGCTGTTTGTTGTCCCTAAATAAATAAATAAATAAAATAGCTCTTAAAAACTGCACAAAAACGACTAGCGCGGCGTTTTTCTCGGGGAGGCGCCTTAATGTCTTAAGTTTCGGAGTGGAAGTGTTGGTCTCGTTTAGTCCCACCTTCCAAACTGTGCGAGGACGGCTGCCGCGTCACCTAGCGGGCAACGGCCCTCACCATACCTGCAAGCGCATCCCAACATCTCAAGCCTACGGGTTTTCTTGCCTCGGGGTCGACTCCTTGGCTGTCGCGACGTCACCAGTTTCGCGTTAAGCCAGGACAGTACTTTGAGCGCTTACCTACACGAGACAGAAAATAAAGTGACGGCTTTTGTAACCCGCGACCACGTACTAATACATTTTGTAATGATGTTGTTGAGTTTTTATTTCTAAAACTACGCTCACACGCCTCATTGGCCTCGCACGCCTCTCTGTGAGAGAAAGAATGGACCGTAATCCACCACGCGGGTCCAGTACGGGTTGGTGGATGTCACACGTCTTCGAATTGCAGGAGGGTGATTTTGATGATAAAGGATGATTATAATAATTGTCAGTACTATGTACCCAACTGTAAATCTACCATTTGCTGTACTTATGTGTCGTTCGTTGACTTGTGTGTGCCCTGGCAGTTGAGTGTGTCATGTTCTCTCAAATGTCTCTCTGATGGTGGCGCGTGTGTTGGATGGCGTGGTGCCGATTCATCCGTCATGTTTGCGAACGGGCGCCGTCAGTTGGGATTGGTCATAACTTAACTGCTTCGGATGTTGATGTTTGTCTATGTACCTATTATAAAACTGCACAGCAAAATGTGTGAGTAATTTGAATACGTTATACGTTTTAGTGCTAGTGTGGGTGCATGGTCCTCACATATATGAATTTATTAATGTACGTACTTATGTAGGTACCCAAATATTGAATTATTTTTTTAAGTTTAAATATGGAGTTTCTTGTGCATTCTTCTCCATAACAAACGACTTGACGACCAAATGGACTTTGAATTAAACACAAAATCGCTTAAATTGGCAGTCATAACACGTCCAAGTTGAAGGAGTACTTTAATCTGCTTAGCAAATAAACTCTTTGACTGTACATTACCTAGTTAACTTAGTTTTATTTACCGGTGTTGTACAAAAATAATCGGCCGGTGTTCGGCATATGCATTAAAATTCGTAAATAATAGTGTTATTTCATACATACATACATAAACTCACGCCTTTTGCCCATGGGGTAGGCAGAAACTACAAAACGTCACCTGCTACGATCCTTACATAATTCTTTTGCTTCACTCACATTCATACATCTAGTCATACACACACGCCGGTTATGAGTACTGCGCACCTGGCCTTTCTGAAGAAACATCACCTATAAGGTCTATGTATGTCTTTCTAGAGCGTTCCCTCCCGGCGTTAGTCGCCATTCATTCATCTTCTCAACATGGCCAAACCATCTTAACATACACTTTTCAATTTTAGTCACTTGTTTGCAACTCCTTTTTGTGGAACTTGTTTTTGTGGAACCAACTCAGGCGTACGCTCACCGCTGTATCGATTAGTTGACACCTACAATGGGCAGTTTGGCTCAGCTGATATTATGTTTCTCAGCAAGGCAATATTTAGAAAAGAAATTGTTACTATTTTAAGTGATCAGAACCCTAACAATTAATTAATGTTCACTTTTACTCTGTTTATTTTTATATAGTTCTCTTTAGCAACTAGTAGTTCTGTGTATCACGTTACGTATATGTGGATAACGTTGTGAGTAGTGTAATTGTTACCTTTATTATTAAGTTCTAACCTATGTATAGTTATTATTACACTGCTGTTTGTTGTCCCTAAATAAATAAATCTTCTTTTAAACCACCAAGTGGTCTTACTACATCATTCCTCCAGTTACACCACACATACTTCGCAAGGAACGCATTTCTACTGCATTAATCCTACTTTCATGTCTTTTTTGCAGTCCCAACCTTCACTTCCATATATAAGTGTAGGCACCAGCACGCTGTTGTGAACGGCGAGTCGAGTTCGATTGGACTTTACCGAATAGAATCAAAGTACTAAAACAAATTGACTCGAATTAGATTTAAAATAATCTATATCCTGCATAATTCAATCTGATTTACGTATTCAGTTAATTACAGACGTTAATGTTAGTAATGTGCTCATCCCGGAACACAAGTAGGCCTGCCTACCCACGTCGCAATGTTTACACAACTATTAACAATTGTTGGAGTGAAGGCTCGCTGACAGCCCCACAGCGGGGGACCGAAACTTTACGAAACCTCGTGTACGCAGCATTCCGAGTACGCTCTAATAGTAACGATGTCTCTGATTACTTCGTGTGTTAATGTTTAAGTATGTTTTGAGCCCTTTTCGATTAACTATGTCTCTATGTGTTCCCGAAAGTAAGTGTCGGAGAAGTAAATGGGTAGATAGACACAATATGTTCGTAAATCGTTCATCATCTGCCTAGCCTTTTCCCAACTATGTTGGGGTCGGCTTCCAGTCTAACCGGATTCAGCTGAGTACCAGTGTTTTACATGGAGCGACTGCCTATCTGACCTCCACAACCTAGTAACTGGGTAACACGGTACCCCTTGGATAGACTGGTGTCAGATCTCAAGCGTCTGACTATTCGTAACGACTGTCAAAGATCTTCAAATGACAGCCAGGACCAACGGCTTAACGTGCTTTCCGAGGCACGGAGGAAACTCGGTATGTTGAAATGGTCACCCATCCACGGACCAACCTCGTCAAGCGTTGCTTAACCTTAAAGATCGTCCCGTGCGGCTGTTATTATTTAGCCACGAGCTCCTAAATTGTAATTGTTCGTAAATCGTTAATGTTAACAATTGTAAGTCGTAGGTAGGGTCTCATTCTGCTAAGTGGAAAACATAAAACCTTTTGCCTCTGTCTCCAAAGTGAACTACATTATTTTCTCAAAAAAATGTGGAACGTTTAGGACCTTATCTATTAAGTCCTTTCTTCAATGATAAAACGTTGAACTCTATGAACCTTTTTGAAATAAAAGCAGCTAGTTTATTACGTCACTGTATCACATTCTCTGACGTGCATTATTAATTCGTTGTGAGTACTTTTTATGAATGACGTTTTAGTTTTTAAATTCAATTTTAGATTCATTTTTTACATTTATTTTAACATATGCCTCTAGGGAGTCGCACACATTACCATCTCCTAGAAATGTGAAGATTTCTTAATATTTATTATGCCTTGAAAATATTTTCATTTTACGTTTTTCAGTTTTTCTTACCGCCTTAGGGAAAAGGCTTACAAACGAATAATATTTTACAATTTATAACGAGTATTCTAGAATAATGCCCCTCATGTTTGTTTCATATTAATAAAAACTTGATTCTATTTACTGTAGTACTTTTAAAAACAAAAGACAAGCTTAATCAGAGAAAATATATTTGGGGCATTGGCAAAACAAAAAACAATCAAAATTACAAATCATTTGGTAAAAGCAAAAGTGAATCTTTTTTTAAATCGCTATGTCCGTCAATTTCGACCAGTGTGGAACCGTAACACAATATATCTCGATCGAAATGGCCAATTTAAAATTGACAGCTGCGAAACGCACCCTGGCACGGACATGCAAAGGCAATACTGACAGAAGTTGCAAATCACATTTATGGAAACTGATATATAGGAAGGTTGGCAGGATGACAAACTTAGTGCGACGAGACGTGATGCTGCAAATACTGCGATTGACGCAAAAGTGTCACAGCTGCCAAACGAAAGGTTACACTAGTCGATCATTCTTCCATACAAACGTAGTCTGGCGATTACTCCACTGTTTGACGATGTACGTCCATAATAAAAAGAGATATCAATTTGACTCATCATTATCTAGCCCTGTATGGAAACAAAAAAGGAAAAAAAATGTATTTGGAAGTTATGAGCGTCGAAAGTTTCATTTTTCAACACTAATTTTAACGCATCTTTGGGCGGAAATAAATACCATAAGAAGAAGGAAAATTGCAAAACAGCCACCATACAGGGATAGACTAGTAGTTCAACAATGCAGATAATTTTATTTTGAAAATATATATTTCGTCGTTTTTTCATGATATCTAGACTCCCAAAGGTCTGTTTATAAAATTTCGCTCGCTCGTTTTCGTCCTAAATCATCATCCATTTCGCTACAAACTTGCAAAAGTGCTAATTCGTACGCGAACTACCATCTTACTGCTCATCACAGCATCTCTTTCGCACGTGTTGTCGGATGAGATAGCATGCAATTTAACCCCGTGCACAAAAAAGTTCTAACCTAGCAATATCGGTCGCGACTTATCAGCGAGTCGTCAATTCGTCACGTGCGACCGTGCGACCGTGCGACACCGCCCTCGCCATTATCTGAACCTAGCCAAGCGAAAAATTGATATTTGTTATGGCATTTACATAACCAAATCGCCCTTAAATTCACATTATTTATACATTCTATTATAGACTCTATTTAAACAACTTAACGAGTATCATACACTGAAAGCCGCGTGGGTAGCAACGAGCACAAAGAGAACAAAGTTATTTTATTCTTTTGTTTAATGTTTAGTTGTACCTAATTAATAGTATTTGCATAATTGTGTTTATTGAAAACTATGCATTCTTTATTGTACACAAAACAAAATTACATATGCAATATGAGTGATAATAAGGTTGATGTACAAAGGCGAGCTTAACTCTAAGAAGAGTTTTCTACCAGCAAACCTTAGAGAGATAGAGACAGTTTACAAAAGGAAGAAGAGAAGTAGTCCGGTGTAAAATTTTAGAATAATATAAAATAAATCATAAATATACATAGATACTTAAGTACAAAATATATATATACCTATATACATATACTAATATTATGTCATTCCGAAAGAAAATGATCCTTGATTTTCCTCTTGAAGATATTCAGACGAGGGCTATCGCGTAGTGAATGTGGTAGAGAGTTCCAGAGACGCACTGCAGTAACAGAGAAGGAGCCATCATAGCGGCTGGAAGTGTGTCGTGGAGGACGAAGAAGAAGAGAAGTGGAAGTGCGACAGGGTTTACCCCTCGGGACAAAGTACTCAAAGCGTTCACGAAGGTATTGAGGAGAATTAGGTATTCTTGGATTATTTTAATTGCTCCAGCCATGACTCTGCAATCCACTGGGGCTGTTTTACACAATGCGTGCGAGTAAACAAACAAAATATCGAATGTACGAAATGAATTATTTAACGGTTTAATTGTACGCTTGTTTTTAGATTGCCTCGGAAAACACATAATATATTCGAACTTCGAATGCGAGTTAATCCCAGTTCACCATTTCATGTTGGTAACGATTTCATAATTACTCATGCTTGCAAAATAAATACGTATTCAAAAGTACCAATGCATTTACATTTTCTCATTTACTTGTAGGCCCAGTGTATTGAGCAATAAAATTAAATCAAACAAAATCGATTGTGAAATAAAATGTATGAACACATTTCCGAACGGCGCGCGTCGGCCCCTCTCGTCCGGCCGAACACAATTTTTATCATCACAAAGGCAATTTCCATCAAAATGCACGAATTTGGGGCTTGAAGCGTGAAGCTGTATGCACTCTCCACAAACAAGCGCTTTATGGCTGCCGTCGGTTGAAAACTGCGTGCTACGTGATGTCGGCTCAATATTCGCCATGAAACATCATAGCCTTTGTATCACGCGTACACGCACGTAACTTCCAATAATTAAAAGACAATTCTGGTTAACCAAAAAATAGATTATGGTAAAGTATTAAGATTTTTATTCATCAAAAAATTACCTCATCACATAACATAAGTAAGGAAGCCTATGCACACTAAGTGGGTGGAATAAGGCTACTAATGATAAAATATATTTTTTATTTATCGATAGGCTCGCGTTTGACCATTTTGTCGCCTGATGGTAAGCGATGATGTGGTTGACGGTGAAGCACGCTTGTATAGAAGTAACCTATTCAATCTTGACTTAAGGCGGTACCCCGAGCAAAACGCCGCGCAAGCAGTTTTTTGTGCTGTTTTTAGGAGCTATCTACTCGTTATTTAAAAAGAAATATCAATTAATAAAAATACATTAAATTTCTACATAATATTGATTCTAAAATGGTAAATTTAGTTTTTTTTTAAATGTTGTATATATTTCACTAATCTACTTCCAAAAAAACATAAAAATGAGAAATAATTATTGATATTATGCATCTCCTCGTAAAGTGTTCATTGATTATTTTTTGTACTAACACTAATGGATAGACAATTTAATAACGAACATTTTTGTAGAATTATTTTTTTCAAAAGACCAAAATTCGATTTTATAAAGATTTTATTCTAAAATCTGGGCGTATTCACTACTGTAATTCATGCGCCACCAGTGCCGCTAGACCAATAGGAACGCTCATATCTCATGCCGATTTTTTGGTCAGGGTACCGTCTTAAAGACCCTAAGGTTGTAGCTATCGGGAAACTAAGAACCCGGCAGGAAAATCTAGTTTAGGCTTGACCACTAAAAATAATTGTAACTAAGCTGACTTCGAGAACGGGTATATTCAGCAATTTAACGAAGTCTGTCAATCAGTTCGACAGTCAAATTCCCTAACAAAACATTACTTAAAGACGAAAAAACAAAGACAGGGAAAATTATTTGAAAATTGTTTTCCTCACAGCTTATACGGATAAAACTTTTTCAGCAATCTGTTCTGTTACGTATTTGAAGAATATTTAATCTTTTTTCTTGAGTATTTATTATTTTGATATATAAATTCACATTCATAACTATAATTAAACATACTTTACATAAAGTTTTTCAAGCTGTATTACGTTCACCAATTATGTATTTTTAACCGAACTCCTTTCTTCCTTAAATAAGCACGTATTTAAAAATATTGTGATGTCTATTTTCAGACGATATTTTGCTTTAAAAGTTTGTTTTATAATTTTTTACTAGATAATTTGGGAAAAGCGTTACAACGGAGGTGAAGTAACCTACGTTGTTATATTTCTTCTATACCAATATTAAAAAGAGGAAAGATTTCTTTGTTTGTTTGTACCGAATAGGCTCCGAAACTACTGGACCGATTTAAAAAATTCTTTCACCAATAGAAAGCTACATTATTTCTGAGTGACATAGGCTATTTTTTAATCCCGAAAACGGGTCCTGTGAGGACCACGGGAGCGAAGCCGCGGGGCACAGCTAGTACTTTATAAATTACTAGCGGACGCCTCGCGGTTTCACCCGCGTAGTTTCCGTTCCCGTGGGAATACGGGGATGAAAAGTAGCCTATGTCACCCAGGGACAGTATAGCTTCCCAACGGTGAAAGATTTTTTGAAATCGGTCCAGTAGTTTTTAAGTTAATTCGTTACATTAAAAAAATACAAATCTTTTCTCTTTATAATATTATAGTATAGATATAGATAACGAATACACCCACGTCTTATCACTCATGTAACAACGGTTCTAAAAGTATGAATCACATTCTGTTTTGCAAATCTAGGTCTAAGGAGCCAGCTGTGTTTGTATAGCGCGATTCGCGAATATAAGTAATAATACTAATACTCCCACATGTAACCTCATTTGAATAAAGACCTCAAAAGCTGCTATAAATATTGATATGGTATAATATAAAAAAAATATTAAGTAGATACAATTAACCCTTAATTAATGTTCGTACCTTTTTTATACAAAAAAAAAGTTAATAAAAAAAATAAAACCCGATTGCTTTAAAAGCGAACTAACAAGACTTAAACAAGAAAAAATCATGCTAAGCGGTCGGAGAATACATATTTGCGAGCTGGCGGACCAGAACCAGATGTATCCTCCGATTGCACAGCATGATTTTCTTCTTGTTTAAGTCTTTTTAGTTCGCTTTTTAACCAGTCGGGTTTTTAGATTTTTTTAATTAACTTTTTAGTTAACTTTTTTTTCGAATTACGTATTTTAAACCATACAAGTGTTATATATTTTTGGAATCAACTCTTAAAACCCTTTATTTTGATAACCTACACAATGGGTTTTGAAGAAAAAAATATTGGGTCTCCGCAATATGCCCAAAAACCGCCATTTTCTATTTTCCAATTTGAATGTAGCCAGTGACACTCGCAAGCTTAAGACGAATCGATTGATGTAAGAATCATTAAAATCGGCCAAAGCGTTTGGTCTCTAGAACGGCACATAAAACAAACATACATACATACATAGACTGATATACACATTACCCTACTTCGGTAGTCGGGTAAAAAGCTTTAGTCCTGCAGTGATACATACAGTAACACGCTGGTATGATTAACCCTTAATCACCGATAACCCGATGACCAGGTAATGATCGCGAGATACCGCTGAATACGAGAAGCACTCAACCGGTCAATGTGGTGAAGCTTGGGAGATGCCTGTGTCCAACAATGGACTTCATTCAGCTGAAATGTTGATATTGATTAAGGCGGTACTCCGAGCAAAACGCCGCGCAAGCCGTTTTTCGTGCTGTTTTTAGGAGCTATCTACTCGTTATTTAAAAAGAAATATCAACTAATAAATTTACATTAAATTTCTACATATTATTGATACTAAAATGGTCGTATACTTTTTTTTTAAAGAGGTATATGTTTCACTAATCTCCTTCCAACAAAACCATAAAAATGAGAAATAATTATTGATAGCACGCATCTCCTCGTAAAGTGTTCATTAATTATTTTTTGTACTAACACTAATGGATAGACAATTTAATAACGAACATTTTCGTAGTATTTATTTTTTTCAAAAGTATTAAATTAGATTTTTTAAAGATTTGATTCTAAAATCTGGGCGTATTCACTACTGTAATTCATGCGCCACCAGTGCCGCTAGATAGGAATATAAATGGAATAGGCAATAGGAATGCTCATATCTCATGCTGATTTTTTGGTAAGGGTACCGCCTTAACCCTAAATCTTAAAGGCCCCAAAACCATAAAAGGTACAAAAGTACAATCAACAAAAAAAACCATGCGCTGCCCTACTAACACAAATTCTCAAAAAAAAAAACTCATAAATAAGAATAAAGTTGCGTGTCAATGCAGCGTGTAATGATAAAACATAAATTAAATTCGGCTTAGCGAGGGTGAGTGATCGATACAGTGATATTAATAATACTCGGTTGTGTGCGCACGCGCAGGAGTCGCGTGCGGGTGGTCACAGGCGCTCGCGCCGCGCCAGGTGAGAACCGGAACATCTGCCGCGGACAGACAGACGAACATTGCTTATATAACTGGAACTGCCTTTATGAGTTCTTTGGAATTATGGCCGTATAGTTGTGGATCAAGCAAGGTAAATAACTCAATCTACCTACTAATATTATTTTAATTCATTGGTTTTATCTTATAAATGCAAACAATTAGGTTTGGAGTAATTTAGAGAAAGCTTACATCACAATAGCCTGTCAGTACAATACAAAAACAGACCGATACAAAAATACTAATAACACACTTAGATACTTATACGACTAACAAATAAAATACTTAAGATCTAAATTTACTCAAAATCCCTAGGAAAGACAAGAAAAGGAAACAATAAAAATCAATCTAGTTTAAAATTATTAGATTTATTAGAAGAAGATTTATTTTAAGATAACGAAAGGGAGTTGTTGAAGGTGAAGGTGTTGATGACCCTTATCAGAGCAAAGACCAAAATAACATATGTGCTTGCCAAGATAGACCAACTAAAGTGGAGTTGGACAGCCCATATGCTACGTAACCCGTAGAAAAAAATGGAGGAAAATTGTGACTGACTGGTATCCTAGAGGTGGAAAGAGGAAGACTGAGAAAGAGATGGGAGGACAAATTAAAATTGACAGCAGGTCCTAATTAGAAAAGAGTCGCTAGATACAGAAAACAGTGGAAAATGTTAGAGGAAGCCTGTGCCCGGAGGCACACTGAATTGAGAGATATACTTTAAAAACTGAACTGAACTAACTAACTGAACAAAGAATCGAAATTCAGGATGGAGAGGCTTATATTATATTATTATATCGGAAGCAAGATAATAATTAATCATGACAATAGGTATCTTTTAAGTATGGTAGTGCGATTCGCATGCATTCGAATAAACAGGCAAGTGATAATAGCTGTCCAACCAATAATGTTCAGTACACACGATCGCACAACAAACCTCGTCAACGCGTTTTGTAGCGTTAGCGTCACGCGTCAGGCGTCAGGTAGTAGAGTAGGTGACAACTCTAAACACGCACTCTGTAGCGGAGTAGAGTCATTCCAACAGTCGGGACATCGCTTTAATTGAGCCACGTAAGCGTAACCCACACTAATTTATATGATTGAAAGGGGTGGACCAACATTGTTTAGCTACTTGCCTTTACAATTATATTTATGTGTAAAACATTAAATAAATAAATATATATATCGTTATAAATTTGGTCACACATTACACACACACCCTAACTCACACATACTCACACTTAAACACACACACACACACCCTAACTCACACTTCCACACACACGTGCGCACAATTGCGTGTGTACTCACTTACATTTCGTAAATTGAGCTATTAACTCAATCAAATAGATTTAAGATAAGTTATTATGATGATACATAAATGTAACCAAGTTATGGGAACCTCAATATTGTTAAACCAACTTTTGTTAACGAATAAAACATTTTATTTTATTTTTAAGTACGTACTGGTCATTCCCACCGCACTATTCCCAAACCACTAAAACTCCTGAAAACCAGAATCAACAGTGGCGACCACCAGAAAAGCGCCGAGGCAATGAAGCTCGACGAAGTCCCGGAGAATGAATTTACCTGTCTGGGTCCCGCAACGAAATTAATCAGAAAAGAATAACGGAGGAGTAGGAAAAATACAAATTTCCACTTCCTCCATACCAAGCAAGAGACAGAAAAACATTGTGAGCTGTTATATTTGATTCCAAAACTAGGTATGGCAAAAACGCTTGAACGCACGGAAATTTGTTCTAGTTTCCACAAGGTCCGTATAGTAAACAACTCCTGATGCAGCCTGTACATTATTCAACAAAATATTACGTTCATTTTGCCAAAGAATACACTCCCATAAGATATGATATGCAGATTGCACATATTCGCAGGCAGATGTAGAACACTGACATAAAGGCGAGGCAACGAGCTTGAAGGAAAATAATTTACTTTTAAAGTTACAATGCCCTGTGAGAAATTGGGCAACACAATGATCCACATCCAGGTACGAACTGGTCAATCCCACCGCACTATTCTCAAACCACTAAAACTCCTGAAAACCAGAATCAACAGTGGCGATCATCAGAAAAGCGCCGAGGCAATGAAGCTCGACGAAGTCCCGGAGAATGAATTTAACTGTCTTGGATCCCGCAACGAAATTAATCAGAAAAGAATAACGGAGGAGTAGGAAAAATGTAAATTTCCACTTCCCTCCATATCAAGCAGGAGACAGAACAAACAAGGCCAATAGGCACAAAGGGTCATATACAACTGGGATAAGCCCAGTTGCCTAGCACCACGGATAAAAAAAATAGCATTAATACATATTAATGGGTCCTAACATTGTGAGCTGTTATATTTGGTTCCAATAATAGGTATGGCAACTGGTCAATGTCGCTTCCAGTAAAACATTTGTACATTGTAAGAATTCACTCACTCGAAATAACCTTGCGATAATTTTGTGTATCAAATATCACCCTCCGTCCACCAGCCTCCAGATGTCGCATATTCTGTCACAACAAGCGTAAAATTCTAAACACATCGATACGAAAGGATTTCTATCAAGTTGTGAATAAATTATGAAGGAAACTTTCCTAATGAAGGCATAGATCCAATATTGACAGGGCGGAGCTCAGTTAATTGGTTGGGGAGACACGGTGCCCTATTGTTCCCGCCTTATTTGCTTTCAAAAAATTACAAAATACGGAACCGACAAACTTTTTAATGTATCGCAACGTTCTATTTGTTCCCCGAACTCCTTTCTTTTCGGGGCCACGACAAAAATTCAATTTACATCTCTTTGCCTCGCAGTTACTTAATTCTTTCTCTCAGTGAAAATAAATCTCCCGTAATTGATTCCGCTTTAGTTCAATTTGTCTTCGTTAAAACTCAATTTCCGTAGTATATTTGTGAATAATAAATTGCGTACTTCAACAATGTGCCGCGGTGGTTGTTTTGTGTAGACTTTGGGCCTGAAAACAATTTCTACGGAACGAAACAAGTCAATCTAAATTACGGGAACTCGACGACACATTGACAGAACACTCTTCACTTCATTCGCAGCAGGTTCCACCGCGCGCTGATCTCTTTATTAATGTATATCGGCGGCTGATCCGGCCCGACCACACTCCTCAGCCACGCTCCTTGTTCGCACAGTCGCACCTTGTCAGTGCTGCCAACCTTCGAAGCAAAAACGCGCTGTTAGCTCTTTAAAAAAGCGCTAAATGGTAATTGTCAAAAAAAGCGCTATATTCGGCGCCAAATTCAATAAAACGCCCAATAATTTGAGACTAGGGATGTATAAACGTTTGTAGGTGTTTTTTTTATGAGCACATCCGTTTTTATTAACGTCTCACTACAAAACTCCTAAAACAGACTCAGAACAACTGTCGGAAAGTTATAAATTACTGTTGAATTATAGAAAAAAATTATAAAATAGTTAGCGAGGAATCAGTTCTGCCAACTCTTGAAAGCCCCAAATCACAGACTAAGACACCAACCTATGAAAGAAAGCAGCATTTAGTGTTATTTCTAAAAAAAAATTGATTCTTTCCGTATTACGCACATCACAGAATAAATAATATTAGATGTGCATATCAAAATATGATTTCAAAAAGCGCTAGGCGCTCGAACACGCTATTGAACAAAAAAAGCGCTAGATCTGGCGCTGAAAGCGCTAAGTTGGCAGCACTGCACCGCGCACGACTACACGCAATGATTAGCGGACCACTACGGAATAGCGAACTTGTTTATACTAGAACACTTCGCGCGAAGCTCTACCCGACCTGATTCCATGTTTAAATAAACTTAAGGCCGCCGTAAAAAACAAATGTGTCTGTGCAATAATTGTACAGTGGAAAGTCCGTTCTTGTAACTGCTAATAAAAAGCTAAAATTAACACTTTAATATTACAGATGTATACCGCAGATATTACGCGCTGCCAGTTATCTGGAATTGGACTGTAAAAAAGATAAGGTATGCAGCAATGGAGTCGTCAATGTAACGATTTCAAATATTGGGTCCCGGTTGGCACGTCTCGGTCGACCCTTGCGCGTTATCAGGCGGGACATCGCGGCTCGAGGGTAAACATCTAATCTACCGCACAAACAAGCTGTCCAAATTGCCTCTAAGGTTATCGAATACTAAATTAAATTGGTTACATGTTTCTATAGCCGGCTCAATTGCTGAACCTAACCAAAAAACTTTGGCATGCATTACATATTTAGAGGATACAATTACGGTACAACGCGGTCCCTATAATCTTTAAAATACTTGGTATTTATTCATATCAGGAACAGTTATTTTGTCATTTAATTTCTTTTGCATGAACTTCGAAGTATGTATTCATTAACCCTCTAACAAATAAACGCAGAATAAAGTTATACCAGGTATAAACCTATGACTGGTATAACTTTATTCCGTGTTTATTAGTAAGAGGGTAAGGCTATATACGCCCCAAAGTTAACGCAGTACTGGCCGTGCGACCGCTCGATGCCAAAATATCAATATTGAACCTCCTTTTGAACAGTTTTGTATGCAAAATATTATTTGCTTTACGCCATGTTAGTTATGAAAAAATTCCAGCCATCAATTTTTCTGTGTAAAAATATTTTAAACATCCAAGTCGTTTTGGATGAGTTTCCAAAAGATGCGAAAAAATATCGTGTTGTTGTTTTTTTTTAAAGCAAAACTATTAGTTACACGAAAAAACCTTGTGTTCAAAATTATGAACATGAATCAATAATAAATTATTATTTTTTCAAACCTTTTAACCTAGCCGTTACTAAGGAGTATGCTTTAGAAAGTTACCGCTTTACGGCACTAAAGAGTATTAAGGCCCTTGGTGAAGCGTCAATGCCTTTTTTTAATACATTCGCCATTCATTCGTATTATCTATAAATTTAAATATTTCGCCTAGTTGCTACCGTTACCTATTCATCATTTATTGACAGGAATCATTAGAAGCACTAGATATATTTGTAATGTATTGAGCTCATTAGCTGGATGGCTGTTAGAGATCATCGATGGATTTCTCGCTAGATGGCGTAAGCTGTCTTTCATTGTAACAAAAATGCAATGAAATAAGGAGTTCTCATTGGCTAGCGCTGAACGCGCGAATTATGGTCAAGTTTTTTTTTTTCTCGGTCGTAGTCTGTGTCAGTGGGCTTTCATAAACATTGCAAATTGACTTTGGTGTTCTCTTGATTCTTGTTGTAAAAACCGCGGTCATCCACATTTTTTATGTAGGTATGTACTATCTATTACAAATAATTATCATTTAAAATTATTCTGCATATGGTGGGCTATTTACACGCGTCATCCTTCATAAAGCCCGGAACGGTTTCACTTCGAGGGCAGTCATTTGATGACAGAGCCTCGGACGCTCCCATATTATATTATTTTACTCTTTGCTCGGACGCTTCACCTTGTGTCGTTTTATTTATTCGTGTTTCAGCGTGTTCTTAATAAAGCAGTAAATAAACAGTGAAAGTTTGTAAATTAGTGTTAACGACAGTGAGTTTTAATAAGCAACGAGTTTACTTGTTGCGAATAGCAATTAGTTCCGTCTTGCGTCACGCGTGGACTTAACGTGTCTAGTTTGAAAAGTCAGACCGCGTCTCGGTTTTAATGAGTTTTCGTCTAATGCCTTCCTTGCCAAGAAAATTTATGTCATGAATAATAATAGATGCTAACAGAGCAACGATTAAATCCTGAAAAGACACGTCCGCGGATAACCCGCGGCAGAAACATCATAATAAACATCGTTTTAACGTGTTGATGACAAGAAAAGCTCCGCGGTAACACGGCGGCGACGTAATACCGTCGCAGCCACACCTGTAGCTGATATAATCCTACACGCACCACACCGCCTGCCTACGCTACAAGCCGCTTATTAACTTCCAAACAGTACCTACGCAGAAAAACAGAAAACCTTCAAATAGCTTAAGAGGTCGAATATTTTAACTTAAGGTTATACTTTTCGAAAATTCTTCCATACAAACGTAGGTAGTCTTGCGATTTACTCCACTGTTTGACGATGTACGTTCAAAATAAAAAAAATGATATCAATTTGTCTCATCATTATCTAGCCCTGTATGGAAACAAAAAGTTAAAAAAATATATTTTTGAAAGTTATGAGCGTCGAAAGTTCCATATTTCAACACTAATTTTTACGCGTCTATAGGCGGTAATAAATACCTTAAGAAGAAGGAAAATTGCAAAACTGCCTCCATACAGGGATAGATTAGTAATTCAACAAAGAAAATAATTTTATTTTGAAAATATACATTTAGTTGTTTTTTCATGATATCTAGAATCCCAAAGGTCGGTTTATAAAATTTCGCGCGCTCGTTTTCGTCCTAAATCATCATCCATTTCGCTACAAATTTGCAAAAGTGCTAATTCGTACGTGAACTAGCTTCTTACTGTTCATCACAGCATCTGTCTGTTTCGCACGTGTTGTCGGATGAGATAGCATGCATTTTAACCTCGCGCACAAAATAGTTCGTGCCGTTGACTAGGGGAACCTTAAATCACGTAAAAGGGGCAACTCTACAAGTATCTATTACGGTCCGCACTCCCTAACTAATAAGCTATTTAAACTTCTTTTGTTATAAATCTCGCACTAGCTACATTAAATAAACATTACAGGCGGACTCCGTCGGTACATATTTAAATAAGCCCACACTTGAGGCAGCTCCGAAATGTTTCATTTGAAATGGCCACTATTCATAAAATGTAACAACTTCACCCGGTATTTCCAGAAGCTACGTCCAAAATTCTCTTCGTGTTTGTCTACTAATTACTATTTTACCGGGTTAAAAATGGCGTGGTTAAATCTTCTGAACCGAAAATTATAAATTAAAGGGAAATTCTATATTTAAACATGCAAGTGATATGTATAATTATTTATATATCTCATGTTCAGTAAGTAGGTTCTTATTACCTCCATATGGGGCTTGTAGGTGACTAATTAGCGCTCTAGGGTAATAATGTAGCTAGAAAAGCCCTAGGGCGGTAAGTAATTTAAAAAAAACACTTCCTTCTTTCAAAAAGTTCGCGTACATCTAACCATCATACTGGCAAAAGACATCATGCATTCAGCCCAATGACCAAAGAGGTCGCTTTGCTATTCAACCTTGTCTTCGTGTGAGTATAATAGTCATCAATTTTAAATATCGAACGGCGAAGCTCAATTTCGTTCTTGAAAAAATATATATCTTTTTAAATGTTTTATTCTTGTAATGCCGGTTTTTTCCTACTTATCTCACAATCGAGATGTAAAGCAGAATAGTTAGCTCGGGTGTAAGCACCAATTGCACCCTCGAACTATTATCTCGGGCTGCAATTGATGCCTTACAGCCCTTGGCTACTAATCTACTATTTAAGCATTACGTAACGTAAAGAACTGAATATTGCAAAAGTCCAGTAGGTATAATGGTATGCCTTCCCTTTCAAATACCTTTCGCCATTCCATCAAAAGGGACAATATGTTGTATTGTCATCTCTGTTAGCCTTTGATGCCAGTATCAGCGAGGAAACAATAGGACCAGTAAAATAGCAAATTTTAACAACATAAAAACATGACAAAAACACGAAATTGCCAATGATGAAAGTTTTGGAAACAGGGATGAAATCAATGTTCAACAATAGGGATGTTTCATAGGTAGAAAAATGATAATTAAATTTAGTCCATCAGTGAGATTATCAAATAATATTGGACACGTATTTTTTGCTTTATCAAATCAATAAAAAATTACAAAGTTAAAGCGCATCAAAGTTCACGAGTGCTTGTGACGTAGCTAGGGCAGCATAAAGTGTACTAGCAGCGAGACGTCACACGCTATTTCAACGCATTATATCTTCGTCACTATAGGTTTACGTGTCAGAAGAAAAACACGTGTCCAATATTTTTTATTAATCTACCTGACGGACAAAATAGTAGATTATGCACCGAGGGGCTAAAGTTGTGTCTTATGTCACGGGCGTCATATTGAATCTCGAGCGCAATGATGGATTCGGGATTTAACTCACGAGCAAAGCGTGCGAGTTAATACAAGAATCCTGAATGCAGCGAGGGATTCAAGCTAGCCCAAGGCAAAGACACCTTTAGACCAGAGGAGAATACTCTACTTTTTAAACCTACTGTGAGAAAATAATAGCCATAGTACGAAAAACAAAGTATTTATTAAATAAACAAACAGTAAGAATAACATATTTAGAACTAGTTAGTTATATGCACTTACATATTAATTGAAGTTAAGATTCCAAATTCAAATCACTTTATTGACCAGCGGGTCATAATGAAATCCAGTACAAAATTATTGACCGGCTGTGCCCCCGGCCACTAATGACTCACTTTAGGTTAAGGTTGACATATAATTTGACATTTTCGAGCAGGTGGTGTGAAAAACAATTTTACAGTAAACTACTATTAGTATAAGTTTAATAAAGTAGTATATTTTTCAGTTTACTACTACTATATTGAATGACTCTATTTTAATGTTGGGCATTTTTTTTATTGTTGTTTTTTTTTTTTAATTTTAGTTTCCGCGTTCATGAAAAAACGATCGTCATTGTTTCTATACAGGTACAAAGTTAAAAGGTATGATTAAGCTTCCGAAGCATAGCCCATAGCAATAACGGTCAGCGACAAAGTCGTTAAACCATGCTACTTTTTCACATCATTCAAATTGCCAAAAGAATATTCGATGATCTACTTTTTAGCATGTAAAATATTACAAGCTAAAAAAATATTACAGCTATCAGTTATCTATACCAATATTATAAAGAGGAAAGATTGTTTTGTTTGTTTGTTTGTACCGAATAGGCTCCGAAACTACTGGACCGATTTTAAAAATTCTTTCACCAATAGGAAGCTACAATATTCCTGAGTGACATAGGCAATTTTTTCCACGGGTTATCCACGGGAGCGAAGCCGCGGGGAACAGTTGTTTATATATGTATTTAATTAAGGACAACCAACAAAGCATACACCAAAAATTACATGTTAAGGCGGTACCCCGAGCAAAACGCCGCGCAAGCCGTTTTTTGTGCTGTTTTAGGAGCTATCTACTCGTTATTTAAAAAGAAATATCAATTAATAAAAATACATTAAATTTCTACATAATATTGATTCTAAAATGGTAGATTTAGTTTTTTTTTAAATGTTGTGTATATTTCACTAATCTACTTCCAAAAAAACATAAAAATGAGAAATAATTATTGATATTATGCATCTCCTCGTAAAGTGTTCATTGATTATTTTTTGTACTAACAATAATGGATAGACAATTTAGTAACGAACATTTTTGTAGATTTTTTTTTTCAAAAGACCAAAATTCGATTTTATAAAGATTTCATTCTAAAATCTGGGCGTATTCACTACTGTAATTCATGCACCACCAGTGCCGCTAGACCAATAGGAATGCTCATATCTCATGCCGATTTTTTGGTCAGGGTACCGTCTTAAAGTACTCATATTATTACATTTTATAGTGTAGCCTTAATTAAAGGCTGCCACGGCATACATTAAACATAGGAATAAGGAAATGTAGAACAGTTATAAAACAGATTTTACTTATTTAGATATACTGTTACATCAATCAATCTGCCTAGCCTTTTGGCTTTTCCTAACTTTATTGAGGTCAGCTTTCAGTTTAACCGGATTCAGCTGAGTAGATATAACAGCTTTTGTTCCAGAGCTCCTCAAATCGCAGCAATTTTTGTTGATTTATTTTGATTTTGATTTTTTTATAAAACTTTGCCCCACACTAGGAATTTCTTCCTGTATCGTGGGTGCGTTTACAAACATATAAACTCACATACACAACACCCAGAGCCGGAACAACTATCTGTAGGTCATACAAAAAATTGTTCCGTGCGGGAATTGAACCCGCGACACGCAGCGCAGCAGTCAATCGCTCAACCACTGCGCCAACCGTGCGCCCAAAGTTTTACATGGAGTGTGAGTACCAGTGTTTTACATGGAGCGACTGCCTCTCTGACCTCCACAACCCAGTAACTGGGTAACACGATACGCCTTGGCTAAACTGGTGTCAGATCTCAAGCTTCTACTCGTAACGACTGTCAAAGATCTTCAAATGACAGCCGGGACCAAAGGCTTAACCAGCTTGCCGAGGCACGGAGGAAAATCGGTATGTTGAAATGGTCACCCATCCACGGACCGACCTCGTCAAGCGTTGCTTAACCTTGAAGATCGACCCGTGCGGCTGTTATTATTTAGCCACGAGCTCCTCAGCAGTGGGAACATTAATAGGCTGATGATGTGATGATGTAATTCTGTTCAGAATTAATTAAACAATTTGGTATATATTAAGGTTCAAAAAACTAAAATGTTAATCGAAGATAGCACCTAAACTAATTATTGTATTTTAGTATCAAAAAATATATAAATGTCTGTAAAAGCAATACTTATTTATACTTTATTTAAGCGATTCATTGAATAAATAAAAAGAGTTAGCATAAAGAAGAAATACAAAGTGATACAGATAGCTCGGGACGTGCGCTGCGGGATTGAGAAACCGATTGGTCTCACAAACATGTACTTCTCCAAGCTAACCATTACATGTCTCTGGTAAGTTTAAACTCGACGGCTAACGAGTACTGACATTCACTGCAAGCTATACTTAACATTGTTTGTGTTTCTTGTTCGATAACTAAGAATCAATAAGTAATTGCTTGTGTATCTGTGTATACATATGTTTCTGCAGCGCATATTGAATCCTCTTTGACTCCTAAGATTGCATGCATCGATATACCTCTGCGCTTTCATTGTGTCTCAGCAGTCAAGCGAATGCTTTCAATAACATTCAGTATGCTAATATCGTTAGAATTTAGTACAGTTTAAAAATAAAATAGATGATTTGATTTTCAGAGGAAACCTCAAAGCAAATGCCAGACACTTGTGTAAAGTATGGTTTAATAGGGTTGTTCAATGTTACCTTTGGACATTGACTCAGCACTCGGCCCGGCTGACGCACGGCCCATATAAAATACTTTTTTGTTACATCTTACACGCATAGGACACAGACAAATATGTGTGTATTAAGACCACATAGTATTTAAGCTGTACAATATTGTAAAAAAATCAGATTTGAATTTATATTCCTGTCTCATTACCCCTCACTGTGGCCAAGACACCTTTAGCCATCTCTGATCAGTCCTCTGAGTCTGCTGGACTGGCGGACTGAGTGTGACCTTCCCGAACCTGGAATTCCTGCCCACTATCCGTCTGTAACCTTAGGTCGCATGGTGCAGACATCCTGAACCTATCTATATATTTATTTATCACACAATAGGTATATGGTAGGTTAGGGCTGTAGGGCTTATAGGTCTTAGTGTCGTAGGGACTGTTAGGCTGTAAGGTCTTAGTAGGTCCTTTAACTTATCATATACTTTCATGTACTGTCACACCCTTAATATTACTGTGGTCTTACGTGACGTATGTTAGGGTGGGCGTACAAGGGTTAATTTTAGAATGTATTTGCCTTGTTAATCCTACTATATAGCTCCTTCAAAGCTTGTCAAAATAAGCACAAATATATACACAAATACAGTAATTTGTTATGGAAATGAGAAATAAACTGAATGCTTCCGAAAATAATCCTTTTGCACGAGTCGAGAGTTCACGATATACGAACTGCTTTTTATAAATTTGGGTGTGCTTATAGGAATATTGGAAAATAAATTAAAGCTTTCAAAGCTTAACAGTAGTTTAAGGGTCTCAAAACTATTTAGTGCCCTAAATATAAAGGTCTAAACAAAATATGGTGCAAAATGTATTATCAATCTGCCTAGCCTTTGCCCAACTATGTTGGGGTCGGCTTTCAGTCTAACCGGATTCAGCTGAGTACCAGTGTTTTACATGGAGCGACTGCCTATCTGACCTCCACAACCCAGTAACTGGGTAACACGGTACCCTTTGGCTAGACTGGTTTCAGATCGCAAGCTTCTGACTACTCGTAACGACTGTAAAATATCTTCAAATAACAGCCGGGACCAATGGCCTAACGTGCTTGCCGAGGCACGGAGGAAACTCGGTATGTTGAAATGGTCACCCATCCACGAACCGACCTCGTCAAGCGTTGCTTAACCTTGATGATCGACCAGTGCGGCTGTTATTATTTAGCCACGAGCTCCTTCAAGATGTATAGAGTATTATATTTTATCAAAAATGGAATATAAAGTAGACGATATAGTAAGTAAACTTCTATTCCCTTTTCTATAAGGAACCTAATACCACTGTTACAAGATAGCTAACGTTTTTTTTTATGTGTGGTAGGTATCTGGAATACCACAGGGATCACATCTAGGTCCACCAATTTATGATATCTATACCAATATTATAAAGAGGAAAGATTTTTTTGTTTGTTTGTTTTTACCGAATAGACTCCGAAACTACTGGACCGATTTAAAAAAATCTTTCACCATTAGAAGGCTACATTATTCCTGAGTGACATAGGCTATTTTTAAATCCCGAAAACGGGTCACGGGAGCGAAGCCGCGGGGAACAGCTAGTTTATTATATATCGGTTTACAATACAAAAAAAAACCTTGTGTTTTCTTTGCGAAAAGGTGCGTTTTGTACCATAGCCGAGATTTTACATTTGTAAAAGCATACAATTCCTACATATAGAAAGTTGAATGATTATTTCGCCATCTGTCGGTCTTCAAAAGATCGTCGAGGCAAGGTGCACCACATGCAGGTGTTTTGCTTTATTTTGTATCTATAAAAGATCGCATTGTCTTATAGAGTTGGATTTGAATGATAGAATATGTGGTCTGATTCAAAAAAATACATTTGCCAGAGATATATAGATAATACTTACTTTATTGTAAGCCGAAATTGTTACATAGCTGTTTTACAATATAGCAAATTTTCTGGTTACAATGGCGGTCTTATCTTTGATAGCCACATCTTCAAAAGGTATACCTAGGCCTATCACATTTTTTTTTAAATTTCGAAAATATATTATTGGTTGTCAATAGACAGCGATATACTCATCACATACCACAGCATACAAGAACTTATTATTTTGCATGCACAAATGCTCATGCAAACTGCACTACCACGGGGAGATAGCACCATTAAATGTAAAACTGCCTTTGCCCAAAAATTTTACACTTTCCGAGGACCCGAACTCTATAATAAATTAAATAAAGAATTAGGTATTTTCCATTACAATAAATCTAAATGTAAACTAATATTAACTAACTGGCTACTAAAGTTGGACTACACAAAAACAGAAGAACTGCTCGTCATAAAAACATAAATAATGTATCCTACCAACACCATACCTACTTTTTGAACCCACTCATATAGCTTCTCACCCTCTCAACACCTCACATACAAACACACACAAACATAAACACAAACTCACATATACACAAATTGACACTCTTACTTCACATAATAAAAAAAAACCTTGCAATTAAGTGTTTGCACTTGTAACATAAAAATTTCACTTTTGCAAAGAATGATTTATCTATAGTAATAGTTTTTGATGATATGTATAATTATTATTATTCTTTTTTTCCCTGTAGGGGGGAGTCTCTGGTGTCCTGAAATACAGGTTACGGCTTAGCTCAGGCACCAGTCTCCCGCAAATAACTATGTGGCATATCGTTATTATTATTTTTCCTTTTTGGGTTTTTAGTTGTTAAGTGTTATTTGTGGAAGAAAAATAAAGATGATTTTGATTTGATTTGATTTTGATTTGATAGTGCAGTTATGTGGGAGTTGTGGGACTCCAACCCACTAAAACGCCACGGTGTCCTCATGTGCCGCTTACGGAACACGGGCCGGCGTTAGCACTCACCACGAACCCGTCGCGGCTGTCCGTTACCGGACCCTCCTCTGGGGAGCACTCCCCATCACCGGCGCACCAGAACACATTGGACGCCAAGACCACCCCAGGGACCAAACGGGTCAGGTCAGTGGCCCCGCCACTTACTATTTTTCGGCCGCAGGGGAAAGGGAGAGCGGCCAGCGCTATACCGACACTCCTTCTCCCCTTCGGACCCACAACATTCGCCATCAGACGGTGGCGAGTTGGCGACCCCGTCTAGGCCGCGGAAGGTAGGGATAGCGGCGCATGGCAATACCGGCACTCCTCTCCCGCCACGGCATCGTACTCTCTGCCGCGATGCCTGCCATACGACATCGCGGCCCGCCTCAATTGCAATGTCGCCTTTGTTGCAAAGCGGCACCACAACCTACTTGTTTGCCGCTACGTCGTCGGCTTATCGACAAAAACCTCGAGGAGCGGGTTCCTCTTCGATTGACCGTGGATCACCAAGCCTCGATAATGTAGGAACCCACCGGGGTGACAGGATACTAGTACTGACTACAGGCTTTTTCTAAATAGTGTGTCCCAGCAGAGAAGAACTTTAAAATCAATACCTATTTAAGCAACCTTTGCCGCACTTTTCCATCTCCTACATCCCACGCCTGTCTTCTCCAGAAAAAATCTCATGTCCATATTAAATATTACTACCGTAACTACCCACACAAGTTCTCTATTCAGAGACAGTAATACGCACCCAATTTCCTTAATAACTTTATTCACAGCAATATTGAGAATTTTAGACGATTACGAATCACTGTCAATTAATTGGTTTTCATGTCCATGACAAGCCTGAAACGAGAAATTGCTAGATGTAAGTTGGTATCATCATAAGTTCTCCCCTTCGACCCCACCGCATCCGCCATCAGACGGTGGCGAGTTGGCGACCCCGTCTAGGCCGCGGAAAGTAGGGATAGCGGCGCATGGCAATACCGGCACTCCTCTCCCACCGTGGCCTCGTACCCTCTGTCGCGATACCTTCCATACGACATCGCGGCCCGCCTCAATTGCAATGTCGCCTTTGTTGCAAAGCGGCACCACAACCTACTTGTTTGCCGCTACGTCGTCGGCTTATCGACAAAAACCCCGAGGAGCGGGTTCCTCTTCGATTGACCGTGGATCACCAAGCCTCGATAATGTGGGAACCCACCGGGGTGAAAGGATATTAGTACTGACTACAGGATTTTTCTAAATAGTGTGTCTACCCCATCAGAGAAGAACTTTAAAATCAATATTTAAGCAACCTTTGCCGCACTTTTCCATCTCCTACATCCCACGCCTGTCTTCTCCAGAAAAAATCTCATGTCTATATTAAATATTACTACCATAACTACCCACACAAGTTCTCTATTCAGAGACAGTAATACGCACCCAATTTCCTTAATAACTTTATTCACAGCAATATTGAGAATTTTAGACGATTACGAATCACTGTCAATTAATTGGTTTTCATGTCCTTGACAAGCCTGAAACGAGAAATTGCTAGATGAAAGTTGGTATCATCATAAGTAATTCTAATATAAATTTTGAAACAAGAAGTTTTAGCCTAGCATTAGAGATCTAGATACTATCTCGCTTTTTAAAAAAACTATTAAAAGAGCATTATCTTTCCTCTCAAATCTGATTTTTATTTCAGTATCTATATATTTTAGAGTTATGTATTTATTTAAGTATATATACTTAAATAAATACACTTATACTATATGTGTATGTTTTTATATCTTAGGTTAGTCGTTCACTTTTCTACTCTGCCTGCTCTCACTCACTATTTGTCTACATTTCTTCTTCATATCTCCTTTTCGCGGGTCTGCTGGTAGAAATTTCTGAAGAAATAAGCAGTACCCTTGTACTCCTTTGTCATGATGGGTTTTCTATATGTATTTTCTGTGTGTACATTAATAATAAAATAAATAAGTTTGGATTTCCTGGAACCGAAATCTGGTTCAGTACTTTCAACATTCATTATTTATTAAGAACATTCACTAACTCATCAATCAGAAAGCCCATACTCGTACTAAAAAAACATTCAAATTCAAATCTCTTCAGCGACAGTCGCGACTCTATGTATATAAGTGTATAGTCTATGGTCGCGACAGTCAATGATAAAATCTTGAAAAATTTAAGAAATTACTTAAAGGTGTTTATGACAGATTGCGACTGCGATGCGAATGTGAACTTTCCATAATCATCAATGATAATCATACTGGAATCTTCTTAGGAACAAAAAATCTTTTTAACAAAAAATCCTCAAAATACTAGACTCAAAGTTTTTTTTTTGTATAGGTACTTTTCTGTTTGTTATTTCGTTATTTTTTTATTTATTAAAAAGGTGTCTTTTTCGCTATTCAGTTTACTTAATTTCAACAGAATCTGTTCACAATTGAAAATTCAGTGGGCAAATTATCTTTGCTATCTTTTGGAATGGAATTTATTTTTCAAATTTACCTACTACTGCGAAGTATACTCAAACCAAGAAAAAAATATTTTTTGAAATCGCACCACTATAAAACCGGCCAAGTGCGAGTCGGTCTCGCGCACGAAGGGTTCCGTACCATGAACTGAAATCACGTCTGTTGTATGGGAGCCCCACTTAAATATTTATTTTATAATGTTTTTAGTATTTGTTGTATATATAGATACAGCCTGGTGACAGACAAACAGACAGACAGACAGACGGACCGCGGAGTCTTAGTAATAGGGTCCTGCTTTTATCCTTTGGGTACGGAACCCTAAAAAGTAATGCGTGGTCATACATCAAAAAAATATACATGTCGAATTGAGAATCCTTAGTTTTCGTCGGTTAAAAAAATCATAAAATTTTGTTCTATGGCTCTAGACTGGTGACATTATATCTACATTAGCGTCACAATAGCGATTGGCAAACTCTCAAAAGGAGATGTTCCAGAAATGTATAGAGCCTGGGCCAGCTCTATGTACACTTTATGTAAAATTTGCTGTATATTATAGTAACTGTTTTTTATTGTTAATTTTCTTTAATTTTAATTCGTTTCTATGTAAACTCAAATTAACTTTGTCAAGTAGAGCAACACAATTTACAATTAAACATGGTGGGTCAGATCAGCTGTAGGCGAAAAAAGTTATTTTGACAATGACAGTATGCGAAGAATGACATTTTGACAGTGACAGTATGCGCAGAATGTCATTTGTTTGACATGGCATCGTAATAACTGCGTCAATAAAAACAACACTAATTCAATTGCAATAGAGAAGCAATCAATTAATGTCCGTAGTAGTAAAACAATCACTAAAAACTCCGAAACATATCCAATTCAAATTCGAAAAAAAAGAATGAATGAAAGAAAGAATGAAAAGAAAGAAAAGAATGACTCAAAGAAGTCACTTCTTAAAACTGTCAAAGTCGTCAGACGTCATGTCAAATACAACTGTCATGGCTGCCCTAAAAATAGGGTTATCTAATTAAAAAACTATAAATGATCATTTTTGTTACTCCTGTACCCTTCTTCAAATTAATTTGTTAGTATTTTTATGGAATTCCCCTATTTTTTTCCTATTTATCTATGTAGTGTACATAGTGATGGCCCAAAATCGAACATCTCCTTTATGGAAATGCCAAGCGCTATCGACAAGTCACGTGATCTATCATTTACAATTTGGCATTACGATAATCACCATCGCCGATAGCGTTACCTTTTGTGTAGAGCGTGTGAAGAAATATGGTGCTTACTAAATACTTATTGAGGATTTTCTAGAAGAAGTTGTGCAATTTTGAGAAGATTTCATCGTGTGGAACCACGTTCAACAACATTCACTGAACTGGAAACTGATTATCATCGAATTGTTCACTTTAAGAAAGAAAACCAAAGTTATAGATGCTCTCCAGCATATGAAACGACTGAAGTGGAAGTGGGCAGGTCACGTGGCAAGATTGACAGATGGAAGGTGGACAGAACTAGTCACAAATTGGCTGGGCCTAAGAGGCAATAGAGCCAGAGGACGCCCTAGAGAACGTTGGATAGATGAAATAAAAAGAAATGCTGGAGAAGACTGGAAAAAACTGGCGAAGACAAGAAAAACCTGGAAATTGTTGGAGGAGGCCTATACCCGCCAGGGGCTTTAACTAAGAAAATAAAATGTATGTAAATTTTTGTGTACCTAATGTTAATAAACTTTATGTATGTTAAGGAAATAAAAAGGTTTAATAATAATAATTCACTTTATATTTGCGAAGTTTTTAATAATCGAAACCTCTCAGGCATAACAACGAGTATTGCCAGCATAATACCACTTAACCTATATCTATTTCAATAAAATTATCAATCGCTTCCAACCGCTGAGAGCGAGACTTTCAAATGCTTTCCAATCGTAGCGAGTGTTATGATCCTAAACACTTTAGGACACTTTAGATAGTACGGATGACTGAATAATTTTAATTCGATTTATTTTAAATTTTCGTTTTGCGGCTTCCAAAATATGGAATAACTTGCCACCACCGATTAGAGTAATTAACACAGTACACGTTTTTAGAAGACGCTTACGGCAACAACAAAGGCAGCTAGATATGGTCGCACTAAATGTCTCAATTATATGATATTTTAATCTACCTACATAATCAGTATTTTTTATTCTTGCAATGTTTTCTACTAATTTTCACACTATTTATTTACTATATTATTACTATACTATATTTCAGACATCATTCTACATAGTCTTCACATGATCTAACCAAGATTTTGTCAGGACTTTAAAAGAGACTGTGACCTCTGAGTTTGTTTCGGCCTTTCTTCTCAGAGTAGTCAGATATAAGGAAACGCCGCCGCCGACATGTAAAAGTATTTGTACAAACCAACTTACAGAAATAAAATCATTTATCATTATCATTTATCACCGTGTGGGGTATCAAAATAAAGGGTTTTAAGAGGTGATTTCAAAAATATATTATATAGGTCTACCAGAATCTCATGGCAAAAAGGGAAATAAAAATTTGTTGTATGCAATACTGGGGAAAATGGATCAAACGATCTTGATACTGTTTAATTTTTATTTATGTCTTTAGTATTAATGAACATGAGGTACCTATATTATAGTAGTCACAACGGATCTTTGTGTCTTTGAACTTGGTCCTGCCAACCATTGCGTAAGAAACAGTTTGTCATCGAGTATACTGCATAGAGTAAGCGAGATAGGACGATGACAAAAAAGACAAAAGATATTTATTTCAACTGGGCCACCAAGCGGCACTTTTGAATGTCACAATTTAAATTTACATGGAATAAAAGTTGATTCTACCGTGCATTCGGAAAGTAGCTTGTTATGGAGAAGAATGCACAAGAAACTCCGTAAGCTTATGTGACATACATAAGCGAGTGAAAGAGACAGTTATACAATGCTATCTTCACCTTCAACATTGACACAAAAATAGCTACTGCGCGTCTTGCAACCAATTCAGAGACACAAAGATCCACTGTGAGTATTATAGGTATGTGTATGAATAATGTTGTTATACATCGTGTTCTTAACATACGAAAAATAAATCAATTGAATATTAATTTATGTACTAATTTATTATTTAGCATTTAAATTATACTAATAACTTAAAACCTCATTCAGAACTAGAAAACTAGAATACGATTCCATGAACTCCACTGGCATTTCAAAAACTTGTATCTTTGTAGTTTTATGTCATCTCTCTCCATCAAAATGGTTCTTTTTCATTGGCATTTAACATATTCAAAACCAATCTCTTTATGTATAAAGTCTGTAAAAAATAATAAAATGTATCATGTTACTTAAAGTCATTCATCATCATCAGTCTATATATACTTTTTTTATGTAAGTTTTATGGCCTGGTTGCTAGGACCTTTTAGCCACGTCTTTGGAAAGAGTTTTGGATCTTATATTTATTCTTTAGTATGCATTAGAATGCGGATGTAACAGATTCTAATGTTTTTTGGAGTATTTGGCAGCAAATTGTATCCAGTCAGTCTTCCCAGTAAGCTTTGCAGACGCAGTCAATACTACAATAAAATACACCGCTCCACTATCCCGAGATCGAGATCGCTTTTGTCAATGATTTTACAAATTGTCCAGTTGCGGAGACAGTTGAGATACAAAACTACACCAATAATATATCACAATATCCACTAGGAATCAATTTGCAAATAATATTAACAGCCACTGAACTTCACTCGACAAAATCCCGCCAAAAACTCCCGTCTATATACACGTCCCACTGCAGGGCGCAGATTATTACTTAATATTTTTCTTACGTCAAAGATTCTCAATCTCCGTTAAAATCAATATCTTGTCGAAGAATTAGTAACAGTTACATTACCATTTCCTTCCGGCCATCATTCGATGTGCCCTGACCTACGATTTACCATATAATAGTAATGGAAAGAAATTAATATTAAGTAAGAAAAATATAAATTAAACTAAAAGTATCAAAACAAGTCAGTCCAACTTACCGGTCCACTCGACGACGCACTTTAAAATCAAAGATTGAGTTTGATTTACGCCTTCTTCTTCCCTTATTTTATGATACACATTGAAAACAATATGTCTCGCATGAGATCGAAGTGGGTTTTTCGACATTTTCACAAAAATAACAAACTTTCCAGATAATATCAAAAAATTTCAGCAGCGGTTGACACATCAAGTACTTTGATTCGACAGGTGACAATTGACATTGCCATATGAAAATCACAATTTAAAAAAAATAAAAAATGCCATGAGATTCTGGTAGACCTTTACTACTAATGTTGGCGGTTTCGGAAAAGTAGGTATCAATGAATACCTATCAGATTTCGATTCACGGGTATCGGGAACTATACACACTGGCCGGCCTCCCCGGACCCGGCCCGACTTATCCCACAGAGTGTTTTAGCGACATAAATTGCCACCGTCTATTTACATTACTTTGTCGTGAATTAACATATCCGCGGGTATTCCCTAGCCAACCTGAATATCCCACAAAATACACAGTAAAAATACTGGTACCTACGCCTACGTACCCAAATTGGTGTACCTTTTTTAATAAGGGAAGGGATTTTTAATTATTTAATTCTTTTTTGTACAAATTTTCGGCTTGTTTCCGCCACGACAGACGTATAATTTAATTGTTATTATTTTTTCACGTTTTATAATAGAATTTACAATGGCCTTTAAATAAAAGGGTTGAGAGGTCGGCTCGGGTGGTTTGGTTTTTACTGGGAAAGAGCGTTTAAGTTTGATGTCTTTGAACTTTTGAAGTCTGTTTGTCAAAGTAGATCAGTTTTTTGTTCGCGTTCTTTTTTCTTTATGCCTTATTCACATTTTATGAGTTGTTGCTGAAATGTTCCATGGAGTTAATAATCCATGGAGTTTCTTGCCGGTTCTTCTCCATAGGAATCGACCAACCCGAACCGTGCACATTTTATCGACGTTTTATAAGTGCCCATGTAGGCCTATGTGAAATAAAAATTATTGATTCTTGATTCTTGAATGTCTGCAGAATTAAAAAGTTTACATCAGCAACGTGCTCGCTGTGATTTTTAATTTCATAGACTAAACTGACATTTGGGGGGTTCTCACTATATCGTTACATAACAAGTAAAATTTCAAAATTGAAAAAACCCCCGACACATTTATCTTGCGAAAACACCCCGATTCAAACAGTAAATCGCCCATAACTTTTGAACGGCTTAACCGATTTTATTCAAACATAGCTAAGAACACTCTCGACATAATCACCTTTAAACAAAATCGGTTCATTCGTTTAGGCGTTACGATGCCACAGACAGACACACAGACACACAGATACACAGATACACACCCCTTTTTTTCCGGCGGGGGTTAAAAATAGTGTTGTATGGCTATCCTGAGTGGTCGAAAGTTGAACGAAAATCGAAATAGATTGAAAATCGAACTATTTGAACGCAAAAAATACATTTTTAAGAAACTAACGGCTCTTATTTAGTTTCTACTCATTTACGTCAGACTTCATTTTATCGATCGCATTTATTTTATTATTGATTTCATATTTAACACAAAGTTTATGTACTATGCGTATGAATACTGTTATATTTAAATATATTACGTTTAAAAGGTTTATTTTCACAAATTAGTAAAATTAAATTGGGGAGTCAAGTCACATCGATTCGATGAATCACTGATTGAGCCTTACTTAAAACACTATGCTCCGCGCTTGCATCATTTAAAAAAAATAAGGTCATTGGCAACTGTCAGTCAGTGCTGCCAATTTAGCGCTTTCAGCGACAGATCTAGCGTTTTTTTTGTTCAATGGCGCTTTTTGAAACTCTGTACTTTCTTTAAAAAATAGCAAATGCGCAAATTATCAACTTCCTAACCACGTGTTGAGGAAATTTCATACACAGATAAATATAAATTCTAGTCCAAGAATTATCAAGAAAATTAAACATAAAATTATTTCGGCGGCAGAAGCAATTGTAGTAGAATCAGACGATGATTTATAAAATACTTACATTAACACGTTACTAATTTATTTTATTATTACATACCAAGTAGGTACTATACCTACTTATATATGACATATTCTGAATAAATAAAAAAAAATGCGCTTATACATTCATACATTTTTTTAATTCGGCGCCAAATTAGACCGTTTTTTTGAGAGCAGCCATTAACAGCGCGTTTTTGCTTAAACGAGTTTCAACACTGCTGTCAGTTTAGTATACAAAATTAAAAATCAAAATATAGCTGTCGGAAGTGACAGAATCTCGGCGATCAGGATCACAACACAGTGTACAACATGCCCTGTCCTGTCCACACATGTTGCCAACACGTGCCACAACACAACACACTGAGAGAACTTGTGCCAAAATCTGGATTTTTACATGCTGGTTCATTTAGCCAGATGATAGATTGCAGAAGCTTTAGACTGTTCATTATTTTGTTGTAAAGGTAGATTTTGTTTTTTACATGAATGTGTAGAATATTTACAGCTTTTACAAGGTTTATATTACCTTACCTAGTTTGAGAGACAGGGTTCATTAACGATGTAGGTCCTACAATATATCTATGTATTTTGTGAATACTAATTATTGCGTAATTATTTTGCGTACTTATGCAACTTTGTAAACATGAAACAATATGATACTATATAGCTGGTCTCATGATGGACCCGGAAGGTGGTCATAGCAACTCCACAACCAGACCAGATGGCACCATCGTTTTTGGGCTCATTGGATATTATGATTGACAAGTAATATTACATTCAGTACCTTTCAGTACAAAAAAAAATGTTAAATCAAAAAATCAAAAAACCCGATTGCTTCAAAAGCGAACTAAATAGTCGTAAACAAGGAAAAAATCATGCTGTGCAGTCGGAGGATATATACGCGCTGACCTGCTGAGCTGGCTGACCAAAACCAGAAGTATCTTCCTCCTGCCTCCTTTATAAGTGTTTTATATTTTTGAAATCACCTCTTAAAACCCTTTATTTTGATACCCTACACGATGGGTTTGGAAGAAAAAAAAATTTGGGCCCCCACAATATGGCGCCCAAAATCCGCCGTTTTTCTATTGTACAATTTTAATGTAGCCTATGACACTCGCAGGGTTAAGACGAATCGCTTGACGTATGAAATCGGCAAAAGCGTTTGGTCTCTGGAACGCCATATGGAACAAACATACATACATATATATACACATATAGACTGATAAACACATTACCCTCCTTCGGCAGTCGGGTAAAGCTTGTTTTATAAAGAATTCTTGCATTACTTATTTACCTACTTGAAATATCATTTCATGATTTTTAACAAAACAGGCCAACTTTGAGCAATCATGTTTCTTCAGCTATATACGAGTAAATACTATACGAGTTTAAAATTATTAATCCCCGACGAAAAAAGAGGGGCGTTATAAGTTTGACTGGAAGTTTGTGTGTTGCTGTGTATCTGTGTATCTGCGTGTCTGTCTGTGGCAACAAAGCTCCTAAACGGATGAACCGATTAAGATTTAGTTTCTTTTGTTTCGAAAGGTGATGTTGTCGAGAGTGTTCTTAGCTATGTTTGTATAAAATCGGTTTAGCCGTTAAAAAGTTACGGGGTGGGGTGTTTTCGGTTTTTTTTTTTAATTTTGTATATTTTTTTGTTTAATGATCCGCTCCTTAAATAATTTTAGCCATCTTCTCGTATGTTTACCTTTCCTATTCTAAACCGTAGTTTTTTTTTAATTATTTTTACATGGTAACATTTTTTTTTTTTTTTTTTTTTTGAAAAAACGTTGCCCCACACTAGGAATTTCTTCCTGTATCGTGGGTGCGTTTACAAACATATAAACTCACATACACAAACACCCAGAGCCGGAACAACTATCTGTAGGTCATACAAATATTTGTTCCGTGCGGGAATCGAACCCGCGACACGCAGCGCAGCAGTTAATCGCTCAACCACTGCGCCAACCGTGCGCCCATTAACAACAACAAACATTATCAACATTATTTATTTTGCTAATGACCAGGTACTTCCAAAGAATCGCTTGAACATACGTCCCTTTTTTTGTTTGTTTGTTGACACACATGTGCGTGGAGACGTATTTTACTACATTTTTAAAATATCATTAAGACTCTGCGACAATATAAAAAACGAACGAACGGATTTACCAAAAAAAGGGCGCTGTTTTTTCAGATTACTACATATAAAAACTGAGACAAGCTTAGCTTTATTATCCGTACGATAAAACATTCAGAAAAAAAGAATATATCACGTGTCATTTGTTTAAAAAAACATACGATATTTATATGAACTTGAAAAAACTAATCAACTAGGTACGCGTTTTCTGACCGTAGCTTTTAGGTATGTCGCAATTTTTTGAGATAGAATAAAATATTCTTCTTAAAAAAAAAGTTGAATAAAAAACCCGACTGCACAGCAAAATTTTCTTCTTGTTTACGTCTTTTTAGTTCGCTTTTTAAGCAGTCGGGTTTTTAGATTTAACTTTTTTGTTTATAACTTTTTTGTTATTTTTTATGGATTTGGTACTTTTATAAGTGCTGTATATTTTTGAAATCACCTCTTAAAGCCCTTTATTTTGATACCCCACACGATGGGTTTGGAAGAAAAAAATAATTTGAGCCTCCAGAATATGGCACCCAAAATCCGCCATTTTTCTATTTTCCAATTTTAATGTAGCCAGTGACACTCGCAGGGTTAAAACAAATCGATTGACGTAAGAACCATCAAAATCGGCCAACGCGTTTGGTCTCTAGAACGCCACACAGGAACAAACATGCATACATACATAGACTGGTAAATACGTTACCCTTCTTCGGCAGTCAGGTAAAAAAACCTCACCAGTTGCATTTCTTTGGGTACTCCTCAGGTATCAGAAGGGATTCTTCAATCAGAAATACCCATGCCACCAGTGGTCCATTCTGTAAACCCAAATTGTCTCATACCCACAATAAAAAAAGGTTGTATTAATGTACGCCGCTTATTACAGTCTACCGTCACTAAGTATTACAATAACCCTGTATTTTACCGCTGAAGCAATACTCGTAAAATCGACAGAAATAAATCTAACAACCCGTAAAAAAAGGACAGGATACCTGAGTTTGTCTGCACCTAGATTTTGGCTATCTCCTGGCAAGAAGAATTCTCTTTTGTTATTTTTTTTTATTGATTCGCTCGCGCTTGACCACTACTTCACCTGATGGTAAGCGATGATGTTGTCGAGCGACGGTGTAACACGCTTTCCTATAAGTAACCTATTCGCTCTTGACTTAAAGACCCCGAGGTTGTAGCTATCGGGAAACACAGACGTGGAATAAGGAGTGGAATCCCCTGCCGAATGCCACTCCTTAGCTGAACCCATAATGAAAGTATTTCCAAAAAGTTTAGTGCGTATTGGTGGAATGTCCACCAAGTACCGATGGCGCATCGCCGTACGTCTTGTAGTCCGATGATGAAACGGGCTAGGCGGAATTAGATCATGCAGTTAGACGTCACTTGCAATATTCTATGCCATTTCACCTCCACGCAAGTTACTACAGAATCCTCAAAAGTACTTGTGGTTATCTGCTTGCATTCCTAACCACTTCTCTATTTTTTACCCGACTGCCGAAGGAGGGTAATGTGTTTATCAGTCTATGTATGTATGTAAGTATGTATGTATGTTTGTTCCTATATGGCGTTCCAGAGACCAAACGCGTTGGCCGATTTTGATGAATGGTACGTCAATCGAAGCGTTTTAACCCTGCGAGTATCACTGGCTACATTAAAATTGGATAATAGAAAAATGGCGGATTTTGGGCGCCATATTGTGGGGGCCCAATATTTTTTTCTTCCAAACCTTTCGTGTGGGGTATCAAAATAAAGGGTTTTAAGAGGTTATTTCAAAAATATATAATACTTATATGTTTAAATGTACGTTATTCAAAAAAAAAAAATAACTAAAAAGTTATAAATAAAAAAAGTTAAATCAAAAAATCAAAAAAAAAACCGACTGCTTCAAAAGCGAACTAAAAAGACGTAAACAATGAGAAAATCATGCTGTGCAGGCGGAGGATACACCAGATTTTGCTCAGCCAGCCCGCGAATATGTATCTTCCGACTGCACAGCATGATTTTCTCCTTGTTTTGTTGACAGTACCAGATTCGTGTATCGACCTACAGAATGAGTTACTTTTAGGAACCCTGCTAAAATCTACTAGCAATACCTAGTACTTAAAAAGATACAGAAAACAAATAGTTACAGAGGAAAACAAACACGTTGGCCTGTGATGCAGATATGTATTTTATTCATTTTATTTTTGCTGTCAAAATATATATGTTTACAGTATGCAGCAGAATACTACAAATACTACAGCACACAGTATACCGGTAAAATGTAAATAAGTTTATAAAAAAGGTAACATAAAAATATTTTGTTCATTTTACTTCACTTTTTCGAAAGTTTAAAAAAAAAGATTTGATTAAAAGCGATACATTCAGTTAGATCTCCATTAATAAATCAATAAAGCCGAAACAGATTAACCAATTTAATTGGAAAATAAATATCCATGGAGGTTTTTCACTCTGGAAACCAAATAGGAAGCCATAATTTAGTTATTATTGGTTTAACACCAATAACGCTGCTTTTAAAACTGGTCATATAAATTCGTGTAATTTCTGCGTACATGTTCTCTTGCTCTTAGTACGTGACGTACACTTAAGGGACTGTATCCAAGATTTGTTGTAAAACATTGCAAACTAACTGTCCAAGGAAACGCTATAATAAGCGTTGTCTTGTTGAGCAAAAACAAATACCAAAGTCTTGATTGCTACTTGCTATACAGTCCGTATATAAAAAGTGGAAACGTTCCAGAAGAGTTAAGTAGATTGTGTAGAGATTGATGATTTGAAAGTTTTTTTTTAGGCATTCAGAAACTGGGCAAGCTCTTGTCAGAAGAAGAGTGTAGAAATGTGGAGACTCTTGCTTAATAAATGCCTCACTAGAACCGACGCGCCGCCGTTTACAAAACATTTGCTAGAACTCGGATCCATTCAAAAATCGAACAATATCAATAATATGGTTCAATATAAGCTTAGTTCAGGAGAGCCAAAAATGGCGCACAAAGGCCACTCCAGTGCGCTGTCAACTGGCGTGAAACAAGGCTTATCGTGGATATGCTGAGTGCCATCCGCTCAGCGATGATAGGCTGTCCAGGTTGTGATTCTATTTAATTTTATTCAGCATTGAATGCTAAAATGGATGAAATTACCTATTGATGGAAAATTACCTTAATCAAGGTGAGAAACTAAATGTAGAATTTTAGTTACCTTGTTCTATATTCACTACTTGGATAACTTACAATTATAAGACAAGTGGTAACTAAAATAATGTACAAACGCGTAAAAAGGGAAGAGGGAAAAAGTCTGGGCATCAAAAATTACTCCACGTAATTATCTATATCTATATCTATATATATAAAAGAAAGTCGTGTTAGTTACTTCACTTATAACTCAAGAACGGCTGAATCGATTTAGCTGAAAATTGGCAGGGAGGTAGCTTAGAACCAGGAGAAGGACATAGGGTAGGGTAGGGTAGGGTAGGGTAGGGTAGGGTAGGGTAGGGTAGTGTAGGGTAGTGTAGGGTAGTGTAGTGTAGTGTAGGGTAGTGTAGTGTAGGGTAGGGTAGTGTAGGGTAGGGTAGTGTAGGGTCGGGTAGGGTAGGGTAGTGTAGGGTAGGGTAGTGTAGGGTAGCGTAGGGTAGTGTAGGGTAGCGTAGGGTAGTGTAGGGTCGGGTAGGTTAGGGTAGGGTAGGGTAGGGTAGTGTAGGGTAGGGTAGGGTAGAGTAGGGTAGGGTAGTGTAGGGTTGGGTAGGGTAGGGTAGGGTAGGGTAGGGTAGGGTAGTGTAGGGTCGGGTAGGGTAGTGTAGGGTAGGGTAGGGTAGGGTAGTGTAGGGTAGGGTAGGGTAGTGTAGGGTCGGGTAGGGTAGGGTAGTGTAGGGTCGGGTAGGTAGGGTAGATAAATGTTTGGTCTTTTTATGGCAAAACAAAGTTTGCTGGGTCAGCTAGTATATATATAAAAGAAAGTCGTGTTAGTTACACTATTTATAACTCAAGAACGGCTGAATCGATTTGGCTGAAAATTGGTGGGGAGGTAGCTTAGAACCAGGAGACGGACATAGGATAAGTTAGGGTAGAAGGGTAGGTTAGGGTTGGGTAGAGTAGGGTAGGGTAGGTAGTGTAGGGTAGGGTAGGTAGGGTAGATGAATGTTTGGTGTTTTTATGGCAAAACAAAGTTTGCCGGGTCAGCTAGTAATATTATAAAGAGGTAAAATTGTATGTACGTTTGTGATGGGTAATCCCTGGCAGTAATTTCGGAATTTGACTTCTAAAACTTCATGCACAAAGGTAATATCGAAATGAATGCCGAAGGCCTTTCTTACTATATTAATAGTGCTCTAATTATGCGAATTTCAATATTCTTGAATCATTATGATACTCTTAGCTTGAAGTTATTGTTCCAAGTAATTGTAGGTACCTTTTGTGAAGTCTCCAACTCCAACTTTGATCTATAAACTCTATAGTAATAGGTCAAAATTGGTTGCCAAAGAGAAAATTTATTGAATAAAATTGTATTAAAGAAAGAAAGGAAGAAAAATATTTATTTGTGATCACGTCAGAAATGATGATATCCGCAGGAGAACCAAAGTTACCGACATAGCCCAAAGAATTGCCAAACTTAAGTGGCAGTGGGCAGGGCACATTGCTCGCAGAACGGATGGCCGATGGGGCCGAAAAGTTCTGGAGTGGCGACCGCGAACTGGAAGACGATACGTTGGAAGGCCTCCCACTAGGTGGACCGATGACCTGGTTAAGGTTGCGGGAAGGCGCTGGATGCGAGACGCACGGGATCGGTCAATGTGGCGACGCCTGGGGGAGGCCTATGTCCAGCAGTGGACGTCTTTCGGCTGAAATGATGATGATGATGATGCACAGGAGACACGAGATAAGTAAAAACACAAAAAAAGGTGTGCTAAGATATGAGCCTTTTTGGTCCCGTGCGAGACCAAAAAGGTGTGTAGCAGCGTGCAGCGATACAATGCGATGTGTGCTATTATTAACTTAATTAAGGAGCACTTTTCCGATTCTTTTTTTCTAAGAATCACACAAACGACGCAGATGTTCAAATGATCATCGTTTGTCATCATCATATACATCAGCATACAGTAGGCAGCTGGACAAAGGCTTCTGAAATCGCAAGCTATTCATCTCGATTCTCGGCAAGTCTCATCCAGCTTCTACTAGCCACTCTGCAAAGATCATCGCTCTACCTAGCATTTTATTTGTATTGCAAGACCTTACTTTTTGCCAATTTTCGTGTGATTCTAGGTCAACGGAAACTACTATATAGGTTTTCGACGCAAAACCTATAGAGTATTTCCGGTTGACCTAGAATTGTCAATTTTGGTTAAAAGCAAGGTCTTACTGCACAAGTAAAGGGAAAATTCCGAAAAAAAAAATATGTTTAAGGTAAATTTTGGTACTTACAAGTTTTCGCGAAAATCGAAATTTGCTTATATCTTCTTTTATTCTGGACCTTGATTTTTATTTATGTAATAGGGACTATAGACCTCAGCATCTGGTATAAGTTGAACTTGCTAGATCCACCCGTTCCTGAGAAAATCGGTGGCGACACATTGAAAGACGGACAAGAAAGTGATTTTTTAGGGTTCCTTTTTTTACTTTTTGAGGTACGGAGCCCTAAAAATGTCGTTTATAATCCACGAGGACATTACCAACTACATTTAAACCGATGTCGCGATGTCGGACAGATGACATATCTGAAATGTTTGACATACCAACAGGCCTTTGTGGTCATTGTGCCCCTTTGTCAGCAAAAACATAAAAAGGCGCTTTGATGTCAATGGAGTCACAGATATTTCATATCATATCAATAAATGAAGCCATTCCACTTTGAACTTTAATATTTTATTTGTGTCCTGTCTTCTATTATGTGCGGATTATGTAACACACAAGGAAGGGATTTAGTATGTAAGAAAGAGAACTATCCATCACCAATTGGCGCCGGGAGGCGCAATGGGATTCATTTGGGCTCCATACCTTTCAATAAAATATACAAAAACATTTAAAAATAAAAGTACTAAAAAGCCTCATACGAGTATAAAATTAGAGAACCCAGCGTGAGCGAGGCGCAAAAAAAATCGAATTCGCTTCGCTCGCTTTTGCATCCTTCTTCTTTTGTTCTCAAACTTTTCTACATAAGTTTCTATTTCGAATTATAGGCAGAACAGTTATATTGTGCGCGTAAGCAGAGACTTCAATGATATATGCATGGAATATGATTTAGATGCATTCACAATCAGTGTAAATTCAGCCAGAAGGTGTTTAAGCCTCAATTTTTTCAAGTAGCGGTAGATTATATTATCTTTTTCTGTTTTTTATTAATTTATAGTTTTCTTTCTCATCAGTCATATAATTTGCAAACCAAGTATTTATATTGCTTATTACTTTAATTAAAGCGGTGAGATTTTTGTTTTTGTGCTCACAACATAAATTATTATTATAAGTCTATACGTGAGGATTTGTAATTGGCTTTCTGTTGACTATGGTTTCCTTTTTTGTATGTATTTATTAGCTGTAAGTATTCCATGTACTAAAATAAAAAAAAAATAAGTAGAAAAATTTAATTCTACCTCTGTTTGAATAGGCAAAAGAAAATCTCGTTTAGGCGCGGAATATCCAATTCGCAAAATGTCCAATGAGTGCAAAGTGTTCAGTTTGCAGAATGTCCTGTTTGCAGAATGTACAGTCAAGGGGCAAAAGTGCAGTCATACTCTCCCAAAACTCAAATGGCTAGTTTTTGTAGGAGAAGTTAAATTATCCACAACTGATTTAATATTTTGTATAGTAATTAAATTTAAATATGTAAAAAAGTTAAAAACTAACAATAACAAGAAGAAAATTATACACAAGATCTCCCAATACGGCTGGTCCCCGCGGGAGTGATCGACTAAAACCCTCATTGCATTACAAAGAAAATTATAACATATCATAGAAAATTATAGAAATGCATGGAGGAGGCCTATGCCCAACCTTGGGTACCCAAAAAAAAAAAAAAACTTAATATCTCCCCTAGTCTTTATTAATATTGTTATTAATCATATTTTTAGTATTTTTAAATAAAGGTTTTTATTTTATTAATTAAATAATATCACAATGTCATTAGATATTACGTGGGACACTCAGAAAGTTTTGCGAAACTAAAAAAAATTGTTCTATACGTACATATATTTTTATTAAATCTTTTCAAAGTACTTTCCACCAGCCTCTATACAAAGATTCATGCGCCTAAACCAGTTTTCAAAACACTTTTTCCAGTCCGCCGCAGACACCTCGTTTACAGCCTGCTCGAACGCAGCCAGCGCATCTTCCGGCGACGAAAATTGTATCCCTTTGAGCTGATTTTTTATTTTTGGGAATAAAAAGAAGTCACACGGTGCTAGATCAGGGCTGTAAGGAGGGTGACCCAGGAGTTTGACTGGCGTGCTGTCCAGTAAGTCCCTCGTTTTGAGTGCGGTGTGCGCAGGTGCATTGTCGTGGTGGAGCAGTAGCCCGCGGAGCCCTGTGTTTGGTCGCTTGTTGCTTATAACAGAGAAAACTTCTGGCAAACATTTGGTAGTATACCATTCGGCATTAATGCTTCTTTGATCCCGTAAGGGAATTGATACCAAGTGGCCAGTCAAATTAAAAAAGCTAGCGATCAAAATCTTACCCCCGCTTCTAGATCGCTTCACTTTGGTAGGCGTTGGCTCATTTTGAAACACCCAAACAGTCGACTGGCGCTTGGTTTCTGGGTCGTATTGATAAATCCAGGACTCATCACCTGTAACGATGTCGTAAACATGCCGAGACGAGCCTGCTTCAAATTTGTTAAGCATATCACGGCACCATTCTACCCGGGCCTGCTTCTGAGCATCGGTGAGGTTGTGCGGCACCCAGCGTGATACTATCCTCCTCACGCGAAGATGGCTGTGTAGAATCTCGTGAACGCTTCCCGATCCAATCTTCAATATGTGTTGAATCTCCTGATATGTAATTCGCCTATTGTCTTGGATTAAATTTTTCACTGCTAGCACGTTTTCTTCGGTAACAGCCGTCAAAGGGCGACCGCTTCTTTCGTCATCCCCCAAAGTTGGTCGACCGCGCTTGAATTCGTTATACCAACGATACACGGTTGCCTTGGAAGGGCCTTCATCCATGAATGCCATTTGAAGTCTATCGTACGATTCATCCGGTTTCAGGCGACACTTGAAATCGTATAAAATCATAGCTCTAAAATGTTCCCGGCGCAGATCCATATTTCAGTGAGACACAATACTTTGAATTAACTCGCAAAAAATGTGGAGGGAAATTTTGAAATTGGAACTTACTTATTTTTACTTATAAATAATCATATTTTCGAAAAACATTATAACTGGCCAGTCTCCCATATATAAAAACTTTTTTTCGCAATACTTTCTGAGGGGCCTGGTATATCATAATATAATCTTAAATTAATGGCATGATCTAATTTAATTGATTTTGCTACATTCTAATATAATCATTTTAAAATTACTTAAAAAGTAAGTACATATTGAATCAAATATTGTATTGAATGTGAATAGATAATTTGAATATGAAATTATAATATAAATTGTAGGTATGTTTAATGTAGGTGTGATTCAAATTTTTTTTAAATGTTTACTGTTATTATATTGAAGTCGCAATTTTGTTCAATCATAATTATAACCTAAAATGTATGGCATGATCCAATTTAATTGTTTGTGTTGTACCTATTCTAATTTAATCATTTGAAAATTGTAAAATGTATTTACATAATAACATAAAAAAGAATCGTGTTGAAAATAGATTATTTTAATGTGAAATTGTAATATAAATTGCAAGTATGTTGAATGATATGTGATTTATTTTTAAGATTTATATTTTTTTAGATGTCAATTGATATCACATTGTTATCTAACACGATTGAAATCTTTAGGTAATTAGTTGCATGATTTTATTTAAATGATAATGTTGCATTATAATTAAATCAATGGTAAACGAATTTATGATTTAACTTTACTAAAATCATGAAATTCATTATTTTAGTAAAAAATGTATGTTCAATGTATGTGATTGCCTACAGTTATGTATTGAAATATTAAGGATATATAGTTTGTAATATTTTTTTCTTTTTGGGAATAAATGGCTTATTATTATTATTAATATTAATATAGTAATTAAATTTGTTTAAATTTGTTAGGCCATGTTGAGAGGATGAATGAAAGTCGACTAAGGAAAGATATTTACAAGGCAGACGTGAATGGAAACGCCGGGAGGGGACGCCCTAGGAAGACATATATAGACCTTATAGGTGATGTTCTTCAGAAAGGCCAAGTGCGCAGTACCTTATGGGTACTGCGCGACGTGTGTACCGACGTGTGTGTATGACTAGATGTATGAATGTGTGTGAAGCAAAAGAAGTATGTAAGGATCGTAGCAGGTGGCGTTCTTTGGTGTCTGCCTACCCCCATGGGGAAAAAGGCCTGAGTTTATGTATGTATGTTTATGTGTAAATTAAATTATAGATTATTCCTACTAACCACGAAAAGTTGAAATTCTGCTGCCTTCAAAAAAAAATTGCTGTTTTGGTAGAGTGTGACTGCAATTTTGACCCTTATAGTACAGTCGCAAAATGTCCAGTTCGCAGAATGTACTTCGCAGAATGTCTGCTAACTGGACATTCTGCGAATTAGAAAATCTGTTATATTTATAGCGGGTTGCTGATGCACCCCCTGAAACTAGTTCAGCGGGTCGCATGCAATGCGAACAATGCTCTTCAACTTCTCGAAATGGAGAATTTATATTATAACAAACATTACGACTGTATTCCCCGGGATTGGGTAGAGGGGCACCTATAGTACCAACCACAGTGAAGAGTTGTTTTTTAAAAGTTTTCAAAAGTTACCAACAAAACTTTTAATTCTGCCCTAATAAATGCTTAGGTATTTGTAGTGCGATAAACCAAGAACTAATGATTTGTTCTACATAATTCAGAACTTTTGTTTCGCAACGTACGGACGGTGAGGTAAGATAGAAACTTTTGGCATGCCTCACTGCCAGCTTATAAGCTATTTATACGAGTAACTGTGTAAGACAGTCAGTCAGTTAAGCTCGTAATTAACTTATACATCAGAAAACCTTATATACAAGGTTATTGGTAAAATATTAAAACTTTGCAGGGGGGTGACCATAAGCTCTTAGAGTAAGGTTATTTTGAGTGTGTGTAAGGGACAGATGTATATATCATGTATACATCTGTCACTTACTTGATCTCAAAATAACCTTACTCTAAGAGCTTGTGGTAACCCCCCTGGTCTGTATTACATTCTACTATCATAAAACAAAAACTTCAACAAATATTCAACAACAAAAAAATCTGCAGATCCATCTCGCGCACAAATGTATGGATGAGCGGCTTTTTTTGTTGAATTTTTAAGTTTAGAACAAAATTTGTTGTTTATGATGATAGTAATACAGCAATGCAAGGTTTCAAGGTTTGTCCCTGTTCGGGCGCCAATGTAACGTTGGATCGGGTTTGGGTAAATAAAGCGCAACATCCCAGTACACAATTGTTTGTTTTTTTTTGTGTTTTACCAATAAACCTGTATATCACCTAGGTCTACGAAAAAATAAATAATACATACATACATACATAAACTCAGGCCTTTTTCCCATGGGGGTAGGCAGAAACTTTAGAACGCCACCTGCTACGATCCTAACATACTTCTTTTGCTTCACACACATTCATACATCTAGTCATACACACACGCCGGTTATGGGTACTGCGCACTTGGCCTTTCTGAAGAACATCACATATAAGGTCTATATATGTCTTTCTAGGGCGTCCCCTCCCGGCGTTTCCATTCACGTCTGCCTTGTAAATACCTTTCGTTAGTCGCCTTTCATTCATCCTCTCAACATGGCCAAACCATCTTAACATACTCTTTTCAATTTTAGTCACTACATCATCTTTTAAACCACAACGTTGTCTTAGTCTTATTATCTATTAAATTAAATAATAGTTATTTAATTTTACGCAGACCTAAGGACTATCGTTAAATCAATCCGTTTGCCTAGCCTATGCTAAGTCTATGTTGGGTTTAGCTTCCAGTCTAACGGAGGCAGCTGTGTACCTACCAGTACTTTTACTAACTATTTTGTGTTTAGCTTCCAGTCTAACGGAGGCAGCTGTATACCTACCAGTACTTTTACTAACTATTTTGTGTTTAGCTTCCAGTCTAACGGAGGCAGCTGTGTACCTACCAGTACTTTTACTAACTATTTTGTGTTTAGCTTCCAGTCTAACGGAGGCAGCTGTGTACCTACCAGTACTTTTACTAACTATTTTGTGTTCAGCTTCCAGTCTAACGGAGGCAGCTGTGTACCTACCAGTATTTACTGCTTATTTGACCTCCACAACCCACTGGGTAGCACGATACCTCATAGCAAAACTGGTGTCAGTATTTTATTTGGCTTCCTTCTACCGTAACGGCTATCAGTGATCTAGATAAGACAGCCGGGACCAAAGTCTTAACGAGGCGTGGATGCGTCTCTCTCATACTTAATACTTATAAAATATAATATTAAAAGAGGAAAGATTTTTTTGTTTGTTTTTGTCCCTAGACAAGTTACAAACGTTTCGTATCGAATATCTTTCTACAATCGTTAACGCCTTCCATTTGTATGGTCTGACCACGTGACTTAAGACGGTACCCTGACCAAAAAATCGGCATGAGATATGAGCGTTCCTATTGGTCTAGCGGCACTGGTGGCGCATGAATTACAGTAGTGAATACGCCCAGATTTTAGAATAAAATCTTTATAAAATCGAATTTTGGTCTTTTGAAAAAAATAATTCTACAAAAATGTTCGTTATTAAATTGTCTATCCATTAGTGTTAGTACAAAAAATAATCAATGAACACTTTACGAAGAGATGCATAATATCAATAATTATTTCTCATTTTTATGTTTTTTTGCAAGTAGATTAGTGAAATATATACAACATTTAAAAAAAAACTAAATCTGCCATTTTAGAATCAATATTATGTAGAAATTTAATGTATTTTTATTAATTGATATTTCTTTTTAAATAACGAGTAGATAGCTCCTAAAAACAGCACAAAAAACGGCTTGCGCGGCGTTTTGCTCGGGGTACCGCCTTAACGTTCAGATGTGTCTTTCCCATACATTGATTCGCACACTACTAGCGTTATCGATTGTAGATTGTCAAACTGGACTGATTTTAAAATTCTTTCATCAATGGAAAGCCTCATAATTCCTGAGTGGCATAGGCTTTTTTTAATCCCGAAAACGGGCCCTGTGGGATGGTCTACGTGAGCAAAGCCGCGGGGAACAGCTAGTATGAAATAAATGGACGGTTACCCATCCACAGATAGATCCCAGCAAACTTTAGTGAACCTTGAAGATCAACCCATGCGACTGTTATTATTCATCCACGATTTCCTCAAGGTACAAGGTATCTACTATCGTTAAACAAGTTCATAATAACATCTAATGCTAAAGTACTCAGGAGCCCCAGCTTCTATGACATAACAGCTTATTTACCTGAGAGCCCGAGAGTCTCCGCCCTCGTTAGAGTACGTCATTTACATAAAACTGGTATCACATTGCATCGACCATAACTGCTTACTTAATTCAGTATTCTGGAGCACGAAACGATATATAATTTTGGTGAACTATGTGAGAACTTATTTTGTCTTTGCAGTCTACAGAGCCTACGGTAATCCCGCACAGAGTACAATAATATACAGGGATGAAAATCTAACATACTGAGATTACAAGATCAAAAACAAAATCAATAATTTTTTTTCACTTAGGCCTACATGGGCACTTATAATATAAAAAGTCGACAAAAGGTGCACGGTTCGGGTTGGTCGTTTACTTTGGAGAAGATTGGAGAAGAACCAGCAAGAAACTCCATGGTTACTCTTTTAAAAAATAGGTCGTAAGAAACTAAAAAAAAAAGATTATATAATAAACAAACAAAAGATAAAAACACGAGATAAATTGTTAACAAGCATCTAGAAATCTAAGATCAAGAAAAACTTATCTAGATTTTATAATACAGAAATATGTACTTTTATAACAGACACCTAAATGCGAAATATTTGTCCCATTCTAAACATTTTCGCAAAAGGGTGTACGTAACAGCGCGAATTTCGCTATGTCCCGTTTTAATAAATCTCTATTTACAATTCCACGCTCGGCGAGTGGAAAGGCTTAAGCCAAGACATTTTTCTTCATTCGCAAGTGTGTGCTAACAAAGTCGGTGTCGCCGACGCCGCGGTTGGGGACGTTTACCCTTCTCAATCTCAGAGAATTCGGTTTTACAATCATAATGTAACGCGGAGGCAGCGACGGGCGATGGCGGACCAAAACTTTTATTTTAATCTCCTTTTATTAAATCACTCGAGGGGTAAGTCAAGAGACGCAATTTGTAACATTGTTACACATTTGGCATTTCATTATTATGTGTTTGATTAGACTTTATCGTTCTGCTATGTTTAATGGCAGAATTATTTTAGACGGCTTTTACGTTAGTACCAAAAGGTGGCAACTGAATTCCATCTAAGTCTTACAAGCAACATGAACGTTACAAACAATTAAAATATTAGTCATTTATGGGCCGATTTTTCAATAGTCTGATAACTTTTAACAGAGGAATAAAACCGGCCAAGTGCGAGTCGGACTCGCGCACGTAGGGTTCCGTATCACAAAAAAAACGCCAAATAAAAATCACGTTTGTTGTATGGGAGCCCCAATTTTTTTTTATTTTTATTTGTTGTTATAGCGGTAACACAAATACATAATCTGTAAAAATTTCAACTGTCAAGCTATCACAGTTAATGAGACAGACAGAAAAACGGACAGTGGAGTGTTAGTAATAGGGTCCCGTTTTTACCCTTTGGGTACGGAACCCTAAAAATTACCGTTTGACATATTTTCTATACAAAGCCTGTCAAACCTCCATTTCTATTCCTCAGTTGTAAGTTGTCAGAATATTGAAAAATCGGGCCTTAATTAAATAAACAGAAAATTCTATTATATAATATTTGCTTGCTCCAACCGTTCATTTGAATGTCACAGATATTTTGAACGTTGACCACGTACCCTGATTCTGTATAACGAAGATGACTTTATAACTTACTTAGAGGCCGTGTTATCTGAATACTAATGAACAGTCTCTTTGACGAAGAACAATCGCCTCGAATGCAGTCATTCCCTTCAGAATTTACAAAATTTTACTTTTATCATTTGTAAGACAAACAGATGGATACTCCATTGTGTCGAAGTACTTAGTTCTTAGGCCGTTTGCTCACGACGCGACACACGACACCGCAAAATGTGGTCACGATTAAGAGCTCCATAAAGGTGAACGGCAGATTCCGTACCGCATACTTTTTTTGTTGTGCGGTTATAGAATTTGTACCACATATTAAGGCAACTAAGCCATTTATTGTCATGTAAGTTAACTATTTTTAGGACTTCGGATTAATTAATAATATCAGTAAAAAGATTTTAATAAATAAACGTAATAAAATCGCACATTAAACGCAGTTATGTTTTAGAAGTTGCCTTGTGTAAAATAACACAAATATTGAAATGTTAATTAATCATTTAGAAATACGAATAACACTAAATATAATCAAACTCATAATTATCAAACTGTTGCAATCCGCTGCTGGACATAGGTATCTTATAATGCCCTGACTAGGTACAATCCTCATCTCAATCTACCTACTTAATGGTAAGTAAAACACTACAAAGATAGCAAAAAACAATTAAGAACATTTACTTTACACATTATGTAACATTTACGTATATGTAACATTGATACACTAGTACATAACCTCAAAAAATAAAACTGGTTATAACTTTTACGTCCCAAGTTCTAAAAATCTGAGAATTTAAAAAGGGATTATCTATCATATAAACTACCAATTACGACAAAAAATATCCCAAAACACGAAATTTTATTTGCGGTACGAAACTCCCATACAAGCCTGCCATTCGCCTTTGTATGGACCGTTTGTTCATTGCACGACACCGCACCACACACGACACCATTTTTGTACGGTTTGTAGGCTGTCTAGTCGTCGATACCGCTATGTCGTCGCGGTTTTTTGGGGTTCCGCAGCCAAATGGCAAAAAACGGAACCCTTATAGATTCGTCATGTCTGTCTGTCTGTCTATCTGTCCGTCCGTATGTCACAGCCACTTTTTTCTGAAACTATAAGAACTATGCTGTTGAAACTTGGTAAGGAGATGTATTCTGTGAACCGCATTAAGATTTTCACACAAAAATAGAAAAAAAACAATAATTTTTGGGGGTTTCCATACTTGAAACTGAAACTCCAGTTTTTTTTCATCAAACCCATACATACGTGTGGAGTATCTATGGATAGGTCTTCAAAAATGATAATGGTTTCTAATATCATTTATTTCTAAACTGAATAGTTTGCGCGAGAGACACTTCCAAAATGGTAAAATGTGTGTCCCCGCTCCTGTAACTTCTAAAATAAGAGAATGATAAAACTAAAAAAAATATATGATGTACATTATCATGTAAACTTCCACCGAAAATTGGTTTGAACGAGATCTAGTAAGTAGTTTTTTTTTTAAACGTCTTAAATCGTAAACCGCAATTTACCAAGTACGGAACCCTTCGTGCGCGAGTCCGACTCGCACTTGGCCGGTTTTTTGTTGCGGTGACGACTTAGCGGTTGAAAAAAACCGGTGTGTGTTTGTTGACGACACGACACACCGCACCGCACGATGTAGCGTTACGTATAGCGCCGGAGAGCTATACGTAAGCCACGTTAATAAAAATTAAGTTAAAAAGATAAAAAAAAATAATAAAAAAGGATATAGCAGTATAAACTTTAGGCCGGCTTCAGACGTCGTGGGCAGCTAACCGTAGGTCGGGCAGGAAGTCGTGGAATGCCCGAGGTAGGCAGGTGAGCAGGCACCACGACGGACTTGCAGGCAATCGGGCAGGTAGGCAGGTCAGCAGACACCACGGGTAGGTGGTCAAGCCAGGAAATCAGTCAGGTAGGCAGTAGAGTAGATAGCAGGACGGATAATCAGGCAAACGGGTAAATACGTAGGCTCCGAGGTGTGTGGAGGCCGGCTATGGCTCAATACGCCAAACAGCGAGGCCTTTGATGTCACGAGATGGCCGTTGAGGGTAAGTCTCAGGAAATAATGCTCTCGGGAACCACACAAAATATATATATATTAACTGGTGCACTTCAAACAATAATAGTTTTTACATAAGCGGATAATTCACCGTTTTTAAGAGTTCAAGAGTAGAAAAATACACTTCGTATTCTAATACACAGTATATCCACCACTGTCCGCGTTCAGACCAGTTCCAAGACTGAAAAAAAAGCTGAAGCCCGTTTTTCATTCGATTTGCAATCCTTTCTGAATTTCAAATTCAAATCTCAATAAGACCAAAACGAATAAAAACGGCTTTACCAAGGCGGGTCAGTCTGCTCTGACCTTACAATAATGTACAACTAGCTTAAGGAAAGGTCTAGGTATTATAGTCCATGGTACCTATGGTATGTCTATGGCTTTAAGAAAATAAAATAGACAGACAGCTGTCATGTCAGATAAAACGTCACAGTAGAAAAATATTACAAGAAGAATTATAAATTACGAATATAATTTAAGTTTAGATATTTAAAACAGTCAGAAATAACTAAATATGCTTTCCAGATGTAATAATACAAAGAATATATATAAAAATGAGTTACACAAATTGATGCGATATCAAAAGATGTGAAGATGGATTGTGGAGTGTTATGAAACGTAAGTAGATCTTTAATAAATACCACAACGACTCACGCTGTGTACACACTCACGCTCCTATAAAACAATACAAGTGCAACGCAGTGTCGTTGCAGAATCGTGCCTAGTGAATAAACGAACGGACGACAGACCGTATTTGCTATCCAATTGTTTTTAAATAATCCACCATACATTTATTCCAACACCGGGGTGATTGTTTTAGACCATATAGACTTCTCTTGAGTCTACACACCTTATTCGATCCATCGCAATAGCCATCAGGCTGATTCATATAGATTTCTTCATTCAATGAACCATACAGGAATGCGGTTGATACATCAAACTGTGTGAGTTTTAAGCCTTCATTTGCAGCAACGCTTAGGACAGATCTTATCGTTGTCATCTTAGCAACTGCACTGAAAGTCTCATCATAGTCAATGCCCTTTTTCTGTGTATATCCTCTAGCAACTAGCCTTGCCTTGAATTTTTCTAGTGAGCCATCTGCATTGGTTTTAATTTTATATATCCATTTACATGATATAGGCTTTCTGTCTCTTGGAAGATCAACCAGTATCCAGGTTTTGTTTTCCTTTAAAGACTTCACCTCACTATCCATTGCTTTGACCCACTGATCTTTATGCGAACTAGTAATTGCTTCTTTGTAGGTGTTGGGTTCATTGATCCCTTTAAAAACATCAGCTAACATGACATAATCTTCAAATCGAGTAGGCGGTCGTATCTGACTTCTATCTCGTAGAGTCATTCTATTAGTTATCTCAGCTATATTATCTGAGTGTTCTGGTGCCTCATCATCAATAACATCATCTAGGGCATCTTCATAAGGAGGTGATCCTGGCAGTGATGCTTCTAGTGATCGTTGAAATGGTTCAGTAGGGTTATCTTGGCTGCTTTCTACTTCCTGACTAACAACTGGATCCGACGATGTGGAAGGCATAGTCGAGCTAGGCTCATCAGGGCTACTTGAAGTGCGATCTGAGCTGCTTTCGGTACGATCATCCTCCCTTGCATTACACATCGGTGGTGTTGAAAGTGGAAAATAGATTTTTACCGAGGGTTTTTCTTCTGAATCTTCGGTAAGGCCAATAGGCGTCAGTACTGACTCATTAAATGTAACATCTCTTGATCTTATGAGTTTACCATTGTTATTCAGTAAGCGATAGCCTTCGTCACCGTCATATCCGATGAGAATACATTTCTCGGCCTTTTTGGATAGCTTTGTTCTCTTTTGTTGAGGAACATGAGCATAACATTCACATCCAATTATTTTAAGGTGACTGATTGTTGGCTTCTTCTTATACCACAACTCAAATGGCGATTTACCATTTTCTAAAGTTGGACCAGTTCTGTTTAAGACGTATGCAGCGGTGTTAATCAATTCTGCCCACGTAGCAAGGGGTAACTCTTCATGAGCATGCATCAATGTGCGAGCTGCTTCGACTAAGGTTCGGTTTTCACGTTCACTGAGCCCATTTTGTTGTGGCGTGTATGGCATCGTGAGCCTTTGTCTTATTCCAGCTTCTTGTAAAATGCACTTGACGTTCTCATTATTAAATTCGCCTCCATTGTCGCTAAGAAATTCTTTAACAGTATGTCCAGCCACTTTACATTCTTGTAACATTTGTCGGAGCTTTAGGTGGACTTCCGATTTCTGTCGCATGAAATAAACGTGTCGGTATTTGCTGTAATCGTCTTTGAATAGAACGAAGTAGCGAAATTTGTTGAAGGAAGGGGGAAATGGACCGCATACATCAGCGTGTATAATTTCCCCAGGTACTTTAGCTCGTTCTCTCGTTCCAAATACATGTCTGTGTGTTTTACCATAAATACATCCAGTACATAATTCTGAATCCAGACGAACTTTAATACCGAGTTCCTTTTCAATTACTTCTTTAACGTGTTTCTTGTTCTGATGGACTAATCGTTCGTGGTAAAGTTGTAACAAATTATCTGTTGACAAGACGTTCAAATCTGGTATTGGCTTTGTAATAGTCTCTACATTAAGCTTATACAAGCCTCCATTCTTGACTCTTTTGCCAGTCAGTATTAACTGTTCAGCAACTTTCAGCAAGCAGTGATCCCTTTCAGACATGAAAACACTATTGTCTAGTCTGTCTTGAGCGGCCAGTACTGAAAATAGGTTTCGCTCTATATCAGGTACGTACCATACATCACAGAGTGTTAATCTGGATTCTCTACCATTGATAACAGTGTTTAACTCTACAGTACCTTTGCCAACAGCTTTAACAGCAGCTCCATTAGCTGTAGTCACTGTCCGAGTATCATTAAAAGGCTGAAAACTAGCAAAATAGTCGTTTCGACAAGTGACATGACTCGTTGCTCCATTGTCGACAAACCAACTTGTGGTATCGCTGTTTGTATGCATTGAATTTACGTCGGAGGTGATGGTGACTGGCAAGAGCATTAAGTTGAGATTGCTCGGCTGTTTGTTTTCTGGCTTGGATGGTTTCCCGTCAGCTTTCCATTTATGGCATTGTCTGACCTTATGACCGACTTTTCCACAGTATCCACATTTCTTTTTTGACTTATTACTGTATTGTACATTTAGAGCTTCTGCAGGACCTTCGTGTCTCAACGAGATAGAGCGCTCATAGGCACAGAGTTGCGTCGTCAGATTTTCTATTGTTTTGTCTGTCTTTGACATTAACATCCAGCTCGATTTGAAAGAGAAGTAGGTTTCAGGTAGAGTATCGAGAATCTTACAGATTAAGAGGATATCTGGTAAGTCGTATTTCTCTATTTTCATTAGTTCAGCTTTCAAATCTGACCAAAAGGTTTTGATTTTTGAGACATGAGTCGTAATGTCGTGTGACGGATCTTTACGATAGCCGAAAAACTCCATACAAAGGGCGTAACTTTTGTCTTCAGATGTGCCTTCGAATAAACGATGCAATTCATCCCAAACATCTTTAGACGAGTTGAAGCGCATGATTTTTTTAAGAGTTTCGTCTGACATATTCGCAGTAAGTAATAGTAATGCGGAACTATCTATTTGGTTGTATTTATCAAGAGCCGTTTGGTATTGCGAAATTTCTTGAGGATCGATAGTAATAGGTTTCACAGGTTTCACTAGTGTACCAGTAACTGCATCTAATCCGCCGGGCATACCTCTAAGTAGTAGCGTAGCCTTAAATTTCCATGTAGACCAGTTTTTCGTGCCTTCCAGGTGGCCAATATCAATTTTACAACTTGGCGATTGCATTTTGAAATTTTCCTTGCCGGAACGCTTAGAACAATAGGTCAGTTACAGACTCTGATTTTATTATTTTCTTTTTCCCTTAACCACGCTCTGCTGCCATGTTAAAACTAGTTTTTAACTAATAAAATAAGGAACGTAGATTGTAGTGACAGGAAAAATATAATTGACATGTAACAACGGTTGCTAAGTATTGAGATGACAAAGTAAAGGTTTATAAAAATATAAAGAGGTATTAATAAACAAGGTTTCATTCTACTCTTCTTAACATGCTTAAGAATTACAAACTGTTAACCCTAGAATCCAGAAGACTGCTTCTCGGAACAATGTTTCTACATGGTATTGTGCATAACAAATATGATTGTACAGACATAATAAATAAAATTTGTTACATCGTTCCGAGGACAGTAGTGCGTAGACAAGCGCGTTCATACCGCCTACTTTCTATTAATATCAGGCACGTCTGTAATTCAAATGCTGGCTTTCGCGCTCCTCTGCGCCAACTTGTGGATTCCTACAATACTAGATTTGAAAACATTGATATTTTTAATCTAACAGCTCATCAATTTAGGAAATCTGTAGTCGATTCCCTTCTCTATTAGCCTTATTAATTATCAAGTGGTGTATTTTTCTTTTCTTCTCTTTTTGTTTTCTTAATTTTGTTGTTAGAAAGATTAATTTAATTAACGATTTATCTTTCACTCATGTATTCTCTTTTTTTTAACACGTAGCATTAATAATCATCAAATTAGTAATAAGTGGATAATGTTGCTAGTAGTATAATAAGTATTTTGTTTAATTAGATAGTATGTATCACATTTAATTGTACTCCTGTTTTTTATCCCGAAATAAAATAAAATAAAATAAAAAAGTATGCAGTGTGTCGTGTGTTAAAAATCGTGACCGCAAATCGTGTCGTGCTGTGCCTCGTGAGCAAACGACCTTAGCATTATCGCGATGTCGTCGAGCTCTCTATGAGGGCTTTACAGGAGGAAAGAGCTTTAAAATAATAGAATATAACAAGCTCGCTAAATCTCATCGCCTTAACGTAAGAACTGTGAAATTGGACTTTCAGCGGATCACCGCAGGTTATTATTATAACTGGAAGCTCCTGAATATGAAGTAATTATGTTGACGCCGACACATTATCTGCCAACCGTAATTATTTATTTTATCATCATCATCATTTCAGCCACTGCTGGACATAAGCCTCCCCCAGGCGTCGCCACATTGACCGATCCCGTGCGTCTCGCATCCAGCGCCTTCCCGCAACCTTAACCAGGTCATATACCGGACCTCAGCCTATACGAGATTAGGATGGCTCTGAAACAGCTTAAAAACAACAAGGCGCCGGGTGATGACGGAATCACGGCTGAACTCCTGAAGGCGGGTGGAAAACTGGTCCTCAAGGCCCTTCAGAAGCTGTTTGATTCCGTAGAACTCGAGGGCAAAACGCCACAGGCATGGTGCAGGGGTGTGGTGGTACTCTTCTTCAAGAAGGGCGACAATGCCCGGCTGAAGAACTATAGGCCCATCTCACTTCTTAGCCGTGTCTACAAGTTGTTTTCAAGAGCCATCACGAATCGTCTCGCGCGCAGGTTTGACGATTTCCAGCCTCCCGAACAAGCCGGATTCCAAAAAGGCTTTAGCACCGTAGACCACACACATACGCTGCGGTAGGTTATACAGAAGACCGAAGAGTATAACCTGCCTCTCTATTTAGCGTTTGTGGACTTCGAGAAAGCCTTCGATTCGATCGAGACTTGGGCTGTACTGCAGTCCCTCCAACGGTGCCAGATCGACTATCGGTACATTGAGGTGTTGAAGTGTTTGTACATAAACTCCACCATTATTTATTTATATACACTTTATTGTACACTATAATATACAAGAACAAAGAAACTTAATACTAAAAACATACAATGGGCGGCCTTATCGCATACCGCGATCTCTTCCAGGCAACCTGGAATGGACAGAGTTTACCTGGACATGACATGGGGTTGTCATTGGTGCGAAAATACCAACAATGAACATAATGTAGATACAATAATACTTACTAGAAACACAAATACATACATATCCTAAATAATAGATACATAAATACATACATAAGTAATATAATAAGCAATTAAAATAAATTATGTACGACATTCATAGCACATCATCATCATCATTATCATCAGCCTATTAATGTTCCCACTGCTGGGACACAGGCCTCCTCTCTGTGAGAGGGAATGGGCCGTAATCCTCCACGCGGGCCCAGTGCGGGTAGGTGGATGTCACATGTCTTCGAATTTTTGTTTCTAGGACATGCCGGTTTCCTCACGATGTTTTCCTTCACCGTTTTGAGAGCAGTGGTGAAGAAATAATTTACACAAAGTAAAGCGCCTGCCTGGGCTCGAACCCACGACCTACAACTTGTAAGTCGCGGCCGATACCACTGGGCCACCACTGCTCATAGCACATTATTTCTAATTCCTCAAGTAAATGCCCCCAATGCGTTTTATATATCTGAAAGCACTACTCGTATTCAAGAGTAAAACCACCTCCATACGTTGTCCGCCGGGGTCACTCATAAATTTCAATGTACTATTCTGGCTAGCGTACTTTAAGTGAAATATCTACTCCATTTAGGGATCCAAATAGCTAAACTACTTGATGAATTCCAATATTCTTACGTGACTCACTATATAAAACGCAGGTGCTTTTATGAACGTCATCTTTGATCTCGATGCTCGCTCGTAATTGTTTATTAAGTCTAGTCGAAAATTCTTCCATACAAATGTAGTCTAGAGATTACTCCACTGTTTGACGATGGACGTTCAAAATAAAAATAAATATATCAATTTGTCTCATCATTATCTAGTCCTGTATGGAAACAAAAATGTAAAAAAATAATATATTTGAAAGTTATAAGCGTCAAAAGTTCCATATTTCAACACTAATTTTAACGCATCTTTGGGTGGAAATAAATACCATAAGAAGAAGGAAAATTGCAAAAATGCCTCCATACAGGGATAGATTAGTAATTCAACAATGCAAATAATGTTATTTTATAAACATAATGTTATTTTATATACATTTAGTTGTTTTTTATATCTAGACTCCCAAAGGTCTGTTTATAAAATTTCGCGCGCTCGTTTTCGTCCTAAATCATCATCCATTTCGATACAAATTTGCAAAATTGCTAATTCGTACGCGGACTAGCTTCTCACTGCTCATCACAGCATCTATTTCTTTCGCACGTGTTGTCGGATGAGATAGCATGCATTTTAACCGCGCGCACAAAATAGTTTGTGCTTGTGTTTGAGAATAAAAAGAAACTTATTTATTGCAGAATAAATTGTGCTTTTATATAAATCGAGCATGTAATGAAAAAATACAGTTTAATTTATACACACACATGCCTACGACATCTAACATCCAACACAAATGTTTGCGTAACAGATACAAGATCAGCACCATTTATTCAGAGCTTAGCTACTCAATGGCAGGAAAAATGGGATACATAGGTATTTATTACCGATCCCTCTACTAAAATAGAACTAAAAAACCTTTATAGCAAATGCTCCGTTTCAGATTTCCCGACCGCTCTGAAACATAGGGCCTAATAAATATTCCCCCTGTCGGATCTCCCTTCGCTGCGAGACGGCCTCACGGGCCCCGCCTAAGATGAGGAAAACCGCCGAGATTTGTACCATAAACCCTCCTGTCACCGGAAAACAACGTGCGTGCGATATCATTGCCGCCGAGCGTGGAAATATTCTGTACAGCGGGAATCAGCGTGCGTTTAGTGACACTGATTACGTTGTTAATGTATATTGTTAATAAACGGATAGACGGGATGAAGACAATCTTGCCGAATGAATAATTTATAGTACATTGTTGTTTGTATGACTGTTTGCTTTAGTTAATTGAAACTACTTGAAGCTTACGCTTAAGGTTGAACTAGTCGACCGCACGAACTATTTAGTGCGCGGGGTTAAAATGCATGCTATCTTATCCGACAACTCGTACGAAAGAAATAGATGCTGTGATGAGCAGTAAGAAGCTAGTTCGCGTACGAATTAGCACTTTTGCAAATTTGTATCGAAATGGATAATGATTTAGGACGAAAACGAGCACGCGAAATTTTGTAAACAGACCTTTGGGAGTCTAGATTTCATGAAAAAACAACTACATGTATTTTTATAAAATAACATTATTTGCATTTTTGAATTACTAATCTATCCGTGTATGGAGGCCGTTTTGCAATTTTCCTTCTTCTTATGGTATTTATTTCCGCCCAAAGATGCGTTAAAATTATTGTTGAAATATGGAACTTTCGACGCTCATAACTCTCAAATGTATTATTTTTTTACATTTTTGTTTCCATACAGGACTAGATATTGATGAAACAAATTGATATCATTTTTTATTTTGAACATACAACGTCAAACAGTGGAGTAATCTCTAGACTACGTTTGTATGGAAGAATTTTAGACTAGTGTATCCTTAATATACGCCCAATGTTAACGCAGTACTTCCGTGCGCCCGCTCGATGACAAAATATCAATATTGAACCTCCTTTTGAACAGTTTTGTTTGCAAAATATTATTTGATTTACATGTGCTATATTAGTTATGAAGAAATTCCACCCATAAATTTTTCTGTGTAAAAATATTTTAGAACATCCAAGTCGTTTTGGAGGAGTTTCCAAAAGTTGCGAAAAAATATCGTGTTGTTAATGATTTTTAACCGACTTTCCAAAAAGGATGAGGTTCTATGTTCGGCTTTATGTTTGTTTTTTTTTTTTTTGTGTATGTTCACCGATATCTCCGTCAATTGTAAACCGATTTTAAATTTTTTTTTTTGTTTGGTATAGTATGTTTTGAAATTGGTCCCGTTTTAATTTGGTGAAGGTCTGATAAAGAACTTCGGAGATATACAACAGAACTCTTCAATAAATAACGGCAAAACTCTCGGGATTCTTGCAATCGCATGTCTATTTATTGTTTATACCATTTCATAACATAATATCACGCCAGTACGCTCTCAAGGGGTACACAGATCTCTCATTCCACCGGTTATGTTCAAGTTTCATGTTATTCGGGTAATCTATTCGGCGTTATAGGGACCTTACTAAACACTTGCCTATTAAAATGGTACCTACGAAAGACACCGACTTAAAAAAATAAGTTATTTTTCACTTCGTAGTTTTTCATTTGGAAGTCGGTAGTATTTTTTTGAAAAAAAGTTTTTTATTTTTTTAAAGTTTAACTATTAGTTACATGAATCAATAATAAACATATATATTTTTCAAACCTTTTAACCTCGCCGTTAATAAGGAGTATGCTTTAGAAAGTTACCGTTTTACGGCACTAAAGGGTATGTAGGCCCTTAAGGAACACTACGGTTGATTAATCAAATCTGATTTATTGGTCCATTACCGGACACGTCACCAGTTGCTCCTAATTTTAGTTAGATGGCATGCAGCTAATCTAGTATTCCAGAGTTCTGTATTAATTTTCTTGTTGAATCCATTTCTGTTTGTATCATATCTGTGTCGTCAATTTCTCGTCGCGCACACATTCGTCTCAGAACTAAGTTTACCCTTCATCTTATCAATGACAGTTTGCGGCGGCCATTCCTCGTCCTCATTGTGTATTCACCCAGCCGCGATAGTTCTATGTAAATTTTAATAACATTAATGTACATTATTTAAATTTATGTAAACGTCAAAGTGAGTTATTTCATTTTCATGCGATGTCACCTCATCAGATCCACGTTAAACGATAAATCATTGTGATTATCCATTTTTTTTGCGTACGTTAATGAATCTGTCCCAGCGGTGGTCAAAACAAGGGAATGTGGAACATAACACGTGGAAAAAATTGTAAAATAACAAAATATATTTTGTTTCTTATGTCCACAAAGTCAAAATAAAAATTCGATGATATAAAATCTACCTTGGCTTCCAGTCTTACCGGATTCAGCTGAGGACCAGTGTTTTACATAGAGCGACTGCCTATCTGACCTTCACAAGCTAGTAACTGGGTAACACGATACCCCTTGGCAAGACTAGCGTGAGATTTCAGGCTTCTGACTATCCGTAACGACTGTCAAAGATCTTCAAATGACAGTCGGGACCAACGGCTTAACGTGCTTTCTGAGGTACGGAGGAAACTCGGTATGTTGAAATGGTCACCCATTCACGGACCGACCTCGTCAAGCGTTGCTTAACCTTGAAGATCCAATGCGGCTGTTATTATTTAGCCACGATTTAAAAATTCGATGATATAGTTAGCATGAACATGCCACTTTATGATGAACAAGAATTTTATGACTGCAATTAATCATGATTTAATATTTATTGCATGGCGGCTCGGTTTCAGACGTTGACATTCACGCTCTGGTTATGCGATGGACAGGAAAGGAGATGTGTCATTTTCGGCCATGAGATGTACATTTATCAAAAAAGTGGAAAAAATCCCATGGATTGAGGAAAAATATTCTTTCGTGAATTTAAGCCTGATTTCTTGCGTACAAAAAGTAATAGTTTTTCAATAATTGCCATAATCTATTCAACATGGCGTCTCTCATAGTTTGTATTTTGATTTCGTTCTGAAATCATGTCACATCAAAGCATAAATAACGTAGAAATTAAATATGAAAGGTGTTCTTGTGCTAGTAAAAATTACTATATAATCTCAACATCTTTTACGACTAATATAAAAGCAAGTGGGACGATTTCATCGTTTATTAAATATTAATTTTACTTTTCGGAAGTGTACTTCTGAACGAATAATTTAAAATGACAGCGAGTGTCAAGTCACTTTCATAGGTTACGTAAATGTCAAAACTAAAACCTCTCATGACTGTCACGTAACCGTCACGATAAACGTCAAACATTTTTAATTTTTATTTTGTATGTAAAAAACATTTGATATTATGAAAAAAAAAATGCTTTATTCTATTCAGGGGTTAGTTTCCTAGCATTCCTTAAAGGTACAGGTTATGGTCGGAGTCCCATACAAAAATGAAACATCTCCATTTAAAAAAAACTTTTATTTAGCACCACACAAAACGGGTCCATATTGGCTCACCTAAAGTTCTTTACCCGAAATTGTTCTTCCTAACGATTTGTAATCCGAATGATCACTCTTCCTAAAAATTTTCATCCTAAAGTCAGTTCATACTATTTGTAGTGCTACCGGCGATGTTCATAACACTCATGTTTCCGAAAGTTGTAATTAATAATATCATTATGTAAATATATTTAAACTCCTACTGTTTTTTATCATAACGCTTTTATCCCTAAACTTAATTACCATAATATTTTCACTCATACTCAGAAAGCAACATTTACCAATTGTAATAAAAAATATATGTGGGTAGAAGATGATATTTATAGTTTTAATTTGAGGGATGATTATTATTTGGGGTATGCTTTGCATAACGTACTGAGTTGTGTCTATTGTTAAGTTCATGTCGGTGTATTATCATTACGTGCACGTTTGTGTTAATGCTTTAATAATATAGAGAAAAATTATTTAAAATCATTTAAAACCAGTCGCGGAGGATTAAAATTAGACGTACATGGATTTACATATGAAAAAAACCGAAAAACAGTGGATAAACAATATTGGGCGTGTGAATTAAGAAGCAACAAAAAGTATAAGTCTAAGGTTAAAATTTCGATTATATGCCGTTGATTTTTGGCGCGGATAGGGTAGAGTGGGGTTGGGGGGAGGTTTGGCTACCCCTCAGTACCACACCAACCACTCGGAGCCCTATAGTTATGGAGATATCCATGGTTAAAGTTTTCAGGTTAGAGTAAAAAAAATCCATAAATTTCCATCGATTTAAGGGGCGCGAAAGGAGGAAAGGAAAAGGAGGGTAGAGGGGCTACCTCACTGTTCCATCCAAACCCCACGGAACCCCATGGTTATGGAAGATATCCATGGTTAAAGTTTAAGATTTAAGCAACTAAGTCGACGGAGCCCCGCTGCGCGGCGCTCCTATTTCTGTCTGCAGGGTCTAAAGTAACCTAACATGAAGGAGATGACGGTAGCTGCGTTCGCTCGCTTTGCTCGCTCACTTCAGCTACCGTCATCTCCTTCGAACCTAACCTATCCGTGTCGGGGTGCCCTAAGTTCCCGAGCTCGCTTCGCTCGCTCTTGGAATAATTCTCATTTTTTTACCTCACGAAAAACATACAAAAAAACATAACATTATATATAAATTACATTACATTACATATAAATTTTTACAAAGCTTTCTATATAAGAGTACTACCTACAAAAATAAAATGAACTTCCAAATCAACGGCAAATATGATAGAATTAAATATAATATATTGAATTTTAAAGCAAAATACAGCAATAAAAGTGATTATTTGAAAGCTATAGCCGCTAATATTAAACTAATTTAATTGAAATGTGTATATGAAAACATGTATTTATTTGACTACTTGTACCATGGTACCTGCTATTCTTATATGTTAAACATGTTATTTGAAAATAAAGTTACGCAAAACTAATGTATATAATACTGATTATTATGAATAAAAAGAAATCTAAACAAAAAAGATATGACTCTGAATAATAGTGTAAAATATAGTTATGTTGAGAAAATATAGGAAAACAAATAAAAGTATAATAAATGTTTATTGCTACTGACATTATGAAGTTGAATGCTTCTGAATTTGAACATTAGAGACGGAGTAGTTAGGAATTGTGATTGTTAGGATTAAAAATGTTAGGAAGAACATTTTCGGATTTCCAATTATCGGAGTTGAAAATTTAGGTGAACTTTGGCGCACCCCACAAAACACATTAGAAAAATCATCATAATAATATATTCCATTTCTTGATCTATCATCCCATTCAGTCATGCTTGCTCCCAACCTCTCAGGAAGTTCATTCATCCACGACTCCGGGTGTAACTCCGATCGACTGCCTGACCCCTACCTTTAGGGAAACCATCAAACACGATCATTCGCCAGGGGATCAGCAGAACTGTCCTGTGAGAGGTATCGTTTGCCGATAAATTGGTGCACAGCTGTCGAGGGATGATTTATTACAAGCCATGTTTATTTGATTTGTTTTCCTTTATTTTTCTGGTCAAATCTGTGTCGAATTGTTTACTTTTTAAAAGGTTTTGTTGTCGTCTGTCTGCTTGGCACTACGCAAGAATTTTTTATTGAGCTTCAGTTAAATAAGCTGATAGACCAGGGTCGATAATTTTTCAAACCACAAAAATAATAGTTGGATCAAATCCATTGGAAAAGGAAGAGAAGATAACATAAATGAAAGGAGAAATAATTTACGGGCGATCTGAGGTCGGGCAGTGGAAGGGGGTGAGTTTTTAAGGTTAAAAACGGTTTATCTCGATTTCCGGCAAAACTACTAGTCCTAGGGAAAAAAGTTAAATGGCAAAGTTGTAGGTAATAAAATTATCTACAACTTTTGCTTTTCCACTTTTTTCACATAACCTCAAAATTTATGTGAAAACCCAAGTTTTTGGTTTTTTATATTTATCATACAATTTTTGTTTTCACGATGTGTTGTTAAAATTTACCTTTTTATGTCCCAAATACACTGTATTTTTTGATTTAAGATGATTTTTCAGCAAATTTGGTGAAAAAAAAAATTCGTTTTTGTGTTATAATAACAAACCAAAACTTGGTTATTTGAATTGTCACATAAATTTTATGGTTATGTGAAAAAAGTGTGAATACAAAAGTTGTAGATCTTTTTATTACCTACAACTTTGCCATTTAATTTTTTTCTATAGGACTTGTAGTTTTGCCGGTAATCGAGATAAACCGTTTTTACCCTTAAAACTCACCCCTTCCACTTCCCGACCTCAGATCGCCCGTAAATTAATTTCCTTTCGTGTTTGTTATATTCTCTTCCTTTTCCAATGGGTTTCATCCTACTATTATTTTTTGTCACTTTTTACCATTTTCAAAGGCTTCAAGCCCTGGTCTATTAAATAATTCTTAGGTTTTAAAGCTCTTAGTAGATGATCGATGCATTTAAAACCATTTATCGACTAAGTATTTGCGTATCATCCCTAAACAGCGGCATGTGTCTTTGCATGAAAGTGAATTCATCACTATTGCAACATATATTGTACCAAACAAATTTATGCAAATAAATGATTTTGTTTTTTTATCAGTGATAGCTAGAAGGCTAGTGTATCCAACATACCTCAGGTATCGCGTTAATACATAAATAGCCTATCAACCTCGAATAATGTACGTATGTATGTAACACCAGCAACGCACCCTGTAACATTATCAACGGTTACACAAACATGTTCAAACAAAACAATTAAAAAAGTCATCTGAATATTATCTAATTAATCGTTGACGAACTTCCACCGAGCACGAAGTCTGCCGAATCAGAACAATATAAGAAACGAGCCGACCTAATTGGGTCACGGAGCAGACTCTGTCGAACATGGGGACCATTAATTGAACCAGTTCTTCCTTTGCATTATCACAGCCGACACGGCGGGCCTTCAAAATAATTACTTGTCATTTTATTCCCAGAAACGTTGATTTGAGTTTGTAATTTTTGATGGGAGTGTTTGTGGCGCCATCTATTTATATCTTACTCGGTTTTGTCAATGCCTGTCTAAATTTGGTCAAGCGTAAGCGTTTGTCAGACGTGTGGAGAGCGTAGACGTTGCAGCGTTAATTCAATGTTAGCTTTATTTCAATGGAAATCATTTGATTTATAAATAAGTAATTTGGTTGGTTTACGAATGCTTACGCGGCTTCTACGAACCTCCTTGCGTTTACGAATCCTTTCGTGACTACGCATTCTGCTACTACGCGGTTTCAAGGGTCCGCGAATGCCTACGCTGCTTCTACGCGGCGACTACTCGTCTTACGCTGCTTCTACGCGGGGTCTACGGGACTACGAATGCCTACGCGCATACTATTCGGTGACGCGGCAACTACGATTCTACGAGTGCTCACAGCTCTATATATACAGTCAAACTTTTACGCAGTGTCTTGCACCGGAAAGACGCTCGATGAGATTTTATGTCTGAAGACTCGATTTCGACGAAACATTTATAGTGATGATTTTAAACTCATGTTTCTTTGTTTTCATCAATTGGTTGGAATGTGGTTAATTGATTGTTTTATTTGACCGAAACTCGTGTATGCTATTAAAACGTATGAGTGGGTAAGACTTGTCAATAGATACCTAATGTTTTCTTAACAGTGTGAATATAATAATAGTCATAATGCTAACAAAACATTAGGTAGTCATCGAACCCGTAGGGTATAGCCGAAAAATAATCTTCTACTATATAAAAATAAGTCGGGTTTCTTGCTGACGCTATAACTCCAGAACGCACGAACCGATTTCCATGGTTTTGCATTCGTTGGAAAGGTCTCGGGCTCCGTAAGGTTTATAGGTAGGGTAGGGTAGGGAAGGGTAGGGTAGGGTAGGGTAGGGTAGTGTAGTGTAGGGTCGGGTAGGTTAGGGTAGGGTAGGGTAGGGAAGGGTAGGGTAGGGTAGGGTAGGGTAGTGTAGGGTCGGGTAGGTAGGGTAGGTTAGGGTAGGGTAGGGTAGGGTAGTGTAGGGTAGTGCAGGGTCGGGTAGGGTAGGGTAGGGTCGGGTAGGGTAGGGTACGGTAGGGTAGGGTAGGGTAGGGTAGGGTAGAGAAATGTTTGGTCTTTTTATGGCAAAACAAAGTTTGCCGGATCAGCTAGTAACCATATAATACTGTAATCAAAACGGTATATTTTTAACCCCCACTGGATAAAGAGGGATGTTATAAGTTTTACGTGTGTTGCTATGTATCTGTGTGTCTGTGTATATGTGTTTCTGTATATAAATCTGTGGCATCATAGCGCCTAAACGGATGAACCAATTTTGACTTAGTTTTTTTTGGTTGAAAGGTGCTTTGTCGAAAGTGTTCTTAGCTATGTTTGAATAAAATCGATGCAGCCGTTCAAAAGTTATGGGCGTTTTACTGTTTGCATCGGGGAGTTTTCGCAAGATATCGTTTCATAATTACGTATTCAATAGATTGCCGATCGAATCGTATCTACTATGTACTAGATAAATTATGTAGCACGAAATAAAATGTGTCGGGGGCTTTTCAAATTTTGAAATTTTACTTGTTACAAAGAATATCGCCAAATGCGTCAAGTGACTTTGGTATATTTTCATTAAACCGTGAAAATCTCCAAAATGTATAGGTGCATACCACGCTCTTTTAAATGGAGATAGGCAAAAGCTACAGAACTACCTGCTATGATCCTTACAACGCCATAATAGTGAAAATATAAGTCGTTTCCAATTATTCTTGATGTTCACATGATCAAAAATTATTGTAGTACGAGTATTTGTCTCTACCTCCTCCTACAGGCAACCTACGTTAGAACATAATAAATACAAACAATACGTTGCTTGTTTCTAAATAAACAATTCTGTTTGTACTATAATAGTGAACGACTTGAATACTATTTTTTTATACAGGGGTAGTGACTTAATATAACTTCTGTAAATATGTCTTGAGTTTTATTTTGTTTCATAACCATTTCATTGACAAAGCATATAGAGACATATTTTAACCGACTGCCGAAGGAGGGTAATGTGTTTATCAGTCTATGTATGTGTGTTTGTTCATATGCGGCGTTCTAGAGACCAAACGCGTTGGCCGATTTTAACGATTCTTACTTTTTTTTTTTTTTTTTTTTTTTTTTTTTAACTTTTATTTACTAAGAACATTTTTTTACAAATTTTTGTTGAATGTATCAACATACCAACACAAACCATCGCGGGTTTAACAGCGGACTTCAATCGATTTGTCTTAACCCTGCGAGTGTCACTGGCTACATCAAAATTGGAAAAGAAAAAAAACCGGCCAAGTGCGAGTCAGACTCGCGCACGAAGGGTTCCGTACCATTATCGCAAAAACGGCAAAAAAACACGTTTGGCCCGGGGGGGGCCAAACGTGTTTAAATAAATAAAAATAATAATAATTATAAAAATAAAAAAAATTAAATATTAATTTTATTATGTTTTTAGTATTTGTTGTTGTTTACCCTTTGGGTACGGAACCCTAAAAATGGCGGATTTTGGGTCCAATATGGCGCCCACCCGGCACAATGTTTTTTTTTCCTGCCGAACCCATCATGTGGGGTATCAAAATAAAGGGTTTTAAGAGGTGAATTCAAAAATATATGACACTTGTATGTTTATTAAAAAAAATAACTAAAAAGTTATAAATAAAGAAAGTTAATTAAAAAAGCAAAAAACCCGACTGTATAAAAAGCGAACTAAAAAGACGTAAACAAGAAGAAAATCATTGTGTGCAGTCGGAGAATACATCTGGTTTTGGTCAGCCACCTCGCGAACATGTATCCTCGGACTGCAGAGCATGATTTTACTTCTTGTTTACGTCTTTTTAGTCCGTTTTTTATACAGTATAGGATTCAGACTGTTGACGTTAATGGAAAAAGATCACCCGGATCTATAGTAAAAATGGGAGTCCCGCAGGGCTCGATTCTTGGTCCTTTCTTGTTTCTTATTTATATTAATGACTTGCCTTACCTCATAAAGGATAACCATGACATAGTGTTGTTTGCAGATGATACTTCACTTTTGTTTAAACTTAAACGGCAGCAGCTGGTTACTGACGAAGTAAATAGCGCGATCTCAAAAGTAGTTCATTGGTTCAATGTTAACAATTTACTCCTTAATGAAAAAAAACCAAATGCATTAAGTTTACCCTACCTCACGTTAGGCAGGTGAAAACTGATGTGTTGATAAAGGGCGAAGAATTGAATCCTGAGAATAGCACAGTATTTTTAGGCTTAACTTTGGATGCTAAGCTTCAGTGGGGCCCACATATAGATAAATTGTCAAAGAAGCTAAGCTCCGCAGCATATGCTGTTAGAAAAATTCGTAATTTAACTGACATAGAGACAGCCCGTTTAGTATACTTTAGCTATTTTCATAGTGTAATGTCGTACGGTATTCTGTTGTGGGGAAATGCCGCCGACATCCAGAATATCTTTGTTTTGCAGAAAAGAGCTGTTCGATCAATATATAAATTAAGCCCAAGGCACTCTCTCAGAGAGAAATTTAAGGAGATTAATGTAATGACTGTGCCCTCTCAGTATATTTATGAAAATCTTTTATATGCTCATAAAAATATAAAATTGTTTAAAAAATACAGTGATATCCATAACATAAATACTAGGAACAAACACAAATTTGTAGTACCTACAACAAGGCTCAAGAAGATAGGTGGCTCGTTTAGATGTCAATGTGTACGCTTTTATAATAAGCTTCCAAGCCACGTACAAGATCTAAGTCTTAATAAATTCAAATCATTCGTTAAACGTAAGTTGTGTCAGAAAGCGTTTTATACTATTAAAGATTACGTTGAGGACAAAAAGGCTTGGGATTGAGCTGCTCCAATTAATTTTGATTTTTTTATATTTTGCACCGTGAATTTTGTTTTTAATTTTGATATTTTTTTTTGTTTTCTTGCAATGACAAGAATATTTACTTTTTAAAGTATTATATTTTTTTTTTTTTTTATTGTGAATGTGAAGACTATGTGGATTTTTGTTTTTTATTATAACTTAGTTAGTTTTTACCATGTACCTTTTTTTGTTCATGGTCTGGCAGTTTGAGTAATTTATGCGGCCTACCCGAATGTCCTTTCTTTGGTATTGTTCGTCGAATCGTTGAGCTCCGTAAATTCTGAGTTGAGCTGCTCGGTTATTGACAAATGCGTGCACTGACTGGACAGGTCCACTCAATCTGGCTGGTTCTTTCCTCAAAAGACCATTTCAGACATATTATTATGTCTACATGGTCTTCACATGATATAACCAAGTTTTTGTCAAGACTTTAAAAGAGACTGTGACCTCTGAGTTTGTTTCGGCCTTTCTTCTCAGAGTAGTCAGATAGGATACGCCGACCTCATCTAGTTTTAAAAAATATGATCGACATGTAAAAGTGTTTGTACAAACCAACTTACAGAAATAAAATCATTTATCATTTATCATTATCATTTATCAGTCGGATTTTTTAATTTTTTTAGTTAACTTTTTTTTATTTATTGACGGAATTACAGTTTAATATTTAGTGATAAAATACGAATCACTCAATTCTTAAGCGTAATTGAATACAAAAGTATCAATAAAAATCATGCTTAGGTTTAATACCTATATTGGTGAATTTGGTAATACATTGATAATGCTGTTTTGGTTATGGTTTCATAAAAACTATGAGGCATAATTCTGTAATGTTGCCTTTTCCATATAAAAGAGAATAGAATAAATAGAATAGAGAACCCGGAAGGAATAAGCACTGTAAATATCATTCTTTAAACTATAAAACATATTTTATGATACAAACATTCACGAATCACCTGTGAGCCATATAACCCGACCTTTTACCATATTTTCTTATTGTATCTCACATCGCCTAGAAAAATAGGACCTCCGAGAACCGAGGCAGGCCTAACTGTATGATAAAGTGAAGCGGTCATTTTTTTCGTCGCGAACGAGTCGTTTTATTCGTCATAAAACCCAAATTATTAATGTTCCCGAAACTGTATGAATCACCAGTTAAAAGGTTTGCAATATAAATTTGGGCAGCCCTTCGCTTTATAAATCATGGCAGGTAATAAAAAGTATATTTCGATAATTTGACAAACCCCTGTGGAGCAGTAAATAGCCGTTTGCCTGTATGCTAAAATGTTTGAGTTCGTGTGTATTGTCCAGATTTGTTTTTTCTGCGTCGCAGTCTGAGCTTTGCCTCCCTCGACGGATACGAGCAGAAGCACCTATTTTTAAATAAAAACCGATCAAGTGTGCGTCGGACTTCACACATTTAAGGTTCCGTACCAAACCACAAAATTAAGGTTGTAATAGAAAAATTACGGCATTTCAAAGAAAAAATATGTTGATCTATCAATATATTGGTATTTGTTAGTAAAATATACATAATTAGTTGCCCCCGCGGCTTCGCTCCCGTCAAAATTATAGCCTGTTACTCGGAAATAATGTAGCTTTCCATAGGTGAAAGAATTTTTAAAATCGGTCAAACAGTTTCGGAGCCTATTCGGTACAAAAAAAACAAACAAAAAAAAAAATCCTCTTTATAATATTGGTATAGATAACAAACATTATTACCAAATTTCAAGTTCATAGGTCAAAGGGAAGTAAAAAAATACTTCGTAACAATTAAAAAAAAACTGACTTTGGTGGCTTCTCATTCCTTTGTTTTCCAATATATTTGAAAACAAAAAAATCTGTATTAATCTACTCAATGAGCTCTAAACAACGATACCCCACTTTATGGAAAAAAAAAATCACGACCCTCTTTAGCTGTATGGGAGCCCCGCTTAAAAAACAAAAAAATATTTTTTGACAATTTGCATGACTAAGGCCAATAAGATGCTTATACTGTGAAAATTTGAAGACTGTAGCTCCAACCGTTTTGCCGTAAAACCCGTGTGACGGACAGACGCACAAGTGAGTGACAGCAATAGGGTTCCGTTTGTGCCTTCGGAACCCTAAAAAGGACCTGAATTGCGTGTTGTTATTCTATGTCCACCCGCAGAGAGTAAATAAGAGGAAGCTTTGTTTAAAATACTGCTTTTAAACTACGAGCATGGCACAGTTCACTTGAAGCCTAGAAGACTTCCCATTTCTTGTTCTAGCATGTCTCACTTGTTATTTATATAAGTTAGGTCCTAAACAAATATGAATTTATTTTACTAGGGCACACAACATCAGACTCTACACTAGGTACTACTACATTTTGCCTTATGTACATCTTATTCTAGAATATGCCTTGAGTACCGTAAAACGAGGTGAAATTGATTAATTTTGAAATTAAAATTGACATAATTATTTCAATTATATTTCGAAAAATATGAATATAATGCAGTGTGGCAATGGCTTCACAAAACATTTTTTATTCCCTAAACAATTTTTTTTTCCTTAGATTGGGAGAAAAAAAAAATTGCCTATGAACGCTAAAATACAAATGGGATTACTTTGATACCCCATTGTAATATAATAATAAAACCTTTATTACATGCATTAATTGTTAAGTTATAACATAGTAATTAATAAAACAGCCTATTACATTCAGAACCGTACAAAGTCATATTTAAAACATCATTAGTTAGAATACTTAATAAAATATTTTTGTTTATTAATTAAAGTATTTAGATATGTAATTAATTATTAAATTTATTCTGTTATTTAATTTATCATATCATTAAATGTATTCTATTATTTAACTTATTATATTATTTAATTTATTCTATTATTACATTCATTCTAATATTTAATTTATTTATTGTTATATATTTATAACTATTAATTTCTGCTGCATGCAGCTGACGCAAAGGCCTCCCCCAACTTCTCCCATTCTTTCCTGTCCCATGCCTTTCTCCACCACATGCTTGTGTGCTTCGATATGTCATCTATCCATCTTGTTTTCGGTCTGCCAACTCTCCTCAATATAATTGCAATATAAAGTAACCCTAATTTACAATGTATTGTTAATGAATTCACACTGTATAATTCAAAATGTTTTTCCTGCAACAAGTAAACTTATTCTTGCGCTGAGGTTGATGCAAAACATGGCTGACATGTCAGTGTTGCAAATTCTAAATATAAAATTGAGGTGCTTTCCGTTTTCACGAAGTTAGCTTTGAAAACCTAAAAAAAAATAAGTTTTCATCAATGTTACCCCTGATCTCAATGTAACCCCGTTTAACCGGTACCAAACACTTTAATTTAAATCGTACCTATCCTAAAATGTTTAGACATGAAAATATTCCTTCTCTCTGTAACAGATAAACAGTCAAGAAAAAGCGATCAGAGCCAATGATAACTCGAAGGTAGGCTTAGAATAGCCTGAGCTAAGTTAAAAGTAGAAATCGAGAAACTGTTAAGTAAGTAATTGAAGCTTTTACTCACAAGAATCACAACAAAACAAAACAAATAAACCTAAGTTTCTGAAAGATCGATAATAGAGCAAGAGCCTGCGACGATCTGACCTTCGCCATTTTATAAAAGCTGAAAGTTTATCTGTGTATGTTCAGGTAAGAACGAAGTTTGAATTAGGGTGGCTGATGCAGACAATTGGAATAACAACCAATTATATTACTAGACATTATAACAGTTTTGAACTAAGCTGTGCGCTAAGAAAAGAGGCCCTTGACAAGAGAAATTCAATTATCGAAAGCATGGCGATAGCGATTATCAAAAAGGCAAAATTGAATGGGATTGAGAAGCGTCATCAAAATGACACGTCATTCCTTACATTTTGCCATCTTGATCATCGCCTTCGCTAAAATCGAATGACACTTGTCTATGGCCTCAGGAGTGCCTAACCATCAAGGTAAAAAAACCTTTTTTCAAAAAAATAAAAATAGCCTTTATTTACTCTGACCTTTGCACAATATGTAATATAAAAAAATAAATAAAAAAATACTACCGACTTCCAAATAAGAAAACTATAAAGTGAAAAATAACTTTAGTTGGAAGTCGGTGTCTTTGGTAGGTACCATTGTTTTTCGTTATGGACACCGACTTCCAAAAATAAAGTTATTTGGCAGTCGGTAATATTTTTTTTGTAAAAAAGTTTTTTTATTTTTCACTTTTTAGTTGTACCTACTAATACGCAAGTAGTTTAGTAAGGTACCTACAATACGGGAATAGATTACCCGAATATCATGAAACTTGAACATAACCGGTGAAATGAGAGTGTACTGTAAGGACTTACCATTTGAGAAGGCAACCTACTTGCCTATTAAAACACTGGCAATATTTATTACTTGAAAGATGTATGAATTTCGAACAGAATAGCTGTAGATGTTTTTTGTTAATTTTCAATGTGTCAGAATTGGATTGAAGCCGCCTAAATGGCAGGCGTATTGTAATATCTTACTCGATATATATAATAAAATTATTTCTTTCCGTTGCATGAGCTGTTGATGTGCTGATGGGTAGTATGCTGCTGGGCGAAGAAGAGGCTGGCAACATTAACTATGCATCGAAGAAACGACTATTTATATAATGAGCAAGTTTGTAGGTGCGAAACTTCCACCAGGCCCTAGAGATAAAATACAATAGATGAGGAATAGTTGTAACTGAATCCGACTTTGCTAACGGGGCATAGCCTTTGCAAAGGATGTCGAGTTGACATCATCGGTCCAGTTGATGACTGTTGTTTAAGAAAGTAAATATATTTATGATGTTAAGCCCTGGTGTAAGTTTGATGAGTAGAATTTAAATTCGATGCGATCCAGCCTTTCCTTCTCTGGCCTGATAAATGCACGAGATCGAAATATTGTATCATATCTGAATTTTTGAATTTAAACCCCATCCGGGTCGATGTGAGTTGACGCATCATTCTTATTAGTGTTAGGAGGACGCCTTGTACCTTTTTCAGAGGTTTTGGCCAAGGAGGTTCAAGCATGACTGCGTTGATTTGTTAGTGCGTATGTGCACGTCAGCTGAAGTTAAAAGCACATATCGGAGTATCCGGTAATCCGTTTGTCATGATTAAGCCTTCCCCTTTTAAGGGTCGTACCTCAATTGTACTTTGATTCCTCTGTTAGGTAAATGTTCGGGTTAGGATAAGGTAGGATTCATATATCCTTTCAAGACTTAGAATAGAAGCACCTCATATGATTCTGTGCGCCTATTCGTAGGGGCGTAGCTCATGTAAGGACTTACCATTTGAGAAGGCAACCTACTTGCCTATTAAAACACTGGCAATATTTATTACTTGAAAGATGTATGAATTTCGAACAGAATAGCTGTAGATGTTTTTTGTTAATTTTCAATGTGTCAGAATTGGATTGAAGCCGCCTAAATGGCAGGCGTATTGTAATATCTTACTAAATATATATAATATAAAGTTATTTTCCATGTTTAACTGCTGATCACCCTATCTACCCCCTTACAGTACCAAGGTGAACTGTACACATCTGCGTACCCCTTTCGAGCTTACTGGCGTGATGTTATATTATGAAATGGTATAATGGCCTACTTGAAATAAACACATTTGACTTTATAAAGAATAAACAGACATGCAATTGCAGCAATCCCGAGAGATTTTCCGTTATTTATTGAAGAGTTCTGTTGTATATCTCCGAAATTCTTCATCAGATCTTCACTAAATTAAAATGGGACCAATTTCGGCACATACACGATACAAGCAAAAATTCCTAGTGTGGGGCAATTAAAAAAAAAAAAATACTCTCTCAAACAAAAAAAAGAATTTTCAAAATCGGTCCATAATTGACGGAGATATCGGTGAACATACATAAAAAATAATTATAAAAACATACATAATGTCGAACATAGAACCTCCTCCTTTTTGGTAAGTCGGTTAAAGAAAGCAGGCAGATCTGTTATTAGAATACTACCTACTCGACATTACTTTTGTAAGTTTTCTTAACACTAGGTACTGTAGGTATTGTTTGTACTCGGCAGTAGAAGGCAACATAATTTATTATCAGCATATCAAATGCCATGACAAAATCGATAAGAAAATTGGGAACATGTCGTCATTCATCAACTTCTAGTGATTCAAGTTTGATATGGTTTTCTCCTCCGAAGGTACCTAATACTCGGAAAGTTTTTGCCGCGTAGCAACTACCCTCGTGGGATGTTGTCGAATCAGCCCTTTTCCTGGAAAAGTTCATCGAATCGAAAATACGTGCGTCAAAGTTAAATTGTTTTCATACAGTTTTTTAATTTCGTCTCGTTAAAAAAATAATCTGGGAGTCTTTTCAAGAATTAATTTGATGAATATTTTTATCACATCTATTCAAAAAGAGCTAGTTTATTCTCCGTAAACAGGGACTAAAATAGCTCATTAGTTCCTGGGGACTAAAAGTGATTTGATTTTGGAATGTGGATATTGTTAGTAAATGTTCCAATCAGCGAAGAGATGAATCCATGCGGTCCGGTGCGGACGAATGTATGAGGTGAATGGCTAATGAGCGATTTTAATTCTATTTCGGGCCGCACGGGAACATTGTATTGAACAAGTGACTGGCAGAAAAACCGCGCGCGAGCCAAATTAAAAAATAAATCTACAACTGTAACGGATGGTACTAATAAAATTGTTACGATGTACTTCCATAATTGTTCAAATATAAACATAAGCCTCTAATTATTTCTATGTTATATCTTATGGTTCCTAATTGTATGTAAATCAATAGTCGTTTTTGTTCATAAGTTGCACTTACTTATTTTCTCATAGATGGTGATAAAAAGTAGAGTGTCCACCTCGGGAGCAACACTATTTTAAGCTATAGTGACGCACTTTTGAATTAAAAAAAATACTCGTCTTTAAAATACTTGTTTGCTCCCTAGATAAACAACCTACTATTTTACACCACCTACTGGACATTGTCCAATTACATATCATACAATCTCAACGCACGGAAAAGCATTACCTCTAAAGGGAGGTAAAGTTGTATAAAACTCCAAAGGGAGTAAAGTGATTTGAATTTGAAACTTCAAATTCGTGTGAAACTCGTGGAAAATTCTAAGTAAAAAAATGAACATATAGCATGGTAAAGAGGTTTATTTGAAAGTCAAACTGGCCACCATAAGCAGAACTCAAAAAAAGATAAAAGGTGCACTTCAAAGAAGGTGTTAGGTACTGTCATCAACGTTCCGTATACACCTTTGAATACTGAAATAAACTCCACCACAACATCCATAAATTTACCGATCAAAAATGTTACTCTATCCTTCCATAACTGGACTAATGACTCCAACATCAATATTAACTTTTGATTAATATTAATTACTAAATAAATACTTAATTTATGGAGCCCTGGCTTTTTATTGTCTCGCAGAAGGTGTCCTCTGGGATAAAGCCAGTCTTTATCTTGGGTAGATTGAACCCGTCGCAGTTCCAGTTTCAAGGTTTCAATATGCGGCCCGTGACGTAAGACACTGCTTTATGGTGCATAATCTACTGTTACCTATCCTTTTAATTCCTCTTATTTTCGTTCAAATCTTATAGATAGGTAATTAAGGACGGTTGGTGGTACACCTCTAATTCAATCCTAATACAGTCGATTGTAGTTATCAATAACTAGCTATCCCACGCGGCTTCGCTCCCGAAAACTGGCTACCTACCTACCCATCTACCCTACTTACCCTACCCTACCTACCCTACCCTACATACATGATTGTTGCGAAACTTAAACCGTTTACGCAGCGCACACAACAGAAGCTCTCAAAAAGGAATATTTGTGCCCGTTTTTGCAACATTTTTCATTTATGCGCCGCTCCTATTGGTCTTAGCGTGATGTTATATAGCCTATAACCTTCCTCGATAAATGGACTATCCAACACAAAAATAATTTTTCAATTCCAACCAGTAGTTCCTGAGATTAGCGCGTTCAAACAAACAAACTCTTCAGCTTTATAATATAAGTATAGATTAGTATATATTGCTTCATTTATTTAGGACGTAGTTATTTGCTATTACTTCTATATTCATTTATTCCGCGTAAACCTTTCGTAAATCTGTGTTTCCTTGTAAACAATAAATCTGATGATGAAAACATCGTACAACTCTTTCAAAAAGATTTAAAAAAAAATCGGCACGAGTTTAAAACCTTCAATTGCATTGTAAAATGCTTTCAGTCTTTTTCCAGCTATCACCCTAATGAATGGAATGAAAGCGGTAAGTGTGACTGAATTTCATTTCAAAAGACATTAAAACTTGCTGTCAAGAATGAAAAATAATCTCAGCATTAAATTATTGCTTACAAGATGAACGGAGGCAGATAAGGCCGGCCGCGGATTACACGGCGCTAGGGCTGTGCCCAGACTCGCGAACACTCGGGATTAAATATTTATATCTTAGGTTCTTTTTATTACCCGGCTGCAAGGAAAGGGTTATGTTTTTCGCGCGTATCTTGTACGTATGTATGTATGTAAAATTTTTATTACCTCGTATCTTTCAAACCACTTGACGGATTTTTATAAATTAGACATCGTTAGATAGGTCTTGGCCGCCCATGTGTTCTTAGATAAGTGACGTTAAAAAAAAAAGAAGCATGGCGGATTTTGGGCGCCATATTGTAGAGATTGCAATTTTTTTTTCTTCGCAGCCCATCGAGTGGGGTATCAAAATTAAGGGTTTTTAGAGGTGATTACAAAAATATACACCACTTATATGTTTAAAAGCATTTATAATTACTAAACGTTTTCTCAACCAAGTCGAGTTTTTAACGGAAAGTTAGAACAGATTATTTTCTCACTCACAATTTGTTTTATTCGTCACAATTTTTCACAGGAAAATCTCATCTGCCCCTCGATCCCACTTCATAGCTTCCACGTCGGCCAGTACGAAAGGATGGGTTGGATCAAAATAAATTGTTAGCTTAGGACTCCTTATTTAACTTCTTATTAAAACAGGCCAGGTGAGGTAGAATGTTTTTCCGCGCCTTCAGATAAATCGGATAAAATCCTTAGTCTGAGTTAAGCTGTGAAAAAATTTAGTAATGAGCTTCAACTTATATTTACTTTTGTAGAAAAATAGACGTGTGCAAAAATAGACGGCAAATTGGAGCATTTTAATTTTTACAAGAGTTTTAAAGACAGAAAATCTCATCAATGCAGACTGTTACAATAGCTTAGCCAGTCCAGAGGAAACTAAACATTAATGGAATAAAATTAAATAGTACAAAGAAATAACAATAAAATGAATTTATTTAGTTTCGCTGTAGCACATTCCTCGGCGCGCCTCAGAAACTTGTAATTAGTTAAAACGGATAAAGAGCGGAACAATTTCTTTCTATCTATAACTCCAAGCGGTACAAATTAACTAAGAAGTTCGCTTATATATCTTCATTCACAAAGAAAACCGCTAATAAAATGATTTTATGTCAAAACAACTTTATATTTAATCATTACTAATATACAGGATGGAATTTTGTAATGCCACCTGAAGGGAAAGATAGAAAATTTTACTCAAAGAAAACATTCCTTCATTTTTGAAAAGAAAGAAAACTGCATTCAAAGATTTTGGGAAATTCGCTAACCACACCCGGGAATCGAACCGAGTTAAATGTAAAAAAATTACATCCTGTACTTTTATTGCAGCGATCGTTAGGGTCAATTATTTTATTTATTTATTTTATTTTGGCAAACCAACTAAATAGTGTGTATTTAGTTGGTTTGCCAAAATAAAGGACATTCATAATACTTATCATTAACAAATATAATAGTACTGCATGCATCTAAATTATAGGTAAGCACAGCATTTTATTTAATTCTCACTACACAATAATAATCAACATAATGGTGGATAACAATAATATCATAAATATCAATATACTTTCATAATTATAATCAAATTGTATCTTAAATTAAATTTGATAAGATTATCTTAAATAACAAATTAAAAACATAATAAAAAATAACATACACACAGAAAAAAACAAGTTAATAGGCACATTACTGAGGAAGAATTACAAATCATTGAGCACAGCTCTTTTAATTATAAGGATGAAATCTCTCTAACAAGCATGATAAATTAAATGAAAGGAAAACCATAAAATCTGGACTTATAAATTCAATGGGTCAAGTTAAAGCACAATAAAATTTACGTTAAATCTTATGTGAATATGTGGGCAGCGAATTTTCTAAAATATTTTAATACAGTTTTCTTTCTTTTCAAAAAAAAAAGGAATGTTTTCTTTAAGTAAAATTTTCGATCTACAGTATTAAGAGTACTTTCCCTTCAGGTGGCATTATAAAATTCCACCCTGTATACTTTAGAAGTTAGAACAAAACATGACCGAGTTCGAAACTCGGATCGATTTCAAAAAAATCTCAAAAGTTTTCGAACAAAAACTTCGCGGCTGTCTTGAAATTGTGTACAAAATCGGGGCACACACAATTAGGTGCGTACTACGTAGCTGTGCAAAGTAATATACGATAAGGTACAAGGAATCGCTTAATTAGAAATGTTGTCGGAACCTACGCAAACTGGCTTGCTTGTTCACGTTAACCCGAGAAACTTATCGCTGAAGCGTGGCCCTTTATCCTTTCCATTTAGAAAATATTTATTTAGCATCCTTTCCTTAAGCTGCTGTGCTCAGGTGCGAGATCGCCCTAACTCAAATAAGGGGCCAGACATTTAAATAAGCCACTTGTTATCATTACACTCGTGTTCGTACCGACATTTATTGTGTTCACCGCAAAAACTATAATGTTACGTTCATGTAACACGGGTTATAGAAGTTTTAAAACGGGATAGTTTGTGGTAAGAAGATATTTTCTAGATTTTTACGTTGAATCTAGTTGGAATGCCTGGAAAATCTATGTTTATGATACTAGGAACTCGTCTCATCACTTTGCATTTCTTGTTAGCTCTAACCCCTTTAGGTGCAATAATGAAAATCTATGTTTAAATTAAGTACCTGGGCGACCGACGTTTTCTAAAAATGAAACCTAGGTAGATCGATTTATCGCCCCGAAACCTGCATACTAAATTTCATGAAAATCTTTGGAGCCGTTTCCGAGATTCAGATTATATACACACACCGGCAAAATTAACGGAACAAGTAAAAAAAGATCTCAAAACTTTTTTTTACCATTGCGGATTGGTTTTTCATTTGTTTTATAATAAAACCAATAATTCTTAATCGATAAAACAATTGAACGTCACCTTTCAAGTAATTGTTTTAAATTTATTCGATCTTACATCGTTTTGAGAGAATTTCGTTTAATGCTATACTTTATGGTTTTGCTTTAAAATTTCGAAAAGATCTCTTTAACATACTGATACCACAAAGTACGGAAGCGGCGGCGCGCCTCAGACAGAGGGGCCACTCTCACTTTGACATTTCGGTTTTACAGGGAATATTGGGCAATATTGGACCGAGCTCAGTCGCGGCTGTCATGATTGCTTTGTGCATGCGTTTGTCACGTCATTCATACATTAAGTACTGTAAAGAGGTTGGTTGCATTGTATGGGTTACCTTTATTATTTGTTACAGACCGAATTTATTTTTTTGTTTTTAATTATTTCTTTCAATTATTTTTAAGTTATAAAGGTCATTAATCTTTCAAGATGACAAATTAGAAATTCATTATCTAGGATTATAATAAATTATTTTAAGCCCATAGATGAAATTGGGAACTTGTCATAATAATAAGGTTCAAGTCATACAGCTTACAAATATTTTTTCCTCCGACTGCACAGCATAATTTTCTTCTTGTTTAAGATCATCTTTGGTTTTTTGATTTTATTAGGTACCTGTTTTGTCACATTTATATTTTTGTCGAGCTTGGAGCTTTTTACAATTTATTTTTTTTAAGTGGGATCATTATTACACTACTATTATACTACGTCTTTTTACTCTCCCATATTCATCGTATGTGGCGTAATATTAAATGTTTCGTGATATTAAATGGATGTTTGATGCCCTGTCTACCCTCTAAGGCATGTAAGCATGATATGATGTATGTTTAGACGAATCTATGTATTTATGTTTGTAACTTGGGTAACCTACTCTTTTTTTAATTCGGAATCAATATAGTAGCAACCCTAGTGAATCTGTCAAGTTTAGCTGTCAATTTTCTAAACGCCGGGAGTGGCCCTTCTGTATACTTACTATTTTGTGCTGATACTGAGTTATTTGTTTTATTTTTAATGTTTAAAACTATTTCGAAGTTAAGGACGTCTTTATGTCATATTTAATCCAAACTGAAAGGGCCAGGTAACTTCTAATGGGGAGAAATGATCAAACCTACAGAGTGATGTGCATATTTCATCGTTTATCTGTTTCCACCATTTATTGCAGTTTCTAATGATACAGAGAGACTAATGCTTTTGTGAGAAGATCAGGATACGGTAGAAAATTCGTACTTCTAACAAGAATAGTTGTGTCATTCCGTTTCGCGTTCGCAAAATCCCGCGTTTAAAGGCCATCTAGCCAGAAATGAGCTGGAGGCAGTTCGAGGAACAGGAAGTGAGCTTACGGTACGAAAGAGGTTAAAGGAGGCTGGTTTTGGGTTCATTTGTGCTCGCCGATGGTCCAAAACTTGAGGTACATCTCCTTAGAAACAGAGTAACTTTTGCAAGAGATATCGACTTTGATTCACGGAGTAATAGTGTAAAATATTGTTTTAGTGATGGGTTTGGAAGTCATTTAAATAGAATTGACGGACAGCAATAAATGTATTATCATGAACAAGAACAACATAATCTATATTTTTTTTAAACTAAAGTGGCATATGGTAGAGGAACAATATTGGATTCAGGTTGGCTATTATGTTTGCAGGCTCGTACGGACTTGGTGGTGATCGATGGAGGAGATCTTATTGCAGAACGTTATAAAAGTGTTATGTAAGAATAAAATGTGGTAAAATTTGCCCCTTTATCAGGAGTCACTTCGTTTTGATCCAGGATAATGCTCAGCCGCATACCACTCTTCAACTCCAGTCTATCTTAATAATGTTAACATCGCAGTTTTGGCAAAGCCATCGAGATCACCAGATATGTACCCGTTACGAGTATAACACGTACTATAACACGACTTGCTTAAACGGAGGGCAAAATTCATAATCCCTGCACCTATCAAAGTGGGTGAACTGCCCTTGATTCAATCAAAGTGCCCTTGTATACACACAGAAGACAATGTAAAACATTATTCTCAATATGTCTAGGTGAATGAAAATTTTATTAAGAGAACGTGGTGGAAACACTTGATTCTATATGATATAATTTTTATTGTGAAAATGTTTTTTTTTATTAACTTTAGAAAATCAACAATGTACAGTTTTCCCATTAAGTCTTGTACCCACAAAAATTGTACTCAATGCGATGTAATTTTTATTTTAAAAGGAGTGTTTTCAAAATTAAAATTTTATAAAATACAAAAATTTAAAAAAAATCATTTTAAAAGGAAAAATGTCATAATGGATTTTTTTAAGATTAAATCTTAATAAAAAAGAAAAGCCTCATTTTTATTTTGTTCCGCTAATTGTGCCAGTGTGTGTATATACAATAATTGCTCGATTAAGGGTATTAGTTTTATTGAAGCTGTCTTTCAAGTCCTGAAGGCATTTTTAATTTGGTCTCTTTGCAAAAAATAACATAAGTAGGTAACGTAATAAATGATAACCAATATATATATGATATTTGTTTAACCAATTACAATCCTACAACATTGAGGTTTGATAGAGCAGAAACCTTGTATTTAAAACTATTTATGTATGAATTAAGATATTGCCAATTATACCTGTTAATAATAAAAGTATCCCCACCGCAGTATCTCTACGTTGACGTCATAGTGGGGCTTGCGCGCTTCACTTTTCCGCAACATGCCTAGGGTTTGTGGCGGTGGTGGGCATTGGCGACCCCACGGACCTGATCTCAAGGTATAAGTCTTGTTCCTCATCTCTGGCTTGCCTTTATTGGCCGGTTGGAGTGAAAGCTGACGGGGACCAGAGCTCTCACCTCTCTCTTGCCTTAATTGGCTGGCTTGTGTGGAGATTCGCAAGAGCAAACATGCTCGAGTTAACCCAGTAAGGTGCTGGTAGGGATCGTACTTCCGGGATTGTCCTGATAGCCGTGGTAGTATACCTCTCCACTCCTTAGCACCTCCGCATATGTTGCCCCCTTGGCGCTACGTCACTAAAGTACTAGCGAAGCTTTTTGGGGGCCGATTAATTGAGTGTGCAAGTCAACTCCTGCCATTTTATTGCCGTTTAGTTCCACAGTGGTAGTAGTCCTCCTATAGTTTTGGGCAATTGATCCACTAAACCTACACATTCCATTCCAATACATTTTTCTCCATGGTTTGCAATAGTCCTGCACCAACCGGGGATTGTCCTTGGGTGCAGTTGCGTAGTGCATACAGGGATAATCGTTGGTTGATGTCACATTTCCTGATACATGCCTAATGGGGCCTCTGCGAGTTGGCTTCACCTCCTCGCACGCCTTTCAAAAGACCGAGACCATAAGGTCCCGAGATACTCAAAAAAAAATGAAAAGATATTTTACTCAGATGAATTCTTCTTCTTCATCGTGTCGATGATTCCATTTTTTTGTTTTTAATTTAGATGTTGTGCTTCGACCAGAACTCAGCAACGTCGACAGCCCTAGCGCTGGCCTCGCACAGGTCCTTCATGGTGCAGGTGTTTGTGCACAGAGAGCACGACAACAGATGGGGCATCGTTTGCGGTGCGGTTCCACAGTCGCACTGTGGCTGATCGGAGTACCCCCATCTGACAGGTTGTACCTACAGCGGCCCACTTGGCTTCGCAGCCTATTTAGGGTTTTCCATGTAGGCCATGGCAGTTTATGTCCAGCTGGGAGCTTTTCTGCAGGATCGATATAGTCAGTTGGAGGGGGGTATTTGAGGAGCCACAGCTATCTACGCGCTTCCCCAGGGCTGTCGTCGTAAGTTGTTTTAGCCGACTTTAGGAAGCTGTTCCGACTCTTTAGTCGCCCCCTTGATGGCTCCATGTTGTAAAGTAGGTGTCGGTTATCTGTCTCCTGCTTGTGCTTTTCAAAGGAACAGGCAACTTCCCTACGGACCTCTGGAGGGGCTATTCCTGCCAGTGGAAATAATGCAGATGAATTAAAAAATCTAGTAAACTAAATAGCAAAATGAACTACTCAGTGGCTCGTGTATTTTTCTAACGTCTACAATTTATTCATAAGGCACGATGCTATTCAAAAGTTGTTTTAATATAATGTACCTATAACAAAGTAGAGGGATCGCGGTCACAAAGTTACAATGTTATGCTAATAACTAACCGAAACTAAGCAAATGATGTTTACACTAAGTTGCCAGCAAATACACGCAACCTGTAATATTCTACGTTTTAAATTATAATGGCCGCTGCCGTTTTATTTACGCTGCGAACCTTTCTAATAAATTAAAGGGTTATTTTTATTTTAAAAATTCTGTGTAGGTTAATTTTTGAAAATTTTTCTGTCAATACAATTTGTATTTTAAATTGTTAAAATTTTCCAACTCGCTACAACTGGCATTCATTGGTTCGGCTTTTCTGGTTGTTTGCCACTGTAGATCCCGGTTAAAAGGACTTGCAATTGGTGATTTAGCACTACAAGCTTTTCGTAATAATAATATCCTTAAGCTTCATACCACCGTAGAGCAAATTGATTTTGTTTAAGTTAAAAACCGGCCAAGTGCGAGTCGGCCTCGCGCACGAAGAGTTCCGTACCATTATCGCAAAAAACGGCAAAACAAAGCACGTTTGTTGTGTGGGAGCCCGACTTAAATATTAATTTAATTCCGTTTTTAGTATTTGATGTTATAGCGGCAACAGAAATATTTACACTATATGTGAAAATTTAAACTGTCTAACTATCACAGTTCATGAGATACAGCTTGGTGACAGACAGACAGTCAGACTGACAGACGGGCCGCGGAGTCTTAGTAATAGGGTCACGTTTTTACCCTTTGGGTACGGAACCCTAAAAAAACAACACGAATGAATCGCTTCTTCCTCGTAGTCAAACTTTTTAGTCCAACTGGTTTGACCACGAGGAATTGTGTTTCCTCGTGGTCAAACTTCATTGACATTGCACTTTTTCAACACGCTATATGCATGCAGTTTTTGTATGTACAGTCATAGATAGATAAGAATAAATTAATGTCAAACAGCAAGTGCGGCGAAATTCACATAATAATTTTACTCGTTAAATGAATTATTTAAATTAAAATAATCCAAACTAAAAACGGATTTAAAACGTGAAGCGTAAATGTGGGACAGTTCTACTTCTCACCTATAAAAATGAAAATGCTTACTGGGCTTGTAGCCAACTGAGAAAAGAAAAGTGTTTTTCTCGTTTTATGAATTATTTAAACTATTCAGAACAAAAATGGATTTGTGAAGCGTACCTAAACGTGGGACAGTTATATTTATCGAAGGCAGGCAAAAAAAATAAATTATAATGTTTTTTTTTATTAAAACGGTTATTAAAAATAAAAAGCCAAATCAAAAATTTAAAATCAATCAAAATAAATTCAAATATATAAACTAAAACTCTAATTTTCGACTTAATAATTGGGTTGTTGAATTAAAAAAAAATGACCATTTTTTTAATGTATTTCGAAACTTTACATAACTTAAATTATATTGTCGTTACAAAAAACTCTTAAATATTTTTTTTCAATTTATTATAAGCAATTGAAAATCGATAAAATTTTGAAAAGAACCACGTGACTACAAACGGGCCACAATGAGTCGCCATGTTGGTGACGTCATAACGTTCAAGGAAATCATGATACTATAGTGTCAACTACACGTAGATTGACTAAAATATCCGAAAACTAGTGCAAAAATATTAATAAACCACAAATTTTATTGAGTCATGTGTGATAAAGGATTTATATAGGCTAATGTCGATAATATACCCACCTGATGGACGAATTGGAAGTTTTGAGCATAAATAAAGTAGTCGTAATGAATAATACGTGAGAGTGGACCGGTGTTAGATATTGTTGTTAACCAGGTACATTAGGAAACATAATTGTCATAACGTAATCGTTTTTACGTATAGGTAGGTAATATTGGTGTAAAATAAAAAGTAAACAAACACGATTGGCGCGAAACTTTGACTTTGGATATCAAAAAACTTCATTAGATACCACTAAATATGATACACATACACATAAAATTTTTGGTAATACCCATTATTTACTTATCCCTTAATAGAGGAGCTCATGGCTAAATAAAAACAGCCGCGCTGTTCGATCATCAAGGTTAAGCAACGCTTGACGAGGTCGGTCCGTGGATGGGTGACCATTTCAACATACCGTGTTTCCTCCGTGCCTCGGAAAGCACGATAAGCCGTTTGTACCGGCTGTCATTTGAAGATCTTTGACAGTCGTTACGGGTAGTCAGAAGCTTGAGATCTGACGCCAGTCTTGCCAAGGGGTACCGTGTTACCCAGTTACTGGGTTAAAGGCTAGGCAGATTGACAATATCCCTTAATAATATTGAACACTAATGTCTATATTAAATATATACAAACACTAAAAAGTTTAGCGCACGGTTGGCGCAGTGGTTGAGCGATTGACTGCTGCGCTGCGTGTCGCGGGTTCGATTCCCGCACGGAACAAATATTTGTATGACCTACAGATAGTTGTTCCGGCTCTGGGTGTTGTGTATGTGAGTTTATATGTTTGTAAACGCACCCATGATACAGGAAGAAATTCCTAGTGTGGGGCAACGTTTTTTTTTTAAACAAGAACATATTAACTTGGTAGATTTTCGTTACACTAATTCTTCCGTAAATATCTCTTAAATACGTCGACCGATTCTCACAATTCAAACAGAAATGTTAGTTTTACGCCTATATCTGTCATTTAAGTATAAAATAATGAATATATCACCATAAACAAAAAATCATGTTTTCAAGTTACGTAATTATACAACAATGTCAACTTTGCTCGAAAGTTCCCTTAAAAATTTCATATTCTCAGTCTTTAATGATCAAAGTAAGAATTTAATACGAATCTTATACTAAATTAGAACAAGATAACAACAGAATTAACACATTATAATTGGAATCTAGTTAGACATAGAACATTGCTCAAATTTAGTAGACTGCTAGGTACTAGGGGCTATTGCGCGAATCACATATAATTGGGATATTTTTGTAGTATTCGTACATAATGGTACGAAGCAAGCACGATAACTTTTAAGGTTCGATATTTATGATCAATATATTCGATATTCATCAATATATTGACGATAATAACAAGATTGAATCGGTTAAAAGTCAAAACACTGTATCAGCTATGTGCTACAATGAGTAGAAATGAACGTTGTGACGTCACACGGGCTCGGATTTGTTCGGAAAACTATCGGGGTGTTTTCGGTACTGGATTCAAAAAAATATTTTCAATTGCATTTTACTTTGTAATTACAGTGAAAAAAAAAAAATCTAAAAATAGTTTTGTATGGAAACTTATATATGATCTTTTCATTTTTTACAAAAAAAAAATTGGTTCAACAAACCAATTACTGGGCCGTTTTCGTTAATCTTTTGCAAATCGTCAAAAAAGCGATAATAAGTATGTGGTTTCAATTACTGCTTAAATGCTGTCTCCATAATTTGATTTTGAAACTGATGCGAGCAATGTTACTTTATCTATTCTTTCTGACGTTTAAATTTCACTGTCAAAAAATATAATTTCACAAAAGCTCAATTTACAAATGCAAAAAAAAAAATAGCAGAGACGGAAATAGAATGTCGGACTATGTTCAGCATTCGCTTTGATGGGAATTAATACAATCTGATAGTCCTACAAAACAAAAAAAAAAAAATATTTTGAGACTGCATGGCTAAAGAATGAATCACTTAGAAAGCAGTGATCCGTATACGGACAAATTCATCGCACTAAAAAAGTCGTAGAGAGCTGCGCGAGAATGCACAACTTAATAAAACGATGAGGATACATCATCCAATAATTATATATAATATACCTAGCTGCTCACTTGCTCAAAACATTATTAGAAAATGAAACAAATTTTCGTGAAGGACCATCTCCTCGTCAAAGTGAACATAAGTATTTATGGAATTTTATTATAAAATGTCAAATGGACTTAATAAACAATGAAATAGATGTGGATGGTTATTATTTGAATAAAGTGAGACAGGATTAATTTTTATAACTTCGAACCCATCTATCGAAAATATCAGTGTTTGACTGTACACATTTATAACTTGACGTTGATACAGGGAGAATCATTCCAATAGTTTGACCACGAGGAAATTTGATTCCTCGTGGTCAAACCAGTTGGACTAAAAAGTTTGACTACGAGGAAGAAGCGGAATGAATTCATCATACTAATAAGTAAATTCTTAGAACTTTTCCATACTTCAGTCACACTTCAATGGTGTTGCTAATTTACAGTTTTGAAGACAAAATGTAATGTAGGTAGCACTCTGTCTTCTTTAACTAATTACACATTATACAATTACATAGACATACAAACATAAAACAAACTGTTTCCTTTTCGAAACACAAAATCCCATTCAAACGTTTACATAAACTGATTGAATGAAGTTAAGCCTTAGCCATTTTGTTAAATAAAACTTATCCCTTTCGGAGCTAAGGGAATCTATTGGACATAATAAAAAATCGAAGTAAATCCCGAGAGAATACCTTGGAAGACTTCCTGTGTAAACAAAGAAAATGGTATATATATGTATATATGGTGGAGGAATTTCAGATAACGTTTATTCGTCCTAGGAAGACAAATAGGAGGACTCATACAAGTTAGCTTGGAAATTAAAATTATTGTAGCGACTTTCAAAAGGTTTTCAATGTGTCCGTAAATTTATATTAGGTTATATATGAAATTGGCGTTTTGTAAGGGAGGGACATAAAGTCGTTTTTTTTTAATATGATATATTTATTTAATCAAAGTATGTACCATTGCTATCTATGCACTTTTGCCATCTCATAGGTAGTTCATTAATCCCTTTACTAAAAGAACCATTCGGACGGGAATCAATAAAAGCCCACTGTCCCATCGGAGTTGATTTTTTTCCCTTACAAGAAGTCATACAAATTTCGAAAAAAATGGTAATCTGTTGCAGCAAGGTCCGGGCAGTACGGTGGATGTTTTAGACATTCTAATTGAAGCTCCTCTAATTTGGTAGCCGTCTGTTGTGCTGTGTGTGGTCTAGCATTGTCCTGAAGCAGCAGTGGCCTAGAGCGATTGGCTAGCCTCGGCTGTTTAGCAGCTAGCATTCCCATCATGGTTTTCAGTTGGTAACAATAGACATCCGCCGTAATCTTCTTGCCAGATTTAAGAAAGCTGTAGTGAACGACACCGGCACTAGTCCACCAAACACTCACAACAATTTTTTTTTGAGTCAATTATCACTTAGAGCAGGATTTGGCTGGTTCGCCAGGGTTCAGTCATTGCGATGAGCGTTTCCGATTATTGTACAGGATCCACTTCTCATCACAGGTAATGATTCGATTTAAAATCCCTTCATTATTGTGCCGGTTGTGTAATGTAACGCAGCAGTCGACGCGCGTTTGTCGGTTTGCTCCACTCAATTCATGAGGTACCTACCTTCCAAGCTTTTTCACTTTCCCAATTTGCTTCAAGTGGATTAAAACAGTTGTATCACTAACACCGCAGCTTGCAGCTAACTCGGACGTGGTTTGCGATGGATCCGCTTCCACAATAGCCTTCAATTCTTCATTATCAACTTTGGTCTCCGACCGTCCACGGGGCTTGTTCTGCAGGTCGAAATTTCCAGAACGAAAACGTTGGAACCATGAACGCACTGTGTTTTCTTTTCCGTCGCCATACACATCATTAATCCTTCGAGCCGTTTCTGCGGCACTGGTGCCACGATGGAACTCGTAAATAACGCGTTATTTCAAGTTTTCCATTTTGTAAACTGACTGGCGCAAAGAAAAAACCAAATGAGGAAAAAACAAATGAATTACGGTTTTCGAAAAAAACGTTGTGACGATACTGCTCCCAACTTCTTGCAATGTGTTTGTGAACTTTGACTTTGAAGGTTAGTACATCCTGATGGAGCGCATTTCACAGAGAAATAGACTGAACGAAGAAAGAACGGTGAATGAAGTCAGTTCGGTGAGTAAGACATTGAAGAAGACGGTTATTGGAAGATCGTAGATTTTTATTGTGGTTGTCGCAGATGTATTGAAAGTGAGAGGCCAGATAAACAATAAACAAACAATAAACAATATTTATTTGTTCAAGGCTTAAACCTAATTACAATGATTGTACCTTAAATTAGAATCATTAAGTTAGTGGCATGATACAAAATGTGTGCAACTAGGCTTAAACTAGGAGGATTCCTGTGCTATAAGCACCAGTTACTTTCGTCACCACCGTGTTCGAGCTGCCATTACAAGTGTGGTGCGGTGCTAAAGTAAGTAGAGAGTCAACAAATGAGTACAATGGAGTTAGAGCCCTTTGCTCTCTGCGCTGGCGTATGGGAAACCAATTTAGAAGCGACCGATGTGCTGAGACATGGATCATATTTATGCAAATTGAAAACAAATCGAATGCAGTAATTTAGAAGACGGTCAAGTTTTTTTGAGGAGATCTGCATTCAGGTCATAAGTAGCACACGTCACCATAATTGATGATAGGAAAAATTTGGATCTGCAAAAGCATTGTCTTTGTGTTTGATGGTAAGAAGTTTTTCAGACGATACAAAGCCCGGAGCGTTCCAGTAACCTTCTGACTGACACTAGCGACTTGAGTGTGTCAGCTCAGTGTTCTATCACTACGTAAGCCTAGATCCTTTCCGTCAGTGCTGAATGGACGATTGTACTGTCGAACAAACCTGCAGGTGGCAGAGATGCACCAACTACTTTAGTGATGTTTCGAGGACTCCCAATGACTATCGCCTGACACTTATTGGGGTTTACTGCAACACCAAATCTATCATACCAAGTTTTTATGGCCAACAAGTCTCTATTTAATTTGTCGATAGCGTCAGGTATTTCTTCGACCCTCCTATGACAGTACAACTGTAGGTCATCTGTATACAGATGATACGCACACTGAAGATCGGAAGTAATGAGATTAATAAAGATAGAAAACAGAAGAGGAGAAAGAATGCCTTCTTGAGGGACGCCAGTCTCCAAATCACACCAGCGAGATGAAGAATCCCCAACGTGAACAGACTGCTGGCGTTCCTGAAGGTGGGAGTTGAACCATTCCAGTGCTTCGGGAGAGACCATCACATAGGATAAAATGGCTAACAGGATTTCGTGACTGACGGTATTGAAGGCGTTTGAGAAATCGACCAACACTAGTACAGTGACTTTGGTGTCTTCCAGTGCTGCCCTCATATCGCCAGTCACTTTAAGGAGGGTGGAGACAGGGCTGTGCCCGGGCCTGAACCCAGGTTGTAGAGGGCTAATCAGTCAGTTGCACTGTACAAAATTAGATAGTTGTTTGTGGACACAGGCCTCAAGCACTTTGGATAGGAAGGGAAGGATAGAAATTGGGCGGTAGTGGGTTGGAAGAGTGGGATTGGCAACTTTGGGTAGTGGACGAGCATAGGCTTTATGCCACAAGGATATACACCGGTGAACAGGGAAAATTTACAATATGGGTGATAGCAGATAGGAGGTGATCCAGAATAGTTGTGATCATACCACGAGTGATATTATCACATCCTACCGCTTTAGATTTGATGGAAAGGATGATCTTTCTGATTTCTCCCGGTTAAACTGGAATTAAACGAAAAGGATTAATATGAGGACGCATCAGACCAGAGATGAGAGACAAAGTTTATTGTTTGGTTAGACGATCCATAGCAGGCACAGTGGAGAAATGACGGTTGATATCATTTAAGTCAATAGAATTGGGAAGGTCTAAATGTCGCGGTTTGCCGATACCAAGTGTTCCAAGGAATTTAAAAATATCGGCAGAAGATGCAGAAGAAATATCTTCCAGAATGTGGTGGCGTTTAGCATAGCATATCATCTGATTACATATATGCCTTGCAACCTTAAATAGCATCCAGTTCTCGTCAGTACGACCCTTTTTATATTTACGAAACGCTCGGTCCCTGCGACGCTATTTTGTACTAAGTGATTTCAAAAACCGGCTAAGTGCGAGTTGGACTCGCGCACGAAGGGTTCCGTACCATTATCGCAAAAAACGGCAAAAATATCACGTTAATTGTACGGGAGCCCCCCTTGAATATTTATTTTATTCCGTTTTTAGTATTTGTTGTTATAGCGGCAACAGAAATACATAATCTGTGAAAATTTCAACTGTCTAGCTATAACGGTTCATGAGATACAGCCTGGTGACAGACAGACAGACAGACAGACAGACGGACCGCGGAGTCTTAGTAATAGGGTCCCGTTTTTACCCTTTGGGTACGGAACCCTAAAAAGTGTGGCTACTATCCGGCTTTTAACCTGTACAGAACCTGTTTCCACAAAAAATATTCGATATTTCTGCCTTTATCAGCTATGGTACAAATCAGAGCAACAACATTTTTTTGTGTAAAAGAGATGGCGATAAATATGTTGGCGCACAATAAAGTACCTAGTTATTTTTACTACTTATATTCTCCGTAAGATTTAGCTGAGCTGTATTTTAGCTAGTGGTGTATAGGTATATTCATTCACCTAATAAGTATCGAGCCTGTCATTAATCGGACACAAATTGACGTAAACATTCATTGACGTTGACATTGGAAATACAACTGAAATGTTATTATGGAAAAGATTAAGCGCAATACTCTCTCCTAGACAATGACTGTATCTAGAATGTTGCTGTGCCCGACAGGGTCCATAATTGATTCTGTAACTTATATTTACCACCTGTATGTTGATTATGGATGCATTAATTTGAATTTGAATTTTTGAATTTGCACTGTATTTCTAGTAATTTCTAGAAAATATACCATTTGATATCTTTGAAGGCAACTTGAATATACATTTTTAGTATAGTCCAAGAGAACACACAAAGAAAATCATTATGGAAAGTTTTTAGTGAACTACTGATGCAGCATTTTACTAGGGAACCCTAAAACAAGCAAAAGCTTCAGAAACGCTGAACAATGACATCAAAATAGTCGTTCACAGTTAAGTACCCGGCAAGACGCCATAGATGTTTAGTGTAGAAGAACTTTTGTCGCTAGGTTCTGACGATTCGCGGCACTATCACCAACTTTGAGCACTTTAACTGTTACTTACAAGAAGTGCACGAATTTTAATGAAAACTTCGCACTTAACCTCACCACAAATATAAATAATATGGAAGTCGACTCGTTAACAACATTCCTGCATTAATTTTAACCCACATAGAGCTTTCGAACGTACTTAAGTAATTATTTGCTTTTTAAGCAGTCGGGTTTTTTTTTTTTTTTAATTAACCTTTTTATTTATAACTCGTTAGTTTTTTTTTAGGTTTCGGTACCTACATTTAAAGATATATTTTTGAAATCACCTCTTAAAACCCTTTATTGTGATACCCCACACGATGGGTTTGAAAGAAAAAAAAATGTTTGTCCCCCACAATATAGTATTTATTTTTTACATTTTGGCGGCCAAAATCCGCCATTATTCTCTTTTCCATAATAATGTAGCCAATGACACTCGCACGGCACTTAAGACGAATCGATTGACGATGAATCATCAAAATCGGCCAACGCGTTTGGTCTCTAGACCACACAAAGGAACATACATACATAGACTGATAAACACACTACCTTCCTTCGGCAGTCGGGTAATAAGAATCATAAAAAGTTGCGACGAAATTTTAGTTATTCATTAGGTATTGTAGTTAGATTTATATTATTTGCAACAAAGTGTTAATTTAATGTGGCAAGCAAATATAAATTCAGAGAATCTGTGCTACGATTAACATAATAGGTAGCTTATTTTAAATGCGTATATAAGTACGATTTCACTTTAAAATTCCAACGTATTAAAACGAAACCATAAAAGCAAACATTAAGAATTCCAAAAGGCCGTTATCGGTGACCTAATGTACATCAAGATTAAGCGGAAATTTATTTTATTGTTGCTGATAACCGGAGCACCTATACGAAATAATAATTATTTTAAATAAATCTAATGGAAAACTTCTTATACGGCTTTTCCAGGTAACTTTTAGTGGCGAAGAAAACTTTTAAGGTTACAATAGTCGAAAATTCTTCCATACAAACGTACTCTAGAGATTACTCCACTGTTTGACGATGTACGTTCAAAATAAAATATGATATCAATTTGTCTCATCATTATCTAGTCCTGTATGGAAACAAAAATGTAAAAAAATAATATATTTGAAAGTTATGAGCATCGAAAGTTCCATATTTCAACACTAATTGTAACGCATCTTTGGGCAGAAATAAATACCATAAGAAGAAGGAAAATTGCAAAACGGCATCCATACAGGAATAGATTAGTAATTCAACAATGCAAACTTATTTATTTTGAAAATTTAGTAGTTTTTTCATGATATCTAGACTCCCAAAGGTCTATTTATAAAAAATCGCGCGCTCGTTTTTGTCCTAAAACAAGATAGCATGCATTTTAACCCCGCGCACAAAATAGTTCGTGCCGTCGACTAGTTCAACCTTAAGGGTAACATTCGTTCGTAATTTCTATAGGATTGGTAAAAGTTCTGCTTTTACAAACACTCATAAATATGTCAAAGCATGTCACCGGACAAAGACATTAAATCTGTAGGCAGAAAGTCATTTTTAAATTCAGAAACAATTAAGCTATTAGCCTAGATTAAAAAAAAAACCTTTGAAAGGATAACGCCTCAGCTTTTCGCCACAGGAAAATATTTTCTTCATTTTTGTGTTCTTTATTTACAAAAAAAATATTTTAACAAAGCAAAAACAAGTATATTCAAACATCAAAGTTTTCCTGCCCATTAAAAACCAATCCGTACTAACGGCTGCATCGTCGTCAAATCGGTATTGCCCTAATTCCGTCCACTCAACCCGAGGCCCGAGATACACTCGCCGATCAAAATGGCGGAAGATTTTTGTTCGCTTTAATTAAGTCACGAACGTCACAGTGGCTGTTGGCCCGTTTCCTTGGCCCAGGTAATCACGATCGGCAAGGCATTAATTCAAAACTCCAGTGTTGCTCTCGAGCCCGATTGCTAACGACCTCACTTGAGCACGTCGCAAACGAACTCCCTAAATCCGGTAGCCGTCACCAGGCTTGTGTCATATACAGCACAATGTCAAATGAAGAATCGCGTTTTCAGGTACTATACGGGTCAAAATTGCAGTCACACTCTACCAAGCAGAAAAGTTCTAAAGTATTGTTGGACCTGCTGAAGACTGTATGAATGTATTTGTGTTGTATAAAGTCAATTTATTTTTGTATTATGTAACTGCACAGCACATATGTGAGCACTATGTACCAACTGTAAATCTACCATTTACTGTACCTTTGTGTCGTTCGTTGACTTCAGTGTGCCCTGGCAGTTGATAGTGTGTCATGCTCTCTCTGATGGTGACACATGTGTTGGATCATTCGGTTCCCTTTATAATGGTTGAACTGAGTGGTGCCGATCCATGTCATGTTCGTGAACGGGCGCCATCAGTTGGGTTTGGTCATAACTTAGCTGCCTCCGCCTGTTTTTAATTACTTATTTATTGTATTTTTAATTGTTTGTTTTACTGTAGAAGCTTTGAGGTGCGTTTATTTTTATTTTTTACATCGTTTTCACATATATGTATTCTTTCAACAAGAATAATGTATCTAAATACTTGTTAAACACAGGGTTTTTTTAAAGTGTAAGTGTGGAGTTTCTTATCCATTCTTCTCCACAACAAGCTACAAGAATCAATTATTATTACTTTTAAATTATTATTATTTTTGACGTTCGAAAGTGCCGCTTAATGGCCTAATTGAATAAAGAAATTTTGATTTTGATTTTGACCAAAACAGAAAAGGCAATTTTTTTTGTAGGCAGCAGAATTTTAACTTTTCGCGGTTATTAGGAACTAGCTTCCGCCCGCGGCTTCGCCCGCGTAAAAAGTGTTTTATCATTCCAAGGGAATACAAACTATCCTACGTCTTTCCCAGGATCTCAAACTATGTCCATGCCAAATTTCGTCTAAATCGGTTCAGATTCACCGAAATCGTCTTTTGGGGGTTGTTTAAAAAAATATATAATGATAACATTAATTGTTTATCGAGGTTGGTATTTATGTCAAGTTTCATATTTATTAACCCAAGAAATCAAATACTGCCGTACAAACTTCAACACCCTCTATATGGGGGTCGTTTCAAAAAACTATTAGTGATACCTTTATTGTTTATTAGGTTGGCATTTAAGTCAAGTTTCAAATTTTGTTAACCTAAGAAATAAGATTCTTCAAAAACACTAACACACCCCAAATCGTCTTTTGGGAGTTGTTTCAAAAGACTAATAATGATTAACTTTTTAGTTTATTTAGGTTGGTATTAAAGTCAAGTTTCAAGTTTATTAATCCAAGAAATAGGTTTCTTCAAAAACACTTTAACATGGCCTTAATCATCTTTTGGGGGTAGTAGATTACTATTATTGCCAAGTTTCAAGAATTTTGGAATCAGATTTTTCATCCAATCTTTCAAACCCCTTTTTACCTCCTAAGGGATAGAATTCCCAAAAATCCTTTCTTAGTGCTCACTTACGTCATATGAGGAACCTTGTTGCTAAATTTCATGCTTCTAGGCTTAGTGGTTTTGACTGTGCGTTGATCGATCAGTCAGTAAGTCAGCCATTTTCGAATTTTAATTAATTATAGCTGACCCCCGCGGCTTCGCACTCATCAACTGGCTATCTACCTACCTAGCACCTACCTATCTACCCTACCTACCGGCCTACCCATCCACCTACCTTACCTACCTACCCTACTCTATCAACCTAATCACCTGCCCTACAGATCAACCTACCTACCCTACCATATCCAACATACCTACCTACCCTATCCTACATACCCACCTACCCCTCCTACCTACCAATTTGTTAAACTATTTATTTGATTAAGAATTAATATTACAAAAAAAACTTAATTAAAAAAATCAAAAAATCCGACTGCTTCAAAAGCGAACTAAAAAGTCGTAAACAAGGAAAAAATCATGCTGTGCAGTCGGAGGATACATATTTGCCGGCTGGCTGACCAAAATCTGGTGTATCCTCCGCCTGTACAGCATGATTTTTCAATCATATAGTACATCACTTTTATGTATCATCAATAGTTTTCTCAGCGCACGCCAAATAATGAATTTCATAGGCAAAATTGCTACTTTGGGTTACATTATTGCAATTTTCATAAGGATTTCTATTTCTTTTGGAAATAAATTATAGCCTATGTTGCTCGGGCATAATGTAGCTTTCCAAAGGTAAAAGAATTTTTAAAATCGGTCTAGTAGTTTCGGAGCCTATTCGGTACAAACAAACAAACAAACAAAAAAATCTTTCCTCTTTATAAAATATAGATAATCTAAACTTTAATTTCTATACAAAATATTAAATCAGTTGTGGATAATTTAACTTCTTCTCCAAAAACTAGCCATTTGAGTTTTGGGAGAGTATGACTGCACTTTTGACCCTTGACTGTACATAAATGACTATAGGTACAGTACACACCGGACATCTTTGTTGTCTTATTCGCACGTTCTTGGCTGGCTGAACTAGAACTGTTATTTAGGGTGGCCAAAAAGTCGTGGATCAAACGCAATTAGTCGGTCATCAGCTGCAAAAAATTGTTTTACTGAATGTCCTTAAGGGCAACCCCTGCAGAGTTATAATTTACCTGCAGAGTTTATTTTTAAATAGGCCTAACCGAGTTTTATGGTTGGGTTAACTTTGGCCTTGCTACGAATGATCGTCCTCGAAAGATATCAAAGCCACGCATAGCCATGTGTAATATCCTTTTAGAACCCCTATTAAATGAGCCAAAACTTGTAACAAAGGGTCACTTTTCGGTACAGTATTTTTTTCACAGTGGGGTCCGAAGTAAATAAAAAATTATGATTTGAGTTTTTTTTTTCTCGTAAAACTTAATATTATCTTCAACGCACCCAATAAACAACCATAAATAGCATGTCTAACGCAAGGACTCAACGGTAGAGTTTTTCGAATTTTAATAAGAATTAGTAAAGAATTATACGATGTTGCTATTTATTGTACGACAGCAGGCACATTTATTAGAAACTTACCTATACCTATGTTCGCAATATTTGTAAGTATGTGAGAACCATGTTCCTACTTATCAAATTAATAAATTTTCCTGTTAATACTTTTTAATACTTTATACCTGTACGTAGTATAGTGTGTAGAGCTTCTCTGGGTGCATCGTCCTTATTAATTTCCATCACATATATTAATTTATTAATGTATGTACTTATGTAAATATTGTAAAACACCTATTTTTTTTTAAAGTGTAAGTATGGAGTTTTTTGTGCGTTCTTCTCCATAACAATCTACTTTCCGAATGCACGGTAGAATAAATTTTTATCACTTGTAAATTTTAATTTTAATTTATTTGACGTTCAAAAGTGCCGTTTATTGGCCTAGTTGAATAAATATATTTGACTTTAGACTTTGAAACCGAAGCGAAATTGTTTGTTGGTAACGATTTAGTCAACAACAAACAATTATTTTAAATAGTTTACAAAAAAATCAAACCGACTTCCAAAACAAAACACTACAAAGCGAATAATAACTTTCTTCTCCGAAGTCGCGGTGTCTAAGACACCGACTTCGGAAAAGTTATTTTCCAGTACTGTTTGTTTATAAGTATTTGCTACATCATAGTCGGTTAACTATTCGATATATCTTATACCCGTGACATACTTAGCATTAAGAAGTTCCAGTAGCCATCTGTGGTATTCTTCATCAGTTCCACTTCACGAAATGATACTTTCTGAGTTCCAAAATCGCTACATGTATGCCTATATATTTGAATAGTTTCCTCGATTTCGCCAGGATCCCATCATCTGATCATGACCTGATGACCATGGCACCACCTGGGCAGTATACCCTTTCAAACAGGCGTAAGTAATCGGGGAACAAAAATAAAAACTTAATTCAAAAAAACAAAAACCCGACTGCTTCAAAAGCGAACTAAAAAGTCGTAAACAAGGCAAAAATCATGCTGTGGGCTGGCTGACCAAAATCTGGTGTATCCTCCGCCTGCACAGTATGATTTTTGCCTTGTTTACGACTTTTTAGTTCGCTTTTGAAGCAGTCGGGTTTTTTGATTTTTTGAATTAAGTTTTTTTATTGATAACTTTTTAGTTAGTTTTTTTTCGAATTAGATACATTTTAACATATACGTGTTATATATTTTTGAAATCACCTCTTAAAACCCTTTATTTTGATACCCCACACGACGGGTTTGGAAGAAAAAAAATTGGGCCCCCACAATTTGGCACCCAAAACCCGCCATTTTTCTATTGTCCAATTTTAATGTAGCCTATGACACTCGCAGGGTTAAGACGAATCGATTGACGTATGAATCATCAAAATCGGCCAATGCGTTTGGTCTCTGGAACGCCATATAGGAACAAACATACATACATACTATTACATACATACATACACACATACATACATATACTGTTAAACACATTACCCTCCTTCGGCAGTCGGGTAAAAAAACTTTCCTACGAATTGAGAAGCTCCTCTTTTGTTGAAGTTGGTTAAAATAAATCGAGTGTATTTAAGATACGTTTATTTGATTATGTTTTAAATCAAATGAATAATTTACAATGATTTATTTAACGAAAAGAAAACTGAACAAAGGCAATCACCGAACGCTTGAAATAGCCTCAGTACAATAATAAATATAGCAATAACAATCTGCCGCTATCCCTGTTCAAATATTTATTTTGCAAATAGCTCGAATCCATTTAAGCTTCAATTCTAATTAGAAAAAAACAGGCAATTTGTAGATATAGATTTTAATTTTAATTGAGTCGTCCTGAATAATTGAAAAGACAAGCTTTCAATTTCGCAAAGTGTGATGATGAATTTATTTACGAAACAGATTAATTCATGTTCCTCGAATGGCATTCCTCCACTAAGTAGCCGTTTGAGCTGTATTTATTTAAGACCTGTACTACTATTAGGTACGTAATTAGTACCTAGGGATTTAATTACTGGGTATTTTTATAAGGCGACTTTCATTTGCTCCTCGAAAGGTTGTTGCCTCCTTCTATCGTATTCATATATGTCATATCAATGACAAAACTCCATCAGAACGAAACAAAAGGCGAGACTAAAGGTAAGACCGCACTAGGCGTAACTACGCGTCAGCGGAGCGACGCGACCCTACTAGTACCCCACTGGCGCGACACTACGCAGCAAATTTTGCTTGTCAGTCGTTCGGCAACTTTTGAGCAAGATGGAAGAACACTACTCGTGCTTACTTCTACCAAAAATAAATACCTGTACACAGAAAAATATGAAATTTACTAAACCTTAACTCCCAATTGCCCGGCAACATCCTTCCAAACGTTGTTTTTTTCTGGCAATAATGATTTAGTGCTCATTTTAGAGGTTATTTAATTCTGGATATTGACTAACAAGATTAATAAATTGTTCCTCGTTTATTGCCACATTCACAAAAAATTAAAAACTTTTCACGCACCAAACACGCAAGACTTGCAGTGTCGCGCCATGGTCGCGTCGTTTGCTTATAGCGCACTAGTGGCAGCGGAACTACGCGACGCGCCACGGTGCGTCAAAGTTGGTAAGTTGGTCTACTTTGTCGCGCAGTTCCGCTTCGCGTAGTTCCGCTGACGCGTAGTGCATTATATCTCATACAATAACAATTTCATACAAATAATATTTGGTCGTGTCGCGTCGCGGCTAGTTACGCCTAGTGCGGTCTTACCTTAACAAATAAATCGTTCAACCAATTTAGTCGCATTATAAATGTATTTCCAAAAATAATCACGTGTCGCTATTCAGATTGAGACCGTTCTAGATTTAGCAGAGCCATTAGGTAATTGGATAGTGTAGTGTCTACACAATTGCGATTTCAAAGACAACGATAATCAACTGTGCGTCTAACGAAGGTGGGTGGAACACAAACAGTGGGGCTTTGGGCCCGACGCGAAACTGCTACACGACTCTGTCACCAAATAGGCACAGACAGAGTACTGACCTATGTACTATGTACTTTATCTAGCGTCCACCGAAATTTTGCTATTGTGCGCTCAGACGCGTTCCATCCGGATTTATAAACCCAAGTCGTGTTTTGATAAACTGTTGTCATTGTAAATAGAGCTAGCATTTGAGGGTCGTTACACTAGTCGATCATTCTTCCATACAAACGTAGTCTGACAATTACTCCACTGTTTGACGTTGACGTTCAAAATAAAAAATGATATCAATATATTTGGTAAATTTTAACGCATCTTTGGGCGGAAATAAATACAATAAGAAGAAGGAAAATTGCAAAACGGCCTCCGTACAGGGATAGATTAGTAATTAAACAATGCAAATTATATGCAAAATATACATTTAGTAGTTTTTTCATGATATCCAGACTACCAAAGGCCTGTTTATAAAATTTCGCGCGCTCGTTTTTGTCCTAAATCATCATCCATTTCGATAAAATTTGCAAAAGTGCTAATTCATACGCGAACGAGCTTCCTACTGCTCATCACAGCATCTAACTCTTTTGCACGCGTTGTCGGATGAGATAGCATGCATTTTAACCTCGCGCACAAAATAGTTCGTGTCATCGACTAACGTTCGTAATAGCTCGTGAGGCAATCTCTGTCTATTTGTATGTTTGTTTCGTTTTCACGCCTCTAAACGGATTTGGATAAAACTTGACTTACGGATAGAATCCAAGTCCAAAGATTAGAACATAGGATACTTTGTCCCTGTATGACATTCCCGTGGGATAATTTCCGACGCTGGTAAAAGCTAGATAAATCTATTTTTGGAATGAAAATCTATCTAAGCCTTAAGGCCCTAGAGCAGGGATGGCGAACCTATGGCACTCGTGCCTGTGATGGCACACGACAAAATATTTTGGGCACGCCAAAATGAGGATATTTAGCATCTAGGTAATTTACAACAGCAGAAATGACACCAATTCCTACTTTTATTTAAATACAACATAAAACTGTAAATAAATATTAGGAGTGCTGTAAGAATTTCTGGGTGCAAATAAAGAATTGATTCACATCATCACATCGTCAGCCTATTAATGTTCCCACTGCTGGGACACAGGCCTCCTCTCTTTGAGAGGGAATGGGCCGTAATCCACCACGCGGGCCCAGAGCGGGTTGATGGATGTCACATGTCTTCGAATTTTTGGTTCTAGGACATGCCGGTTTCCTCACGATGTTTTCCTTCACCGTTTTGAGAGCAGTGGTGATGTAATAATTTACACAAAGTAAAGCGCCTGCCTGGGCTCGAACCCACGACCTACGACTTGTAAGTCGCGGCCGATACCACTAAGCCACCACTGCTCACAAGAATTGATTAATTCATAGCATTTAGAGTGTGTGTGTGTGGTAATTCATTGTCACATAAAAAGAAAAAATATTTAAATGGCACGTTTTCTAATAAAGGTTCGCCATCCCTGCCCTACAGCTTTCAGTTACCTATACATTGTACAGATTTACATTAAATAATAGAACAGTTCCATTTTGTCATCCAAAAATAAATGCCTGTCGGTATAGTTATGCCCGATCGAATGCTAGCCAATTTTCTTTTGACGGTAGTCCACAATTTTCTGAAAATCAAACAAAGGAAAATATCCACACGCGATTTTTTATTCTTATTTTAAGACTAGCTGTGCCAGCGGCTTCTTTCCCGTCAACTGTCTACCCTACCCTACTTGCCTTCCATTTTTTTCTAGGGTCATTCTTTCGCGGCGAATCTTAACTCATTCAGAAAATGACTTCAATTTCACAACGCCATCTATAGAATCGAATATATAGTTCAACTGTCCGTGTATCTGAATTGCGTGTGTTGTGATAATTTTACTTCTTGAACACATTAAATTCATGTAACTTTTGATAGAGTGAACGATTTGCAATGAAACAAAAACTAAGTAATACTCCAAGTTACGCACAATTTTTATGTATACAAGTTATCGACATTGGTTTCGTACGTTTTACGTGATGCGTGCACTAATAAACAGATCTTCTTCTTCTTTTCGAGTAGATTTGAAACTCTTTATAAATTTTGGGCCCAGTAGGTGGCCACGCCGATTGCGGCGTCAGTGGCGAGCATAAGGTCTTCCAAAGTGCAGGTGTATGAGCACTTGGAACACACCAGCATATGTGCCATATTTTACAAAATGGCACCGCACTCACACTGGTATCAGACGGGTCTATAAAGCCCCACTTTGCCAAATTGTGTTTGGAGCGGCCTACTTGGGTGCGCAAACGATTGAGTTCTTTCCATATAGGCCACTGCAGTTCACGCCCAGGTGGCAGGTGTTCCTGGGGTTTCAAGAAGTCGGGTGGTCGTAGGTGAGCTTCTCTCCACAACCTGCTTCTCACTATAGGCGGTGGGTCTTGGATGGCCCGTGTGCATCGAAGAAAACTCTCCCGACTCTTAAGTCTACCCGGGGTTGTAGTGTGATCGTAGAGAGGATGTCGGGCATCGGATGCCTGGTATTTTTTCTCAAGCGCGCATGCGACAGTCCTTCGTACTATTGAAGGTGCAATGCCAGCCAACGGGTATAGAATAAATAAACAGATAAACTGACAAAATTGCTAGGAATGGGTTCTGTTGGTTATCCTTTAACAACCTGGCTGTGTTTTCGGCAATATTTTTGATGTACTTAAACGACTTTTCTAAAGATTTATTACACGTAGGTATAGATCAGGCCAAAGCTTCTTTAAATATAGCTTGGATAGTTATTTGAATACTTAGTTCAGTTGTCAAACACGGAACTACGTTTGAGGTACCGATATAAATCGTAGATACATAGTAGTCTAGCTTTAGAAGCTCGGAGAACCAACAAACACGTTTGATCTATAAAGTCAATCGGAAGCGGCACGTTTGAGCGGCTTACGTCAATAGTGACATCACTGTCACTCTGACATGAAGAATCTATTGATACATGAACATATAGTATGTACCTACAGCTAGGACCTAGGCTTCTTGAATAGGCTTGTAGTAGCTAAGCCTTGGGCCAAGAAACAAGACAATCCAGACTTGAGACAGGCATATACCGTCGAAAGCTTGGGAGTGCAAAACAAATTCTCGCTTACCTGCACCTTAAATAAAGTAAGCAAGTCCACATGGAAATCCATGTTTAGTATACTACTTACGCCACCAAGTATACCACGGGTTCCAAGCGTTAACAAAAAAAAAATTGGTTCAAATAAATGTCACTAGATGGCGCAATATGCATCGATTTGTGTGTAAAATTAACATTTTCTAGAATTGATCATGAACGTTTGTTCTTGTTTAATCAACTCTCCTAAACACAAAATTATAGAATACTGGGCTCTTAATTAACATTTCAAAGATTATTTGAACGGATCATTTGAAATTGATTTCAATAGGTGACGCGCTTTTAAATTTCTGAGGCATGTCACTCGATCTTTTTAATTTGTATTGTAACACATTTTGGTACATTGAAACTGTAAAAACGTGCAAAAAAATACGTCACTGTATTTAAAGAAAAAAAACTTTTTAACAAAAAATCATACCGACTTCCAGAACAAATCACTACAAAGCAAAACATAAATTTCTTTTCCGAAGTCGGTGTCGAAAAACGGAAAACAATGGGTACAAAAGACACCGAATTATCAAAAAGTTTTTTGTTCTGGAAGTCGGTATGATTTTTTGTTAAAAAGATTTTTCCAATAAGCCCAAACACGACTAGGATACATTGTTTTATTTTAGAGTTCCAGTGCCTACCTTCCGGCTTCATCATCAGATCACTTCGATGGTGCCATTTTCATCAGTACCATTTACTTATAAGTATTTGCTTCATTATAGTCGGTTAACTATTCGAGATATCTTATGCCCGTGACATACTTAGCATTTAGGAGTTCCAGTGGCCATCTGTGGTCTTCTTCATCAGTTCCACTTCACCAAATGATACTTTCTGAGTGCAAATAATTGCATTGTTGATGAAAATACCAAAATCGCTTTAAGTATGACTATAATATTTGAGGAGTTCCCTCGATTTCTCTAGGATTCCATCATGAGATCCTGACCTGATGACTATGGGACTAACTAGGAAGTATACCCTTTTAAACGAAAGAAGAATTTTTGAAATCGGTCCAGGCGTCTTTGTGTAATCGGGGAAAATACATTAAAAAAAAAGATTCCGACGAATTGTAAACCTCCTCCTTTTTTTGAAGTCGGTTAAAAATAGTCAAGAAGCAACAAAACCCTTTTACTTGCAAGTCGCTGCTAACGCCATCTATAGTCGTGGAACGGAACCGAAAGCGATCGAAGTGCTTACAAAAATAATTATCTTAATCAGAGGAAAAACGCTAGTTACGTCAGGCACAGTATTTTGTATGGGATGAGGCAACTGTATGCTAGTATTTATATTATATGTGCCTATAGCCATGCCAAAGCCAAGACCATAGACAAGACACAATACAGTCAAGACTGGGAACATAATACCGTTACCGGGAACGTGGGCATACACAGCACATACATGCAGCTTTACTAGTCCTCAATAGAAGGAGCCAAGTTGAACATCAGAATCAATGTTTAGTACCTACCAACTACTCTAATATAGAAGTAGAACCACAGTAAAAATATACAAACAGTATGGAAACGTCCGAAACGGCACACTAACTCAAACACGTTGCGGCGCGGCACTTAGTACTGACATTACCTCGAAAGTGCGAGTCTCGTCGGTGCGTACGTTTGTGTGAGAGTGCCGTTTCGAGCGATTGTAGGTAGTTTTCATACTGTTTGCATATTTTTACTGTGGTAGAACCATCAAACACAACAAAGTACACTCACAGTTTTTCAGAAGTTCGTTAACTAACAAAAGTTAGCTTTGTGCTGCAACATCAATGTGTGTACTGTACACCTGTACAGCAGACACAGTGTACACTAAACAGTGTACAGTCAGCCAGTTTGATGTGCTAATGAGCGACATTAACGTTTAGTCGCCGCACAGTGGACAATTTCGAGGAATTAGCGGTACGAAAATCATAATTTTCAAGTTGAGGGTTGGTACAATTTTTTTTTTCTGTATACACAATACATAGGTATTGACAAAAAAGTCATTAAGCCAATACTTTGTGTGTTAAAGTACGTCTTCTTCTTCTTTTCGTTTCGATGGTACATTTGATCAAACTGTTTGAGACCAGTAGGTGGCCACGTTTATTGCAGCGTCAGATGCATAATACAGGTCATCCAAGGTGCAAGTGAATGGACAGTCGGGACACTCCAGCAAGTGGGGCATGGTCTGTACATGAGCACCGCACTCGCACCCAGCGTGCAATGGAAAGTTGGCGTGGAAAGTTATCAGTTGAGCGAATAAGTTAACTATTTTTATTGTGATTTCTGCGAAAAGTTAGTTACATTGTGCTAAATAGTTATCGATTTGTAGGATTTGAAAAATAAATGCATATTAATGAAGGTATTGTAATCATATCGTGTAATTTTCTTGATAAATTTTTCAATGTGACGTTAAGTAAGTTTAGTAACATGTTTCTTGAAATTAACGCTTCGAAAGGCAAAAGTGTAGTTGAAAATTAAATGTCATAATAACATTGATGTATTAAAAAGAGGAAGATACGTTACGCGCTAAGGTGATCAGAAAACCTGGGCTCGGCGCACGACTACATGCACCGAAACTCACACATCTGTGTTCAGTGTCATCAACAGTCCCAAACCTACAGTTACCGATAGACAAGGACAGAGATATGAGACGGCGCTGTAGTGCAAGTGAAATCGCTATAGCCGTCGAATGTTGGCCGAATCACCGAATGTTTACTATTATGAATGAAATGACATTGCAATATGTGCGTATCGTGTCACACACGCATGTTTGTAATATCTATCTCGCTCTCACAAATATGGCGAAGCCAACATTTAATATTATTGTAATTTTCAACAAATTAACCTTTTTAACTGTACTTACGAGTGGTAAGTGATCCCGTGTGACTTATTTTTCTTCCTGGTATTATTTAAACACGGTTTAGCTACACAAGAAGACATTTTGATACGTATTTATTGCAAAAAAAAACCATAAAAACACAGAAATTAATGAGCTGTGTGATCAACAATGTGCCGTGTGCGCGACTGAGTACCCGCTACGGGCATTCACTTAGATTAGTAGGACCAAGCGCTGTGAGTAGTCCCGTATATTCCTCTTTTTAATACATCAATGCATAATAAATAATTATTTTACAAAATAACTTTGAAAACATTTATCAAAAAAAATTGGCCTTTGTTTATTCGCTCAACTGATATCTTTGACGTACTATAGCACACAAAGTATTGAATTAATTACTTTTTTTGTCAATATGTATTGTGTAGTAAATAGTACTAAACAGATTAAAGTAAATTTTTTAACCTACCCTCAACTTGAGAATTATGATTTTCGTACCGCTAATTACTCGAAATTGTCCACTGTGCGGCGACTAAACGTCACTTTGTCAACTCCAGCCGCTAAAATGCTCCCCGCACATTCTACGAGCCGGTATCCATGTTACTGTTGTTCAATAGATAACAATATTCATCCCCACACCCAAAGTACATTCTTAGAAATGCCTGTGTTAATGCTTTGTATTATAAAATTAGAGGATAACAAGAATTGGGCTCTATTGATGCAGACCAAATAGTATCTTTCTCTATCAATAAATTATAGATCCGAAAATCGAGGTTAAAATGCATGCTATCTTATCCGACAACACGTGCGAAAGAAATAGATGCTGTGATGAACAGTAAGAAGCTAGTTCGCGTACGAATTAGCATTTTTGTTAGTAGCGAAATGGATGTTGATTTAGGACGAAAACGATCGCGCGAAATTTTATAAACAGACATTTGAGAGTCTAGATATCATAAAAAAACTACTAAATGTATATTTTCAAATTACATTATTTGCATTGTTGAATTACTAATCTATCCTTGTATGGTGGCCGTTTTGCAATTTTCCTTCTTCTTATGGTATTTAGTTTCGCCCAAAGATGCGTTAAAATTAGTGTTGAAATTTGGAACTTTCGACGCTCAAACTTTTTTTATTTATTTTTTACTTTTTTTGTTTCCCTACAGGGCTAGCTAATAATGAGAAAAATTGATATTTATTTTTTATTTTGAAAGTACATTGTCAAACAGTGGAGTAATTGCCAGACTACGTTTGTATGGAAGAATGATCGACTAGTGTAAACTTAATGTTATTAATAACAGTAGACTTCCTTTATTCCATCGCCCAGTGACAAACCTAACTTCGATAACTCGATAAAATCTCCGTCTCAAATCTAGCACAAAAATAAAACAAAACAAAGTAAATATCTTAAACAAGAATTATTTATACGTAACATCGAAAGGAAACATCAAAGACAAAAAATAAAAGCTTGTAAAAATTATCTACCGTTTTACTTTATCCATCACCGTTCACACTCGCGTCACGTAAATATTGCGAACGAATTCCGGCGAGTGTCGGTATTACATTATAAAAACATTCAAAAAATCAAAAATCCCGACTGCTTCAAAAGCGAACTAAAGAGTCGTAAACAAGGAAAAAAACATGCTATGCAGTCGGAGGATACATATTCGCGGGCTGGCTGACCAAAATCTGGTGTATCCTCCGCCTGCACAGCATGTTTTTTTCCTTGTTTTTATTTATAACTTTTTAGTTCGATTTTTTTTCGAATTAGATACATTTAAACTTATAAGTGTTGTATATTTTTGAAATCACCTCTTGAAACCCTTTATTGTGATACCCCACACGATGGATTTGGAAGAAAAAAAAATTTGGGCCCCCACAATATGGCACCCAAAATCCGCCATTTTTCTATTGTCCATTTTTAATGTAGCCTATGACACTCGCAAGGTTAAGACGAATCGATTGACGTATGAATCATCAAAATCGGCCAACGCGTTTGGTCTCTGGAACGCCATATAGGAACAAACATACATACATACTTACATACATACATACATAGACTGATAAACACATTACCCTCCTTCGGCAGTCGGGTAAAAAGCAACAACCTACTTGCCCGGAGCGGGCAAATGTGGGGGCAAAGAGGGGCAAAATCTAGAGAACAACAAGCCTAGCTTCCATAGCATTTTTACATGCAAAACGTAATACTAATAAATCTTTGTATGCGTCATATAGATGCAGGGTTGTGCTCTGCTTCAAGTCGTGGCCAGCCGGGCGGAAAATTGCAAACTAGCGTACCCAGTACACCGCGATGTCTATCTGGGCTACAGCCTCTTTGATATAACCAGCCAGGAATATTAATTATAACATGTAATTACCTGAATTGGGGGTAATAGCATTATTTCTATTAAAAGTCTTACAAGTTATAAACACATACAGTTCATTGTAACGAAAATGATGTTATAGACGTAATTAAGAATAATAAATAATGCTGTTTTAGCAGCTGAAAAACTAGTTCGTTAATCAAGCAATTTAAAAAAAAACCGGCCAAGTGCGAGTCGGACTCGCGCACGAAGGGTTCCGTACTTGGTAAATTGCGGTTTACGATTTATGACGTATTAAAAAAAATCTACTTACTAGATCTCGTTCAAACCAATTTTCGGTGGAAGACATGAGACATGTGAGACATGGTTATGTACAGTAAAGGGTCAAAAGTGCAGTCATACTCTCCCAAAACTCAAATGGCTAGATTTTGTAAAAGAAGTTAAATCACCCACAACTGATTTAATATTTTGTATAGAAATTAAAGTATAGATTATTCCTACTAACCGCGAAAAGTTGAAATGCTACTGCCTACAAAAAAAATGCCATTGCTGTTTTGGTAGAGTGTGACTGCACTGCTACTCCACACGTATGGGTTTGATGATATTTTTGGGTTCCGTTTTTGCCATTTGGCTACGGAACCCTAAAAACGAAGGCCATCTTCTCAAACAAAATCTCCGTCAATCAATATCCAAACAAAAACTAACCCTTAGCATATAAATCTTTAAACAGTAGCAGTACATTATCCAAATTTCAATTTAGGTACACGTTCCTTTCAGAATATACCTTAAATGTGTTATCACATTGTTTATGGCTATACCTTTGATTAAAATACGGATGAAATTACCCAACAGCCAATGTTCCTCACATTATATATTACATTACATATATATTATCCAAAATATGCGACGAGTATCAAGTAATCATGTTGATTATACTGCGTCTTTATTACGCGGAGGTCCCATATTCATTACGTCTTGAAAATCACGCCGTGAAAAGAAATGTACCTACCTTATCTGCTTTGTTGTTTACATCATCATCAACCTATAGCAGTCCACTGCTGGACATAGGCCTCTCCAATTGCACGCCATTTGCTTCGATTTTCGGCAACTCTTATCCAGCTGCTACCAGCCACCCCGCGAAGATCGTCACTCCACCTAGCCTTAGTGGGGCCCATCTTACGTTTACCAATTCGCGGTGTCCACTCAAGAATACGTCTACCCCAACGGTCATCGGTTCTACGACTTATATGGACGGCCCATTGCCACTTCAGCTTACTTATTCTGTGAGCTATGTCGACAACTTTGGTTCTCTCCTGGATCACCTCGTTTCGGATTCGATCCCTTAGAGAGACTCCGAGCATACCCCTTTCCATAGCTCGCTGAGCAACTTTGAACCGATGAACCAGCCGTATTGTGAGTGTCCACGTCTCGGCGCCATAGGTCATAACAGGTTGGACGCACTGGTTGAAGACTCTTCAGCCTCTGTGGGATACATGACGAGAAGACTCGACGAATTGTGTACTCGTACAGTTCACTTTTTAATTTTGGTCGGGATGCGGGCAACGTGGCAGGTTCCAGTGTGACTTTTTCCATTTCGATTATGAACTATCTTGGAACTGTTAAGATAAATGTTAAAAGAAAACCTGGATACGTCCTGATCTTAGCATGTCCTATTCCTGATCATTGATACCTACTTTTCCGAAACCGCCAACATTAGTAGTACCTAGCTCGTTCTTTCTCATTTTCAGAAGCTGCTGTTCCGGTTTTTAATTTAGCCTTATGCAGTTTTTTTTTTTTTATAACTCGCTCGCGGTTGACCACAATCTCACCTGATGGTAAGCGATGATGTGGTCGACGATGGAGCAAGCTTGCCTAGAAGTAACCTATTCACTCTTGACTTAAGACTCCCAGCTTGTAGCTATCGGGAAATACAGGCTCCGGCAGGGAATTCCACTCTTTTGCTGTGCGCATAATAAAAGTGTTCCCAAAACGTTTGGTGTGTATGGGTGGGATGTCTACCATGTATCGATGACGCATCGCCGTACGTCTTGAAGTTCGATGATGGAACGGGTTAGGAGGAATCAGATAGTACAATTCCAACGCACACTCCCCGAAATGTAACCGATAAAAAACCGACAGGCTGGCAACTCGGCGCTGAAGTTCATGGCTCTGGAGCCTAGACTCGACCAGTATCTCATTGTCGATAAGCCTCATGGCCCGTTTTTCGATCAACTCAAGTGCACCCAGCTGGTATTTGGCAGATCCGTCCCAGAGATGAGACCAGTACACCATGCATGATCTAACTTACGCTTGATACAAGTTAAGCAACTGCTCTGGGGTTAAGTACCGTCGCACCTTCGCAAGAATCCTCAACTTTAAGGCAGACAGCTGAGCTTTTGCCTCAAAGAATGGACGAAAATTCTACACTTAAAGCTTATTTCGTCCCTCCATATTCACAATTGAAACAATGAGAAATAAGAACATAAGAGAGATCCTCTTTAGATAAAATCGCTAGTACTCTTGTACAAGCTTTTTTATTTGTGTGTAATCACATGAACCTTCAGATAAGTATCGAAGCTTGTTCGAGTGTCACTTCAATTCGAGATGACGGTACTCGTCATTTAAGTTGGTCCAAATCAATTGTAAGTACTAAATTAAATTCGCACTAAGCCTCTTATTGCGATCCCGCCTTCACGGTTACAGGATCGACAAATAAGGTATTTATTCAATAGTTTTCTGATGGTGTATCTGAATATATATGGGAAATTAGACAAGTCATGTTAGTTTAATAACACCAGTAACACCAGCTTCCAAGCCACGTACAAAATCTAAGTCTTAATAAATTCAAATCATTAATTAAACGTAAGTTGTACCAAAAAGCGTTTTATAGCATTAAAGATTACGTTGAGGATAAAACGGCTTGGGAGTGAGCTGCTCCAATTAATTTAGTTTTTTTTTTTATATTTTGCACCATGAATTTTGTTATTTTTATAAAAATAAAATTAATTTGTTTTCTTGCAATGACAAGAATATTTACTTTTTATAGTATTATATTATTTTATTTTAATTATTGTGAATGTGAAGACTATGTGGATCATTATTTTGTTTTTAATTTATCTTAGTTTTTAATCATGGTCTGGCAGTTTGAGTAGTTTATGCGGCCAACCCGAATGTCCTTTCTTTGGTATTGTTCGTCGAATCGTTGAGCTCCTTAAATTCTGAGTTGAGCTGCTCGGTTATTGACAAATGCGTTCACTGATTGGACAGGTCCACTCAATCTGGCTGGTTCTTTCCTCAAAAGACCATTTCAGACATCAGTCTACATGGTCTTCACAATAGATCTATCCAAGATTTTGTCTGGACTTTAAGAGACTGTGACCTCTGAGTTTGTTTCGGCCTTTCTTCTCAGAGTAGTCAGATAGGAAACGCCGACCTCATCTAGTTTAAAAAAATATGTTAGACATGTAAAAGCGTTTGTACAAACCAACTTACAGAAATAAAATCATTTATCATTTACCAGATCTTATCTTATCTTGTGGAGGGGCCAATAAATAACTCGGACACTTCGACCAATTGGGATCTATTGTGGTCCCCTAGATAACCTACTCGTCCCCAATCTCGTTGAAAACTCTTTTCATGAGTTTTACAACGAGACTAGGAGATGCCTATAGTAGCCTATAGTATTCTAGTTATGGATATCCAACCCCTAGGAGACTCATTCGCTTACCAGCCAATGCATCGCATGTGCACAGAAGGTTTTCCATGCGTTCCGTATGTTCCCCACATAACCTGCACATGGTTGTCGCGGTTAGACCCATCTTCAAGAGCATGGCGTTGGTTCCAAAGTGTAGTTCCAGTAAAGGCCCCAAGCAGGTAGCGGATTTGCCCCCTTTTCGTATTCCAAATGCATTCCCGTGCTTTGAACGTCGTGCCCAGGCATTTCTTGGAGTAATAACACCTTGGTCCTCAGGCATTCTAGGAAGTAGATATGTTTTCCTCTTGTAACATCCATACTTCCTCAGCTAAAGAACGGCAGTTCCATCATCGTTAATAGTTAGTATACCGTACGAATATTTTTTTTTGTCGTGAAAACGACCTTTCAATAGCGTTATGTGCCTTTTCCCGCCTTGTTCTAAACCAAACCACAACAAAAATTTACCTACTAGTCGCTGAATGCACAGGCGGTTTTTCTGTTCCGTGGCTGAATGCGTAACTACCTTTTTAAGGTTCCGTAGTCAAAAAGGAACCCTTATACATTCGCCATGTCCGTCTGTCCGTCCATCCGTCCGTCCGTATAGTGCAGTGGTATCTCATCCCATACAAAGAAACTGTCCCGACGTACTGTACTGATTATTCTGATTATTTGATTGATCTATCGATATCGATTGATTATTAGATTTCTATCTATCGCCGTGGAACGGAACCGAAGGCGATCGATTTACAAAAAATAATCAGTATAATCAGATGAAAAACGCTAATTACGTCGGCACGGTTTCATTGCATGGGATCAGGCATCTGTATGCTAGTTTTCCTTTTTGATCATACATTATCTTTAGAAGCACTAGAACCCTCAAAAAATGCTCAAAATTGCGCTGTCAATAGAGGCTTAGTGTACAAATTTGACAAATATAAATGAAAAAAGGAAAACATAGGGACATAGTATATATCTTACTTTACCAGTTTATGGAATATCTTTTAAATTGGTCCAATATTAGAGCAGGAAATAGACGAGAACCAAACCTCGAATTATGACTTTTTACTTAGGAAATTCAGTCGGCGCTCTCTGCCCATATTTCCTCTTAAAGCAAAACAAAAGCCAAATGATGCAGTGGATGATGTTGCTATAGACAAGTATTAATTTAAAGTTGCCAGCCGTCAGCCTCACCGTCATGCGAGCTCCTCCGAGCCAGCGTATTTATTCTGCCTACATATTAAATTACTTTTACAGCAAAGTAACTTCGCAACGCTGCGTCGGGCTGCAGTACATCACGAAATTATGATTTACGGTGTGCGCTCGTGAAAGTTTTATTTAAGAGGCAATGCACAAGTGCCTTGCTGCATTCGGTCGGATGTTTATTAGTTAGTTATCATGGCTGCTCGCAGGATGTATGTGCTGTGTGCTGAGATGGGTGCCGTGAACGTGTCTATTAAATAAAAAAAGTTAAATAAAAAAATAAAAAAACCCGACTGCTTAAAAAGCGAACTAAAAGGACGTAAACATGAAGAAAATCATGCTGTTCAGTCGGAAGATACATAACTATAAGACGAATCGATAGACGTACGAATCATCAAAATCGGCCAACGCGTTCGGTCTCTGGAACGCCACATAGGAACAAACATACATACATAGACTGATAAACACATTACCCTCCTTGGGCAGTCGGGTAAAATGTGATAAGTCATCGCACCATTTTTATGTTTTCACTTCCCTAAGTACTAATTCAGCGAAGACAAATTCTCGTCATGATCATCTTACTAATATAATAAATGTGAAAGTTTGGATATATGTATGTTTGTTACTCAATCCCGCCAGAACGGCTGAACGGAAAAGGATGAAATTTGGCACAGAGATAGATCAAAGTTTAGAATTGCACATAGTGTTTTTATCCCGCAAAATGACAACTGGGACAACTTCCGACTTTCAAGCGGTCGAAGCCGCTGGCAGAAGCTAGTCTTCCATAACCTGACTTTGCCCATTGCTGGGCAAGGCCTCTCTTTTCATGGGCATTACTGACGCTCCTTTACCACCATTTTTTTTCAAATAAACGTTGCCCAGGACCGTTATCCAGGGTTCTACCCGCGATGGTAACGATCTTATTTGCCCATCTCGCTGCCGGAACCGGTACATACTAATCAATACTAAAATCACGGGGTCTCATTGCTAAGAAAGAAAATTTGGTTCAAATAAATCTAACTAGATGGCGCGACATGTACACAAAATGCAATAGAATTGTGTGTAAAATTAACATTTTCTGGAAATGAACATAAAAATTGTATGTTCTTGTTTAATCAACTCTCCTAAGTACAACATTATGGAATATTGGGTTCTTAATTCACATTTCAAAGATTATTTGACCGGATCATTTAAAATTGATACCAATAGATGGCGCATTTTTAAATTGCTGAGGCATTCCACTCGATTGTTAAAATTTGCATTGTAACACATTTTGGTGCAAAAATATATAAAAACGTGTCAAAAAATACTATAAAACGAAACTTCACTGTATTTAAAGAAAAAAATATTGACGAACCTAGTAAACCCTTTTACTTCAAAACGGGATCGAACGCGATTGATGTACTTACAAAAATAATCGGTATAATCAGATGAAAAACGCTAGTTACGTCGGCACGTTTTCTTTGTATGGGATGAGGCATCTGTATGCTAGTATTATATTATCTGTGCTAATATTATGAAGAGGTAAGGTTTGTGAGTTTGTGATGTTGTGAGTTTGTGACGTTGTAGGGAGTAATCTCCGGATCTACTGAACCGATTTTGAAAATTCACCAGTAGATTGCTACATTATTCCTGAGTGTCATAGCCTATTTTTTTTTTTTTAATACTAGAAATCCATATGAAAATTGCAATAATGTAACCCAAAGTAGCAAAATGTTGTCTATGCGTGCGCTGAGAAAACTATTGATGATATATAAAAAATATGTAAGTACTACATGATTAAAGTACTTATTATTAACTACAAAAAAGTCTGCGAGAGAATATATCTCACTATCATAGTTTAGTCACAATAGCAGCTTTTGTGTTCTAAATTTTAATTATATCGCCGATAAAAATAAAAATTGGTTACATTCGTATTGTAGTATAATTCTTATTCAAATAAATAAATTAACAAATTGGTAGGTAGGGTAGGGTAGGTAGGGTCGGGTAGGGTAGGTAGGGTAGGTAAGGTTGGTAGGTGGGTGGTAGGTAGGTAGCCAGTTGAAGGGAGCGAAGCCGCGAGGGTCAGCTAGTTAATTGTAAATTGACAACAAAGGCTTTATATACAATACCTACTGTTTTTATGTCGTTCGATTGGTATTTGTTAGTAGACAAATAAATAAAGATGAATTGAGTAGTTTTTTAGGATTCCGTAACCAAATGGCAAAAAATGGAACCCTTATAGATTCGTCATGTCTGTCTGTTTGTCTGTCCGTCCGTATTTCACAGCCACTTTTTCCGAAACTATAAGAACTATGCTGTTGAAACTTGGTAAGTAGATGTATTCTGTGAACCGCATTAAGATTTTCACACAAAAATAGAAAAAAAATAATTGGGGGTTCCCATACTTGAAACTGAAACTAATTTTTTTTATTTCATCGATCCCATACGTGTAGGGTATCTATGGATAGCTCTTCAAAAATGATATTGAGGTTTCTAATATCATTGTTTTCTAAACTGAATAGTTTTCGCGAGAGACACTTCCAAAGTGGTAAAATGTGTCCCCCCCCTCAAAAAAATATATGATGTACATTACCATGTAAACTTCAAATTGGTTTGAACGAGATCTAGTAAGTAGTTTTTTTTTTAATACGTCATAAATCGTAAACCACAATTTACCAAGTACGGAAACCTTCGTGCGCGAGTCCGACTCGCACTTGGCCGGTTTTTCTTCAATACCATACTACGTTATAAACTTGAAAATCTATTTTTTTGGATGCAGATGAGTTAATCAATCAGATCTCATAAAATGAGAGACAAAAAAACAGCCAGTATACCATGACCTGCAACCTTATTGCGTATTGAATTCGGCAAGGCAAAAGGCAACGAGTCTAAAAAATCGACCAATCACAGAGACGGAAATCCAAATCGCGTCTTTCATCTCGTATGTGATTGGTCGATTTTTCATTCTCTTTGCCATTTGCTTAGCCGAATTCATGACGCAATAAAGCTGCTGTATTAGGATATAATGTAGTATACTTTTTATAGCTGTTGTACGTTCCGATGGGCACTTTTTAACTTTTAGACGGGCGATACCACAGTCAAAAGCTAATAAGTCCTAAATCTACATGGAATTATGATAGCAACAAAACCATTTCTGCTCGATTAAGTTTCTATTCCGACTAATTAATATTCGTACTAATAATATCGTTAACAACATCAGCGTATTGCTACGTATTCGAAACGAAATGCCAACACTATGCGGTATTAATTGCCTACTACGGTATGTGCTACGGCGTAGCGGTCCGTAGCGTCTACGGCGCCGTAAATTCTACAAATATTACGCTACAGTTCATTGAACTGCTACGGTGCAACGGTGGAACTGTTTTTGAAGCAATAATGTATCGATGTTGGAACAATGATGTATAGATATGGAGGTTGGAACTTAGTAAATTATTATTTTTCTCGAGATGATTCTTAATTCTTTATTGTACACCAAAAACAACATTACATACAGTTTGATAATAAAGTACATGTACAAAGGCGAGCTTAACTCAATGTTGAGTTCTCTTACAGCAAACCCAAAAAATATGGTGACAGAGAAAGATGACATTATAGAGGGCAGAATCCAGTGTACAATTTTAAAATAACTTAAGACGAATTAAAAAAAAAATACTTACCTAAATACATATTTTTATATAAATACTAATTATTATGTCATTGCGCAAGGAAACGATCTTTAATCTTCCTCTTGAAGACCTCCAGAGAAGGGCTGTCGCGTAGGGAGTGTGGGAGAGAGTTCCAGAGACGCACTGCAGCAGCAGAGAAGGAGCCATCATAGCGGCTGGAAGTGTGTCGTGGAGGGCGAAGGAGAAGAGAAGTGGCAGTGCAACAGGATTTACCCCTCAGGACAGAGAAGATTCAATGCCGTCTACATATTTTTTCCTGTTGTTTTGTGTGGTTACAGTATTATTTGCGTATTTGGAAAATCTAGACTAGTAGGTTCGTAGAATAATTTATTGAACATAAAAAATACTAAACGGAAAATAAAACATTTTTATTGTCACTAGAAATGCCAAAAGCTGAATAAAACCGTATTTCCTTTTGACAACTTCATATTTTTAAAATGGAAAATATAATGTTCCTCACAAAGAACTTGTAGGCACGCAGTTATACTTACTTATTTTTTTTTTATTTATATACTTTATTGTACACCAAGATAAAAATAATTCAAAAAGACATCTTTTAACAAAAACAAACATACAACAGGCGGCCTTATCGCGATTCGCGATCTCTTCCAGGCAACCAAGAATGGAAAGTGACAGCCTGGACACAATATGGGGTTGCACTTTGTGCAAATTTTAAACAAATAATGAATTTATTAAGAAAGAAGGTACTAAATACAAAATACAAAACAATAGATACATGCATACAACTAATATGCAGACAAGAAAACAATTCAGCTTATATAAGATTAATATCACAGTTACAAGTAGAGCTCCTTCACAAGTCGCTTAAAAACAGGCAGTGATTGCGCGCCCTTTATAGTCACAGGCAATGCATTCCATAGACGAGTGGCCTGGCCAGTAAAAGATTTATCTAGGAAAATAGTGGAATGCATTGGCGTTTTAAGTATCATATTATCCGATGACCTAAGAGTCACACAGAAACTGAAACATACATAGTCACACACAGTCATTTCACTTCAAAACACATTTTATCCTATCATATTCGTTTAATGTAAGTAGTTACGTTACATTACCAAACACACTCACACACAAAAGTGCGCTCACGCACTTACACATCCTCACATAAACACTTTCCATCACACTTTCACATCCATGCACACACTCACACCCTAACCACACGCACACAACAAAAATAATGTAATTGAATAATATACTCACATATCCCACTCTGCATAACCTTATCTCACTGAAAGATTTTGTTAAAAATTGTTATTATGACCATTATGTAATTAGGTTCATCATTAGAAGTAACTGTAGAACACTGACTCCTAAGTCACAAGTTTCCTCTAGTTTAGGAGGCAGGGTTTCCATTATTTAAGCTACCTATATTTATCTAATAATGTAACTTCAAGGACGTCTTCAAGGTTCTGGACTGGAAGGGGCTTGGCATCAACGTTAATGGCGAGTACATCACTCACCTTCGGTTTGCTGACGACATAGTGGTCATGGCTGAGACCATGGAGAGCCTCAGTAAAATGGTCGATGACCTCAGTAGAGCTTCCGAAAGAGTGGGTCTTAAAATGAACATGGACAAAACCAAGGTCATGGTGAATGCCCATGTAACACCCACTCCTATTAAGATCGGAGACTCTACACTCGAAGTTGTAGACGATTATGTTTACTTGGGACAAACGGTCCAGTTGGGTAGGTCCAATTCGAGAAAGAGGTCAACCGTCGAATCCGACTCGGCTGATGCGAGACGCACGGGATCGGTCAATGTGGCGACGCCTGGGGGAGGCCTATGTCCAGCAGTGGACGTCTTTCGGCTGAAATGATGATGATGACGAATGTAACTTGACATTTTACTTTTTCTCTTACAATTATTTAGTTTTACTGTTGCATTCTAATTTAATCAATGACATTTAAGTGTATATTTTTTTTTTTTAATTATCTTTTTTAATTTTATTATAGGTACAATGTTTTTACAAGAATTTTTTAACATTTTTTTTCTTTTATGTTTGTTTTATATTCCTTTTAAAATACACACGACTTACGCTGTAAATGATGTGCATGCCTGTAAGAGACTTGTGTACACAGGATCTTTTCTAGATGCTTCTTTGTAATATTGATGTGTAATTGAGTCGTTGGTGTTTATAAATTAATCTGAACTTGTAACCTAACCGCTAAGTACTTTTGCAACAAAGTTTATCAAAGTTATATTATTATTAAAGACCGCAAAGTTTTCAGTAATTTCATAACTACCCACCATATGTTACTAAACCAGGAGTCTGTATGCATCTTATCTAACGATTCCCTAAACGCTCTCGTTAAACTTGCACCATTGTGTACCAAACTTCGCTCTGTAAGTAATTGCATGGTAACAACTGTACCTACATATAATAGATAGGGAAACTTCCTGCTGAACAAAAGTGAGGAAAGACGCCACTGGCCGTATGCGGTTCCTGGAAGCGATTAGACGCTCTGTCTTCCTGTCGGTGACGTAACGGAGAGTAAAGTCTGCAGGCTAATTATGTAACTGAATTCGGCAAAGGCCAAAAAGCATTTTGACGCTATCAATCGACCAATCACATGCGAGATGAAAGACGCGATGTAGCGTTTCGTCTATGTGATTGGTCGATTTTTCATACTCTTAGCCTTGCCGAATTCTTTACGCAATAAGGCTGCTCATATCTGATGAATTAACGGTAGGCTATGGCTAAGACTAAAGCTCGAACAGCAGTAATTTTTGGGCAAATTCCTGCGAGAAAAATAACATTTTAAAAAGCACAGAAGAGGTGCATTAGATCGATATGTAATCTTAAATCAACGGCAAGTTGCAAACCGCATTTTAAATCTCTTGAAATACTTACATTACCTTGTCTTTACATATACGAGACCGCATTGTTCGTCAAGAAAAATAGTGAACTGTTTAAAAAAGCTTCAGAGCAACGCTATAGATCGACAAGACAAGAATATCGTCACGAATTATGTCTAATAGCCTTAAAGACCGCCCTTATGCACAAAAGCAACCACTGCATGGCTCCGAAAATATTCAATAAAATACCAAATGACATTAAAGATTTAAACTTGTCACAATTTAAACGGAGACTATTTTTTTATCATTGAGATAATATTGAGATAAACGTAGTACATTACCTCAATGTTTTTTATTGAAAAATGCTACTATCTAGGTACCTATATCATTGACGAATTCCTTCTTGAAAAAACGTAATAAACTAAATGATAATTATTTATTTATGTTTGTCACTAAAAAAACTTGACTTATTAATTGTATATTTATTATAATAACTAGCTGACCCAGCAAACTTTGTTTTGCCATAAAAACACCAAACATTTATCTACCCTAGCTACCCTACCTTACACTACCTACCCTACCCTACCCGACCCTACACTACCCTACCCTACCCTACCCTACCTTCCCTACCCTACGCTACACTACCCTACCATACCCTACGCTACACTACCCTACCCTACGCTACCAAACGTACCTACACTACCGTACGTAAAAACCATCTTTGAACTTCAACGAACATTTAAAAAAAAGAATTGGCCAAATTGGTCCAGGCGTTGTTGAGTTATGCGCTTACCAACACATTTTGCGATTCATTTTTATATTATAGATTAATTGTATTCTAAATGTTTATTATAAAATTGATTGATATTCCCGAAAGGTAAGACATAGAAATGGATAAGTCATTTATTTATATTTTGACAGTTCTGTTAAAGTTTCATGTAGGTAATAGGAAACGATCGAGGCTCTCATCACCAACCAAAAACAAATATAGAAATGAAAGTAAACATGTTTATTTGAAATCAAAATTATCATTTATTATTAGGAATTCTCAGACTCAAAAAATTCATACTCTGCAGCGATTAGACCGTTGCGAGTGTTGCAACCATTAAACCAGCAAAGAAACCCAATAAAGATCATATAACTATCAATAATCTTAGACCAAATATCACTCAAACTTAACCCCTCACGATAGCCCAATAACTGGAATAATCAGTTATGCTTTACTAGACATCAAAGTGCGATAATTCGTGCAGAATTGAAAACGTCGCCGGCAGACATCCGCTAATCATGTGGAAGGAGGGTACACGACGTTTTAACTAAATTTATAGCAATGAAATGAATCGCACTGGAGCGCCGGGCAGAATCTATGAAATATACTTCATTAATAAATTGGCGAGCCAAGAGACAGCTGTTCTCTTCGTCTTTGGTTTGGTAAAGAGTCTTTTTGGGCCATTGAATATATTTATTGGAACTGAATTTTTTTTTTTAAATCATCAATTCAGCCGTAAGATGTCCATTGCTAGATAAAGGCCTTTCCCAAGCGTCGCTACATTGCCCGGTCTTGTGCTTCTCGCATCTATTCAAATCTACAAAATAATACCTAGCTCATTTTCAGAAGCCGCTGTCCTTATGTTCAATTCTAACTAAATCTCTACATAGACTACATGAAATTAGATTTTTACCAAAATGTTAATTAGCTAAAACCACAAAGAAATAATTTCAAATATATGCCAGCTGAATAAAACGTGTATTCCCGTTCGTCCCACCGATTTCGTCCCCCTGGTGGGACGAACGGGAATTTACAAAAATAATATTAAATTTGTTCCCGATCGTCCCACTCAGGATTTTAGGGGGACAAATGGGAATATGTTCTTAGATTAGTGCCATTCGTCCCACTAAATTTTAATATTTTTTATTATTGTTATTCTTTATGATGTTTTATGTTCTTCTTGATTTTGTGATATTTTGGGTATTTTTATTATGATTTTGTTATAGTTTATTATCTATTGACGCTATTTATGTGTAAAATTAACGATTTCACTGTCCTGATCACTTATATAATGTTTAACGCAAAAATGTGCCACTGTATACCGATATAAGCAAGTGTGACTTTGTAATAATTAGGACGTTTTCTTTTTATAAAAAGAAACTGAAGAAGCTGACTGATTTTTTTATCATAATTTTTTGTTTTATGGAGAATTTTATTTTGTTTTAATGTATCAATGTATGTACTAGGTATAAATTGTGATACCTAGGTACGTAAAGTTGATTCTATGATTTTAACTGTGATTTTTACTCCTTAATAAATTACTGATATAATATAATATTTTTTTGTTTTATGGAGAATTTTATTTTGTTTTAATGTATCAATGTATGTACTAGGTATAAATTGTGATACCTAGGTACGTAAAGTTGATTCTGTGATTTTAACTGTTATTTTTACTGATTATTATTTTAAACTTTGTTTATTTTTTACCATTAAAACAACCAATCTGAAATTATTTGGTGGGACCAAGAGGACTAAAATAATAATTAATAAATTATTCCCGTTCGTCCCACCAACAATATTAGTGGGACGATCGGGAAAAATTATAACGAATTCCCGTTCGTCCCAACAGGGGGACGAAGTCGGTGGGACGATCGGGAATACACGGAATAAAATAGTAGTTAGGTACCGTAAAACGAGGTTAAATTGATCAATTTTGAAATTAAAATTGACATCTAGTTCAATTATATTTTGAAAAATATGAATAAAATGCAGTGTTGCCAACTTCACAAATGAAATTTTATTCCCTATTACATTATTTTTACTTATAGTTTCGGAGAAAATAAAAAAAACGAGCCTTTCATAGGCTCGTTTTTTTTCGCTAAAATGAAAATGGGGTTACTTTGGTGCCCCATTGTTTTTTCATTGCAAATTGCAATATAAAGTAACCCCTATTTAAAATGTATTTTTAATGAATTCACACTGTACAATTCAATATATTTTTTCTGCAAAAAGTAAACTTATTCTTGCGCTGAGGTTGATGCAAAACATGGCTGACATGTCAAATCATGTTGCAAATTTAAAAATAAAATTGCGGTGCGTTCCGTTTTCACGGAGTTAGCTATAAAAATAAAGTTATCATCAAAGTTAACCCAGATTTCAATGTAACCCCGTTTAACCGGTACCTTACTAAATAACAAGAATTTTCTCAAGAGACGTAGCACTGGGTTTGTGCTGACGGAAGATCCCGGCAAGCTGCTAAACCATCCCTAGATGTGAAGATACATACCTACCTAACTACCTACTCACTTTTGGAAGTAACAACATAATTTGGAAAAAAAATAGATACTATGAAAGGCGGCAAAGATTTCTTAAAGGAGTAAGCTCCATATGCTGACGACAGCGAAGCGTATTGAAAACGACATTCATTATGTTCATAGACTGTTAAAAAGGAACGTAGGTGGTAAGTATTACACTTGGGATGGAGAAGAGACCACAAAAATGTTGGATAATAGTTACCTAAGTGAGTATTAGTAAGTAGTATTGTTAGTGTGTGAGTAGTGAGTATGTATCTAGGTATCAGGCACTCACCTACGAGTAGCAATGTCTATAATTTATATTCCATTCATGTTCACTCTCTACAGTAATACATCCGTATTTCTTTACAATGATTAAAGGCAGATAAATCCACTTTATAAGATACGCGGGCTGACCAGCAACGTTGCCGTTCTCCAGAGAATAAGCTACAACAAAATATAGAGGAACATTTTGCCAAAAGCGACTCGAGATACGTCGGCATCGCAGCTTCAAATCTCCTGAAAATTATTCATGGCACAGCGTCGCGCTGATGTTATTTAACTTAGATTTTGCAGTTACACGAATTTCCTGGTTTATTTTAGTCCCTATGAGATAGAAGGTTGTAAAGACACTTCTACTTTCACAGTTCACACTCTCAAGTACGCCTTTGCGCTTTTCATTTCTTTGAAGTTTTCTTTTTAAGTAAAAGTGGTTTCGGTGGTCGAATATTTAAAAGGGATTTTTGATGAAAGTAAATATTAATGATGCTGGGATCGGAATATAATAAAGGATTTTTAAGATCAATTGTCTGAGGAACACTGTGATACACATAGTGACTGACGATAGGTAATAGGTAGAAATGATCATGCTGGTAAACACGCAGTGGCGGATTAAAAGTCGAGAACGCCCTAGGCAAGCACCTCATCGGCGCCCCTCTAGCGGTCACCATTTATCTATTTATTATAAATAAAACCGCAAACCACGATCATGCAAGCAATCTTCAGTCGTTCTAATTTCGATCTGATGCTTTTAGCTACACTTACAACATAACGTTTTTGGTCAGTATTACTCTTGATAGCAATCAAAGCATAGTGAATTTCTGGAAATGACTTTTACATGCATCTGCTTGAGCTGTATCTTACGAACTATAGTGAATTCAGGCTTTTTAGGAATTATCATGAAGGAGCCCGCTTCGGAAGCTCTTCATCTCTATAGAATTTAAGAATCTTGTATATTGTACGTGGGACACTCAGAAAGTTTTGCGAAACTAAAAAAAATTGTTCTATACGTACATATATTTTTATTAAATCTTTTCAAAGTACTTTCCACCAGCCTCTATACAAAGATTCATGCGCCTAAACCAGTTTTCAAAACACTTTTTCCAGTCCGCCGCAGACACCTCGTTTACAGCCTGCTCGAACGCAGCCAGCGCATCTTCCGGCGACGAAAATTGTATCCCTTTGAGCTGATTTTTTATTTTTGGGAATAAAAAGAAGTCACACGGTGCTAGATCAGGGCTGTAAGGAGGGTGACCCAGGAGTTTGACTGGCGTGCTGTCCAGGAAGTCCCTCGTTTTGAGTGCGGTGTGCGCAGGTGCATTGTCGTGGTGGAGCAGTAGCCCGCGGAGCCCTGTGTTTGGTCGCTTGTTGCTTATAACAGAGAAAACTTCTGGCAAACATTTGGTAGTATACCATTCGGCATTAATGCTTCTTTGATCCCGTAAGGGAATTGATACCAAGTGGCCAGTCAAATTAAAAAAGCTAGCGATCAAAATCTTACCCCCGCTTCTAGATCGCTTCACTTTGGTAGGCGTTGGCTCATTTTGAAACACCCAAACAGTCGACTGGCGCTTGGTTTCTGGGTCGTATTGATAAATCCAGGACTCATCACCTGTAACGATGTCGTAAACACGCCGAGACGAGCCTGCTTCAAATTTGTTAAGCATATCACGGCACCATTCCACCCGGGCCTGCTTCTGAGCATCGGTAAGGTTGTGCGGCACCCAGCGTGATACTATCCTCCTCACGTCAATCTTCAATATGTGTTGAATCTCCTGATATGTAATTCGCCTATTGTCTTGGATTAAATTTTTCACTGCTAGCACGTTTTCTTCGGTAACAGCCGTCAAAGGGCGACCGCTTCTTTCGTCATCCCCCAAAGTTGGTCGACCGCGCTTGAATTCGTTATACCAACGATACACGGTTGCCTTGGAAGGGCCTTCATCCATGAATGCCATTTGAAGTCTATCGTACGATTCATCCGGTTTCAGGCGACACTTGAAATCGTATAAAATCATAGCTCTAAAATGTTCCCGGCGCAGATCCATATTTCAGTGAGACACAATACTTTGAATTAACTCGCAAAAAATGTGGAGGGAAATTTTGAAATTGGAACTTACTTATTTTTACTTATAAATAATCATATTTTCGAAAAACATTATAACTGGCCAGTCTCCCATATATAAAAACTTTTTTTCGCAATACTTTCTGAGGGGCCTGGTATAAGTACTTACTACTGGAATTTGAACTTACTTAATTGTATTATTTATAGCAATTAATTTCATGTTATTCTTTTCACTTTGTTTAAAAACTGCAGCGCGTGCGCCCCTTGTAACCTCACGCTCCTAGGCACGTGCCTAGTTTGCCTTAGGGATAATCCGCCTCTGCAAACACGAGGCTACAAAAGTGGGCATGGCCAGAAAAGTCGTTAGCTTAACAAGTCATGAAAGTCAAAGTCAAACGTCCTGCGTTCTCAGCTGATTTAAGCTTACAAAAAAGCTATCAGCCAGCCATCCACTGCCTAGGCGACCAGGAAATGTGTGCAGCGGCTCCGGAGCCAGGTGGAAGAACTGATTCAGAATGGATACTCCGATTAACAACTTTGGGACTATGGAAGGAGCAATATCACAGACCATCAGCTGTACCGCTCTTTTGTGCAGCCGCAATAGCAACTGTTCTATGAAAACCTCGAGCGAGTTCACTGCTAGCGGCAATGATGAGGCTGTATTATGTTGGTAAATATTTACATCGACAAACGGGATTCAAAGTTACGTCCCAACCCACTGTCACTCTCTTCCAACGAGGTTCTGGACTGTTATCTGGCAGTGGACTGTGGGGCAACAGACAGACAGGTCCACAGTCAGTGTGCAATAGCCTAGACTCTAGAGCCTTATGCCAACTAAGCGTTCTCCGACTTAGCACGTGTTCAAATTTTTCAATTAGGACGCAATTATAAAACAAAATAGGTAGGTAGGTGCCTAGGTTTATGTAATTATTTTTTAGTCAAATGCAAGACAAAACTTCCCTGTATAAAATGTAAAACCATCATTCGTTTTACGTACTAAACACAGACATAGCTAATTTCTTTGTCAGCTTTCCAATAGAAAGGCGAGACAATGGCGCAGACAACGTCTATTCATACCGATGCTCACATGCCGGCGTATATCGGGTCCTATTATTTAGTAGATAGGGTTGAGAATGTGGTGATACGTGGGGTGAATAAAACTGTATAGATAGTAAATAGGCAAGTATTGAAGTAGGCTGTAGGGCTCTCTCGCGAGCACTGCCCCTGCCCAGCCCCTCGACCTAATGAAACGTAGACTTCATAGGAACAACACGATTCTCCTACACTTGTTCGTCTAGACGAGAAAAACGACAGTCCATTTTTAATAAGTGTTTTTATTTTTAGGAAAGTTGAAGCACAAGTGATTTTTTTGTGGGATACTATTAGCATTACCTACCCAACATTTTGCGTCTTGTATTCAGAATGGCATTTGAAATATAATAATAGCCAGTATAGGTAGGTATGTACCTATAGCTACGCAGCGGTTAAGTAGTCTTTGAAACATGTCCGTTACTACCTTCCAACGCCTATCGCTTCCTTATTTGGTAAATAATTACTACTCATCATCATCAGCCTTTTTAATGTTCTCACTGCTGGGATGCAGGTCTCCTCTCTGTGCCCAGTGCGCATTGGTGGATGACACGTCTTCGAATTTTTGGTTCTAGGACATGCCGGTTTCCTCACTATGTTTTCCTTCACCGTTTTTGGAGCAGTATTACTACTCAATTGGTAAGTACCAATTAATACTCGAACAACAAAATTGATACCTTTGTTAAATAAATTGAATATGGAAGCGATTGGCTTTGGGGTCGGTACCCACCATTGAGATAGGAAATATATGGAGGCGCCGCGATGTTCTATACATACATTAGCTTATACAAATATGAGTGAAATACGATACAGAATGTGAAACATCGTTTTGTTTCATTTGTAGGGGCGCTATAGCGTCAGTTTGTACGTAGGTACCTATCTAGTATGTGAGATGATACTACATAATGTAAGGCGCACAAGTGACGTGGCTACTCGTACGCGATCATTCCTGTGTGTAGACGTGTCAACTAAATAAAGTGAATACATGTGAATTTGGTAACCTATTGTTTTATTGAGACAATACTCCTAAAGTGGTGACCCCGACAAGAAAAAGTGAACTTTGCGCGTGAGTGTAATACCGTCAAAGACTATAAATATGGCAACAACACCAGTTCCGGTAGCCGAGTTGGCCGCGATCTCTCTTACCTCAAAAATACCGGATTTTTGGACAGACCAACCGAGGGTCTGGTTTATCAGAGCCGAAGCAACGTTGGCTCCACAAAAACTACCAGATGAAGCAAGATTTGACTTAGTGGTCTCAAAGTTAAGCAAAGATGTAGTCGAACAAATAACGGATATTTTGATGGAGCCGCCAGCTGTAAAAAAAAAAGACGCACTGAAGACTCGCTTATTAACTATATACGAAGAGTCCAAAAATAGACAGTTACAAAAGCTAATAAGTGAAATGGAACTGGGCGACCAGAAGCCGTCGCAGCTCCTACGACGTATGCGGGAGCTAGCCAAAGACAAAATACCAGATGATACACTGCTGATTTTATGGCAAGGTCACTTACCGGCCACGATACGGGCAGTTTTGGCAGTGTCTGACACCAAATCTTTGGACAGCTTAGCAACAATAGCGGACAACGTCTATAAAACCACGCGGACTACAAACGGCGTAAACGAAGTTTCGCAGCAGCCACAGCAGCAGCCCTCGACTTCAAAGGATACGGCGCTAATAATGGCCGAAATAGCGAAACTGAGTTTCAAGGTCGCAGAAATGGAAAGATCAAGACCAAGATACCAAAGACGCTGGAATAGCGATAATTATAAGGGTTCACGTTCTGCTTCTCGGAATCGCAGCCGTGATCCCTCCACGCAAAGACGGACGCCTGAGAGCCCAGATTGGCTTTGCTACTATCATTTTCGTTTTTGCACCAGGGCAAAGAAGTGCGAAGAAACTTGTGCGTGGAAAACTAAACCGGAAAACTAAGTAAGGCGCAGACAACGGCGGAGCTCTGCGCCATCTCACCGAGTCACCGCCTCAGGATCATGGACAATAACAGTGGACTATATTTCTTAGTGGATACAGGAGCAAATGTGTCAGTGCTACCGGTCGTAAAAAAACCTAGTACTCGCGAGTGCAGTGAATACAAATTATTTGCAGCCAACGGGACGGAGATTAAAACTTATGGGGTAAAATCATTAGTTTTAAATTTTAAGTTACGCAGGCCATATCGGTGGGATTTCGTTATTGCAGACGTAAAACAACCAATATTGGGTGCAGATTTTCTAAGCCATCATAAACTTCTGGTTGACGTCAGTGCACGAAAACTCATCGACCAGGTAACTGATTTAAATGTCATAGCATCAATAGTAAGCATGAGTGAACCTTCTGTACTTTCTGTAAGCATCGATCATCCTTATCATAACCTCTTACTGAAATATCCAAGCATAACTAAACCAATGTCATTCGTGGAAACGAAACCGAGCTCGGTACAACATAATATTGAAACAACCGGACCACCGGTATTTGCACGAGCACGGCCTCTAGCACCTGTCCGATACCAACGTGTCAAAGATGAATTCATCAAAATGCAAGAATTAGGTATCTGTCGCCCTTCAAAGAGTCCTTGGGCAAGCCCCTTACACGTAGTTGAGAAAAAGAATGGGGGCATAAGGCCATGTGGCGATTACCGCCGACTTAATGCAATCACGAAGCCAGACAGATACCCAATTCCACGGTTACAAGATTTTACCAATAACATGGCCGGTAAAACTATTTTTTCAAAAATCGATATAAATAGGGCCTATCATTGCATTGAGACCGCGCCGGAGGACGTCGAGAAAACAGCGATAATCACGCCTTTCGGCCTATACGAGTTTCCTCGAATGACATTCGGATTGCGCAATGCCGCGCAGACCTTCCAGCGATTCATGGACTCTGTTTTCCACGGCCTAGATTTTGTTTTTAATTACATAGATGATGCACTGATCATGAGCGAGAATAAAACTCAGCACCTCGAACATTTAGGTATAATTTTTCAGCGGTTACATAAACACGGGATAACCATAAATTTAGAAAAATGTGCTTTCGGACAAACTAATTTAGAATTTTTAGGCTACCGCGTGTCACCATGCGGTATTCGTCCGACAGAAGAAAAGGTCAAGGCCATCATAGGCTACCCAAAACCGGAGACCGTTGAAGAGTTACGGCGTTTCACAGGTATGGTGAATTTTTATCGTGCACATTTGCCCAACGCAGCATCTTATCAGTCGGCATTCAACAAGTACCTCGGCAACACAAAAAAAAGGGATAAAAGTAAAATCCAATGGACTGAGGAAGCTAGTGAGGCCTTTGAACAATGTAAGAGAGGTCTTAAAACGGCCGCTACATTGTCTCATCCAAGGAATGATTCGATGCTTGCCTTGATGACTGACGCTTCTGAATTTTGCGTAGGTGCAGTTTTGCAGCAGGAAGTTAATAATATTTGGGAACCATTAGCTTATTTCTCTAAAAAGTTAACGTCGGCCCAACAGAAATACTCCGCTTACGACCGGGAATTGTTGGCCATATACATGGCGATAAAACATCTTCGAAAAATATTCGAAGGACGACAGATCACCGTGTACACAGACCATAAACCGCTAGTTTACGCTTTTTCAAAATTAGGAAAAACGTCCGATGAAACAGCTCGTAGAATTAGGCATTTATCATACATCAGCGAGTTCACAACCGACATACGTCACATAAGTGGGCATAGCAACATAGTAGCCGATACCTTATCGCGTGTAGAAACTGTTTTCTGTCCCACGAGTATAGACTACAACCGGATAGCTGAGTTGCAAGAAACCGACGACTACGTGATAGCATGCAATGCAAATAATAGTAGCCGTATCACCCTAAAGAAATTATATTTACCTACATGTAATAAGCCAATATATTGTGACGTATCCACTGAATGTGCGCGACCATATATACCACAAGAAGTAAGGCGAATCGTGTTCGAAAGTATACATAATCTAAGTCATCCCGGTGGTTCGGGCGACCCGGAAATTAATCAGCAAAAAGTTCTTCTGGCCAGATATGAATAGCAACATTAACGCATGGTCTAAAACATGCATAGAGTGTCAACGATCAAAAATCGGTCGCCATACTATTTCAGATATAGGCCAGTTTCCCAAAGTCGATAGATTCCAGCACATACATATAGATATAATCGGTCCACTTCCGATTTCGCAAAATGGTTTCAGGTATTGCTTAACGGTAATAGACCGATGTACACGATGGCCTGAAGCTTTCCCCATGCATGATATAACCGCCGAGAAAGTCGCAGGTATTTTATACAGAGATTGGATCTGCCGATACGGTTGCCCAGTAAAATTAACAAGCGACCAAGGCCGCCAATTCGAAAGCACGCTTTTCCAACAACTGTTGAAAATTATGGGAATTAATAGGATACGCACCACGGCCTACCACCCACAAGCAAATGGAGTTGTAGAGCGCTGGCATAGAACACTTAAAGCCGCCCTTATGGCTCGATTAAACGGAAAGTCATGGGTCGACGAATTACCAACAGTTATGTTAGGTCTCCGCGCAGCATGTCGAGGTGACAGTGGGATATCAGCCGCAGAATTAACATTTGGTCGCACTTTACGTCTTCCCGGAGATTTCTACGATAGCGCGAAAATAGGTATTTCAGAGCCACACAGTTTGGTGGAGCAGATACGGGAAAATATAAAATCACTTAGGCCTGTACCGGAGTCGCACGGAAACTCACGCTCATGTTTTGTACATCCACAGTTAACTAAAGTCGATTACGTATTTGTCAGAGACGACACAGTACATAAGCCATTGAAGCCTCCTTATGATGGACCATACCGCGTTTTACAAAGGAGCTCAAAGGTTTATGTCATCCAGTTGCCAGGACGGAAAGCTAGTATATCTATAGACAGACTAAAGCCAGCATATGTCTTGAGCGATACAATGCCAGATAGTAACGCTAGTACAGAAAGTTCACATAGACAAATAATAAAAGATAAAACGGGCATCGAACCCACTGACATTCCAATTCCTATCACTACTCGCACTACACGCTCTGGCCGAGTAGTAAAACCGCCAGTAAGGTTTTTATTATAGTATGTAAACCAATGCCAGCGAAAGTCATGCTAAGCGACGTGAGCACCACACAGTACCGACTGTTGACAAAATAAAATAAGAGAAACAGTAACTTAGTTTCGCATCGCTTAGCACTATAACAACGGCATTATACATTAGTAAGTAGGTTAATAAATAATAGAATAAGCAAATAATTATTATACGTAATATAGACACCTACTAGCTTATTAGAAAATCATTTAGTATCGATCCCGAGCACACGTTCTACATTTCAAAAAAACTAACCATTTCGTTTGTACCAAAAATGGGCAAGTCATACAGCAAACAAGAGGAAATTATAATAGCCCAAAACAGCGCAAACAACGCAAGTAACAGTTCCCTAGAACAGAAGTTAGAAATGTATGGCATCCTAATAGCCATAATGTTGTTTACTTTGCTAATTATTGGTGCCTGCTTCATGGTTAAGAAGTGCAACAAAGGAATGAAAAAGTGTGTCAGGGCAGAATTGTTATCGGTTATATCATCGACCCCAATCAACAAAACGGGTCAGCAGCCAGCTACAGTCCAATACGAATAGTGTAAAAGTACTTATAAAGTGTGCATCCTGTATACCAGTGATAGTGTGGCTTACCTATAAATAAACAGTGAAGTAGTTGAACAGGTCGCCTGTGACATCAGAGTTCGTTATGTACTCCACTACTGCTGCTACGTAGTGGTCATCAAAGAGGATGATCTTTGCACAGAGAATCCATATAAATAAAAAGAGGCCAGTTTTTTCAGTAAATGTATTGTTTAAAATAACATGCGATATAATTAAATTATAATACAGATATAAAAATGCATCATGTGTTAGACGCGTAAGCAGTCTTGACCAGCCACGCACAAACATTGTAAGATGATCCCATTGTTATTATACTTGAGACAATGAGTCAGTATCATTGTCGTACCGTGTTTTTTTTTTTTTTTGGGTGGGAAATCATCCAATGACTTCTCCCGCTCTGGGTGAAGCGGGAGGGCGTGTCAGACTTTTACTGACTAAAACCCACCCGTGTTCCTTCAGTTGCTTGCGCCAGGGCCGCGGTAACTCTCTTTCAAATTTATCCGCGACCCAGACAGGCATCGGTCCTATCAGGCCCCGTCACTTTTGCTGACATCTCTTTGAGGCGCGCGTGGATCACTACGCGCCGTAAACTGGGGCTTGGTCCTTATCGGACGGTAAGCTACCCATAACTTATCGCCAACATTTCGTACCTATTTATGTTGTAAGAAATTATTTTGTAAAACATTTTTATTTTTCTTAAAAAGGGGAGGAATATTGTAGGGGCGCTATAGCGTCAGTTTGTACGTAGTCGTAGTCTATCTAGTATGTGAGATGATACTACATAATGTAAGGCGCACAAGTGACGTGGCCACTCGTACGCGATCATTCCTGTGTGTAGACGTGTCAACTAAATAAAGTGAATACATGTGAATTTGGTAACCTATTGTTTTATTGAGACACTACTCCTAAACATTCTTTCTAATGTAGTAAACGTATTTGATGAAAGAGACAACAATATTTCAGTTGTTGCTCATTATGGCAACATTTTGTTATGACTTAGTGACGGTGTAGGTACGTGCCATATTCGCCATTTTATGAGACGAATTTTGTGGTTGTGTTCGTGGTAGTCCTGCTGTCAAATGGTTGTTTACATATTGTATTATTGAGATTTGTGAGTGTGTGTGTGTTGCTTGATTGACACAACCTTAGAATCGGCGGCCATTTTATGAGACATTTTGAGGTTTAGGTAGGCACGTTTTTTTCGTAGGTATTGCCAGTCCATATTATTTAGTATGTCTATGGTACCCACGGACATCTTTGTAGGTATTTTGTCATGTCTGGCGGTAACTATTAGTCAATCAGGGCTCTAAAATAGTCCGACCGGCATCAACCGATGGGCAGTTGCCCGGACCAGACACAACACTCATCTGTTCCGAGAATCCTCCCTTTTCAATGGAGGTTTGCTGGAATTCACACCGTTCCACATACCTTCAAAATGGTAAGAAAACTATAGAAATCATAGCTGTCTCATTGTGAGACCAGGGTCATAGGCTGCGTCCAACGTTATTACTGTGGCCATGATCTAACTATCATTTGGCTGTGAGGAAGTTATATTTAAGTAGGTCCTAGTCGAGCAAGTAAATTAGACAACTATTGAGCCTGACCAGCTGCTATTATTTTACGTGTTTAAAGTGAACGGTAAATTTATACATGTCTGAGGCCCTTAGCGGTTAAGAGAGGGCCCGGTTGTCTAATTTTCTTAGGGCCGATTATTCAATAGTCTGACAACTTTGAATTTGAACTGAGGAATAAAGATGCTGATTTGACATATTTTCTATACAAAAGCTGTCAAACCCCCATTTTTATGTCTCAGTTATAAGGCTACTAGCTGACCCGGCAAACTTTGTTTTGCCATAAAAAGACCAAACATTTATCTACCCTACCCTACACTATCCTACCCTACCCTACCCTAACCTACCCTACCCTACCCTACACTACCCGACCCTACACTGCCCTACCCTACACTTAGTTTGTTGAGTTACTTTCACATTTATAATATTAGTATGGAAGTATGGATTGAAAAATCGGTAATATGTGTCTACTGTAGTCGAAAATGGCGATAAAAAAAAACACAACAATTTTTCTTCGTTGTTTTTAATGCATGACAGAATGAAAGATCTTACTACAGATGATCATGAATGCTATGATAGCTACCAATGGGTCGTATTATGAAACAAGTCAACTAGCATTGTAAACACATTTTAGAAAACCTTAATATAGTAAAGTTTGAAATCATACAAGTCAACTATAGCGTTGCGCGAATGTTGGGATGCATTTACGAACCACTGTTACTTGCAGAAAGAAAAAAAGTGTACCTTTTGAGATAAGATCATTGACAATGCATTAGGGCTCTTATAGATTAACTATAGACAAGAGTTCATAGACACTAAGACGGAACGATACGCGGCATTAGTGTTACTTGTCTTTGGCATGAGTATGTGACCAATCACAAGCTTTCGTGACAGCATCCATTAAAGTTTTTCATACAAACATTAAAGTTTTTCATACAAAGAAACATTTGTGACACGGGCACCTAATTTTTATATCTACCCGCTTTTAGGAGAAGCCATGACCTTTATACAACAGTAGTTCGTACTTGCGGCCCACAAGAATATATGTAACAGTTGCCTTACATACAACAGAATACAGTTAAGTACCTAATTATTCATGAATTTATTATGACTCGTAATCTAGCATTTTGCATAGACAGTGTAGAAATATTATGTCACTGATTCATAACATATAAATATAATTTGAAAATAAAACTCAGTCTCATAGTGCAAGACTAGGATATAACACTACAACTCATCTTAATGTCTTGCAGAACAATAATAATATTAATAACTGGAATGAATTGTAAAATATATTAAAAACATTTAATAAATAACACAATGAATCAATTGGGACACAATTAAAATACGTCATAAGAAAAGGTGCCTATACACTATCCAACTTGACACTAAATCAGCTGTAAAGCAAATTTGTCAATTTCTGTTGAAACCATTTTAAATGAGCTCTACCAATTAGCCGTCAAATTGGATCGTCAGAAGGAAGCTTAATGCTAGGATTAACAAAAGTTGCAGAAACATGTTTCACCCAAAAACTACAATTCGAACACTTGTTGCTGCAACATTAGGGCGGATGAAGCTTAATCCTCGTACCCACTAGGAAACATATGACGCGATAATTGATACATAATATTTGCACAATATGTCGCACAGCATGTTACACAAAATGTTGCCGCAACAAGGAACTTTTGTTTGGTAACGATATCCCGTCGCATCATGTTGCGAGCCAGTTAGCATCGTCGCCGAAAATGCTGAGCGTCGCGTGTTGCGCCCCAAATGTTGCCCAGTGGATATGAGCCTTTAGCTCCATTCGCACTAAAGTTGCGCATCGTTGTTGCAGCAACAGTTACTGGCAACACGTTTGTGTGTGTAACAAGTTTTTGCAACTTTTGTAAACAAAAATGCAGTAGACAATATTACTTCTATACAGTCTATTGTTGCGTCGGCTTTATACGCCGTGCTGTGGAAGTATAATATCATAGTATGAAGGAATGTCACCAGTAGAAATTCTAAGAGATTACAAGATTAGTATCTTAGCGTTAATTTATAGATCCGGAAACTGTATAGCACAGAGATTCCTGATAGCTCCTAAATAGGTTAAAATCATGGTAACTATTTTATATGAGTTGTCTTTTATAGAACTTAGCTTGATATCAGAACACTGCTGTTATACTCTGATTTTTTATTTCGTAGACTAAACTGACATTTGGGGGATTGTCACTTTGCCTAGCCTTTTTCCCAATTGTTAGTTGGGGTTGGCTTCCAGTCTTACCGGATTCAGCTGAGTACCACGGTTTTACACGGAGCGACTGCCTATCTGACCTCCACAACCCAGTAACTGTGTAACACGGTACCCCTTTGCAAGACTGATGTCTGATCTCAAGCTTCTGACTACTCGTAACGACTGTCAAAGTCGGGACCAACGGCTTAACGTGCTTTCCGAGGCACGGAGGAAACTCGGTTTGTTGAAATGGTCACCCATCCACGGACCGATCTCGTCAAGCGTTGCTTAACCTTGAAGATCGACTCGTGCGGCTGTTATTATTTAGCCACGAGCACCTCACCTGGGTTGTCACTTTATCATTACATAAAAATAGTGCCGTTTTTTGACTATCCTGAGTGATCGAAAATTCATCGAAAATCGATGTAGATCGAAAATTGAACTATTTCAAGGCAATAAAATTACATTTGTTAAGAAACTAGCGGCTCTTAATTAGTTTCTACTCATTTATGTCAGACTTCATTTTATGGATCGCATTAATTTTATTGTTGATTTCATATCTAACACAATAAAAGTTTATGTACTATGTGTATGAATACCGTTATATTAGCTATATTACGCTTATTTCCATAAAACATTTATTTACACCAATTAGTAAAATTAAATTGAGGAGTCATCATGTCACATCGATTCGATGAATCACCTATGATTGAGCCTTACCTACAACACTATACTACGAGCTTGCAACATTAAACAATGTTAAATTTAGTCTTGTTATACTTTTTTATTTTATCTTTGTATAGATTATTTTACCGATTGTTTTGTAAATGTGTGAACATTGTAGGCCTTCTAGATGCTTGTTAACATTTGTTAACTTTTTCATTCGTTTTATTTTCATTCGTTTATATAATACTAGCTGTCCCACGCGGTTTCGCTCCCGTCAACTGGCTACCTACCAACCCATCTACCCTACGCACATATTTTTTGCGTAACTTAAACCGTTTACGCACCACACGCAACGGAAGCTCTCAAAAAGGGAATAATTTTGCCCGTTTTTGCAACATTTTTCATTTATGCTCCGCTCCTATTGGTCGTAACGTGATGTTATATAGCCTATAACCTTCCTCAATAAATAAACTATCCAACAAAAATATATTTTTTTAATTCAACCAGTAGTTCCTAATATTAACGCGTACAAACAAACAAACTCTTCAGCTTTATAATATTAGTATTGATATAATCTTTGTTTTTTTCTCACGACTTATTATCGTACGTTGTCCCCCCATATCTAAGTACTAATGCTGTAACATGGAAATATTGTAAAACCAAACCATTTTTTAAAAGAGTAACCATGGAGTTTCTTGCCGGTTCTTCTCCATAGGAAACGACCAACCCGAACCGTGCACCTTTTGTCGACGAGTGCCCATGTAGGCCTGTGTTTTTTTTTTTTTTTTGTTTTTATAGATGGTCATTGGCAGCTGTCAGTTAAGTCTACAAAATTAAAAATCACAGTATAGTTTTACATTACGGATAATTCAGCTTATTTTGTGAGATTCTCTACCACTGGTTTATCTATCACTGGTTTTTTAAATTACTAAATATATCCGTAAAGTCGATAACTTTTCACTCCACCTAGCTTAAAACCTAACATTTGATAAAATAAACAATAAATACAATTTATTTAGTAAATACATTCGTTTTCAAGTTACATTATGTGTTCGTTTTAGTAATTTCGTGAAATACAAATTAGTGTTATAGTATTTACTTATTAATAAAAAATCGAGTAAGCATATTTTTAGTTTATATTTTTTTTTAAGAATGTAAAAGTAATCACGATTATGGGAATGTTAATGAGATTATACAAAGTAAATAATCTTGAGGTAAATTTTCTGAGATTATAAATATTAGTGTACCTAATAATGCAGTATACAGGATGGAATTTTGTAATGCCACCTGTAGGGAAAGTACTCTTAATACTGTAGATAAAAAAAATACTCAAAGAAAACATTCCTTTATTTTTATAAAGAAAAAAAACTGCATTCAAAGATTTTCGATAATTGTTTCTAACATGGTTTTCCTTTCATTTAATTTATCAAGTTTATTAGAGAGATTTCATCCTTATAATTGACCCTAACGATCGATGCAATAAACACAGAGACACACACAGACACACACACACACAGACACACACACACACAGACAGACACACACAGACACAGAGACACACAGAGCACACACAGAGTGCGCACAGAGTGTATTTTTTTTAGATTTTAGTCGGTTCGATTCCCGGGTGTGGCAAGCGAATTTTCGAAAATCTTTGATTGCCATTTTCTTTCTTTTCAAAAATAAAGGAATGTTTTCTTTGAGTAAAATTTTCTATCTACAGTATTAAGAGTACTTTCCCTTCAGGTGGCATTACAAAATTCCACCCTGTATAATGAGTACTTAAATAAAAATTGGAGGCTCCTCCAATAACAACACAGGCTGTACGATTCGATATTAAAATAAATAATATTAATATGTTAGATATCACCTCGCATATTGCCTTCTTATTAATAACAAGTGACTACATAATATACATCATATATTATATTATTGAAACCTTACCTTAAACCTTACTGAGATAAACGCTACAAATATTAAAGCAAATGTAACCGTCTACATTCTGGGAATGTACCATTTATTAAACAGTATGTACCTATTTATTTACAACGGAAATTATAAAAATACATTATGATTAATACAAACGATAATTACATTTTACTACGCTACATTAAGCTACAAGATCAAACAAAAAAAATATTTGATATCTTTGGAAGAAAATTGACAGCCACATACAAGCGAAGCAGGATGCCTGCCTACACCAAGCGACCGAGCGGCGTTATGTGGGCATGAGATGTCTCAGCGATGTACAGACAGGGGAATATAGCCACTATGTCCAGAAAAGTATTGTCCATTATGCTTTGAACTCTTTGGCAATAATATTACTGAATTTATATTTTAGTGTTATTAGGAAGAGGATTGTTTAACTGGCAACCCCAGTACTACCAATACCTAAGTTTTACAGATCATACAATAACAAGATAAAAAAGTGCTTTTAAATTTGTAATCATCACTGACTTCCACTGGAAAATAGTTCTATGAACTACATCAGTCACTAAATAAGTTTACAAAATATTACTATTGATACGGTTTAGATATGAAGGGATCATGATAAAATTGTTAAACATCACAGATACGTCAGTTACAAGAGATTCGATGAAAACAGTTACAAAAAAAAACATAGTACTAGTGTATATTAAACACAATCGTCTAGGAATGGGTATAGTAAAAGTTACAATTACAATAGATATTCCAAAGAATCCTACGGCTGACTCACATTACAAATTGAAGTCTACAAGCATTTTCACACTTCATTGCTATAGTTCTTAATGTGAAAATGCACATACAGGTCCCGTCACGTAAAAAGAACGCTGAGCGACAGTGGAGGGGATGTGTCTGCGCACAGTACAGTCGCGTTCTAAAGTACTAGGCTATTGTTTTATAATATAAGATTAATTGTTTTGTTGTAGAATCACAATAGGTACTTTACTAGCTACTTAGTACTCTGAAAGAGGCTGGATTTAAATTAGATAATGTTTATCTGAGCATTATTTTTTATTTCGATCTTATAAATATATAAATATCTCAAAATTATAAATTATCAACTGCTCCTTTTTCAGATTTTGTCTTCATTAAACAATAAATGTTCTTCAGAAAGCCCAAGTGCGCAGTACCCATAACCGGCGTGTGTGTATGACTAGATGTATGAATGTGTGTGAAGCAAAAGAAGTATGGAAGGATCGTAGCAGGTGGCGTTCTGTAGTTTCTGCCTACCCACATGGGAAAATGGCGTGAGTTTATGTATGTAAACAATAAATACTATCAATAATTTTTCTTTCCTTAATTTTTAAAACCATCGTCATACAAAGAAAGTTGTGTGTGCGACTGTATTTTGGAAGAGAAAGAAGCGTGATCGCAGCGCGGTGCGCATGTGTCAACTGACGAACCAATATCGTGCGCGCACAGAAGTACTGGCGGAGTATTTCCCGTCGCCTTCACACCACCAGTTTGATCGATAAATCGCTCAGTGCGCAGATTCAAGGCCAGCGTTCTTTTTACGTGACGGGAACTGTACCGACGACTCGAAGCAAAAACCTGCTGCCACATTTTAAGGTAACTCCAAATCAACTCGTTCCAACACGTTACAATAACGGTCGCTTCTACAAACAGAAAGCGACATCAGTCCTAAAGGAATCATGTCGTTAGTTAGGCCGGCTGGTGAGGGGTGGCGCCACTGTCGCTCGGCCACTCGTCGTCCGCGGGCTATAGCGGCGCAGTGGCGCCCTCTGCGCCCGGCGGCAACGAATGCACGCGAGCGGAGAGCAAGTTGTGCAGGATGAACACTGCTGGCTTCGGGCTGCCTTCCATGTCCAACTCCTGGGAAATGAGCAGGACGAGAGGGAGAATATAATACACCAATCTATCATCCGCAAACGATAGGGCATTTGATAAGAAAGAAAGGAAGCAAGAAAACATTTATTGCCACTAAGAAATGTAACAGCAAAAACTAAACACAAGATAGTTTTAAAGCACAGTATTTCCAGTATGGCAAAAGGAGCGGGATCAGCCGATGCTGACCAGTACGCAGCATAGATACTACGCTGGTCAACGCTGATGTTCAGCCCGCCCCCTTTCTTACAGCACTTATCATAACAAATCACTTAATAAATACCCAACCCACCCCTAATAAATACCCTTAACTGGCCTAAATACTAAATTATACATACCCACAATTATAACAACATTTACAATAACTATTCCACCAAATTAAATTCCAATTAATTAAAAAATACCATTAATAATTATTCATTCAAATACCGAAAATAATAATCCATTAAAAATATGAAAAAAAAAACCTACAAAAAAATAATCCATTACATATATAATGTATATGTAATTCATTAAAATACCAAAAACAATAATCTATTAAAAATACAAAAATTAATAATTCATTAAAAAATACCAAAAAAAAAAAAATTTACATTAAAGCCAGCCCTGCCGAATGAGACATAGTTATATGCGAGACGATAAAATGCTTGCCCTAACGAAAAGCATGATTTTTTGAACACTACCAGTGGTGTCTCATCCCATACAAAGAAACTGTCCCGACGTACTGTACTGATTATTCGGATTATTTGATTTATCTATCGATATCGATTGATTATTAGATGGTGATATATCTATCGCCGTGGAACGGAACCGAACGCGATTGATCTAAAAAAAAAAATCGATATAATCAGCTGAAAAACGCTAGTTACGTCGGCACGGTTTAACAATAAATATTTGTACAAATAGTTGTTCGGCAGGCTTATTACGTATCTTTTGCAAGAACAAAACGATAGCGATCAAACGCTTTATGTTTTAAAAGTCGGCATTACCTGCAGTGTAGGTATAGTAGGTCCTACACAACGCTTGCTAATCGCTCGCTGTTTGTCAAATGCACTTATTTAATAAAAAAATACCGTCAACAACTCTAAAACTCTTATATTGAAGAGCAATTATTGCGCAAAAATCTCTATAGTTTTGCTCTTGCAAAAGATACGTAATCTGCCTGCCGGTCTGTTTGTAAATGCACTATGATACAGGAGAAATTCCTAGTGTGTTGCAATGTTTTAAATAAACAGCAAACACTTACCACCGTATCATCATCAGCAAAGTGCAGCCACAGAGCAGTGCGGTCATCATCGGCAGACGCTCGCAGCGCATGCAGCGGCCGGCGGTACAGCGCACGAGCGCCCCCGCGACCCAGCGAGCCGGCCGCCTCCCACACGCACACGCCGCTGGCGCCCAGGGACAGCCGTGCGCAGGCGCCGCGGAAACGACATCCTACGAGAACCACAACGATTTATAAACCAGCTGAATATGAATTTCCGAATTGAAAATTGAAATTCGATTTCTGAATTGAATTTTTCTTGTTCATAGATCTAGTCATTGGGATGTATGGTTCTCACTTCGGTGTGGTAGCGGTAGGTAGGTTTCTGTAATGCTTTAACAACCATTGAAGAACCATCTTGATCAATACTAATAAGAAGTGTTTAATCTTCCACTGCCAGGCAATAATACCAGTTGGTGACCATCACATAGAAGAGTCCATATTCTAAGCAAACTAAAAAGACGTAAACAAGAAGAAAATCATGCTGTGCAGTCGGTGGAAACATCAGGATCTTTTGATTTTTTCAATATAGGTAACTATTATATTTTATTGGGCCTCGCGTTGTTGACGTCTGCTATCTGGTAATTTTAACTGATATCTATACTATAATATTATAAAGCTGAAGAGTTTGTTTGTTTGAACGCGCTAATCTCAGGAACTACAGGTTGGAATTGAAAAATCTTTTTGTGTTGGATAGTCCATTTATCGAGGAAGGCTATAGGCTATATAACATCACGCTGCAACCAATAGGAGCTGAGCATAAATGAAAAGTGTTGCAAAAACGGGCAATAATATTCCTTTTTGAGAGCTTCCATTGCGTGCGCTGAATCATGTATGTAGTGTAGGGTCGGCTAGGGTAGGGTAGGGTAGGGTAGTGTAGGGTCGGGTAGGGCAGGGCAGTGTAGGGTCGGGTAGGGTAGTGTAGGGTAGGGTAGGGTAGGGTAGTGTAGGGTAGGGTGGTGTAGGGTAGTGTAGGGTCGGGTAGGGCAGGGCAGTGTAGGGTCGGGTAGGGTAGTGTAGGGTAGGGTAGGGTAGTGTAGGGTAGGGTAGTGTAGGGTAGGGTGGTGTAGGGTAGTGTAGGGTAGGGTAGTGTAGGGTAGGGTAGGGTAGGGTAGGGTAGGGTAGGGTAGTGTAGGGTAGGGTAGGGTAGAGTAGTGTACGGTCGGGTAGGGTAGGGTAGTGTAGGGTAGTGTAGGGTAGTGTAGGGTCAGGTAGGGTAGGGTAGGGTAGGGTAGGGTAGGGTAGTGTAGGGTAGGGTAGGGTAGATAGTGTAAGGTAGAGTAGATAAATGTTTGGTCTTTTTATGGCAAAACAAAGTTTGCTGGGTCAGCTAGTTATCTTTATAACTATTGAAACTTTATACGTTCAGTATGTGGTCATGATGGATGGAGAGGGGGGGGGGGGGAGGCTAAAGAAAAGATGTATGGACTGACTGGAGTGATATCAATGAAAAGAGTCAGTCATAGCGTGACGGGGGACAAGACGGTATATAATCATAATCATAATCTTTATTTCTCCTCACAAGAACATGACCTTATGGAACAACTTATAATTACATTTAGAAGGGAACATTTTGCAGTCAAGTGAGTGTGCGGAGCTGTCTGTTATAGGTGTTAACCTGTATTACAGATCACCAGGTCCTCTCCCAATGAACAACAGGTATAACATAACAAATTTTGAATTAAATAGACAAGCGTTTGATGGAACTTATAAACTAAAACAATCTGTTAAATTAAGGAGGCAGATTCAGCAACGAAAGATAAATATCAATATAATGTTGATGAATACATGAAATATCAGCTTATAGAGTGAATGAACATAAATGTGTGTGCCTGTATGTAACTGTAGAGTGTATATATGAGTGTTTGCGTATGTGTAGAGTATATATGAGTGTTTGCTTATGTGTAGAGTATATATGAGTGATTGCTTATGTGTTGAGTGTATATGAGTGTTTGCTTATGTGTTGAGTGTATATGAGTGTTTGCGTTTGTGTAGAGTGTATATGAGTATTTGCGTATGTGTAGAGTGTACATGAGTATTTGCATATGTGTAGAGTGTATATAAGTGTTTGCGTATGTGTAGTGTATATGAGTATACGCGTATGTGTAGAGTGTATATTAGTGTTTGCGTATGTGTAGAGAGTATATGAGTATTTGCGTATGTGTAGAGTGTATATGAGTATTTGCGTTTGTGTAGAGTGTATATAAGTGTTTGCGTATGTGTAGAGTGTATATAAGTGTTTGCGTGTGTGTAGTGTATATGAGTATGTGCGTGTGTGTGAAGAGTGTATACTATACACTGTATAGTATGGATCTGAGCAATTAATTTGTCTATCTTAATTTAACTAAGATGGAAGAAAAATCGTGTTGCGCCGACCTCAAGTAACATGGGATAAAGCAGGCAGATCATGATGATTATGTGGTCAGCGTACTTACAGTGACACACTCAAATTAATATTATAAAAAGGTATTTTTTTAGTTAGTTGGAGGTAAACTCTGAAAATACTGAAATTATCTGATATAGATCATTATTTCATCGATAGACAGACAGGTAATTGCAGACTAGGCTAATTTTTATCTCGTAATAATGGATGATTCAGTAATCAGGCGGGAGAGGCTATAAGCCCGTGTAAAAAGTCAGTTAATTATATAACCAAAACTGATTTTCTGAAAAGCAAACCGACATTAAGCTACTTTAGGGTAAATATAAAAATATGTCAACTCACGGAAGGTGAACTCCGGCTGCGACCTCACCGCATGATGCGCGCCGTCCACCAGCGCGCCGGCCACCGCCGCCAGCTCGTGCGGCGTGTCGGCCCGCAGCGCGCGCACGGCCAGCCCCGCGGGCGTGCCGGCGCGCAGCCCCAGCTGAGCCGCGCCCAGCGCCGCGCGCCGCCACCACGCCAGGCGCGTGGCCGCCAGGCCGAAGCACTCCGCGGGCGCGCACCACGCCTCGCCCGACCACGGCGCCGCCTCGTACAGCCTGCACGAAACACAACTCTAATGTTCTGAGCCTTCCCTTTTTTCCTGAGGAGCTCGTGGCTAAATAATAACAGCCGCACGGGTCGATTTTCTAGGTTAAGCAACGCTTGACGAGGTCGGTCCGTGAATGGGTGACCATTTTCAACATACGATCTCTTAAGATCTTTGACAGTCGTTACGAGTAGTCAGAAGCTTGAAATCTGACACCAGTCTTGCCAAGGAGTACCGTGAACCCAGTTACTTGGTTGTGGAGGTCAGATAGGCAGTCGCTCCATGTAAAACACTGGTACTCAGCTGAATCCGGTTAGACTGGAAGCCGACACCAATATAGTTGGGAAAAGGCTAGGCAGATTGATTGATTGTTCTAAGCCTTCATATGTCCTTTAAGAACTTTTGTGGCATCTGACAAAAGTGTAAAGGTGAACGCGCACCTAGACGCACCGCACTCGCCGCACGCGCCGCAGTCATCGCATTTTATAAATCTTTATATGAAATCGTATGCAGCCTCGCGCACCTATCCGCGCCGCATTTCAGCAAAATGCTGTAGGTATACGGATTCCACCAGCGCGTGCGAATGACGTCATCAGACTCGGCGGGCGATGCGGGCGGCGCGGCAACATGATCCGTATCCGTATGAAAATATAGTCCAAGATGTACAGAAGTGGATACAATGCGTGCGGCGCGTTCGGCGCGGATAGCGCGGGGCCAAGGGAAAATGCGATGACTGCGGCGCGTGCGGTGCGTCTAGGTGCGCGTTCACCTTAAGGCAGCAGCTTCATCATATCAGCATTGATCACCCACTGCTGAGTATAGCCCCCTTTCCCCCGTACCCTTCTTTACGATTTCGTAAATCCATGCATTAAGGTTCCCCTAATCGACGGAACGAACTATTTTGTGCGCGAGTTTAAAATGCATGCTATCTCATCCGACAACACGTGCGAAAGAGATAGATGCTGTGATGAGAAGTAAGAAGCTAGTTCGCGTACGAATTAGCACTTTTGCAAATTTATATCGAAATGGATGATAAATAATTAAGGACGAAAACGAGCGCGCAAAATTTTATAAATAAACCTTTGGGAGTCTAGTTACATAAAAAAACCACATGTATATTTTCAAAATAAAATTATTTGCATTGTTGAATTACTAATCTATCCCTGTATGGAGGCCGTTTTGCAATTTTCCTTCAACTTATGGTATTTGTTTCCGCTCAAAAATGCGCTCATAACTTTCAAATATTGTATTTGTTTACTTTTCTGTTTCCATACAGGGCTAGATAATGATGAGACAAATTGATATCAGTTTTATTTTGAACGTACATCGTCAAACAGTGGAGTAATCGCCAGACTACGTTTGTATGTAAGAATTTTCGACTAGTGTAACCTTAAGGTGTTTCCTGCAAATGTGAGAATGTTAATTCTAATGCTCACCTGATTTCTCTATCAGTGATCGCAACAAAAGTGGGTTGCCAACCATCCGCCTCATCGGAACTATCCGATCCACCAGAAGCACTCATCTGTAGAAAACAGATATATTTCAACAACTTTAAATGTGTATTGTTAACTACATGAATAATAAAGTATACAAGAATAATAGGAAGTAGTTCCCTTTAGCTTCTGACAGGCTAAACGCTCAATTTTATGATGAGTCATCTTAAAAGTAGCAAAAAAAGTTCGTAATTCAAACTCACATGATCCTGAGGAGGTCGCCTCGCCAGCCAGCCAGCATACCGCACGTCTCCCAGCAATGGGCGCAGTCGCGGGCGAGCGCGCGCTAGAGCTGCACGCGCCGCGCGTCGCACAGCGGCGTGCAGTGCGCGGTGCCAGCCCGTCGCACCCTGCGCACTGCCCGCGCGCAGGGCTAGAGCGTGCACGCCGTCCGGGGAGTAGATCTCGATAGTTCGCTCTTCTAGAATGTCCAATGCGAAACTAATTAGTTCAGGCACAGAAAATTGGCTTTTTAATCGCAATTTTAACAACAACCAGTCTTCCAAAATAGATAATAGTAGTACTGTGGCGGGATAGCTCAGGGAGCTCAAATGATATGCAGAATTATTATGCAATTATTTTGATATGTTTTATTCAATCATCAACTCGCCTGCCTTAAGGCGGCTTGTACCGAAGCGACAAGCAAAGCTAAACTTTTTGTTTAGCTCATCATCATCTTCAATTGTTTACCTACCTATATAACATTCCGATTTTAATCACCTTCCAAAACTAAATAGTTATCCGTTGTCAGTCTTATGATAGGCAAGGAGGTTGCCTCTAAATAGGTGAGGAGTCCTCACAGTACCTATAAATAGGTTTTATAGAGAGTCCTCTTCTCAAAACTCCATGGTGGCCTCTTGTGCCTCTTATGCATATACGAGAACACGGAACACTCACCGCGAACCTGCCGCGGCTGTCCCTCACCGGACCATCGTGGAGTACCCCCTATCACTGGCGCACCAGAACACAATGTACATCGTGACCATCCCAGGGACCAAACCAGCACATGGGCATCAGACGACCCGTGTATGGCACCCTTGGGGGTGCGCCGTGCTGTACCCGTGACGGGTCAAGGTAAATGGCCCCGCCACCTCCATTTTTCGGCCTCAGGGGATAGGGAGAGCGGCAAATGCAATACCGACACTCCTCTTCCCCTGCGACCCCACCGCGTCCGCCATCAGACGGTGGCGACCCCGTCCAGGCCGCAGAAGATAGGGAGAGCAGCGCACCGCAATATCGGCAGTCCTCTCCCGCCGCGGCTTCCAACTCTCAGCCGCGCCATCGTATGGGCCCTGGGACGCTCCATAAGACATCGCGGCCCGCCTCAGTTGCGATGTCGCCTGTTACCAAGCGGCACCGCAACCTACTAGTTGGCCGCTACGTCGTCTGCTTAATCGGCAAAAGCCCTGACGAGCGGCCCCTCCTCGAGTTTCTCTTCGCTTCACCGTGGATGGGCTCAGTAACCGTGGCTTGGTCAAGCCCCAGTTACTGAGCCCTCCGCCTCGAAAATACGAGAACCCACCGGGGGGGGGTCTTCTGTAGTACTGGCACTAAATTAATATTATTATAAGCCTATAGTGTCAGGCAGGGCAAAGGCCTTACATTCCTTCTGTCCACTTTACCTAATCTATTACTGCACATGGCCAATGTTTAAGAAAAGAGGTGTGAAGTTGTCCTGTTGTTCTGGTCCTGCCACATTATTGTTTGGTGCTGTCTGATCTGTACACCAATCATACAAAATTCTTATACCTGGATCACGATGTCGCAAATTCTTCGCGATGCATGCCATCAGCAGAGGCACGTAGCGCGTGTCAGCTCTACGACGGCGTGGTGAGGGGGGAGAGGGGGGCACATCAGCCATGAACCCACGCTGCAGCTCCCACCCCACTTCACTGATGATAGACGCCTTGCGGAAGTATGGAGTCACCTCACGGAGATATTTCACTGTGGATTGAAATGTTGATTTTGAACATAACATGCCATGCATATTGCGGCGGTCTATGTCCCAGTAGTGGGAACATAAAGGTAAAATGTACCCACTACTGGAACATAGACCACCTCTGTAAGGACGGCCATTATCAACCATGCAGGCCTAATGCATAAGACATGCCAGTTTCCTCACCATTTTTCTTTCACTGTTTCAAGAGCATTCATTATAAATAATTTACACAAAGTGAAGGGCCTAGCTGGGTACAAATCCACTATCTACAATTTTAAAGTTGCATCCACTACCACTGGACCACCACTGCTCTATCTAACATAATATAATAAATTTAGAGTTTGCGTCATGTATGTTTGCTGTTCTGAATTAGACTACAAATGCCCGTGTAGTATGCAATGCAGTTTTAGTATGAGAGTAATTCTCATACTAAAACTGCACTGCATGTTGCCATGGGCACTGGAATGCCTGGATTCACAGAGGCAAATCTATCTGAGTTGATCTGAACACCACACAAATTAAGTGGATTGTAGAGAGAAGAAACTGTTTTAAAATAACAGTGAAAAACCGGCCAAGTACGAGTCGGACTCGCGCATAAAGTTTTCCATACCATTATCACAAAAAAAACATGTTTGTTGTATGGGGGGGCTCCTATAAAACAAACATTTTTTTTGCCTTTACTTAAATATTAATTTAATTCTGTTTTTAGTATTTGTTGTTACAGCGGCAACAGAAATACATCACCTGTGAAAATTTTAAAGTTCAACTGTATAGCTATCACGGTTCATGCGATACAGCCTGGTGACAGACGACGGACCACAGAGTCTAAGTAATAGGGTCCCGTTTTTACCCTTTGGGTACGGAACCCTAAAAAATGCGTATTAATAAACAGAAATGGAATCATCAGTACATTTGATAATATTGTATATTTATAGATTTTGACAAGCAACTTAGATTTTTATTTCATCTTTCATTCAGAAATAGACAATACTTTATTGCACACCAAAATAATAAGTCAAATTTCTTTGTATGTTTGAACAAGCATTCTTATTGCTCCCAGTAATGTTTAACACAGAAACAAAAAATAACTAGGTAACCCTAATCCATTTAGTTATAATAACCCAGGCGACAAGTAAAAAAAATACTGGTACTGAGCTGAATCCAGTTAGACTGGTAGCTGACCCCACATAGTTGGGAAAAGACTAGACAAATTTTTCCTAGGCAACAAGGCAACATCTATCAGTTATACACAGTACAGCCCTGAATTGCTCAATTAGCAACTCCGCGCCACTGTAATTAAGGTCAATTTAGTTAGCTTGTGCATAGGGCACAACTAGCCATTTTCCAAGCATTGCATCATTTATAATATGAGTTATGATCACTTGCCTTCCAACTGCACCATCTTGCCAGCTCTTTTCAATGCTTTAACTGCTTCCTCATGTGTTGCATCCTTTAAGTCCTCCCCATTCACAGACAGTATTGCATCACCAACATATAACTGTTCTGTAAGGTCAGCTGCCATGCCTTTGAAGATTTTCGATATCAATATGGGCATGTTATTTTCTATACCTCCTTTTATTGAGATTCCCAGCCCATTATTGTCTGACTTCACCACTTGTACTAGTCTTTTTTGATTTGCAATCGCTTCAGGAACCTCTGTGAAGTCACTGTTAGGTGTCTCTACGTTGTTGTTGTTCAGGGTGCCATTCAGAGTGGTGGTCGCGTCGTACCCATCATCCAGACACACACTTAGATAATCCTCTTCGAGCGTACAATGAACGCGATACCATACGCCGCGCACCAGGGTCTCTAGTAAACCTGAACGCGTGCAGGTGGCACTGGGGCTATCGCTGCCCCCACTGGAGGCTCCGTTTTCCACCATAATTTATCTTGTTTTCACAACAAACAACAATAAAATATGAGTTAACCGCGACTTTAATTAAGACATTCACAAAATTGTTGTTACCCTTGATAAATCTCAATTCATTTTATGACTACACATTTACTACTTACTACTACATAAAAAACAAACGCAGTTTATTAAATTAACATGATAAAATACGAATTTATTGCACAATCGATAGGTACCTATACAATTTCGACTTGACAGTCCGCACGCCCCTGTCGCGGAAGCCACAGATACAAAATGTTAAGCTGGTTTACACAACGATTAATCTATTTAGTCGATTTTAGATATAGATTCGATTTTCGAGCCCCTCTCTAAGTAGTCTGTGGACATGACGGCTTGACTTGACGCATAGACATAATAAATAACTTGACGTTTTCTTGCTTGACGACGTTTGACGTACGTAATCAAAATATCTTGTGGTTGTGTTTGTGTTGTGTTTTGCGAGGAAGATGAGAAAAGTTAATTTAAATTCGTATGTTTAAGCTAGATCATCGATTTATTTGGTCTAAGTTTATAATCGATTATAATAAACATGGAGATGTGTAGAGTATGTTTATCAACAGCAAATAAAATTCTTCCACTGGATGAAACTTTCATTATCAACTACAACTTATTAACAAATCTTAATGTAAGTATGATATTGGTTATCTTTATTAGTTTAATCCGTTTTTAAACTATTCAGACACTTTTCAACTACGTAAAACTTCCTAAGTAGTGTGTTCTTCATTACATATGCACTTGTTTCTTTATTCTTGTAGGAGAAGAAAGAAAAATTTATAAGATTTTTTTTGTTTCAGATTTCGTTATTAGATGGTATGCCACAGTATTCATGTCAGACATGTCTGGACACAATCAAGTATTTTATAGAATTCAGGGAAAAATCTATTACAGCAGAAACTACATTGCGAGAAATTATTTATTCAGTGAGCATTTTGGGTTCAGCTAGCTAATATTCAAAGATGAGATACTTGTAATAAATTCAGTCCAAGTTTTATACCTGCAGAACAAACAATAATTATTATATTCCACAAATTTTCATACTATGAACAAAAATGTTAACTTCTAAATGCTGACAAACTTCTAAATTACTTCTTTCAGGAAATAAAAGACGAAAATAAAACACTTGTTAAAGAAATTGATAAAGGCAGTACAATTTATGATAATGAAAAGCTGGCCATTAAGTCAGAAATAAAGGAAGAAAACTATTATGATGGTGCTTTAAAGTTTGAGAATGATTTTGATGTAACCTTTTCTGATTATGATGAGGATGTCAACAACATTATTCATAAAAATGAAGAAGGTATTGCAATTGTTACATTATTCCACTAATACTACAAGCTTTTATTTAACTTGCAATGTATGTATGTAAGTGTGTTCGGGTCAAATCTTGCAACTGAATTTTAAAGCAGTTACCCCCCACCGATTAAGATGAAGTTTTGCATACATGTTTAGTTTGAATGACAATGCATGGTTAGTTAAGTGACGTCATTCCAAATCCAAGATGGCGGATTAGTAATTTTTTGTGCACTGCCATGATATGGGTATCAAATGAAAGCGTTTGCCGAGAAGAATACGAAAAAAAACATTCAAAAAAAAAATATTAGAAATTTCTTTATTAATTTGCATTGGAATGTCTTATAGCAATTATACGAATTACTATAAGCTAGTTCAACAGCTTAATTGCATAAGTTAATTCGGCAAGGCAAAGGGTTTGACCCCATGAAAGACTTAAATGATTAGGTATTCTAAACAAATTATTGGATGCACTCATTGGTGATGATACTATTTTCGAAAAGTTTCAATAATGTTTGGCAATACCCAACTGTCTAATGTTTTCTCCATTGCCAGTGATGTCCAAGAGATATGTGAGACTCTGTTTATTTATCTATACTAATATATAATATAATATTATAAAGCTGAAGAGATGGTTTGTTTGTTTGAATGCACTAATCTCAGGAACTATTGGTTGGAATTGAAAAAATATTTTTGTGCTGGATAGTCCATTTATCGAGGAAGGTTATAGGCTATTAACATCACGCTACGACGAATAGGAGCAGAGCATAAAGGAGCGCGGGCTTCCGTCGCGTGCGCTGCGTAAACGGTTTAAGTTACGCAACAATCATGTATGTAGGGTAGGGTAGGTAGAGGTTGGCGTGGGATAGCTAGTCAATCATACTTTAACAGCTGGTCCTCACCGTTTTCAGTGATGTCCAAGATAAAAATAGAAATGTGAAATTGTTTGCTTATCAATAACAGCTGATCAGATTTAGAAGAAAATTTACACATTTAATTTTTGTTTTCCCGAAGGAAGCATATTTTTTGGGATTATCTTCAACCTTCACGCTGGATGTGTGACTAGTTTTTGTTTTGCTTTTGTTATGTACCTTTAAATATATCAGCAAATAATTCTGCTAATGTAGATTGCATAGCATTTTATTTGAGTAGGACCTAGAAAGAAATCATAAAAAAGTCAAACAAACCTTGTTGCAATAATGATAAAAACAAAGCAAACAACCAAGAATCTCAGCTCAAATACATATTATTACACAAAATTCTTCATATTTTTACCCGACTGCCGAAGGAGGGTAATGTGTTTATCAGTCTATGTATGTATGTATGTATGTTTGTTCCTATGTGGCTTTCTAAAGACGAGACCAAACGCGTGGGCCGATTTGCAACTGCAAGTGTCACTGGCTATATTAAAATTAGTAAATAGAAAAATTGCGGCTTTTGAGCGCCATATTGTAGGGGCCCATTTTTTTTTTCTTCCTAACCCATCGTGTGGGGTATCAAAATGAAGGGTTTTAAGAGGTGATTTCAAAAATATATTACACTTATATGTTTAAACGTACCTAATTCTAAAAAAATAACTAAAAATTTATAAATAAAAATAGTTTTTTTTTTAATTTTTTGAACACAAGTTAATGAAACATAAATTATTATTCCAGATGTCAAACCAAAAAAAATTAATAAAAACAAACATAAGAAGCTCAAAGTAAAAACAGCAAAATTGTTAGAAAGCATTGCCAATGGACTTGAAGACAAGTGGTTCTGTGGTAAGTATTATTTGTACACTATTTTATTCTTTCCCCTTTGACCAACAGTGAATCAATACAAGTTGAATATTTTGATGAAAGTGGGCATACTTTGTCATTGCAGCCAAGGCGGAAAAGACGCCCGAACCGAAGGCGAAGCCCATGTGCGACGGTTTTCAACACATTTACGTGACAAAATAAATAAAATTATATAAACATAATATTTAGAGGAGCTCGTGGCTCACTGCCGCACTTGCCGATCATCAAGGTTAAGCAACGCTTGACGAGGTCGGTCCGTGGATGGGTGACCATTTCAACATACCGAGTTTCCTCCGTGTCTCGGGAAGCACGCTAAGCCGTTGGTCCCAGCTGTCATTTGAAGATCTTTGACAGTCGTTACAAGTAGTCAGAAGCTTGAGATCTGACACCAGTCTTGCCAAGGGGTAGCGTGTTACCCAGTTACTGGGTTGTGGAGGTCAGATAGACAGTCGCTCCATGTAAAACACTGGTACTTAGCTGAATACGGTTAGACTGGAAGCCGACCCCAATATAGTTGGGAAAAGGGTAGGCTGGTTTATATAAACATAATATTTAGTAAGAAATTATTGTGAGAGTACTCGTAATTTTTATTTCGTGTTAGGGCTGACCAAAGGTCACAGTGAGGGCCGATGATAAATTGTGATGGTGGCTGGCCGCCGCACCGCACTAGTGCGTCATACACTTCTTTAGGACTCTAAAATCGGTGTGGGTGGGAGCCAGTTTTCAAGAAAGGGTTGAAAAAAATAATTGATAAAGTGCATTAGTTCTTTTGAATTTGATGATAGTATTTTTTTAGTTTGGTGCCAACTCAAAATGATAGACTAAAAGATTTCGAATCGGTTGGATTTTTTTTTCGCTTTTTCTTTTACTTAATTATTTATTTATTTCTTTTTTAAAAAATGTTTAATTTAATTTCAACAGAATCGGTTCACAATTGAAAATTCATTGGGCAAATTATCAATAAATTCTTTTTTTCTACCTTTAGGCACGGGGATCCAGCGCTAACAAAGAAAATTTGGTTCAAATAAATGTCACTAGATGGCGTGTTATGCATCGGTTCGTTATTAAATTTAATTGTGTGTATAATTATCATTTTTTAGAATTGATAAAAAAAATGTATGTTCTTTTTAAATCAACTCTCCTAAACAAAAATTATGAAATATTGGGCTCTTAATTCACATTTCAAAGATTATTTAAACGATTCATTTAAAATTGGTTCCAATAGATGGCGCGGTTTTAAATTTCTAAGAATTTCCACTCGATTTTTTTAATCTGTATTGTAACACATTTTGTACAATGAAACTGTAAAAACTTGCAAAAAATACTATAAAACAAATCGTCACTGAATTTAAAGAACACTTTTACTTGCAAGTCGCTGCTAACACCATCTACTATAGCCGTGGAACGGAACCGAACGCGATCGAATTACTTATAAAAATTATCATCTTAAACAGACGAAAAACGCTAGTTATGTCGGCACGGTTTGTTTGTATGGCTATATTGCATGTAAGCCATCTGTAATATTATCTGTGCTTTAGGGGGGGACATTATATTTCAAATTTAAATGGGACCAACTTTGAAGCGAACCCCTACCAATAAAAAATAAATAAATCTGACCACTCTATAAAAAAATATGATTGGTCATACATGAAAATATACATGTCGAATTGAGATCCTCCTCCTTTTTTTTACATACATACATACATAAACTCACGCCTTTTTCCCATGGGGGTAGGCAGAAACTACAGAACGCCACCTGCTACGATCCTTACATACTTCTTTTGCTTCACACACATTCATACATCTAGTCATACACACACGCCGGTTATGGGTACTGCGCACTTGGCCTTTCTGAAGAACATCACCTATAAGGTCTAGGTCCTTTTTTTTTGTCGGTTAAAAAGTGTTTACTATTATCCTTGGTTTTACTTATAAGCCTACCCGTTATTTAAGATGGTGCCTGAGGTACAGCGCGACAAATTATTGAGTCAATATTAAGAATTGTTGTTTTTATTTCCAGGTATTTGCCCTATGACGTTTAAAGATAAAATTGACTTGAATAACCATCTAGATAGCCATAATCAAGACCGAAAATGTGATCTATGTAGAGAGCAAGTAAACAGCCTGTCTCAGCTGCTTGCGCATAGACTGATACATGTCCCCTTGAAACAAAGTAAATGTCACATTTGTGAAAAGAAATACAAATCTTGTCTTTATTTGGAACATCACTACAGGAATATTCATATTGAAGAAGATGTATGTACACTGATTATTATTCTTATTAATTTTATTCTTATTTTTTTGTAAACATAAAACGAAGATACAAGGGTAGGTCCATTGATGTATTAAAAGTAGGTAGATACGGGACTGCTCACAGCGCTTGGTCCTACTAATCTAAGTGAATGCCCGCAGCGGGCACTCAGTCGCGCACGGCACATGGTTGATCCCACAGCTCAATAATTTCAGCGTTTTTATATTTTTTTGCAATAAATACGCATCAAAATGACTTCTTGTGTAGCTAAACAGTGTTTAAATAATACCAGAAAGAAAAATAAGTCACACGGGATCACTTACCACTCGTAAGTACAGTCAAAAATGTTAATTTGTTGAAAATTACGATAATATTTAATGTTTGTTTCGCCATATTTGTGAGAGCGAGATAGATATTACAAAAATGCGTGAGAGACACGATACGCACATATTGCAATGTAATTTCATTCATTTAGCATTCGGACAACATTCGGCGGCTAACGCGATTTCGCTCGCACTACAGCGCCGACTCCTATCTCTGTCCTTGTCTATCGGTAACTGTAGGTTTGGGACTGGTGACATAGATGTGTGAGTTTCGATGCATGTAGTCGTGCGCCGAGCCCAGGTTTTCTGATCACGAAGTTAGCGCGTAACGTATCTTCCTACTTTTAATACATCAATGGGTAGGTCAGATTATTAGGTAAGACCAAAACACAACGTTAAAATATCTTGCTTTTTTAACCCCCGCCAGAAAAAGAGGGGTGTTATAAGTTTCATGTGTGTTGCTGTGTATCTGTGTGTTTTTTTTTGTTTGAAAGGTGATTTTGTCGAGAGTGTTCTTAGCTATGTTTGAATAAAATCGGTTCAGCCAATCAAACGTTATGGGCGTTTTACTGTTTGAATCGGGGAGTCTTCGCAAGATAAATGTGTCGGGGGTTTTTTAAATTTGGAATTTTACTTGTTTTCAGGATAGAAACCTATTTTGTAATGAATGTCCGCAGACATGTAATACACCAAAAAAACTTAACAGTCACATTCTGCAAGTACATTCCAGTATTAAGTACATCTGCGATTTTTGTTCTAAGGGGTAAGTAGAGAGCCTTTAAATAGCTTGTCCCAAAAAATATTAGAATTCTAATCTGATGGTTTATATATAAGATACTAGCTGACCCCCGCGGTTTCGCTCCCGTCAAACTTATAGCCAATGTTATTCGGGAATAATGTAGCTTTCCATAGATGAAAGAATTTTTTAAATCGGTCCAGTAGTTTCGGCGCCTATTCGGTACAAACAAACAACAAAAAAAAACTTTCCTCTTTATAATATTGGTAAAGATTAAATCTATGGTAGAATGAATGAATCGGTCGACAGTTCTACCACGGTAGAGATATCTATAAAATCCATGAACGAACATTTTTTTTTTAAACATATCCCCACACTAGAAATTTCTGCTGTATCGTGGGTGCGTTTACAAACATATAAACTCACATACACAACACCCAGAGCCGGAACAACTATCTGTAGGTCATACAAATATTTATTCCGTGCGGGAATCGAACCCGCGACACGCAGCGCAGCAGTCAATCGCTCAGCCACTGCGCCATCCGTGCGCCCAAATAGCTTTGCCCGTATAGTTAAACTCTGAGTAAAGTTACAACCACTTAAGTGGTAGTGGACATTGCTCGCAGAATGGACGGCAGATAGAGCTGGAGAAATCTGGAGTAGTGACCGCGTATAGTTCTCGCACAAACTTCTTGGCTGCCCTGGAGTTGGCTACAATCGCTGCGCAGTAGTAAACCTCATACAAAAAAAAACTTAATTCAAAAAAACAAAAAACCCGACTGCTTCAAAAGCGAACTAAAAAGTCGTAAACAAGGAAAAAATCATTCTGTGCAGTCGGAGGATACATATTCGCGGGCTGGCTTCATCAGTCTATGTATGTATGTTTGTTCCTATATGGCGTTCCAGAGACCAAACGCTTTGGCCGATTTTGATGATTCATACGTCAATCGATTCGTCTTAACCCTGCGAGTGTCATAGGCTACATTAAAATTGGACAATAGAAAAATGGCGGATTTTGGGCGCCATATTGTAGGGGCCCAAATTTTTTTTTCTTCCAAACCCATCGTGTGGGGTATCAAAATAAAGGGTTTTAAGAGGTGATTTCAAAAATATAAGTTAAATAAAAAAATCAAAAAACCCGACTGCTTCAAAAGTGAACTAAAAAGTCGTAAACAAGGAAAAAAACATGCTGTGCAGTAGGAGGATACATCTGGTTTTGGTCAGCCAGCTCGCGCGTATGTATTCTCCGACTGCACAGCATGATTTTTTACTTGTTTACGACTTTTTAGTTCCCTTTTTGTATGAGATTTACTGCTGCGCAGCCATTGTAGCCAACTTCAGGGCGGCCAAGAAGTTTGTGCGAGAACTATACGCGGTCACTACTCCAGATCTTTTGGAAACAATCTGTTTCTTTCCCAAAAACGACTTTTCGTATTGCGAAAAGTCGTTTTTGGGAAAGAAACAGTTTGTTTCCTTTGCCGAATTTACTTACACAATTAAGCTGCTGGTCTTGGAACCAACGACATGCTCATGAAGATGGGTCTAACCGCGACACCCATGTGCAGGTTGTGTGGGGAACATACGGAACGCATGGAGCACCTTCTGTGCACATGCGATGCACTGGCTGGTAAGCGAATGAGTCTCCTAGGGGTTGGATATCCAACACCAGAAGACTATAGGCTCATATCTCTTAGTCTCGTTGTAAAACTCATGAAAAGAGTTTTCAACGAGATTGCAAAGGAGTAAGTTATCTAGGGGAACACAATAGATCCCATGGGTCGAAGTGTCCGAGTTATTTCTCGGCCCCACCACAAGATAAGATAAGATAAGCTGCTGGTCAAGACTGCGGGAGTACGGTGGATGCGAAACGCACAGGACCAATCAGTGTCGTGATGCTTGGGGGAGGCCTATGTCCATCTGTGGACGTCTTTTGGCTGAAATGATAATTATTAAAGTTACTACCAGTATCAACCAAACATTTTTCGAGGTTTAAGTTTGGCGTATTTTTTTTTTTGATTGCTTTGACCACTTTACCCGAGTTATAAGGGCAAGGGCCAATCTGCTAATCCCATATTGTAATTGATTTGTTTGTTTTTTTTTCAGCTTCCAAAGCAAAACGAATTTGAAATCGCACATAAGGTCACATAGTAAAAATAAAGCTTATGTTTGTGATATGTGTGGATTCTCATGCAAACATAGTGGTGGACTAAAAGTAAGTTATTTCTTTTATGGATCATTATATTTTATAATCCAAAATAATAAGACTGTAATTTTCTTTCACCTGTTGCTCTGATGATATACATTTTTTTTTTATTGTCTGGCGACTCGCGCTTGACCACTATCTCACTTGATGGTAAGCGATGATGTGGTCGACGGTGAAACACGCTTGCCTAGAAGTAACCTATTCACTCTTGACTTAAAGGCCCTTAGATTGTAGCTATCGGGAAACACAGACTCCAGCAGGGAATTTCACTCCTTAGCTGTACGCATAATAAAAGTGTCCCCAAAACGTTTTGTGCGTATGGGTGGGATGTCCATCATGAATCGATAGCGCATCGCCGTACGTCTGGTAGTCCGATGATGAAACGGGCTAGGTAGAATTATATCGTGCAATTCCATCGCACACTCCCCGAAATGCAACCGATAAAAAACCGACAAGCTATCTCGGCTGGAGAGCAGTAGTGGCCCAGTGGTATCGGCCGCGACTTACAAGTTGTAGGTCGTGGGTTCGAGCCCAGGCAGGCGCTTTACTTTGTGTAAATTATTTCATCACCACTGCTCTCAAAACGGTGAAGGAAAACATCGTGAGGAAACCGGCATGTTCTAGAACCATAAATTCGAAGACATGTGACATCCAGCAACCCGCACTTGGCCCGCGTGGTGGATTACGGCCCATTTCCTCTCACAGAGAGGAGGCCTGTGTCCCAGCAGTGGGAACATTAATAGGCTGATGATGTGATGTGATGTGGCAACTCGGCAACGATGATCAGGAGGGTCAAGGCTGCAGAGCCTTGACTTGACCAGTGCCTCATTGCCTTTATATAATAATATAAATATAACAAAGCTTAATAATTTCAGGATCATAAAATAAGAAGGCACAATCCAGAGAAGGTTTATTGTAAAAAATGCAAGAGGCCATTCTCGAGTCAAGATGAGCATGATAAACATAAATGTAATCATAAGTTACAAATATGCCCTATATGTGGCATTCAACTCAATGGAAATTTCAGAGTGAGTAAGATGAATTCAATACTTAATTTAAGTTATACGTTTTTCTCACAGAGGAAGAAAATTAGGGGTGTCACCAGAGGGGTCTCACACCGCAGTTTAGGTACGATCGGTCGGCGCTCCTCCCGGGACGGAGTATCGCATTAGGTTGCCGCTTACTGCACGGTTCGTACGCTAGCCACGTTATTAATTCTGATTTTTGCAAAGAAAAATTACTTCTAAACGATCTTATAATGAGTCCTATAAAAGATACTGTTGGAAATAACAAGGAATCGATATTATCTTTTTTTACAGTTCCGTAAGATGTACAAAGGTAAGTTTAAAGGTAGGTATTTGAAATGCAAATAGGAGTATACCTATGATTGAAGACAACTTGTAGTATATTCTTCTGCGCTACAAAATGGAGATGTACTTATAACAAGTTGTTATCAACCATATAATATAATTATTATTTGAAGAAGATTATTATTTAAAGCGAACGAGATATGGACCCACTTAGACACGTAGCATAGAACCCAACGGTATATTAATTTTATTATTATTAGTATCATTAGACAATAAATATGTTGTCGTAAGCGATAGCGGCATGTCGACAACCCTTACGAGCCGAGTCAAACCGCGACAGAGTTACGCGTTAGAAGAGAGCGGCGACGATTAGGTAAATATCGCGTTAGGCATTGATCGCTTAAACGAGTTCAATTGCACTTTGTTGCTTAACAGCAAAATCAAAATTTCTTTATTCAATTAGGCCAATAAGCGGCACTTTCGAACGTCAAAAACAAATTAAATTTAAAAGTAATAATAATTGATTCCGAATGGACGGTAGAATCAATTATTATTACTTTTAATATTTTTTTGACGTTTGAAAGTGCCGCTTAATGACGTAATTGAATAAAGAAAAAAATATTTTTTCTACCTTCCATTCGGTAATGTAGCTTGTTATGGAGAAGAACGGACAAGAAACTCCACACTTGAGCAAGAGTCGCTATTTTTATAAATTTTTGCGCGTTGTGACACTTCTTTTGTATAATACTATTAATTATTCTGTGGTTTCACCTCGGCATAAGAGATAGTCAGCTATAAAATTGTATAAACCTATATTCTGTCACCCTAAAACTTGTCTCAAAACCTACTTTACGTAGGGGTTCCGCGACTACAGATATTTTGACCTTTGTCCTTGAAATATCAACGAGACCCCTAAGCGGCTCGCACTACTGACAGCACTGCAGAAGCGCCTCAACGGTCTCGTCGGTGCGCATGTTTGTGTGAGTGCCGTTTCGAGCGTTTGTTGGTAGTTTCCATACTGTTTGTATATTTTACTGTGCCCGCACTCCGCAGTAGCGACGGATACCTTAAAACGGTACTGTAAATGCCGTGTGAAGATCACCTCCAGTAGCGAAAGATCCGTTAAAACGACCTTTGATTGGAAATACGGATATTCTGTGTGAACGAGACCATAGCTAGCGCCATCACTTACTTCTTACGAGTATTTATAGCGTATTGATGGCAAATATATAAAATTTTAATATTTTGTTTCACCCAGAACTCAGCTTTCCTTACTTACCGTTTCAGCTATCGCAGCACATGATAAAACACAGCGTCATTCCGAGGTACGAGTGTACCAGGTGCCCCGCTAAGTACAAGACGAAGGGAGCGTTGATCGCTCACCTGGACCGGCACGACGGCCTTAGAACAAAACAGTGTGAATACTGCCCCGCTAAGTTCTACACTGCCAGTGTGTTGATCAAACATCGGAGAATACATACAGGTACACCTACTTACAGTACAACTATTTTCTTATCGTCCCTCGGCAAACTTCGTGTTTCGTCAGTCGTCGGCTATCTATCAGTTGCCTTTTGCACTCGGTGAAGACCGGACGCTTTTTTAATGTAATTCATTTTTAAAATGGGAGGAAACCTGCTGCGGTTAAAAAGGAAAATAGTTTTACTGCTAATATTCACACGGAAATCAAAATAAAACAACAATAAAGTATTTAGTTCTGAATTCAAATTATTATATTACTAACTGACCCTCGCGGCTTCGCTCCCGTCAACTGGCTACTTACCTACCACCCACCTTTCTACCATACCTACTCTACATACCAACCCTACCTACCCTACATACCTACCTAAACAATTTATTTGAATTTGAATAAGAATTATACTACAACACGAATGTAACCAACTAATATTCAACATTTTGCTACTTTGGGTTACATTATTGCAATTTTCATAAGGATCTCTAATATTTTTGCAATAAATTATAGTATGACACTCAGGAATAATTTAGCTTTCTACTGGTGAAAGATTTTTAAATCGGTTCTGTACAACGTCACAAACTTTACGTCTTTATAATATTAGTGTTGTTACAAGATAGGGCTGTGCCATCTAGTGACGAGTAGAAGAACTAAGTAGTAACTAGTGGCGCCATCTAGTATCGAATAGCGGAACTAATGTTCTCGAAAGTTCGTGTCGAGTACAATTTTCCAGAATGTTCGAACCGAACATTCTGGAAGTTTCTAGTCGCTTCGGGAACAATGAGTTCAAAAGTCGATTGTTCTGGAAGATTCTCGAAGTACCTAGAACAGTATGAAACGTTCTCGAAACATCTGCCGGGTTATTTCGGTTCGTTGTGAGTCAGTTTTGATTGAGAAGCGATAAAGAGCGATCGGAAAAGGAAAATAGTGCGAAGTAATAGAATTGATTAAGAAGTGTTTTGTAATAAAGTGTGATAAATTAAAGTCTGCTGTTGAAATAATTTATCCCTGAACCCCAGCTCGTAACAGTATAGATTATTTTAAACGATTTATCTAATAATTGATGGACTTGGTAATTAACATTCCTTTGGTTTTCGGAAAAGCGATGATTGCCGAGGGACATTAAGAATATTGTTGTATTGTACTTTGGGTACAGATAGTTTATTGTGTCTAATAAGCAATTAGTGAACATAGACCTCACCGCAGTTCCCCTAAAAACATTCGACTTACTGTAAATGGACATTGAGACAGACTCGAAGCGACATGCTCGAAATTTTCATAGCATAGAGTACGCTTTCATGGGCGTCGCCAAGAGGGGCAGTTACCCTCCCTAGAGATCCAAAAATGTAGCCAAATGCAAGGAAATCAAAGTCTTAAGTCCTCTCACTTAACATATCTATCCATTGTTGATGTCCTAAAAGAGACAAAAACGCCTTTTCCCCAAACGGCAAAATCATTATTTCAGTCGAAAGACGTCCACTGCTGAACATAGGCCCCCCAAGGCGTCGCCACATTGACTAGTCCCGTGCGTTTTGCATCCAGCATACTCCCCGCTACCCTCACCAACAGCGTCAGTAAATTCGGCAGATTTGACCACCATCAATCGACCAATCCCATAGACGGATATCCACAACGCGTCTTTCATCTCGCATGTCTCGCACGATTGATGGCGGTCAAACCGTTTACCTTGCCAAATTCGCTTACGCAATTAGGCTGCAGGTTATCTGTCCACCTAGTGGGCCTTGTGGCCTTCCAACGCAACGTCTTCCGGTTCCCGGTCGCCATTCCAGAACCTTTCTGCCCCATCGGCCATCCGTTCTGCGGGCAATGTGCCCTGCCCACAGCGATTTAGGTTTCGCAATTCTTCGGGCTACGTCGGTAACTTTGGTCCGCCTGCGGATATCATTTCTGATTCACCTCTCCATAGCCTTTTTGATTTCTGATGAGGCACATTGCGAGTGACCACGTCTCAGTACCACAAATCATCACTGGCAACACACATCCTTCATCCTCACATCATTTATCCTATGTTTTGACCCAAATTATTTTTATTCTAATATCATCATATCAGCCTAAAGACGTCCACTGCTGGACATAGGCCTCCGTCAAGCGTCGCCACATTGAACGGTCCCATGCATCTCGTAACCAGCGGATTCCCGCAACCTTCACCAGGTCATCGGTCCACCTGGTGGAAGGCCTTCCAACGCAACGTCTTCCGGTTCCCGGTCGCCATTCCAGAACCTTTCTGCCCCATCGGCCATCCGTTCTGCGAGCAATGTGCCCTGCCCACTGCCACTTAAGTTTGGCAATTTTTCGGGCCATGTCGGTAACCCTGGTTCTCTTGCGGATCTCTACATATATATTAATATAATTATTCGGGACTTTGTTTACAAGTTTTATTTATTGTAAAGTCAAGAGCTCGTGGAGTTTTACATATTGGACTTTGCAACGTTTTTATCACAATTTCCGTAGGGGTTAGACTCGCATTAATAGTTTTGCTTCATGTGCTTTTGACTGTATTTAAAATTCTTACTTTTTCCATTGGCATCGTCTGGCGACGCCCTTGTACACTTTTCTATGCATGGAATTTTTGCATTACGTTGTGGAGATAGGTGTCAATATGCTATGTCAATTTTCTGCATTTCGCTTCGACTCTGTGTCAATTTGCTTTGAATCTTGGGTCCGTAGTCTGTACCTATGTATAGCTTCAGCTACCCCTTAGATTTGCTTTTTTTTGGGCCAATCCCAACCGCACTATTCCTAATCTATAATATAAAAATGAATCGCAAAATGTGTTGGTAAGCGCATAACTCAACAACGCCTGGACCAATTTGGCCAATTCTTTTTTTTAAATGTTCGTTGAAGTTCAAAGATGGTTTTTACGGGGAGAAAAATTCTAATAATTGCCGGGAAAAAATAAAAACAGCCCTTTTCTTTTTCCCATACAAAAGTTTTCTAAACTAAAACGTAGTCAATTTGTAATTTATTGCTATTGTATATGCTATTTTTGCTTTGTGTAGGGTAGAGGGTAGGGTAGGGTAGTGTAGGGTAGGGTAGTGTAGTGTAGGGTAGGGTAGTGTAGGGTAGGGTAGTGTAGGGTAGGGTAGTGTAGGGTAGGGTAGTGTAGGGTAGGGTAGGGTAGTGTAGGGTAGGGTAATGTAGGGTAGGGTAATGTAGGGTAGGGTAGTGTAGGGTAAGGTAGTGTAGGGTAGGGTAGTGTAGGGTAGGGTGGTGTAGGGTAGGGTAGTGTAGGGTAGGGTAGTGTAGGGTCGGGTAGGGTAGGGTAGGGTAGGTAGTGTAAGGTAGGGTAGGTAGGGTAGATAAATGTTTAGTGTTTTTATGGCAAAACAAAGTTTGCCGGGTCAGCTAGTATAATATAAATATTCGCATTCACCAATATAATTATCGGCCAATGTGGCGACGCCTGGGGGAGGCCTATGTCACAGTATAAATATACAAACAGTATGGAAACTAAGCCTAGTAGATGAAATAATTACCTACGCTCCATTGAAGTAATAGGTTTGTAACTTTTAATGTTTCTGATATTGTTTTTTTTTTTTTTTTATTATAACATTTTTGTTCTGTAGTGATCAATCAATCGAACTGAAATAACTCGCTTACAAATACAATTTAATTAGGTTATCTCATGGCTTCAGTTAATCTCAGCAAAAGATGACAGTTTTAAACACGGAAAACAGTTTAATATTAACACACAACAACTTGTTGAACTATAGATCTTAAACTTTGTCATTACGGCGTAACCTTTTACAAGTTTTGGCGGGCGCGTACGCGAGCCATGGTTGTACGAAAACGTTTCATTCGGTTTCATACGCTCCTCGGAGCGGGCGCGCGATAGTCGCGGAGATAAACCTATACGTGACCATTCGTCTTGACGCAGCACGCACTACTGAGCAGTACTGACAGCACCGCGAACGCTGCTTAGGGGTCTCGTCGGTGCCGTGTTTGTGTGAGTGTGCCCTTTCGAGCGTTTGTAGGTAGTTTCCATACTGTTTGTATTATACTGTGACTATGTCCAGCAGTGGACTTCTTTCGGCTGAAATGATGATGATGATGATTCAACATTGTTTAAAACTTATCAAAATTAATACTTTGCAGTTTATAACCCAAAATGTTTTATTTCAGGTGAAAAACCTTATGTATGCAAGGTGTGTAACAAAGGATTTACAGGCAACCACAACCTCAAAGTACATATGAAAGTACACGGGGAATATTTGATTGTTAAAAAGAATAGCGAACAAGAGGATTTAACTAATTTTAATATTACCAAGTTGAGGTAGTTGGATTACTAAAAATTTATATTTGTTATTTGAATAATAATTCTCTCAAATTGTATTGTACAATGTACTTAATTAAAAATAAACTATTTTTAGAAAACTTTTAAAAATGATTTATTATAGAAATACAATTTACATCTAAGTAAGAAACTAAGTGTATCACATACAAAAAAAAAGTCTTTGGCAAGTACAGAAAGTACTACTATAAAATATAAACATTCATAAAAAAAGTATAAAATGGATAACTGGTAAAATTTCACAAAAAGCAATTGGATAGGTACTTAGATGACAATTAGGTTAGGGATGGACAAAACATATCGATATTTTTTCATACAATCATCGATATATATCGTCGATATTTTTAATCACGATATATCGATACTCAATATTTATTTCAGAGTATCGAATTCGTATCAATTTCAATATTTTTTTAACGCAACTTTGGTTTCGTGTTTAATTTTACTAGATACTCCTTGCATGCTACTCGCGCATCGTTAACTCTATCGCTCGAGCATTAATAAAAAAACTGATTTCGTCATGTCTATTCTCTTTTACGAATGATTTTGGAATATGTATGAAATCTCTTGAGCAAAAAATATCGATATTTTTAGAAAATATATATCGATACCTTTGAAAAGTATCGATACGATACATATCGATATATTTTATCCATTTGCCCATCCCTAAATTAGGTACTAACAAGCAAGCGTACATGTGCCACCAACTTACATCACACAGTTGAATGAAATAAGTAATTAAGCTGCCAACATGCACACTTCCATATTTTTTTTATTGGAAGATCAACTTTTGATGAGTCGGTAAAACTGTGCTATAAAACATATAGATTAAACATTGAGATCGTGTTATAATGCTGCCAATTTCATAAAATATCATGATACATTACTATCTTAAAGCCAGTTAAATGTCCAGTTCACTCGATGTGAAGATTAAATTTTCTAAAATATGTAAGTACAATATTGACAGTTGTGTAGTTTTGATATTTTCAGTCAGTCTTATAAGCTAATACAACATTTGAATTTTGAAATACTTATTTAGTTGGAACACACGCTTTCAGACACCCCCTATTAATTTGATAATAGTTATGCTATATGCAAAAGTATTGTAAGATAAACTAGAATAACAATATAATTAAAATAAATGAGCTTAGGAGGAAATGCAAGCCATGATAAATTAAATACAATAAGTTGCTATAAGTTGTAGGTCGTGGGTTCGAGCACAGGCAGGCGCTTTACTTTGTGTAAATTATTTCTTCGCCACTGCTCTCAAAACGGTGAAGGAAAACATCGAGAGGAAACCGACATGTCCTAGAACCAAAAATTCGAAGACATGTGACATCCACCAACCCGCACTGGGCCCGCGTGGTGGATTACGGCCTATTCCCTCTCACAGAGAGGAGGCCTGTGTCCCAGCAGTGGGAACATTAATAGGCTGATGATGATGAAGTTGCTATTGTTGATCTATAAAAGACGATAAATTGTAGTTTTGGGGCAACAAGAAGCTAATTAACCCCCGCTCGGAAAAAGAGAGGTGTTATAAGTTTCACGTGTGTTGCTGTGTGTCTGTCTGTGGCATCATAGCGCCTAAACGAATGAACCGATTTCGATTTAGTTTTTTTTTGTTTGAAAGGTAATTTTGTCGAGAGTGTTCTTAGCTATGTTAGAATAAAATCGGTTCAGCCGTTCAAAAGTTATGGGCATTTTACTGTTTGAATCGGGGTGTTTTCGCAAGATAAATGTGTCGGGGGTTTTTTAAATTGTGAAATTTTACTTGTTTACACAAATAATTTGTTGGATATTCCTTTTTCTTTCTACTATATGGGCCCAATTTTAAAGATAACTAAATAGATCAATATTACAAGGAAACATTCTGTACTTTTTTTTTGCCTGTTATGTCCCACTGCCGGGCAAAGGCCTCCTTCCGTCTTTAATTTTTTTCCTAGAGTCTGGCAAACGAAAGTAGAGACTGAAAAAGCGCGGGAAATTTAAAAAATATCAGCATAGCAACCCCAAAACTAGTATGAAATACCTGGAATAACCTAATTTGATACTTTACAATTATTTTATTTTATTCGTCTGAATATAAATACTATAGGTACTTTAGGTAGGTAATACTTTAGATATTAAATATCATTGATAAATAGTGATTACGAATTAAAACAAAGTATCAACTTATTAGCGTCATACTAACTTATGAAATCTAACACAACACGTAAACAATCTTGTTATTGTTTGAATTCGACGTCTTTCTCCTGTTGTTTTTCTTGATATTTAGACATCATGCGAAACGACATATCCACTTTTAATTGTTTTATTAATTTTTCACATAATAAATGCTATTATCAAGACCAGAACAAATCACCAAAAAATGATGTTGACATTAGTATAGCATTGCCATATAAAAAGTTTGCAAATAAGTCGAGTGTCTACTTTCGTTTGCCAGACTCTATCTCTTGCTACATCTGGCCAATCCTTCAGATAGACGTCTAATTCGTCACGTCATCTCTTTCTGGCCCTACCGCGTCGCCAGTTCCTGTTTTCCTGTACTTATAGGCTTTTAATTAATAATTATACTGACAACGCGCAACGACAGTAAAATTTGAAAAGTAAAGTTTTTATATACCTTATTTTTATTTAAAAATAATTGTTCTTTTAGAGAGAGAAAAAAGGAAAACATGGGGAAATGCCGATCGTCGACCGTACCTACCTCCCCCCAAACGTGTTCTCAAAAATACTTACATAAAAGCATAAAAATAATTGTAGTTACATAGTTACTGATTCTAAGGACGTCGCCTAAGTTGTATGGTATGCCAACAATAAGTAATAATAAAGACATCCAAAGTACAATTTCTTATTATCATGATTCAGTACTTAAGCCTAAAATGTATAAATTATCTAAAATAAATAATTGACAACGAAATAATAAAATCATAACTCCATTACTGTCTTATTTGGACTAATGACTTACTAACTAAATAGATAAGTAAAGCCAATTGAATATTTTATGTACTTAACGTTCATTGTTTAGCCAAAAACAATTAGGTACTCATTTACACTATAGTACACAACCATTTTTAAAACTACCCTCCTCCTTGCGTCGATTACCTCCAATGGTGGGGATGCTGACAACATCTTGGTTTCGCAACGTTCTCCTTGATTTTATTTATTCACTTGCTCCTACTTTCAGCAACATCATGCAGGGCTTCTGATTAAAACTACACTTAGATGTAAATATAAAGGAACTAATGGAAATTACTAAACCTGTGGAATGGGAACCTATTCAAGACTTGAAGTACAGTTTCTTATGAACTAAATTAACTTGGCAGTATTTCGTCAGGTAAATGAGGACAGGCATAATTATGACTTAAGGTTGAACTAGTCCACGGCACGAACTATTTTGTGCGCGGGTATAAAATGCATTCTATCTTACCCGACAACACGTGCGAAAGAAATAGATGCTGTGATGAGCAGTAAGAAGCTAGTTCGCATACGAATTAGCACTTTGCAAATTTGTATCGAAATGGATGATGATTTAGGACGAAAACGAGCGCGCGAAATTTTATAAACAGACCTTTGGTAGTCTAGACATCATGAAAAAACAACTAAATGTATATTTATAAAATAACATTATTTGCATTGTTAAATTACTAATCTATCCCTGCCGTTTTACAATTTTCCTTCTTCTTATGGTATTTATTCCCGCCCAAAGATGCGTTAAAATTAGTGTTGAAATATGGAACTTTCGACGCTCATAACTTTCAAATATATTATTTTTTATTTTGAACGTACATCGTCAAACAGTGGAGTAATCTCTAGACTACGTTTGTGTGGAAGAATTTTCGACTAGTGTAACCTTAAGTATAACGTAAAAGAGTATTGAACAATCGGAAGTAAAAACGAAGTATTATGCACTCCTCGCACATTTCTTGCTGTAAATGCAATGTATTTGTATTTGAATGTGTCACTTCCAACCTGAAGGTTGGAAGTGACACATTCAAATACAAATAACATATTATCATGAAGACTAAAGTGTTACAAAAACTACTTCTTTTTACAAACCTATCTTAAACTAGAACACTTCTTCCTAGTGTAAAAATGCATAAAGCATTAAAGAAAAACGGATCAAATATTGCCTATCTATTTTACCAAGGAGTACCATACAAATGGAGTATGAATACGCACTTTATGTCCAGAATCAGCCATCAAATTCGTGAAGTGTAGATAAGCAATCGTGCAGATATTATTGTGAAGTGCACAACTTATCACTCCATTCATAAACTACTCCGTGATTTGGACCATCTTAAATTTCGTTTCCAAACTGTGTGTTGGGTAGTATCCTAACAACTGTGTCTTTCGTGCCCACTTTGTCGGTGTCGATGAGGGATCCCGAGCTATGCTTCTTCGTTTTGGGTGCGAGGGGTGGCACCTCGCTGCAGGTGGAACAGTTATCGTCGGTGACTTTGGAGCTGGATCCAGCAGCGCTGAACTTCTTCAAGCTGCCGGTTGCAAGGGACCCATTGGAAGAGGAGCAGTGTGGAGGCAGCAGAGGTACTCTCTCCTGCAAGTCTCGGCTGGAGCCAGACGGCCGGTGTCCGAAACCACTGGTTCCTGCCTCGGAAGCTGCCATTTCTGGACACCCGCCCATGTTTATCCATTCTTGGATTCTGGAACAATGTTATTGCTTTATATTTGATTCAACCATCTCATCTCTATTGCAGTACGACGAGCCTTGAATTGAACACTAGTTTGGAAAGGGTATTAGTTTATCAAATCCATGCGTCTTTCAGGACAGAGCTGCCTCCTACCTATTGAAATGAAAATGTAATGTACATCTAGGTATACATTTTGTTAGAGAAACACCTACCTATTAACAATTTCTTCGAAGTTAGGTCTCCTCTGCGGCGTGTGCTTCCAACAGTCCCTCATGAGGGAGTACATAGGTGGCGGACAACTCGCCGGAGCAGCCAGTAGCTCTCCACCACGCACCATCGATATCACTTCTTGATTACTATACCTGTTAGAAACAGAGCAAAAATTTAAATACTGCAAAATTGGGGTACATATGTTCAAGTTCGGTGATTGATCGTTTCATCATCAAAGACTACAAGACGTTCGGCGATGCACAATCGGTAAGTACATAGTGGAAATCCCACCCATACATACTAAATTTGGGTACATATACTTTCATTGTTCGTACAGCTAAAGAGCGGGATTCCCTGCCAGAGTCTGTGTTTTCTGATACCTACAACCTGGGGGTCATTAAATCAAGAGTGAATAGGTTATTTCTAGGTAAGAGTGCTTCACCATCGACCACAGCATCGCTTACCATCAGTAGTCGTGTGACGGGGACCCTATCAACAATAAAAAAACTTATAGATACTTGTGTAACCCCAAAAGGAATAGGTTGAAACATCAATCACTCTATATAAGAACCTCGTTTAAATATGTAACTAATGTTCTACAAAAAACGAGAAACAAACCTTGAACTTAATCAGACACTAGCAATCAAAACAAATGACACATAATTACAAGTCTGCTGCTATGATAATTTTATGTTCTTACCCATAATAAGGCTGTAATCCATAGCTGTATATTTCCCATAGCACAACTCCATAAGACCAAATGTCGCTCTCAGTGGTGAACTTCCCATAAAGGATTGATTCTGGCGGCATCCACCTCACGGGCAGCAAACTCTTTGACTGTACCTGTAACATATTAATAATACTTCTATTATTTTTAGTAAGTTTTTATTTATTTTCTACCTTAACAAAGAAACGCATTATTATGATCCAAATAGCTATTACAATATCACTACTTTCATTAAGTGAAAGAGAACAATGGAAAATCAGTATTTTCATAATAAATTCCTGAGATCTTCGATGATAGCATAGATTTCTCGCGCAACATAAAAATATTGCACGCCAAGCATTCACGGCAATCGGTAACCATCCATTAAATTCTTTACTCATGCTTAAGATGCACTTGAAAAAAATTATAGTGAAATCAGTTTCTTTTCTAAGTAGAAATTGTACAGAAATATACTCACTCTATAATAATCCGAACTGTAGATATCTCGAGAAAGTCCAAAATCTGATATTTTGACAATAAAATCATCGGAAACCAGACAATTTCTGGCTGCCAGATCTCTGTGGACATAATGATGGGATGCAAGATATTGCATGCCCGATGCGATGTTGCTTGCGATGTTTAGCAATCTCATCGGTGGCAGTCCTTTTCCCGATGGTGGCGCGCGTCCCATCAGAAACTCGTGAAGATCGCCACGAGCCATAAACTCAAACAACATACATAAAGGCTCTTCTCTCAAAGCCACACCAACAATACAAACTATGTTGTCATGGGTTAACTCAGAAATCAAATCTATTTCTCTTCTGAAGTCTTGCTGGGTCTTTGCTGAGGCATTTTCTTTCAGCGCCTTTACTGCTACAAATTGTGTCTCGCCATTCCTCTTCAGAGCCCCCTTGTACACTTTACCGAATGCTCCTTCTCCTAATTCTTCCAAGAATTTGATTTGTGAAAGAAGATACTGTGGTATACGTAGGACTCCGTTACCACGGGTATTTCTTGTCAGATGAGGCTGATTCGCAATATTGTTAGTCAATAACTCACTCATTTCTATTGGAGAATTCAGTCTTGAATTCCCATAGATATTTTTATCGGCATTAGGTAGATTTATGTCTCTTATTGCAGCAGCATTGTTCTTGTTTTTATGTCTATAACATAGGCAGATAATAAAACCAATAATTGATAGGGTCAAAACAAGAAAAACTATAACAATGTAAATCCATATTTTGTGAGCACACTTTGGAATATCGCAAAAATGCTTATCTGTTTTGCCATCTTTTTCTATAATGCACCAGGGCTGCTCCAGAACTCCTCCAGGATTTCTACAATAACTGTGTGTCCCGGCAAGTTCAGGAAAATCTGATAATGTAACATGTAATTGTTTGGACCATTCAACACAAGCCATGCCATTATTTGCTATGTTGACTCTACCTAGATACCCACTGCCATTTTCCCAGTAACATTCATCATCAGACGCCATGACTGCACCGATGCTGATCCTTAGACAGTCAGGGTCATCTTCAGGCAGGTCCTGACATTCTTCTAGTGTCAGCTGTTGTCCTATGTGAGGATGTCTCTTAGCTATGGCATACTCTTTCTGACACAATTCATTCTCCAGAATCTCACAATCTTGTTTACACACACGTCTAAGAACAGTTGAATTGTATCGGAAATTAAACATAGCTGCAAACGAGCTGTTCGCATCTGTGTACATGCTAGGCAATTTTCCAAGAGGCAAGTTTTCAAAAACAATTTCTGGCAAATCCTGTTCATTAGTTTTACTGGTAGGATCAGTTTGTATGGAGAAAAGCTTTTTAGCCTCCCTGTAGAACTTGCTATTAGAGGAAAAAGGATCTCTACAAATAGGAAATGTTGAATAGCAGAGACTGGGCACAGCATATCCTTCACAGCGGGGGCTTATATCATTGGAATACTTTGTTACTTGGAAAGCTTTCAAAAGCTTGTCTTCAAGAGCTGCTTGGCTTGTATTGTAAGGAATATATACAAATTGACCTTTTAAATGTTCTGCACATACTCTTCCTAAGTATTCCTGGCATATTGGCTCTAACTTTTTGGGCTCAGTAGAGTTAGTAATGTTTGCATTCAGTGTTTGTATGTTCTCTGATATCAAACCAGGAGTGGACTGAATATTAACATCCAGTTGGCTGTAGATATCAGTGTTAGGAAATAGTGATGCATATGTAGGAATTTCATAGTTCTCTATACCTTGTTCAACTTTTAACTGTGATGTTTGCTTTTTCTCATAGTTTTGTTTAATTACACATGTGTAGTTTCCTTTGTCAGTTACAGCTAAGTCTTTGATCCTCAGATTTGTACCTATAGTGCCATTAGTCTTATCAATCTTAGTTGTTATTTTCATTCTCTGGGTTGAGTTATCATCTATAATTTTATTATCTTTCAACCAATATACCTTTACATTTTCTAACAGTTTCTGCTGAATATGGTCAGGTGGGGATTCTGTTAACTGAGTAGCAATGACTTGTCCTTTCTTTGTATATTTTTCCACCTTCGTATAATTCATAATCGCCTCACATTTGAAGCGTATATCACTTTTGGGTGCTCTGGTGATAACGGGAGGTAAGGTTTTCGAAAAGAAAATGTCAAGTTTTATGTTCCATACTTTCTGCTCCGATGTTGAGTTAGACTTCAGTAATGAGAGAGAATCGGTTCGGTCGGATCTTGTAGACTTAATTACACACAAATAGAAGCACAAAACAATAAATACACTGCAGTGTTTCATGACTAACACTTCCCATAACACCGAAGCCTATCACAATTTTAAATCGAGCGCTTGTTACTTATACACGAAGTTACTCTTTTGCGTGGCACAACAAAATATTTATGTAATTAGCTTTATGTCATGTTTAAGTTACATATTTACAGTAAAACTCTTCGTTTTATATAAAAATTATTAGAAATACGAATGACAGCGAAATAACACCAACCAATATCAATGACAAACTGAGTGTGTTGCCAGGGGCGAATTTTAATTTCTGTCATGTGCATTTAAAAGTGGTTGCCATGTTACAAAAACACACTATGATCACGCCTTTTCATTTGAAGGTATTGATAGAGAAGAATTCAACAACAATGTTTCACCAGTGCATCCCTTTATCCCTCATTATAGGCTGTGACCCTCATTTCATTTATCAGGCAAAGTTCTAAACTCATGCTGCTCTAACTTTCTGACTGAAATTCCCATGTTTTCTAAGGTCAAAACAGGAACCACACTTACGTGTTACGGCGTGTCGTGGCACGTAGATACTGTTGGGGCGGTCAGTGTGCACACTAAGTTGTCATGTCGTGGCGCGCTCTGGCTCAATTTCTGAACAGTATAATATATCGAACCATTGCAACTTGTAGAAGTATCCCTCCAAAGGTGTTGTTCGAGGCTCGTGGCTATTAAGCCATTGGCTGGCACGACTATTGGTACAATTATTATTATTATAATGTTTACTTCGGATTCGGATGATGATTTCGATGAACAAATTTCTTTTATTTTTATGCACCTGCCATGATAACTCTCCACCACTCTTGGTTGACTGGTAGAGAATGCCTCAGGCTTTAAGTCCGCCTATGTAACTTTACGTGGCTTCTAGTTTTAAATAGGTAATTATATAAATTTCTCCTAGCAATGAAACTTCTTGAGAGCAAAAACAAAGAGAATGCAAGGCAATTTCTTCCCAAGCAGCATTTCCTTTATTTGCGTATCTGTTTTGACATCACGAAGCTATACTAAATATGTATGAAACCAATAAGCTTCTGGCGGGACACACGCCACGCGTGCCGTGGCGTGTCAGTATCAGTTTACAGTCTATTAACCATAACCGAGGACAATTGAAACAAAATTATTTTCATATTATTATTATTTAAAAAATGTAACTTGCAACATTAACAAACGATATTAATAAATAAGTTCATAGGTTTCAGTTTTCTGAATTCATTGAATCAGGTAAGTTAAAGCGTATTTTGTTCCAGTTCTTCTTCAATTTCCTCCCTTAGAACCAATCCACCAAGAAGAGTAGAGTCTGGAGGAAGCCACTCGCAGCTGGTGTCTTCTGATGAACATGCCTGAAAATGTTTAAGGTCACAGCATAATTATATGCTGCTTATACCTATTATAGTTATTGTAAGCAGGTATGTACCTAGAAGTATCCACTCCCAAGATTACTTTCACTGAGGTCCTAATCTAAGTAGTCAGTTCTGCTTTACAGACTTTCTAGCATGAACCTACATAAGTAGCTGGCAAATTCATTGCCGAGTATGGATTTTACTGGACTCGATGTCAGTAAAATCGTCGGTCGTGATCATTGTTTTTGCAAGCATAAACACAGGCCTGCAGCAATTTATTGTGGTACGGTTAGCATGGAAAGTCGATTAATACAAAAAAAAATTACAACCGATTTCCAAACAAAAACACTACAAAGTAAAAAATAACTTCAATTTTGGAAGTCGGTGTTTCTATTATAAGTTTTAATCTGTCATGGTCACTAACACTAACATTAAAAACAAACATGGTAAATATCCCGTTTCGAATGATAATGTTAGTGACGGTGTTCCTGTTTTCGTTTCTTGTTTTTTTGACACGGAATTCCGAAATTGAAGTTATTTTTCACTTTGTAGTGTTTTTGTTTGGAAGTCGGTTGTAATTTTTGTAAAAGAGGTTTTTATTTTTCACTTTTTAGTTGTTGTACATAATGGACCAGCAGCCTAATTGTGTAAGTGAATTCGGCAAAGGAAACAATCTGTTTCTTTCCCAAAAACGACTTTTCGCAATACAAAAAGTCAGGAATTTACTCACACAATTAGGCTGCAGTTCTAAAGGCTAGGTGAACTTTTCACACCTGCGTACCCCTTTAGAGCGTACCAGTGTGATGTTATGGTTATGAAATGGTGTAAACAATAAATAAACAGACATGCGATTGCAGCTATCCCGAATGATTTGCCGTCATTTATTGAAGAGTTCATCAGATCTTTACACAAAATAGGACCACATGACAAGCATTCAAATAAAAGAAGAATCATCAAAATCGGTTCACCCAATAAAAAGTTCTGAGGTAACATACCTACATTAAAAAAATACAGTCGAATTGTTAACCTCCTCCTTTTTGCGAAGTCGGTTAAAAAATCATCTCATCTCATACATAATTATTCACAGGTAGTAGAAGATTCTCTTTTTAGGTGCTGTATCTTGTGGGTACACTAACTTAGGGTCAATTTTTTTCTGAGAATGTTGTTTTCTTTTCTTAGTGGAGTAAGGAAGTATACTGACCTGACACCTGCATGAAGTGGCCTCGACGTAGTGGTAAGTGTCAGTTCCAGGCTGTACTCCAGGGTCACAGTTCCGCAGCTTCACGGAGGCGTGCTTGCGGTCCCCGTGCACGCACACCGGGTGGTGGGACTGTTTGTAGGGGAACTGCCAGTCGGAGATCTAGAAATTGATTTATGTAAACTTTTTACTGCAGGTAGGTGACCTTGCACCAATATGAAGATAGAAGAGACTTTATGGTGGTAAGTGGCCACTGCCGCTTATGTAAGGAACGAGATTATCCTAGATAGCAGCCAGGGCTCCCACCGCATTATTTCCAAACCACTGCAACTCCTGAAAGCCAGAATCAACAGTGGCAACCACCAGAAAAACGCCGAGGCAATGAAGCTCGACGAAGTCCCAGCAGCCAGGGTTATTTCGTTGCCCCATACTAGGAATTTCTTCCTGTATCGTGGGTGCGTTTACAAACATTTAAACTCACATAGACACCCAGATCCGAGAAAAACTATCTGTAGGCCATACAAATATTTGTTCCGTGCGGGAATCGAAACCCCGACCTATAATGCCAGAATAGATTATCCGAATATCATGAAACTGAACATAACCGGTGAAATGAGAGTACCTATAGATACCAAGGTGAACTGTACACATCTGCGTACCCCTTTAGAGTGAACTAGCGTGATGTTATGTTATGAAATTGTTACAATAAACAGACATGCGATTGCATCAACCCCGAGAGATTTGCCGTTATTTATTGAAGAGTTCTGTAGTATATCTCCAAAGTTCTTCATCAGATCTTCACCAAATTAAAATGGGACCAATTTCGGAACATACTCTTTCAAACAGAAAACGAATTTTCAAAATCGGTTCTCAATTGACGCAGATATCGGTGAACATAAACAAAAAAAAACAAATATAAAGTCGAACAAAGAACCTCCTCCTTTTTGGTAATTCGGTAATAAAAACGACATCAAGTTGTCTCACCTCATAAGAAAGACAGTATCCTCCGCAGCCTAAGATCTTGACATCATCCCAGCATCGTCGCCCATTGAGATCAGTCTGCATGGCCTTGTGTGTATGGCGCTTGATCTTGCAGCGTCCATTCAAGGAGGCGCCGGCGCATATCAGCACACAGCAGCAGAATATCAACGTCAGAGTGCTGGCACTCAGCCTTCTCATTAATCCCGACATTTTGGTCACTGGAATGATTGGAAAGAGCACTTTCAAAAAAAAACTTAGAGATGGTTTAAAAAAAGAAACAAAGAAGCTAAATAAAAAACTTAGATCCGAAATGATGCACTCGTAGACGTTTAAAAATGCTTTGTTGATCAAATAAAAGAAGGAAAGGTAGAGACAGTTGTTCCCATACCTTATCTCAAGCTTGATCCCGAACTGTGTGCCGAATCTCCATTGCAGAATGTTTTTATAAAGGAACGAGGTGGACGTCACGGCATTTCTCTCACTTCGCTTCACAAGAATATGAGCCACGAGCCATTAGCCGCGCAATTGCGCCGTTAAGCTGGATAAAAATAGAGAAGAATCGCCTTTTAGAATACATCACATTTGCATACTTAATTTAGTGCCTTTAGCACTGTTAGACGAAAGACTGTCTCTCTTAGATAGGTGCTAATATACCTGCCTACAGGACATAAAAAAAAGTTAATAAAAAAACAAAAAAAAAACGAACTAAAAAGACGTAAACAAGAAGAAAATCGTGCTTTGCAGTCGGAGGATACCTACATGTTCGCTGACTAAAACTACATGTATCCTCCGACTGCACAGCATGATTTACTTCTTGTTTACGCCTTTTTAGTTCGCTTTTTAAGCAGTCGGGTTTTTGTTTTTTATTAACTTTTTTATTTATAACTTTTTTTTGTTTTTTTTAATTAGGTACCTAACTACATTTAAACAAATAAGTGTTTTATATTTTTGAAATCACCTCTTAAAACCCTTGATTTTGATACCCCATACGATGAGGTTGGAAGAAAAAAAAATTGGTGCGCCAATTTGGCGCCCAAAATCCGCCATTTTATTTTCCAATTTTAATGTAGCCGGTGACACTCGCAGGGTTAATATAATCGATCGACGTAAGAATCATCAAAATCGGCCAACGCGATTGTTCTCTAGAACGCCACATAGGAGCAAGCAAACATACATACATAGACTGATAAACACATTACCCTCCTTCGGCAGTCGGATAAAAAGAAACAAAAGCTTATCTCTAGATGAATGTCATCTTTAATCCCACAAACATCCTTTTCCTATAGCGAAGTGTAAATGTACATTTCACGCAGATAAAAAGACGCTAACAAGATAAAAATAAAGCTAATAAATAAACAAGGAGAGCTTACTAAATAACGAGATTTCAAGTCGACCCAAAAAAGTCATTAAAACCGGTGGCGCAGAACAAATTGGCTCATTTGCGCGAGTTCCCTGTGTCGCAACCGCCTGATGGACTGATGGCCGCGGTCCGACCAAATTCAAAGTTCGAACTAATTGCATCGCCTTCCTCATACCTTATGTCCGTGTAATTATATATAAATCTCAGTAAGTCACCGCTCTGCGTACCTACATAAGCATGAGTTGCAAGCGGTTTTAAAATTCAAATCAATCTTTAGAATGCGTGTAATAGGGATTTTTCCTGGGTAGAATAGTTTAGTATGCAACTAGTGAATAAAAGACGGATTTAAATCGAGGGCTATAGATGAATCACGAGCAAGCGAAGGATTCTAACGACTGAATCACGACCGTAGGGAGTGATTTATGATGATTGAATCACGAGCATAGCGAGTGATTCAAGTGTTAGAATCATGAGCGACGCGAGTGATTCATGGCCTTCGATATAAATCCGTTTTATTCAAGAGTTGCATACTATATTTTATACCATGACTTCGAGAAATGAAAGATCTAAGCGAAAAGCACAAGGGATATTACGAGTAATAAATAAATAGTGTATTTCCTTCAAAATTTACAAAAAATGTTAAACCCTGACCCCTGAGCTAGGTAACAGCACCTGTGTTTCAGGGGCCAGTGACCGCCTCCGTTACGCTACATAATTATAGTGAATTAAACACCATTGCAATTATTATTAGAATTACAATCCAAATAAGTATTCAATAAATATCCTAGACTAAAATCAAAATCATTATTAAAATCCTAAATATAAAAAAAACTCAAAATTAAAATCCAAGGAGTTTGAAAGTCGAATATTCTCTGCACAAGAAGTTTGTATCGAGCATTTTTTGCGCAAGGAGGTTACATAGCATTAAGATGGGCGTCTAATACGCACTGTTCACTGTTTTCAGTGAATAAAATAAGCTTTTTAGAGGGGGAATGGTATAAAGAATATAATTCTATTTAGATTCGTCAGTGAGATTATCGAATAATATTGGACCCGTATTTCTTGCTATAACAAAAAAAAAAATTGAAAAAAAATAAAGCACATCGAAGTTCAGGAGTGGGGGCTTGTGACGTCACTTTGTCAGTATAAAGTGTAGCAGTGACGTCACACGATATTTCAACGCACTGTATCGTCGTAATTTTTTATTTACGTGGCAAAAGAAAAAAATTCGTCTCCAATATGTTTAGGTTATGTAACTGACGGACTTAATAGATATTTTTTGTCAACTACCCTATTAGTTGATATTCCAAAACTGAAATATCTACAAGCTCATCTTATAGATATTTGAGCAAGTAAGTACCTATTGCTGGAGAGCAGTGGTGGTCCAGTGGTATTGGCCGCGACTTACAAGTTATAGGTCGTGGGTTCGAACCCTGGCAGGCGCTTTACTTTGTGTAAATTATTTCATCACCACTGCTCTCAAAAACGGTGAAGGAAAACATCGTGAGGAAACCGACATGTCCTAGAACCAAAAATTCGAAGACATGTGACATCCACCAACCCACACTGGGCCCGCGTGGTGGATTACGGTCCATTCCCTCTCACAGAGAGGAGGCCTGTGTCCCAGGGAACATTAATAGGCTGATAATGAAGTACCTATTGCTGCAGTGATACAAGTTGGTTTGGTTTTGTAATAGTACATTGTTCACCGAGAGGAGAAAGTGACCGATTACCGTCGAGGGTGTCGTTTGAAGCCCGAGCCGTAGGCGAGGGCTTTAAAACACCCGAGATCGGGAATCGCACTTTCTCTCGAGTGATACATAGTGCTTTATAATACACCTACGAGGAAAATAAATTTCTACGAAAACTGAATCCTCAAACAACACACAAATTGAAAATGGCGCCAATGGCGTCTGCAATTTTCACATGTTCTTTTTTCAAATTGTTTGACACCATCTAACACACAGCTAGTGGCCAGTGTCATTTTGCGACCTTGGAGATAAAAACCCACTGTAAAAACTTTTTGGCTTTTGATATTTAGGTTACCAGCGCATAGTCTTACCCAAAATTAAAAAAGAAAAACCACGTAAGAAATGGATTTTCATACACTTTTCTCTCCCGCTCAGATGCGTTTTCTCGCCGCATATTTGTTCGATATGCAATGACGTACTTTCTACCGTAAATTTGATAAAGTATCAAGGTACTTTCCGAGCAGGTGTAGTATAAAACTAATTATGTAGCTGAAGCTGAGTTTAGTGTTAACCGAATTTCGTTACTGACCGAACCTAACCAAGATGCATTTAATACGGTTTTATTTTTTGGGACCTAGATCCCCTTACTATTTTATCAGGAATTCAAGATAGGAGTACCCATAGCCGACTTATACCCAAAATTAAAGTAAGTAGTTTGTTATTGTAGGTACATCCACCGATTTCTGAGAACTCTGAGCCATCTCTATAGAGGTTACACTTTCAATAGCTTTTAATTTTACGCCGCGTGAATCACCTCGTTTGGATAGGTAGGTCCTGAGGCACGGTGCTGAACAACCCGTGGCGCATTCGTCATTTTGGTGCAATTTGCAGCCATTGTGTTTGTCCATATTCGCCAGTGCCCTGCTTTTGTACAAAGTGGACTTATCGTTGACAGAAAAGTGCACCACAGATACATTATTGTATTCCATAATTTCGTGACTAAATTATTTAAGGCGGTACCCCGAGCAAAACGCCGCGCAAGCCGTGTTTTGTGCTGTTTTTAGGAGCTCTCTACTCGTTATTTAAAAATAAATATCAATTAATAAAAATACATTAAATTTCTACATAATTTTGATTCTAAAATGGTAGACTTCGTTTTTTTTTAAATGTTGTTTATATTTCACTAATCTCCTTCCAAAAAAAAAACATAAAAATGAGAAATAATTATTGATATTATGCATCTCCTCGTAAAGTGTTCATTAATTATTTATTGTACTAACACTAATGGATAGACAATTTAATAACGAACATTTTTGTAGATATTTTTTTTTTCATAAGACCAAATTTCGATTTTATAAAGATTTTATTCCAAAATCTGGGCGTATTCACTACTGTAATTCATGCGCCACCAGTGCCGCTAGACCAATAGGAATGCTCATATCTCATGCCGATTTTTTGGTCAGGGTACCGTCTTAAGTCGTAAGCTTGTTATCTCTAAATACTAGTCAAGTATTTATAGTTACCTTCCTATACATAGCTTAAAAGCCTACATAAGCTCGTAAGTGTGCCTACAGGGAACACCCTGTTAGAAATAAACTCCTCCCTAACTTTATCTTTTTATTTTACAACACCTTTAAAATTACTGAAATCAGCTTCGTCTTTGATCTAAAAGCTCATCATCTTGTGGTTGTAGAACAAACACCTCCAGTCGATCAAAGAAAAATTATATATTAATTATGTAAATGTAGGTAACTACGCTGTTGATCTAAAACTTTTAATCTATATCTATACTTAATATTATAAAGAGGAAAGATTTTGTATCTAGAAGACATTTTTGTATCTAACGAATAAACTTAAAAACTACTGGACCGATTTCAAACATTCTTTCACCGTTGGGAAGCTACACTATCCCCGGGTGACGTAGGGTAATTTTTACCCGACTGCCGAAGGAGGGTAATGTGTTTAACAGTCTATGTATGTATGTATGTATATATGTATGTAAGTATGTATGTATGTTTGTTCCTATATGGCGTTCCAGAGAGCAAACGCGTTGGCCGATTTTGATGATTCATACGTCAATGGATTCTTCTTAACCCTGCGAGTGTCATAGGCTACATTAAAATTGGACAATAGAAAAATGGCGGTGCCAAATTGTGGGGGCCCAAATTTTTTTTTTCGTCCAAACCCTTCGTGTCGGGTATCAAAATAAAGGGTTTTAAGAGGTGATTTCAAAAATATATAACACTTTTATGTTTAAAAGTATCTAATTCGAAAACTTAATTCAAAAAATCAAAAAACCCGACTGCTTCAAAAGCGAACTAAAAATTCGTACACAAGGCAAAATAATGCTGTGCAGGCGGAGGATACACCAGATTTTGGTCAGCCAGCCCGCGAATATGTATCCTCCGACTGCACAGCATGATTTTTGCCTTGTTTACGACATTTTAGTTCGCTTTTGAAGCAGTCGGGGTTTTTTTATCCCTGTATTCCCACGGGAACGGATACTACGCGGGTGAACCCCGAGGCGTCCGCTAGTGTTTATTAAAATAATATTTACTCAAAACAAATAGCATTTAAGTCCGGTCCAGCAATACAGCTTCAGCCGTTCAATTTGCAGTTTGAATTCCGTTATGGTAAGGTATGATTACAACGTGCAAACTGCGCGAGCGCCGCTCCCTCCCATTGCGACCAAGTAAAGCTAACAATCACCAAGTAGGTACAGGTTGATTCTAACTTAATGACATCTGTTAAGGTTGAACTAGTCGACGGCACGAACTATTTTGTGCGCGGGGTTAAAATGCATGCTATCTTATCCGACAACACGTGCGAAAGAAATAGATGCTGTGATGAGTAGTAAGAAGCTAGGTCGCGTACGATTTAGCACTTTTGCAAATTTGTATCGACATGGATGATGATTTAGGACGAAAACGAGCGCGCGAAATTTTATAAACAGACCTTTGGGAGTCTAGATATCATGAAAAACTACTAAATGTATATTTATAAAAAAACATTATTTGCATTGTTGAATTACTAATCTATCCCTGTATGGAGGCCGTTTTGTTCCAATTTTCCTTCTTCTTATGGTATTTATTTCTGCCCAAAGATGCGTTAAAATTTGTGTTAAAATATGGAACTTTCGACGATCATAACTTTTAAATATATATTTCTTTTAAATTTTAGTTTCCATACAGGACTAGATAATGATGAGACAAATTGATATCATTTTTTATTTTGAAAGTACATCGTCAAACAGTGGAGTAATCTCTAGACTACGTTTGTATGGAAGAATTTTCGACTAGTGTAACCTTAAGTTTACTTATCGCTGCGCAGTACTCTCAATATCACATGAATTTACCATAGCGAGCGCAGTGACTCGCTGAGTATCTATTCTGATCCTGAAGCGCCGTTATGTTTAATTCTACCTGTAGTAGCTAATAGCGATCGCAGAGCTAAAGCTCCCGATAATATTACTCCAGTGATTCATATAGTTCCTGATCGAGATACTTGCTGGGCACCATAATCGACAAACTATTTGTCAGTGGAGTTAATGGCTTTGTCGGACAATTTGTATGTTGCTGTAAGTATATGATGTAATATAATATATGATATAATATATAAATATACTAGCTGACCCGGCAAACTTTGTTTTGCCATAAACACCAAACATTTATCTACCCTACCTACCTTACCTTACACTACGCTACACTACCCTACCCACAGAACCTGTTCTGTGACCCTACCCTACCCTACCCTACCCTGCGCTACACTACCCTACCCTACACTACCCTACCCTACCCTACACCACCCTACCCTAAACCACCCTACCCTACACTACCCTACCCTACCCTAATTTTCAATTTTTATTTTTTTCTATACTTAAACCATCTGCTAAATAGTCCGAATAAAGCCTATTTTTTTTTTTTTTTTGTGAGCCCGTTCTTGAGTTATAAAATAACAACGAAAAGTGGCATTGATTTTTATATATATAGATTTGGGTCTGAGACGTGGTCGCTTACAATGGGCCTCATCAAAAAGCTTACACTCAAAGGGCAATGGAGAGGGCTATGCTCGGCGTTTCCTTGCGTGATCGAATCAGAAATGTAGATATCCGCAAGAGAACCAGAGTTACCGACATAGCCCGAAGAATTATTAAACAGCAAACTTAAGTGGGCACATTGCTCGCAGAACGGATGGCCGATGGGGCAGAAAGATTCTGGAGTGGCGACTGCGAACCGGAAGACGTTGCGTTGGAAGGCCTACCACCAGGTGGACCCATGACCTGGTGAAAGTTGCGGAGATCTGCACAGCATGATTTTCTCCTTGTTTACGTCTTTTTAGTACGCTTTTTAAGCAGTCGGAATTATGATTTTTTTAATTAGGTAACTTATTTTTTTATATCTTTTTAGTTATTGTTTTTTTAGAATTATGTACTTTTAAAAATACAAGTTTTGTATATTTTTGAAATCTCCTCTTAAAACCCTTTATTTTGATACCCCACACGACTGGTTTAGGAGACAAAAATAATTTTGTGCCCTTCAATATGGCGCCCAAAATCCGCCATTTTTTTATTTTCCAATTTAAGTGTAGCCAGTGACACTCGCAGGATTAACACGAATCGATTGACGTAAGAATCATCAAAATCGGCCAACGTGTTTGGTCTCTAGAACGCCACATAGGAACAAACATAGACTGATAACACATTACCCTCCTTCGGCAGTCGGGTAAAAAGAGGCGACTTTGTGTGTTGGAAGCCCCTGGCACCATGTTCCATGTCATCCCTCCAGAAACCAAACAAAAAAATGAAAAATATAAGTATCTGGTTTCTAGAGTGATATATTTATCATGAAATTAGACTCAGTTAAGTATCCAGCAATTAAAGATTTATTACGCAAAAGTTAACTAACAAACTTCCCTGAGTTCCCCTAACCCTAATGAGTTGCGACTGTTCCGTGATTGGTCATTACTGATTCATAGGCTAGGACCGTAGGAAAATCCCGGCTACCAACGGCTACCCCCCTATAGAATACTTTGTAAACTACTATTATAAGTACCTACATAGGCGTGTCCCATCGCCTAATTACCGTTCTAAAGATGTTACCTACTTACAATGTTTTTAATTGAAAGTTTAGGTGGAATAGGAATATCGGTATGTTCCATAGGAAATTTTCTTTATAGGCCCTCTATAGGTTGGAGTATAGGTAGAGAGAATTTCGAGCATTTCAGATTCTTTGCTTTCGATTAGAGGTTCCTTCTTACCAGTTTCTTGCAAGGTATAGAAAAATAAGAGCAAGTACCTGTATGTATTAACCCCCGACGTAAAAAGAGGGGTGTTTTAAGTTTCACGTGTGTTGCTGTGTATCTGTGTGTCTGTCTGTGGCATCATAGCGCCTAAACGGATGAACCGATTTTAATTTAGTTTATTTTGTTTGAAAGGTAATTTTGTCAAGAGTGTTCTTAGCTATGTTTGAATAAAATCGGTTTAGTTGTTCAAAAGTTATGGGCGTTTTACTGTTTGAATCGGGGTGTTTTCGCAAGATATCGTGTCATAATTACGTGTTCAATAGTTTGTCGATCGAAGCGTATCTACTATGTACTAGATAAATTATGTAGCATGAAATAAAAATGTGTCGGGAGTTTTATAAATTTTGAATTTTACTTGTTTTAATTTTTTCTTTTCTATAGGTTCGCGCTTGACCACTATCTCACCCGATGGTAAGCGATGTGGTCGACGGTGGAGCACGCTTGCCTAGAAGAAACCTATTCACTCTTGACTTATATACCCCTTTTATATTAATTACCTATTAGCAAACTACAAACTTGTTAATAAGTCAGTCAAAGAAGTTCAACCAACAACCAACTCGAAATGTCACATATTTAATAGGATTTAATAGTGACCTTTTGGAAAAACCTATTATAACTACCTACATGTTGTCATTTCATCCTCAAGTCGAGAAATAAAATAAAAAAAAGCGACTTATTTGTTGTTTTTCCAAAACTTCACGTTTAATTAATAAAACTTAATAGCGCGCTTTTGCAATAACCTAATCTAACTACCTACATGTTGGCATTTCATCCTCAAGTTCAGAAACAAAATTAAAAAAAAAGCGACTAATTTGTTGTATTTCCAAAACTTCACGCTTATTATAGTTTTCCCTTTCCAATGTGTTACCGTTCCTGCGTTACTATAATGTTATCGTTGGGTAAAGATACACGCAAGCTTAGTGGTGACGTTTAGGACTTAAGTTGTAAAAAATAAAATATTAAGTTGTGAAAGTTGCGCTCTTCCGCTCCGCAAACTATCTGAAAAGTGTGTGTGTGATAAAGTTATCTTAAAATACATTTATGTGTCAATTACGACAGGTAGGTAACTTTGTTTTTGAGTATTTAAAATAAAATAAAAAAGAAATTCAAAATAAAAAACTCGACTACTGAAAAATCACGCTATAAAAAGTATGAAACAAGAAAATATTCTCATCTGAAATTGTTAAGTACAAACTATTCGACATGTATCGGGTATAAACAACTTACATGTAATAAATATTTTTTCTTGTTTCATACTTTTTAGAGCGTGATTTTTATGAACTTATTTTTTATTTAATTTAAATTTATTTATTTTTTCTGTTTAGGGTTCGTTGTTTTACATGTATCTAGATAATGCAAAAGCTACAAGAGTGGACTCTAGATAACATATAAAGACAACGTAGTTGATTTAGGAAATTTACTATTCACTATTTTTCACGGCTATATAACTCACAAATGGTATGCTTGAAAAAAAATATGATGTTTTTTTTCTTTTTTTAAAAAACGTTGCCCCACACTAGGAATTTCTTCCTGTATCGTGGGTGCGTTAACAAACATATAAACTCACATACACAACACCCAGAGCCGGAACAACTATCTGTAGGTCATACAAATATTTGTTCCGTGCGGGAATCGAACCCGCGACACGCAGCGCAGCAGTCAATCGGTCAACCACTGCGCCAACCGTGCGCTAAACTTATTTTTTATTTAATTTAAATTTATTTATTTTTTCTGTTTAGGGTTCGTTGTTTTACATGTATCTAGATAATGCAAAAGCTACAAGAGTGGACTCTAGATAACATATAAAGACAACGTAGTTGATTTAGGAAATTTACTATTCACTATTTTTCACGGCTATATCTCACAAATGGTATGCTTGAAAAAAATATGATGTACCAAAACTTGAATTAATTTTAAAATCCCTGTTCAATGATACCACACATGATGAGGTGGGGCGAAATAAATAGTTTTATTCTTGACTTTGGCCCATTTATTTTATTTTATTTTTTGACTGGGAAATCATCCAATGACTTCTCCCGCTCCGCTGTGGCTCCGGGTGAAGCGGGAGGTCGTTTCAGAATTTTACTGACTAAAACCCAACCGTCTTCCTTCAGAGAGAGCACTTTATTCAATTTAATATGGCGTCACATAGCCTTATAACCAGCGGACAAACAAGACGCTTCCAACGACACCTAATTTGTTAAAGTATGACAAGTAGTTTAGAAGCTATAAGGGTACAGATGAACGTATGTTCATAAACACATACCGATCAAAAAACATAACCCTCCCTTTTGCTTCGTCGTAGTCGGCTACAAAGATTTTGTTTGTCTTTAAACACGTAGACAATTATTTATTTTGCACTGTAAACTACACAATGCGGATTCTTCAAACTTTGATGTTTCTTTCTAACGATTACTAAACCATAAAGTCATAAAATGGTATAAAGATTTGTTTTTAAATATAAAAAATCCCGCCAAATCCCTACGACGACGTAGGCAGAAAAAAAAAAGGTAGTTATTATTTAATTAATACAACATTTTAGTCGATTTTCTAGTGTAGCCTAGGACTTAAATAATATTCCTGGCTTAAACTAAATTTAGAATGCAAAACCATTAAAAAATAAAAAATAAATTATTTTATTTTTTTTATAATGGCTTTAAATATTTTTTTTTGCAGCTCTTAAATAAATCATTAAATAAAACCTTTTTCAAACACACATTTAAAATAATAACGTAACGTTTCGAGCTTAGGATGGTTGAATAAATTCCTGGAAAGGTGGCCTGTAACATGATATTTGAGTAATATTCCGTGAAATTGATGGAACAAGGCAAGGGCACAGGCGCCGCATTGGGGCAGTCCAAATGCGGTTATTTCATTTACTTACTTTCTACTTAATTATTTATATATTTATTTATTTGGAAACTCAACAGCTTATTACTAATTTACATGAATAGATGTTCACCTCACTGTCAATGAACAGCCCAGTGCAGTTGTATCAACGTTACTAGCATCTTAGTAATTACTGAACACACACACTGCACAGTGACAGCGAGATGATGACAATTTTTTTTTTTTTTATTATTTGTGGCTAAGCCACTGGCTTGGTTACGATGACAATTATCTCTTAAGCCAATAACAGAGTTAAAAAAAGAAGAGAGAGAGTAAATAAAATATAATAGGTTCAGTTACATATCTTTCTAAATATTAAACACTAGCTTCTGTGCGCGGCTTCGCCCGCGTTAAAAGTGTTTTATCATCCCAAGGGAATAAAAACCGGCCAAGTGCGAGTCGCACTCGCACACGAAGGATTTCCGTACTATTATCGCAAAAAACGGCAAAAAAATCTCGTTTGTTATATGGGAGCCCCCTTAGATATTTATTTTTAGTATTTGTTGTTGTAGCGGCAACAGAAATACATCATCTGTGAAAATTTCAACTGTCTAGCTATAACGGTTCATGAGGAACAGCCTGGTGACAGACAGACAGACAGACGAACCGCGGAGTCTTAGTTATAGGGTCCCGTTTTTACCCTTTGGGTACGGAATCCTAAAACTATCCTATGTCCTTCCCAGGGTCTCAAACTATCTTCATGCCAAATTTCATCTGTTCTGACCTTCGATCATAAATACACCTAGATTCCCGGTCAGCGCTTAAAAAACGGGCCGAAAAATTGGGCCACAAATACGTTTGTGGCCCTATTTCAAAATTAGTATGGTCCAATCATAGCCAACATGAATACGTTAAAAATGCCGCAATGTGCGTTCAAAAACTGTGAAAATAACCACCGTAACACCTTGATTTTGGAAGGAATATCTTTTTTTCGTTAAGTTTATATCATTAAGTGTTTTTCTTATAGTAAAAACCGAATTAAATAGAAAATATGAATCAATTACCAAATATTATGATTGTTTGACCAACGTTTGCGTCGACTAAGCGAACGCGCCAACTATTGTAACAAACATTGACTGTCCTGGAACAGAGAATGCATGGAGTAGTTTGTAAAACTATTTTTTTTTATTATTTAAAAAAAATACTATTGTGTTATTTTGGTCCGACTACTTTTTTAAATCAGTCAAAAATATTTGACTCCTGAAAGTAACCCCGAAATTACCTACATAGTGTTTTTAACCTTATTGCTGAAATTTTAAGTTTCATTTTTTAATAAATATTTTTGTACTTACATATAACTAACTGACTTTAAATTTTCAAGTTTTCATGCAAAACCTACCCTACCTACCTACCTACCCACGAATCTATTTTTTTTAACTGTCTCTTTAGTCGAGCGAACAAAACAAAAAAATAATTATTCAAATCGATCCAGCCGCCTTTTTGAGTTTTAGCGAGACCAACGAACAGCAATTGATTTTTATAATATAGAAAGATAAGGTAAGTGTGTGTAGCCATTTGAGCGACTTATTTTAGTTCCTGATTCTTAATTTAGTATTTTTATAGATCGATGATATAAAAAAAATAATTGAACGTTTCGACTCCACTTATTCCTTGTCCAAGCTCAAACAAAAATTTTAAAAATTCGAATTTCGAATTGATTTTTTTTTGGCACATTGTGATTTAGACTTTAACACTTGGGTGTAAGACTAAATTTTTATTGAGCTCATAAATTTTTTATTGCTTTTTATACATCTTTTTGTGAATGCAACTTTAAAAATTACGTTTAAGGTTGAATTTACATTATTGTATATTTATTCCAAGTAGAATTCTTAGAATTACCTAAACACAATTGGCGTCAGTTTTAAAGATAAGTTTTGTATGGGATCCTGAATCTAGGTGTATTAATGATCGAAGGTTCTGACCGATTTAGATGAACCAGAGAACCCCCCTACAACCTCACAAACTTTACCTCTTTATTATAAAACTAGCTGTCCCTCGCGGCTTCGCTTCCGACGGCTATCTGTACCTTCCCTACCTACCCTACAAACAAACAAACTCTTCAGCACAGACATAGATAGACCTACGTCTGTGCTCTTCAGCTTTATAATATTGGTATAGATGTTGATAAAACTCCTTCGCAAATGAACAAATTTGATTATCTACCGTAAAAAAAGGTTATAGTGAATCAATCTTAAAAGATAGAAATAAGCTGTCGCTGACTTTTTTTTTTAAATTTTAAGGGGGAACAATTCCATCATACATGATATTCTCGTAACTTAAACCGTTTACGCAGCGCACGCAACGGAAGCTCAAAGGAATAATTTTTGCCCATTTTTGCAACATTTTTATTTTATGCTCCGCTCCTATTGGTCGTAGCGTGATGTTATATAGCCTGTAACCTTCCTCGACAAATGGACTATCCAACACAAAAATAGTTTTTCAATTCCAACCAGTAGTTCCTGATATTAGCGCGTTCAAACAAACAAACAAACTCTTTAGCTTTATAATATTAGTATAGATATAGTATAAATAAGTATAGATACGTTATTAGCTCAGTGGTTGAGCGCGTTGAAGCTCTCGCGACGGGTCGCGAAAGCAGTGGGTTTGCTTCCCGAAAGAAAACGAATTCCGGTTTAAGTTACCGTGTCTTATTAACTTATTTATATTTACGTATTTTTCAGCTTTAATAATGGAATCAAGAAGAGGAAATAAGCTGTTGGCAGAATTGTATTGATTGGTGAAAAGCAATGGTGACTAGCTGTTGCGGTCAACTGTTATTAATATTCTTCACTCTTGCGATATTTGCTGGTAAAACATTATTTTGACTCAGAATGTTCAAGCTTTAATAGGTCAGATACCAAATTTTATGAAGGCTTGAACATTTTTGATATGTAGGTATTATTATACTCTTCGCACTGTGGCATGGTGCGGGTGACAGTTTCAATAACATTTTTTACGCATATACGTATACGCATTTTTTGTAGTTTAACGTCATACAGGCAACTATGCTATATGGCATAACCTTAGATGAAGTACAGCCTATAGATGGAGCCATGGCGTGGCCGCACATGAAACAACAATAACAATAAGACTTTGGCTTTTACAGCCTAGAACACTTCAACCCAACATCGCACTGACACTTAGTATCTATAAATAACACAATTCCTTGTCTCAATAAACACTTAATCCCGCGAAATCACAAAAAAATCAAACACGACCGAGTTAGTTTGTCAAACCTGCCATGATATTAGCGTTTGACAAACAACAAAAGCCGGCCATGGTGACAAACACAAAAAATAATCTTTTGTCCTTATTATTTACATGGGGCTGCCAATTAGCGATCTCGCTCTATCAATCAAGCTCATTTTAAGGCTAAATCTATAGGCTGTTCTTTATCTAAGGGCATAACTAACGTTGAACTACAAAAAATGCGTATACGTATATGCGTAAAAAATGTCATTGAAACTGTCACCCACACCATGCTACAGCGCAAAGAGTGTAGTTGATGTGATTTAAATTTGAGAAAAAATCTTAATGTCATCAAATCGTCGTAATTTATTAGCTATTTATATGTAACTAGTATTTTTTTATTTGCTATTTTATTTATTATTATTAATGTACACACAGAAAATACATATAGAAAACACATCATGACAGAGGAGTACAAGTGAACTGCTTATTTCTTTAGAAATTTCTACCAGCAGACCCGCGAAAAGGAGATATGAAGAAGAAATGTAGACAAATAGTGTGTGAGAGCAAGAAGAGTAGAAAAGTGAACGACTAACCTAAGATATAAAAACATACACCAATAGTATAAGTGATGTATCCCTACTTAAATAAATACATAACTCTAAAATAGATACTGAATATAATACTGAATATATATACATATGCTTTTATAGATCAGATTTGAGAGGAAAGATATTTTAATATTACTATTTGTTTTTATTGTTGTATTAGTTTGATTAAAGATGACGAGGGTATATCTACCTAGTTCAATTAAATTACTGACTTGAACCTGTAGATCCGTTTATAATTTCCATTTAAAATGCATAACCTCAGATTAACCATTTTTCTTTGCGCTAGCAACCCTCACGAACATTTCAGTTTTTATAGTTACAAAATACTTTCTAACCTTGCCTACAAGCTTTGCTGTTGTCAGTTTTTTTCGTAATCCTAAGTCTAGTTGTTTTCGTAATACCAAAATTATCAAAATATCTCAATGAACAAAAAATCATGTTTTCAAGTTACGTAATTATACTTTTTGGTACAAGTCGGATCAATGAGACTTTAGTGGTGCTACGCTAGCGTAGTGCCTGTGGTTGTAGCATCCTAGTAGTGCTATATTGCGTAGCACTACTAGGATGCTACGACCACATCTACGACGCTACGCAACGTGGCACTACAAGGATGCGACGACCATTGCTAGGACGCTACGCAACGTGGCACTACTAGGATGCCACGACCACAGCTACGACGCTATGCAACGTGGCATCGTAGCTGTGGTCGTAGCGTCGTAGCTGTGGTCGTAGTATCCTAGTAGTGCTACGATCCGTAGCATCGTAGCTGTGGTCGTAGTATCCTAGTAGTGCTACGATCCGTAGCGTCGTAGCTGTGGTCGTAACATCCTAGTAGTGCTAAGTTGCGTAGCGTCGTAGCTGTGTTCGTAGCAACCTAGTGTTGATACGCTAAGCATTCTAGTGAGTAGTGATACTACGTAGCGTAGCGTAGTAACCTAGTGGAGCTGCGCTAGCGTAGCGTAGTGCCACGATAACGCTCCGAGATATAGAATAGCATAGAATCCTAATGGTGCAAAAGACCGTAGCGAAGCTGTTTCACTAAACACTGTGAGACCATCGGAATACCTAATATCACCGCAGATTGCATATCATCTCTGGAGCTACTGGAACTGCGCGTGCCGGCGCATGTGGCGCTGGGCACGCGCGCGGTGCTATCGTGCCGGTGGGCGCTGAGCCCGGCTGACGTGCTTTACTCCGTCAAGTGGTATAAGGACGGCAAGGAGTTCTTCCGCCAAGTGCCGCGCGACCATGAGCCGCGCAGGCATTTCCCGCTGCCTGGGGTTGATGTGGAGGTCAGTCTTTTCTGATAGCCTTGTATAACTAGCTGGAACTGTCCCACAGATAGGCAAAGAGCTCCCTCTATTACTTTGGACTGTCAGGATTTTTTTCAAGGCTGAAGTAATGATTATATCGAACCTATGTTTGCCGCAGAGAAAAACAGAGACGGTCCAAACCAAACCAATTCTATATTTCGCTCGTTATAATATTAGTAGATAGAGACACATAAATCCCATTAACCACTCTCAGTCCCAGAAGACTAATGCCACTTCGGGCTCCACATTACACCTAAGACTTCTCCACTCCGTTGATATTCCTATGACGTCTTAATCTCCATTGTTATACAGACACACTTTCTAAATTCAAATTGTAATTGACACAGCAATCGGATTCATCCGGGTCGAGCCTGGTGCTGTCTGCTGCCGTGTCCGAGACGAGCGGACGGTATCGCTGTGAAGTTTCCGGAGAAGGACCACTATTCCCCACTGTGTCCGGACATGCAGATTTGGATGTCGTCGGTGAGTCTAGGCTGAATTACGGGCGGAATATTTTGTGCTGCCCAATGTGATTTGCGAGGGGTCTATTCCACAGCATATTGCTTTCGACTGCCCATATAAACTATTATTACCTCTATTTCTAGTTCTTCCGGAACATGGACCAGTCTTGTCAGGACTACGATCCCGATATCGCCTCGGAGACCGCGTGCAGGTTAACTGCACTTCTGGTCGGTCCCGACCATCTAATAATCTCTCATGGTACATCAATGGCGAGCCAGCACAAACCACTGCTGTGCTGCCTGCCATCCACCGGACTTATGAAGACTTGGAAATCACCACACTGCTGCTAGATTTTGTACTTACGGAGCATCATTTTAAAAGTAACGGGCTTAAAGTCAAAGTAAGTTATAGCACCAACCAAATATAGATTTAGTTTAGCAAAAATTTCGCTATCCACTGTATTAAATATACAATGACTCTTATACATACGTCAGATGATACTCAAAAAAAAAAAAAAATTAAATTAAAATTTAATTTAAATTATACATTAAAAAAATACTTACTTAAACTACATTAAATATCAATCAATCTGCCTAGCCTTTTCCCAACTGTATTGGGGTCGATTTCCAGTCTAACATGATCCAGCTGAGTACCAGTGTTTTACATGGAGCGACTGCCTATCTGACCTCCACAACCCAGTAACTAGGTAACACAGTAACCTTTGGCAAGACTGGTGTCAGATCTCAAGCTTCTGACTACCCGTAACGACTGTCAAAGATCTTCAAATGATAGCCGGGACCAACGGCTTAACGTGCTTTCCGAGCCACGGAGGAATCTCGGTATGTTGAAATGGTCACCCATCCACGGACCGAACTCGTCAAGCGTTGCTTAACCTTGATTATCAACCAGTGCGGCTGTTATTATTAAGCCATGAGATCCTCTCACATCACATCTACATTAAAATACATTCGAATCCATTATCTTCGTACTTTTTTTTACTTACTTAATTTTATATGTCTTGTTTCCAGTGTCTATCAACTCTCGCATCTCTCTACTGGCGTAGCAACGAAGCGAGCGCTCTGCTAGAAAAAGGGAAGATCCACTATAAACCAGCATCATTCACACCAGAAATAAATACAAGAGCTGACCGTGTCGACTCTAATTTGGCGATTTTACACACTAGCTCCTCTACCAGTATTGGTATATTGCTTTTAGCGGCTTTCTGTATAAGGCTCTGTTAGACTTAAGACAAGATAAATGATAGGAAATATTGTTTGGTCATAAAGTCATAATAGCATCGAACAGCGGCATCTTGCAACCTTTTTATTACATTACATACCGTTTAATAAGTTTGTATAACTCTCAAAGCACTGGTAGTATTTTTTTATGAAGAATAAAGGAACAAAAATAATGACAGCTTATTATTATTTTATGTATGTCAGTATCAATTAATAAATAATTAAATAGGCTCAAATGAATTAATATTTCCAGAATTCCAGTGTTTAGCAATAGTAGTTTAAAGGTACCTACATCCTATTCATGAACAAGTGGGGGATCAAAAAGATGACACCTATATGTAGGGAAAAAGAGTGCAATGTTAAAAATATAAAAAATTGTAAGGAAAACCCTTATGAGATAAATAATCCGTCAACTCCGCTAAGCACTTTTCATAGTAAGTACCTAATCCATCCTTATTTGAGTGTAGTAAAATATTAGCAGCTAGCAAGAAAGGGTTGCCTGTCCCAGGGTGCGCCTCGAGCACCCCCCGGTGGGTTGCCGCATTGTCGAGGCGGGGGGCACAGTAGCCGTGGCTTGGTTACCCACGGTGAAGCGAAGACGATCCCCAGGAGGGGCCGCTCGTCAGGACTTTTGCCGATTAAGCCGACGACGTAGCGGCCAACAAGTAGATTGCTGTCCCACTTGGTAACATAGGTGACATTGCAACTGAGGCGGGCCGCGATGTCGTATGGAGCGTCCCAGGTCCCATAGGATATCGTGGCTGAGGGATGGAGGCCGCGGTGGGAAAGAAGTGCTATTGCGGTGTGCCGCTGTCCCTACTTTTCGGAGTGGTTACGGCGTACAATGTGTTCTGGTGCGCCATTGATTGGAGGTACATCCCAAAGAAAGTCCGGTGACGGACAGCCGCGGCGGGTTCGCGGTAAGTGCTAATGCGTACCCGTGTCCCACCATAAGCGGCACCGGAGGACATCGTGGTGTTTTAGTGGGTTTGGGTCCCACATAACTGCCCTATCTCCCCGTGGTAGCGCAGTATGCATGAGCATTTCACCAAGCTAAAAAAAGGGTGCACCTAGCGTACCAAGTGATTTCCCACTGCATCGAAGCTAACCTCAAAGGGAGGGTTGGAATATTTTAAATAAAATTATTTCCCGCTGCAGCAAAGCAAAGCTCAAAGGGAGGGTTGGAATACATAGGTATATACATAAACTCACGCCCATTGGGGTAGTTGGAATTTAGGTGAGCGTCAGAATCGCAGGTAAACAGTCTTATTTAGCTTTCAAATTGTGCCTAAAAATTACTTACCAATTGCTTATATTTGCTTACCATAATGAGAGAATTGCTTATTTCATCTATTAAAAGAATTAAAACATTTAAGATTGACCGACCATTCTGATATCAGAATGGCTGGTCAATCTCTGTAGAGTAGTAACCATGTGGAATTACTGAAATTTTAATGTGCCAAAGATTGCTTATTAATTGCTTATTTCACAATTTATAAGCCTAGACCCAGTATATCCTGTTATTCTATCTATAAGCTAGTCAAGAATTTAAAATACCCTGTGCCTGTTAAATTTATGAGAGCAAAGTGACGTATGTCGAAAATTGCGTATAAATATCAAAAGGTTTTATTACTCGTTTCTTTATTTTCTGAGATAACCGAATGGGGCCTAGTTGCTATATTATTTTTAATCATGGCTGTATTTATTAACTTTGTATATCTTGCTGACATAGAATACTTATGTTTTTAATAGTGGCTTAACCTACATTTTTTTTTAAGTTGCCTGCCAATAAAGAGATGAAATTAATCTGCCGTACATTAATTTTTATAACTTACTGTCGTCGTTTTTTTATGTGCGTGTGGACTGAGGGACCTAACTGGTATTGTAGAACAAATCTGGGAATTTGTAAACAAATACCCTTTGTCGCCCGTGTTACTACCAATCTTACTACCAGTAGTAATAATGGTAATTTTATTCCCTTTCTTACTACTGCAGTATTAAGTTGTTAGAAGGGTAATTACAATTTCCCCTTGTTACTACCAATGACAATAATATAGAATATGGCGACATGATGCAAGAAGGCCTATATGATTCGATGCCACATACATAACTTATGAGGGTGCTGGAGTTGTATAAAATTGCTGAGATTCTGCGCATCTTCCTGACGTCACGTATGGGGCAGTGACGGACGGTCCTTCTCTATCCAGGATGTCGACAGATTCAGGAAAACAGCGAACCTATAAGAATCGAGCGTGGAATATTTCAGGGCGACAGTCTGAGTCCTCTGTGGTTTCGCTTAGCCCTGAACCCTCTTGAGTACACTGCTGGAGGGTTCGGGCTATCGGTTGAGAAGAGGGTCAGGTCATATCACACCTTTACATGGATGACCTAAAGCTCTTTGCCCCCAACAACTTGCAACTGATGAAGCTTCTAAAGGTAACAGAAAACTTCAGTGACGCCATCAGGACGGAATTTGGCGTGGAAAAATGTGCAGTCATGCATGTAAAGCGAGAGGAGATTATGGTATCCGTGGGAATACAACTCTCAGATTCTATGTACCTTAGATCCTTTTCCTCAACCGAAACTTACAAGTATTTGGGTATGTCGGAAGCACTAGGCATCAATGCTACTGACGTCAAAAATTCGTAGCTTCTTTGGTCGCTTGAAAAAAGTACTAAATTTTATTTTATCGAGCGGGAACAAGGTGCGCATCTTCAACGGCTGGGTCATGCCGGTCTTGATGTTCTGTCTCAGACAGAACTTGATGCCCTGGATAGGAAAGTCCACACATTGATTACAACAAAAAAAATAGATTTACTAAACCTTCCAAACCTATAGCTCAATATCTTTTTCTCCATATTTAACAGTAGTCCTGCACCAACCGGTAATTGGTGAGAGTCAAAATGGCGGGTGTACCATAGCGAATTAAATTATACCAATTACCAAAGAAATGTACCTAAAATATACTATACTGTACCTAGATCTAAAATATCTGTACCTCCTTCAGAACGAAATTAAGGTACAACCGCCCGCCATATTGACATCAAGATGTCGGGTGTTCCGTATTTTTTAACCATTACTGTGTGAGGAGTGATATGAAGGAAAAGGGAATCAGTAATAGCGTAATAGGGGATAGAAAGGTATGGAAGAAGAAAACATGTTGCGCCGACCCCAAGTAACATGGGATAAGGGCAGGAAGTTGATGACTCATAAAATATAATTACACCATAAGACCTGACCCTCTTCTCAACCCATAGCCCAGGCCCGAACCCTCCAGCAGTGTACTCAAGAGGGTTCAGGGCTAAGCGAAACCACAGAGGACTCAGACTGTCGCCCTGAAATATTCCACGCTCGATTCTTATAGGTTCGCTGTTTTCCTGAATCTGTCGACATCCTGGATAGAGAAGGACCGTCCGTCACTGCCCCATACGTGACGTCAGGAAGATGCGCAGAATCTCAGCAATTTTATACAACTCCAGCACCCTCATAAGTTATGTATGTGGCATCGAATCATATAAGCCTTCTTGCATCATGTCGCCATATTCTTCATTATTATCATTGGTAGTAACAAGGGGAAATTGTAATTACCCTTCTAACAACTTACTACTGTAGTAGTAAGAAAGGGAATAAAATTACCATTATTACTACTGGTAGTAAGATTGGTAGTAACACGGGCGACAAACGACAAATACATATATTAAAAACTACAGCTGCAGCAAACTTAAAGTGTGGTCCCTCAGTCCTCACAGATTATCAGCCAGATCTCAAAAAGTATCTGAAAATCGGCCAAGAGCGAGTCGGACTCGCGCACGATGGGTTCCGTACCATTATCGAAAAAAAACCGCACAAAAATCACGTTTGTTGTATGGGAGCAGCCCCCCTTAAATATTATATTAATTTAATTCTGGTTTTAGTATATGTTGTTATAGCGGCAACAGAAATACATCATCTGTGAAAATTTCAACTGTCTAACCATCTCGGTTCATGAGATATAGCCTGGTGACAGACAGACGGACTGCGGAGTCTTAGTAATAGGGTCCCGTTTTTACTCTTTGGGTACGGAACCCTAAAAATTAAGGTGTTGTGACTACAGACTTTTAGTAAAGAATTTGTAAAGATATTAACTAAATAACAGACCACAAAGCTTCAAAGATAAAATATATGTAACGACTAAACTGTGGTCCCTCATTCCACACAAGATATGTATCTTACATATTTTAGTGAATATTATCGAATCAAATAAATAAAATCTCTCTTTTTCTACATAAAGTTTTAAAATGAGACTTGAAACATTTTGTAAAAAAGAAATGGAAAAGAAATATCGCCGCAATTTTTAGATAGCAATTATTAAAACTGGTCCCTCAATCCTCACATCCACTGACATATGTGCATGTACTAGCTGCTTGACGAGAGGAATATCAGAAAGACTAGTGTACTTAACTTTTAATAAAAAGTTTCTACTATATAATAGGTATCTAAAATTGTGTTTTTCTTACATCTTAGCTGAGATAGTATTATTTTTGAATCCTATGAAAATAGAGTAGTGTGATCACACAATAAAACAAAATATAGACAGTACTATTATACTTTATACGGTTAATTTTATTTTATTTTTTATGGCGTATGTGAATTTAATGAAAAAAGGTGTTTATTCAAGGAAAGTCTATTTAATAAAAAGGCACGATAATAGTATGAATTTGTTTTAAGGTAGGTAGGTAGCATTAAACAGAATCTACACATTTAGGCTGCGTTTCCACCAGAGATGTGCGAGAAAGCTGAGGGGTGCGAGGATGCGTACCGATGTTGTGAATCGGTGAACAGAGGATGTGTAGCGGGCTCGTTTCAGATAAAGTGTGGAAGCAGCGGAGCGTGCGCGCCATTGCCCGAGTGCCCGTGTTGCCCAGTGCTGTCGTTTCAGCAACTTTGTCGCTAGTTCTAGCGGGGTTCATGAGTGGTTGGCGACCAAAAAATATGAGTAAGCCACAAAAAATAATTCAACGACTTTTGAACCACTTTCAGGGTTCCGTACCCAAAGGGTAAAAACAGGACCCTATTACTAAGACTGCGGTCCGTCTGTCTGTCTGTCACCAGGCTGTATCTCATGAACCGTGATAACTAGACAGTTGATATTTTCACAGATAATGTATTTCTGTTGCCGCTATAACAAAAATAACAAAAATTGAATGAAATACATATTTAAGTGGGGATCCCACACAACAAACCTTAATTTTTTTGGTTTTTTTTTTGCGATAATGGTACGGACCCCTTCTTGCGCGAGTCCGAGTGGCACTTGGCCGGTTTTTTAACTTTGATATTGATTTGAACCAAATTTTCTTTCTTAGCCCTGGGACCCCATGGCCCAGGTTTGCCCTATGCTAACCTAACCACTCATAAAATCCGCTGGAACTAGCGACAAAGTCGCTAGAACGGCAACACTGCTCGCGCCCATCCCTAGCACACATACCTCGCAACACATTCCTCGCACACATCCTTCCTTTGTTTTGTATGTACAAAAAGCTTTCACTAGAACTACGCTGAGAGAGCCTGGGTGTTTACCCAGCCACAACAAAACAATATCAACCAAGAAGAAGAACCAATAGAATCACTTTGTTTGAATTAATGGTTCTTAACAACACATCCCTTGCTACGCATCCTAGCACATCTCTGGTGGAAACACAGCCATATCATACCTACATAAAAATGATAGTAGATTAATTTAATGTTACTTCAAGATTGCGTTCGGAAACAGCTTGCTAATCAACTTATTTATTTATAATTACGAGTAGCAAAAAAATAATAATAATTTAAATGCTATAAAAAACAAGAAATACATAATCTGCCTTTATCTACTGATATTACTGTTTTATGAACGAACGTTTAGCTATGATGACCAATATTTCAAAATTAGTGTAAGTGCTGACTAGTATTGCAATAATTGATAAGTTAATTTTGTAATCTATTGTTTTATTAAATACATTTAAGCCATGTAATATAATATAAAATTAACCGTACAAAATATAAAAGTACTGTCTGCATTTTGTGGTCAGACTACTCTTATCTATTTTCATAGGATTCAAAAATAAATTTGTTTAGAAATTCTCAGATTTGTTCTAGAATTGTTTTAAGTCTACTACTAAATCCTACGATTTTTATTTTGCGACATACCAGTTAGGTCCCTCAGTCCACACGCACATAAAAAAACGACGACAGTAAGTTATGAAAATTAATGTACGGCAGATTAATTTCATCTCTTTATTGGCAGGCAACTTAAAAAAAATTTCGGTTAAGCCACTATTAAAAACATAAGTATTCTATGTCAGCAAGATATACAAAGTTAATAAATACAGCCATGATTAAAAATAATATAGCAACTAGGCCCCATTCGGTTATCTCAGAAAATAAAGAAACGAGTAATAAAACATTTTGTTAAATAAACGCAATTTTCGACATACGTCACTTTGCTCTCATAAATTTAACAGGCACAGGGGATTTTAAATTCTTGACTAGCTTATAGATAGAATAACAGGATATACTGGGTCTAGGCTTATAAATTGTGAAATAAGCAATTAATAAACAATCTTTGGCACATTAAAATTTCAGTAATTCCACATGGTTACTACTCTACAGAGATTGACCAGCCATTCTGATATCAGAATGGTCGGTCAATATGTTTTAATTTTTTTAATAGATGAAATAAGCAATTCTCTCATTATGGTAAGCAAATATAAGCAATTGGTAAGTAATTTTTAGGCACAATTTGAAAGCTAAATAAGACTGTTGACCTGCGATTCTGACGCTCACGAATTTAGAGAACGCCACCTGCTACGATCCTTAGGTACATACTTCTTTTGCTTCACTCACGTTCATACTTCTAGTCATACACGCACGACGTTATGAGTATTACGCACCAGGCCATTTTTTTTTAGTTTGGCTCGCGTTTGACCACTATCTCACCTGATGGTAAGCGATGATGTGGTGAAGAAGAACATCACCAATAAGTTCTATGTCTTTCTAGGGCGTCCTTAGAGCAGGGTAAATGCTCTAAGAGGGCGTACCATCCCGTCGTTTCTATTCTCGTCTATTCATTCTCTCACCATGGCCAAACCATCTTAGCATACTCTTTTCAATTTTCGGCATTATATCTTCTTTTATACCACAGCGTTGTCTTATTACATCATTCCTCAATCTAACATTTAAAATTACACCACTTAGACTTTGCAAGGAACGCATTTCAACTGCATTAATCCTACTTTCATGTCTTTTTTGCCATACCCAACCGTCGCTTCCATACGTGTAGAGTTGAGCCTCTTTAAACATAGACAGGCTAATGGTCACACACAACCGCATGTATGGCACCATTCACTTTATTCCCTGCATTTACTCTCCTTTCCACATCCTCTTCAATCTTTACATCCCTTGTGAACATACTTCCCAAATAAACAAACTCGTTCACTTGCTCCACACTTTTATCATTTATTTTCACTTCACACTGCGATATATCATCGTCTTCTCTTTCAAACACCATTACCTTATTATTGTTAACATTTATACTCATACCTTTTTACTTCATTCATCACAGTCACCATGTCTTGCAACTGTTCTGCTGACGATGCAAGTAGAACTTGATCATCAGCGTAGAAAAGGCATTTGATAGGCAACTCATTCATCCTCAATCCGCACTCATGCTCTATCAAACCTAACAGACAACTATCCATGTACAACTTGATCAGCCACGGTGATGCTGCATAGCCCTGTCTAACGACTCTTGAGATCGAAAACCAGTCCGTATAGTATAAGGCCCATTAATCCTAACACAAGCACTGGAATCCTTATAGAGATTTTAGTGCCCGTACAAAGCGTAAGTCCGCACCGTACCCGATAGTGTCGACCACTATAATGTTATTCCCTCCACACAATGTCGGCATCGAAAGCAAAGTAGCCATTTTTATACTTTGCCAGTTTTTTTTGGGCTATGAACCTCAAGGAGAAAATCTGATTCATACAGCCCATTCCCTCTCTAAATCCTGCTTGCACGTGCCAGAGAGTTGGAATGTTTTTAAATAATATCTAAGTACGCATGGTGATACAACGTTTCGTTTTTCCATTAAATAACAAACACTTTCGTTACATTATCTGTGCTTATATTTATAATCTGTATCTAAATGTCACATTTGATTCTAGAGGTGAGTGTACATGGTACACAAACAAACAACAAAACAATAACTACCAAAATTGTTGATGATTTTAAATATTTGATATATTTTGCAAGGTAGTAAAGCTAGACGTTTAAACTCTGCTGTGTTGACCTGATGACCAATTTCTTTTAGTTTAATTTAATGAGCATGTTGAAAAAACCCTTAAATATAAACAGGTCCAATTTCAGTATCGTCGTCGAACGTCCAATGTGCACACAAGTTTATTTCGACTTAACAAAAACAATGATGATATCGCTTCAGTAATTCTGCAATAAAATACAGCGCACTCCTTCAATATAAGTAAAAATGTCTAGTAGGCCGCATTCTAAATCTCGAATAAAAGTTTGTAACAAATCTGTGTTTCACCTTCAAGACAAAAAAGCAGACGAAAATGAATTATCTCTTGGTTTGATTAAATCTGCGAAGAGGACCGGACAACTCAGTTTATGCAACAGGGGACTGGGGTCAGGTGAGACGAAGCTATTTATTCTTACATTACATGTATTGTAATATTGACAGTGTACGTAATTTAGACTTAGTGACTTATTCATACAGGTTGTTTTATTTTAAAATCTCCGGGCTCAATATAGCTCTGTGTTATGAGAAATATTTCGCATCTAATTAAATAATCTAGGTATAATAATACTATTCACAATTCAGATGTATTAGTAAAACTATCAAAAACAATCAGAGTTGTTGATTATAACATAGAACTATGTAACTAATATGAAAGTTAGATATGCTCAGATAAATTATTCAGAAACTCGTAAGTAATTAAGAAAAATTTGAACGAAGTAAACATTTTTATAATAGCTCCAATTTAAAAAAAAAAACTACTGTTTTAGTGCCAGACAATGTTTGGAAAATTGATGAGTTGGTGATGGATGAAACCAAGGAGGTTGACTTCACAAGAAATGATTCTAACAGGTGGTGGACAGCAGAGCCACTGAAGACCCTTGACCTGAGCTCAAATGCTATAAATGTGATATCAGGCAATGTCAAGTTTCTGCAACACCTAGTCAACCTCAAGGTGAGCAGGACAACTGACCTTTTAATGAATTTTAATCATCAATTATTTATGCAAACTCTTGCTTATCAGACATGTATTCAGAGCAAAACTTATCATACTGGCTGCTATAAAGAAACCAATTTTTAAATCCTAATATTTTGATCAAAACATTTTAGATCTTTAATCTTTCATGTAGCGGTAATTAAAATGATAAATTATGATATTTTTACAGCAAATTATAAAATGTATGTTAGCGAGCTTAATAAAATATTTAATTGAGTCAGAAACCATTTTATGTGGTTGATTATAGAGCTAGACTCAAGTATTAAGTGAAGTGTATAACATTGCTGTCATTTTCTTTTTCCAGCTTCATGACAATGCCATATCAAGTTTACCACCAGAGTTTGGTGAACTAAAGAGTCTTATGAACCTGAGTTTGTCTCACAATAGACTGGTAACACTTCCCATAGAATTCTACAAGTTATCGGAGTTGCGCTGGCTGAATATTTCTCACAATGAACTTTCGAAAATAGAACCAGACTTTGGAGATTTTGTTATGCTGAATTTTTTGGTAAGAAACAGAAAAGCTAAGTGAAGAGTTAACTTAAATCAGTAACCAGATAGTATAATTTAAGCTCCTTTAGTATAGGGTTAATTGAAGGGCTTTGTTGCTTAGCAACCAAGTTGCCCAAAAAACTAAATGTTATGAACTATTGTATATTATTAAATACTAGTTGTCCCCCATGGCTTCGTCCCTGTCATCTGGCTAACAACCTATCTACCCTACCCAAACTACCTACCTACCGTACCCTACTCTACCTATTTTTCTTTGTTTTTACACCTTCCCTGAATACAACCTTCCCTGAATTCTAGCAAACAAAGGAAAAAAATAATGATTCAATTCAGTCAAACCGTTTTTGAGACCAAGAAACAGCAATTGGTTTTTATATATATGTAGATTGGAAACAGTTACAAAATAAATAAGAGCAGGTCTAGGCCGAAGGTAAAAAAATTAATATATATTATATTTTACTATATTTGTTCCAGGACTTATCGCACAACAAATTGACAATATTACCTCCGGGAATGGGATATTTGGTACGACTAGTGGAAATTAATCTATCACACAATGAACTTAAAGAGCTGCCCCTGGATATTGTTAACCTCCGAGGTATTTTTTTTTTTACTAAATTAACGCTAATACTGCAGTGATAATATAGAATTTAACAATATCTGTTACTATCGCAGACATAAATCTTAACTAGATAACTCAATTCCCTCCATCTGTATGAAAACCAAGTGTGCCATTATTTCACACACAATTTAATAGTAGATTGTATCATAAGGGAGCAAAATAATATTTTTACGGCGAGGGCGCTTTTTTGAATCCAGAGCGAAGTGAGGGATTCTAGAGTAGAATCCCGAGCGTAGCGAGGGATTCTTTAGTAGAATCCTGAACGTAGCGAGGGATTCAAAGTACGTCGCCCGAGCCAAAAATATATTTTGCGCCCGAGTGATACACTCTACTTTTCATCACCCACTATGAGAAAATAAAAGCGCCTCATATTTTATTGTAATATTATTATTTAATAAAACATAGAGTAACAACTAAATTGAAATTAAATAGTTTATTAAAACAACTAAAAACTTATATTTACATTTGAGACATTTTCGCAATTATGAAAATTTATTGTTACAGTTTTATTAGGAATAGAGATTGTTGTAGATTTTATATTCAGCGTGTTTGAAATGTCCGAATCTGGATAATTTTGAGGAAAATGTGACGGTGAATCTCGTTGTTTGGATGTAGATGGGCGCGGCGACAGTGGTATGGATGGATTAACTGAAGGTTGCAATTTAATGTTTTCCACGATGCGTTCAGATGTTTTCGCCTTGTTCTCAATGGAATCTTCTATATACCCTTCTGCTACAGCACTCGATTTCCATCCTCCATGTCGCTTGAGAACAGTTAAGTCCGCTCCAGTATCTGCCAAAAGGGTAGCAGAAGTACGACGAAAACAATGTCCTGTATACAGCTTGATATCTGGTAACTTCAAATAAGTAGCAATTTCTTGTGGCATGTTAGATTTTTTTTTTTTCCCCATCACTTGTTTGAAGCACTTGCCATTTTGATAACGGATGAAAAACCGATTGGTCTTCATAGCAGCAGGACGCAGGTCCAGGTATTTCTGTACAATAGTTTTGTATTCTCCTCGTATTAAGAAGGATCGGTCAATTTTGGTTTTTGTATCGGTCAGCTTTACTAACAGTAAATCATCCGAGTGATTTTCGACATCATCAACAGTTATTTTTAAAAGTTCATTGCCACGACAAGCTCCATGTAATCCGAAAATTTAAGCCACCTGTAACAAATCCGAATGTGAATAAGACAAGTATCTATCAAAGTACCTACAGGTTACAATAAAATGTGCATTTTTATACACTATGATTATATTTTACTAATCCACCGTAAACATAGTTACCTACTTACTTTTACGGCAAGAAAGACTTTGTCGGGTGCCTCATTAAGGAAAGTCTCCACGTTTTTGACTGAGAACACTTTGGATTTTTTAGGTTTAAATCCATCAGACATCCTCTTCAGGTACGCTATTAATTTCGAATATGTGTCCAGTTTTACATCGTTATTAGAACTGACTGTTGATTTTAGCATTGAGTATGTACTCCAAAGAGTGGAAGGTTGTTTAGTTTTGGCTAAGTACTGGAAGTAGGCCAAAAACACAGATTCTGAAAAATTCTTGGCGCCTCTTGCATTTCTCCATTCAATAAAATTACCATAGGCTTTCATATATTTCGCCCGGGCTTTTGCAGGTAATAGATTATCCATCACATTTCTTGCGTCAGTTCTAATGCTTTCAGGAGTTAATTCTATACTTTCACTGTCACTTGAAGAACTCATTTTTCAAAACAAAACAAAACAATGAATTTCTAACAATCCGTGAAAATTTACGAAAACGCGGGCTGTAGTTCGCGCTTTTTTAATTTGTTTTTTTTTTCATTCATCCGGCGGCGTGACTATGGGCCGTCGTACCAGCCAGTCTTTATTCAAACAATATTTGCGTTCGATTTCTTTGGTGCTGAACACTAAGATGTTCCAAATTCAAAAAGTGCGCGGCAAAGATAATTGCGGCGCACTTATAAAGAGAATTAAAAACTCATTACTGCCCGCTAAAAGTTTCTTATAGAAAACACCACCTTTGGGTGCACATAAAGGCGAACCAAGTCGTCCTTAGATGGGATGAAAAACAAATTTACTTACCAATGAAAGAAAACTCTTTCCAATGCCTCGGCCAACTTTTTCTATACAGTTTTTACAGCTCAAAATGGCATAAAAAAGCATTTTTCTAGATTTCTGTGGATTTCCTGTGGCGATAATGCTAAATGAAAAGCTCAAATTACGATCATTGATTGTAATTTCACTCCCTTTTTTGACACGCAAAGTATTTACATACAACTGCGTCATCTAGCTAGATTTATATGTGTGGTTACTATCTTTAGAACTGTAAATATTGATAACGAGGCAAGAGAAAACTGAATTATGCAACATAGTTATCATTATGATGATGTTATGCAGATAAATATACATAATAATGACTTGTATGGGTCATCAGTACTGTGTTCGTTAGTATACAGGAATATGAACTTTATTGCTTTAACGTAAGGTTCAGATTCCATTGCTTATATGTTCAATAATTTTTGTTCATTTAGAAATCAACTTACTAATCATGTGATCAAGGTTGACATTTGTGTGACTTACAAAATTATAGTTTTCATTGTTAAGTGATGAGGTAAATGGGATTGTGGGAGTTTGTTGCTAGACCCATGATCTGGATATTAGAGACATATTCAAAAAAAATAAGTTCTTGACTTCGTGCCCCCTAGAGGGGGCCATATTCAATTGAATGTGAGCCAGAGGAATAATAAGATGCTTCCAACGACAACTCATTCGTCATTATTATGATAAGAAGTTCACAAGTTATTAGGGAACAGATGAACATATATGTGGAATTCCCTGCCGGAGTCTGTGTTTCCAGATATCTATAACCTCGGGGTCTTTAAGTCAAGAGTGAATAGGTTACTTCTACACTGTCGACCACATCATCGCTTACCATCAGTTGAGATAGTGGTCAAGCGCGAGCCTATCTATAATAATAATTAAAAAAACATACATACGTACACACAAACATAACGGCCGTTAGTTTCGCTTTTATAATATTAGTATTGGTTTCATGCATAGGCGGCTACAAACAAAAAGTTTAAATAAAAACCGTAACCCGAATACGGTTTTGTACACTCGTTCCACTAGAATCCCCTATTTCAGTCCCCCAGGGGATTATACAGCACTCAATGTTCCACTACGATCCCCTATGCAGGGGATTCTATAAGTACTAATAAGTACTATTCCTTTTCTAAATAAAAAAGTACTGCGTTCTGCGAGCAATGTGCCCCGCCCACTGCCATTTAAGTTTCGAAATTCTTCGGGCTATGTTGATGACTTTGGTTCTACTGCGGATATCCTCATTTCTGACGTAATCACGCAAGGAAACTAAACATCAAACTAAAGGAAACTAAACGTCTTTGTAATCCCCTCTGTAGACCGATTTTTAAATCTATGCATAACATATTGTTATTTTATAGGTGGCTTTTTTATTTAGAAGGGACTTTAAAGGAACAGAACTTATTAGTACTTATAGAATCCCCTGCATAGGGGATCGTAGTGGAACATTGAGTGCTGTATAATCCCCTGGGGGACTGAAATAGGGGATTCTAGGGGAACGAGTGGGGTTTGTGGCCTATTTTACCCAGGCCATAATAACAAATCCATTAACACCTTATTCATCAAAATCCGATGAATAGTTTAGGCGCTATGGAGGAACATACGTAAATACAAACATACATACATAGGCCAATTTCTAAGACCACCACCTCTACTAAATCACAATATTGTTGAAACTTGATATTTTTTTACAGATTTGAAGAAAATGAATATCAGCAACAATAACCTTAAAAAGTTACCGCCACTTGGAGAACTGAGAAGAATGGAGATATTGGACGCGAATCATAACGACATTGAAGAACTACCCGACTTTTATGGGTGTTCCGCCCTTAAAGAATTGTATATTGCTAACAATTTTATAAAGGTAAATAAACTTTTAATCTGGAATAACTCTGTTGTAAAGTGCTTTCGCTGAAAACAGGTTGAACAATATACAAATACTACAACTTTTTTATTTCTGATAAAATGGATTTAGTCGTACTGCACACAATATTGCTAGCAATAAAGGCGGGAAATAACATAGACAATTGATGAAAATTGACAAGTTATTAGTCAATTACACAATCCTCTACAATTCTTAAACTATTTTATTACAAGCATAAAACAAAGTCGCTTTCCCCGTCTGTCTGTATGTCCGCTAATTCCTCCTAAAACACGCAACGGATTTTGATTCGGTTGCCACTAATAGAACGAGCGATAAACGAGTTATAATTGTAATTTTTGTATACAATTTGTCCCGTGCAAAGCCGGGCGGGCGGTTCGCTAGTCTAATATAAACACTGGCCAAATGCGAGTCGGACTCGCGCACGAAGGGTTCCGTACCAAAATCGCAAAAAAACGGCAAAAATAATCACGTTTGTTGTATGCGAGCCCCAGTTTTTTTTCTGTGTTTAGTATTTTTTGTTATAGCGGAAACATAAATACATCATCTGTGAAAATTTCAACTGTCTAGCTATCTCGGTTCATGAGATGCAGCCTGGTGAAAGACGGTCAGACAGACAAACAGGCAGACGGATCGTGGAGTCTTAGTAATAGGGTCCCGTTTTTACCCTTTGGGTACGGAACCCTAAAAAGTACCTACACTATTTGCGCTGTAGCATGGTGCGGGTGACAGTTTCAATAACATTTTTTACGCATATACGTATACGCATATTTTGTAGTTTAACGTCATACAGGCAACTATGGTATATGCTAATGCTAAGAGTATAGTTAAAATGTTTGCAGTATCACAGTGAATTGTGATCTAAGTTCCTTAACATATTTAAGCAACAACAGAATTAAATTATTCATATTTTCAGGAAATCACAGAGGAGTTTTGTGAGCAGATGCAGCACTTGAGCGTGTTGAATATCAGGGACAACAAAGTGGAAGTGCTGCCCGAAAACATATCGCTGTTGCAGAAGCTGAAGAGGCTGGAGCTCACTAACAACAATTTGAACAAGTGAGTCTTATGAATGTTCCTATTTTAGGGTTACGTACCTCGAAAGGAAAAAACGGAATCCTTATAGGCTCACTTTGTTGTCCGTCGTCTGTCTGTTAAGACCCTTTTTCTCAGGAACAGCTGACATTTATATTAAATTCTCAAGTCTACTGTCCCTTAAAGCTGTGAAAAAATCAATCTTCTAAGCCAACGCAATCAAAAGATACAGCCGTTTATGCCGCAAATTGCTGCAAATTTTCGAAACTCGCAAGGGAATGAAAACCTACAGGGTACTTCCCGTGAACTCAGAATCTTGAAATTTGGTACGAAGCAACGTCTTATAGTACAGATAACGGAATAACTGCGAAAACCGTAAATTTTTAGTTACATCATATAATAAAGATATTTTAATAATTTTAAACTTACAACCCCTTTCCTCATGAACGCGTATAGGTATTAAATTGAAATTAATATCAAATACTCAGGTCTATAATACCTTTAAGCTGAGGTTTGTACGGAACCCTCGGTGCGTGAGTCCGACTCGCACTTGGCCGGTTTTTATCTATGGTCACAGATAATATAATCCTAGCATACATGTCTCATCCCATACAAAGAAACCGTGCCGACGCAACTAGCGTTTTTCGTCTGATTAAACTGATATTTTATCTAAGAACAATAGATCGCGTTCGATTCCGTTCCACGCAAGTAAAAGGGTTTACTCGGTTCGTGAATGCTTTTTAGGGTTCCTTACCCAAAGGGTAAAAACGGGACCCTATTACTAAGACTCCACGATCCGTTTGTCTGTCTGTCTGTCTGTCCGTCTGTCACCAGGCATGTCTCGTCACCGTGAATTGTTCACAGATGATGTATTTCTGTTGCTGCTATAACAACACATACTAAAAAAAACAGAATAAAATAAATGTTTAAGTGGAGCTCCCATACAACTAATGTGATCTTTTTGCCGTTTTTTTGCGATAATGGTACGGACCTTTCGTGCGCGAGTCCGACTCGCGATTGGCAAGTTTATTTTTTAGATACTGCGATGATTTGTTTTATAGTATTTTTTTCGCACGTTTTTACAGTTTCATTGGACTAAAATGTGTTACAAAAAAACAAATTAAAACCGCGCCATGTATTGGCATCAATTTTTAACGATCCGTTCAAATATGAATTAAGGGCGTAATATTCCAAAATTTTGTATATAAAGAGGTGATTAAACAAGAACATACAATTTTTATGTCCAATGCCAGAAAATGTTAATTTTACATACAAAGCGGTGCATATCGCGCCATCTAGTGAGATTTATTTGAACCAAATTTAATTTCTTAGCACTTGGACCCCGTGACTATACTATTAATAAACAACCTACAGGTCTAGCACCTAACTGTGTCAGTTCCTGAGGTATGGGAGGGGTGTGTTTACGAAACGTCAAACGACGCGTAACTTCAGTTGGGCGTCAGACTTGCTGTCGTCAACACGTGTTAATTGGACAGGTCGCTTCAAGTAAAACGCACACGGTATTCGCAACCAAAGATGAGTCCTCCAATAAGGTCTCAAACTAAATAAGTTGTTTATAAAGTGTACGAATATATTAAACAAAAAAATTAGGTCCCAATTCTGCTGAGTTTAAAGATGACAACATTAACAAGAAAAGAAAAAAAAAGAGAAAACTGCGGGACTCGATTCCTGAACTACCTATTTATAATATTTACCTACAAATTTGTACCCTTGGTAGGCGAGTCCGACTCGTACTTGTCCGTTTTTTTGTTTTTTTTTGTCACACGCCGAAATATTAATCAATATGACTTAGGTACACGCTCGTAAATATCATAAGCATATCGTAAGAGATATCTGCATTTAAATGTATCACGTGTATAGCGAGACTGTTAGGACACGTCATGTCACGTCGCTTTTCACCCGTCCCGTACCGCTCCCATACCTCAGGAACTGACACAGTTAGGCGCTAGACCTATAGCTCACTACTTCAGTGATTGATGTATACAACACACAAAAACAAAACTGAATCTTCTTCGCAGGTTACCAAGAAACCTAGGGCTGTTATCTCAGCTGCAGAGCATCAACATGGAAGGCAACAAACTTTCCTTCGTGCGACAGGACGTCGTCCGCGGCGGCACGGAGCGTATGATGAAGTTCCTCAGAGACCGTATCACCGAAGAGGTCGTCAGCGAGACTAGATACACTCCTGATGAGTGGCCTGACAAGTGAGTATGTTACTATAACAAAGTATCTAATACCTTTAAACAAGCAATTCTTGTATCTATATATTTAAACTAGCTGTTCCCCGCGGCTTCGCTTCCGTGGACCACCCCACAGGACCCGTTTCGGGTTAAAAAAATAGCCTATGTCACTCAGGAATAATGTAGCTTTCTATTGTTGAAAGAATTTTTAAAATCGGTACAGTAGTTTCGGAGCCTATTCGGTACAAACAAACAAAAAAATCTTTCCTCTTTATAATATTAATTAGTATATATTAGTATAGAAGAAAGTCGTGTTAGTTACACTATTTATAACTCAAGAACGGCTGAATCGATTTGGCTGAAAATTGGTGGGGAGTTAGCTTAGAACCAGGAGATGGACATAGGGTAGTAGGATAGGTAGGGTAGGGTACAGTAAGGGTGTAAAAACACCAAACATTCATCTATCCTACCTACCCCTTGGCAAAACAAAGTTTGCCGGGTCAGCTAGATTATATATATATAATCTGAATCTCGGAAACGCCAGAACAGCTGCTCAGCTTGTATCAAGCGCAAGTTCGATCATGCATGGAGTACTGTTCTCATCTCCGGGACGGATCCGCCAAATACCAGCTTGATGCAATAGAGTCAAAAGCAAAGGCTCATCGGCGATGAGGCACTGGTTAAGTCAAAGCTCCAAGGCCTTGAACATCGTCGCCGAGTTGCCAGCTTGTCGGTCTTTTATCGGTTGCATTTCGGGGAGTGTGCGATGGAATTGCATGATCTAATTCCACCAAGCCCGTTTCATCATCGGACTACAAGACGTACGGCGATGCGCCATCGCTACATGGTAGACATACCACCCATACGCCCTAAACGTTTTGGAAATACTTTCATTATGCGTACAGCTAAGGAGTGGAATTCCCTGCCGGAGCCTGTGTTTCCCGATAGCTACAATCTAGGAGTCTTTAAGTCAAGAGTGAATAGGTTGCTTCTAGGCAAGCGTGCTTCACCGTCGACCATATCATCGCTTACCATCAGGTGAGATAGTGGTCAAGCGCGAGCCTATAATTTATAAAAAAAAAAAACGCCTCCAATGATTTTCATGAAATTTAGTGTGCAGGGCCTTTCGGGGGCAATGAATCGATCTAGCTAGGTTTCATTTTTAGAAAACGTCGTTTTCTCTATTTTGACCAGAGCAGAGCTCGGTCGCCCAAGTACTTATAATTAGGATTGGAAATACTATCATCATCATCATCATTTCAGCTGAAAGACGTCCACTGTTGGACATAGGCCTCCCCCAGGTGTCGCCACATTGACCGATCCCGTGCGTCTCGCATCCAGCGCCTTCCCGCAACCTTAACCAGGTCATCGGTCCACCTGGTGGGAGGCCTTCCAACGTATCGTCTTCCGGTTCGCGGTCGCCATTCCAGAACTTTTCTGCCCCATCGGCCATACGTTCTGCGAGCAATGTGCCCTGCCCACTGCCACTTAAGTTTGGCAATTCTTCGGACTATGTCGGTAACTTTGGTTCTCCTGCGGATATCATCATTTCTGACGTGATCACGCAAGGAAATTCCGAGCATAGTCTCTCCATTGCCCTTTGGGTGATGGTCAATTTGGGGCACGGGAGCGAAGCGGGAAATATTTAGTTTTCGTGATCGAATCAGTAATGCCAGAAATTACCACAAACAGCGAATGAAAAATTTTATGGTCTTCGTATATATGTCGTAGCCAGATCGTGGAATTGGTCACTTCATGAAATGGTTTTATTTCATGAAATGGAAAATATTCGCTGCCAACATCAATCATGATATGTTCTGTGGATGATTTAAATAGCTAAACGCACGGTTACTTCACGATATGGTCTAACAATGATCATATCGGAAAATAGTTACTATAACCACCGTTAGAGGCGCTGATATCGTTTTGTTTTTTGGTGCACCATGGCGGCGGACAATTATTCTAATAGAATAACCTAAAAATAATGTGCCAATTGAAAATAAAATTGAAGTAAAATGACGTAAGGAAAGAAAACCACCTGAATTTTACGAAAGTAACTCAAAAAATCGAACTCAACGTAAAGAAATCTTGGGAGTTCGGCCTTCGGAACCTTAATGATTTGGACAAAAGTGAATTGACATATTATAAAATATTGACGTTTAAACGATATGGTCAGGTTTAGTTAGCCATATCATGAAATACAACCATTTCATGAAACGGTCGGCCATATCTTGAAGTGATCAATTCGTAAGCCTTGTATCCACTTGAGCATGCTCGGGCGAATGAGCCGCTCATTCGCCCGAGCATGCTCAGAGGAACAAAATGAATGTTTTGGTCGAACGAGCCTCAACATTGAAAAAGCTGTGCTCAGGCTGCTCAGTATATGCTCGGCTCCGTCATGTCTTCCACAATGTCCGTATAGCTGCTGCTGCCTTTAGATTCATATGCATCAATTAATGTTAAACAAGTCTCGTTATCCCACAAGCCACTCATTTTTCAAATAACAGAAAAAGTAAACGTAATTAAACTATATTAAACTCGGGGAATTCGACGCGCTCGCCTAAACACAAAAACAACCGTCCACACTGAGCGCCGAGCGAGTACTACTGAGCGCCTTTGAGCACGGACAAAAACCGACAGATGCTCGCCCCGAGCGCGCTCGGATTTGCTCGGGCCGAGCGTGCTCAGGCGTCTCCACTTGAGCGGCTCGGCCAAATGAGCCGCTCATTCGCCCGAGCATGCTCAAGTGGATACAAGGCTTAAGATATACATATAAACCTCAAACAACAACTCACGATGACACTTTCTTTACAGTATTTTAGACCTTATTCTGATGTTTATTGGGTTAATTTTTTGTCACTTCTTAAGTAGTAAATCAATCACAGTGTCCTTGACCTAAAATAACACGAAAAAAAAAATTGTAGTATCTCATACTATCTTGTTCCTTAAACCAGGTACACACTCAAGAAAAGTCAAGCGCTGATGATGCCGGGCCGCGAGCTGTCGCAAGTGCCCGAGCACGTGTTCAGCGCGGCGGCCGACGTCGACGTGCACACTGTCGACTTGTCCAAGAACAAGCTCGGCGCGATACCCGCCGGGTTAGTAACACAACAGTCTCGTTCGCTTCCACCAGTGCTAGAATTGGCTTCCAAAATACTTACAAAAATCTGCCAAAGAGACTTCGGCAAGCGCTCGGTCGCTCGACCTACGCAGCTTTGAGCAGCGTTACCAGAATGTAACTTTTATCACAGATAATATAATACTAGCGCACAGATGCCTCATCCCATACAAAGAAACCGTGTCCACGTAACTAGCGTATTTATTGTGATTAATCTTGTTATTTTTGTAAGTTCATCAATCGCGTTCGATCCCGTTTCACGGCAATAGATGGTGTTAGCAGCGACTTGCAAGTAAAAGGGTTGACTAGGTTCGTGAATATTTTTTTCTTTGAATACAGTGAAGGTTCGTTTTATAGTATTTTTTTACAGTTTTTGCACCAAAATGTGTTACAATGCAAATTTTAACAATCGAGTGAAATGCCTCAGAAATTAAAAATGCGCCATCTATTGGCATCAATTTTAAATGATCCGTTCAAATAATCTTTGAAATGTGAATTAAGAGCCCAATATTCCATAATTTTGTACTTAGGAGAGTTGATTAAACAAGAACATACAATTTTTATGTTCAATTCCAGAAAATGTTAATTTTACACACAATTCTATTGTGTGTACGTGTCCCGCCATCTAGTAAGATTTATTTTAACCAAATTTTCTTTCTTAGCAATGAGACCCCGTGCTTTTGTTACATGTTACGTTACTTTTGACCTTCTCATGTAACCTCCATTTAACACGGCTCATATTGTAACTTTTACGTTACTTTTAGGACTTAACAAAAAATATTTGCCAGCAAACAAAAAATAATCGTAAAACGGAACGCATCTAAGAAAGTTTTCGTTTGTCTTGTTGTCGCACCTGATTTTGTGACACACAAATTGACGTATTGCATATTCACTCACTCACTTACGTGTATTTCGAAATCTTCCATCCCGCTTACTCCAGCGAGCGAGTGAGCGTATTAGTTTCGTTTTCAACAACTTTTCTCATAAAAATGTTACATTTTGAAATGTCTCATGTAATATTTGACAATCTGCCACTGGCAACACTGGCTTTGAGCCACTGTCAATCTAACATTAAAGAAATCTTTCATTTCTTTACAGCATCGTGCGCCTAAGTGATTCATTGACGTCGCTAGTGCTATCATCCAACAACATGACCACCATCCCTGGGGAGATAGGCTGCTGTAAGCACCTGCAGTACATCGACCTGGGCAAGAACCTCCTCGTGGACCTGCCGCCCGAGCTATGCGACTTGAAACACTTGAGGGAACTAGTCATTTCTAATAATAAGTGAGTAACGGCGGGCGTGGTGGATTAAGGTTCCCCTAGTCGACGGCACGAACTATTTTGTGCGCGAGGTTAAAATGCATGCTATCTCATCCGACAACACGTGCGAAAGAGATAGATGCTGTGATGAGGAGTAAGAAGCTAGTTCGCGTACGAATTAGCACTTTTGCAAATTTGTATCGAAGTGGATGATGATTTAGGACGAAAACAAGCGCGCGAAATTTTATAAACAGGCCTTTGGGAGACTAGATATCATGAAAAAACAACTAAATGTATATTTTCAAAATGAAATTATTTGCATTGTTGAATTACTAATCTATCCCTGTATGGAGGCCGTTTTGCTATTTGCCTTCTTCTGGCATTTATACTTATGGTATATATTTCCGCCCAAAGATTCGTTAAAATTTGTGTTGAAATATGGAACTTTCGAGGCTCATAACTTTCTAATATTTTATTTTTTTGTTTCCATACAGGGCTAGCTAATGATGAGACAAATTGATATCATATTTTATTTTGAACGTACATCGTCAAACAGTGTAGTAATCGCCAGACTACGTTTGTATGGAAGAATGATCGACTAGTGTAACCTTAAGGCTCATTACCTCTCTCACAGAGAGGGTGTCTGTGTCCCAGCAGTGGGAACATTATAAGGCTGATGATGACGTTTACATAACGGTCAATATTCTTCTTCTGTCTCTCTACCTTAATATACGACTCCTCTGGGTTTCCAAAATGTTATTTGCGTGTATATAATTATATAAAAACAATACAATTAAATTGGGTTTTGAGAACCTCAATTTCACATCATTAACCGATGCAGTTGCAGGCACATTAAATTAATATTAAAGCAATATTTCAGCGATAATTTGCGCAATGGTTGTCCAACATATCGCCCTAAAATAAATAGTAAAAAAACCTTTTTACATAAATTACAACTGACTTCCAAACAAACACACTACAAAGTGAAAAATAACTTCAAATTTCGGAAGTCGGTGTTCCTGTTTTCGTTTCTTCTTTTTTTGACACCTGCCAGATCACCATGTTGCTGAGAGTACTGACCCCCTGTGGGACCCCGGCATTAATATCCAATTGGTCCGAAGAGCAGCCATCGATAACCACTCGAATGGACCGATCTCTCAGGAAGTCTGCAATCCAATCTTCGCAACACCAACTTGCAGGACTTGGCAGCCCTGTTGAAGGCTGTCTTCTGACCCACGTCACTCGCTTTGCACGATCGAGCGTCGACCCATGCCAGGTACGCCTCATGCTTAAGCGCGTCGGCGCGATAGCATTCGGCGCCAAACCATGGCCGGTCAACGTTGGACATTGTCACATCAGAGAACGGAATGTACTACTCCATTCCCTGACGCAACACATCCGTCACCGCGTCCGCGCACGACGAACGATCAGCCGAAGAAAAGCAAGTAGGCTGCCAAGGAAAGAAAAATCCCTTGCTATCCCAATCAGCTGACCTGTACCGCCAAACCCGCCGGGTGCCTCTTGGGCTGGGATCGGGCGGGGAGTAGACGGACACAGACTTCACCAGACAGTGGTTGGAACTACCCAAAGGTGAATATATCGACACAGAGTATCGGTCTGGATCTGTTGTCAGCAGAAGGTCCAAGCATTCGCCGTGTGCGAATGCTTGGCCGTGTGCGAATCAACATCCGGCACCCTCGTTTCCCCCTGGACCAGCTGGGTAAGGTTTAGTGCAAGTGAAAGCTTACGCATCTCCCGTCCAACATGGTCAGTGTACTGGTATGGGAAGAGCCACTGCCACCTGGTGGTGGGCATTAAAGTCCCCCAGTAACACTAACTGGGCGGCAGGGTACTCCTACGGAGGTGGGTGACTCGGCCCCCAAAAAGCTTTTGGGGGCCGAGGGGGTTTTTGCAGAGCCACATCACAATATTTTTCGGTTTAGGGTTTGTTTTTTTTTACATGTATCTAGATAATGCATAAGTTACAAGAGTGGACTCTATGTAACGTATATCGATCATCATCATCATTCTTCCAGCCCCCCTAAATGGGTCCAGGGGCGATGGACTCGGGGACGTCCGTCGCCCCCACATATTAGGACCCGAGGTGGTGGCGCGTAGTGTTCCACGCGCGCCCCTCTTAGACGTCGCGAGGGGAGTCCAACACCTCACTCCCCCCCAACCCGAGGTCGTGGCCTGCAGAGGCGGGCTGGCACTAGCTGGGGGTTGTGGAAGTATCGTTGTTCCCGCGATCCCCGGTGTAGGTGTGAGACGGAACACCGGGGTGGTTTTTAGTCAGTAAGAGTCTGACAGACCCCTCCGCCCCCCCAGGGCGGAGGACATCCAATGAGGATTTTCCACCCCGGAAAAAAAAAGGCAATTGATATTTACTAGTTTTCATGACTATGATGGGATATATCTCGCAAACGGTACGCTTGACAAAAAAAAATGTACCAAACCCTACCTTCATATTAAAATCTCTGTTCAATGATACCACACATGATGTGGTGAGGCGATGTTTTTTTTGTTCTTTACTTCGTGCCCCCTAGATGGCACCATATTTAATTGAGTGACATATGTGAGGTCACATATGTTATTCAATTAAATATGGTGCCCTCTAGTCATTATCCGTCTATAACCCGCGGATAAACAAGACGCTTCCAACGACACCTCATTTGTCATATTATGATAGTTTAGAGGTTATGAGGGAACAGATGAACATACATACATACACACATACCGGTCAAAAACATAACCCTCCGTTAGTGTGTCCGTGGCATCAGAATGTCAGCGCAGCGTTATTACTTTTTTTGGATATCGCTGCACATGCTGAGATAGGAGCCTTTTTGGTCTCGCACAGGGTTTTTATTTTATTATTGTTTAAGTGTATGCTTATTTTCTCGTGTCTCCTGAGCGGGTCACAAATAAATATTTTTCTTTCTTTCTTTCTTTCTTTTAGTCGGGTAAAAATGCGAAACCGTTTCTACCCTCAATTTGAATATTTGGCTTGACGAACCAATTGATGTGCCTGCCTATTTTTTTAAGTTTTGCCCCTCTCTAGGAATTATTCCTGTATTGTGAGATTCGTGGGTGCATTTATAAACAGATAAACTCATAAACGCAAACAATCAGACCTGTGCAACGGTATTTGTAGGCCATACATATACTTGTCCCGTGCGGGAATCGAACGGCGACACGCAGCGATCGCTATCGCTCAACCACGGCGCCAACCGTGTCGTCATATTGACAAAAAAAAAAGTAAAGTGTCATGGACATTTGAATCGTCTGAATTAAAGGTTTTTTTTTATATTACCACGGTAAAGATATCTAACAGTATTCCATCTTCATACAAACGGTCGGAACGTGAGTCATACCTATGCGCCTCGAGTTCAGCCAACACTCGATACACTACAGTCATAAACAGTCACGCACGGTGTGATGGTTTTGTAAGCAGTAAGCGTGCGATTTGTGAATATTTGATCGAAATACGTAAAAGTACTTACTTATTATGGCAGAGAGTAATTATAGACTTCATTGTGCTGTTTTTGGTTGCTTGAATTCTTCTATAACGCGCCCAGAGATAACATTTTTTAAGTTACCTGGAACCTCGAAAGGCAGGACTAAAAAAAAAATATTCGTAACCTACTAGTACGCAATTTTTATTTTTTTAATAAGTAGGTATTTCGCTTTTTCCATCGAGTGAAATACCTGGATTAATAAATAAATAAGTGGATAGGGTGATAAAGTCACACACGAGTGACCTACCTACGCTCGGGTTAAAAAAAAACCCGGCCAAGTGCGAGTCGGACTCGCGCACGAAGGGTTCCGTACCATTTTCGTAACAAACGGCAAAAAAATCACGTTTGTTGTATGGGAGCCCCCCTTAAATATTTATTTTATTTTGTTTTTAGTATTTGTTGTTGTAGCGGCAACAGATATACATCACCTGTCAAAATTTCAACTGTCTAGCTATCACGGTTCATGAGATACAGCCTGGTGACAGACAGACAGACAGACAGACAGACGGACCGCGGAGTCTCAGTAATAGGGTCCCGTTTTAACCCTTTGGGTACGGAACCCTAAAAAGAACTAGTTGGTAGTTTCCTAGGCTAGGCTATCTACTTAAGTACTTAGCTACTTACATATATTATTTAATTAGACAAAATATCATTATAAAATGATTACCTATGAGATTAATAAATGGTAGGTACCTACCTAGTAAGATTTAAAATATTTACCCCAGATTAGAGAAAAGAATCTGAGATATTTACAATCACAAAACTAGAAAGTAATTCAAATAGGTAGAGGCGGGTGGCCCTAACGCGTGTTTATATGACGCGCGCTTGTAGGCACTTATTTCAAGGACAGGGCCGAGTCACAATACTGTTAGATATCTTTACCGTGATATTACTCACCCTTTGATTTTTTTCTTTTAGATTCACCAAAATTCCACGGTGTGTATATGACATAGAGAACCTGGAAATACTGCTAGCTGCCGAGAACAAGATAGACGAAATCAACGTGTCATCTGACGCTCTCGCCAAGATGAAGAAGCTGGCCGTGTTGGACCTCTCCAATAACAGTATCTACACTGTACCGCCCGAGTTAGGGCACTTCACACATCTTAGGTGAGTTTAGTCATCATCTGCCTAGCCAATTGTTGTTGGGGTCGGCTTCCAGTCTTACCGGATTCAGCCGGAGTACCAGTGTTTTACATGGAGCGACTGCCTATCTGACCTCCACAACCCAGTAACTGGGTAACACGATACCCCTTGGCAAGACTTGTCAGATCTCAAGCTTCTGACTACCCGTAACGACTGTCAAAGATCTTGAAATGACAGCCGGCACCAACGGCTTAACGTGCTCTCCGAGGCACGGAGGAAACTCGGTATGTTGAAATGGTCACCCATCCACGGACCGACCTCGTCAAGCGTTGCTTAACCTTGAAGATCGACCCGTGCGGCTGTTATTATTTAGCCACGAGCTCCTTAGCTCCTAGCTCTTAGGTGAGTTTAGTGTAATTTTTTTTTCGATAAGTTTATAATAGGGATGTTTTCTGTGTAGAACAATGATAATTCTATTTAGTCCGTCAGTGAGGATATAAAAATAACAATAGACACGTATTTTTTGTTTTTCTTTAAATCTAAATCAATAATAAAAGACCGGCCAAGTACGAAGGGTTCCGTACCATTATCGCAAAAATGGCAAAAAAATACACGTTTGTTGCATGGGAGCCCCACATAAATATTTATTTTATTCTGTTTTTAGTATTTGTTGTTATAGCGGCAACAGAAATACATCATCTGTGAAAATTTCAACTGTCTAGCTATCACGGTTCATGAGATACAGACGGGACAGCGGAAAACAGAGTAATAGGGTCCCGTTTTTACCCTTTGGGTAACGGCACCCTAAAAATTTACAAAGTTCAAGCGCATCAAAGTTTACGGGCAAAAAAGTAATATCCAATAAACGATACGTATTATTATACGGTGACAAAGATCACAGTCTTCGTATTGACGGTGATGCCTTGAATTGCGGTACGGACAATCAAGATTTAGAGTGTTTATACTTGCTGATAGGTATCGAATTTATAGTTGATAGCCAGAATCCGTGGCATGACTCTTTTTGCAAGGAAGTGATGCTCGCAAAAAAGCGGTAGAGTGGCAAAAGAGAGATCGGTACACGAAAGGTAACTGGAAACTAGCCATACTAAGACAGATTTAGGGCACTTCTTACAAGGTTTTGTCCACGGCAAAAGGATCAAACCGTATGTATCGTAATATGTTCAGTCCGTAGTCGATGCTGTGTATGTAATGTAGTGCCATCAACATTCTGCTGAAGCAAATTCTCTTGACTACATAGCTTACGTACGAGCAGTGTTGGGCATTCATCATTAAACTTTTGAATCTACTTGTAAATTGAATATAAAAGCAATTGCAATTAAAGTTTTGGTTGACATTGCAATTAAATTATTTCACCATACGATATCCCGTGGGTGTTGTAAGACCAAGGGATACACCAGAGAATGGGCAGCAGCGTTCTCTGTGCACTTTAACAACAAACTGCGATCGCCAACCCGCCTGCCAAGCGAAGCGATTACGGCAAAGCCCCCCAAACCAAAATGAAAAGCACAAGAAAAAAACGGCCCCGGCAGCCCGTCTACCCTCGACAACGGTAGCGGTTGAGGATGGCAAGGGGTGCGAAGAATCCCCGGAGTGGACCCGGCTTTTCCAATAAACACCGACGACTGAACCTGGCAACATATAGCACGCGAACACCTATCACATATCACCGATGAGAAGATAGCCAAACTCGATGAAGAATTGAGCAGGTTACGATGGAGTATTATAGGGTTATCTGAAGTCTACCTGTCATGTCAGCCTGTCGGTTTTTTATCGGTTACATTTCGGGGAGTGTGCGATGGAATTGCACGATATAATTCCACCTAGCCCGTTTCATCATCGGACTACCAGACGTACGGCGATGCGCCATCGATACATGGTGGAGATCCCACCCATACGCACAAAACGTTTTGGGAACACTTTTATTATGCGTACAGCTAAGGAGTGGAATTCCCTGCCGGAGTCTGTGTTTCCCGATAGCTACAATCTAGGGGTCTTTAAGTCAAGAGTGAATAGTTTATTTCTAGGCAAGCGTGTTTCACCGTCGACCACATCATCGCTTACCATCAGGTGAGATTGTGGTCAAGCGCGAGCCTATAGGTAATAAACAAAAAAAAAAAGTCTGAAGAAAGGTGGATGACTCAAATCCGGTAACCTGCTCTATTTCCGAGGGGGTGACTGTCAGTCCCAAGGTCGTATCGGATTTATCATCCACAAGTCTCTTGTGAACAACGTGATGAAGATCGAGAGTGTATCGACCAGGGTGGCGTACCTTATACTCAGAATATCCTCGATATATTATATTTGCTGAAGGTCATACAGGTCTACGCCCCAACCTCGGCACACCCCGACGACGAGGTAGACACCATGTATGAGGATATCTCTCAGCTGTTGTAACTGCGTATTATGGCTATGTAGATTCCATACTACGTTACGGAGTTATTTTTTGGGCAAATTCCTGCGAGAAAAATAACATTTTTAAAGCACAAAAGAGGTGCATTAGATCGATATGTAGTCTTAAATCCACGGAAAGTTGCAAACCGCATTTTAAATCTCTTAAAATACTCACATTACCTTGCCTTTACATATACGAGACCGCATTGTTCGTCAAGAAAAATATTGAACTGTTTAAAAAAGCTTCAGAGCAACGCTATAAATCGACAAGACAAGAATATCGTCACGAATTATGTCTAAGATCCTCGAAGACCGCCCTTATGCACAAAAGCATCCTCTGCATGGCTCCGAAAATATTTAATAAAATACCAAATGACATTAAAGATTTAAACTTGACACAATTTAAACGGAGACTAAATATTTTTTTTTTTTTTTTTTTTTTTTTTTTTAAATTGATAAATGCTACTATACCATTGACGATTTCCTTCTTGACAAAATGTAATAAACTAAATGATAATTATTTATCAATTAAAAAACTTGACTGTAAGTAATTGTATTCTGTATATTTATTTTAATAATTAATTGTATTGTAAATGTTTATTATAAAAATTGATTGTATTGTTAATATTGACATTTTGTTAATTTGTGTGAAATATTGATTTTAAATTCTTATATTGTTAAATAGTGTATGCCCTAATGGGTAGTTTTTTGAGTCACCATAATCTAACTTTAAGACCTACTGTATCACCAAAAAACACACGAATAAATACTTTGACTTTGACTTTGACTTTTGAGCCATGCATGGTTTCAAAACTCACTTCACCGTTGTCATGGGGGATTTCAACGCGAAACTGGGCAAACTAGACGAGGATGAGCTGCAAGTGAGGCAATTTGGAGTTGGACGACGTAACCACGGGCTCACCTACTGGCCAGTTTTATGGGAAAAGAGGTCTATATGATCCCCCCTTTGATGACCCCTTCTTCAGAAAGCGTGAGCACAGGAAGTGGATCTTAGAACGCTTGCCGAAGGTGGAGGTGGATGGGTGACCGTTTTTGACCTACCAAGATTTCTCCGAGCCTCGGAAAGCACGTTAAGCCGTTGGTCCCGACTGTCATTTAAAGAGCTTTGACAGTCGTTATGTGTTATCAGATCCCAGATCTCTGACTTTAGTCTTTCCAAGGGGTATCGAACTTAACCAGTTAATGAGTTGTGAAGATCAAATAGGCAGTCGCTCTATGCAAAATACTGGTATAAAAATCAAAAACTACACTCCACGACATTCTTTTCCATTTTTCCGTTTTGTTTACAAATTTTTGGATACATCATTCTTGTTGAAAAAATACATAATATATGTGAGAACGATGTAAAAAGTCGTGCACGTAAAAGCGTCTAGAGTAACACACAATTTAAAAAAATACAATAACAGGCCGAGGCAGCTAAGATATGACCAATCCCAACTGATGGCGCCCGTTCATCAAGATAACGCATGGATCGGCACCACTCAGCTCAACCATCATGAATGGAACCGAATGATCCAAACACATGTGCCACCATGTATGTATCCAGCTGCTTCTGGCTAGTCTGGAACTCGATCATAATAAAGTTGTGAAAAGACTGGGCAGATTGGCCAGACTACGTACAAAACTAATTTTTAATTATTAGTTTTTAGGTTAAATTCATACAACAATTGAAAACTAATTAAAACTGCAGCAAATCCTGATTGACAATTGATTTCAATTAACAATTAATCAATTGTTGACGTAATTTTCTACAGTTACAGTTTATCAATTAACTATTAGTTGTCATGGTCTAATCTTAAGTTGTTCTTACAATTAAAATTTGCCCAGCACTGCTTATCGCCTACTCAACAACTAGTAGTACGGAGCTCTTTACCCACAAAGGGTGACGGCTGGAACTCCTACCTGGGCAGTGGGCGTCAATGCACAAAAGTTTCCTGTGCCCTAAAAGGTAGTCGAACGGCCATTGCGGGTTTTGAGACAGCAATAGTTTCGTAATCACCTTTTTTGGACATATTGTTGATTACTTGTATTTCTTGAATAATTTCCCCACAAATGAAAAGGTTTTAACCGTTTTGCGGTAAATACGACATACCACAATTACATCGATTGATGTCATTATACACCATTATGTTGTAATAAATATTATAAAACATTAAACGTTGAAGTTTATAAAATGCAAACAGTAAATTACGAAAGTTTCTATGTGAATATGCGATAGATCAAATTGAATGTAGAATTCAAAGCAATACATTATGGTTAAGTATATTAATTGCCATGCTAATGAATCAACAGAAACTCACTTCTTCAATAGCGACTGAAAGGGTTGCATTGCAAAAACACCCTTAAACCATTCTATACTTTTTAATCCCCACCGGATAAAGAGGGGTGTTATAAGTTTCACGTGTGTTGCTGTGTGTCTGTCTGTGGAATCATAGCGGCTAAACGGATGAACCGATTTTGATTTAGTTTTTTTTTTGTTTGAAAGGTCTTTTTGTCGAGAGTGTTCTTAGCTATGTTTGAATAAAATCGGTTCCGCCGTTCAAAAGTAATGTGCATTTTACTGTTTGAATCGGGGTGTTTTCGCAAGATAAATGTGTCGGGGGTTTTTAAAATTTTGAAATTTTACTTGTTGTATAAAAATGTTCTTCTAAACAGCAGAACATTTTTATACAACCCACAACTAACACTACTGGTTAACCCAGTAGGCAGTCAAACACCCTATTATTGATAAATCAATTGTTTAATATACACCTTGAACGGTACTATAACCAAAATATTATATATAAGTTTTTAAACTGTCATGGTCACTAACACTAACATTAACATTGGAAACGGGATATTTACCATGTTTACTGTTTGTTGCGAGTTTCCGATATTTCTGTGCTGTTGCAAGCACCTACGGTGCGGGTAGACCTTTTTGTCTTTTTTATATTTATATATATTATAGGCTCGCGCTTGACCACTATCTCACCTGATGGTAAGCGATGATGTGGTCGACGGTGAAGCACGCTTGCCTAGAAGTAACCTATTCACTCTTGACTTAAAGACTCCTAGATTGTAGCTATCGGGAAACACAGACTCCGGCAGGGAATTCCACTCCTTAGCTGTACGCATAATGAAAGTATTTCCAAAACGTTTAGTGCGTATGGGTGGTATGTCTACCATGTAGCGATGGCGCATCGCCGTACGTCTTGTAGTCCGATGATGAAACGGGCTTGGTGGAATTAGATCATGCAATTCCATCGCACACTCCCCGAAATGCAACCGATAAAAGACCGACAAGCTGGCAACTCGGCGACGATGTTCAAGGCTCTGGAGCTTTGACTTAACCAGTGCCTCATCGCCGATGAGCCTTTTGGCCCGCTTTTCGATCGACTCTAGTGCATCAAGCTGGTATTTGGCGGATCCGTCCCAGAGATGAGAACAGTACTCCATGCATGATCGAACTTGCGCTTGATACAAGCTGAGCAGCTGTTCTGGCGTGAAGTACCTTCTAACCTTTGCAAGGATCCCCAGCTTTTTGGCAGCCAGCTGAGCCTTTGCCTCAATGTATGGGCCAAAATTAAGAGTCGATGTCAACGTAACGCCAAGAAGCTCAAGATGGTCAGTTATTGGCACGGTCACATCTCGTCCGTCACGGTCGTCGTGTCTCCTCATAAACACCCACCCGCAAGAACATCAGTTTATCCGCGATCATGGTGCTTGCAACAGCACCGAAATATCGGAAACTCGCAACAAACAGAAAACATGGTAAATATCCCGTTTCGAATGTTAATGTTAAAATATTATATAAAATAGTTTTTTTTTTCCATTATTCAATAAAGTGGTGTACACCTAGCACGATTGTTGCTGCACTTTAAACAGTAGTTGTAGAACAGTTCCATTGTTCCAGGAGCTTGGAGCTGATGGGCAACTGTTTCCGTCAGCCGCGACACGCCATCCTGGCCAAGGGCACCGCCTCCATACTCTCCTACCTGAGAGACCGCATACCCACCAAATAGTTTTAGTTGAATATGAGGCCGTACACCGTATAACGTTCTAGACATTATTGTGAAAGTTCGTGATAAGATATCAAAAATCGCACAAATTAAGAATCATCACCAGTCATCAAACATGGCTGTCAAATAGGTTATGTCACAGATAATATAATACTAGCATACAGATGCCTCATCCTATACAAAGAAACTGTGCCACGTAATTAGAGCGTTTTTCATCTGATTATACCGATTTTGGTAAATCGATCGCGTTCGGTTCCGTTCCACGGCGATAGATAGATCACCATCTAATAATCAATCGATATCAATATAGAAATCAAATAATCAGCATAATCAGTGCAGTTCGTCGGGACAGTTTCTTTGTATGGGATGAGATACCACGGTTCTGTATAGTCTGGTTAAAAAAGACTGAAAAAGCACAAACAAAGGTCTTGAAAAAGTCCGACTTTCCGTGACGCACAACAATATCGTTTATTTTTTTACTGACGTGGTCAACGGTTTAGCTGAGGTGCTTTAAATATTTGAAATTCAAATATCAACAAAGCCTGCAGCATAGATTAAAAAACCAAACATAGTTTTTGCATCACAATAACAAAAATGATCGAACTTACACAAGTTGTCTATAGGACGACAAGTCAACAGTGTTGCCATAAAAAACGCAGTCAGCTTACTGAAGCCAAATATTTTCTTTATTTTCGCGTACCTGATTACGGTAAATCTTATTATATCGCTTTTTTTACATTGAAAGCTATTCGTTATTATTTTATTCTATTTTTGTTGTTGTTGATTTAAATACATTTGTTATTAAATTATATTGCTAACATAGTTACTATAAATAACATATTAGAGAATATGGGTTGTGAGATATTCAGTATGTCACAAAATATCATGAAATTCTATATTAATGATAAGACAAGTATCGACAAGTATTTACAAAAGATTAAGACAGTAATAAGTACTCAATATGTTATGGCCAAAGGAAAGGATATATTTGATATTTTTGGACACATTGTTTAAAATAAGAATTAATGTGTTTGCAGTGGTTTGAATGTTTACCAGAGGCTGTATTATTAATTTATTATGGTATCAGACATAATTGGTACAACCAAAGATATTCTAATGAACAGATAAGTTATCACTCACAAAACAATCGAAAAAAGTGTTCCGCGCAGCAGCGGCAGCACACATACACACTTTTCATTCATCTGACATTTCACTACAAGTCGAAAGGGATGGCTTGATAAAACCAACGAGAAAAAAGGGACAGCTAGTGTTTGTCACTTGGGTGTGAATATAAACATACATTATTCTGACCACCAATGTTTTTTTTCTTTTCTAACCTCCAATATAAATCAAATTAGTAAATTGAGGTCTATTGCGTACTTACATAAGGTATGAGAACCCTTCTATTTTATGTACTTTGGTATCATAATTGGTACACTTTCTAAATACACACGAAAGCATTTTTTTAATTTTGTTTTTGTTTTAACAAAGCGTATCGCTCTTTGCCATGCGTGACATAAACTAAAGACTATACGTCACAATTGTGACGTATTCGAGTCTTCACAATGCGCGCGCTCATAACATATCTGTTTACTAGAACGATCATTGGGTACAACAAATTCTTTTCATAATTGACAATAGATAGATGTTAAAATTAAGTCTAGTCTAGTTATTTAAATAATCCCATTTTACAGCTCGTCCAACCGATTATGACTTCTATTGCGTTGGTGATATGACAAATGGCAGCTGTAGTAAACATTTTTGGTAACAGGTTTATGCTTTTTATGCCATCCTTATATTAACGGGAAAGAACTCAAAATCGGTTGAACGGACTGTAAAAAGGGGTTGTAAAAATTCTAATGTTATTTCAAATGGATTATAGAATAGTAAAATTGTCAAAGATAAAAAATTAACCATATTAATCCGTACTGTCAGCAATTAAAATTAAGGAGTCTAAATAATTAACACGTTGTTTGAAATTCAACCAAAGTATTGTTCGAAGTACCTGAAGTTTATTTTATATAATATACACATACTTTTATGTTGGCAGCTTGAGTGCATGAAGTATTATAAACAAAGAAAAGCACAAGTTTGTTAAAAATTCATGAGCACAATATTATAAAAATTGGAAATCTTTAAGCATATCGCGTGATTATAAATATATGCTTTTAAAGAAATCATGTCTTTGTTATTTTAGATAATATTAATGTCTCTTACATTTCAGTTCTTCTTCTTATAATAATTAGTTATCCTTTACAGTTGATTTTTAGAAAATAACCTACCTGCTAACCTATCGGAAGCCTTCTTCATCCAATTACATAACAATGCAGATTCGGCAAAGAAAAGGTGGATGGACTGTGAGGAGTGATATGAAAGGAAATAGAGTGTGTGATGGCGTGTCTGTTGCCAGAACGGTATGCTCTATACCGTCTTGTTCTTCCATACTGTATGGAAGATGAAAACCTGTTGCGCCGACCCCAAGTAGGTAACGTGGGACAAGGGCAGGAAGATGATGGTTGTTACGTAAAAAGAAAACGTGTTGCGGCGACCCCAAGTAGGTAACGTGGGACAAGGGCAGGAACATGATGATTGTTATGTAAAAAGAAAACGTGTTGCGCCGACTCCAAGTAGGTAACGTGGGACAAGGGCAGGCACATGATGATTGTTACGTAAAAAGAAAACGTGTTGCGCCGGCCCCAAGTAGGTAACGTTGGACAAGGGCAGGAACATGATGATTGTTACGTAAAAAGAAAACGTGTTGCGCCGACCCCAAGTAGGTAACGTGGGACAAGGGCAGAAAGATGATGATTGTTTCGTAAAAAGAAAACGTGTTGCGCCGACCCCAAGTAGGTAACGTGGGACAAGGGCAGGAAGATGATGATTAATACGTAAAAAGCGTTTTCCCGAAGCAACAATATGCAATTGTCGGTCGTGATTTACATTACCCTTCGGATGAGAAAAACTACAGGGTCACACTGTAACTAGGAAGAACACATACAAGTGCAAATTGCAAGTGTCAACTGCTCTCAACTAAAAGCAAACAACACTGAACCTTATCTTATAGAGATAAAGTTCAAATCGATAATAATAACTATTGAAATACTAGATCACGGTATTTAGTTTTTGCTGTGTATAGGTAGGTATAAGAAAATAAAATGTATAAATAATGGCGTGAGTGACTTTGAAGAACGTCTTAATTTATCATACCTACTGTTGTCATGCTTGTAATTAAACTGGTGTCAAAACAACGTAAACATAGGTTGCGACAAGCTTGGCGACTCACGGGGCACTAAGGCCAACGAGCAGGCAGAAATGTACCTTAAATCCCGGCAATGTGCAAAGTTTTTTTCGACAAATAGGTACACTACCACACTATTAATGTTCTTTATTTTTAACTGACTTCAAAAGGATCTCAGTTTCACCTATATGTTTGTATGTTTGTTCGCGATTTTCTCGCATTTGGTTGAACCGATTTTGATGCGGTTTTCAGAAAAGTATTTGTTAAATGGATAACCCGTAATGTCGTCGATATGGGTTTGTTATATCTGTGTATGTTTGTTTATGGATCATGGTTATGTCGGTTAAGCAGTTTCACAGGTCACTATTTTCATAAGTACCAATTATTTATAAGTATTTGCTTCATCATAGTTGGTTAACTATTCGAGATATCGTATACCCGTGACATTCTTATCACTAAGGAGTTCCAGTAACCCTCTGTGGTCTTCACTTCACCAAATGATACATTCTGAGTGCAAATGCTTGCATTGTTGATAAAAATACCAAAATTTATATACGTTTGCCTATAATATTTGAGGATTTCCCTCGATTTCTCCAGGATTCCATCATCAGATTCTGACTTGATGACCATGGGATCACCTGGAAAGTATACCCTTTCAAACAAAAGAAGAATTTTCCAAATCGGTCCAGGCGTCTTTGAGTAATCAGGTAACATACATTTAAAAAAGAAGATTCCGACGAATTGAGAACCTCCTCCTTTGAAGTCGGTTAATAATAGAGACGCTGTACAAAATAAATACAAACGATAACAATGCATAATTAGCTTCAGTTTTTACTCGAAGATGTTCTTTAACTGAATTAGTTATATGCGTCATCTTGAAAACAAAGCATACATAATGTTGAAGCGATCACGTTTACCTACTGCACTACCTATAGGAAAATTGCATAGTACATCAACGCAAAGGAAAATTGCTCAAAGTAGTTTCAAAGAATGCAAATGCATTGTTCATGTAATCACTGTCATTGAAAAGTAAAGTTGTCCTGCAAGGGCTACAGCACAGTACCTCTAGCGACCTTTGTAGACAATGTACTTCTAGCTGCATTATGTCCACGTAATGTATTTGGCGTATTATCAAGTTGCCTCGATACTGCGACTCGTCCAAACAGCATTTACATTACAATAGAATGAATGTTACTGAATTAACATAACAGATTGCTTTACTAGGTCGGGATGGGACTGTCCAGTGTCCACTCGACTAACTCTTATTGCTTTTGTACTTTTTTTTCGTGTCCCCGAATTGTAGCTGTTCCATTACACTGTCATGAATGATAGAAATCTTTCATATTATTGGGCAATCCGAAGTTTTAGTTTCCTTAGATTATCTCGGTGATGTCATACAGATTGCTTTACTGGGTCGGTTGGGTCGGGATGTGGGGTCTTTCAAGCTCGTTGCCTCGCCTTTATGTCAGTGTTCTACATCTGACTGCGAATATGTACAATCTGCACATCATATCTTATGGGAGTGTATTCTTTGGCAGAATGAACGTAATATTATGTTGAATAATGTACAGGCTGCATCAGGAGTTGTTTACTATACGCCTTGTGGAAACTAATATAACAGCTCACAATGTTAGGACCCATTAATATGTATTAATGCTAATTATTTATCCGTGAAGCTAGGCAACTGGGCTTATCCAAGTTGTATATGACCCTTTGTGCCTATTGGCCTTGTTTGTTCTGTCTCCTGCTTGATATGGAGGGAAGTGGAAATTTACATTTTTCCTACTCCTCCGTTATTCTTTTCTGATTAATTTCGTTGCGGGATCCAAGACAGGTAAATTCATTCTCCGGGACTTCGTCGAGCTTCATTGCCTCGGCGCTTTTCTGGTGGTCGCCACTGTTGATTCTGGCTTTCAGGAGTTGCAGTGGTTTGGGAATAGTGCGGTGGGATTGTCCCAATAAATAACTCTTATTGCTTTTGTACTTTTTTTCGTGTCCCCGAATTTGTAGCTGTTCGATTACTCATGTGTCATTGAACATAGAAATCTTTGATATTACTGGGAAATCCCTAGTTTTAGAATCCTTAGATAATCTCGGTGATGTCATACAGATTGCTTTACTAGGTCGGGATGGGACTGTCCACTCAACTATCTCTTTGTGCTTTTGTACTTTTTTCGTGTCCCCGAATTGTAGCTGTTCGATTATTCATGTGTGATCATAGAAATCATTGATATTACTGGGAAATCCTAAGTTTTAGATAATGTCGGTGATCTCATAGCCGCTGCATATCTTAAGAGGAAATGCGGTCGCAGACATCCGACTGAATTTCGTAAGATGTCACAATTTGAGGTTTGGCTCTCGCCTGGTTCCTCCTTTAACATTGGACCAATTTAAAAGATATTCCATAAACTGAAAAAGAAAGATATATACTGTGCTCCTATGTTTATATTTTTACATTTATATTTGTCAAATTTGTACATTATTTCTCTGTTGACAGCATTGAGATAATATGTTGACAGCGCAATTTTGAGCATCTTCTGAGGGTTCTAGTAATTTTTTATTTTTTATGTTTCTCATACAATTGTTCTACAGCACGAAATTGAGGCAGCCCCGGTAAGTTATAAAGATACTTGATAGATTAAACCCTCGCAACTGCCCATTGGTTACTATTTAAAATGACAATGTCGAGATATAATTAAAAAAAAAGTTTAGGTTAGGCTTAGTCAAGTGCTTCTTAAGATCTATCATCAAAAAAGAAAAGATAGGGGCACAGTATATATCTTAATTTTTCAGTTATAAGGAATATCTTTTAAATTGGTCCAATATTAGAGGAGGAAATAGGCGAGAGCCAAACCTCGAAATACTCGTATTACTTTTTACTTCGGAAAAGTTGGATGTCTGCAACTGCATTTCCTCTTAATCTTCACTTAATAAGTAAGTATGTGCATCTATATGTCGCAAAAGTTTAGTATGATTGGTCAAAAGGTACATACGGCGACAATAATGTACGGATTTTATATTATTTCTACATGATTGTACCTTTATGCATAAATTGTGTCGCAATACACAAATCCCGGTTCCACTAATGACAAGGGTACTTTGCCAGAGGATGTAAGGGAGGAGCCATTGCATATTGCGTCTACGAATTAAGAAGTCATCCTTTTGACGGACGTTTGCGAAATATCCGACAATTTACGAAAATTAGATACCTATTGCATCGGGAAATAACACATATGCTAACTTCTGCATGTCGAGGGACCGATGTTTTACACAAAATAGCCCGCATAGACCGCCGTTACAAAACGCGCCTAACGTCATTATTATCGTTTTCACTATCGTTTGACGTTGACTCGTCACTCTATTGTAAATTGTTGTCTGTTAACCCATAATAATAAACTGCAAGGTCGTGCCGACGACGATATCTGGCTTGCCTGACATAGTGGGGGCCGGTGGGCACATAACGCCTGCACTTCATACATAACGTTTCAGTAACCGCGGAGTGACTGTCGACCGTCGTACTTGCGCTCGCATTACTTGCGGATAAATACGTCAGTTTGCTTGATATCCTGAAGCGACTCAAATCAAATCAGCTACCAGAAATCTTAAAACTACACTGCGTCTAAGTTTGTGTTTGAAAAGATCAAATTCTGATGCTCTTTCTCGTGTCAAAATAGTCTTGTTGAAACAACTTTGTTTCCAATCAAAAGGGAGTTCGAGCGGTATGTTTGTTCAGCTGTGCCCAAAGTCTATGTAAAGCGATCTGTATCTAATTGCGCAATTGGTCCATCACCCTGGTGGTCGGAGTTCCTTCATACGGTTGCAAGCACAGCTCAACGACGGGTCTTTAGATAATATTGCTAGTTTAAACGTAACAGCTCACAATGCTTATCGGCTTACTGGTAGATCGAGGAAATATAGTTTTTCATAGGATGTGAAGTGAAGTTAACAATCGCAAATTATTGAACAGTTGTGTACATCTTCATTATAGTTTAATGAGTCATAAGTGTGGTTGAACGTGATTAAAATCTATTATTATGAGGCCATATGGAGTCGTTATTGTCCTGACGACGCTCATGTGCTTTAATAGTAAGTGATTCATTATTAATAGCTATAAGATTTATGTGACAGAATTGTATCTTCGGTAGATAATCAATTGAGGATCTTGATTACTAATATGTTTATTAAGTTTTGTTTATGAAGAAAATCCCTTTGAGTGAAACTATAAGAAGGTACCTACTCATTTTCATTTACTTGTTTTGTAGAGAGATAAATTGTTACAATTTCTTCTATTTACGTGTCATTTTTAGTTCTTAAGGTTACACTAGTCGAAATTCTTCCATACTAACGTAGTCTAGAGATTACTCCGCTGTTTAACGATGTACGTTCAAAACAAAAAAAATATATCAATTTGTCTCATCATTATCTAGTCCTGTATGGAAACCGAAATGTAAAAAAAAAATATTTGAAAGTTATGAGCGTCGAAAGTTCCATATTTAAACACTAATTTTAACGCATCTTTGGGCGGAAATTATATACTAAAGAAGGAAAATTGCAAAACGGCCTCTATACCTACAGGGATAGATTAGTAATTCAACAATGCAAATAATTTTATTCTATAATAGTTATTTATGCTACAAGTGCGGCAGGTAGGTGATTTCCGATGAGTGGCATTTTTATTCACGAGCGAGCGAAGCGAGTGTGTGGATAAATCGACACGAGTCGGAAATCATCTTACGTACGTGCATCATACAACATTTTACTATGCATTGTGCGAGGAAATAAATAAATTAATAAAATGAAATTAATAAAATGTCGGGCTTATTCAAGCGCGTTCAGCATATCCACAGATTAACTAATAGTTTCTCGGGCATATCTACTGCGCATGTGCGAATACCTGTCACATCGTAACGCAATAAGGCACTAGCAAAATATAAGTTCTGCCAAACATATTTAATAAATATTTAGAATTAATTAATTGATCAAAATCTAAATCTAGAGTAATTAAAAACGCCTAAAATAAAGTATTAGTTTTATTTTACCTTTTATATGAATGATAATCTGTACATAACTAATTTTTAAAACTTTTCTCAAATAATAAAAACTCTTTGCGTCGGGCTGACGTTGGAGTTGAAAAATAAAAAAATACAGGAAAGTAAAAAGGCACTAGTAAAAAAAAGTGACACTTTCCGCACAGTTTGGCTGCTTGGAAAACCGCTCTTTTCGAGGACATGCATTGTAAATATACTTTGACTTGTTTTTTCATGATATCTAGACTCCCAAAGTGCTGTTTATAAATATTTCGCACGCTCGTTTTCGTCCTAAATAATTATCCATTTCGATACAAATTTGCAAAAGTGCTAATTCGTACGCGAACTAGCTTCTTACTGCTCATCACAGCATCTATTTCTTTCGCAAGTGTTGTTGGATAAGATAGCATGTATTTTAACCCCGCGCACAAAAAAGTTCGTGCCGTCGACTAGTTCAACCTTAACATAGCTGGTAAGCAAAATTTAACAGTTGCATCTTGTTATAGTTCGTCGATACTGTAAATAGACTAGATAAGTAGGTAATTTGATAAGAAGCAATCCAATCGTATCATTATCGTCTCAATCACGTCCAGAGTATACCTAGTCTATACAAGTAAATCCAGGTCAGTTTTTATATCTGCCGATTTTCCTAGTTTAGTACGGCTTTTAATTAGATACTTCTGTAAGCTGTAAGCTTTTTAAGTTGACATGGTCACAATCATTAGAATTAATATTTGTTTCGGGATATTTACCTCTCAACAAAAATCAAAATATACATGGTAAATATCCCGAAACAAATATTAATTCTACAGCTGTAAGCTATTTACGTCTTTTGAATGTAAGTCTTTCGTTACTTACTCTATATAGAATAGAATTTAAAATCTTATTCTATTATAGATAGGGACATTATCGTAGGCCATCTCTTAGGTTGCCAATGTCCATGTTTTTTTAACCCCCGCCGGAAAACTGTGTATCTGTATGTCTGTCTGTTGCATCATAGCGTCCAAACGGGTGAACCGATTTTGATTTAGTTTTTTTTGTTTAAAAGATCACGAGATAATCGAGAGATTTCTTAGCTATGTTTGAATAAAATCAGTTTTTTGTTTTATTATTCAGCCTATTCTGTCCCACTGCAGGACAAAGGCCTCCCCTTCTTCCTGCCAATCCTCTCAGTTTAGGGTAATAAAATCGGTTCAACCGTTCAAAAGTTATGGGCGTTTTACTGTTTGAATCGGGAAGTTTTCGCAAGATATCGTGTCATAATTACGTGTTCAATAGATTGTCGATCGAAGCGTATCTACTACGTACTAGAAAAATTATGTAGAATGAAATTAAAATATGTCAGGGGTTTTTTAAATTTTGAAATTTTACTTGTATCAGTGATCGAATATTGAAAATACATTACATCATACATCATCAGCCTATTAATGTTCCCACTGCTGGGACACGGGCCTCCTCTCTGTGAGAGGCAATGGGCCATAATCCACCACGCGGGCCTATCGCGGGTTGTCATGGGGGTCGCGGGTTGTCGGGATGTCACATGTCTTCTAATTTTTGGTTCTAGGACATGTCGGTTTCCTCACAATGTTTTCCTTCACCGTTTTGAGAGCAGTGGTGATGAAATAATTTACACAAAGTAAAGGGCCTGCCTGGGCTCGAACCCACGACCTACAACTTGTAAGTCGCGGCCAATACCACGGGGCCACCACTGCTCGACATACATTATATAAATTTCGAATAGAACATACATTATCATGAGTCAGTGTTATTGTGATTGGTTCTTTAAAAATCTTCAGGATACTGTTTCCAAATAAAAATTCAATCTGATCGTTTTGGTTACTGAACTGACCTAAATTTTCTGGGCGTTAATTAAAATGACTGATAAATTATATCTGTTACTAGCTGACCCAGCAAACTTTGTTTTGCCATAAAAAGACCAAACATTTACCTATGTACCCTACCTACCCTACCCTACCCTACACTACCCTACCCTTCCCTACCCTACCCTACCCGACCCTACACTAACCTACACTACCCTACCCTACACTACCCTACCCTACCCTACACTACCTTACACTACCCTACCCTACACTACCCTACACTACCCTACCCTACTCGACCCTACCCGACCCTTCTACCCTACCTATCCTACTCTACCTACCCCACATACATGATTCAGCGCACGCAATGGAAGCTCTCAAAAAGGAAAATTATTGCCCGTTTTTGCAACACTTTTCATTTATGCTTAGCTCCTATTGGTCGCAACGTGATGTTATATAGCCTATAGCCTTCCTCGATAAATGGACTATCCAACACAAAAATAATTTTTCAATTCCAACCAGTAGTTCCTGAGATTAGCGCGTTCAAACAAACAAACTCTTCAGCTTTATAATATTATAAGTATATAAGTATAAGTATATAAGTATAGATATTGTTGTTGTTGTTGTATTGCTGTCTGTTATTTTGTTTCTGTCTGTTATATTTGGTTCCTATTATTGGAACCAAATATAACAGCTCACAATGTTTAGGACCCATTAATATGTATTAATGCTAATTTTTATCCGTGGTGCTAGGCAACTGGGCTTATCCCAGTTGTATATGACCCTTTGTGCCTATTGGCCTTGTTTGTTCTGTCTCCTGCTTGATATGGAAGGAAGTGGAAATTTACATTTTCCTACTCCCCCGTTATTCTTTTCTGATTAATTTCGTTGCGGGATCCAAGACAGTTAAATTCATTCTGCGGGACTTCGTCGAGCTTCATTGCCTCGGCGCTTTTCTGGTGGTCGCCACTGTTGATTCTGGCTTTCAGGAGTTGCAGTGGTTTGGGAATAGTGCGGTGGGATTGTCACAAAAAAAAAAGCATATTAATAAAAATAATTTAATTAATAATCTCTAAATCATCATTCATAATCGTCTATTTTGTTGTTATTTAATTGTCTAATACCATTAATACTATACTGCTCCTTCGGCCAACAAAGTACACGCTTTCCTACTTGCAATAGTACTTCTCCTTCACGGCAGTGGATTGGGAAAGACCATGATGGGAAGGACTGCGCAGCGTTTGTGAAGATTATCACTAACAACGTCAACGCCAGCCAGGCTACTCGTACAATGTTCATCTGAAAAAGAAAAAAATGAGACTTTTAATAACACGGTCTTTTGCTGCAGTTGGGTGCGGAGGATAAAAGAAACCGGCCAAGTGCGAGTCGAACTCGCGCACGAAGGGTTCTGTACCATTATCGCAAAAAAACTAAAAATTATAAACTGTTAAAATTTGTTGTTATAGCGGCAACAGAAATACATCATCTGTGAAAATTTCAACTGTCTAGCTATCACGGTTTATGAGATACAGCCTGGTGACAGACGGACAGACAGACAGACGGAACGCGGGGCCTTAGTAATAGGGTTCCCGTTTTTACCTTTCGGTACGGAACCCTAAAAAATCGCACACAGTTTATCTGAAGGTTATACAAATAAATGAGTAGTGCTCATGCGCGTTGCGGGAATCGAACCCAAGACCTGTAGCGCAGCCAGTCACCAAGACTTTAAAGAGATTTAAAAGAAACTGTTTTTTTTTCGTTAATTAATAATACTTAATATAAATTGGGTAAATATCATCAAATTCAATTATATTCGAATTAACTAAGTTTTCAAGTACGTATTTTTATGGGCAATAAGATAAGATAGAGTTCAAGGTTATGTTATGAAGATTAAAAGTGAATTAGTAATAATATGTAGAACATTATCTTAGTACAGTCAAATAAAAAAGTCGATGACCATTTCAGTTTATATCATACTAGCTAACCCCCGCGGCTTCGCTCCCGTCAAAATTATAGCCAATGTTACTCGAGAATAATGTAGCTTTCCATAGGTGAAAGATTTTTTTTAATCGGTCGAGTTGTTTCAGAGCCTATTCGGTACAAATAACAAAAAAATCTTTCCTCTTTATAATATTGGTTTAGATTACCCGGCTGCAAGGAAAGGGTTATGTTTTTCGCGCGTAACTTGTATGTACAATGTTTGTATGTATGTATTATACTTTATGGTTTATTCCCATCGGCCACCCCCAAGTTGCCACCCCGGTGGCCGATGGGAATGATTTAGTGAAATTTCCTACCTTCCTTTATTCCCATCTGCCACCGGGGTGGCGGATGGCACTAACTAGTGGCGTTTGCCGATTTATTCCCATCTGCCACCTTCATAAGTTTAGTCAGGTGGTTGATTCTCATGACCGTAAAACGGGGTGAATAGAAAAAATATCAAGAAAGTATTTAAGGTTCATATTTGACTATTTTTCCGTGATCAGCCCTGTTGCGTCTGCAATTTTTTTTTTTTTAATCATTTTTTTTTCTTATGTGCGGGTGAAATAAAAACAGAATTCTATAATATGGGGACCACACCTTGAGTCAGACTTCCAAAAACCAAAATTGAAGTAGGTAAGGCAATGCAAGGCGCGCATTTAGTTAGAAATTTAGATGATATTATTAAGTTATCAGGGCCAGCACCAGTTGGATCCAAGTAACAAAGTAAACCGGTCACAGCATCAACATTCACTTTTATGTGACAAATGTCATGAGAATCGCCCACCACCCCGGTGGCAGATGGGAATAAAGAAAGGTGGCAGATTTCACTAAATAAGTCCCATCGACCACCGGGGTGGCAAACGCCACTAGTTAGTGCCATCCGCCACCCCGGTGGCAGATGGGAATAAAGGATGGTAGGAAATTTCACTAAATCATTCCCATCGGCCACCGGGGTGGCAACTGGGGGGTGGCCGATGGGAATAAACCTACTTTATACCTCATATTTTTCAAACCGCATACCGGCTTTTTATAATTAAGACGTCGTTAGATAGGTATTGACCGCCCAAGTGTTCATAAAGGGACGTTAAAAAAAGAAACATGGCGGCTTTTGGGCGCCATATTGTGGGGTTCGAATATTTTTTTCTGCCAAACCTATCAAGTTGGCTATCAAAACAGAGGATGTTTAGAGAGGATTACAAAAATATAAACCACTTATTTAATAAAAGTCATTCGAAATAAAATATAACTAGAAAGTGTTAAAAAAAACCCGACTGCTTAAGCGAACTAAAAAAATGTAAACGAGAAGTAAATCATGCTGTGCAGTCGGAGGATGTTTATAATTTTGGTCAGCCAGCTCGCGAATATGCGTCTCCCGAAGTCCCGACAGCACAGCATAATTTTCTCCTTGTTTACTGCTTTTTAGTTCGCTTAAGCAGTCGAGATTTTTGATTTTATTAATTAAAACATTATTATTGCGTTATTATTATTTTATTATGACAAAAAAATTCATAAGTTCTTAAGAGTTTTGTTTTGTTTAAGAGACTAGAACAAAGTCTCTCATAATCAAAAAACAGGAGTATTGCGAGCGAACATGTTTTATTATTTACTAGCTGTTCCCCGCGGCTTCGGTCCCGTGGACCACCCCACAGGACCTGTTTTCGGGATTAAAAAATAGCCTATGTCACTCAGGAATAATGTAGCTTTCTATTGGTGAAAGAATTTTTTAAATCGGTTCAGTAGTTTCGGAACCTATTCGGTACAAACAAACAAACAAAAAAATCTTTCTTCTTTATAATATTGGAATAGACTAGCGGCAGACTCGCGGTTTCTCCCGCGTTAGTCCTGTTCCCGTAGGAATACAGGGATAAAAAGTAGCCTATGTCACCCGGGGATAGTGTAGCTTCCCAACGCGACGGTGAAAGAATTTTTGAAATCGGTCCAGTAGTTTTTAAGTTTATTCATTACATACAAAAATACAACATACAAAAGTACAAATCTTTCCTCTAAAATATTAGTATAGATTTATTTATTTAAACTTTATGTACAATAGTATTACACAGCGGACTTAATGCCACAAGGCATTCTCTACCAGTCAACCTTTGGGTTCAATAGGACAACGTTGTGAAAGGGTACGAAGCAATATCGAATATTGCTTTATACCCTTTCACAACGTTGTCCTATTGAACCTAAAGGTTGACTGGTAGAGAATGCCTTGTGTTATTAAGTCCGCATATGTACTACTATTGTAGGTACATAAAGTTTAAATAAATAAATCTATACTAATATTATAAAGAGGAAAGATTTGTATTTATTTATGTTGTATTTTGTATGTAATGAATAAACTTAAAAACTACTGGATCGATTTCAAAAATTCTGTCACCGTTGGGAAGCTACACTATCCCCGGGTGACATAGGCTACTTGTTATCCCTGTATTCCCACGGGAACGGGAACTACGCGGGTGAAACCACGAGTCTTCCGCTAGTAAATAATAAATCAAGTTCACTCGCAATACTCCTGCAGCCTAATTGTGTAAGTTAATTCGGCAAAGGAAACAATCTGTTACACACACATACACAAAGAAGTTGAATATTTATTCAACTTCTTTCGTTTTCAGAGTGTATGTGTGTGTTTTTGGGAAAGAAACAGATTGTTTCCTTTGCCGAATTAACTTACACAATTAGGCTGCTGAATTCCTGATTATGAGAGACTTGTTCTAGTCTCTTAAACAAAACAAAACTCTTAAAGAATTTTATGTATTTTATTTGTCAGTCAGTTGTGTCATAATAAAGTAATAATAACACAATAATAATGCTTTAATTAATAAAATGAAAAATCACGACTGCTTAAGCGAACTAAAAAGATGTAAACAAGAAGAAAATTATGCTGTGCTGTCGGGACACGCATATTCGCGAGCTGGCTGACCAAAATGATGGCACAGCATGATTTACTTCTCGTTTAGGTACATCTTTTCGCTTAAGCAGTCTGGTTTTTTTATTTTTATTTAACACATCTTAGATATGTTTTTTTTTCAAATGACCGTATTAAATAATTGGTATGTATTTTTGTGATCACCTCTAAAAATCCTTTGTTTTGATACCCCAAGTTGATAGGTTGGGAAGAAAAATATTCGAAACCCACAATATAGCGGCCAAAATCCGCTAAATATTCGAACCCCACAATATAGCGGCCAAAATCCGCTAAATATTCGAACCCCACAATATAGCGGCCAAAATCCGCTAAATATTCGAACCCCAAAATATAGCGGCCAAAATCCGCTAAATATTCGAACCCCACAATATAGTGGCCAAAATCCGCTAAATATTCGAACCCCACAATATAGCGGCCAAAATCCGCTAAATATTCGAACCCCACAATATAGCGGCCAAATCCGCTAAATATTCGAACCCCACAATATAGCGGCCAAAAGCCGCTAAATATTCGAACCCCACAATATAGCGGCCAAAATCCGCTAAATATTCGAACCCCACAATATAGCGGCCAAAATCCGCTAAATATTCGAACCCCACAATATAGCGGCCAAAATCCGCTAAATATTCGAACCCCAAAATATAGCGGCCAAAATCCGCTAAATATTCGAACCCCACAATATAGTGGCCAAAATCCGCTAAATATTCGGACCCCACAATATAGCGGCCAAAATCCGCTAAATATTCGAACCCCACAATATAGCGACCAAAATCCGCTAAATATTCGGACTCCACAATATAGCGGCCAAAATCCGCTAAATATTCGAACCCCACAATATAGCGGCCAAAATCCGCTAAATTTCTTTTTTTTAACGTCACTTATGGGAGCACTTGGGCAGTCAAGACCAATAACGGTGTTAATTAATTAATTGTAAAAATCAGTTCAGCGGTTTTAAAGGTATGAGGTAATAAAGAATAATACATACATACAAACATTGTACATACAAGTTACGCGCGAAAAACATTACCCTTGCCTTGCAGCCGGGTAATTAATAGTATATAAACTGAAATGGTCATTGACTTTTTTATCTGACTGTACTAAGATAATGTTCTACATAATATTACTAATTCACTTTTAATCATCATAACATAACCTTGAACTCTTTTAACGTATCTTATCCATACGAATATTATAAATTTATTTCTTCATAACTAACATAGCATATGTAAATCAAATAATGTTTTGCAAACAAAACTGTTCAATATTGATATTTTGGTATCGAGCGGGGGCGCACGGCCAGTACTGCGTTAATATTGGGGCTAGGGCTTGCAAAATCCGTTCATTTTTACTATCCGGATAATACGAATATTATTATTTTGCCATCCGGAGTATCCGGATATTGCGGATAATACGGTTATTTTTTTAAGTTTTTGTTGTAAGTGAAACTAATAAGCTTTTATAACACGTTTTGATCAGTCTCTCATAGCGTCCGACCGAAACCGAAACCGAATTTCGGCAATTTTCTCTGTTTCAACCGAAACCGAAACTTCCTTACAAGGATCATGTTTTGAGGGAAAAATAAAGAAAACGTTATTACAATCAGGTACTTGCCACTTAAATACCTTGGTAATAAGTATTAAAATTAATTTTGAAACTCTGAATCCTTAATATTATTACAACTAAAGAACTATACTAAATACCAAGTACCTGGCACTAATGTTTGTTTAGGTAAGTGAACTGTTTTTTTTATGTGATTTACTTAAAATATTGGTATGGTTTACTATGTCTTTGTCATTTTGCTTGAGAGAATAGTGTCCGACTGAAAGCTCGGTTTTGGTTTCGGTCGTAGTTTCGGCAGTTTTGCCGCCGAAACCGAAACTCGAACGAAACCAAAACTGAGCTTTCTGTCGGACACTATTCTCTCAAAAATAGTATGGTAAAATGACATATTTATGTCATTTTACCGATTATTTCTGAGACTCATCATTGTGAATGTGATATTCTTCTTTTGAGTGATACCAGAAGTTTATTACTGATTATGCTATCTTTTTGCGATAGTTTCTGAATCATCTTAACGCTGTGTCAGCAGCCAGTGAGTTTGCATCTCCTTCAAAGATCGCTTCTACCGTAGCTTTAAATATATTAAGGCTAGGCAGCCAGCGGCTTCGCCCGCGTGAATGCTGAAAATTATACCAAGGGAACATATTCCCGGGATAAAAGTATCATATGTGCTATTCCAGACTATAATCTATCTCTGTGCCAAACATCATCCACAGCTGTCCAGCCGTTTGAGCGTGAAGAAGTAACAAACATACAAAAAAACACACACTGGCTCTAAAATTTTCGCCTTTATAATATTAGTGTGATTTAAAAGAGAAATACCACTGGAAGAGGTATCTTGGATTCGCGACTTGGGTGTAATTATGGATTGCCAACTTAAGTTTAGACACCATATAGATAATATAGCTCAGAAAGCCTCGCGTCTTTCGGGTTTTGTAACGCGACAACTTAAGGAATTTCGGGATCCAAAAGTCACAATACCAGTTTTTAATTGCATCGTTCGCAGTGTGTTGGAGTATGGAAGTCAAGTATGGAATCCTACTTATGAGGTCTACTCTAATAAATTAGAACGAGTTCTACAACGTTTTCTGTATCAACTGTCCTATGTTAATAACCAATGTAGAAACCTGAAATCCTATGGATCAAGGTTGGAATATTTCGGCATGACTACTTTATGCAATAGAAGAAAAGCTGGAGCTTTCCGAGGAACAGGCGTGATCAAAGTCAGCTCTGCCTGCATAGCAGTAGAACGGCACTTATGCGCAGAAGTGTTTTTTGCATGGCTCCAATTGTTTATAATAAGCTACCCAAAAGTTGGAGGGACCTTAATAATGTGCAACTGAAGAAACAATTAAAGTCGTTTCTAAGTACCAGGGCTTACTATAGTATTAGCGAATTTCTGGCAGAATCTTTTATTTTGACATAGATTGTTATTACTATTTTTGACAATAATTGTTTTTGATTATTTTTTTACAGGTTTTGACATACATTGTTTTTAATTTATTTTTTCTAAAATTGATTGATTTTTTGCCATAGATTTGACATATTACATTAGACATATATTTTTTGACATTGTTAATTTTTACTGTTGACATTTGAAATTATATTTACATAGATTTGACATTTGCTTATTATTTTTAGTATTGTTATTTCTATTTCTTTTTACTGTTGACATTTGAAATTATTTTACATAGATTTGACATTTGCTTAATATTTTTGATATTGTTATTATTTATTTTTCTTTTACTGTTGACATTTGGAATTATTTTTACATAGATTTGACGTTTGCTTGATATTTTTGACATTTTTATTATATATTTTTTTTGTTTTCTTTTTACTGTTGACATTTGGAATTATTTTATTTTTAAATTCATAAGAGGAATTAATTATTATCATTTTTTTTTTTTTATAATATTTGCACGCCATAGTATGGCAAACATGGCTGAACCTTTGTTTTTTTTTTGTCATCCTGCATGCAAGTGTAATGATTTGTTTTATGTATACACATGTTTGGGCAAATAAATATATCTTATCTTATCTTATCTTATCTGGGGATATTGTTTACTTGTTCAAGCTGATCAATGCCCACGTAGATTGTGAGAGCTTACTGGGGAGAATTCAACTTGCTGTTCCACGCCAGAGCAGTCGTTTATGCAATAGGCTTACTTTTGTGATGCCTCATTGCAGAACAAATATAAAACAACATGCTCCTTTTTATAGAATGTTGTCCAGCTGCAATGGTGTGAGACAGCATTTTGATATCTTCTGTGGGACCTTAGCATCAGCCAAAATTAAAATTAAGACGAGCCTGTGCGGCCATTCGACTAATAATTAATAATTGGTCTAATGGCTGCATATTACTGTTAAGCTTATTTATATTTTTTAACTAGCTCTTATATTGTGCATGCTGTGTTCACTATTTTAGGGCATGCAGTTTCATGTATTTTGATTTTATGTTTTTGTTTTTTTTCTTATGTAATATTGTATTGCCCGATTTGTGAACCAACAATTAAAAAAAAAAAAAAAAAAATACAACTTTCCGTAACATCCAGAAAATCCGGTTAGTGATGCAAGTAAAATCCGGATTTGGGAAGCGGCGGATATCCGGATAATACGTTTATCCGGATATCCGTATTGCAAGCCCTAATTGGGGCGTATATAGCGCCTTAATAATTACTATGACTAGACCGTGACTGACCGTGAATGTGTTTAGATGTAAGCTATTTAGTCTGACTTAAATATTGGTTACGAACTTTTCTTTTAAAAAAAACCTGAAGTCGGTGTACCTGTTTTCGTTTCTTTATTTTCGCCGACTTCCGAAAATGAAGTTATTTTTCACTTTGTAGTGTTTAAATTTGGAAGTCGGTTGTATTTTTTTGTAAGGAGGTTTTTTTATTTATCACTTTTTATTTGTGGTACATAATGGAACAGTTCTATAGGCTAGGTACCTATAATGCCCAAAGTGATGCCAGACATGAAAAAAACATGAAACATAATCATAACCGGTGACATGAGAGTACCTATACAAGGGTGAATTGTTCACACCTGCGTACCCCTTTAGAGCGTACCAGTGTGAACAGTTCTGTTATGTTATTAAACGGTGTAAACAATAAACAAACGTGCGATTGCAGCTATCCCGAGTGATTTGCCGTCATTTATTGAAGAGTTCTGATTTATATCGCCGAAGTTCTTCATCAGATCTTGATGAAATTTAAATGGGACCACATGACAAGCACCAGCTTTTAAATACAAAATCAAAATCGGTCCACCTAATACAAAGTTCTACACGTAAAAAAAAATACAGTCGAAGGGAAGTCGGTTAAAAAGGTAACGCGTTCCAGAGCTTTATTGTTGAGACAGCGTATGAATCGGACATATACCCGGTCCGGTGTAAAGGAATTTAGAGGAGTAGATTATTGAAAGCTCGAAGGTTAAGACTGTGAGAACTGCCCAACACTTTGAAATAAGTTTTTAGATAATCGGGAGCACAAGGATCGCTCATAATAGTGTAGAGCAAGCAGAGAGATCTGAGGGAGCTCCTGAGTCGGATAGGCAGCCATTTAAGCTGAGAACGGTAGGAAGAAATGTGATCGTATTTACGAAGGCCAAAAACAAAGCGAATAGATACAAGTGTTGAGAAGTCGATCCAATTTATTTAGAAGTTCTTGGGATGGATCAGGATAACAAACATCAGTATAGTCGATAATGGGAAGCACTAGTGACTGGACCAAAGTGGCATAAGTTGGCCAGTGTTCACATTTCTCAAATAGTACGAACTAGGTACCAATGAGGATGGCCTGACATTTCTCGTCGTTAACAGAAACCCCAAAGAACAATGGCGAAATGTTAGCTGACTTAAATTTGAGCGTCTGAAAGTGAGTTATATACGAAAGACATTCTATTAATTGTCTACGTTTTTTAAAGTATAATTAGGTTGGTCCAAAACGGATAAAAAATCATAATAAATAATAAGATATTTGATTTTTTTGTTAATTTCTTTAGTTGTTGCCATTATATATTTTATCTGCTAAGTGACAAGTAGTAACTATATTAAGTAATAATATGATTATTGTATTTATTGCAGTAAATGAGTTAACAATATAGTTAGTCTAAGTGTAGATTTTCCTTGCAGGTAGGTAAGAATATTGTAGTGTAGTAGAAATAAATGAATTACTTTTAATAAATGATTGGCAAAAAAACAAGTATCCAAGTCAAAAAAAATATAGCTTGGTTGTTGACGACAACCTTTTGATACAAGTCAAAACTCAATATACTCTTTGCAAAGAGTATAATATACATTTCATGCTGAAATAACTACGTAAGGGAAATACTAATGCGATATTCCCGAAATTATAATATTACCTATTAAACACATTATTAAAAGTTACCCAGACATAACCTACTAAAGTTTATGACTGAATAACTATTATTCTCGAACAAAAATTCTTGCACAAACTAATTTAGAACATCACCCTTAGTTAAACCAGATATTTTTCATTTAATGACTTAGGAATTTAATCTCAGCTAAAACAATGTATGGGCACCTGCCATTATTCTTTGCCAGACCATTCACTGACAGTTCAAAGAATAGCAATGAGTAATGAAATGCAAAAGTCAAGGTTGGCAGGTCATCAGTGTACAGATGCGATAATATATAGATGCAATGCGAGATACTTTAATTCAATGTCAAAGTCAAAGCCATTTTTACCCGACTGCCGAAGGAGGGTAATGTGTTTATCAGTCTATGTATGTATGTATGTTTGTTCCTATGTGGCGTTCCAGAGACCAAACGCGTTGGCCGATTTTGATGATTCATACGTCAAACGATGCGTCTTAATCCTGCGAGTGTCATAGGCGACATTAAAATTGGATTATAGAAAAATGGCGGCTTTTGGGTGCCATATTGTGGGGGCCCAAATTTTTTTTTCTTCCAAACCCATCGTGTGGGGTATCAAAATAAAGGGTTTTAAGAGGTGATTTCAAAAATATATAACACTTATATGTTTAAATGTATCTAATTCGAAAAAAACTAACTAAAATGTTATAAATAAAAAAACTTGATTCAAAAAATCAAAAAACCCGACTGCTTCAAAAGCGAACTAAAAAGTCGTAAACAAGGAAAAAATCATGCTGTGCAGGCGGAGGATACACCAGATTTTGGTCAGCCAGCCCGCGAATATGTATCCTCCGACTGCATAGCATGATTTTTTCCTTGTTTACGACTTTTTAGTTCGCTTTTGAAGCAGTCGGGTTTTTTGATTTTTTGAATTAAGTTTTTTTATTTATAACATTTTAGTTAGTTTTTATTATTATTAGCACAATTACACATTTCGCCATAAATTAGCATGCAAATATTAAGATATTAGTTAAGGCGCTTACAATATGCAGATCTCTATTAATCTTTATACAATATTAACACGTTATTTTTATTAAGTATTCACATTCAAGCTATTATTCTACAAATTAGATTTTACTAGGTATTTAACCTGTTAAGTTTAATAAACTCATCAAATCACGTAATTTACTTACTAAAAGAGACTATGAAATTATATCATAAAAGGCAGTAGGTAGGAATGACAAAACTAACAACAAGATAATGTTTTTTTTAGAAATTCGTTTATAGAATAAAAACTGTGAGAAATGAGCCACTTTTGTAAAACTATACAGAATTAGCTGACCCCCGTTCTTGAGTTATAAAATTACAACGAAAAGTTGTATTGATTTTTAGGGATCCGTACCCAAAGGGTAAAAACGGGACCCTATTACTAAGACTCCGCGGTCCGTCTGTCTGTCTGTCTGTCTATCACCAGGCTGTATCTCATGAACCGCGATAGCTAGGCAGTTGAAATTTTCACAGATTATGTATTTCTGTTGCCGCTATAACAACAAATACTAAAAACAGAATAAAATAAATATTTAAGAGGGGCTCCCATACAACAAACGTATTATTTTGCCGTTTTTTTTGCGGTAATGGTACATGGAACCCTTCGTGCGCGAGTCCGACTCGCACTTGGCCGGTTTATTATATAAATAGATAATATAATATATAAAAATATTACTCACACATATATTTAATGATGCGTTGTAAAATTGTGTTAATTAAAAAAAGAGCGCACAATGACGAATGACAATAGTTATTTATGCTACAAGTGCGGAAGGTAGGTGATTTCCGATGAGTGGCATTTTTATTCACGAGCGAGCGAAGCCAGTGAGTGGATAAATCGACACAAGTCGGAAATCATCTTATGTACGTGTATCATACAACATTTTACTATGCATTGTGCGAGGAAATAAATAAATTAATAAAATGAAATTAATAAAATGGCGGGCTTATTCAAGCGCGTTCAGCATATCCACAGATTAACTAATAGTTCCTCGGGCATATCTACTGCGCATGTGCGAATAGCTGTCACATCGTAACGCATTAAGGCACAAGCAAAATATACGTTCTGCCATACATATTTAATGAATATTTAAAATTAATTTATTGAACAAAATCTAAATCTAGAGTAATTAAAAACGCCTAAAATAAAGTATTAGTTTTATTTTACCTTTTATATGAATGATAATCTGCACGTAACTAATTTTTAAAACTTTTCTCAAATAATAAACACTCTATGCGTCGGGCTGATTAAAAAAATACAGGAAAGTAAAAAGCACTAGTGAAAAAAAGTGACACTTTCCACACAGTTTGGCTGCTTGGAAAACCGCTCTTTTCGAGGACATGCATTGTAATAGTTATTTATGCTACAAGTGCGGAAGGTAGGTGATTGCCGAGGAGTGGCATTTTTATTCACGAGCGAGCGAAGCGAGTGAGTGGATAAATCGACACGAGTCGGAAATCATCTTACGAACGTGTATCATACAACATTTTACTATGCATTGTGCGAGGAAATAAATAAATAAATAAAATGGCGGGCTTATTCAAGCGCGTTCAGCATATCCACAGATTAACTAATAGTTACTCGGGCATATCTACTGCGCATGTGCGAATAGCTGTCACATCGTAACGCAATAAGGCACAAGCAAAATATACGTTCTGCCATACATATTTAATGAATATTTAAAATTAATTTATTGAACAAAATCTAAATCTAGAGTAATTAAAAACGCCTAAAATAAAGTATTAGTTTTATTTTACCTTTTATATGAATGATAATCTGCACGTAACTAATTTTTAAAACTTTTCTCAAATAATAAACACTCTATGCGTCGGGCTGATTAAAAAAATACAGGAAAGTAAAAAGCACTAGTGAAAAAAAGTGACACTTTCCACACAGTTTGGCTGCTTGGAAAACCGCTCTTTTCGAGGACATGCATTGTAATAGTTATTTATGCTACAAGTGCGGAAGGTAGGTGATTGCCGAGGAGTGGCATTTTTATTCACGAGCGAGCGAAGCGAGTGAGTGGATAAATCGACACGAGTCGGAAATCATCTTACGAACGTGTATCATACAACATTTTACTATGCATTGTGCGAGGAAATAAATAAATAAATAAAATGGCGGGCTTATTCAAGCGCGTTCAGCATATCCACAGATTAACTAATAGTTCCTCGGACATATCTACTGCGCATGTGCGAATAGCTGTCACATCGTAACGCAATAAGGCACGAGCAAAATATACGTTCTGCCAAACATATTTAATGAATATTTAAAACTAATTTATTGATCAACATCTAAATTTAGAGTAATTAAAAACATCTAAAATAAAGTATTAGTTTTATTTTACCTTTTATATTAATGATAATCTGTACATAACTAATTTTTAAAACTTTTCTCAAATAATAAAAACTCTATGCGTCGGGCTGACGTTGGAGTTAAAAATTAAAAATATACAGGAAAGTAAAAAGCACTAGTGAAAAAAAGTGACACTTTCCGCACAGTTTGGCTGCTTGGAAAACCGCTCTTTTCGAGGAAATGCATTGTAAAATTAATAACATAATATGCTATATTACATAGTTCAAATTGTATACTTAATATTGTGTAGTATGTAAAGAAAATATATAGTTTTAGCAAAGATATTATAATACTAGCATATAGATGTCTCATCCCATACAAAGAAACCTTGCCGACGTAACTAGCGTTTTTCATCTGATTGTACTGATTATTTTTGTAAATCGATCGCGTTCGGTTCCGTTATACAGCGATAGATAGATCACCATCTATATCCGTGGAACGGAACCGAACCGAACCGAAAAAAATAATCAGCATAATCAGTACAGTACGTCGGGACAGTTTCTTTGTATGAGATGAGACACTACTGGTTTTGGAACTTAGTATTTGGAACGAATTAAGTGGTTCAGTTTAGAATAATGTTAACATTACCTGCTTACAAAATGTTTATCTTAATTTGCATTGAACTTAATTAAGTACACATTATAACCGTAAATGTTTGTGAGGATGGATGGATGGATGTTTATTACTCTCTCACGCAAAAACTACTGAACGGATTTTGACGTAACTTTACTGAAATATAGGTAGCTTATACATCACACATAGGCTATATAATTAATAAAGATATTGGGAAAAGTACTAATACCACAAGGGTGGAGCCGTGGGCGGCAGCTCGTTCTTCATATTCAATTAAGGCGCAGATACCCCTCTATCGCTAATTTTAAAATGAGAATTTCGTCTAAACGACCAGTCGTAATTTTTTGAAAAATATAATTATGTTACCATAATGTAACATATTATATTTTTCAAAAAAGAAAAAAAGTGAGGAGCTCGTGGCTAAATAATAACAGCCGCACTGGTCGAACATCAAGGTTAAGCAACGCTTGACGAGGTCGGTCCGTGGATGGGTGACCATTTCAACATACCGAGTTTCCTCCATGCCTCGGAAAGCACGTTAAGCCGTTGGTCCCGGCTGTCATTTGAAGATCTTTGTTACGAGTAGTCAGAAGCTTGAGATCTGACACCAGTCTTGCCAAGGGGTATCGTGTTACCCAGTAACTGGGTTGTGGAGGTCAGATAGGCAGTCGCTCCATGTAAAGCACTGGTACTCAGCTCAATCCGGTAAGACTGGAAGCCGACTCCAACAACAATTGGCAAAAGGCTAGTCAGATGATGAGACCGTGTTCTTAATAATTTGATTAAAGAAAATTTTGAGTTTTATTCGTATAAAATAGTGTAAATAATTGGTGATATTATGTCAAACACGGCAATCGCACCGAAACCGCTGGGCGCATTTTAATGAAATTGACTTAATTATCTACATTTTCATCTAAGGCTTCTTTAAAGTCATAGAATAATAAGGAAAGTACTAATAACTACTGAATTTTGGCTCGCGCGGGTGTGAAACCAGTGGGCGTTTTGTTCCCTCAAGGTCGTTCGGTCGTCGTCTAAAGACGGTACCCTGACCAAAAAATCGGCATGAGATATGAGCGTTCCTATTGGTCTAGCGGCACTGGTGGCGCATGAATTACAGTAATGAATACGCCCAGATTTTAGAATAAAATCTTTATAAAATCGAATTTTGGTCTTTTGAAAAAAATAATTCTACAAAAATGTTCGTTATTAAATTGTCTATCCATTAGTGTTAGTACAAAAAATAATCAATGAACACTTTACGAGGAGATGCATAATATCAATAATTATTTCTCATTTTTATGTTTTTTTGGAAGTAGATTAGTGAAATACATACAACATTTAAAAAAAAACTAAATCTACCATTTTAGAATCAATAATATATAGAAATTTAATGTATTTTTATTAATTGATATTTCTTTTTAAATAACGAGTAGATAGCTCCTAAAAACAGCACAAAAAACGGCTTGCGCGGCGTTTTGCTCGGGGTACCGCCTTAAGTATTAACTATTTATTTAAAAATCTGTCTTCGGAAGCGTATTTACTCAAGTTTACACTAGTCGAAAATTCTTCCATACAAACGTAGTCTGGCGATAACTCCACTGTTTGACGATGTACGTTCCAAATAAAAAATGATATCAATTTGTCTCATCATTATCTAGTCATGTATGGAAACATAAAAGCAAAAAAAATATATATATTTGAAAGTTATGAGCGTCGAAAGTTACATATTTCAACACTAATTTTAACGCCTCTTTGGGCGGAAATAAATACCATAAGAAAAAGGAAAATTGCAAAACGGCCTCCATACAGGGATAGATAAGTAATTCAACAATGCAAATATTTATATTTTGAAAGTATACATTTAGTCGTTTTTTCATGATATCTAGACTCCCAAAGGTCTGATTATAAAATTTCGCGCGCTCGTTTTCATCCTAAATCATCATCCATTTCGATACAAATTTGCAAAAGTGCTAATTCGTACGCGAACTTGCTTCTTACTGCTCATCACAGCATATCTCTTTCGCACGTGTTGTCGGATGAGATAGCATGCATTTTAACCTCGCGCACAAAATAGTTCGTGCCGTCGACTAGGGGAACCTTAAGCTTAGTTTGCTTGTAACATGGATACCCTAATTTATAATATGATATATGTAGATGAACTAAAAGTTATAGACCTTTTTCAAGATAAATAATGTAGTTAGAAGAGGTATTTGTGTCGGCTTTTTTTTTTACATTTTACTTGTTCTCAAACTCAACATTAGCCTGAAAACCTGTAAAACTATGGCAGTAGGGTTTGTTATGTTATTTACTTAAACGGCTCTAAGTTTATACTAAATGCATTTTTTTATTCTAAGTAAGCTTAAGGCGCTATATACGCCCCAATGTTAACGCAGTGCTGGCCGAGCGTTCGCTCGATGACAAAATATCAATATTGAACCTCCTTTTGAACAGTTTTGATTGCAAAATATTATTTTCACCTCAGCACCTCAAACAAGCAGGTTTTGCTGCTTAAAGACAGTGAGCAAAATTCGATTTTGCTGCGAGCGTGAGACAAAGTAACTTTTTAATTATTTTTTTTTAAATGCCGAGTCAGTGCTGGGTCTACTCACAACATTCGAAAGATTTGAACTTCACTTTGTTCTGTCACTTTCACTTCGATACGAAAAGAGCGAGAGATAGAAACAAGTCGATTCGAAGTTCGATTTTCAAATTCCATATATAATAGGCTCAAAAAAGAAACCAACAATAAAACGTTCGGAAACACGTCATCTATAAAATTTCAAATCAAGGTTTAAAAGTAATTATTATACTTTTCTCTTAATAATCGAATTATATTTTTTTATAATCAAATAAAGAGATGAAGTAAAAAATACGAAGTTTATCATGTATCTACATAATTATTTAAAGTTTTAACAATCTTTATTGTGACAGAATAATTTAGTAATAGTGCAATTTCCGAACGCATCTTTAAAAAATAGCGGGCTTTAAATTTTTATTGTTTTCTTCTTCTGTTCGCTAGCTACAAAGTGCGATACACGTTGGATATTATTAAAATAATAATAAATAAATATGAGTGAATCCAGTGATGATGTCTGCAATTTAACACCGGAAGAATTGAAGCAGTATGTAAAAAGCGAATCAGTGTATACTCAAACTGAAGTCGCTAAAACAACAATATCGGTTCCATTGGTTCCAAACAAAACTGGTAGGTACTTTTAATTTGCAAAACTGCAATAATTTTACTTTTAACTTTTAATTTTTACAAATATACATGTGGTTTAAATATTACCAAGTTGTATTTTTTACCTTTAGATTATTTGTTCTCGCTGCTGAAGTGAAAAGTTGTATGTGCTACACGAGACCAAAGTTATTTGCATCTCGTGTCTTTAAATTTCTCGCTGCACTCAGGATTCTAACCTAGAATCACTCGCTACGCTCGTGATTCAAATATAGAATCCTTCGCTTACTCGGGATTCAAAATCAACACTCGCGGCAAAAACCAACTTTGCTCTCTTGTTGCACAAATAACTATTTCACATCAGCACCTCAAACAAGCAGGTTTTGCTGCTTAAAGACAGTGAGCAAAATTCGATTTTGCTGCGAGCGTGAGACAAAGTAACTTTTTAATTATTTTTTTTAAATGCCGAGTCAGTGCTGGGTCTACTCACAACATTCGAAAGATTTGAACTTCACTTTGTTCTGTCACTTTCACTTCGATACGAAAAGAGCGAGAGATAGAAACAAGTCGATTCGAAGTTCGATTTTCAAATTCCATATATAATAGGCTCAAAAAAGAAACCAACAATAAAACGTTCGGAAACACGTCATCTATAAAATTTCAAATCAAGGTTTAAAAGTAATTATTATACTTTTCTCTTAATAATCGAATTATATTTTTTTATAATCAAATAAAGAGATGAAGTAAAAAATACGAAGTTTATCATGTATCTACATAATTATTTAAAGTTTTAACAATCTTTATTGTGACAGAATAATTTAGTAATAGTGCAATTTCCGAACGCATCTTTAAAAAATAGCGGGCTTTAAATTTTTATTGTTTTCTTCTTCTGTTCGCTAGCTACAAAGTGCGATACACGTTGGATATTATTAAAATAATAATAAATAAATATGAGTGAATCCAGTGATGATGTCTGCAATTTAACACCGGAAGAATTGAAGCAGTATGTAAAAAGCGAATCAGTGAATACTCAAACTGAAGTCGCTAAAACAACAATATCGGTTCCATTGGTTCCAAACAAAACTGGTAAGTACTTTTAATTAGCAAAACTGCAATAATTTTACTTTTAACTTTTAATTTTTACAACATGTGGTTTAAATATTACCAAGTTGTATTTTTTACCTTTAGATTATTTGTTCTCGCTGCTGTAGTGAAAAGTTGTATGTGCTACACGAGACCAAAGTTATTTGCATCTCGTGTCTTTGAATCCCTCGCTGCACTCAGGATTCTAACCTAGAATCACTCGCTACGCTCGTGATTCAAATATAGAATCCTTCGCTTACTCGGGATTCAAAATCAACACTCGCGGCAAAAACCAACTTTGCTCTCTTGTTGCACAAATAACTATTGATTTACTTATGCTATTTAAAAATAAATTCCAGCCATCAATTTTTCTGTGTAAAAATATTTTTAGAATTTCCAAAAGTTGCGAAAAAATATCGTGTTGTTAATTATTTTTTTAAAGCAAAACTATTAGTTACACGAAAAACCTTGTGTTCAAAATTATGTACCTACATGAATCAATAATATTTTTTTTTTTTCAAACCTTTTAACCTAGCCGTGGTTAAAATTTCGATTATTTATGGGCCGTTGATTTTTGGCACGGGGAGGGTGGAGGGGGGTGGGGGGGGAAGTTTGGCTACATGCCAGTACCATCCCCACCATTCGGAGCCCTATGGTTATGGAGATATCCATGGTTATAGTTTTTAGGTTAGAATGAAATTTTCCATAGATGTCCATCGATTTAAGGGGCGCGGAGGGGGGAATGAAAAGGGGGTAGAGGGGCTACCTCACTGTACCATCCCCACCCCACGGAACCCCATGGTTATGGAGATATCCATGGTTTAAGTTTAAGATTACTATTTAAGCAACAAAGTCGACGGAGCCCCGCTGCGCGGGGCTCCTATTTCTGTCTGCAGGGTCTAAAGTAACCTAACATGAAGGAGATGACCTATCCGTGTCGGGGTGCCCTAAGTTCCCGAGCTCGCTTCGGTCGCTCTTGGACTATTTCTCATTGTTTTACCTCACGAAAAACACATAAAATTTCCGAGTCTTGAAAATTCGTAAATAGCTTTCTATTTATGAGTATTACCTACAAAATAAAAATGAACTGCCAAATCAACGGCCCATAATGGAAATTTTAGCCTTTACTAGACTGATAATATTCTTCTAAAATTTACTGTCTTTTTTTGAAACTATTTTTGAAAACACTATAAATACAGAATCAACCAATTTATTTGAAACCTACTTATTAATGGGAAATTATATGTGCGGCAACAAAAGTTTTCTTTAGCACCTGCAACCTAGCGTCTTTTTTTATATGTGGGCGACGAGTTAATAGAACAGCTTCAATTATATTAATTCATCATCTTTACTACTCCAACAGAATATCAAAAAACCAGCGTCAATTTACGAGCGTAAATTAATATGACTCCGAGCTACCGATAAATATATTTACTTCTGATTTGATAACTCAGCGACTAATGTTGTAAGTGAGCTACTTTATATATTTTAGAGATTCAACATCTGTCTGCTAATAAAATCAAATTCCAGCCTCAAAATTAGCAATCAAAGTTTTTCATTCAACAACTAAATTAATAAATCATATTCTTTTTTCGTGAAAGTTTGCAACACAAGCGCGGGAGTGTAGGTACCTGACGCTCGTTGGGAATCAGAGGGGCGCGACCGGCCATTTGCACCAATGAGCGAGCTCTATTCGGTGCGTGCAGCAACGAGTTCACGTGTATTTGTTTACATTAATGACACGATTAAGGAGTGCTCGTATTCTTATTTGAAAAACGTTTGTGATAGTGGTTATGATACGGATTTGTATCAAAGTATTTATTAAGCATGTTGTCTAATAATGAAGTCCGGGAGCTTAGGGCACCCCGACACGGATAGGTTAGGTTCGAAGGAGATGACGGGAGCTGAAGTGAGCGAGCAAAGCGAGCGAACTCAGCTCCCGTCATCTCCTTCATGTTAGGTTACTTTAGACCCTGCAGACAGAAATAGGAGCCCTGCGCAGCGGGGCTCCGTCGACTTTGTTTCGTTTCCCCCCCTCCCTTAAAACTTAAATATTTTGTTGCACTCGAAGAATTATTAGATTTACTTTTAGTTAACAGATAGTTATTCAGTAAAACAGTTAAGCTTTAAAGATCTAGCAGTATAGTATAATTCATTTATTTGATGAGCAAATTTAGTGTGCAATTCAGTATTTTTGGTAGTAATTTCGAATATTTTGATTGAAAAAAGGGGAATTACAGTTAAAGTATTAAATACCACCCTATTTTTTGTATGTTCATTTGGGTAGGTATAATAGTCAATTACTTATGGTAACATTATAAATAGATAGGCGAATACATGAAATTATAGCTTTTATTGACCATTATTTGATGACAATAATAAGGAAATTTTATGTTCAAATATAGTAGATTCACTCATCAATTACTTATGCTAAAGTATAAAAATAAAGGTGACTCTATGAAATTAGAGTACGTTGATATTATTTTATAGATGAAGTTGATACACTTATTAGAAGCTAGCAATGAGTAGACATATCACAAATTTAGTTGCTTAAGAATTATCACCATGTTGCGTCATATTAACAGTAGCTTGTTTTACAATATATGGTCGCTTATAAACCATTTATTAGACGCTAAAAGTTTGTCGCTGACCTATTAATTAATTAGACAACTAAATATATTTGCAGACGAGAATGACATTTTAAAGAAGCTGCCTTAATTAGCACCCCTTATTAATAGCTTATTTTAAACCGGAATATTTAATTTAATAAAAAAATACTGACCTTATAGAATTTCCAGGTTTAAATATTATTGGTAGCAAATAATATTCGAGTCCAGCGCAGAAATTAAATTATATTGGATAGTCCTAATATAAATTAATTTAAGTAGAGTTCAAACACACGCGCTCCACTCGAGCGAGCACTGTAGACGTGAGACCGACTGTCTGCGACGACGGACTTTTGTGCAATGGCGCGGGGCCGCGGGTCCGCGGGTCCGCGGGAAGTTCTGTACTCAGCGCTTTTATGTAGAGCTTATACTTCTATCACAAAATAAGTGAGCGGCGCGGCGGTGCGCCGCAGACAGAGGCCACTACGAACAAAGCGTCGTTTTGCACACACACATTGAATTGCATTTTTACAGGGAATATTGGGCAATAATGGACCGAGCTCAGTCGCTGCTGTCAAAGCAAGATCCACTACGTCATGTGATACTAAGGTAAGCCCCATGGCACATGTTCATAAAAGTGATGCTAAGTTTCGAAAAATCGGAGGCAAAAATTGGAATTGGCCGAAAGTTAAAAAAAAATTACCATTGCTGGTAAAAAAAAAATGAGTGGCACTTACGTCATTTGATACCGAGACGATACTTGTGGCATCAAATATTACTATATTGGTAGTTACAGAAAAATCTTGTCTGCCAGTTCTTGTGTGGTCGAAAGTGCTCGGCAGACTTTTTCAAAGGTATCGGTTCGGACCCCCAATCTACGTCATTTGATACAAAGATGAAATTTGTCGCAAATTTTAGGTATTACCTAATCCTATACTGAATTATTTACTAGTTTGCCGAAGATATTCTGGCCGAAACCCCTCCCCCCGTACTTAAATAAAAATAGGTACAATTCTGAGAAGATCTGTTTTTGTGACATGTACGCACCACAATACGTATACAGGATGAAATTTTGTAATGCCACCCGAATGGAAAGTAATCTTATTACTTTAGATAGAAAAATTTATTGGCAGAAAACATTCCTTTATTTGTTGAAAAGAAAGAAAACTGAATTCAAAGATTTCCGAAAATTCGCTTGCCACACCCTTTTTTATGTATACATTTTTTTATTTATTTTTTGGGGAAATCATCCAATAACTTTTACTGACTAAAACCCATCCGTGTTCCTTCAGTTGCTTGAGCCAGGGCCGCGGTAACTCTCTTCTAAATTTCTCTTCTTCTCTCTCTTTCAAAGGAGATGTTCCAGAAATGTATGGAGCCTGGGCCAGCTCTATGTACACTTTAAGTAAAAATTGCTTTATAATATAGTAATTTTTTTTTATTGTTAATTTTCTTTAATTTCACTTCGTTTCAATGTAAACTCAAATTATCTTTGTCAAGTAGAGCAACACAATTTACAATTAAACATGGCGGGTCAGATCAGCTGTAGGCGAAAAATGTCATTTTGACAATGACAGTTTGCGAAGAATGACATTTTGACAATGACAGTATGCGGAGAATGTCATTTTGACCAAGACATTTGTTTGACGTGTCATCGGAATATCTGCGTCAATAAAAAACAACACTAGTTCAATTGCAATAGAGAAGCAATCAATTAAGTCCGTAGTAGTAAAACAATCCCTAAAAACTCCGAAACATATCCAAATCCAAGTCAAAGCAAAGAAAGACTCAAAGAAGTCACTTCTTAAAACTGTCAAAGTCGTCAGACGTCATGTCAAACACAACTGTCATGGCTGCCCTAAAAATAGGGTTATCTTACTAAAAAACTATAAATTATCATTTTTGTTACTCCTGGGGGGTAACCACAAGCTCTTAGAGTAAGGTTATTTTGAGATCGAGTAAGTGACAGATGTATACAAGTCAGATACATCTGTCCCTTACTCGATCTCAAAATAACCTTACTCTAAGAGCTTGTGGTTACCCCCCTGTACCCTTCTTCAAATTATTTTGTTAGTATTTTTATGGAATTCCTCTATTTTTTTCCTATTTATCTATGTACTGTACAGAGTGATGGCCCAAAATCGAACATCTCCTTTATCCGCGACCCAGACAGGCATCGGCCCTGTCAGGCCCTGTCACTTTTGCTGACATCTCTTTGAGGCGCGCGTGGAACACTACGCGCCGTAAACTCGGGCTTGGTCCTTATCGGACGGTAAGCGACCCATAACTTGCCGTCCGCAAGCCCGCGCCTACGGTGGCCGGGAATCGGCTTGCGACTCCCGACGCCCGGAGCGTCTCCTACGCAGGTTTTCGAATGATTCGTTGGGGTCAGGTCGCTAACTTCCGACCGGACGCGATTTGTCCGGTCAGATAGAATTATTGTGGACGCGACACGCGTTGCCAATGCGTCGGCGACGCGGCGGCGTAGTTGCCGGCACGAGAGGCCCGCGGGCGGAAGAACCTGGACCTAGTACTAGAACTAGCACGGACCAACGGAGTCAGGAAACAAATCCAAAAAGAGCTGATTTATTGTGGGTTTTTTTTTTTTTTTAAACTAGTGCCCCAAATCATCTGACAATCGTACAGACTATATTTGCGGTTCCACCTTCAAATGCGTTTGTAGAACGCATATTTAGCGTTATGAAAAATATTTGGCAGGACGAAAGAAATCGTCTGAAAGTCGAAATGGTGAAGGCGGAATTGATAGTGATGTTCAACTATAACATGACCTGTTCAGCGTTTGAAGAATTTCTAAGAACAGATGCAGGAAAATTACTTGTTAAAAATGTTAAAAGCGAGAGCAAGTACAATTTTAAGAAAAAATAATTTTCCTACACCTTAATTTTTTTTTTTTTTTTTTTTTTACCTAGCTGTTAAGTTAATACATGTGTGTTTTTCTTAATAAACCTTTTTGATTGATACTTGACGTGTTTTTTATTTTATTTAGCATAATGACCAGAATAAATTTGTTGTCCGGTTATTGGCGGCAGAAAAGTTGGCAACCCTGCTCCTACGGTGGCTGGGGGCGTGAGGGCGCCTCCTTTGCGTCTGTCTCACGCGTTCCGCCTCCTCCTTTGCGAGCATTACTGCTTCGCAGAAGGAGGTACCTCTCGCTCCGTACCATGGCCTGGACCAGGGCCGGACGTGAGAGGTCGCCACCGCCGATCGCCTCCATGAGGACACGGTGGTGCTCCGCCCAAGCGGGGCAGATCTCCTCCGTATGCTCCACCGTGTCCTCCGGGCGGTCCACACAATGGTGACACCTGGGCGTTTCCTCCCGCCTTATCCTAAACAGGAACCTCCCAAAACAGCCGTGACCGGTGAGGACCTACGTCAGGCGGAAGGTGAGGACGCCGTGACGCCACTCTAGCCACTCCTCAAAGAGGGACCGCCGCAATTGTGGCGTGCCCAGCGCTGGGTTGCGACAATCGCCCACTCCATGTCTCCATGAGATCCTGCCGGAGCTCTGTCCGCCGAGCCGAGATTTGTCGCGGCAACGGAGTTTTGCCCCGGCATTTCTCCTCCTCGCGCCACTCCCATATTTGCGCGAGAACTTTTGCTTCCAGATCCCATGACGGCAATCCGGCAAGGCGCTTGCCACACCCGGGGATCGAACCGACTAAAATCTTAAAAAAATACAGCCTGCACTTTTATTGCATCCATCGTCAGGGTCAATTATAAGGTGAAATCTTTCTAACAAACTTGATAAATTAAATGAGAGGAAAACCATGAAATCTTAAATTATTTAAACTACCTCATACACGCAGTTATGTCGCATCTAAGAAAGGAGTCTTCATTACAAACACGTGCAAATTGCAATAGTCTTATCTAAATAGTAATTCGTCATTTTATTGGATAAATGACGTCAATGATAATTATTAATTACTTACATAAGGATATAGATGGATCTCTGAGTAAAAGTGCTTAAACTTGACCCATCATGGTTTTCCTTTCTTTTATTATTTCAAGTTGGTTAGAGAAATTTCATCCTTTTGATCCTAACGATAGATGCAATAAAAGTACTTTTGGTGTAATTTTCAAAGATTTTAGTTGGTTCGATTCCCGGGTGTGGCAAGCGAATTTTCGAAAATCATTGAATGCAGTTTTCTTTCTTTTCAAAAATAAAGGAAAGGTTTTTTTAGTAAAATTTTCTATCTACAGTATTAAGAGTAATTTCCCTTTAGGTGGCATTACAAAATTCCACCCTGTATAATGTGCGGAAACCTTACACATAGAGTTAAGGCATCAGTTTGTAGTATTAGGGAATACCTAACATTTGCGACAAATTTCATCTTTGTATCAAATGACGTAGATTGGGGTCCGAACCGATACCTTTGAAAAAGTCTGCCGAGCACTTTCGACCACACAAGAACTGGCAGACAAGATTTTTCTGTAACTACCAATATAGTGCTATTTGATGCCACAAGTATCGTCTCGGTATCAAATGACGTAAGTGCCATTATTTTTTTTCACCAGAAATGGTATTTTTTTAGGGTTCCGTACTCAAAGGGTAAAAACGGGACCCTATTACTGAGACTCCGCGGTCCGTCTTTCTGTCTGTCTGTCACCAGGCTGTGAAATTTTCACAGAAGATGTATTTCCGTTGTAAACAACCGTTGTATAACAACAAATACTAAAAACAGAATACAATAAATATTTAAGTGGGGCTCCCATACAACAAACATATTTTTCTGCCGTTTTTTTTGCGATTATGGTACGGAACCCTTCGTGTGAGAGTCCGACTCGCACTTGGCCGGTTTTTTAACTTTCGGGTCATTCTAATTTTTGCCACCGATTTTTCGAAACTTAGCATCACTTTTATGAACATGTGCCATGGGGCTTATCTCAGTATCTCATGACGTAGTGGATCTATTGGTCCTATTTTAATTTGGTGAAGGTCTGATGAAGAACTTCGGAGATATACAACAGAACTCTTCAATAAATAACGCCAAAACTCTCGGGATTGCTGCAATCGCATGTCTGTTTATTGTTTATACCATTTCATAACATAACATCACGCCAGTACGCTCTAAAGGGGTACGCAGATCTCTCATTTTACCGATTATGTCCAAGTTTCATGTTATTTGGGTAATCTATTCTGGAGTTATAGGGACCTTACTAAACAACTTGCCTATTAGGTAGAAAACTAAAACGGGAAAAATAAAAAAATAACTTTTTGGCAAAAAAATACTACCGACTACTATTTTTGGAAGTCGGTGTCCATAACGCAAAAAAATGGAAATGGAAACCTACCACAGACACCGACTTCCAAAAATAAAGTTATTTTTCACTTCGTGGTTTTCTTATTTGGAAGTCGGTAGTATTTTAAGCGATGATGTGGCCTACGGTGAAGCACGCTTGCCTAGAAGTAATACCTATTCACTCTTGACTTAAAGACCCCAAGGTTGTAGCTATCAGGGAACAAAGACTCCGGAAGGGAATTCCACTCCTTAGCTGTGCGCACAATGAAAGTATTAGCAAAACGCTTTGTGCGTATGGGTGGGATGTCCACCATGAACCGATGGCGCATGGCCGTACGTCTTGTAGTCCGATGATGGAAAGGGCTAGGCGGAATCAAATTGTGCAGTTCCGTCGCACACTCCCCGAAATGTAACCGATAAAAAACCGACAGGCTGGCAACTCGGCGTCGATGTTCGAGGCTCTGGAGCTTTGACGCGACTATTGCATCGTTGCCAGTAAACCTCTTGGCCCGTCTGTCAATCGACTCAAGTGCATCAAGCTGATATTTGGCAGATCCGTCCCAGAGGTGAGAGTAGTACTCCATGCACGACCGAACTTGCGCTTTATACAAGTTGAGCAGCTGTCTCATCATTTTGCGTAGCAAATAGGTATATATAGGCTACTAGCTGACCCGGCAAACTTTGTTTTGCCATAAAAAGACCAAACATTTATCTACCCTACACTACCCTACCCTACCCTACCCTACGTACCCTACCCTACCCTACCTACCCTACCCTACCTATCCTACCCTACAGGTGTAGGGTAGGTATGTAGGGTAGGGTAGGGACCCTACCCTACATACCTACCCTACACATAAAAAAAAAAAAAAAAAAAAATTGATGTTGACCTATTCTCAGACCTACTGAATATACATATAAAATTTCATCAATTTCGGAGGAGTTTGGCAACGAAAACTGTGACACGAGAATTTTATATATTAGATAGAGTAAAACAATAAATCACAACAGTGGTGTGTGGTTATTCTTAGACCTTGTTATAAGAATTACCCCCCTTGTATAAACGAGTAACAAATTTTCACGATTTTTGTTTTAAATAAGTATTTGTGATGACTCATTAGTTGGTCTTTGATTGGCGACGATTGATGTTTGTTTGGGTTTTTTGTCCAAGCAACTTGAGGATTAATCATTGTTATTATTATTTGTACGTTTCAATGCAAAGCGATACTTTAGTAATATTGTAAATACTGCCGATGTCCATGCCGTCATTACCAGAAAACGGCGCGTCTAGACAAGACAAAATGGAGAAAAAGATAAAAGTAATATGTTTTATTTAGGGTTCCGTACCTGAAGTGTCCAGACGGAACTCTATTGCTATTACTCTCGTGTCTTTCTGTCTGTCCGTCGTCTGGAGTCAGTAACAGTCAAACGGTTGGAGCTACAGTCTTCAAATTTTCACAGTATAAGCATCTTGTGCATCCAAAGGCACAAAAATTTTCAAAAATATTTTTATGTTATAAAGGAATCTCATACAGAAGGGTCATACAGACACAGGGAGGCGCGAAAACAATTTAATCTACCCCATCGAGTGGGGTAGATATCGTTGTTTAAGGTTGAACTAGTCGACGGCACGAACTATTTTGTGCGCGGGGTTAAAATGCATGCTATCTTATCCGACATCACGTTCGAAAGAAATAGATGCTGTGATGAGGAGTAAGAAGCTAGTTCGTGTACGAATTAGCACTTTTGCAAATTTGTAGCGAAATGGATGATGATTTAGGACGTAAACGAGCGCGCAATTTTTTTATAAATAGACCTTTGGGAGTCTAGATATCATGAAAAAACTACTAAATGTATATTTTCTTAATAAAATTGTTTGCATTGTTGAATTACTTATCTATCCCTGTATGGAGGCCGTTTTGCAATTTTCCTTCTTCTTATGGTATTTATCTCCGCCCAAAGATGCGTTAAAATTAGTGTTGAAATATGGAACTTTCGACGCTCATAACTTTCAAATATATTATTTTTTTACATTTTTGTTTCCATACAGGACTAGATAATGATGAGACAAATTGATATCATTTTTTATTTTGAACGTACATCGTCAAACAGTGGAGTAATATCTAGACTACGTTTGTATGGAAGAATTTTCAGCTAGTTTAACCTTAAAGCTCGTAGAGTAGATAAACACTGTACTTTTTGTTTGAAAAAAAAACGAGTTCTCGTTTAGTTTCGGTTTCGGCGGCAAACCTGCCGAAACTACGAGTGAAACCGAAACTGCATTTGGGAGTGTCCACGTGCCTAATAATAGAATTCATGTCGTGACTGGCTTCTGTTAGCAGAGGCTTTAGTGCGAGTTTTTACTCACGGTCAATCGCGTTAACGTAAACGTCAATTTGTATTGAAACTGGATAAGCGCCGTCTGGGGACGGTAAGGAGAAACCTCTTTTGTTGTATACATTTTGACATAAGAGATCGTTTACGTAACACGAGTGAGCGTGAGTCACGCGTGAGTAAAAACTCGCACTAAGGCCACAGTTCGTTTTGTTTGTTGTGAGTTTTCGCGTGATTTATTTTGAATTCGGTAAGTTTTATTACGTGAATCTACTATAGTCTAACTAAACTAAGTTAGTATTTTGAACGAATTAAGCGGTTGAATTCAGAACATTAGGTCTTTTAAGTTCGCTTTTTAAGAAGTCGGGTTTTTTAATTTTTAATTTAACTCTTTTTAGTATTTTTTTTTTTTGAATTTATTACATTTAAAGATATAAGTGTTATATATTTTTGAAATCTCCTCTAAAATCTCTTTATTTTGATACCCCACTCGATGGGTTTCGAAGAAAAAAAATATTGCATCCCCTACAATAATTACGGCGCCCAAAATCCGCCGTGTTTATTTTTTTAACGGCACTTATCTTAGAACACTTGGGCGGCCAAGGCCTATCTAACGATGTCTTAATTATATATATCCGTCAAGTGGTTTGAAAGATACGAGGTAATAAAGAATATTACATACATACATACAAGATACGCGCGAAAATCATAACCCTTTCCTTGCAGCCGGGTATTACTCAATTCAGAAATGGCCCTATGTTTATACTAAATGCATTTTGTTATTCTAAGTAAACTTAAACAGCACTGAATGCCTTATTTGTAACTTGACTTGAATTTATAAAAAATACACTCCATAAAAAAGCTTATCTTCACCAAATCAAAGTTAGTAATACTGGTATCTAACGTTCTTCTAAAATTCACTGTTTTTAACCCCCGCCGGAAAAAGCGGGGGTGTTATAAGTTTCACGTGTGTTGCTGTGTATCTGTGTGTCTGTCTGTGGCATCATAGCGTCCAAACGGGTGAACCGATTTTGATTTAGTTTTTTTTGTTTGAAAGGTGATTTTGTCGAGAGTGTTCTTAGCTATGTTTGAATAAAATCGGTTTAGTCGTTCAAAAGTTATGGGCGTTTTACTGTTCGAATCGGGGTGTTTTCGCAAGATATCGTGTCATAATTACGTGTTCAATAGATTGCCGATCGAAGCGTCTCTACTATGTACTAGATAAATTATGTAGCATGAAATAAAAATGTGTCGGGGGTTTTTAAATTTCGGAATTTTAATTGTTCTTCGAAACTATTTTTGGAAACATTTTAAATACAGAATCAAGCAATTTATTGGAAACCTATTTATTAATAGCTTAATTTAAACCGGATTGCAAGTTTATAATAATTTAATATATAAAAAAAATACTGACCTTATAGAATTTCCAGATTTAAATATTATTAGTAGCAAATAATTTTGAGTCCAGGGCGCGCAGGGAGTCCTTATATGATGATGATGAATTTATATTATATTGGATAGTCCTAATATAAATTAATTTATGTAGTGTTCAAACACACGCACTCCACTCCAGCGAGCACTGTAAGCCGTGAGACCGACTGCGGCGACGGACATTAGGCAATGGTGCGGCATGACGTGTCCGCAGCGCTTTTTATGTCGAGCTTATACGTGCCCCCCCTAGCCAAGTTTTGTTTAGCACGCATTGCGATTTTCATTCGCGCGAATTTTCCGCCCATTCTGCGATCTATGGAATTGTATGAAGCTGCACGCATTGCGGAAAAAAATCGCGCGGTCGCGGTTTCGTCGGTGTTCCTGTTCTCGTTTCTTCGTTTTTTGACACCGACTGCCGAAATTGAAGTAATTTTTCACTTTGTAGTGTTTTTGTTTTGAAGTCGGTTGTAATATTTGTAAAAAAGCTTTTTTATTTTTCACTTTTTAGTTGTGGTACATAATGGACCAGTTCTTTAGGTTAGCTTTCTATAATGCCCAAAGTGAAGCCAGAATAGATTAACCTAATAACATGAAACTTAAACAAAACTGTGGAATGACCCTCTTACTAATAAACACGGAATAAAGTTATACCAGGTATAACAAAGGTATACCCATACATTTTTATAGGTTTATACCTGGTATAACTTTATTCGTAAGAGGGTGAGAGTATACCAGGGTGAACTGTTCACACCTGCGTACTGCCTTTAGAGCGTACGAGTTATGAAATGGTGTAAACAATAAACAGACATGCGTATGTATGTATGTACTTGCTACGAAAAAAAAACTACTTGCAAAATGACGAGACCAATCACAATATTGGTGTGTTTTTTTTTAATTCTTAGCTCTTGTTATAAGAATTACCACCTTGTATTTAACAATTTTTATTTTTCAACATATTAGTTAAAGCATGTCATGGTTGTAAAAAGTAACGTAGGTACCTACTTATATGTTCTAAAATCTGAATTTGTTGTATCCTGTAGTGTGAAAATGGTTTAAATTTCGATTATGGGCCGTTGATTTTTGGCGCGGGTAGGGGAGAGGGGGGGGTTGGCTACCCCCCAGTACCATTCCCACCACTCGGAGCCCTATGGTTATGGAGATATCCATGGTTAAAGTTTTCAGATTAGAATTAAAAAAATCAAAATCATTTTTTTTATTTCATATAGGCCTACATGGGCACTTATAATACGTCAACAAAAGGTGTACGGTTCGGGTTGGTCGTTTCCTATGGAGAAGAACCGGCAAGAAACTCCATGGTTACTCTTTTAAAAAATGGTTTGGTTTTACAGTATTTCCTTGTTACAGCATTAGTACTTAGATATGTGGGGACAACGTAGGCCCGACAATAAGTCGTAAGAAAAACAAAAATAAAAGATTACATATTATTTAAACAAAAGAAAATAAAACGAGTTAAAAAGTTAACAAATGTTAACAAGCATCTAGAAGGCCTAAAATTCCGTCAATTTCCATGTTCCACCGGCGTGTGTGTATGACTAGATGTATGAATGTGTGTGAAGCAAAAGAAGTATGTAAGGATCGTAGCAGGTGGTGGTTTGTAGTTTCTGCCTACCCCCATGGGAAAAAGGCGTGAGTTTATGTATGTATGTAAATGTCCATCGATTTAAAGGGCGCGGTTGGGGGAAGGGAAAGGGGGGTAGAGGGGCTACCTCACTGTGCTATCCCCACCCCACGGAACCCCATGGTTATGGAGATATCCATGGTTATCTATTTCTGTGTGCAGGATATAAAGTAACATAACATGTTTTTACCTCACGAAAAAAAAGCTTTCTATTTATGAGTAATACCTACAAAAAATAATGAACTTCCAAATCAACGACCCATAATGGAAATTTTAGCCGTGAAAAGTGTTTTTTATTAATCTAATTCGTTATTTCAACTGTTTTTATTTGCCTATTAGCATCCAATGCACAATGCGGCGTTGGTCGTTCGGTGACGTTCACTCGATGGTCTGGCGTGGCTCCAGAGACCGCCACTCCAGTGTTTGTGTACTCCGCGAGTGGTGACGAGGATTCCCTCGCTGGTGCCTGCCTGGCCAGATGCCGTGAGCTGCCTGACTGCGCCGCTGTCGTCGTGGCCTATGGCAGGGGAAACTGCCAAGGCATAGCTGACTATACCACGGCAAAACTGAAGGTGGACAACGATGTCGGCTTTTTTAAGAAAGTTTGTTTGCCATGTAAGTAACACTATAGTAACTTTCAAACGCTTCTTCACACAGACTGACTTGAGTCAATAATTGTTAAAAATCGTACTTTGAGTCACCTCAGGATCGAGTCTGAGATCACTCAAAGTAGATACCTACGGTTTTTCGGATACAGGTTCTTCCAGTCTTCATTTGCATTGACTCGGTAAAGCCAGGGTAATCTATGTCATTTAATGGATGTTCGAACCTCAATATAAGTTGAATCTGCTATTTTCCTGTTAGAGCAAGATCCCAGACGCCCCAGACGTTACTGAGACTTGAATAAAGAATTCAATTTCTACACAAAAGTTTTCGTTGTTTGCAAATTGTGACGTATAGTAATGATATGTATTTTGTTTTATTCCTTTTAACCTCTATAAAAAAATTAGCGAAACTATGTTATCGGAATATTGTGAAAAACATCAAACAAAACATGACTTTTTCATGTAAATAAACATAAAAAACGGTCGTGAATACGTATTTTTTGTCTTATCTCGTTTTACTGCTTTTTTTTTTTCATGTCATTAGTTCGGTTACTTATTTATATAATCTTTAGTCTGTTTATATTATAATAAAATGGTTAGTTTTTATGTGTAATAATAATATGATCAATATAAATACATTATCTTTTACAAGTGAGACAAAAAAAAAATGACCCATTTCAGCCTTGTAAATCCTGTCGCCATCTCACTCGAGGTGGCGACTGGTGACCAGCTCTTAGAATATTATTACATATATTCACTAATTAGATGTCAAATATTACTTGATCATTTTTATTTATCATTATTCTGAAAATGCTCGATGACCTCAGTAGAGCTTCGAAAAGAGTGGGTCTAAAATGAACATGGACAAAACTAAGGTGATTTTAAATGCCCATGTTGTACTCACTCCTATCAAGGTCCGAGACTACACAAGTTGAGGACAATTGTGTCTACCTGGAACAAACGGTCCAGGTAGGTCCAACTTCGAGTAGGTCAACCGTCGAATCCGACTCGGCTGGTCAGCGTTCGGGAAGTTGCGCGGTGTTTTCTCGTCCAACTTACCACAGTGTCTCAAGACGAAAGTCTATGACCAGTGTGTGTTGCCAGTGATTATTTACGGGACAGAGACATGGTGGCTCACAATGGGCCTCATCAGAAAGCTTAAATTCACCCAAAGGGCAATGGAGAGAGCTATGCTCGGCGTTTCCTTGCGTGATTGAGTCAGAAATGTTGGGGTCGGCTTCCAGTCTTACCGGTCAAAGTCAAAGTCAAATATATTTATTCAATTAGGCCAATAAACGGCACTTTTGAACGTCGCATAAATTAAAATTAAAAATTAAAAGTAATAAATAAAAATAAAAAAAAAGTAATAAAAAAAAAAACAAGACAAAAAAAAAAAAAAGATTCTACCGTGCATTCGGAAAGTAGATTGTTATGGAGAAGAACGCACAAGAAACTCCATAATCCGGTATCAGCTAAGTATCAGTGTTTTACATAGTGCTTAACGTGCTTTCCGAGGATCGGAGGAAACTCGGTATGTTGAAATGGTCACCCATCCACGGACCTACCTCTTCAAGCGTTGCTTAACCTTGAAGATCGACCCGTGCGGATGTTATTATTTAGCCATGAGCTCCTGACCATGTTCTCTATCTTGTTTCTAAATTGTATGTTTCTAACCTGTTGCAAAATCAAAATAAGCTCAATGGGTTAAAAGTCATCGTCATCTACCTGTATACTGTTAAAACATTGTTCTGTCGACAGTGCCAGAAGATTGCGGAGTACGATGGTGGGCGCTGGAGAACACGCCCGGCTACCACCTGCACTCGGAGGGCTCCCACCTCAAGGTCATCCTCAACACCACCGTCTATGAGTGCTATGACGCTGTATTCACCTACAGTGGGGAGCAGAGATTTCGGTAAGAGACTAACAATGCCATAATATATTAACTATTCGGGAAAGCACATTAATCTGTTAATCCCGGCGTCTATTTTTAACCCCCGACGGAAAAAGAGGGGTGTTATAAGATTGACGAGTGTATCTGTGTGTTCGTCAAGTGTATTTGTGTATCTGTCTTTGGCATCATAGCTCCTAAACGGATAAACCGATTTTGATTTACTTTGTTTTTTTTTATTGTTAGAAAGGTGTCTTTATCGAGAGTGTTCTTAGTTATGTTCGATGAAAATCGGTTCAGCCGTTTAAAACTTATGGGCGTTTTACTGTTTGAATCAGGGTATTTTCGCAAGATATATACGAGTATAATATACATAATTACGAGTTCGATACATATCGATCGAAGCGTATATACTTCTTTTTTGGGTTGGTTTAAAGACTTCGCCCGCTCTTGGTGAAGGGGAAGGGCGTGTCAGACTTTTACTGACTAAAACCCACCCGTGTTCCTTCAGTTGCTGGAGCCAGGGCCGCGGTAACTCTTTTTCAAATTTATCCGCGACCCAGACAGGACCTTGCGGACCCCGTCAGTTCTGCTGAAATCTCTTTGAGGCGCGCGCGAAACACAACGCGCCGTCGACTCGGGAAGCGTGTCTACTACTAGATAAATTATGTAGTTTAAAAAGTATGAAATAAAAATGTGTAAGTGGATTTCTAAATTTTAAAATTTTAATTGTTAACTCTGTTAAGGTCGTCACGGGTAGCCAGAGATCACAGAGACATTATTGAGCATATGCTTCTTCATCGAAATTATGAAGTCTATCTCATTTTTCGCTGCACCATCGGGGCTTTGCCAGGACTACTGCCTGTGCTCACGCTTTCCGCATTCATGATAGTATTTTATAATTTGTTGTACCTGCTACCGAGTTTCTCAGCGAAAATGATAGATATTTAGTCTAAGCCACATTCAGAGTCACAAAAACAACAGAACTCTTTGCTACTAAATTAAAACCCGCTTGTGCGCTCGAAAAAACATCGCCTCATGTTTCTCCACTAAAAAGTAACGCCGTATCGTCAGCAAACGTGACAATTCAAGCTTTTGGAAAATTTAATTGACAGAGACCGTTGATGTAGGCAAGTAACAACGTCGGGCCCAAGATGCTACCTTGTGGAACTCCTAAAAGGACTGTGGTAGCATTACTTGTGAGGTTATCAAGTTTCACAAATTGTTTTCTTTCCGTAAAGTAACTTTCTAACAATTTCTACACCACATATATCTATACCACAGATAATACACCGTGAAATTTAAGTGGTTGTTTTCCCGCGGCAGAACGACTTGCCTTAAGGAGTACTTTCGAAGCATAGAGTTAAAGTAAAAAAAATACGATGTTTTTGTTTTAAAATAATTTAAAAAATATTCATCAACTCGAAAAAGTGAGTTACAATAGTAACTTGTAGGTACTAGGTACTACTCGCGTCACCACCGGCAAAGAAAAGCGATGCACAAGATAATGTTCAAACCAAAATAAACTCTCGCACGTAGTGATACGTCATAAAATAGTTTGCATTGCAAGAATCCACCGCTAAGCCGACAAAGCAAATACCGATTTATTAAATGTTTAAAGTAAAATAAGCTCTCGCGTGTAGTAATACGGCATAAACTAGCCCGCGCGCAACATTATCAAACGGAGCCGCCTTCGAACCTAATCCTTTTGACAGTGATCCTGACCTACTTAGCACCCGGGTCAACGCCCCGCTGTCGTTCGGCCGTAGATATCGGGAGGTATTACTATTGGTTCGTGATCGCTTTCGAGTTAAGTTTTTCACAATGTTAAATATGCCAGTTTTTGTTTCTAATATTTTACATAACTACGAAACGATTGTATTACATAGAAAAAACCATTTCGCTGCGGGAAAACAACCATTTAAATTTCACGGTGTATAATACTAGCATAGATGCTCCATACAAAGAAATCGTGCCACGTAACTAGCGTTTATCATCTGATTATACCGATTATTTTTTGTAAATCGATCGCGTTCGGTTCCGTTCCACGGCGATAAATAGATCACCATCTAATAATCAATCGATATCGATATACATATACACCAAATAATCTGTATAATCAGTACAGTACGTCGGGATAGTTTCTTTGTATGGGATGAGACACCACTGTCTATACTTAATATTATAGAGAGGTAAAGTTTGTGAGGCTGTTGGGAGTAATCTCTGTATCTACTGAACCATTTTGATGAAATATGGCTTGGAGATAGTTTTAGAATCTGGGAATAGCATAAGATAGTTTGTATTCCCTTGGGATGTGAAAACAATTTTTACGCGTACTATATATCTAGATCAAATTCGAAGACATGTGACATCCACCAACCCGCACTGGGCCCGCGTGGTGGATAATGGCCCATTCCCTCTCACAGAGAGGAGGCCTGTGTCCCAGCAGTGGGAACATTAATAGGCTGATGATGTGATGTGATATCTAGATGACCTATGTTTAATTGGATATTCATACAACGATTGCTTAATAAATATTAAGGAGCTCGTGGCTAAATAATAACAGCCGCACGGGTCGATCTTCAAGGTTAAGCAACGCTTGCCGAGGACGGTCCGTGGATGGGTGACCATTTTCAACATACCGAGTTTCCTCCGTGCCTCGAAAAGCACGTTAAGCCGTTGGTCCCGGCTGGCATTTGAAGATCTTTGACAGTCGTTACGAGTAGTCAGAACCTTGAGATCTGACACCAGTCTTGCCAAGGGGTACCGGGTTACCCAGTTACTGGGTTGTGGAGGTCAGATAGGCAGTCGCTTCATGTAAAACACTGGTACTCAGCTGAATCCGGTAAGACTGGAAGCCGACCCCAACAACAATTGGGAAAACGCTAGGCAGATGATGATTGCATAATAAATATTTTAATTAAATTACTAACAACCTTGCGATATCACGCGGGCATCCGCCTTTTCATCATGTCCGACTTCATGTCGCCAAACCGTCCGTCTTCATGTCGCCAAACCACGCGATGTCTCCTGATGTGGCGGGGATTCCCCGGTTAATATTATTAAAGATGATGAATAAAGGTGCGGCCACGCCGGCCACAGCCCGCCTCACTGCAGTTATAAAATGTTTAAAAACGTTATTGACAGCGTTGCCAGAACGTTACTTTTGTTACATTTAACGTAACTTTTGGCCTTCTCGTGTAACCTCCATGTAACACGACTCAAAATGTAACTTTTAGGACTTGATAAAAAAAAATTGAAATATTAGCTCGCAAACAAAAATAGTCGTGAATCGGAACGCATCTAAGAAAGTTTTTGTTGATCGTGTTGTGGCACCGACTTTATTCACTCATGACTCACTCACTCACGTGTATTTCTATTTCTAAATCTTCCATCCAACATAAGCCGGCGAGCGAGTGAGCATCGTGTTTTGTTTACTAAAGTTTTATGATCTCCAAAGAAGAGTAAATCTATACCAATATTATAAAGAGGAAAGAATTTTTTGTTTGTTTGTTTGTACCGAATAGGCTCCGAAACTACTGGACCGATTATAAAAAATCTTTTACCAATAGAAAGCTACATTATTCCTGAGTGACATAGGCTATTTTTTAATCCCGAAAACGGGTCCTGTTGGGTGGTCCACGCAGGGAACAGCTAGTATATAATAATAAATATATAATAGTGATCTGTGATGGCATTTTATTTATTAAATTTATTTCGTCAATTTCGATGTCTTGTTTGTGCTAACAATAGGTACTTGGTTAGTAAATATTCTATTTATTGTAGTTTTAATTTAATAAGTAATTATTATTATTAATAGGTAATCAGTAAATCAACAACAAAGTCTTAAAATAAATATCAAGATTATCAAGTCAAATAGCATAATTCATGTGTGCCATGCACTGCACATAGCTTCAAGAAGTTCAAATAGCTATTTATTATTTGGTTTTGTTTACAAGAACTAGAGTAGGCTGAGTACCTATCGGCCGGCGTAAACTAGATTTGATTTTGTATCGATTTTTTCGCTAATGCGACCAAATAACAATAAGTTCCTACATAGTTGTTTCTCGTTGTCTTTTGAATGCTCTAAACTAAAAACAACGGGTTAAACTGGATTAACAGCGAAAATCCTAATAGTGGGCGCGTTCCGCTACCAAAATAGTAAAAAAAAATGTGTTGTTTTCCACATAAAATAAAGTATGTAATGTAACTTATCTTTTTTTATTATTATCGATAGGCTCGCGTTTGACCACTAGAGTCTGGCAAACGAAAGTAGAGACTGAAAAAGCGCGGCAAATTTAAAGAAAAACAGCATGGCAACCCCAAAACTAGTATGAAATACTTGGAATAACCTAATTTGATACTTTAGAATTATTAATTTTACTTCGTCTGAATAAAAATACTATAGGTACTTTAGGCAGGCAATACTTTAGATATTACGTATCTATCAATCCAATTAAAAAAAAACAACAGTATTCTATAATAATTTTGGTTTATTCACTACCATAATCAAAATCTGAATCTAAGACTTCCAAGTGCATAGATTCATTAGAGTCACTGGAATCACTGTTGCGTACATTAATCATGAAACTTTATAAATTATTTACTGTAATTCTGTTCCTTTCATTCTATTTTTTTGTAATGTTTTTCAACATAGTATGACATGGTCAGTCATTTTGTTCCACTCCTCTAGCTATTTCACCCAAGTACTGGTTCTGGGTTTTTATCCTATTTTTCTGCTCTAATTCCGTAAGTTTTTCCAATAGTTTCCATTATCTCATTAACTCCTGCTACATCCTCCAGATCTTCTGTAAAAAAAAAAAAAGTTACAATGCATCTTTTATTATGGTATGATAAATAGCCATAATGCTAAACTAAACTAACTGATTATAAAATTAATGTGAATAATAATAGAGAAATAGTTTTTGCATCAATAGTAATTACGAATTAAAACAAAGTATCAAATTGTTAGCGTCATACTAACTTAAAAAATCTAACACCACACGTAAAAAACCTTGTTTTTGTTTGAAATCGGCGTCTTTCTCTTGTTGTTTTTCTTTATATTCAGACATCATGCGAAACAACATCTCCCGTAATCCACTTTTAATTGTTTTATTAATTTTTCACTGAATAAATGATATTATCAAGGCCACAACAAAACAAAACAACATGCCGTCTTGTTTTGAAAAACTGAGGTTGAATTCGAGTGTCTATTTTCGTTTGCCAGACTCTATCTCTTAAGCGATGATGTGGCCTACGATGAAGCACGCTTGCCTAGAAGTAACCTATTCACTCTTGACTTAAAGACCCCAAGGTTGTAGCTATCAGGGAACAAAGACTCCGGAAGGGAATTCCACTCCTTAGCTGTGCGCACAATGAAAGTATTAGCAAAACGCTTTGTGCGTATGGGTGGGATGTCCACCATGTACCGATGGAGCATGGCCGTACGTCTTGTAGTCCGATGATGGAAAGGGCTAGGCGGAATCAAATTGTGCAGTTTCGTCGCACACTCCCCGAAATGTAATCAATAAAAAACCGACAGGCTGGCAACTCGGCGTCGATGTTCGAGGCTCTGGAGCTTTGACGCGACCAGTGCATCGTTGCCAATAAGTCTCTTGGCCCGTCTATCAATCGACTCAAGTGCATCAAGCTGATACTTGGCAGATCCGTCCCAGAGGTGATAGCAGTACTCCATCCACGACTGAACTTGCGCTTTATACAAGTTGAGCAGCTGTTCAGGTGTGAAGTACCGTCTCACCTTTGCAAGAATCCCCAACTTGTTTGCAGCCAACTGAGCTTTCGCCTCAATGAATGGACCAAAATTGAGGGCCGATGTCAACGTAACACCAAGAAGTTCGAGATGGTCCGTCAACGGCACGGTTACACCACGGAAAGATGGAGCCGTGTGGAATTGGCTCTTCTTAGCGGAAAAAAGACACGCCTGGGTCTAAGTAGCATTGAAATTGACCAGATTGGCATCACCCCATTCGGAGACCGCCTTCAAGGATAGATTCAAGCGTACGACCATGGCCTCCCGGAGAGACCGAATCTGAAGCCCAGTAGTCCGTGCGTCGGACACGTATCTTTCAGCAACAGTGCTGTCGTTTGCGTACCCAAAGGTTCCGGGTTTTAGCAGATCATTAATGTGCAGCAAGAATAATGTTGCCGAGAGCACTGACCCTTGAGGGACTCCGGCGTTGATATCCAACTGACCGGACGAGCAGCCATCGATAACCACTCGGATGGATCGATCCCTGAGGAAGTCCGCAATCCAATTACACAGACCACTAGGCAGTCCGAAGGTAGGAAGCTTACCAATGAGTCTTTCGTGCCAGACCCTGTCGAAAGCCTTCGAGATTTCGAGGCCCCGTGTTTCTCGATGGCCTCACTCCAGATGTGAATGGCATACGCTAGAATATCCCCAGTGGACCGATTTCGGCGGAAGCCGTATTGGCGGTCACTGAGAATGTCGTTCGCTTAAAAGGAGGAGGTTCTATGTTCGACTACTTGTTTTTTTTTTTTTTTTTGTATGTTCACCGATATCTCCGTCAATTGTGGACCGATTTTAAAAATATTTTTTTTGTTTGAAAGAGTATATTCCGAAATTGGTCCCATCTTAATTTGCAAACAAAACTGTTCAAAAGGTGGTTCAATATTGATATTTTGGCATCGAGCGGGCGCACGGTTAGTACTGCGTTAACATCGGGGCGTATATAGCGCCCTAAGGTTCCCCTAGTCAACCGCACGAACTATTTTGTGCGCGGGTTTAAAATGCATGCTGTCTCATCCGACAACTCGTGCGAAATAGATTGATGCTGTGATGAGCAGTAGGAACCTAGTTCTCGTACGATTTAGCACTTTTGCAAATTTGTAGCGAAATGGATGATGATTTAGGACGAAAACGAGCGCGCGGAATTTTATGAACAGACCTTTGGGCGTCTAGATATCATGAAAAAACTACTTGTAACGCGCGCATCTTGGTGAAACATTCAAAATTTAAACAACGCGCCAAAACTCCTCCATACGCCGTAATACGTCTGTGCGGATGCGGAGACTATGCGAGGCACACACGCGTGCGCTGCTCGCGTGATGTCCGAGAGCCAATCAGGGCGCTCGCGGCGGGGTTGGCTCGCGCGCGCTTACAGTAGTAGTGTTCAAAGTTGCTATATAACAATAACTTGCTTAGTGCTATAAGCTTTACATTTTAAGCTTGTTATTTTATAAGCTTTATTATAACGAGCTTTTTTATAACGTTCAAGCGCGGGGCGGGCACGAATAAAGCAAGCGCGGTGACTTTTAACTCGCAGCTCCTACCCTAGCGTTGGACTCGTTGGACAGACAGCATGCTTAAAAATATTACATCGCGTTTATGAATATATTACGATAAAATGTAGCAGTAAGAAATAAACAATGAACTTTTTTTCATACTTTCCAGGCTTAGGACTGTCTATAATTATAGATTAAGTGTTATTATGAAATAAAGTATGTTAGTATGTTAAGCAATTATAGGCGTATTTAAAAGTTCATGTTCCATTTTGGTACATCACCATTAATTCTTTTAGACATTTTCGTCTAACACACAAAAATAAAACATTAAACAACAACACAATCTCTCAATCAATCGTCCTTCACAATTTTACTTAGTCAATATTACGTTATGTGTCCTATCACTGCCTACACTAAAAAGGACAAAGCAAAATAGCATAGGTATATTACGTGAGCCGCGCGGGATCGCAAATTACGCGTTCGACCGATAACAATCACTAGCATGCAACGACAGGCGCGCGGCCGCCGCCGCCGCGCCGCGATGTCGCGCCCGCCCGGCGCCCGCTTCGTGCTTTATTTACGTTTTTGCGTTGCGCGCGATACTTCGTTATAACGAATTGAGAAAAAAGCTTATAGCGCCAAGTGAGTGCCACGATAGCGTTAGCTTTATGTTATGTATAATAAGCACGCTGCTTTAAGTTTCTTTTCGTTATATTAACCACCACTAGCTTACAGAGCGCGGGGGTCGCGGTCGCGGGCAGTGATCAAAAAGTAATAGCAGTGAATGACAGGCGATGACGTAGTGAAGGCACGCGTCGCATACTCTCGCGCTTCCCACATTATGTCCTGGTTTTCTAACCAACTGTTTACCTATATCTATATGTTTGAATAGTGATAAAATACAACCCCGTTTGTTGGATAATGGAACGAACCTCGTTTTATTTGGACTCGCATCTATTACATATTTAATTTATATTTTCAAAATAAAATTATTTAAATTGTTGAATTACTAATCTATCCCTGTATGGAGGCCGTTTTGCAATTTTCCTTCTTCTTATGGTATTTATTTCCGCCCAAAGATGCGTTAAAATTAGTGTTGAAATATGGAACTTTCGACGCTCGTAACTTTCAAATATTGTATTTTTTTACAATTCCGTTTACTTACAGGGCTAGGCAATGATGAGACAAATTGATATCATTTATTATTTTGAATGTACATCGTCAAACAGTGGAGCAATCTCTAGACTACGTTTGTATGGAAGAATTTTAGACTAGTGTAACCCCGAGTAAAACGCCGCGCCAGCCGTGTTTCGTGCTGTTTTTAGGAGCTACCTCTTCCTACTCGTTATTTAAAAAGAAATATCAATTAATAAAAATACATTAAATTTCTAAATAATATTGATTCTAAAATGGTAGATTTCGTTTTTTTTTTAATGTTGTATATATTTCACTAATCTCCTTCTAAAAAAAACATAAAAATGAGAAATATTTATTGATAGCATGCATCTCCTCGTAAAGCGTTCATTAATTATTTTTTGTACTAACACTAATGGATAGACAATTTAATAACGAACATTTTTGTAGTATTTTTTTTTCAAAAGACCAAAATTTGATTTTATAAAGATTTTATTCTAAATCTTTATAAAATATCTGGGCGTATTCACTACAGTAATATGCGCCACCAGTGCCGCTAGACCAATAGGAATGCTCATATCTCATGCCGATTTTTTGGTCAGGGTACGGTCTAATAGAAAGTAAGCTGTATGAACGCGCTTGTCTACGTACTACTGTCCTCGGAAGGATTTAACAAGTAAAATCATATTTGTTACGCAAAATACCATGTAGAAACATTGTTCCGAGAAGCAGTCTTCTCTATCATTATAGGGTTAACAGTTTGTAATATTTAAACAACATGTCATACGAACCGCGGCTGTGATAGCATCTGTAATGCAGACTTCTTAGGAATTTACATTAAACAGTCTCAATCGAGTTAATATGAGGTCATGTTTTCAATATTTTAGTGATAAAATAATGGAATTCCTAGTATTAGTCACAGTAACCAGCCAGACCAATAATGTCAAAGTATGCATAACACACACTGGCTAAATTAGCGGAACAAAATAATAATTACGATTTTCTTTTTATTAAGGCGGTACCCTAAGCAAAACGCCGCGCAAGCCGTTTTTCGTGCTATTTTAAGGAGCTATCTACTCGTTATTCAAAAAGAAATATCAATTAATAAAAATATATTAAATTTCTACATAATATTGATTCTAAAATGGTAGATTTAGTTTTTTTTAAATGTTGTATATATTTCACTAATCTCCTTTAAAAAAAAAACACAAAAATGAGAAATAATTATTGATAGCATGCATCTCCTCGTAAAGTGTTCATTAATTATTTTTTGTCCTAACACTAATGGATAGACAATTTAATAACGAACATTTTGGTTTTTTTTTTTTTCAATAGACCAAAATTCGATTTTATAAAGATTTTATTCTAAAATCTGGGCGTATTCACTACTGTAATTCATGCGCCACCACTGCCGCTAGACCAATAGGAATGCTCATATCGCATGCCGATTTTTTGGTCAGGGTACCGTCTTAAGATTTAACTTCTATTAAGGCATTTTTTGTAACTTAAAATACGCCTTTTAAAATAAAATTAGATCGCATATTATAGTATAATTTTTGCGAGTAACATGACTTAAGGTTGCACTAGTCTATCATTCTTCCATACAAACGTAGTCTGGCGATTACTCCACTGTTTGACGATGTACGTTCAAAATAAAAAAAATGTTATAAATTTTTCTCATCTTTATCTAGCCCTGTATGGAAACAAAAAAGGAAAAACCATTTTTTTTATGAGCGTCGAAAGTTTCATATTTCAACACTAATTTTAACGCATCTTTGGGCGGAAATAAATACCATGAGACGAAGGAAAATTGCAAAACGGCCTCCATACAGGGTTAGATTAGTAATTCAACAATGCAAATAATGTTATTTTATAAATATACATTTAGTAGTTTTTTCATGAAATGCACACTCCCAAAGGTCTGTTTATAAAATTTCGCGCGCTCGTTTTCGTCCTAAATCATCATCCATTTCGCTACCAATTTGCAAAAGTGCTAATTCGTAAACAAACTAGCTTCTTACTACTCATCACAGCATCTCTCTCTTTCGCACGTGTTGTCGGATGAGATAGCATGCATTTTAAACACGCGAACAAAATAGTTCGTGGCGTCGACTAGGGCAACCTTAATGGGAAAATTGGACATTGTTGATTTTTAGGTTTCTGTACCCGAAGGGTAAATCGGGACGACCCTTTTACTTAGACTCCACTGTCCGTCAGTCTGTTACCAATCTGTATCTCATGACCATTCTGTATCTCATCTTATTGTCCACAATTGGACAATAAGAAGCATAATTTCTCATCATTTACTCTTGTTTCAAAGGGTCCCCAATAGTAGATATCTAATCAATCTGCCTAGCCTTTTTCCCAACTACATTGGGGTCGGCTTCCACTCTAACCGGATTCAGCTGAGTACCAGTGTTTTACATGGAGTGACTGCCTATCTGACCTCCACAACCCAGTTACTGGGTAACACGATACCCCTTGGCAAGACTGGTGTCAGATCTCAGGCTTCTGACTACCCGTTACGACTGTCAAAGATCTTCAAATGACAGCCGGGACCAACGGCTTAACGTGCTTTCCGAGGCACGGAGGAAACTCAGTATTTTGAAATGTTCACCCATCCCCGGACTGACCTCGTCAAGCGTTGCTTAACCTTGAAGATCGACCAGTGTGGCTGTTATTATTTAGCCACGAGCTCCTCAATCGTAGATATCTAATAATATTTGCTATTCATGCATAAACATGTGTAGAACTCCTTAGATTGTTTCCTGCTAGTACGGTTTCTGTATCACATGCGGTAAAGAAAATCGCTTGAAAATTGAGGGATTGTTCATATCGCTTGTTTTCTTCGAAAGATTATGCAGAATTTTTTAGTACATTCATGCACTTCCTTTCTTATGTTTGTCTCAAAATGTTACTGGCATATGTCAGCAACTGAGATAATTGTTTTGAAAAACCCACATGTTGTTTTGAAAAACCCCGTTTTATCCCGACTACAGATATAAATCTAAATAGATAACGCAAGTCCCTCCATCTGTATGAAAACCAAGTGTGCCACTTTTTCACAATCAATTTAAAAAGCTTACCAATGAAAGAAAACATTTCCAATGCCTCGGCCAACTTTTTCTATTCATTCTTTACAGCCCAATATGGCTTAAAAAGGCATTTTTATAGATTTTGGTGGATTTCCGGTGCCGATAATGCTAAATGAAAAGCTCAGACTACGAACATTTGTCGTAACTTTAATCCGTTTTTTGGCACGCGAAGTACATACAATCGCGTAATCTAGTTTGATTTATGTCTGTGATCCCGACCTTAACTCAAGGCCATGCTCTGATCATTCGCGTCATCAGTACCATTAGGGAGTCTTGGTCAAGTCTTCGTGATTACTATAATATCCAGTGACCTAGTCCCGTAGGTACTGCTTTATTTTCGCGAGGAATTCTATACTGAACGAATTTTGTTTTTTGAATTTTCCCATTACTGGGACACATGCCTATCTGTGTGAGAGAGAATAGGCCTTAAGAGGAAATATGGGCAGAGAGCGCCGACTGATTTTCCATAGTAAAAAGTCATAATTCGAGGTTTGGCTCTCGTCTATTTCCTCCTCCAATACTGAACCAATTTAAAAGATATTCCATAAACTGGTAAACTAAGATATATACAATGCCCCTATGTTTTCCTTTTTAACCGACTTTCCAAAAAAGAGGAGGTTATCAATTCGACTGTTTTTTTTTTTTATGTTTGTTACCTCAGAACTTTTTACTGGGTTGACAAATTTCGATGATTCTTTTTTTATTTGAAAGCTGGTGCTTGTCATGTGGGTCCATTTAAATTTCATCAAGATCTGATGAAGAACTTTGGAGATATACATCGGAACTCTTCAATAAATGACTGTAAATCACTCGGGATAGCTGCAATCGCATGTCTGTTTATTGTTTTTACCATAACATAACATAACATCACACTAGTACGCTCTAAAGAGGGTACGCAGGTGTGAACAGTTCACCCTGGTATACTCTCATTACACCGGTTTTGTTTAAGTTTCATGGTATGGAGTTAATCTATAAAACTATTCCATTATGTACCACAGCTAAAAAGTGAAAAATAAAAACTTTTTACAAAAATGACAACCGACTTCCAAAAAAAAAATACTACAAAGTGAAAAATAACTTCAATTTCGGAAGTCGGTGTCAAAAAACGAAGAAACGAAAACAGGAACACCGACTTCCGAAATTGAAGTTATTTTTCACTTTGTAGTATTTTTTTTTTGAAAATCGGTTGTAATTTTTTTTGAATAGTTTAGTTCGTATTTTTATTGTAAAGCGAAAATCGAAGCAGAGGGTCATTGTACTCTACTAGATGATCAACTCTATCGTAGCATGAAGTTTCCCTGTAAGTTATAGGAGCCCACTCCTGATAAAATGAGAAACGCGGTCCTTGTCCCAACAATGACCGCGTTTCTCATTTTTTTTATTTGATTCCAAGATACCTCTGGCGATAGTTCTCCGGAATGTGAGATGAGGGTACTCTCCTCCATTATTTTTAAAAAGTTGCCACGCATTGTGAGTCGACATCTTCAAGCAGTGACAAAAGAATGAGAAAAACCTTTTCTTGCCACGGATAGAAGTACGAAAAAGACCAATGTTTTGGTCGGACCTATCGACTCCCCCCATGTTTTGTAGCTTTTTATAATTGCAGGTTGATCGATGTATACTTATTTTTTCTGCTGTTGCGAGACCCGTTTAGCTTTATGTAAGGTTTCAATATTTGATCTGAATTGGATACTACTTACTCCACACTATCATCATTCCACTTGCAAACTAAAATATGCTCTGGTTGGCTAGACTTGTACTTGAATGTACCTCTTTCTGTCTTCTTGAATACTTTATTGGACGGCAATGGAAACATTTTTGTACGGTCCTCTCGAGTTGTTCCAGTGGCTTTGAGCCCTCTGTTACTCAATTCGTTGAAGAGTGGAATAGAAGAAAATAAATGGTCAAAGAATTAGTGACAAGGCACACCTGGGTGACGAAATTGTACCTAAATGATCAGTAAAACGCAAAATCACACCAGCTCCCATACCTATGGCCTTGGTGCGGATCAAAAACCATAGTATGTATCCCAATGTAGTCACTCCAACTCAGAGCTTATGTCCACATCTCCCATCCCCAATCAGTTTTCCACGTATAAATTGTTTACAGCTGTGTCCTCCATAATAAAGTACCATAGCCTCGTCAATGCTGTCCATTTCTTCTAAAGAAGCCATATTCAGGAATATTTCGTTGAGGATATCGAAAAGCGGTCTCAACTTTGCAAACTTTGGTTTATTGGTATTCCTGGGTCTGGGAGTCAAAAAACATTCCCAAATTACTACTGATCGTTTAAACGATCATCAAATATAATATCATTTGTTTTATATAAAGGATATGAAAATATCAAATTTTATTTCACAGTTTTGTTAGACATTTGTAAACAATTACCGTTTTGAAGACATAGTGAAAATTAATTACGGTAATACGAATTAAAATACAAAAGCACGTCAAAATTATGATCATAAGATAATTATCTATGTACCGAAACACTGTCTAACTATCACTGCAGCGATTGGTAAACAATAAGCAAAAGATATATGCTTGTTTAAATTTTTTAATTGAGGGTAAAGCCCATATCTTTTTTTGATCTTTATAACGATCGGTCGTTGTAAATGGGATAAGCTTTTTCTAGTGGCTCATTTCATGGAATATTCCACAGGAACTGTCCATTCTTTAGAAATAAAAAGTAGTCTATGATACTCAGCGATAATGTAGCTTTTTACTGTCTTAAGAATTATTGAAATCTTTGGTAACAAGTAAATTAAAAAAAAAACATAATCCTCGCCACATTTGATTTCACGCTTTTAACTGTGTACATACATTTATCTAGTAGTAGACACGGTTCAATTTACAATCTATCGAACACTTATAATAACACGATATTTAACGAAAATACCCGGATTGAAATTATTAACCATTTTTATTCATGCCACACACAGATACAAAAATACACAAAGACACAGATACATACGTCATACTTATCCAACACCCCCTCTTTTTCGATCGGGGGTTAAAAATATACAGAAAAAAACTTAATTCAAAAAATCAAAAAACCCGACTGCTTCAAAAGCGAACTAAAAAGTCGTAAACAAGGAAAAAATCATGCTGTGCAGGCGGAGGATACATATTCGCGGGCTGGCGGACCAAAATCTGGTGTATCCTCCGCCTGCACAGCATGATTTTTTCCTTGTTTACGACTTTTTAGTTCGCTTTTGAAGCAGTCGGGTTTTTTGATTTTTTGAATTAAGTTTTTTTATTTATAACTTTTTAGTTAGTTTTTTTCGAATTACATACATTTAAACATATAAGTGTTATATATTTTTGAAATCACCTCTTAAAACCCTTTGTTTTGATACCCCACACGATGGGTTTGGAAGAAAAAAATAATTTGGGCCACCACAATATGGCACCCAAAATCCGCCATTTTTCTTTTATTCAATTTTAATGTTGCCTATGACACTCGCAGGGTTAAGACGCATCGATTGACGTATGAACCATCAAAATCTGCCAACGCGTTTGGTTTCTGGAAGGCCACATAGGAACAAATATACATACATACATACATACATACATACATACATACATACATACATACATACATACTTACATACATACATACATAGACTGATAAACACATTACCCCCCTTCGGCAGTCGGGTAATGATACCTCTTCTATATTAGTTTAGACGACTAGCCAAATGTGTCGTGTATTTTTATACTTCTATTTTTTATTCAGTTGGGTCAAGGTGAAAGAATATTCTTTCACGGTGAAGGTCGGTTCAAATCGGTATTGATGCTCTCAAGGCCTTTGAAACTAGAACGAAACGCTTTATGTTGTGTGTTGCACCGCGAACCGATTTGTTACAAACTGGAGAAAGTATACTTACATTATACGTTGATGTGATTGTTTTATTGGTGTTTAAATAACAAAGTTATGATCAAAATTTTGTTAAGGTTGCACATTATAAATATACTCTTGCAGCTTACATAGTTATTCGTTTAGCGTTCACGGTTCATCGCCAACCTATGGCCGGTTGCAGACCAAGAACTAAACTAGATTAATTCCATTTAGTAACCACGGTTACATGCAGTCAAATAACCGAAAATAAGACTGACTGACATAACCATACAAAATCAGCATCTCCAAAAGTTCAAAGGCACATCTTAGCAAAACAAAACACTAACGGAAATATCCAAGAAGCGACGCAAAAACATTGCGCAAATCAAAACAGTCCTACTTTGTCCACTCGTCAAGTACTCAACTACTAGGAATTATTTAGCACAGGTGTATAAATAAATAGAGAAGATGACGTATCATCGACTGGCCGCGACGGCGAGCGGCGACCGCTAGAAGCTGTGACGTCACGCGCATTCCACGTGGCGTCGCGCTCCGTCACGACCAGCTTTATATTTGGAATTGGTTTACCTACTTGTAGTAGGGCTGGCACTATGGCAGTTACTGCGAGTTTCTTTGAAAAGTTTGAGGATATTTTTAGGTGATATAGAACGCATGCCGATAGTTGGTGTCTGTACCTTTGGGTGCATGACAAAAAGGTCATAACTCATTGCCAAACAATGACTAAACAAACAGTGTGTGTGAATCTGCATAAATAATAAAATATAAAAACCTTTTTGTTTTTAATGTACAAAAACAGTTCAATATTTATTTTACTTGTCAAAACGTATCCAATGAGCCCAAACACGATGACGCTATCTTGGCTGGTTGAGCTAGTTGCCGGACACACAAACAAAAGCATGGTAATTTAAGCTTGTAAGATCAAACAATAAGAATACTTAATTAATTATACCTAAGGCTCTAGATAAGACTTGAGGCTCTTTGTTTTGTAGATAAGTGGCATTCGATGTCAGCGATGGCGAACTGCAGTGGCCTATATGAGAAGCACTCAATCATTTGCGTATCCAAGTAGGCCGCTGCAAATACAATTTGGCAAAATGGGTTTGTTTTATAGACCCAGTGTGAGTGCGCTGACCCTTAACGAAATATGGCACTAATGCAGGAGTGTTCCAAGTGGCCATGCACCTGGGGGGTGACCACAAGCTCTTAGAGTAAGGTTATTTTGAGATCGAGTAAGGGACAGATGTATCTGACTTGTATACATCTGTCACTTACTCGATCTCAAAATAACCTTACTCTAAGAGCTTGTGGTTACCCCCCTGCACTTTGGCAGAACTTATGCTCGTCTCATTTCTCTCTCGTGACATTTCGACAGTGTTTGTCATACCCATACTTATTAGACATTTTTTCAAGCACTATCACCACTCTTCCAATGATAGAACGTCACTTGTCTGAGGGTCTCTCGCCGTTTATTTTATTCAAGAAACAATCCTTGTTTTATCGGAATGCAGGAGCCTTAATGACGATATTCTCATCTTGTGTAGCACAATCTACACAACATGAGAACTGGCATGAAAGTCTAGCCTTTTGTCTGCTAGTTACGGATTTTTAACCCACGCCGGAAAAAGAGGGGTGTTATAAGTTTCACGTGTGTTGCTGTGTATCTGTGTGTCTGTCTGTGGCATCATAGCGCCTAAACGGATATACTGATTTTGATTTAGTTTTTTTTGTTTCAAAGGTAATTTTGTCGAGAGCGTTCTTGTTAAGCTATGTTTGAATAAAATCGGTTCAGCCGTTCAAAAGTTATGGGCGTTTTACTGTTTGAATCGGGGTGTTTTCGCAAGATAAATGTGTCGAGGGTTTTTTAAATTATGAAATTTTACTTGTATATAAACAAAATAGAACCTAATTAGTTCCACGACTTACACGTAGAGATGACCTCGGTCCTAAAACTACAAATTCCGATTCAACTGCATTTCAATTTTCAATGGACTCCAGCTATCTACAGAGGTAAACTCAAATCCGATTCAGATGTGTACAAACGAATTTGTGGTAAAATGTGTTCCATTCAGCTTTAAGCTTTTCCATGGAATTGGAGAGTAAATTCTGAGAACCGTTTACGCTACTTACTTGTGAATACATTATTGAACTGAACGTTATGTAGACTTCTTCGGCTGAAAATCGTCTTGGATCATCTAATATTGAAATGGGGTAAGGATATGTCGTATTTTTCGTATCATCCAAAACTTTTCAAAATTTTAGGTGTTTTCTGACCTATTGAGAATGAGATTGAAATAATACCGGTATTAAAACATACGATTATATTTCTCCTGTTCTTGAATGACCTATCCAACCTAGAACCAAACTAGCTTGCTTCGCTGATGATACTGCCTCATATACCTCTTCGGATGATACCGATCTGATCATAGGTCGTCTTCAATATTCTATTGACTTACTTTTGGACTATTTTAAGAAATGGAAACTCAAAATAAATGAGGATAAGACGGAAGCTATTTTCTTCTCTCGTACTAGGCAGCCCCCTTCAAGAACTTTGAAAGTTGCAGGCCGTGTAGTACCTTGGAAAACTTGTGTGCGTTATCTGGGAATCAAAATGGATAATCGACTAAACTGGTCCAAGCATATTTCTGATCTACGTGTGAAGGGCGCCAAAGCTCTTGGTGCTTTAAACCCTGTACTTAATTGTAAAAGCAAATTGAGTAGCTGTACGAAACTGAGGATTTATACTACACTTGTCCGCCCGTGTATAACATACGCTTGTCCTGTCTGGAGTAGCACCTGTCTCTCTAACCATCAATTATTACAAGTTATACAGAATAAAGCCGTAAAACTATCCTACAAAACCAAATTAAAAACAAATCTCAAAAAATTACTACAAATTAAACTTCCTTTCCTATACAATCACATAATTAAAATATCACTAAGATTTTATAATAAGAATAAAATGAATACTTCCAATCCCTTGATCTTTAATCTATGTTCAAAAACATTAGACCAATTACCATATGTCGATAGATACGGCACTTACCGCCTCCCGCTCTTTGAAAATGAAATGAAAAAAACATACGATGATTAAATGTTAAGTAAAAGTGATAGAGGCTCTATTCCTTATGGCTCTTAAGTGGTCTATGTGTGAATCCCGGGGGAAACATATACTTTTTCGCTAACACAACTTAATCCCGTTTAGCGTAGTCTGATAAATTCCAGTAACAAATAACCCGTAATGCCACTAAACAGCTATCTATACCTACAAACGACTTCTAACCAAAAACCTTTTTAACTCCGGACGGCAAACGAGGGATGATATAAGTTTGACGTGTGTTTATCTTTGTATTTGTATGTATGTCTGTGGCATCGTAGCTCCTGAATGGATGAAGCGATTTTGATTTCGTTTTTTTTTTGTTTAAAAGGTGACTTGATCGAGAGTGTTCTTAGCAATAGAGTAAGAGATTCAAAAGTTATACGCTTTTTACTATTTGAAGCGGGGTATTTTTGCAAGATGCCGTGTTATAAATTACGTGTTTCGATGGATTGTCGATCGAAGCGTGTCTTACTTCTAGATAAATAATTATGTGGTTTAAAAAGCATGAGTTAATAAGCCTCGGGGGTATTTTTTTTAAGATATCGTTTCTAACTAAATATAACAGATGTCTGCCCAGATTTCCACTCGTTGTAAAGCTTTTGATCGCATTATTTTGTGTTACAAAAACTTTTTAAAACAGTATTTTATTTAGAAAGGGTTCACAAAATCTAGTTGGACGAACTGAGTTGCCTGAATGGAATAATTAAGTAGGTGTGATAAAACCCGGACCGATGTTGTGTGAACTTTCTTTTATCCTTTAGAGAGCATTGTGTTGAAATGGGTTGAACTAAAAGGGGCAAAGGCGAAAATGGTTTTAAATCTTGTTCTTCTTTGTAGGTGTAATCATTTCTTATATAATAGCTGCCCATCCCGGTTTTTCACTATTGTACTAATGTAGAAGATAAAACGTTATTTTTTCTTTCATACAAACCTTATCCTGACAATTACAAAAACAGAACACAAATTATTAACCAAATAGGTGCAGTCATTCTGAAGTGATTTTATTTTATTTTGTTTTGTGTGTGCGCTTACATACATTCATCAATTGATGTTTATTAATATATTGCTGCTATCTCGCTTTTATACCTAGACCTGCCTTAAGACTGATTAGTATGTGACCGGTGCAGACAAATAGACAGGTCTATCTCGAAATTCGGGGACAAAAACGAACATACAGAAACAAGAACACCGACTTCCGAAATTGAAGTTTGTTGTAGTATTTTAATTTGGCAGTCAGTTGTATTTTTTTTTAAATGAACTCCCGCAGCATAATATTGTTGTTTAAACAAGTGCACACAGTATAATTTTCATTTGATTAGCATTGCATAATCTTTCAGCCAATGCTTAGTGAAACAAACAAATTCCGTTTTTTTTTTCTAAAATCAGTTAAATTAACATTATGACACTTGTAACTATTCTGTTATTGGTATCCTTCGTTGCCCTACAAACTTTACTGTAATCTAGCTGTATGCGTAAGTTATTTTTAAGCTATTTTCACATTTGAACTTGTTAATGACTATGTACCTACCTAGTACCATCTGGATCATAACCGTTTTCTATTTCTACGTTAGGTGTACTTGAAACAATAACTAAGTTTAGTTGTTACACGTGCTATTCAAACAGGTCTAAAACAGTTAACAAGATGAAGGTTGAAAGCCTATAGAGAGTGTATTTGCTATGAAATAATTTAATCTAAACCGCGCAAAAGGCGTAAAGTTAACGATATTATTCATCTGGAATTGATGTTGGTACTCTAGAGGAATAAACAATTTATTTTTAAAATTCTGAACACATTCATGGTTTTTATTTAACATATAAAACTTTTTTAATCGATCGCAAATAATTCCAAATTTTAGGATCAGTCACGGCTGTTTTATCTGATTACAATCCAGAAATACATCACCCCTGTGAAAACTCTAAAGGAGAACGGCAGGCTTGTATGGGAGTTTCGTACCGCTAATAGAAATTTTGTGTTTTTGGATATTTTTTGTTTTATTTGGTAGTTAATATGATGGATAATCCCTTTTTAAATTCTTAGATTTTTTAAACCTGGGACGTAAATGTTATAGCCAGTTTTATTTTTTAAGGTTATGTACTAGTGTACCAATGTAGATTGTTACATATAGGTAAATGTTGCATTATGTGTTATGTAAATTATTTGTTGCTATCTTTGTAGTGTTTTACTTACCATTAAGTAGGTAGATTGAGGTGCGGATCGTACCTACTCAGGGCATTAGGAGATACCTATATACAGCAGCAACCGTATGATAATGAGGAGTTTGATTATATTTAATGTTATATCTATTTCTAAGTAATTAATTATCAATTCAATATTTGTGTTATTTGGCAATTTCTAATAACATAACTGCGTTTAGCGTACGATTTTATAACGTTTATATATTAAAATCTTTAGATTGATGTTATTAATTAATCCGAAGTTTTAAAAATAGTAAACTTACATGCAAATAAATGGCTTAGTTGACATAATAAGTGGTACAAATTCTATAACCGAACAACAGAAAAAGTATGCGGTACAAAATCTGCCATTCGCCTTTATTCTGAGGACATGTACTATCGGAATCACAAGACAAGTATCCTATGTCCTAATCTGTGATATGGTTTACCCGTGTGCCAAGTTTAATAAAAAAACATTAAGCCTTTAATAATAATAATATAAAATTTCTTTATTCAGGTAACTTACAGAACCCATTTTACATTAAAATAAACATCAGAATAATAAAAATAAAAATAATATCAGATAAATACCGGTCAAAAACAAAAATTCATTGTCAAATCAAGTCACAAGTAAAGTCAATTAAAATAATGTCATATCAAAACAGATTAAAATTACTCTAGCTACATTAATAAAAATAAAATTAATTAAAACAAAATAAATAAATTTGAAAGTATTTAGTACCTTCTCTCCGGCACTGGCACAGTGACATGTCTGTCAGAACAATGTCGGAGGAAAGGACAATCTAACCTTTCCGCGATCATCGCCAGGACGGTGTTGGAACTGGCCCGTACCCTGCAGACCATAGAAGCAGCGCGCTTGCGCATAACCGCGTGAAAACTATCGGTGTGTGCCTCTGCGAACATACCTGAGGCGCTACAATATCGGGGCAGTCCCATCACCGCCCTAAACGCGTTATTGTACTGCACCCGTATAGCATTTAGGCTTCTTTTGGTGTAGTGAGCCCAAAGACTACAAGAGTACAGTGATGTACAAAAGGCTCTAAATAGAGTAACCTTTACATCGTTCGAGCATCGGGCGAATCTGCGAGCAACCATATTGGCTCTCACAGATAACGCCCTTCGCTCCCGTTCCATATAAGCAAACATACGGGCTTTCACATAAGGAGTTTTCAAATGGACGACCATATTGTTTGTTTGGAATCTGATAATGGGTATATTATCAGATTCCAAACAAACAATGTGGTCGTTCATATGAAAACTTGGCAACCCTTAGCGTTCCTTTCGCCCGCCAGTGCGTCCAATGACGCGTAATTACCAACATAAACACACTGGTTCCGGTACCCTGCCGAATATGGAATCGGAAAACGCGCTTGACAGAAATACACATTGGAATACCGTGGTCCGTGTTTACGTCTGAGGATTGACGTGTTTTATAGGAATAAATCAATCTGTTTTGTATTCAGTTTTCAATTGAATTGGCTCAATAAATTTACAGACATAGGTCAGGGACTTACAAACGGTTTTGCAAACTAATGGTATTAATAGTTTATTGCATATCAAAGGGATCGATTGGGAATTCTAACAGAGATGTGCGAGAATATGTAACGAGAAATGTCTGCAATACTCATCAATGCCTAATTTCACGCAGCTCTCTTATGCGAAACAAGATACTCGTTCGTAGCTTGCTTACACTGAAAATTAAACATTAAGATTTTCGAACTTTTTTTTACATGCAACAAAATTTATTTTGTATAATTTTTTAAGTATATTTTCTAATAACTAAATTTACGCAAAATTTATATAATGTATATAAATACAATACTTTTTTTTAATTTATCTGTTTAAACTGAAGAAGTTATTAAAATATAAACTTAAAAAAATACAAAGTCAATTAGCAAATAGCAAAACTATGTTTTGTTGATAATAAGAAAAAAGTTCGCAAAGCCCAAGATCGTTATCAGTGTAATATGTGAAAGATCTCGCCCACGCTGAGCCCCAAGGGTTCACTACGCATATGGAGTTTCTGGTGCGTTCTTCTCCATAACAATCTCCTTTCCGAATACACGGTAGAATCATTTTTTTTTCTTTTTTTTATAACTTGTAAATTTTAATTTTAATTTATGTGACGTTCAAAAGTGCCGTTTATTGGCCTAATTGAATAAATATATTTGACTTTGACTTTGATACATGCACCATTCAAAGTCCTTGTTTGGCTTTGGTGGAATATATAAGTCGCATAGTTTTACAACTCATCCATGCCTTATTATTCCACTAAACAGGTGTGTTTTCATCAAAGATCTATGAGGAATCGAATAGATCAAAAAACAGTTTTCTGGGTCTTTACTGATAGTGTGACGCAATTTTGCAATGGACGTTTACTCAAAAAAAAAAATCTTAAAAAAATTTAAGTGAATATCGGTCGAATTGCATTACCTTGCGTCCATGTGAATGGACTTACTAATTCATTTAGTAAACACTAGCGGACGCCTCATGGTTTCACCCGCTTTGTTCCCGTTGCCGTGAGAACACAAGGATAAAAAGTAGCCTATGTCACTCGGGGATAGTGTAGCTACACAACAGTGAAATAAGTTTTGAAATCGGTCCAGCCGTTTAAGAGTCCATAAGGAACATTTATTTATACTTTCTGTTTTATATAGATAGTTATATAGATTTATTATCGGTTTGATATAAGTTAGAAGTTTAGAAGTAAAATAAATTACAATATGAAACGTCTTTCACAAAAAACTTACCTGCAAGCTTTTTAACATTTTATCTCTTCTTTTACAGATTTTTTCATTTATATTTGTCAAATTTGTACACTAAGCCTCTGTTGACAGCGCAAGCATTTTTTGAGGGTTCCAGTGATTCTAAATATAATGTATCATCAAAAAGGAAAACATAGGGGCATAGAATATATCTTTCGTTTTCAGTTTTTGGAATATCTTTTAAATTGGTCCAATATTGGAGGAGAAAATAGACGAGAGCCAAACCTCGAATTATGACTTTTTACTTAGGAAATTCAGTCGCCGCTATCTGCCCCCTTTTCCTCTTAATCCACCACGCGGGCCAGTGCGGATTTGTCATGTCTTCGATTTTTTGGTTCTAGGAAGAAACCGGCAGTTTCCTCACGATGTTTTCCTTCACCGTTTTTAGAACAGTGGTAATTAAATAATTTACACAAAGTAAAGCGCCCGCCTGCCGGGCGAACAGGCCTCTGTGATAGGCTTGAGTCACGCATTTTATCACGGTTTTTGCTCCCAAACTATAGAGACTGGATTATATGCATTTGCATATGAAATAGCATATTTAACCCATTCTCAACGGAAATTGTATATTATATCTTATATATCATCACTAGCTATCTACATATATAGATGATGCATATTTTCGTTATTCTAATATATAAAAATAAGTCGGGTTTTCCTCCCTGACGCTATAACTCCAGAACGCACGAACCGATTTCCATGGTTTTGCATGCGTTGGAAAGGTCTCGGGCTCCGTGAGGTTTATATTTAGGGTAGGGTAGGGTAGGGTAGGGTATGGTAGTGTAGGGTAGGGTAGTGTAGGGTAAGGTAGTGTGGGGTCGGGTAGTGTAGGGTAGGGTAGAGTAGGGTAGATAAATGTTTGGTCTTTTTATGGCAAAACAAAGTTTGCCGGGTCAGCTAGTTTATTATATTTTTCTGTAGGTTATCCTATTGATAAATGTAAAATAAATTCTATAACCAAAATTTCGATTATAAAACAACTTTCACTTATAAAAATATTTTGATTGATTGAAGACTTTTGATATGTAGTATATTTAGAACACCTACCTACCAGATTGTTGACGTTTACCAAAATCTAAATTACTTTTTCGTTTTAGTGTATTATTATCGTCTATATTTTGGTATTGATAATTTATAATTGAATAATTCACTAATTGTATGTTGATTTAGAAATAAAAAAAATAAAACTCACCATTTTTTTTCCTTGTGCATATTTTCTTGCATATTTTACGCATTTTTCATGTTTATTTGCATGCATATTTCAAGATTTTAAAATTGCATATAATCCGGTCCTTAGTGATAACAATGTGTGTCTCAAGCGTGCCACAGTAGGCCATGCTCGCCCGCCAGGGTTCGAACCCACGACACGTAAGTCAGGACCGTTACCACCACTGCAGTTTGAAGTTTAATATTCAAAGTGAAATATGAATGAATCATCAAAATGAGATGCGGAATCAATGTGAGCCCTTGAGTACGGCATTAAAAATAGGCCCAACCTAACTACATAGTAGGTGCATTGGTTAATCAAGTTTACCGCTATTCTTTCCTATCTATGTTTGTTTGTTTGAACGCGCTAATCTCAGGAACTACTGATTGGAATTGAAAGATTATTTTTGTGTTGGGTAGTTCATTTATCCAGGAAGGTTATAGGCTATTTAAGGCGGTTCCCCGAGCAAAACGCCGCGCAAGCCATTTTTTGTGCTGTTTTTAGGAGCTATCTACTCGTTATTTAAAAAGAAATATCAATTAATAAAAATACATTAAATTTCTACATAATATTGATTCTAAAATGGTAGATTTAGTTTTTTTTTAAATGTTGTATATATTTCACTAATCTCCTTTCAAAAAAACATAAAAATGAGAAATAATTATTGATATTATGCATCTCCTCGTAAAGTGTTCATTAATTATTTTTTGTACTAACACTAATGGATAGACAATTTAATAACGAACATTTTTGTAGAATTATTTTTTTCAAGAGACCAAAATTCGATTTTATAAAGATTTTATTCTAAAATCTGGGCGTATTCACTACTGTAATTCATACGCCACCAGTGCCGCTAGACCAATAGGAATGCTCATATCGCACGCCGATTTTTTGGTCAGGGTACCGTCTTAACATCACGCTACGACCAATAGGGGCGGAGCATACATGATAAATGTTCTAAAAATGGGGCAAATTTTTCTTTTTGTGAGTTTCCGTTGTTGATGGGGTGTCGTGGGTGTGTAGGGTAGATGGGTAGTTGGCCAGTTGACGGAAGCGAAGCTGCGTGGGACAGCTAGTCCCACGCAGCGTCGGTAAACACAACATTCACGAATCTTTTTTTATACAAGCTTCTATATGCGGCTTCGCCTGCGTGAAAAACAGAACCCAAAGGAAAAAGCAACCAGGATAAATATTCTTTGTCTTAATTCAGGTCACGGTCCACCCGTGTGTAAATTTTGATCCGAATTCTTTTAGCAGTTACGGCGTGAAAAGGTATCAGGCAGACATATTTGCATTCACATTTGTTATATTAGGAATGGAACTAGGAATAGTATGAACAAATAAAAAAAAAATTGTGCAAAAAAATACTACCTACTTCCAAATAAAAACTACAATGTGAAAAATAACTTAATTTTTGGAAGTCGGTGTCTTTCGTAGGTACCATTTTTTTTGCGATATGGACACCGACTTCCAAAAAGTTTAGCTTAGTATTATTTTTGCAAAAGAGTTTTTTATTTTTACCTTTTTAGTTTTACCTACCTAATAGGCAAGTTGTTTAGTAAGGTCCTGTAGCGCCAGAATAGATTACCCGAATAACATGAAACTTGAACATAACCGGTGATAATTTGACTGGCGTGAAACAATAAACTGACATGCGATTGCAGCGATCCCGAGAGTCTTGTCGTTATTTATTGAAGAGTTCTGTTGTATATCTCCGAAGTTCTTCATCAGACCTTCACCAAATTAAAATGGTACCAATTTCGAAACATACTCTTTAAACAAAAAAGAACTTTCAAAATCGGCCCATAATTGACGGAGATATCGGTGAAAATACACAAAAAAAAAACAACCATAAAGTCGAAAATAGAACCTCTTCCTTTTTGGTAAGTCCGTTAAAAAGAACGAAGCAGAGAGCAGAGAACAGCAAGACAATGATTATACCGCGTTAAAACTTTTGTGACAATAATCCAGCTCCAAAAAATATAGCTGCATGGAAGTTTCGGGAATACTTTTATTCACATTTGAGGGTAATGTTTTTCGAGCGTATGTATGTAAGTATGTATGTCCATTTCTATAGCACGCTCTACAGGCCAAACGGCTAGACTGATTATGACATATTATTCTATGAGGTGTCGTTGGATTCGTCTCAATTGTGGGCGTAACAAAGGCTATATCATTTTTAAATATAGCGACCCCCCCCATCTAAAAAGGGGGTTATAAAATATGGACATCAAATTTTCATTTGATGTCCATATTTTACTAAATATACCTTTCCAAAAATATATATATCGTAACACTTGTTACTATTTTGGCACAAATACAAGACAAGCGTAAATTTAATAGCAATATAAATAATCTTTTGCCACACAACTTATTTGGAGAACTCGTTCATTAATAAAACTAAAAAGTCTGAAATAAAACAAATTATTATAAAAACAAAAAGCCCGACTGCTTAAAAATTATTAACTAAAAGGTAGCTGCCAGCGGTGACAAACGATGTTTTGGTAGGCTTTTCTATATTTGTTTTCGTCCAAACCTGCAGCACCTCATAATACTTATTAAATGTATAAATTATACCTAGTATTTGTTTGTAAGTTTTCAGTTAATAATTTTTAAGCAGTCGGGTTTTTTTTTTCAAAGCATAAGCAGCACTTTTGAACGTCAAACAATAATTGATATTAAAATTTACAAGTAATAAAAGTTGATTCTACCTTGGGTTCGGAAAAGTAGCTTGATAAGGAGTAGAATGCACAAGAAACTCCATACTTAGTCTTTTAAAAAAAAAACAACGTTGAGCATTAACTTTCGAAGACCTTACTGAGAACCGGCAGAATTGACACTGGCCTATAATTATTGGCTTCTTTGCTATCCCCGGATTTAAACAATGGAACTACTTTACTGTGTTTCATAAGAGCCGGAAAAACTCCTTGCTCGACACTAGTGTTAAATATGAAAGCTAAATAGGGTGCAATAGTTTCAATGATTGGATTACACACTTTTACAGATAGTCCCCAAAGATCTTCTGTTGATTTAATTTTAAGATCTTTAAAAGCTTTTAAAATAGCCTGGGGGTTTGTATGTTCGGGATTTTTATAATAATTTTGTTTTTTACAACTTTGTCTTGCTATAACATTGAACTCCCACTTTTGGGGTAGCCTGACCCTCTGATCTTTTATAAGTTAGCTGATTAGCATCATTGTGGATTAAACATACAAATATTTGTTCCGTGCGGGAATCGAACCCGCGACACTCAGCGCAGCAGCCGATTGCTCAATCGCTACGCCAACCGTGTCGTCATAGTTTAAAACTATTAGGTATTATTATGATTCTCATCCAGTATGATGCGAGTATAATTTCTTCAGACTAACGTACCTACGTACTATAAATCTTAGTACTTAGCAACTGTCGATTCAAAGGCAAAAGTATCCAGTATTAATCCATATCCATTATGTCATGGTGGCCCAGTAGCTAAGACCTCGCCTCTCGTGCTTGCGATCGTGGGTTCGAATCTGGGCAAGTACCAATATGTCTTTATCAATAATTCATATGTACTTTCTAAGATTATCTTGGACATCGCTGACAACGGTGAAGGAAAACATCGTGAAGAAACCTGGACTTATAGTGAGTTTATTATAAGATTGTGCTCCATTGGTGTAATTGCTGCAAGGCGTTCCAGTGCGAGGATAAACTAATAAAATAAATAAATAAATAAATTAAATGTTAACTAAGTTCTATAAAAGTTTGTTAAGAAAGAAAGAAAAGAAAGAGAAGAATTAGAAGAAAGAGAAGAAAGAAAAGAAAGAAAAGAAAGAAAAGAAAGAAAAGAAAGAAAAGAAAGAAAAGAAAGAAAAGAAGGAAAAGAAAGAAATATATTACGAAAGTAAATCACAGGAGACTCGAGAAATAAGCATACCTACAATTAAACAATAATAAAAATAAAAACCCCGTGCGAGACTAAAAAGGCTCCTATATGCCAATAAGGCAGCATGTGCATTATTCGAAGACGTTGCATTGTTTCTTTCTCATTTTGCTTATTGTAAACAATTGAACTGTCAACTTTTTGGGCGCACGGTTGGCGCAGTGGTTGAGCGATTGACTGCTGCGCAGCGTGTCGCGGGTTCGATTCGCGCACGGAACAAATATTTGTATGACCTACAGATAGTTGTTCCGGCTCTGGGTGTTTGTGTATGTGAGTTTATATGTTTGTAAACGCACCCACGATACAGGAAGAAATTCCTAGTGTGGGGCAACGTTTTTTTAAAGAAAGAAAGAAACTTTGTTTTGCCGTGGATGCCGTCCTAAGTGGATTTGTATGGCAATTAACACTTATACGAATAACTGACTATACGACGAACACTAAGCTTTAAATTCATTATATAATTACCTTTATTTAATTAAAATATACATAATGCAGAATAATTTATCATTGAAGAAACCAAATACAACATTTTACCATTTACGTTCCCACAATAATTTTCCAATCGGGGTTTTTTTTGCAAAAATCATATTAATAGCGTGTTTTCCTTTTCAGTTTACCTACTGTTTTGATTATAGTATTGTACAATTACATTAACAAAACCCATGTTTATTTTGGTATAAATTTAATTCATGTTATTATTCCAGTATTTTCCTAAAATAAATAATGCGACAGAGTCGACCATTGGTCTGACAAATACGCCAATATTTTCATGATTCACGTTCTATAATCATCATAATTGTATCAATTGTTGTCATAACTATTTATTATTAGAACTTGTTTACATACTTCTTTTGCTTCACACACATTCATACATCTAGTCATACACACACGGCGGTTTTGGGTACTGCGCACTTGGCCTTTCTGAAGAACATCACTTAAATGGTCTATGTATGTCCACTCCCGGCGTTTCCATTCACGTCTGCCATGTAAATACCTTTCGTTAGTCGCCTTTCATTCATCCTCTCAACATGGCCAAACCATCTTAACATACTCTTTTCAATTTTAGTCACTATGCATCTTCTTTTAAACCACAACGTTGTCTTATTACCTCATTCCTCAATCTAGCAGGTAGCGTTCTGTAGTTTCTGCCTACCCCCATGGGAAAAAGGCGTGAGTTTATGTATGTATGTATTGTTTACGTAACTTGTGAGTTTTTCACATTCTTGTGGAATTAATTCTACGAAAATTTTGCCTGGGCGTCACCTGATTGCAACATAGTTCCTTCGCAGATGATTCACCAAGATTAATAATAGCTTTTCCATCATAGATCGGCGCAGTGGGTTGTACCTCAAGGAGAGTTCGACCCCGAAGTCATGTACACTTCAGACTCGATGATTGGAAACTGCATACTCAATGCGGAGAACAGATTCACAGAGCCGGAGTCCTATCGAGTGTCTAACTACTACACGGTTTACATTGAAAACCAGTGCAGCCATGACTGTAAGTACCTATTTATCTTATATATATTATGACAAGTATTATCAGCAAAATCTATATCTGATCACCGTAAGGGCTATTCCTTCTTGCAGAGCTCGCCCGCTATAGAAACGCCGACTTATACTCATCAACCAATAGCATCGCAGCTAACTTGACCGGACTGTTTTGTAGTGTGATTGCCTATAAAGTTAAATATTATTGAGCTTTGATTGTTTTCATTAAATAATCATGTAAAACCCGTGGTGTGCGATACTAACTCTCAATTTTTTTTTCGTTATATTTATTATGATTGTGATTATAACTCAAAGTATCGGGTGACTCTTTTTGCCAGTGCCTGTCAGCCCCTTGTTTTTTACCCAACTGTCGAAGGAAGATAATGTGTTTATCAGTCTATGTATGAATGTATGTTTGTTCCTATGTGGCGTTCTAGAGACCAAACGCGTTGGCCGATTTTGATGATTCTTACGTCAATCGATTCGTCTTAGCCCTGTGAGTGTCACTGGCTACATTAAAATTGGAAAAGAAAAAAATGGCGGATTTTGGACGCCATTTTGTGGAGGATTAATTATGTTTTCCTTCCAAACCCATCGTGTGGGGTATCAAAATAAAGGGTTTTAAGAGTTGATTTCAAAAATATCACTATATAACACTTATTTATTTAAATGTACCTAATTCTAAAACAAAATAACTAAAAAGTTGTAAATAACCAGAATGATTAACAAGCGAACTAAAAAGGCGTAAACAAGAAGAAAATCATGCTGTGCAGGCGGAGGATTCATCTGGTTTTGGTCAGCTAGCTCGCGAATATGTGTCTTTTTATTTAGTTTTTTAAACAGTCGGGTTTTTTTTGTAAATAAAAAAGACGGCAAATAAACAAACGAGTAATTTTTTCTTCTTCGTACAAATAGCCAGCTAAGTTATGCGGTATTTTTGTTCCGGATCCTTTTTTGTTTCGCTACTGCTATGCATTCACACAGTGGTCGATGCAAAAAAGACGGACGCAGCTGTGTCATCCTGTGCACGGGCTTTTGTTTTCAAAATGATCGATCACATATAGACTTTGCTGATTTTACCTGGGCGACCGAGCTCTGCTCGGGTGAAAATACGGAGAAAACTAATTTTCCCAGCTAAGAGACCCAGCTATATCGATTTTTCTCCAAAGAAAACACCTAGTTATAAGTATTGCAAAATTTATCGATATCATTAGTTCCTTTTTCAAGAACGTGAATATATAGGGACAAGGGCGTCGCCAAGGGGGGCTAGGTAGGGGCAGTTGAAACCCCCCTAGAGATTAAAAATAAGTAGCCAAATGGAAAAAAACCGGCCAAGTGCGAGTCGGACTCGCGCACGAAGGGTTCCTACTTGGTAAATTGCGGTTTACGATTTATGACGTATAAAAAAAAAACTACTTACTAGATCTCGTTCAAACCAATTTTCGCTGGTAGTTTACATAGTAATGTACATTATATATTTTTTTTAGTTTTATCATTCTCTTATTTTAGAAGTTACAGGGGGGGGGACACACATTTTACCACTTTGGCAGAGTCTCTCGCGCAAACTATTCAGTTTAGAAAAAAATGATATTAGAAACCTCAATATCATTTTTGAAGACCTATCCATAGATACCCCACACGTATGGGTCTGATGAAAAAAAATATTTTTAGTTTTAGTTTCAAGTATGGGAACCCCCAAAATTTATTGTTTTATTTTTATTTTTGTGTGAAAATCTTAATGCGGTTCACAGAATACATCAACTTACCAAGTTTCAACAGCATAGTTCTTATAGTTTCGGAATAAAGTGGCTGTGACATACGGACGGACAGACAGACAGACAGACAGACAGACAGACATGACTATAAGGGTTCCGTTTTTTGCCATTTGGCTACGGAACCCTAAAAAACAAAGTCCTGAGTCAACATAAACCCAACCCAACAAATCTAGCCATTTGTTGATGTCCTAAAAGAGTACTAAAAGCGTTGAAAATGTTGGTCGGTCTACCAAAAGGAGACTTTAAACGTGGTTAAGAAGAAAAATGTTATGTGGGAAAATCGCATGAATGGCCATGATGAATGTGCACAGAAAACTTATAAAATTTACATCTTACCCAAAACCCCAGATGATTGGGATGACCTCGTGGAACGTGACTCATTGAATTTTCGACCTATATTATAACAATCGCCAAAGGGGTAAGATTCGTACCAGTTTAACGCTTCATATGCTTTTGACTGTACCGTATTTAAAATTCATTCTTTTTGTCAGGCTCCATATTATTATATCAACTTGACCCCCCCTGTTCCATCGGCTGGCGACGCCCTTGTATATGTATATACAAATAGTGCTCGTTTAATACGAGTAGTATAGGATTTTAGAATAGCTTTTAAAGCCACATTATACTTGGCTATCGGATGCCAATGTAATGAGCTAGACGTTATAATTAGTCGAAAAAAAAATCAGCCCATCTTCTTCAAAATAAGCATGACATAATCACGTCAGAGTATTATTTTGGAACACTTCGCTTATTCTCAGAGGTGTATCGTGATTGGTGATGAATGAATCTGATACTACTACTACTAATTTTTTTTTTGGTTGTTACTTTGTACCGAATAGGCGCCGAAACTACTAGAACGATTTAAAAATTTCTTTCATCTATGGAAAGCTTCATTATGCTCGTGTAAGATAGGCTAACAATAATTTTAAAAAACATTGATATCCTTATGAAAATTGCAATTATGTAACTCAAAGTAGCAAAATTTTACCTATGAAATTCATTAATTGGCGTGCGCTGAGAAAACTATTGATCATACATAAAAAAAGGAAATACATGATTAAAGTACTCATTATTAACTACAAAAAAGTCTGCGAGAGAATATATCTCACTATCATAGTTAAGTCACAATAGCAGCTTTTGTGTTCTAAAATTTAATTAGATCGCTGGTAGAAACAAAAGTTGGTTACATTCGTATTTATATAAATACTAGCTGACCCCCGCGGCTTCGCTCCCGTCAAAATTATAGCCTATGTTACTCGGGAATAATGTAGCTTTCTATAGGTGAATCAATTTTTAAAATCGGTCTAGTAGTTTCCAGTCTATTCGGTACAAACAAACAAAAAAATATTTTCTCTTTATAATATTGGTATAGAGAAATAGTTTAACACATTGGTAGGTAGGGTATGTTGGGTAGGGTAGGGTAGGTAGGTATGTAGGATAGGGTAGGGTATACTGCGGGACACGTAAGTTGAACCAAAATGTATTATCGTTTTACTGAAATTAAACCATTTAAACTGAAATAAATCCCTTTTCTACGACCTAACCGTTTACAATACACAATTTGTCAACGGTTAGATCATAAAGAAAAGACTAATTTCGGTTTAAATCGTTTAATTTCATTAAAACGATAATACATTTTGGTTCAACTTACGTGTCCCGCAGTATATGTAGGTTGATCGGTAGGGCAGGTGAGTAAATTGGTACAGTAGGTAAGGTAGGTGGGTAGGTACCTAGGTAGGGTAGACATGTAGGTGGTAGGTAGGCAGTGACGGATTAACCCTTAATCAAATTAAGCAATTGCCTAGGGCATCACGTCTGGGGGGGCACCAGAAGAAGCACAAAAAACATCCGTCCGTAGGGCATCACGTCTCACTCTCACGTCACCAAAAAAAGTTTCTAGGACTAATTTGAAAATTCTGGAGTTTTAAGTCGACATAGAGTCCGACCTAGAGTGATAACCCCGCTCCCACTTGCCCGCTCACTGCCCGCTAGTGCATTCGGCAATTCGAATGCACCGGAATTGCGATTGGCCAATCACAAACCACCCCTTCCCCGCGGGCTGCCGCGTAAAGGTTTAAAAACCGATTCTAATTAGCATACGGATAGGGGGGCACACAGGTGTGGATTGCTTAGGGCATCAAGTAGTCTTAATCCGTCACTGTAGGTAGGTAGATAGCTAGTTGAAGGTAGCGAAACCGCGGGGGTCAGCTAGTAACTAATACATTTAACTACTGTTGGTGCGGTCAGCAGACAGTCCTATCGTGATTCATTACTTCATGACGGCTTCTCTGAACTGTGACTAATTTAACATTTTTGTGACTTTATAATTATCCTAAGATACCTATTAAATTATCAATCTATATATATAAAAATCAAATGCTGTTCGTTAGTCTCGCTAAAACTCGAGAACGGCTGGACCGATTTGAATAATTCTTTTTTTGTTATATTCGACAGAATACAGGGAAGGTTTAAAAGCAAAAAAAAAAAAAAAAAGTTTGGTTGGGTAGGGTAGGTAGGTAGAGTAGTGTAGTGTAGGTAGGTAGGTAGGTAGGGTAGGGTAGGGTAGCATAGGGTAGGGTAGGGTAGGGTAGGGTAGTGTAGGGTAGTGTTGGGTAGATTAGTGTAGGATAGGGTAGTGTAGCGTAGGGTAGGGTAGTGTAGGGTAGGGTAGGGTAGTGTAGGGTCGGGTAGGGTAGGGTAGGGTAGGTAGGTAGGGTAGGTAGGTAGAGTAGTGTAGTGTAGGTAGGTAGGTAGGGTAGGGTAGGGTAGGGTAGGGTAGGTAGGTAGAGTAGTGTAGTGTAGGTAGGTAGGTAGGGTAGGGTAGGGTAGGGTAGGGTAGGTAGGTAGAGTAGTGTAGTGTAGGTAGGTAGGTAGGGTAGGGTAGGGTAGCGTAGGGTAGGGTAGGGTAGGGTAGTGTAGGGTAGTGTTGGGTAGAGTAGTGTAGGATAGGGTAGGGTAGGGTAGTGTAGGGTAGGTAGGTAGGTAGGGTAGGGTAGGGTAGGGTAGGGTAGGGTAGGGTAGGGTAGGGTAGGGTAGGGTAGGTAGGTAGAGTAGTGTAGTGTAGGTAGGTAGGTAGGGTAGGGTAGGGTAGCGTAGGGTAGGGTAGGGTAGGGTAGTGTAGGGTAGTGTTGGGTAGAGTAGTGTAGGATAGGGTAGGGTAGGGTAGTGTAGGGTAGGGTAGGGTAGTGTAGGAGGGTCGGGTAGGGTAGGGTAGGGTAGGTAGGGTAGATAAATGTGTGGTGTTTTTATGGCAAAACAAAGTTTGCCGGGTCAACTAGTTCTTTATAATAATTATGTGTTAACAAGTTTTGGGTCGCTGAACCAACAATTTAAGCAGTCCGCTTTTGCTAATATACTAATAATAAAGCATTCGCGGAATCAAATTGAGCATAAATATGCATAACGCTAAATGCTAATTAGGGCTAGCTTAGACTGGCATGCTCTAGAAGATTCGAATTGAGTTTATCTATACTAATATTATAAAGAGGAGAGATTTGTATTTTTGTATGTAACGAATAAACTTAAAAACTAATGGACCGATTTCAAAAATTCTTTCACCGTTGGGAAGCTACACTATCCTTTCGTGGCATAGGCTACTTTTTAGGGTTCCGTAGCCAAATGGCAAAAAACGGAACCCTTATAGATTCGTCATGTCTGTCTGTCTGTCTGTCTGTCTGTCTGTCCGTCCGTATGTCACAGCCACTTTATTCCGAAACTATAAGAACTATGCTGTTGAAACTTGGTAAGTAGATGTATTCTGTTAACCGCATTAAGATTTTCACACAAAATTAAAAATAAAACAATAAATTTTGGGGGTTCCCATACTTGAAACTAAAACTAAAAATATTTTTTTTCATCAGACCCATACGTGTGGGGTATCTATGGATAGGATTCTTCAAAAATGATATTGAGGTTTCTAATATCATTTTTTTCTTAACTGAATAGTTTGCGCGAGAGACTCTGCCAAAGTGGTAAAATGTGTGTCCCCCCCCCCCCTGTAACTTCTAAAATAAGAGAATGATAAAACTAAAAAAAAAACATAATGTACATTACTATGTAAACTACCAGCGAAAATTGGTTTGAACGAGATCTAGTCAGTACTTTTTTTTTAATACGTCATAAATCGTAAACCGCAATTTATCAAGTACGGAACCCTTCGTGCGCGAGTCCGACTCGCACTTGGCCGGTTTTTTATCCCTGTATTCCCACGGAACGGGAACTACGCGGGTGAAACCGCGAGGCTTCCGCTAGTAATAAAAACAAAAACTTAATTTCAATGCTTGGATTAATTACAATCGAGGAGGCCGTTGTCAGCTCAGTAAAATCATTCTTAGTCCCTTTTGATACCAATTAACCAATGTTTACTAAGAATTGGCACTACGTGACCTACTTGTGCTCACGTTTACAAAATGCTGTAACACCTAACGTCTAGCTCCTATTATCATAATGTATTATCCCGCATGTTTAAGCGATGGATTCCGTAACTATGCGGGACTTGTTTTGCATTCATATGTATAGGGCAATTAGTGTCTGACCGAAACTGGTTTTTACGACTGAAACCGAATTTCGGAAACAATCTCGGTTTCGGCCGAAACCGAAACCAAAACTTACAAAGATCGTCAAAGATGTTTTGAGGGAAAAATAAAGAAAACGTTATTATAATTTTATTAGTCAGTCTTTATTTGTTTATCTTTAAATCACATAGCAACATTTCACTTATTGGTATGATAAGCAACATAACAAACCCAAAGGAGATTGCCCGTACACAGGCTCCCTAAGAGGTATCGTGTCTGCGATTTCAATATTATACAAAAATAGGATTTATATTTTGTGTTATTTTCCATCCGTGTCCTTTACTTTATATGTACAGACAACAACAGATCAGGTTCCTTCACTTGGACATTTGTATGCACCTTATTGCATTGTAATAAGGGTTCATTTCAAGAACAGAAACATCGTTATATCTCGGGAACACCGCAAAAAAAATAAAATTGTTTTCTAATTATGAATATAACATGCTTTTTCTACAATATACAACCAAATTCATCAAGATACAACCATTTTTTCAAAGGGGCCCTGTTTCCCTTACAAAATGGGCATTCTCCTTTAAGAAAAAAAAACACAAAAAATACTCGCTTGATCAATCGATCACAGCGCGAGAAATGTCAAATGCGGTTTCCGAAAACTCGAAACTCGACCGAAGCCGAAACCAAAACCGAACTTTCGGCAATTAGAGCAATTATTATTTTACGTACCTTACTGGTACGTAAAAATATCTGCAGTATTTCTGTGAAACCTGCCTATGTTTTTCGCCTCTAGCCAGGTGACACTTGAGTTATGTTTCTCGTTTAATATACATACTATTCTAGATAGTAGGTATAATAAATTAAAGACAAAAAAAAATTGCTGCGTGATTTATGAATATAGGTATAGGTAGGTATTGTGGTTTGAAGAAATGCATTCATAATAATTTGCATACGGTCTACACACTACGGAGATTACTGTTAACTCAACCTTGGCCGTAACCCTCGCTTGCTCGGAATGTTTAAGTACTTAAACGTAGAACTGTTTTTGTGAATCACCAGACACCGATTTACATCTTTCCTCAAACTTTTTACTAGGTGAACGATTAACGATTTTAATCTACAAATTTTTGTATATTTTTACTTTTTTTAATTCTTTCCTGATTTAATTTTTTACCGACTTCAAAAGGGGAGGGTCTCAATTAGACTGTTTTTTTTTCTTATCTCAGAACTTTTTACTAGGTGAACCGATTTTGATGATTCTTTATTTTTATTTGAAAGCTAGTGCTTCTCGTGTGGTCCCATTTAAATTTGGTGAAGATCTGATGAAGAACTTCAGAGATATACAACAAAACTCTTCAATAAAAAACGGCAAAACTGTCGGGATTGCTGCAATCGCATCTCTTTTTATTGTTTACGCCATTTCATAACATGACATCACACCGGTAAATTCTAAAGGGGTACGCACTTACGCAGCTATGTACAGTTCACCCTAGAACATTCACATTTCACCGGTTATGTTAGTATTATGTTATTGGGGTAATCTATTCAGGCATAACTTTGGGCATTATAAGTACCTTACTATTGAACTTGCTCAGTATGTAAGTACAACAATTAAGAAGTGAAAACTTTTTTACAAAAAAATACAACCGACTTCCAAATAAAAATACTAGAAAGTGAAAAATAACTTGAATTTCGGCAGTTGGTGTTAAAAAACGAAGAAACAAGAACAGGAACACCGAATTATCTATGTGTGTTTTTCTTTTAAACAATAATAATAATTAATGTTGTTTTATGGTAACAAATTATAAGTAAGCATCAATTTATTTTAAGGCGGTACCCCGAGCAAAACGCCGCGCAAGACGTTTTTTGTGCTGTTTTTAGGAGCTATCTACTCGTTATTTAAAAATAAATGTCAATTAATAAAAATACATTAAAATTCTACATAATATTGATTCTAAAATGGTAGATTTAGTTTTTTTTTAAATGTTGTATATATTTCACTAATCTCCTTCCAAAAAAACATAAAAATGAGAAATAATTATTGATATTATGCATCTCCTCGTAAAGTGTTCATTAATTATTCTTTGTACTAACTAATGGATAGACAATTTAATAACGAACATTTTTGTAGATTTTTTTTTTCAAAAGACCAAAATTCGATTTTATAAAGATTTTATTCTAAAATCTGGGCGTATTCACTACTGTAATTCATGCGCCACCAGTGCCGCTAGACCAACAGGAATGCTCATATCTCATGCCGATTTTTCGGTCAGGGTACCGTCTTAACTAGCTGTTTCCCGCGGCTTCGCTCCCGTGGACCACACCACAGGACCCGTTTTCAGGATAAAAATATCCTATGTCACTCAGGAATAATGTAGCTTTCAATTGGTGAAATATTTTTTTAAATCGGTCCAGTAGTTTCGGAGCCTATTCGGTACAAACAAAAAAATCTTTCCTCTTTATAATATTGGTATAGATGTAAGAGCGGGCGTACTCAGGATTCTCAAATGATAACGATCAGACATCTTGTATACACTTTTTATTACTCACACCAACAGTAAGTCTCACAACTTAATTTTATAATGATATGTGCACAGCTCAATACAATTCAATACTGAGTTCTTTCGACTAGAACCAGCCTATTTATACGTTTAAACAAATGACAAGACGTCACACAGCAACAACATCCGGTGACATTCGTTTATCAATTAATTATAAATTTAGGTTTGTAAAAATACAGTAATTGTGTACATTATTTGTTTAGTAATTAATAATACTTTTTACAAATATTTTGAACGAATATAGTTACCAATTATTTTATTGAAATAAACTAACAGTCGGTGAACCTACCTTCCATTTTTGACTTTAAAATATTACTCAAATAAAAACAAATCTTTACAATAACAATACATAATTCGTGTTTCCGTTATGTCATCTGCCTTTTTGACGTTTTGATTTCGTCTCTGCTGCTAGTTTCATTTACCAGCGCTATCACGGCCATACTGACGAGCGGGCCTTGCTAGGCCCAGCGAATCTCTGAAAATCATAAAAAAAAATTAAAATATGCAAAAACCTTTTAGACCAGACTCAGAGGCAACATTATTGCTTGTTCTGGTGAAACTGTCAAACTCAGAGATCGCAGATCGTGGCTTGTCCATTAAGGTTCAGAGGCCCATCTTTGACTTGTTTTGACTTAAATTTTATTGAATCATCCAACTTAAACCATAGCCATGACCAAGGCCTTTTTACACATCCATTTTGCTAACTCAAATCAAATTCAGAGGTCTCCGATCGTAGCTTGATCATAAAGATTCAGAGGCTAGTCTTACGACTTGTTTTGACTGAGTTTTATTTAACTATCAAACTCAGAGGTCGCAGATCGTTGCTTGATCATAAAGATTCAGAGGCCCCGTCTTTGACTTGTTTTGACAGAATTTTATTTAACCAACTAATTCTGAAACTCAGAGGTCGTAGTTCGTTGCTTGATCATAAAGATTCAGAGGCCATTCTTTGACTTGTTTCGACTAAATTTTATTTAACCAAACAAAACATTCTTTTTTTTATCCATAAGTTAAGCTTTTCAATTCTGAATAATGTTATAAAAAGTTTTAACCCTTTTTTTTTCATTATTATTTATTCTTGCTATCACGGTCTAGTCGTTCAAAGTTCATTGAGTGACCAAAGTCTTTTTCTAAAACCAAAACCTTTTTTATTATTTTTTTTTTTTTTTTGCTTCCGTTTCGGCCATTCTATGCTTAGGGTCTAAACGGATATGGTATTTTCAATTGCAGGGGAGGGGCTATTTTACCTAGTTAATCAAAAGGGCCATTCAGTAGCCTTAGATTTCGTATATTTTAATGCCAATTACAATTCACCTATTTTATTAACCCAAACCCATTCAGTTTGACTGTTAGCTCTAGATGTACCGCGAGTAATAGCATGATGTACGAAGAAAAAGAAAATAATAATGGCTGTAATCTGTGCCATTGTAGCGGATTCCCCATTTGTAATAATTCTACATGAGGTACCAAAAGATTAATTGAAAAGTTATACTTATTCAATGATCATCAATAGGGTGAAGTTCGGAACGCAAAAGCTTGTAATCTTCGTGATTACAAAGTCCAAGTACCACTGATAGTCACTAATGTCACATTAAATGAAACAAAAGAAAAAGACACCAGGTATCTTATTCACGACCTTTAGCCATCACATAGCTCTCTTCTCAATTGCTCTACTCGCACATCCCTACGATGTCGAGTCAACTCAACTCTCTGAACTCAGAACCAGTTCACACAGAGATTTAGTCTGTCCTATGTTACGTCTATTCATCATCTACAAACTCAATTGGTACTTCAGCTTTGTATATCTTCCTAACACAATCTACGCATAGTAATAAAAATTAGAAAACCAAAATTATTTCAATTTTCGTAACGATGGCTTGTCGATTCGAACGTCATCAACATTAACATGGTGACCTCATATCTCGCGTGACTATGCGAGTTTACTTTATTTTAACCTCATAACTCTACAGGAATCCTCTTTAAGGTTCCTTACACAAACGTGTTTATTTTAAACCAACTTACAGGACCACAGTTGCTACAAAGACCTCCAGTTGCCACACTGGCCTACAGTTGCCATAAAGGCCTCCAGTTGGCACACTGGCGTTTAGTTGCCACACAGGCCAACAGTTGCCATAAAGGCCAACAGTTGCCATAAAGGCCAACAGTTGCCACACAGGCCAACGCACAACGCTCGGCTACTCCTGACCAAACTAGATCATTGGGTTCGTGACAATAGGGAAATTTTAGAACTTTGATCTTTAACTAAATCATTACCCTGGGCCATGTACCACCAGTCGCTCAAATCAAACTTTAAAACTTCTTCTGCAGCGAAAACTGCCAAGCTTACAGAAACCCTCGAGTAAAACCTCTAACGCCACGGCTCTGTAGCCGAACAGCAATTATATTGCTCTCACACAACGGTCTCTCAAGACCCCGACCTCCGCCAGAATCCACTGGTACGGTCAAACATAATACGGCTGATAGACTCAATTACTCGACATTTTGAGCTTGCTCATCATCATTAAAATCCTTTTAACATCAACATAGACTGGTACATGACCCGCTGGCATCTTCCTTAACCTACCGTGTCCATACTTGTAGGTTTAAGCGTATCTATTTAAAGCTTTCGGTGTATAACGATCACTATCCTGTCATAATCACCTATCGCGGACTTAATACCGGGCCTCTTCAGTTTTCGTACTAAAGTTTCCCACACAACACTATTCATTAGAAAAAGGTCCTACGATCAACAAGTTAAACTAAACAAAGTAAAGGCAATGCATACTCAACTCATAAACCCACTTTAAAAAAACCCATCGCCACATGGTACGCATGAGGTGCGGTCCAGAATTGGTCTTATGAGTAGACATGTTAATCAGATTCGGTTTCACTACCACAGTCATCAACTATGACGTCTAATTCTCAAAGAACTTGGCGATCGGGTATCCTTCCAACATGATTCGCGTTTTCTACTTAAAGATTTTGGAACATACTGATGGCTTATAAAAGGGAAACAACTAACCCTGATACTATTAAGGAGCTTCACGAATTAACTCTGATCAATATCATAAATATCTGATTATCAACAGTAACCCTTTACTGTCGGTCACTAACTCAGTTTTCATGTAAGAAAAACAATCGCGTGATCTACTGTTATCATAATATTACTTTGAAAGTAAGCAAGTGAATTCAGATCTGAAGACGGTGGTTGTACATCGTTACGCAACAAGATCCGTCCTGAATACACGCAAATGACCAGTACCGTTACTAACTCGATACAATTACGATAGCCCAACGACATTACTAACTCGCTTTGCCACTGAAAACGACTAGTTATTCAGTCATTTTGGATATTTCATCTCCTTCTTATGGGATATCTCATCCTAAAGTTCGTACTGAACCAAATGTTGAAACTAGGAAAGTACTAACAACCCAATAGGTAACTTATTAGCTACTTGCTTTTTACCAGGTGTGTCTTAATTACCTAGTGATAGTGCTAGACCAACCAATTCAGTGTCCCAACATGAACACTTAAAACTCGAAATAGCATCTCATCATTAGAGAATATTCGACTTCACTATCAAAATAAAATGGAAGCGACTCACCGAGTATTCCATTCCAAACTTGCGCACGTTCGTACCGTTCGGCTAAGACCAGCGAACTGCTTGCATGCTGTTCTTCTTAACCTCTCAGATGTTGACACGTCAACCTTCGCGCTCAGCATCTGAATCGCTAGCCTTCAGCAGAAGCTTCAGGCTGCGACACAATATGGTATCTGAAACATGAAAAATATTACGAGAGTATAATGTTCACACGGTTATCTTAACCATACACAGCTTTGATGGAAATTAACCTGTGCACCGGTGTAGTAACCTAAACCAATCAATCTGCCTATCTGACCTCCACAACTCAGTAACTGGGCAACACAGTACCCTTTGGCAAGACTGGTGTCAGATCTCAAGCTTCGGACTACCCGTAAAGACTGTCAAAGATCTTCAAATGACAGCCGGGACCAACGGCTTAACGTGCTTTCCGAGGCACGAAGGAAACTCGGTATGTTGAAATGGTCACACATCCACGGACCGACATCGTCAAGCGTTGCTTAACTTAAGTTATTATTTAGCCACGAGCTCCTCTATTAAGGGATATGAAAATAATGGGCATAACCGAAAGTTTTATTTGTATGTGTATCATATTTAGTGGCATCTAATGAAGTATTTTGATATCCAAAGTCAAAGTTTCGCGCAAATCACGTTTGTTTTGTGTTCTTGATGCTTGACCCGAGGGGTTCAGCTTGGTAAAACTATGATTTTATGCCACTGGAGCATTAGGAAAAATACTTGAAAGTAAACTTTATGACTTGGTACCATATTCAAAAAAAAGATTTAGCTTGATTTGAAGTCTATTCAATACACACACAATTCCAATACACAATATAATATCTAGTTTAGCTACTTAATATTGTGCTACGAGTGCAAAAGAATGAGCATTAGTGTCTACCAATTGCTTGGCGCGTCTTAGCAAGCATGAAAATCCCTTCATCCTAGCAATAGACTGAACTACCTCGCACGGTGGATAGACAGGTAACTTGTTCACTCAATTGTTATTTTATGCTGGTCAAGATCATAATTAGGTAAATAAATTTTACTTAGCTTGTGGGTATTGGTGTTTTGTTTTTGAAAAACATCCTTTTCTGCAACTTGATCTGGCAACGAAGTAAATTCAGCTCATCCGAATGTCCTGGTCGAGTGGTCGGTAGGCTAGGCAAGGCGACTGTGTTGATGGGTCCAGTTGAGGCTCGGGTTGATCCCTTTCTTCTGATGTAAGAGCGGGCGTACTCAGGATTCTCAAATGATAACGATCAGACATCTTGTATACACTTTTTATTACTCACACCAACAGTAAGTCTCACAACTTAATTTTATAATGATATGTGCACAGTTCAATACAATTCAATACTGAGTTCTTTCGACTAGAACCAGCCTATTTATACGTTTAAACAAATGACAAGACGTCACACAGCAACAACATCCGGTGACATTCGTTTATCAATTAATTATAAATTTAGGTTTGTAAAAATACAGTAATTGTGTACATTATTTGTTTAGTAATTAATAATACTTTTTACAAATATTTTGAACGAATATAGTTACCAATTATTTTATTGAAATAAACTAACAGTCGGTGAACCTACCTTCCATTTTTGACTTTAAAATATTACTCAAATAAAAACAAATCTTTACAATAACAATACATAATTCGTGTTTCCGTTATGTCATCTGCCTTTTTGACGTTTTGATTTCGTCTCTGCTGCTAGTTTCATTTACCAGCGCTATCATAGATGACTGTCGTACTGATGTTGGTGTACCTACCTGAAACAATAATACATAAATACCTATATTAATGAGAGGATTGACACATCAGTATGAAAAAAAAATGTCTAAAAATAGCTCATCCTATGACGCATATTAATAAGAGCAACAATATTGTAAAGATGGCGTCGCGACGATCCGGATTTTAGTGAAAATGTGGTTCTTACTGTTCGCACTGGATTGCCCCGTATAAAATAAATCCTCCCGCAAAGTTCTACCACAGATAATAAATACTAGCGTTATTACTACTTATGTACCACGGCATAACTTCACCATGTAGGTACAAGTAAATTGATATAACATCACACTGGTACGCTCTAAATGGGTACGCAGGTGTGAACATTTCACCCTGGTATACTCTCATGCCACAGTTTTGTTTAAGTTTCATGTTATTGGGTTAATCTATTCTGACTTCACTTTGGGCATTATAGTAGAACTAACTAACTACCATTATTGGTAGCTAACCTATAGTAGAACTGGTCCATTATGTACCAAAAGTAAAAATTGAAAATAGAAAACATTTTTACAAAAATTACAACCGACTTCCAAACAAAGACACTACAAAGTGAAAATAACTTCAATTTCGGAATTCGGAGTTCCTGTTTTTGTTTCATCGTTATTTGACACCGACTTCCGAAATTTAAGTTACATTTCACTTTAGAATTAGAATTTTATTTATTTGTAAGAATGTAGTTTTACATAGTATGGTGTTAATATTTTTGTTAGTTCTATACATTCTACCACGAAATATATGGTGTACAAATATTTAATTGTCATTAACTTAGTACATAATTAATTTTAAGATTTGCGATTTACAGTAGGTCCAATATGAATTAGTATTATTAAAATTAGATAATTGTTACTTTAAAATGTCAATATTAAGTTCATGTCATTTTGGTTTTTTACAAAATTCCATATATTCGCCAATGTCATAAAAGCAATTATCTAATAGCCAACTTGTCAGCTTTTTCTTGAACATGGGGATGGGAAGTTCCATAAATGCGTTAGGTAACTTGTTATACACCTGAATGGCATTAACATAAACATTCCTCCTAAATATTTGCAATCTACATTGAGGTACATTTAATTCATACTTCATCTTTGTAGTGTCTTTGTTTGGAAGTCGGTTGTAGTTTTTGTAAAAATGATTTTCTTTACAAATGTCGTTCAGATACTATACATAATAGGCACTAGCACACGATAGGCACTTATGTAATGCGTAAGTACCTATCTACTTAGTAACAGCCTTCGACGTCTTCGTGATAGAAAATAAGTAATGTTTTTTCCTGATACGAGTTAAGCTGTTTTTAACTGCTAGTAGCTCTTCCAAGTAGTGCATGAATACCTGTTGTAAATGGAGTTCTATTCTTTAATCAGAGAGCTACAATTAATCATCAATTTAATTCGACAATGCTTCTGGCGCTAATTGTCTGGCATTCTCTGCCTAATTCGGCCTTTTTGGCTAATTCGTTACTCGGACTTTACACTTTTTATTTTTGAGGGTTCCGTACCTGGAAAGGAAAAAACGGAACCCTTATAGGATCACTTTGTTTGTAAATACCCTTTTTTTCAAGAATGCGAGGAGGTATCAAGCTGAAATTGATATCAAATACTCAAGTCTACTGTCCCTTAAAGCTGTGAAAAAAATAACTTCTAAGCCAACGCAATCATAAGATACAGCCGTTTATGCTGAAAATTTCCTAAAATTTTCGACACTCGCAAGGGAATCAAAACCTACAGGGTACTTCCCGTGAACACAGAATCTTGAAATTTGGTACGAAGCAACGTCTTATAGCACAGATATAGGCAACATTGCGAAAACCGTAAATTTATAGTTACATCATAAAAATAAAAAATTAATCATCCTAAAAACCGGTCAACTACCGGCCGGCCGGTCACTTTTACTTATATACCTACAGGCTTGTACCCTCGGTGCGCGAGTCCGACTCGCACTTGGCCGGTTTTTTTATTATAATACTCGTATGTATATGGTATATTGTGTCTTTTAGTATGTGCTTAATAAATGTATTTTCCTTCTGCCTTCCTTATAATAAAAACACAACCAATGTCCATTTTTTCCAGATCCAGAGAAAATAGACAGATGTTCTTACGAGGAATACTATAACCAGACTCTGAGACATGTCGAGTTTACCATCAAGAATTACACGAAGGACGAAGTAAGTTGAAAAATAATGTGCCCTTCTCCTGCTATCGTACTTTTTACCCGACTGCCGAAGGAAGGTAATGTGTTTATCAGTCTATGAATGTTTGTTCCTATGTGGCGTTCTAGAGACCAAATGCGTTGGCCGAATTTGATGATTCTTACGTCATTCGATTCGTGTTAATCTTGCGAGTCACTGGCTACATTAAAATTGGAAAATAGAAAAAATGGCGGTTTTTGGGCGCCATACTGTGGGGCCCCAATTTTTTTTCTTCATATCCCATCGTGTGGGGTATCAAAGTAAAGGGTTTTAGGAGGTAATTTCAAAAATATATATAACACTTACATGTTTAAATGTAGGTACGTAATTCGAAAAAAAAAAATGATACATATAAAACAAAAATCAAAAAACTCGGCTGCTTAAGAAGCGAATTAAAAAGACGTAAACAAGAAGAGAATCATGCTGTGCAGTCGGAAGTTACATCTGGTTTTGGTGAGCCAGCTTGCGAATATGTATCCTCCGATAGCATGATTTACTTCTTGTTTATGTTTTTTAGTTCGCTTTTTAAGCAGCCGGGTTTTTTATTTTTGTATTATCTTATTTTTTTATAACTGCATTGCTTAAAATCGCCGATATTGCTACTAAATTCAAGTTTTGTTAAAATCAAATTATAACCGTGGACGTGCGGATGATTGTACAAACGTAGTATTATATTATCTGTGGTATATACATACCACTTACCGTCATTAAAATAGAACTATGTATGTTGTTATCTCTGGTCGTAACGTACGTAACACTCGCGGTGCGAAATTATCGCTAAACTACCTTCAAAGATAAATGACTCAAGAAAAAATGTTTAAGTATAACAATAGTTTATAAATAAAAGATGAACGCTCGCGGAAATATTGAGGTCAACAGTTGTTTTTATTGGTGTTTGTCGTGCTGATAATTACTTCGTTATGGTAATGAGAACTACTAAATAGTACCTACGAAGAATTCGTTTGATTGCCAGAACGTTGGTAGTGCCGATTTATAATCTTCAGATAATATGTCAACTATAGCACAGATAATATAATAATAACTATAGATACCGGTCTGATGCCGAGGTCCTGAAGTCGAACTGACTTGGTGGCGTTTTTAACCCCCGCCGGAAAAAGAAGTGGTGTTATAAGTTTCACGTGTGTTGCTGTGTATCTGTGTGTCTGTCTGTGGCATCATAGTGCCTAAACGGATGAACCGTTGTCTTTTTTTTTTTTTTTGTTTGAAAGGTAATTTTGTCGAAAGTGTTCTTAGCTATGTTTGAATAAAATCGGTTCAGCCGTTCAAAAGTTATGGGCATTTTACTGTTTGAATCGGGGTGTTTTCGCAAGATAAATGCGTCGGGGGTTTTTTAAATTGTGAAATTTTACTTGTTGTATAAACACTTCAACACCGCGACGTACCGGTAGTCAATTTGCACCGTTCAATCTCAATTTGCAAATTCAATTATATTTTGTGATGACACAACTTACTCGCTGTCTAATTAATGAGAAGGTAGGTACATAGATTTACCGTAGGTTCATTGTACTGTAGGTGTAAGTAGGTATCTATCATCATCATCATATCATCCGGAAGACGTCCACTGCTGGACATAGGCCTCCCCCAAGCGTCGCCACATTGCCCGGTCCCGTGCGTCCCGCATCCAGCGGATCCCCGCAACCTTCACCAGATCATAGGTCCACCTGGTGGGAGGCCTTCCAACGCAACGTCTTCCAGTTCGCGATCGTCCTCCAGAACTTTTCGGCCCCATCGGCCATCCGATCTGCGAGCAATGTGGCCTGCCCACTACCACTTAAGTTTGACAATTCATCAGGCTACGTCGGTAACCCTGGTTCTCTTGCGGATCTCTACATTTCTAATTCGATCACGCAAGTTAATACTTTATACATGCATAAACTCACGCCTTTTTCCCATGGGGGTAGGCAGAAACTACAGAACTCCACCTGCTACGATCCTTACATACTTCTATTGCTTCACACACATTCATACATCTAGTCATACACACACGCCGGTTATGGGTACTGCGCACTTGGCCTTTCTGAAGAACATTGTATGTCTTTCTAGGGCGTCCCCTCCCGGCGTTTCCATTCACGTCTGCCTTGTAAATACCTTTCGTTAGACGCCTTTCATTCATCCTCTCAACATGGCCAAACCATCTTAGCATACTCTTTTCAATTTTAGTCACTACATCTTCTTTTAAACCACAACGTTGTCTTATTACCTCATTCCTCAATCTATCATTTAAAGTTACACCACACATACGCCGCAAGGAGCGCATTTCTATTGCATTAATCCTACTTTAATGTCTTTTTTTTAATACTTTATACAATATATTTTTAATCATTTTTCTAATTTCAGTGTAAAACTTCATGTGAAAAAGCAGAGCGCTTCAACTGCCGAGGGTTCACGTGGATATCTGAGAGGGATGGGAAGAGTGGCGGGGGCCGCGGGCTATGCGACCTGCACAGTGAAGACCTCATCACTACGGGCTCCTGGCTACTCAGGCGAATCTCTTCGGCCACCTACTACCGCAGAGTTGTCTGTCTGAATAGTAAGTTTGGAATGAGAGCTACTGTAGGGCTGGCGATCTGAGATCGATTAATCGACGAATTGTTTTTTAGGAACACAAAAATCGATTTTTGGTAAGTGCTGAATCGATCCAGTGAATCAATATTTCACCCAAGAAAATCGAGATTCGATCTTTTTAATAGAATCGCCCATCCCTAGACTACTATTTTTGTGCTCACTAGTTAGCGCTACTGGCGAGTAAGGTCGTAAACTAAAGCTGTTATAATTATGTTGTTATTACGCGCACAGACTCAAATTTTGAATTAAAATGTTTTCTAATTTCGTATAAAAACCTTCCGTTCCCGTAAAAGTGCGATTAAATACTCGTATGCCCAATACTTAGAAGTTCGCGACTAAACGGATTAACCCACTTTGTCAAGTTTCATTATCTTTTTACAAATTTAAATTTGTTATTACGCGCACGGCATCAAAGTTCGAATTAAAATCATTTCTAATTCCGTAAAAGTGCGATTAAATATAATATCGAGTATGCCCAATACTTAGAAGTTCGCTACTAAACGATTTAACCCACTTTGTCAAGTTTCATTATCTTTTTACAAATTTAAATTTGTTATTACGCGCACGGCATCAAAGTTCGAATTAAATCATTTCTAATGCCGTAAAAGTACAATTAAATATAATATCGAGTATGCCCAATACTCAGAAAGTCACGACTAGTGGGAAAACCCAACGGATAAAGGGCGGAGCACACCAGATGCGTGGCGTGACGTGACGCGTACACGCACCAGTTGTAATATATGAAACTGTAAGAAAGATGCCAGACCAGATGCGTGACATGTGCACGTGCGTGACCCACGCACGCACGGCAGGTTGTATTTATTTACATAATATATTTATATATATACAATGTAAGATCTCAATGTACCATATACAGACAAATATTTACTTACTTACTTACAAACAGAATACAGTTTACGAGTGTTTTTTTCGCAATGAAGACAATTTTAAAGGAAAATCTTGTAAAATTACTCTTTTCTATTATTAATATCATAGACCCAAAGTCTCTTTGTAGCAGCAGCAGAAGATTCTTGGCATAGTAACAACAATAACGCTTCTTTATCAGAAGAACTGCTATTTTCTAACATCTTTTCGCCAAATACTCTCAAATCAATATGGCTGCTGGCAAGGTGGCTTGCACTCGCGTCACCTGCGTGACGTAATACGTGCGCGCGCGAAGTGTGCTGCACCGGTCTTGGCCGGTGTGACAGGGCTCGGATGCGTGTGGGCACTTCACGTCGTAAGTCACGTCACGCTACGCATCCGGTGTGACCCGGCCTTAAACCCTTCATGTTTCTTAGAAAATGGATTGGTTTGCGAAATTAACAGTTTCCTTTTGCAAAATGTTTATCGTTCAGGGATCGCAAGAGCTGCTAATGTGGAAACCGGTAAAATACTGATTAAAAACTATAGTACCTACTGAAGACAGCGCAGTATTATTAGTAGCCTATTAGTATTATAATACGACACAACATTTATGTTCTTACTTCAGAACACGATATTTTGTCAACTATTTATTTATTTAAAACGTCATGCAACATACAGAGTACAAAGACGGACTTAATGCCTGAGGAATTCTCTAACAGTCAACCAAGAGTGGTGGAGACATAACATGGCAGGTGCATGAATAAATAGAAATAATAATTATTAAAAATATATGTTATAGTTAAAATAACATTATATATTTACTACAATAAATACCAATTAATAATAGTGCATTATTGCAAAGGCCCGGCAATAGGCAATTGCAGGTCGAGCCGTAGGCGAGGACTTCAACTAATACGAGACAGGCAATTGCCATTTCCGCCGAGGCATACATAGTATTTTTTTTTTAAAGAATGCAGGGAAATAAAACATACTTTTTATATTATACATTTAATTAATATTAAAAGTTACAACAACATTGCTGGAGCGTTGTAATGTTCCAAATTCAAAAAACGCTCCTGCAATGGATTTTATTTTCTTTGTCCGTAAATTTGGTACCTCGCGTGTTCTTTTTTCTAAAATAATTACAATATTTCCATGCATGTTTGAGAAAAAAAATCTCTTCTTTATATACTTATTTTGCACAAATTGTTTTCCCCCTTCTAGTCACAGTAGAGTGCTCAGGCTCGGACATGGTGGTGACGTATGTCCCACGCGGCGTGTTCCGCGGACGTGTGTACGTGCCCGGCAGGGGGGAGCGGTGCAGCGCACGCGCATCCGGACGTGCCGTGCGCCTGGCGCTACCCATGCGCGGGGACTGTGACGTCAACTTCGCTTACGGCATCTCGAATGGACCCAATGGAGTTATTAACAGGTAATAACTCACCACTGCTCTCAAAGCGGTGAATGGAAACATCGTGAGGAAACCGGCATGTCCTAGAACCAAAAATTCGAAGACATGTGACATCCACCAACCCGCACTAGGCTCGCGTGGTGGGTTGCGGCCCATTTCCTGTCACAGAGAGGAGGCCTATGTCCCAGCAGTGGGGACATTAAAAGGTTGATGATGATGATGATGACGAACTCAGCACTCATTTGAAGGTTTAATCACCTCATTGATCGATCAAACGATAGTAGAATGAATGAATGTCTCCCGCTACGTCCAATCTCGTTATGTTGAGTCATAAAACAAGTGACACTAGTTTAATAGTTAATTTTAAATTTCGAGGTCAAGCGTAAACACGCTTGACCTCGAAATTTGGCATGTACCTGACGATGCAAATGCATGAGCATAAAACAAATATTTGAATTGCATATGACTGAACAGTCATAAATTTGATAATTTTTTAGGGTTCCGTACCCATAGGGTAAAAACGGGACCCTATTACTGAGACTCCGCGGTCCGTCTGTCTGTCTGTCACCAGGCTGTATCTCATGAACGGTGATAGCTAGACAATTGAAATTGCACAGTTAAAATAAACAGAATTAAATAAATATTTAAGTGGGCCTCCCAAACAACAAACGTGATTTTATGCCGTTTTTTTGCGGTAATGGTACGGAACCCTTCGTGCGTGAGTCCGACTCGCACTTGGCCGGTTTTTATTTATTTATTTATGTACACACAAATCACTTTACAGAGAAAAGAAAGAATACAGATTGATGAGCACAAAGATACTGCTTATTTCAATAGAAATTTCTTCCAGCAGAGCTGCGACAGGCAAGTTGGATGATATACGAAGACACAGTGTGTAGAAAAAAATTAAGGAAACTTAAAATAGACTATGACAACTCAACTAATTATATATAAATTACACATAATAGAAGATAAAAATACATACATATAATATACAAAATTACAATATCGTAGACAGATAATATTCTTTGGCTTGTTTTTTAAACAGAGATACATTTTGAGAGTCACGGATTTTGGGGGAAGTGATATCATATATATTTTAAGGATCTCTACACAAAGTAGGTATATAACTTTAAGTAGGTACTTAATATTCTTTCTACGATAGGTAATTACTGCTATCTAGGCTATTTTCCTTTGTACTTGAATATCTTTTTTAACAGATTGTTGGAGACTTTTGACATTTTATTTATAATAGTATGCCTAAGACTTGTACCAATATTCATCTCTGCGCGAATTAATGCAATCTGAAATGTCATTCAAATGTCAATTTACACGTTAATATTTATTTTATTTATCTCTGGGTAGTTCAGGTTGAAAGGAAAAGGATGAGGAAAACCAATAAAATTGATAACAACACCGTTTTGGGCGCACGGTTGGCGCAGTGGTTGAGCGATTGACTGCTGCGCTGCGTGTCGCGGGTTCGATTCCCGCACGGAACAAATATTTGTATGACCTACAGATAGTTGTTCCGGCTCTGGGTGTTTGTGTACGTGAGTTTATATGTTTGTAAACGCACCCACGATACAGGAAGAAATTCCTAGTGTGGGGCAACGTTTTTAAAAAAAAAAAAAAAAAAAAAACACCGAAACATTGTTGTCGTTTTTTTTTGTCGATTCTGTCTAATTTTCAATTCTTTGTACTAAATGTGATTGAGGATGTAACATAAAATTTCCTCATTCACACAACAATTCTGCTGGCAGAAATTTCTTAAGAAATAAGCAGTGCCCTTGTACTCTTTTGTCTTGATGTGTTGTCTTTATGTATTATACTGTGTGTGTACATTAATTATTAAATAAATAAATAAATAAACAATCTCGCTTCCGTGAATCAAGATGAATTGCAGACGCCTATTTTCAGCAGTAGACTATTGAGGCTGAAGTTGACACTTAAACGAAACATTTTGTAGAAGCTCAAGGTTAAAATCTGGCTACTAACATGAATGATATGGAATCCTTAATTTGCAATGAACTAGCAGGGTTCCGTCCAATTATGAAAGTTTCCCCTAAAGTATCTAGACGATTTATTCCGGCAGTTGTAGGACTCCAGCTTCCTCATAAGTGGTAGAATAATTCTACCTATGCCAATATTTAAGGCATAATTGCTGCAATCAAAGTTCCAACTCTTAATTTAGCTGCCAAGAAAACTTCGTGAATATAAGTTGTTTAGTATTTGTTAGCTGGAGTGACGTCACCCCAGCTTCCTCATTCAATACAGGCAAACCAGTGAGGTAAGGGTTTTGGCCTAAAGTCAGAAAAATAAGATATAATAGCTGCACAAGGAAAGAAAGAACTGAACGACAACACTTAATAAGTGTTGAAACTACTATCAAAAACGTGACGTCATCCCAGCTGCCATGACATATCTACCGAACGAAAGAAGATATGATTATATATAGCTCCAAAATTAAGGCATAATAGCTGCCATTAGCAGCAAAATTTTCAAATCTCTGGCCAAAATACTCTATAAGTTATTAAACCGAAATATATGGTTCTTAGGTACTCTTTTCTGCGCCATCACCACCTGGAATCTACAATTACTAAATTATCTTCATATATGATTGCGACAGGACAATGGCGTACGTGATGGTGATGATACAGAACAACCCCATCATCCAGACTGCGGGCGACCGCTGGGTCCGCGTGGGATGTTCGCCCGACGCACGCGCCGCCAAGCAGGTCGATACCACCGTTGCTGTCAGAGATATTGGGTAAAGAATAGATTGAGCATATCTACCTACTTCTTACTTTTTAACCGACGAATAACAAAGGAGGAGGTGGAAAATTCGACATGAATATTTTGTATGTATTAAGCGTACCTTTTTATAGATTTATCTATATATATATAAATCAATTGCTGTTCGTTAGTCTCGCTAAAACTCAAAAACGGCTGGACCGATTTGATTAATTCTTTTTTTGTTATGTTTGCCAGAATACAGGGAAGGTTTAAACACAAAAAAATGGTAGGTTGGATAGAGTAGGTAGGTTAGATAGGTATGTAGGGTATATTAGGGTAGGGTAGATAGGTATGTAGGGTATGGTAGATAGGGTAGGGTAGGGTAGATAGGTAGGTAGGGTAGGGCATGGTAGGTAGGTAGGTAGGGTAGGGAAAGGTAGGGTAGGGAAGGGTAGGGTAGGTAGATAGGGTAGGTAGAGTAGGTAGAGTAGGTAGAGTAGGTAGAGTAGGTAGAGTAGGTAGAGTAGGTAGAGTAGGTAGAGTAGGTAGAGTAGGTAGAGTAGGTAGAGTAGGTAGAGTAGGTAGAGTAGGTAGAGTAGGTAGAGTAGGTAGAGTAGGTAGAGTAGGTAGAGTAGGTAGAGTAGGTAGAGTAGGTAGAGTAGGTAGAGTAGGTAGAGTAGGTAGAGTAGGTAGAGTAGGTAGAGTAGGTAGAGTAGGTAGAGTAGGTAGGGTAGGTAGAGTAGGAAGGGTAGGGTAGGGAAGGAAGGGTAGGGTAGGGACGGTAGGGTTGGTAGGATAAAAGTACAATCATTTCAAAAAATTAATGTTTGGTGTTTTATTACTTTTATGGCAAAACAACGTTTGCTGGGTCAGCTAGTTGATAAATAAATAAAATAGCATAGCTCTCTTACATAGCTCGGTCTTCGTCATAGATATTATATTAAAATTTCTGCTTCATTTAGAATATTATATTTATTAATCTATTGTTTTAGAAATTATTTATATATTTTATTAGTTAGATAGTTAATTAATCTTCTTTTTCTTCTTCCTGCCCCCTTCCCAATTTATTTGGGGTCGGGCCTCCTTGTGCGTCTACGCCAGGATGGTCTATCCTGGGTTGTCGATGGTGGCAAATTTTTCTCCCTGAGGTCTCTCTCGACAATGGTCCACCAAGAGGCTGGTGGTCGTTAGATAGTTAATTAATATCCAACTTTAATTATTGTTATTTTTTTTTGTACTCCTACCACTGTTGTGTTCTTTTTAACCCAAAGGTTGACTGGTAGAGAATGCCTTGCTGCATCAAGTCCACCTATGTATCACCATTATACATGAAGTTTAAAAGTACAATAAAAAAAAAAAGTTAATTTTCCCACCGATTCTGTTGAAATTAAGTAAACAGAAAAGCGAAAATGTAAACATTTTTCCGCAAAATTCCGCTCAATAACAAATCGAAAACCAAAAATAAGTTGCTTTATACATAGACTAATACCAATAGCTATGGCACACAAAATATGCCTTTTATCTTCGCCCCCTTGAAAGCGATGAACTTCATAAAGCTTGCTAGTTTTCACATGGAGATTAGTTTGACATCCCTTCTCTACCAACCTCGCGTAATCAAGCATAAGTATAATCTTCTTCTTCCTGCCCTTATCTTCCATGTTACTTAGGGTCGGCGCAACACGTATTCTCCTTCCATACCGTCCTGTCTCCCGCCTCGCTATCAGTGCCTCCCTTTTCTTTTATGTCACTCCTCACACAGTCCATCAATCTTTTCTTTGGCCGTCCCCTCCCTCTCCATCCATCCACATTTATATTCATAACTCTTTTAGTAACTTGTGTTTCATCCCTCCTCAGTTCCTCACCACATGAACATACCAGGACAAACGGTTTCCTTTCAACTTTTCTGTCACTGGCGCCACTTTCAAAGTTCTATCTAAATTTCTCACTTTATCCCTTCTCGTCACTCCGCACATCCTTCTCAACATTCTCATCTCTGCTGCATGCAATCTCTTGCCATTCATCTTTTTCACAGCCCAACATTCTGATCCATACATTAGGACAGGTCTAATCACGGACTTGTAGATTTTGCCGTTTAACTTGAGGGGCATCCGTGGGTCGCAAGTTGTTCCCCATTTGCCATTTCATCGATCCTGAGTTGATCCGGTGCGTTACGTTTTGGTTTACCTCACCATCCCCTTGAACAAGCGACACTAGGTACTTACCGAAAGTCGGAGCAGGTCAGTACGGGCGTTCCCGCGGGAGCTGTAGGCACGGAACTGGAGAGACCGCCAAAATTGTAAAACAAGTATTCAGTTTTGCTTCTGCTCAATTTTCAGGCCAACACTCTCCAGTCTGTGCCTCCAATCCTCACCTCCAATCTGCTCTGGACCTCTAGACCACTCTCGGCAACTAGCACAATGTCATCGGCAAACAGCATACACCAGGGTGCCTCTACCTGTATGTCCGACGTCAGAGCAACCATTATTATAAAGAAGAAAGCAATGAATCGGCCTATAATACGTGGGACACTCAGAAAGTTTTGCGAAACTAAAAAAAATTGTTCTATACGTACATATATTTTTATTAAATCTTTTCAAAGTACTTTCCACCAGCCTCTATACAAAGATTCATGCGCCTAAACCAGTTTTCAAAACACTTTTTCCAGTCCGCCGCAGACACCTCGTTTACAGCCTGCTCGAACGCAGCCAGCGCATCTTCCGGCGACGAAAATTGTATCCCTTTGAGCTGATTTTTTATTTTTGGGAATAAAAAGAAGTCACACGGTGCTAGATCAGGGCTGTAAGGAGGGTGACCCAGGAGTTTGACTGGCGTGCTGTCCAGGAAGTCCCTCGTTTTGAGTGCGGTGTGCGCAGGTGCATTGTCGTGGTGGAGCAGTAGCCCGCGGAGCCCTGTGTTTGGTCGCTTGTTGCTTATAACAGAGAAAACTTCTGGCAAACATTTGGTAGTATACCATTCGGCATTAATGCTTCTTTGATCCCGTAAGGGAATTGATACCAAGTGGCCAGTCAAATTAAAAAAGCTAGCGATCAAAATCTTACCCCCGCTTCTAGATCGCTTCACTTTGGTAGGCGTTGGCTCATTTTGAAACACCCAAACAGTCGACTGGCGCTTGGTTTCTGGGTCGTATTGATAAATCCGGGACTCATCACCTGTAACGATGTCGTAAACACGCCGAGACGAGCCTGCTTCAAATTTGTTAAGCATATCACGGCACCATTCCACCCGGGCCTGCTTCTGAGCATCGGTGAGGTTGTGCGGCACCCAGCGTGATACTATCCTCCTCACGCGAAGATGGCTGTGTAGAATCTCGTGAACGCTTCCCGATCCAATCTTCAATATGTGTTGAATCTCCTGATATGTAATTCGCCTATTGTCTTGGATTAAATTTTTCACTGCTAGCACGTTTTCTTCGGTAACAGCCGTCAAAGGGCGACCGCTTCTTTCGTCATCCCCCAAAGTTGGTCGACCGCGCTTGAATTCGTTATACCAACGATACACGGTTGCCTTGGAAGGGCCTTCATCCATGAATGCCATTTGAAGTCTATCGTACGATTCATCCGGTTTCAGGCGACACTTGAAATCGTATAAAATCATAGCTCTAAAATGTTCCCGGCGCAGATCCATATTTCAGTGAGACACAATACTTTGAATTAACTCGCAAAAAATGTGGAGGGAAATTTTGAAATTGGAACTTACTTATTTTTACTTATAAATAATCATATTTTCGAAAAACATTATAACTGGCCAGTCTCCCATATATAAAAACTTTTTTTCGCAATACTTTCTGAGGGGCCTGGTATTTCTACCTCAAAAAAAAACAGGCCTCCTCTCTAGGAGGTGAAATAGGACCTAATCTATACTCCACGCGGGCCAAATGCAGACTGGTGGTTGTCACAACACTTCGAGTTTTGGTCCATAAACATGTTTCTTCATAATATTAGTAAATCAAAGACAAGCAATTTATTTTACCGCAAAATGGCATTATGTCACCGCAAAATGGCACCATTTAAAATGCCGTATTAGTAATCTGTATTCGATACAAACCGCTGACAGTTCCTTTGACGATCGCAGTTTTAAAAAAGTAAATACAATTTGACCTGAAGAAACCATTGCCCACAAAAGGGAATAACCAAGAGCAGGGTTGCTCTAAATTTTATGTATTTGTGTTTTTTTTTAAGTTTATGTTTTTATATTGTTGTTGTGTTTTTGTTTTTGGTGTAAAATTAAGAATTAAGAACCGAATTTCATTCCACACCTGTTCCACACTCGTAACATTTCTGCATGTATGTACCGTAGTATAAATGTCATCCATTTGTTTAAATTTGTTGGTGAAAGCCTATATCTGTATAACTCACACCAACTAACTTGTACGCAGTTATCTTGAATAAAGATTTTATATTATTATTATATTATTTTATACCATCAGAAAAAAACATGACACAACGTGAAAAAATCAATTACACAATAAGAATAGATGTCAGATTTAAACACTGATTAATGAGTTCATTCGATCATATAGTATTTACATTGAAGTATAAAAACCTTCTTTCTAACAAGATTTTAATATTTTTCAATTTAATATATACTTAAAAATACCAGGCCCCTCAGAAAGTATTGCGAAAAAAAGTTTTTATATATGGGAGACTGGCCAGTTATAATGTTTTTCGAAAATATGATTATTTATAAGTAAAAATAAGTAAGTTCCAATTTCAAAATTTCCCTCCACATTTTTTGCGAGTTAATTCAAAGTATTGTGTCTCACTGAAATATGGATCTGCGCCGGGAACATTTTAGAGCTATGATTTTATACGATTTCAAGTGTCGCCTGAAACCGGATGAATCGTACGATAGACTTCAAATGGCATTCATGGATGAAGGCCCTTCCAAGGCAACCGTGTATCGTTGGTATAACGAATTCAAGCGCGGTCGACCAACTTTGGGGGATGACGAAAGAAGCGGTCGCCCTTTGACGGCTGTTACCGAAGAAAACGTGCTAGCAGTGAAAAATTTAATCCAAGACAATAGGCGAATTACATATCAGGAGATTCAACACATATTGAAGATTGGATCGGGAAGCGTTCACGAGATTCTACACAGCCATCTTCGCGTGAGGAGGATAGTATCACGCTGGGTGCCGCACAACCTCACCGATGCTCAGAAGCAGGCCCGGGTGGAATGGTGCCGTGATATGCTTAACAAATTTGAAGCAGGCTCGTCTCGGCGTGTTTACGACATCGTTACAGGTGATGAGTCCTGGATTTATCAATACGACCCAGAAACCAAGCGCCAGTCGACTGTTTGGGTGTTTCAAAATGAGCCAACGCCTACCAAAGTGAAGCGATCTAGAAGCGGGGGTAAGATTTTGATCGCTAGCTTTTTTAATTTGACTGGCCACTTGGTATCAATTCCCTTACGGGATCAAAGAAGCATTAATGCCGAATGGTATACTACCAAATGTTTGCCAGAAGTTTTCTCTGTTATAAGCAACAAGCGACCAAACACAGGGCTCCGCGGGCTACTGCTCCACCACGACAATGCACCTGCGCACACCGCACTCAAAACGAGGGACTTCCTGGACAGCACGCCAGTCAAACTCCTGGGTCACCCTCCTTACAGCCCTGATCTAGCACCGTGTGACTTCTTTTTATTCCCAAAAATAAAAAATCAGCTCAAAGGGATACAATTATCGTCGCCGGAAGATGCGCTGGCTGCGTTCGAGCAGGCTGTAAACGAGGTGTCTGCGGCGGACTGGAAAAAGTGTTTTGAAAACTGGTTTAGGCGCATGAATCTTTGTATAGAGGCTGGTGGAAAGTACTTTGAAAAGATTTAATAAAAATATATGTACGTATAGAACAATTTTTTTTAGTTTCGCAAAACTTTCTGAGTGTCCCACGTACTGTAAGGTTCGAGGAACGCTCTCAATTTCCCACCGCGGTGCTATAAATTTAAAGCTTGTCACAAACTCACAACCACAACTCGACACGGTATTAGACATTTAAAAGATTTATTTTATTCTATGATTTATTATACCTAAGCTCTTCCATATTCAAATCTTTGTTTTCAATTCAATGTAAGTTCCATTTAAACAAATATAAGCTTAACTACACTTACGGCGAGCCGCCGCTTACGTACTTTGTGCTCTAGTGTAAATTATGTTGGACTCAGAATGAAAGTTTAAAAAAAAATCTGCTACGAAAACTAAAATTTCCCAAACAAGATTAATTATTAAGCAGTTAGGTGCAATTCGGTGATTCATCATTTTCTCAAGCTATTTTTTCATATGACTACGACACAAAAATAAAACAAAATTTGCCTAATAGCGGCAGACACCTGATTTTTGTCCAAAATCCTGACAGTCAGGATGTTAAGGCGAATCTCATTCTAATAATACTTCGCCGCTGTCATTTAAAAAAGTTGTGTAAAAAAGACTGTTTCAGGCAAAATATAAAATAATATAATCATATGTATCTGCACCAGATACATGGTACAAATTCATAGAAAATACACGGTAAAAATTCTTAGAAATAATCGCGGTTGTATTGCAAACTGCACTTTGTTTTATTTTTCCAAAAACACATACTTATTTTTTTTTTTATAGTTGGTACTGAACTGCGACCGCAGGATACATAAATACAGTATTCATTGAATTAGGTTTTGAAATTTCCCAAATTTCCCAAATTTATTGTAGTACCGGGTTTGACCTTGACCATAACAATCATTTAGGTTCTGAGAATCATAGCCCTACGACGCACTGTTTCCGAATTATGGGCCATTACTACAGCAACAAAGTCGACGAAGCCCCGCTGCGGGGCTCCTATTCCTGTCTACAAGGTCTAAAGTAACCTAACATGGAGGAGATGACGGGAGCTGAGTTCCCTCACTTCAGTTCCCAGCGTCTCCTTCGAACCTAACCTATCCGTGTCGGGGTGCTCTAAGCTCCCGAGCTCGCTTCGCTCGCTTTTGGACTAATTCATTGGTCATAATTATCAAGTTGCTAGCTACCATTCGGGAAATATAGACCGTTTATAAAAATAAAATAAAATCCGTAGGCCCATAATTCGGAAACAGTGCGTCGTAGGGCTATGCTTCTCGGAACCTAAATGGTTTTTATGGTCAAGGTTAACCCGAAACTGCAATAAATTAGGAAAATCTACGGAAAAAAAAACGATCATTTTTCTAAGTTTAGTGCCCCTAAGGCAAAGGAAAAGGCTAGGCAGATGATGAGTGCCCCTAAGGCTAGACTCTAAGGTTGTCAGATGGTCGGGAATCGTCTGGATTCTCCCGACATTTTAAAGGATCTCCAGACTCCCGACAAAACTCAAAATCTCCAGACAAACAAATTCTTGGAAAGTTCTTTCTTTCAGATCATTTGTGTTATCAATTCCTGTAAGCATTACTGTGAAAATATTTAATTTTGCTTAATAAAATATACCAAAGAGAGAAATTGTATGGCTTTTGATATAATTAAAGCTGAGTTAGTAAATAGACTGAACTTTGAAGTAAATTGTTTGAATTTAAAATATTTTCCTAAATTGGTAGTAAAGTTTAATGCCAAATACATGTGGCAACCTAAAAATTTAGTGTAGTTAAATTAATTATGTTTCATTAATATGTAGCCTATTAATTTATAAAAAATATATTTATATTTTACATTTAAATTTTTCTCCCGACAACAAACTCAAAAACCCGACATTTCCAAATTTTGTCCAGATATTTTCGTTTTCCGATCTGGCAACCCTAACTCCAACCGAAAGGGTTCTGAAATATTTAGTTGGATTGGTTTAATTTCACAGTTTCGCCTACTTATCCAGATTTTCTGAGGTGCCTGTCAATACCGAATCGGTATTACCGAGAAATCAGTCTTCACGAGCCATTGTACCTAATTCATATCCGGTGTAAAGTATTATCAGCATTATTATATTACGCACGGTTCGGCAATAATAAATAATCTGATTCATCCTCAAGATGACAGCAAATACGTGATATCATCTTTATACGGCATGTGAACAATTATGTGACATCGAAGGAATACCAAAACTGTCTTTGACGTAACAAGACCGAAATCATAGGATGTCGGGTCGCATTAAAAAGATGTGTCACCTCTTAAAAATGCAAAGTCTATGTCGTGTCTTGCGTCATAAACATGTGACATCAAGCCGAGTTCCCATGGCAGACTACACCTGTTTTATTAGTCAATATGACTGATAATATAATAATAGACTGATGTTCGAGTCGAGGGGACTTCCCCTCCTAGGCCACTTCTACTTGCATGTATCATACCTTCCCTGTTTAGCTTCCCTGTTGATGAATTAGGGATTTTAACTATGTTTTGCAATATTTGTAAGTACCAGGCCCCTCAGAAAGTATTGCGAAAAAAAGTTTTTATATATGGGAGACTGGCCAGTTATAATGTTTTTCGAAAATATGATTATTTATAAGTAAAAATAAGTAAGTTCCAATTTCAAAATTTCCCTTCACATTTTTTGCGAGTTAATTCAAAGTATTGTGTCTCACTGAAATATGGATCTGCGCCGGGAACATTTTAGAGCTATGATTTTATACGATTTCAAGTGTCGCCTGAAACCGGATGAATCGTACGATAGACTTCAAATGGCATTCATGGATGAAGGCCCTTCCAAGGCAACCGTGTATCGTTGGTATAACGAATTCAAGCGCGGTCGACCAACTTTGGGGGATGACGAAAGAAGCGGTCGGTCGCCCTTTGACGGCTGTTACCGAAGAAAACGTGCTAGCAGTGAAAAATTTAATCCAAGACAATAGGCGAATTACATATCAGGAGATTCAACACATATTGAAGATTGGATCGGGAAGCGTTCACGAGATTCTACACAGCCATCTTCGCGTGAGGAGGATAGTATCACGCTGGGTGCCGCACAACCTCACCGATGCTCAGAAGCAGGCCCGGGTGGAATGGTGCCGTGATATGCTTAACAAATTTGAAGCAGGCTCGTCTCGGCGTGTTTACGACATCGTTACAGGTGATGAGTCCTGGATTTATCAATACGACCCAGAAACCAAGCGCCAGTCGACTGTTTGGGTGTTTCAAAATGAGCCAACGCCTACCAAAGTGAAGCGATCTAGAAGCGGGGGTAAGATTTTGATCGCTAGCTTTTTTAATTTGACTGGCCACTTGGTATCAATTCCCTTACGGGATCAAAGAAGCATTAATGCCGAATGGTATACTACCAAATGTTTGCCAGAAGTTTTCTCTGTTATAAGCAACAAGCGACCAAACACAGGGCTCCGCGGGCTACTGCTCCACCACGACAATGCACCTGCGCACACCGCACTCAAAACGAGGGACTTCCTGGACAGCACGCCAGTCAAACTCCTGGGTCACCCTCCTTACAGCCCTGATCTAGCACCGTGTGACTTCTTTTTATTCCCAAAAATAAAAAATCAGCTCAAAGGGATACAATTTTCGTCGCCGGAAGATGCGCTGGCTGCGTTCGAGCAGGCTGTAAACGAGGTGTCTGCGGCGGACTGGAAAAAGTGTTTTGAAAACTGGTTTAGGCGCATGAATCTTTGTATAGAGGCTGGTGGAAAGTACTTTGAAAAGATTTAATAAAAATATATGTACGTATAGAACAATTTTTTTTAGTTTCGCAAAACTTTCTGAGTGTCCCACGTATGTGAGAACCATGTTCCTATTTATCAAATTAATGAATTTACCTCTTAATGCTTCTAATAGTTTATTACCTATACGTAATAGTATAGTATAAAGTGCTTTTCTGGGTACATCGTTCTCACATATATGAATTTATTAATGTATGTCCTTGTGTAAAAATTGTAAACTACACATTTTTTAAAAGAGTAAGCATGGAGTTTCCTGTCCGTTCTTCTCCATAACAAGCTACATTGCCGAATGGACGGTAGAATCATTTATTATAACTTGTAAATTTTAGTTCTTGTCGTTCAAAAATGCCGCATAATGGCCTAGTTGAAATAAATATTTTTGACATATTTTGACATTTTTGCCTTTGCCCAACTTTGTTGGAGTCGAGAGAGTTCCAGTCTAACCAGACTACTGCAACTGGAACGACTGTCAAAGATCTTCAAATGATAGCCGGAACCCCAGGGCACGGAGGAGTTTCGATATGCGTTGGATGCTAAAGCCATCCACGGACTGATTGAACAACTTAATTGTTTTTACCCGACTGCCGAAGGAGGGTAATGTGTTTATCTGTCTATGTATGTTCCTATGTGGCGTTCTAGAGACCAAATTCGTTGGCCGATTTTGATGGTTCTTACGTCAATCGATTCGTCTTAACCCTGCGAGTGTCACTGGTTACATTAAAATTGGAAAATAGAAAAATGGAGGACTTTGGGTGCCATATTGTGGGAGCCCAATTTTTTTTATTTTCTTCCACACCCATCGTGTGAGGTATCAAAATAAAGGGTTTTAAGAGGGGATTTCAAAAATATATAATACTTTTATGTTTGAATATACCTAATATTTTCTTTTAATTCGAAAATAAATACTAAAAGATATTTAAAAAAACAAAAAACCCGGCTGCTTGCAAAGCGAACTAAAAAGACGTAAACAAGGAGAAAAATCATGCTGTGCAGGCACATACACCTGGTTTTGGTCAGCCAGCCCGCGAATATGTATCCTCCGACTGCACACTTGGAGCATTTAACACTGCATGTGCAGTGTGCACAGCATGATTTTCTCCTTGTTTACGTCTTTTTAGTTCGCTTTTTAAGCAGCCAGGTTTTTTGTTTTTTTTTTTAATTATCTTCTTTTACTGTATGCCTTCCCTAATTCTCCATAATTCCACAGCAGTGGCTTCAAAAAGCCAACATTCAGTGAGACGGAACCTCGCGCTCCTGTCGCCCCGGCCGCAGCCAGCGCGGTGTACGGCGGCAGCAGCGCACCGGTCACCATGTACGTGGTGCGAGCCCTAGATGACACCGGCGCCGGCGCCGTGTCGCTGGGAGAGCTGCTCGACATGATCATTGAGACAACTGGTGAGTTCATATTCTATAAGCCTGAGCCCGCGGTGTTTTCTTCTTCTTCTTTAATCAGTCCATTACTGAGGTTCGTGGTCACTAGATCCCTTTAAGGCGGTACCCCGAGCAAAACGCCGCGCATGCCGTTTTTCGTGCTGTTTTTAGGAGCTATCTACTCGTTATTTAAAAAGAAATATCAATTAATAAAAATACATTAAATTTCTACATAATATTGATTCTAAAATGGTAGATTTTGTTTTTTTTTAATGATGTATATATTTCACTAATCTCCTTCCAAAAAAACATAAAAATGAGAAATAATTATTGATAGCATGCATCTCCTCGTAAAGTGTTCATTAATTTTTTTTTGTACTGACATTAATGGATAGACAATTTAATAACGAACATTTTTGTAGTAAATATTTTTTCAAAAGACCAAATTTCGATTTTATAAAGAGTTTATTCTAAAATCTGGGCGTATTCACTACTGTAATTCATGCGCCACCAGTGCCTCTAGACCAATAGGAATGCTCATATCTCATGCCGATTTTTTGGTCAGGGTACCGTCTTAAGCGGACAATCTGCCTCCATCGATTCCGGTCCAAAGTTGCCATCACCACCTGCTGAAATTTGCTTGAGGACGTAGCTTCTTTTACTTGGTCAGACCATCGTGTTGGCGACTGGCCTCGTGCTCTTTTCAAAGTCAAAGTCAAATATATTTATTCAATTAGGCCAAATAAACGGCACTTATATTAAAATTTACAAGTAATAAAAAAAAAAAATGATTCTACCGTGCATTCGGAAAGTAGATTGTTATGGAGAAGAACGCAAAATAAACTCCATACCTTTTACCTACCTTTTACCATTTTCCCTTCGGTATTGCCAACAATGACCAGCATTTCTAGACTTCTATCGCCCCTTCGCATTAAATGACCGAAATAGGTAAAAATACGCTGTAGGCATACTGTAGACAATCTGGTCTTGTTATCTGGTTTTCTTACCCGACCTCAAATAAAATATGTTCTATTTTTGACACCTTCAGAGGTAAATTTTTAGGGTTCCGTACCGAAGGGTCCACACGGAGCCCTGTTGCTGTGTCCGTCTGTCCGTTTTCTGTCAGTTCGGTTTGACAACCAAACGGTTGGAGCACCAACCACCACCACCAGTATAAGTATTTTGTTAACCCAAAGCCATACAAATTGTCATTTTTTTATGTTTACCGACTTATCAAAAAGGAGGAGGTTCTATGTTCGTCTTTATGTTTTTTTTTTTGTGTATGTTCACCGATATCTCCGTGAATTGTGGACCGATTTTGAAAATTCTTTTATTTGAAAGAGTATGTTCCGAAATTGGTCTCATTTTAATTTGGTGAAGATCTGATGAAGAACTTCGAAGATATACAACAGAACTCTTCAATAAATGACGGCAAATCTCTCGGGATTGCTGCAACCGCATGTCTGTTTATTGTTTATACCATTTCATAACATAACATCACGCCAGTACGCTCTAAAGGGGTACGCAGATCTCTCATTTCACCGGTTATGTTCAAGTTTCATGATAGTCGGCTAATCTATTCTAAAATTACCAAATAACTTGCCTATTAGGTAGGTACAACTAAATAGTGAAAATAAAAAATCTTTCTTGTAAAAAAATACTACCGACTTCCAAATAAAAGAAGTCGGTTAAAAACTACAAAGTGAAAAATAACTTTCTTTTTGGAAGTCGGTGTCCATAACGCAAAAACCGGCCAAGTGCGAGTCGGACTCGCGCACGAAGTGTTCCGTACCATTATCGCAAAAAACGGCAAAAAAAATCACGTTTGCCGTATGAAAGCCCTCCTTAAGTATTAATTTTATTCTGTTTTTAGTATTTGTTGTTATAGCCGCAACACAAATACATCATCTGTGAAAATTTCAACTGTCTAGCTATCACGGTTCATGAGATACAGCCTGGTGACAGACAGACAGACAGACAGACGGACCGCGGAGTCTTAGTAATAGGGTCCCGTTTTTACCCTTTGGGTACGGAACCCTAAAAATGGTACCTACGAAAGACACCTTTGGAAGTCGGTAGTATTTATTTGTAAAAAAGTTTCTTTCACAACATGGACAGAAGCTGTATTTAAAATATGATCGCACCTTTTTTTTTGTTGAACATCTGATTTATTTTCATACAATATTCTGCCCGCGGCTTCGCCTGCATGAAAACCGTTTTCTTATCCCACTGGAACATAGTACCGGGATAAAAAGTAGCCTATGTGCTATTACAGACTATAATCTACCTTTGTGAAAAATTTCATCCAGATCCGTTCAGCCGTTCGGGCGTGATTAAGTAACAAACAAACATCCATCCAACCAAACTTTAGCATTTACATATAATATTAGTGTTTCCTCCGTGCCTCGGTAAGCACGATAAGCTGTTGGTCCCGGTTGTCATTTGAAGATCTTTGACAGTCGTTACGGGTAGTCAGAAACATGACATCAGACATCAGTCTTGCCAAGAGGTACCGTGTTACCTAGTAATTGGGTTGTGGAGGTCAGATAGGCAGTCGCTCCATGTAAAACACTGGTACTCAGCTGAATCCGGTAAGACTGGAAGCCGACCCCAATATAGTTGGGAAAAGGCTAGGCACATTGATTGATTAGTAAAATTGGCTGTGAGTATTTACAAAAACCGGTCAAGTGCGAGTCGGACTCGCGCACGAAGGGTTCCGTACTTGGTAAATTGCGGTTTACGATTTATGACGTATATTAAAAAACGGGGAATTTTTAACTGCACCTCTATTTAGAAATTTAAGCAAACAAAATATCTCCACTAATAACCTACTGCAAAACAATATTACTCACCGTAAAACAAAAATACTGATTTGCACACAAATTATTCAATTAAATATAAAATAAATGTGAATTAGTCCAAGAGCGAGCGAAGCGAGCTCGGGAGCTTAGGGCACCCCGACACGGATAGGTTAGGTTCGAAGGAGATGACGGGAGCTGAAGTGAGCGAGCAAAGCGAGCGAACTCAGCTCCCGTCATCTCCTTCATGTTAGGTTACTTTAGACCCTGCAGACAGAAATAGGAGCCCTGCGCAGCGGGGCTCCGTCGACTTTGTTTCGTTTCCCCCCCTCCCTTAAAACTTAAATATTTTGTTGCACTCGAAGAATTATTAGATTTACTTTTAGTTAACAGATAGTTATTCAGTAAAACAGTTAAGCTTTAAAGATCTAGCAGTATAGTATAATTCATTTATTTGATGAGCAAATTTAGTGTGCAATTCAGTATTTTTGGTAGTAATTTCGAATAATTTGATTGAAAAAAGGGGAATTACAGTTAAAGTATTAAATACCACCCTTAAAAAACTACTTACTAGATCTCGTTAAAACCAATTTTCGTTAGAAGTTAACATGGTAATGTACATAATATATTTTTTTTAGTTTTATCTTTCTCTTATTTTAGAAGTTACAGGGGGGGGGGGGACAAATTTTACCACTTTGGAAGTGTCTCTCGCGCAAGCTATTCAGTTTAGAAAAAAAATATATTAGAAACCTCAATATTATTTTTAAAGACCTATTCATAGATACCCCACATGTATGGGTTTGATGAAAAAAAAAATTAGTTTCAGTTTCAAGTATGGGAACCCCCAAAATTTATTGTTTTTTTCCTATTTTTGTGTGAAAATCTTATTGCGGTTCACAGAATACATTTACTTACCAAGTTTCAACAGCATAGTTCTTATAGTTTCGGAAAAAAGTGGCTGTGACATACGGACGGACAGACAGACAGACAGACATGACGAATCTATAAGGGTTCCGTATTTTGCCATTTGGCTACGGAACCCTAAAAATGACGAACGAATAATCAAACCGTACCTACAAAACAGCTGTTACAAATAACAAACGTCACCACGATTACCCACGATTTAAATAATTACATTCAAGTCATTAATTTCTCGGTCACGCTAGAGCTGCTTCACAAAAACACAATAATTGTGAATTATTTGGTAATGAATAGTAATTTCATGTCTCATTATACTGTTGTTTAAGGTTACACTAGTCGAAAATTCTTCCATACAAACGTAGTCTAGAGATTACTCCACTGTTTGACGATGTACGTTCAAAATAATAAATTATATCAATTTGTCTCATCATTAACTAGTCCTGCATGGAAACAACAAGTAAAATTTCAAAATTTAAAAAACCCCCGACACATTTATCTTGCGAAAACACCCCGATTCAAACAGTAAAACGTCCATAACTTTTGAACGGCTGAACCGATTTTATTCAAACATAGCTAAGAACACTCTCGACAAAATTACCTTTCAAACAAAAAAACTAAATCGAAATCGGTTCATCCGTTTAGGCGCTATGATGCCACAGACAGACACACAGATACACAGATACGCAGCAACACACGTGAAACTTATAACACCCTTCTTTTTCCGGCGGGGGTTAAAAATGTAAAAAAATAATTTATTTGAAAGTTATGAGCGTCGAAAGTTCCATATTTCAACACTAATTTTAACGCATCTTTGGGCGGAAATAAATACCATAAGACGAAGGAAAATTGCAAAACAGCCTTCTTAAAGGGATTGATTAGTAATTCAACAATGCAAATAATGTTGTTTTATAAATATACATTTAGTTGTTTTTTCATGATATCTAGACTCTCATGCTCTCAAAGGTCTGTTTACAAAATTTCGCGCTCTCGTTTTCGTCCAAATCATCATCCATTTCGATACAAATTTGCAAAAGTGCTAATTCGTACGCGAACTAGCTTCTTACTGCTCATCACAGCATCTATTTCTTTCGCACGTGTTGTCGGATAAGATAGCATGCATTTTAACCACGCGCACAAAATAGTTCGTGCCGTCGACTAGTTCAACCTTAACGCGTCATGGTTGATTGCAGACCCTACGGAGTTCAGAGTATATCATCTGGTGGCTTCTTCGAGACATGGAGACAGTTCTGTGCTACTCCTGGATAGCAGAGGCTGTCCTACGGGACAGGTAAGCAAGCAATGATATTAGGATATTATTATAATAGTTTATTTTTACTTTTCTACGAGTTCATACGACGGTCCTGCTTTTTACCCGATTGCCGAAGTAGGGTAATGTGTTTATCAGTCTATTTATGTACGTATGTTTGTTCCTATGTTGCGTTCTAGAGACCAACGCGTTGGCCGATTTTGATGATTCTTACGTCAATCGATATTCACTTATTTTTATGTCACTGGCTACATTAAAATTATAGAAAAATGGCAGATTTTGGGCGCCATATTGTTGGGGCACAATTTTTTTTTTATCCATTCCCATCGTGTGGGGTATTAAAATAAAGGGTTTTACGAGGCGATTTCAAAAATATCGCGTTTGAAAGCGTTTTTATGTACCAAATTCGAAAAAAATAATAACAAAAAAGTTAAAAAAAAAAAAACTTAAAACCCTAAAAAGACGTAAACAAGAAGAAAATCATACTGTGCAGTCGGGGGATACATCTGGTTTTGGTCAGCTAGCTCGCGAACATGCTCATCTCCGACTGCACATCATGATTTTCTTCTTGTTTAGGTCTTTGTAGTTCGCTTTTTAAACAGTCGGGTTTTTGTTTTTTTTTTCGACTGTTATTTTTTTGACGTTGACCTTTTAGACTGGTAGGTATACTAAGCTACTGAACAATTATTATTAACGTTTTTATTTCCTTAACATACATAAATTTTCTTTAACATTAGGTACATAAATTTACATAAATCTGAAAGCCATCTTCGATATTCGCCGATGATAGGGTCATGATGATGACACCTAACATATTTGTGAACATGTTGACGTTATTTCACGTATAAAAATGAACTTTATCTCTATAGAAATATGGTTTAGTATTGCCAAACAGTGTAAGTATTAATTACAATTTTATATGTAGGTGGACTTTCCCGCGTTCTCTCGCTCGTGGTCGGGCGGCACTCAGCGTCTGTCGGCGCGGTTCAAAGCGTTCCGCTTCCCCACCTCGCATGTGGTGCGGTTCGCGATTATGGTGCGCTTCTGTGATCACAAGTGCCCACCGGTAAGTCTTCGTTTCATCACAAAGGATATTGCCCAAAAACAGGAAGAAAAAAAAAAATTGGATTTTTATTTTGTGTTATTTTCCATCTGTGTCCTTAACATTATATGTACAGACAACAACAGATCAGGTTCCTTCACTTGGACATTTGTATGCACCTTATTGCATTGTAATATGGGTTAATGAAATTAACCCTTATTACCCAGAACAGAAACATCGTTATATCTCGTGAACCCCGCAAAATAAATAAAAAATGTTTTCTAATTATGAATATATCATGTTTTTTCTACAATATACAACCAAATTAATCAAGATACAAAAATGTTTTTCAAAGGGGCCCAAGTTGACTTACAAAATGGGCATTCTCCTTTTGTATGTTGGATTTGATCCTCTACCTTACGGTAAATGAACCACGAGTTTTTGGATACGAAACCTAGGTATATGAGGATACCCCAGATATTCTTGATACCACGTGATAAGCTCGCTAGGTACCTAGTTTCCTTTTTTAGGGTTCGGTACCCGTAGGGTCCAAACGTAGCCCTATTGCTGTCACTCACGTGTTCGTCTGTCTGTCCGTCTGTCTTGCGTGTGTCCCACAGGTTTTGCAGCCAAACGGTTGGAGCTACAGTCTTCAAATTTTCACAGTATAAGCATCTTGTTGACCCAAAGCCATACAAATCCTCCAATTTTTTTATATTTTAACCCCCGCCGAAAAAAGAGGGGTGTTATAAGTTTCACGTGTGTTGCTGTGTATCTGTGTGTCAGTCTTTGGCATCATAGCACCTAAACGGATGAACCGATTTTGATTTTTTTTTGTTCGAAAGGTGATTTTGTCGCGAGTGTTCTTAGCTATGTTTGAATAAAATCGGTTCAGCCGTTCAAAAGTTATGGGCGTTTTACTGTTTGAATGGGGTGTTTTCGCAAGATAAATGTGTCGGGGGTTATTTAAATTTTGAAATTTTACTTCTTAAGTGTTGCTCCCATACAACTAAAAGGGGGCGTGACAACATTTTTTTGACCTTTCCCATCGAGTGGGATATCATTGTTTACAGCTCGTTGAGCAGATAAACACTGAATTTTTTGTTTAAAAAAATATTGGAAAACAAAGGAATGAGAAGTTAGCTTTTTACAAAATCTTGAATCCGTAGAATATTTTAACTTCCCATTGACCTAGAAACTTGATATTTGGTGATAATGTTTAATATTACGTATATTTCATCAAAAATTACTAATATATTGATAAATCAGATTTTTCTTTGAAATGCCCTCATTTTTTCTATACAACTGCAGCGGCACCGACGCCGCCACTTACGAACTAATGACATGACGTCACACAAATCCTGCATCGCGCAAGCAAAGTTTTCGGCGCGATTAGAACACATACACAACAGTCCGTCAACAACCGTTGGGCAGTTGCCCGGACCAGACACAACACCCTTAATTTTGCGGTTCTGTACGGAACGCTAAATGTGCGAAGTCCGACACGCACTTGGCTGGTTTTTCATATCAAACCACAATATTCTTGCGACGGACCCTATTGATTCTCGTTAGCCCTCTGAAGTATCGCTATATTTAAGTTAAGTGCAAGCTACTCCACTCAGTTATGGTCATATGGCTGAACCACTAGATTAGGTCGCAATTAATATCTTCACTTTTTTGAAAACTCAGGTGGCATGCAACCCAAAACCAAGCCGTAGCGCGCGTCAGACCAACGCCACTCTCTACCAATGGGGGGACGAGGTCCAGGCCGCCGTGCGCGAGGACAGTGCGCGGCCCGCCGGGCTGGTGGCGCAGGGGGGCGCAGCGCCGTGCTCGCCCACCAGCGATGAGGCCATGGCGCTGGAGCTCGACCTGCTCGTCGACTCCAAGGACATCCTGTCTGTAGACACGCTGGTGCGAGCTGATCATAGGTCCACATTACGTAAGTGTTTTGTACTCTGTACTGATTCAGGTTTTCCTGCAGCCATATTGCGTCAGTGAATACAGCAACGCAAAGTTCTTAGAAGATAATTCTCACAGAATAAATATACAAACAGTATGGCAACTACCTACAAACGCTCGAAACGGCACACTCACGCCAACATGCGCATCGACGAGTCCCCTAAGCGGCTCGCATTACATACTGACAGCACTGCCCGAATGGTCTCGTCAGTGCGTATGTTTGTGTGAGTGTGCCGTTTCGAGCGTTTGTAGGTAGTTGCCATACTGTTTGTATATTTGTACTGTGTAATTATTGTGAATGGGAAGACTATGTGAATCAATTTTTTTTAAATATTTTTTTTAATTTTTCTTTGTTAGTTTTTAATCATGGTCTGCCAATTTGAGTAGTTTATGCGGCCTACCCAATTGTCCGTTCTTTGGTATTGATCGTCGAATCGTTGAGCTCCTTATATTCTGAGTTGAGCTGCTCAGTTACTGACAAATGCGTGCACTGACTGGACAGGTCCACTCAATCTGGCTGGTTCTTTCCTCAAAAGACCATTTCAGACATCAGTCTACATGGTCTTCACATGATCTAACCAAGATTTTGTCAGGACTTTAAAAGAGACTATGACCTCTGAGTTTGTTTCGGCCTTTCATTGCAAATTAAATGATTTCTGATTTCTGATTTGTTCTTAGAGTAGTCAGATAGGAAACGCCAACCTCATCTAGTTTTAAAAAATATGCCGCAGCCGTAGCTGCATTACGTTGTTTTTTTTTTCATTTATTTCATCACCACTGCTCTTATTGATGTATTAAAAAGAGGAATATACGGGACTGTTCACAGCGCTTGGTCCTTCTAATCTAAGTGAAAGCCCGTAGCGGGTACTCAGTCGCGCACGGCACATTGTTGATCACACAGCTCATTAATTTCAGTGTTTTTATGTTTTCTTTGCAATAAATACGCATCAAAATGACTTCATGTGTAGGTAAACAGTGTTTAAATAATACCAGGAAGAAAATAAGGCACAAGGGATCACTTACCACTCGTAAGTACAGTTAAAAAGGTTAATTTGTTGAAAATTACAAAAATATTTAATGTTTGCTTCGCCATATTTGTGAGAGCGAGATAGATATTACAAACATGCGTGAGAGACACGATACGCACATATTGCAATGTCATTTCATTCACAATAGTAAACATTCGGCGGCTAACGCGATATCGCTCGCACTACAGCGGCGTCTCCTATCTCTGTCCTTGTCTATCGGTAACTGTAAGGTTGGGACTGGTGATGACACTGAACACAGATGTGTGAGTTTCGGCGCATGTAGTCGTGCGCCGAGCCCAGGTTTTCTGATCGCGAAGTTAGTGCGTAACGTATCTTCCTCTTTTTAATACATCAATGACTGCTCTCAAAACGTTGAAGGAAAACAACGCGAGGAAACCGGCTTGTCATAGAATGTAAAAAAATCGAAGATATGACGTGACATCGTTTTCAAAAGTTTTTTTACAAGAAATAAAGCATATACTGTGTTTCTTCTTCTCAGACCTCAAGCCTGAGAAGAAAAAAAAAATTGTATTTTGAAAATAAAACAGTATTTAATTAATTTTAATGTTTTATAGACATATGTTTTAGTGCTCCTCGCACAATTTATCAATTTAGTTTTATTTTTAAAAATCTCATAGGCCTCGCCACAATCAAAACTAAAATTAAAATAAATGAGGAGCTCATTTTGTATTAAATTTATTGTAGCTCTATTTCTGTCTGCCCGCTACTTTCCAATCATTACCGAAAAATCTCTTGTTGTAAATACTGAGGTAGCGGCAACAGAAAGTAGATATGAGACAATTTTACAAATATTTGTAAATTCTTCTGAAATGTTTACCAATATATGTTTCCACTTTTGACTGGTGCTCATTTGGAGAAAATCTCTGTCTTCTGATACTTTTCTATAGATTACTTTGAATTTTGTTAATTCATTTTAGATTATCTATCTATAATTTTTTGTAAATTATTAAATGTGACCAAAGACTTTAATGACAAACAGCTAAACAACGAGCTTCAATTAGTCTGATTGATAGATGATTAACTATCAAAACAACTGAAACGCCATTATTGTGTTAGTATTATGCATTTTGATGCTGAAAACAGTATTTTGTAGGTATACTTTATTTATGTTCAACAGTAAAAAGTATAATGTAGTGAAAAACAGTATAATAATACTGTTTTTAACAGTATAGTTGGCAACCCTACATCTCACAATCCTAGCACCCGGCTTACTTGGTAGGTTACGGCCCATTCCCGCTCACAGAGAGGAAGCCTATGTCCTACCAGGCAGTATTTTTTTTTATTTTTTTGTTATTAGATTTGCTGCGTTATAGTCGCACTAAACCTTGGGTCGTGGGGTACTTCTATACACAGCCTACGAAAGATCCCTACTTCATGATTATTAACTATTAATCTCCTGTGTGTGTGTTTGATCGGGCGTATGACAGACAAGATTACTTAAGAAAATTAAAATCCCCCGAGGTTTTAACTAATACTTTCTAAACTACATAATTTATCAATAGTAGACACCGATTTTCATCAAATATAGCTAAGAACATTCTCGACAAAGTCATATTTGAATAAAAAAAAAACTAAATCAAAATCGGTTCATCCGTTTAGGAGCTATAATGCCACAAAAACATACACAAATACACAAACTTTACAACACCCCTCTTTATCCGTTGGGGGTTAAAAAAATGAGACTTTAGATCAGCGGTCGGCAACCGGACCGCGATAGGACTTGGGCAGCCAAAACTGTTTCAATTACTTATCTATCAATTAAATTTTAATAATATTGTTTGTTTATACCTGTCAGAATTTTGGGTAGAAATGTTTTATAAAAATATGAAAATTGCAAAAAACTTATCAATCATGGCTGTTTCTGAATCATCTTTCTCAAAAACGAATTCCGTAAAAGACACTCTTCGCATTAGATATTCCCCTCGTGGATCAAACTATAAAACACTGGGTTCAGACCGCAGGTATAACTTTTCACATTAATTTACGAATAAACTAACATAGTGGTATTATATTATATAATTTGATACCTATCGTACATTAGGTTTACATAATATGAGTTTTTTTTTTCTGGACACCGATAAAAATTTTCATCACTATCCGGAGAATCCGGACCCAACTTAAAATTACTTGCCGACCTCTGCTTTAGACAGTAATTTAGATCTCTAAATAATCAACTGTGTTTGTTCGGTGTTTTCACCGAACAGCTTACTTTGCAATATCGGCCTGACGCGTTAACCTAGTTTTATTATAAATTATAATCAGTGCACTTTTGTCTACTGCGTTAGCCGGGTGTATTTAAACATTTCATTCAGTACCCTGACATAATTTTGATCCGGCTCGAAGGACCAAAATTATGTCAGGGTACTTCGCGAGGTGTCGGTGTTTTTGAGGTGAAACAAAGTTTACATGAAACACTATTTATTGCTTTACACTCAAATGTTCTTAATGACTAATATGTTACTAAAGGTTAATGAATGTTGAATGAAATGTTTGAATACACCCGGCTAACGCGGAGAACAAAAGTGCACTGATTATACCGACACCTCGCGAAGTACCTCAACAGTATTTATTCCTACAACAGTATTATTCATAGAATCATTGGGATGCTTTAAAAAGTACGGCAATTACGTGGATTACAGCACTTGCACGATGTTGCATTATTACATCATCGACTTACAGTTTCATATATTCTTTTGAATAAATCCCTATTGATGACATGAATATAGTGGCAATGATTCGCTCGTGTGCACACTTAATAAAACCCCCTGCTGACTTGTAAAGTATCTTTGATTATAACACTGTCTTCATAATCAATTTGCGCTCTATTTACCCGGCTGCATGGAAAGGGTTTTGTTTTTCGCGCGTGTCTTGTATGTTTGTATGTATGTAATATTCTTTATTACCTCATATCTTTCAAACTACTTGGCAGATTTTTATAATTAAGACATTGTTAGATAGGTCTTGACCGCCCAAGTGACTTTAGCTAGCTCCCAAGTGCCGTAAAAAAAAGGAACATGGCGGATTTTGGGCGCCATATTGTAGAGTTGCAATTTTTTTTTCTTCCATATCCATCGAGTGGGGTAACAAAATGAAGGGTTTTAGAGGAGATTACAAAAATATAAACTACTTATATTTTTAAAGGTCATTCGAAAAAAAAATGATACCTAACCAAAAAGTTGTAAATAAAAATAGTTAATTTGAAAATTGGATACATATTCGTAAACTGGCTGACCCCCTGATCCTCAGACTGCACAGCATGATTTTTTCTTGTGTACAGCTTTTTAGTTCGCTTTTAAGCAGGCGGGTTTTTGATTTTTAAATTATTTTTTTTCTTCTACAATATAACTTTTGTTGACTCAAAAAAAAAGGCTTTTATACCATTCCCCCTCTAAATTCTCCCCCCATTCCCCCTCTATTTTTATTCACTGAAAACAGTGAATAAAAAGCACTTTTAATCACTGTTTTGGTGTTTGAATTTGGAACACACCAATGTATTCGACCTCCATCTCACTGCTACGTAACCTACTTGCGCAAAAATTCTCGATACAAACTTCTTGTGCAGAGAATACTCGAATTTCAAACTTCTTCTTCGATATTAATTTTGAGTTTATTTATATTTAGAATTTTAATAATGATTTTGATTTTAGTCTAGGATATTTATTGAATACTTATTTGGATTGTAATTCTAATATTACTTGCAATGGTGTTTAATTAATTTTATTTATGTAACGTAACGGATGTGGTCACTGGCCCCGGAAACACACGTGCTGTTACCTAGCTCAGGGGTCAGGGTTTCACATTTTTTGCAAATTTAGAAAATCATCATCATCCTTCTAGCCGTTTCCCCAACTATGTTGGGGTCGGCTTCCAGTCTTACTGGATTCAGCTGAGTACCAGTGTTTTACATGGAGCGACTGCCTATCTGACCTCCACAATCCAGTAACTGGGTAACACGGTACCCCTTGGCTAGACTGGTGTCAGATCTCAAGCTTCTGACTACTCGTAACGACTGTCAAAGATCTTCAAATGACAGCCGGGACCAACGGCTTAACGTGCTTTTCCGAGGCACGGAGGAAACTCAGTATGTTGCAATGGTCACCCATCCACGGACAGACCTCGTCAAGCATTGCTTAACCTTGAAGATCATCCCGTGCGGCTGTTATTTTTTTTTAACCATTTATTTATTTATTTATTACTTATAATATTCCTTGTGCTTTTTGCTTAAATCTTTCTTTTTCTCGTAGTCATGGTATAAAATATAGTATGCAACTCTTAAATAAAACGGATTTATATCGAGGGCCATGAATAACTCGCGTCGCTCATGATTCTAACACTCGCTATGCTCGTGATTCAATCATCATGAATCACTCCCTACGGTCGTGATTCAGTCGTTAGAATCCTTCACTTGCTCGTGATTCATCTATGGCCCTCGCTTTAAATGCGTCCTTTATTCACTAGTTGCATAATTTACTATTAGTGAGCGTGCTACAACCATTTTGCGTGCAAAATGTTCGCTTTTAAACCTCACTGCCATTTGTAACGAAAGTGCATATTGGATAAAATGTCCTTTAACATAACGTTGAATTTTGTGTTGACAGCGGAGGACATCAAGCTGAACGACGGCTCAATGGTATGCGTGCACGAATTGCTGCTGGTGTCACTAGCGCTCGCCTGGCTCGCCGTGCAGGTTCTGCTGCTACTGGGCTGCTGTGTGCTCGTCAAGAGGTATACTCCCTGCATAATTATACTAGGCCATACATTCTTATTCTTTATCGCAAACATTTATAAAAAAACAATAGGAAAGCTTAAGGTTCCCCTAGTCGACGGCACGAACTATTTTGTGCGCGAGGTTAAAATGCAAGCTATCTCATCCGACAATACGTGCGAAAGAGATAGATGCTGTGATGAGCAGTAAGAAGCTAGTTCGCGCTAGTTCACGCTAATTCGTATTAGCACTGTTGCAAATTTGTATCGAAATGGATGATAATTTAGGAAGAAAACGAGCGCGCGAAATTTTATAAACAGACCTTTGGGAGTCTAGATATCATGAAAAAACGACTATATGTATATTTTCAAAATAAAATTATTTGCATTGTTGAATTACTAATCTATCCCTGTATGGAGGCCGTTTTGCAATTTTCCTTCTTCTTATGGTATTTATTTCCGCCCAAAGATGCGTTAAAATTAGTGTTGAAATATGAGCGTCGAACGCTCATATTTTTCGATTATTATTTTTTTTCACTTTTTTTTCCCATACAGGGCTAGATAATGATGAGACATATTGATATCATTTTTTTATTTTGAACGTGCATCGTCAAACAGTGGAGTAATCGTCAGACTACGTTTGTATGGAAGGATGATCGACTAGTGTAACCTTAAGTAGAAAGGCGAAATCGTGGCTTTTAATAGTCTGGCTTCCATATGTCATGTCATGTCTACGCAACCTTGTGGTCAATAAATGTTAGGATAGATAGTGGCATTCAATTTGTCAGTCCTCACACACAGCCTCCATCATTGTTTGTTTGAGTCCGATTAAAACTATTTTTCTTATTTACTTATGCTGTTCTGTAAATTATTCTATAACTGGCGTTGAACAGGGGGAACAGCTCGTAGCTAAATATTAACAGCCGCACGGGTCGATCTTCAAGGTTAAGCAACGCTTGACGAGGTCGGTCCGTGGATGGGTGACCATTTCAACATACCGAGTTTCCTCCGTGCCTCGGCAAGCACGTTAAGCCGCTGGTCCCGGCTGTAATTTGAAGATCTTTGACAGTCGTTACGAGTGGTCAGACGCTTGAGATCTGACACCAGTCTAGCCAAGGGGTACTGTGTTACCCAGTTACTGGGTTGTGGAGGTCAGATAGGCAGTCGCTCCATGTAAAACACTGGTACTCAGCTGAATCCGGTTAGACTGGAAGCCGACCCCAACATAGTTGAGAAAAGGCTGGCAGATGATGAGGCGTTGAACAGGAGGGGTGTTCCGAGGTGTTCCTTTCTTTGTGCTAAATGTTGACCACCGGGGTGGTTTTACCCAACGAGAGACGATAATTTGTTTTATTGGTCAAATTGGCGTCTCTTTAAAAATCTGGCCACTTTTCCCGTTGAAACTTAACAAAACTAATTTTATGCTTCAGATACCGCAACTTGGCAGAACTGAATATGCAGAAGGACTACCATTCGTTCGACAACGTCGGCTTCGACACTGTCTCCACGCATCGCCGAGTGCACTGGCCCGACCAGAACATAGACATTCTCCACACAACTTAAATGTTGCTGGAATTGAATAAAATAAACTACACTTGAATTTAGAATTATTTAAAGTCAGTTGGAAGATTTCAGTGAGAGAATTCGAATATCAAATTTTAGGTACAGGCCACACAGAAACGGCGTCGGGCGCGGACATGGCACGGGCGGCTTCCTATTCCATTCTAATTTCAAACTAAATGCATGGAAATAAAGCGCAATTTAGGACACACGATATGTGGTTGCTCGGACGTGGTTATGACGCGACATTTCGGCGCCCGCGCCTGGTCAAATTGCGCTTTATTTTATTTCGCGATGTGTTTTTGAATTCTCTCACTAATATACAGGATGTATAGTGCCCGGCACGTAAGTTGGCAAGGTTTTGGCGTAGTGGCTTTAAGTTCGCGCATATTCCGCGAATTGACCAACCACCATATAGAGCGAACGGAACGTGGACGCGACACGATTGGTCAGGCGATCCTTGTGTCAACTGACTCACCAATCGCGCGCTCGGAACGGTCTTAAACGTTAGATACCTAAAAATTACTTCTGCGCATCTAACTCTTGCCAACTTGCGTGCCGGGGATTATAACGGAAAACTGCGATCATATTTTAAGATCTGTTTCTTCTCATGTAAATTAACAACAAGGTCTATGACGTAAAGTTAATTTAAAAAAAAACCCATCTCTCATACAAATTTCGGTCAGCTGACGAAAATTTTGTATGGAAAAACCAACATTTTTTTTGGGAATTTCCTATGACTGTAGCGCCATCTACGCCGTCATAAACGAACTAATGAACCTGACGTCACAAAATCCTGCATCGCGCAAGCAGATTTCGATTTGATCGTCGGCGTCCGACGATAACTGTCGGGCAGTTGCCCAGAACCGGAACAGGGGGTCTACTCCTTAACTCCGTCAACGAAGTTACGGACCAGCAGCCTAATTGTGTAAGTAAATTCGGCAACGGAAACAATCTGTTTCTTTCCCAAAAACACACACATACACAAAAAAGTTGAATAAAGATTGAACTTTTTTGTGTATGTGTGTGTTTTTGGGAAAGAAACAGATTGTTTCGTTTGCCGAATTTACTTACACAATTAGGCTGCCGTTCGAAAGTACTCCGGAACTTCGGAATGACTCCTACTCCGGAATGATAATATTTTTCGGACAGGTAAAATCACATCGGGAGTAAGTACTACTGCCAAATTGTGTTGTCATTCATTAGTAGTTCGGGACCCCGAACGAATCTGCTGTATGTGGTACGGAGTAGAAAACCCCCATAACCACGGGCTTCGGGAGGAGACCCCCAGACACAACACCCATTTTTGCTTGGAGTATCCTTGGGAGGATACTCCAACTTTCAACGGGAGTTTGTGGGTTTTTACACCCTGTTCCACATACCGCCAAAACTTCCTTGGAGACAGTTGTTCATTTACATGGGCAGAAGCCGTTCTTCAAATATGATCTCACATTTCCGTTACATTCTATAACGTACCTTATTGTGTATCAAATAAAGTTCTATATTATATAGCTATCATAAAAATTGCGCAAAGTCGCGTCTCGGTGTGAGCTGATCTTTAGAATGTACGTTCATTGTCACTTACTCAACTATCTACTTTAGCATTTTGTGTTGTAAGTTCATTTTTGAGTGTTCATGTTAGATCAAATGTTTACAAAGGAATTAGAACTTAATGATGTTGAACATTGAGTTTGTGGCTCCAAGAAGGTTACCTAAGATTCTTATTTCAAGTTTAGAAACATTGTCTCTGAGTTTTGATTAGGTCGTGCAGATTAATCTGCAAGTTTTCTACATCAGATGTTGAGTAAATATAAATCTTAGAAACAAACGGAATAAAAATATAGCTTTAAGATATGTAAGTTACAAATATACATATAAGTAGTTGTGTGTGTATATCGGTCTTTGTATAGAAAATCAAATAATTGTGAATTTAGGAATATGTGTGTGATTTCTTCAGTTAGTGTAAATAGCGTTATCTGTAGTAAATACCAAATAGTAGACGAGAATGTGAAGTAGAAATGTAAATATATTATTATACATTTTTAGAGCGTGTTTTTTAAATCCCTCTGCCTTTGTGTCTAATGGTGGTGCCACACCGCTGTTAAAATGTGTACAAACATTTTCTAACACCATTTCATTTACTAACAAATGTTAGGCAATGTTACATTATGTTAGGAATTGTTAAATGTTTTGAATGCTCCTACACTGATGCTTATATTACTACTACTAATATTACTATATTATATTATTACATTACACAATGTTTACTAACATTGCCTATCATGAAAACATTTTTTATTTTATTACTTGTAAATTTTGTTGACGTTCAAAAGTGCTTGAAATAAATATACTTTGACTTTTCAGCAGTGTGGGAGCACCTTAACATTGTGATCAAATATTAGTATAGAAAATGTTTACTAATGTTTGTAAACATTATAAACTGCGAATTACGAAGGCTGTAGCCGGAGGATTTAAAAAAATTCAAAATTTATTTAACTTAAATTTAATTAATAAAATTACAATTATAAAATGGCTTAGAAATAGACGACAGTTGACCGATGCCGTGCCAAAAGTGACGATTCCACGAGGGCCTCGATGTCCGGTGTCGGGCTGCATCACGTTGTGCTGCGTCGGCGCCTCGTGTCCGCGGCTGTTGCGATGTGCGGTAATGAGGTAATCGCTTGTCAGCGGTTTGGGTGCTGTGCGAGTACGTAACACCTCCCCCCGAAGATCAGCAACTATTTCGAAATCTTGTGTGACAGCGATGATGAAATATTGCTGGGGTCAATTCTTATCTTGCTGGGGCTGATTCTATTTGATTCTTGAATTTCAGCATAATTTCCTGAAGATGTGGCTTCATCTGTTTCCATTGATTGATTTTTCTGAAGTCGCTTCACTCGATATCGTCGGTACATCAGTGCGATAGTGAGTGCACTTGCACCGGATAGTATTAGGTAGATTGGAATCGTGGTATGGTAGAGAGCTGTATCGATTGTTTCATTAAGCTTAACTGGAGTCTGTAGCATGATTTTCGTGTTTATGGAGTGCAGGTTTTCTAGATCGGCAGAGTTTAGTATGATTGGTGCCTCGCTTGAGGTTTCTAAGTCTTCAATAACCGTAGGCAATTGCATAATTTCCAGAGCGAATCCCTTGATGTGATTGTTAGAGTTCGCTATTGTGAATTCGGGCGTTTTAATGTGGCAATTGTGCGGGATAATAGCCAGATAGCTTCCTTCAAGGATTTTATATGTTTCTTGTCTGCAGGATATCTTCACTTTGGTTGGGTGTGGGAAACTGATGGTGTAGTGTTTCTCGTCGAGTTGTTCCACAGCTTCTCTCTTCAATGTGACTGAGGACAGCTTGCAATATGGGAGAAGTTCTTGCTTGGAGATCAGATGCTGGATACAATCCGGATCATTTTGGGTCTTGTACTTTGATTTTGCTTCGCAGAGGTACAGAGAATTTACCTTCGGGCATTCAGCCTCCATGTACATAGAATCTTGTCCGGAAATCGCAATAAAGGGTAAGGTAGGTAAAAGGATTTTATTGTTCTTGTTAGGGACAGTGGACAGTTTGTAAAGGCTATAGATTGGAGGGAAGGCAATCGGCACCTTAAATACTATAACTATCTGATTATCTATATAAAAGTATCCTAGCTTAATTACGTCATAATAATCCCTTAATTCTATTTCGAGGATTTCATCGTTCGAGTATAAAATCCTTAATTTATCTAACATATTCCTAATTTCAGCTATACTAACTGCCATATGGGGTGTGCTTAATGTACGTATTAAGGCTAGAGTGTATTCTAGTTTATGTAGCTCTTCGAACAAATTGTCTATGCTATCGCTTAAGATAATTAAGTGTTGAGCCATGTGGGCGTATTGGGTAAAATCGAAGTCTGCTGTACTATTGATTATCCGATTTAAAACATTACCTATTCTCTCCTGGTTTTTTGTTATGTTAGTTAATAAGTTGGCATTATATGAAATCCAAGTTTTAGATAGACTAACATGCTGATTAAGTTGAGCTTGCATCTTGTACTCATTTTCCTTAAGGACTGTTATAGCATTGTTATATTTGATTGCATCAGTTTGGTCAAGATTACCGGATATGCTCTTAATAATAGAACCGAGACCATCAACGAGTCCTCTTTTATGACGATTATGTTCAAATGACTCTAGCTGCATAGATATTTTAGTTAATTTAGATGTAAGGTAGTTCATGTGCGGTTCAAATAATAGAGACGTCTTATTATTTAGTTTATGACTAACGTCTGTCAGTTGTGTTTTAACTGTATATATCTGGGATTGTATACCGTCGAGATTAACATAGTTGAGAAAGGAATGATAATGGGAAATGATACGCGTAGTTCCTAAATTAAACGGAAGTATTCCAGGGCCGTTTCCTAAAGGATCAATCATTACTTCTTGTCCTTGCGTCATCTGCAGGAGTAGCAGCAGTAACATCCTGTAACAATGTGGACTCTTTAGGGCTTCTCTTGAGACGAGATTTTGCAACAGGACCTCGTTTCTTTCTGGTATATATGTGTATGGGAAGGTCGGCCATGACTATGTCTTTAGTGAAACGCCGGGCTAACTTTTGTCTGTTAGCTAGAGGATTGCGGACGAATACTTGTTGGTCAGGGTTATATTCCTTTTCAGGTTCACGATCTTTATTCCTACTTTCAGTTAATTCGGTCCTACGGTGGAGGGCGGTCTCATTTATTATTTCGTAGACTTGGGTTAATCGTTTTTTATGGTCTTGTAAATAATTTTGCAGTAGGTGCTCAGATAGGTTTAGATCCAAGGAATCGCGGGGATCAAAGTGTCCTGTGATTAGATCTATAGGCCTACATTTGGTGAAACTATGTATTGAGCTATTATAACCTAAAACTGCATAGGGCATGAGATTTACTGCGGGTTCATTACGCTTTTCCAACTTCAGGATTCTGAGATGTTCGAGAATGGTAGAATGGAAGCGCTCTACTATTCCATTATCGTTAGGAGTATGTGCAAGGATTTTATGATGTTGTATCTTATGGAGTCGGACAAATTCTGAAAATAATGCATTAGTGAACTCGGGTCCTTGGTCCGTGACTATCGTATAGGGAACGCCATGGTGGGTGCAAAACGTTAAAAGAGCTTGAACGACACTTAACGCGGTACCATCTCTAAGATGATATGCTTGAGCATATTTCGAGAAAGCGTCTACTAGAGTGAGAAATTTCTCATTTTGTGCTGTGAAAAGGTCCAGATGTAAAATTTCAAAGGGTTTAGTTGGGGGAGGAACTATGGAGAATTTTTGTTTAATGGGGTTGCGATCGTACTTTGCTTGGCCACAGATACTACATTCGTTAATATACTTTGATATACTCTCTTTCATTTTGGGCCAATAATAGCGATGTGATAAGGCAAGGAAACATTCAGTTATACCACGGTGGTTGGTTTTTCCTTCATGGTAATTACGAATGATTTCCTGTTGGTCCAGGTAATTTTTGATGTTCTCTACTTCTTTTTTCGTTAAAACCATATCCAAGGCGGAGCTTTTGAATTTATCTTGGATGATCGGAATTATATTGTACATGGCTAGAGGGGGATGGATGAGAATTCCTGTTTTTACTTTGGGATTCACATATTCTTTAACGGCATTTATTACGTCTTGTTCAAGGTTAGACTCGGATAGTTGTATGGTAGTTTTAGTGTGGGTTTCGAAAGGTTTGGACACAGTTGGGCGGTTTTTTATATCTCCTACGATTACAAAGGATAATTGGCGGTGGAATTTATTTAAAGGTTCATCAGAAATCGGTATTTCCAATATAGGGTTCTCAGCACTGGTGTGAGCTGTTGCAGTTGTAGAACCAACCACTGAAGGGGATTTTTCAGACGTGTTAACTGCTATAGAGTTCGCATCCTCATTGTTGATTTCGATGCGGGACAGAGCGTCTGCGTTAGTATTCAGCTTGCCCTGCTTATAGATAGTAGTGAAGTTATACTCGCTTAGCTTTAGTCTCCAGCGGGTTAAACGAGAATTGGGTTCCTTTAAGTTCATGACCCACTGTAAGGGCCTGTGATCCGTAACGATCTTAAATTTCCTACCAAACAGGTAAGGGCGGAAGTATTTGGTTGCCCATACAATTGCCAGCAATTCTTTTTCAATTGTACTGTAGTTAATTTCACTAGTGTTTAGTGTGCGGGATGCGTATGCAATGGGCTTGTCAGTACCTATTTGACCTTGTGAGAGGACGGCACCAATGGCAAGGTTAGATGCGTCGGTTGTTAGTATAAAGTCTTTGCTAAAGTCTGGATATTGTAAGATCGGGTCATTGATTAAGAGGGTTTTGCATTTCTCAAAACAACTAATATAATTTGGATCGGTTATGGCAATTTTCGAACCTTTTTTAAGACATTGTGTCATAGGTTTTGTTATACGAGCGAAGTCTGGAATAAATTTTCTATAATACCCTAACAGACCTAGGAAACGTTTAATTTCAGTAGCCGTTTTGGGCAGTGGGAATTTCTGGATGGCTATAATCTTATCCGGGTTAGGTTTAATCCCGTCTCTGCTAATAATGTGTCCTAAATATGCTGTCTCTAATTTTAAAAATTCCGATTTATTCATTTGTATTTTGAAATTAGATTCTCTGAGTCTCTGAAATACTTTTTCCAGATTTATCATGTGTTCCTGAAGGGATACTGAAAAAACGACAATATCGTCTAAATACACTAAACACACAACATTTTGAAGGTCCCGTAAGACATTGTCCATCACCCGTTGGAAGGTTGAAGGAGAGTTTTTTTAAACCCATCGGCATGCGGAGAAATTCATAATGTCCATGCTCGACTGTAAACGCGGTTTTATGGATGTCATCCGGGTTCATTTCAACCTGGTAAAAACCACTCGCGAGGTCCAGGGTGGTGAAATACTGGCAGTTACCTAACTTGTCTAGGACGTCCGAAATGTTGGGTATAGGATAGCGATCGTCAATGGTCTTTTCGTTTAATTTCCTAAAATCTATAACCAAGCGCCACTTGGTTTTTCCACTGGCGTCGGCTTTCTTGGGAACTACCCAGATGGGGGAATTCCACGCAGACTGTGAGGGACGTATGATGTTTTGTTCAAGCATTTTAGAGATTTGATCTTGAACTTCCTGCTTATGTATGAATGGGTATCGGTAACTTCTAGTATAGATTGGTATATCATCCGTTGTTCGTATGGAATGTTTTACTTGGTTAGTGAAAGACAATGATTCGCCATCAATATAAAATACGTCGGCGTACCGAGAGCAAAGTGCTTCTAGATTAGCTTTTTCTTCAGGGTTCAAATGGTCTGTACGTAGACGGGACAAAACTTCGTTTACGCGATTGGGCTGATTATCGGTGCGCATGCACTGCACATTGAATACTTCCGCACCGACAGGGCGATCCATAGAAAAGACTACATCATGACGTGAAGGATTAGTTACCTCTATTATACCCCTGTTATTTTTTACAGTTGTAACGCAATCATTTATTAAACAATTTGAAATACACTGTTCGGGAATTAGAACGTCACCGTCCTCAGAATTTATTGGAACTTTTACTAGTTTAGATGAATTAGCCGGTACTATGTCTTCGTATAGGTTACTATTGCGCGAATCGTACATCAATAAAGGATTACTAGAGTTACGAGTGACCAGCAGTCTGTTTTTCAGATCGATGTTAGATTCCAGTTTTTCTAACAAGTCATAGCCAATCAAACCATCAAAAAATGTATGGATCGCATAAACGAAAAGAGTTATTTCACCTGGTTCATTAAATTCCGGGAAACACGGTATGGTAATGGAATAATCACTTCTAGTGGTAGCGTGAATATTCGTTACTTCAAAGGGATCATAATTACACGGTATATGGGATAAGAACTTTTGAACTACTGCGGGGCTAACAAAAGACATATTTGCACCTGTATCAATTAACAATTTTAGCGGGGGGTCTGAGATTTGTATATACGGCAATTGCCTTTGCGTCTGTAAATTAATCTCTATTTTGACCTTTCTGATTTGGGGACTTTCTGAAAATCCTCCCTTTCGGCAGGCGGAATCGGATCTTTTACTTCCTCTACAATAACATATGAATCTGTAGGCTGGGGGTACTCATGAACGTATTCATTTGGGTACACACAACCGGTATACTCAAAATATTCCTGGGGGTAATAATCACCGTTATCAAAATAATCGCTATAATAGTCATACTGCAACTGGTCGCTAAAATCATTGTAATTGAATTCCCTTGTTCTAAAATAATTTGTGGGCGGCGGATTTCCAGCCTTAGTCCAATCGTGGGATGCACGTGGGACGAATGGTTTAGCCACATAGTGACTTACACCACTCATAGGTTGCGGGGCATTACTAGTAGTTGGCCTGCTAGGACCGGGCATTCTAAAAACTTGACCCTGGGGTGTATAATTAGGTGGCGGTGAACTAAACATCTGCTGCGTACGTGTGGGCCCGCGGTATTGAGGAGGTTGATTTCGCCAAATCGGAATAGCTTGCTGACCTTGAGGCATAGACGGTCTCGAGGGTCCTGCCATATTGGGAGGCCTAAAGGGTGGCAAATTAAAAGAGCGCGGTGTAGGTGGTGCCGCGTGATTCGGTGGCATAAGGCCATAAGAAAATTTAGGACTAACCTGGTGCTGGGGCTGCGACCTCCTGTCAGGAGCATAGTCGCTACGCTGCTGCAGATATAGCGTATTCATTTCTTCATGCACGAATTCTAAAGCTTTTTCAATCGTATCAGGCCGCATGCACCGAATGCGAGAACCCAACGGGTCTCGTAGACCACGTAGGTACGACTGTAACGTGAGTTTCTTGTACAAGGTACGTTTTGATTCAATGGTACTCGCTATCGCTTCATGCAGGCTGATATAAGTCATAATAGTACTAAAGAGATTTTGACACTGTTCGTAAAATTCTTGCGGGGTTGCTGAACCTTGTGTTAAAAGCGCTAAGTCATTGTACAAGGATGTCTCATCGCGTTGATCGGCGAAATTATTAATTAAAGCACTCCTAATTCCTTCCCAGGTCTCCGGGATACCATTGGAATTAATCGTACGCGATGCGGGTCCAACTATTTTATTTAAAATTCCGTTTAATAATGCCAAATTACTTAACTGATATTCTGGTCCATTTTTCACTAGCTCTTGAACTAACTGATCGCATAATTTTATAAATCTAGTTAGTACGTTCGAGTTCCCGTCGAATTCAGGAACCAATCGTAGGGCTTTATAAACTTGATCTACTGAGTCAGCCATACTCGATATCTCTAAACTACTACTATCCCACGGTTCCGCCTCTAGATTTCTATTAGCGTCTAAAATACTAACTCTACGATTACTATCTAACCTAGGGGACCGAGATTGCCTTGGATGGAAAATCTTGGAACGATTAAAGGGTAACAGTTAAGGATAAAAAGGAAGCGACTCTAGAGCGATTCTAAAGTACTTACTTGTAATGGTTTTGTACCTCTTCTGTATCGATGTCTGGATACTCCTCTGGTCTGCAGCACTTGAAGGTTCTGGATACTCGTACGGTGCCCGACGGCCACCCGGGTGACTCGCGATCCTATCAATTTAATCTCGCGAACCGGCCCGCGAGTATCCTACCGACTGCGCCAATTACGAAGGCTGTAGCCGGAGGATTTAAAAAAATACAAAATTTATTTAACTTAAATTTAATTAATAAAATTACAATTATAAAATGGCTTAGAAATAGACGACAGTTGACCGATGCCGTGCCAAAAGTGACGATTCCACGAGGGCCTCGATGTCCGGTGTCGGGCTGCATCACGTTGTGCTGCGTCGGCGCCTCGTGTCCGCGGCTGTTGCGATGTGCGGTAATGAGGTAATCGCTTGTCAGCGGTTTGGGTGCTGTGCGAGTACGTAACATGCGGCCATTGTATTACACAATGTTTACTAACATTACCTTATATGAAAAATCAGAATATACATGGTAAATATCCCAAAACGAATATTAATTCTAATGATTGTGACCATGTCAGCTTAAAAACGTATAATATGAAAACAATTTTTAAGTATCACAATGTTAAGGTGCTCTCCTTAACATTGTGATCAAATGCTTGTTTAGAAAATGTTTACTAATGTTTGTAAACATTTTTATGCCTTAGTGATGATGTGGGATGGCATGATAAAACATGTACGTTCAGTAAAAAAAACATCAAAATTTCGTAAACGGTAACTCTTTATTTACATTTGATTTTTTTTTTACATTTTCTGTGAGACTGTTGTTTGACAGTCTTGTTAAACTCAACATTTCTTGAAAGTTTTTGAGTACACTTTCGTTCAAGAAGTATTAAGTTATTTTAATATATGAATCTTTTTAGTTCGATAGCCTCTTTCCTGTCACTTTGAAATAATATGCACGCGGCAGCATTTTTGTCCTAGCTTCAAGCTTCCGCGTAGTGTGGAAAGGTTAAAGAGTAGTATTTGTAATCTTCTCAAAATCAATCAAGTCAGCAGTGTGTACTACAATGCCGAATTATATTTAAAAAAAAAATTGATCGTACGGCTCCATTGGATTCGCTATTCGGCTGTTTCGGTGGTGTATCGGGCGTTAGTTCACTGGGTGGCGTTAGGTGGCGCGGCGTGCGGCGGGGGTGCGGACAGAGGAGCGGGTGCCGCGGGGACACGCGAGCCTCCGCGCGGCGCCGCCTGCCGCACGCTCTGGCGGTTGGACGCCGCGTTGTAGTGGTACCCGTCGAACTTGTCGGAGGTGCCTCCCGCAGGCGGGAATGTAGCCGTGCCCATGTACATCACCTGCAAACATGGAAGTTGATTGTTTAAGGGTGTAGACTACGCGTCGGTAACGCTAGCCTGGGACTGCGAAAATCGCTCTTACTGTTACGACATAACAGCGCCTTTATGTTGACATAAACACAACAATTGATTGTTGCCATGATGCATGTGCGGTTAACTGTACGAAAAATAATAATTCAGAAAATCAAAAAACCCGATTGCTTGAAAAGCGAACTAAAAAGACGTAAACAAGAAAAAAATCATGCTGTGCAGTCGGAGGATGCATATTCGCGAGCTAGCTGACCAAAACCAGCAGCAGTCGGGTTTTTAGATTTTTTTAATTTTATTTAACCCTTTTTAGTTAACTTTTTTTTTTTAATTAGGTGCATTTATACATATAAGTATTGTATATTTTTGAATTCGCCTCTTAAAACCCTTTATTTTGATCCCACACGATGGGAATGGAAGAAAAAAATATTGGCGGCCCACAACATGGCATCAAAAAGCCACTATTTTTCTATTTTCCATTATCCCATTTTAATGTAGCCAGTGAAACTCGCAAGATTAAGACGAATCGATTGATGTACGAATCATCAAAATCGGCCAACGCGTTTGGTCTCTGGAACGCCACATAAAAACAAACATGCATATACTGATGAACACATTACCCTCCTTCGGCAGTCGGGTAAAAACATGTTTTGAAGCAGGTATTCGCATTCGCTTATGACTTACAACCGCGTGGAATCCACCACAAATAAGTAGCTGTGACTGTCTACCATTGGTCAACTATATCCGCGGCTTTAGGTACGCCACCGCCGCCGAGAAAAGTTTTCGACGACTATGAACGACGAAATCTTTTCTCGAGGTGTATGATTTTTTCTATGCCATTGGTATAGTACCAAACAAGCAGGTAGCCTTCCCGATGTTAACTGGCTACGTTCGCTTATTGACATCTGTACAAACAAATCATGTACGCACACGTTAATTTTGAGAATTCAAAATGACCTAACTATTCATTAAGCACAATTATGTTTTACGCTAACAAGTAGACGGATTTCTAGACATAATTATGAAGCAATGAATGATATTACAGACCGTGCGCGTGAGCTTTCAATAAAGTAACGGAATTAGGGTAGGTACCGCAATATTCGCAGTACAAAATCGAAGAATGTGAAAACTCAGACCTGTGGCTTGTACCCGTCGGGTCCGGCCTCGTACTCGACGAGCTGCATTCTGCCGTCAGGCAGCAGGACGTGGTAGGAGCCGGTGGCGTGGTCCTCTTTCCTCTTCTCGTTGTGCCCAAAGTCCAGGCTCACTCCATTATCTTGGACGTCGTACGAGAAATCGTAGTTAGCTGGCAACTGAGAGTAAATAATAATCAGCCTTAACACAATCAAAGCTTTTATGAAACCTCTGTAACAGGGGGTCTATTCCCTAAGCACGAAGTCCGTAGTTTCGGCCTTCGTTACGGGCGTTTCTAACTCCCTAACACCTACGGACGGATGATTCCTTTTTTTTTATTATAGTTCACAAAACTGATGTACAATCACACGAGCAAAAAAAAAGTCTAATCGAAAGTCTGATTGACATCTACTAGATGTGAATCTTACATGCACATATTCACTAGTGAAACACTTAAAATCTATATAAAAGAATTAAAATAAATCCAATATAAAAAAAACAATTAAAAACAATAAAATAAAAACCAACAAAAATTTTAGGATCACAAATAAAATCAAAAATAAAATAAAATAAATCACAATGAAACTAGAATTAAATCAGATTAAAATATAAATTAAATTAAATCAAAATTACGCGTCCGATAAATTTAACCTAACACTCGGTCTTTTTCACTCCGAATTATCGGAGTACTTTTGGACGGGGCCCTTACATATCCTTTAGTGCCGTAAAACGATAACTTTCTAAAGCATACTCCTTAGTAACTGCTAGGTTACATGGTTTGAAAAAAATATATATTATTGATCCTTAAACATAATTTTGAACACAAGGTTTTTTCGTGTAACTAATAGTTTTGCTTTAAAAAAAATTAACAACAATATAATTTTTCGCAACTTTTGGAAACTCCTCCAAAACGACTTGGATGTTTAAAAATATTTTTACACAGAGAAATTATGGCTGGAATTTCTACATAACTAACATAGCATATCTCGTAAATCAAATAATATTTTGCAAACAAAACTTCAAAAGGAGGTTCAATATTGATATTTTGGTATCGAGCGGGCGCACTGCCAGTACTGCGTTATCATTGGGGCGTATATAGCACCTTAACTTCGTTGACGGAGATAGGGAGTAGACCCCCAGTTTCGTCTGTGATCTTATAAAGGTTCCGCTTTGAAGTTTGTACCGCTTTAAGTCTGAACCGTAAAAAATCTAAACTTTGAATTTTGGAGAAGGCAAGTATGAATACAGTTGATGGAGAACCTTACTTACCGTGGGTTCCTGTATGGGTTTTTTCGGGCCGCCGATTTTTGGTGGTAAATACTCCTGCGCGTACGCATTTGTCCATAACGACACCAGTAAAGTTACCTGAAAATTATAAAAATTCTCGTGGTTGTATTTGAGTATCTAATTACGATACACATCACATCACATCATCAGCCTATTAATGTTCCCACTGCTGGGACACAGGCCTCCTCTCTGTGAGAGGGAATGGGCTGTAGGCTGAAATCCACCACGCGGGCCCAGTGCGGGTTGGTGGATGTCACATGTCTTCGAATTTTTGGTTCTAGAACATGCCGGCTTCCACACGATGTTTTCCTTCACCGTTTTGAGAGCTGTGGTGATGAAATAATTTACACAAAGTAAAACGCCTGCCTGGGCTCGAACCCACGACCTACAACTTGTAAGTCGCGGTCGATACCACTGGGCCAAAAACTTTTGTAACCATATTTATCTGCAAATAATTCTGTCGACTTTGATTGGCTGTTGAAAATTAATTCAACCAATCACAGCAGATAACGCGTGCTTGACAATTTTACACATTAATTCTGCGATAATGTAGAGGTGAGAAACTCGGCCTTCTTAATAAAAATGTACTCACACAAATAATTCGCCACATTTTAAAATAATGCTAGTGTTGTTTCTACTCGGGGGCACTGGGTGGTTTTGGGAGATTCACGCACAAGCACTTTGTTTATAAAGCCAAGGGCTGCGGTTGTGGCGGCTCCGCCCCCTGGCATTTTTTCATTACCGAGATGCACGATCTACGAAAATTTCGAAATGAATTTAAATGACTTAGTTCACGCCTGTAATTGGTTCAGTGGAGGCTGCGACTTATACAAATTGTAAATATTTTATGTATGCATCTGACTAACTAATTACCTTAGTCAGGGTCAGGGCCCGATTTAATATTTGCCGCTCTTTTTTATTTTGTTTTTTTTTAAAAAAAACGTTGCCATTTGACATTTCTTCCTGTATCGTGGGTGCGTTTACAAACATATAAGCTCACATACACAACACCCAGAGCCGGAACAACTATCTGTAGGTCATACAAATATTTGTTCCGTGCGGGAATCGAACCCGCGACACGCAGCGCAGCAGTCACTGCGCCAACCGTGCACACAAAACAAAAACACTATCACTATCAAAATTATTTAGAATAACACCTTATAAGGAGATAATTGTTTACGAAATTTATTGAAATATTTGTGATTTAAATCTGTCGGATCGGATGAAGCCGTTTTTTAAACAACTTCGAGCGAAAGTGAAAACGAAGTGACCTAAGAAATCTCCACATGATAAAATTAAATCAAAAAATCAAAAAACCCGACTGCTTTAAAAGCGTACTAAAAAGACTTAAACAAGGAGAAAATCATGCTGTGCAGTTGGAAGATACATATTCGCGACCTGGCTGACCAAAATCTGTTGTATCCTCCGCCTGCACAGCATGATTTTCTCCTTATTTAAGTGTTTTTAGTTCGCTTATTAGTTGCGGTTTTATGATTTTTTTATTTAACTTTTTTTATTTATAACTTTTTAGTTAGTTTTTTTTTTTCGAATTAAGTATATTTAAACATAAAAGTATTGTATATTTTTGAAATCACCTCTACAAACCCTTTATTTTGATAACCCACACGACAGGTTTGGAAAAAAAAATATTTGGACGCCGCCTTTTTTCTATTATCCAATTTTAATGTAGCCAGTGACACTCGCAGGGTTAAGACGCATCAATTGACGTACGAATTATCAAAATCGGCCAACGCGTTTGGTCTCTGGAATGCCGTATAGGAACAATTTTTTTTTTTTTTAACTGGCGTCTCGCAGTTCCAATCAAAGTGATTGGCTACTGCTTAACCGGACTATCCTGTGGAGACTAAGCTAAGCCCCCAGCCAGGCAACCATATAGGAACAAACATTCATACATACTTACATACATACATACATACTTACTTACATACATACATACATACATAGACTGATAAACACATTACCCTCCTTCGGCAGTCACGTAAAAAAAGAAAAGTTGAGTAGCGACCGCAAACCGGAAGTCGATACGTTGCAAGGCCTATCTCTAGGGGGACCGACCTGGTGAAGGTAGCGGGGTTCCGCTGGATGCGAGACGCACGGAACCGGTCAATCTGGCGACACTTTGTCACACACACAGCTGATATGAAGGTAGTTTACATCAATAACCAATAACATTTGAAAACATTGAGCGCGAGGACACAAGAGTTAGTTTTTCTGTTGAAATTAAAATGGCCGTCAGTACCGTTTGCCGCCCCTCATATAAGCCACTCTGGGCATTTCCCGGCTCGCATGTAAAGTTGTTTATTTTATTTATTTACTACCCGATATAGGTATCGGGTAGTAAATAAACAACTTTAGAATAGTGTGTACATAACAATTTCAGATGAGAATATTTTCTTGTTTCATACTTTTTAGAGCGTGATTTTTTTGATGATTCATTATTTTGAGAAGCACTAAGCCCCTACAAAATGCTCAAATGCTGCTCATGCGCTGTCAACAGAGGCCTAGTGTACAAATTTGACAACTGTAAAATTATGTGAAAAAAGCTGGCCAAATCCGTGTCAGACTCGCGCACGGAGGGTTCCGTACCATTATCGCAAAGAACGGCAAAAAAATCACGTTTGTTGTATCGGAGCCCCACTTAAATATTTATTTAATTCTATTTTTAGTATTTGTTGTTATAGTGGCGACAGAAATACATCATCTGTGAAAATGTCAACAGTCTACTGTCTAGCTATCACGGTTCATGAGATTCAGCCTAGTGACAAGTAGTACAGCCATATTTTGTAACAAAGATTATGCTTCACTGGAAAATGACACAAACACCACATTGGTTCGCATTGTCGATTGGTTAAAAACAAACAACCTTCTAATTAATTTACAGAAGACTAATTTAATGATATTCAGAAACAGGAATAAACCACCAACAGACTTAAACATACATTATGATGGAACAAAAATTAATGAAGTTGATGTAACAAAATTCTTAGGTTTGAATGTTGATTGTAATTTAAATTGGAAATCACATGTAGAATCTGTCTGTTTAAAATTAAATACATATCCCTATATGCTGTACATGCTCACAAAAATTGTAAACATATCCACGGTAATGACAGCCTACCATGCGTATGTGGTATCCACGCTGAGATATGGTTTAATTTTCTGGGGGAACTCGACGGAGTGGGAGTCTGTTTTTAAAACCCAAAAAAAATGCTTACGTGCAATGAGTAGACTTAAGAACACAGTGAGCTGTGAACCATATTTAAAAAAACTTAAGATTTTAACTTTACCTAGCCTCTTCATTTATGAAATATCAGTTTTTGTTAAAAGTAATATGCATATGTATGAAAAATTCCAAAGTGCTAGATATAAAAATAAAATTCAGTTTGCACCATGCAGAACTTATTTAATGGGCTCCAGTGTTTATTGTATGACATCCAAGATTTTTAATAAATTGCCATGTTGCATTACAGATATTGACAACTTGCACATATTTAAGCATAAGCTAAAGGAATTTCTAACTGATAAGGCGTATTACAGTGTGAAGGAGTATCTAAACGGGAATCCATAAGGCAGATAGTATTAATGAAAATAATAATGACATACTCTGCTCTCAATTATTATTTATCTAGGACTTTATTTTATTTTTTTGACATTAATTTAATTATCTACTCTGACATTTATTTTATTTTTGACTACTGGATACCCCTTGACATTAAAAATAAAATAGTTTAATGATTTTGTAATATTTATTGTTATTCGGCTTGATATTGAATATTTGTTGTATTTTGAAACTGAGTTGTAATTTATGTGTAAGATTTTGCATGCCCATATGACGGCAGAGCATGGAGAACATTAAAAAACATGTATAACATCTTTACCCCTACCTATGTTGGCAAATAAATAATTTTTGAATTTGAATTTGAAATTTGACAAACAGACGGTACGGAACCCTAAAAAGAAAAACATAGAAGCACAACATTCAATTTATGGAATATCTAAAGTTGTCCAATACTGGAGGAGGAAATAGTCGAGAGCCAAACCTCGAATTACTTTCGAATTTGGAAAACAACTGAAGCGTTCCACGTTCGAATATGAATGTCAAACGGTTAAAGTACGTTCCATGCATTTCGAGTCCAACGTCCGAAGTTCGTTTTTTTTTTTTGAATTATTTATTTTTAAACGAAGTACGCTGACACAATGCTCAGATGCTGACACAATACTACCAGAGCCCCTAGCACAAGTTTCTGACGTTTTCGTATCGTCATCGTGACATTTTACCAGACGAAAACGTACTCGATGCTGCGACAAGTTATTTTGGCAGCACGAGTTCAAAAAAACGTCTTGCGACAACTCGGAAGTAGTAATTGAACTATGGTTAATTAAGGCCGAGAATCCAATAGCGTTTGGATAGGTTTGTAGTGAATGGTGCGTTCTGAAAATAGAAGACAAAAATGGATAACTTTGTCTTAAATAATTTAGAGACTAAAACTGAAAAAATGTTTGTTATAAATACATGTTAAAACATATTTAACATTTTTATTAATTCTATTTTTTAATAAGTCATTGAAAATTTCAGTTTATTGGCGTTTTAATTTTAAATAAATTGTTCGGTTTGAACGGTCCCGTACATGACCTTTGACAATTGTCACTTAATGTTTGACGGTTTCCTTCAAATTACAAAAATATAAAACCGTTAGCACACTGATGCAAACGCGTGTAGATGCGAAATTCACCCGACGCGACCTGCGAACTCAGTTATTAGTAAAAGTAGATATTTTGCACGTCCACACCGAAACTTTCAATACGTAATTATTAATGGCAACAGGGCCCATAGAATAACTTAACCTAAATACATATTATATTCATAGTATTACAAACAATATAAACTTAACAAAATCAAAATAATTTATTTCAACAAAACCATTTAAAGACATTTTTGAATAGTCAAACAAAAGATGAATCTAGTTGCACATTCGCAAGCCTCAGTAAGTCTCTATGGAGAAGAACGAGCAAGAAACTCCACGGACACTCTTTGACATCAATAAAGTTCAATTATAAGTAGGTATTTGGTTACAGGAAAAATACATAGATATGTGAGAACGATGTAAAACAGCTTATACCTATGTTAGTAACACAATAACAACAGTTAGTAACACATTTAAACAAACAAAGATTTAACAATTACACACAGGCAGCCATCATTGCTTCAGTATTCCAGCTGAATTCAATACAACACAGCCTGTCAGCAATCATGCCCAGAATGCTAGATATAATAAATATACCTACCTAAAGGCCTATTCAGACCTAAGCGGTATTCGCTACCGTCTGCGGCAGAGAAAACCCAGTGGGTATGCGGTAATATTACTGTTCAGACCTAAGCGGTATTCGCTACCGTCTGCGGCAGAGAAAACCCAGTGGGTATGCGGTAATATTGCGGTAACTGTTGTCATGTTAACCCCGCTTGCGGAGTGAGGGGCGGGATGCATGCCGCTGCTCCCGCGCGGTATGTACCTCTACCCACAGCGGCAGCGAATATCGCTCAGGTTGCTCTAGCCGCGGTACTTGATACTAAATACCTGAGCGAAACCCGTGCGGTATGTACCTCTACCCACAGCGGCAGCGAATATCGCTCAGGTCGCTCTAGCCGCGGTACTTGATACTAAATACCTGAGCGAAACCCGCGCGGTATGTACCTCTACCCACAGCGGCAGCGAATATCGCTCAGGTTTGAATAGGCCTTAACTTGGTGAACAATCACCATGATTTTCTACATAATCGTTCACATTTTACGCATAATAATATTATGCATAAAAATATAATTAAATTAATATATGAATAAATAGATTACAAAAATGTATTCATCGGTTGGAGGAGTTGATCACTTTTTATTAAATTTTGCCGCGCGGTTTATGTGTAGTACCGCATTGCTTCTCGGTGTGAGCAGACCCTAAGGTGTAAACGTCTATTATTGTTTATTGTCATTTCAAATAATTATTTTAATTTACCAGCTTTTAGATTAAAATCTGTTCCGTACGACGGTTCTGTGATTTTAGAATTAATAAATCCCAAAAGAACTTGTTTTACTCGGTTCATCATCATGGTGAACTTCATAAAGAAGCAAACAAGTAAGTTTATTGCACAGATTTATACAATTATGCAAAATGCGCTTCATCCGCTTAATCCCATGAGGTATCCTGTAGTAAGAGGCGGGCCTATTGTCGTGCACAGCACACAGAGTGAGACTCCGGGTTGCCACTAAGAAATTCCTAATGGAAAGGTCCAATAACACTGCACGACCAACAATGTTGTATTTAGTTTCAGAATCCTTATATTTTATTCTATATCAACTTCTTTTACCAACAGGAGATGACAAGTAAAATATTCCTGGTACTAGCCAAAAGCCTTTCTCGAAACCGCAACAATATTTACCAGCATTGCCACTAAGAGAAGACAAGCCATGCCGATCGCTTGCACCACCGTCTACAAGACTGCAGCCGTGATGTCTTCAAAGCCCACGGCAAACTATACGACTCTTTGTGCAATAGTGATATCCAACGAAGGAATTGGGGCCATATTTTATAACTTACGACATTAAACAGTATCTACATATTTACAACCGTTTTGGTACGAATGCTCTTCATGCTATTTCAAGCGTTTGGAGCAGCTATGAGCTATGGTTGGAATCTTACATGCTCTACCGATTCATTATGATGAAAACAAAGTTACAAGAACATTATATAATACATAGTTTTGTTAATTAAATCTGTATTTTATTTAATCAATGCATTATGTAGATTCATGATCAGCCCATAAAGTTTTTACTGCTACACCTAGCGGTAGGAACGGCAGGCGTTACCTTTCAGAGATTACCTTGTACAAATTTAGCAAAAAAAATGTTTAGAATTGGAAGTACCTATGTGTTATGTAATTTTGAATGATAGATTGAAGAACGATGATGAGATAGGGAAAGATGTAATAAGACAACGTTGTGGTTTAAACAAAGATGTATTAACTGAAAATTGTAGGTATGCTGAGATGGTTTGACCATCTTGAGAAGATAAATAGAGAGATAGAGATAAAGATAGTATTTAGACGTACCCAAAGGGTAAAAACGGGACCCTATTACTAAGACTTCACGATTCGTGTCTGTCTGTCACCAGGCTGTATCTCATGAACCGTGATAGCTAGACAGCTGAAATTTTTACAGATGATGCATTTCTGTTGCTGCTATACCAACACATACTAAAAACAGAATAAAATAAATATTCGGGGCTTTTGCTTATCTGTCCTTCTGCTGCAGAGGGTTAAGTAGGGCTCCCATACAACAAACGTGACTTTTTTGCAATTTTTTGCGATAATGGTACGGAAATCTTCGTGCGCGAGTCCGACTCGCACTTGGCCAGTTTTTAAAGAAATTTTGTGATGAGTTCATGTCGTATAATTACGTAACTTGAAAACATGATTTTTGTTTATAGGGATATTTCAACGATTTTGGTGTCAAATGAAAGGTCCTTGAGGAAGGACACGTTCACGCGATATTCGCTTATTCAATGTTAAAAAAGAGTACCAAACCGGAATTTTTAACCCTCGCCGGAAAAAGAGGGGTGTTATAAGTTTCACGTGTGTTGCTGTGTTGGTGTGTATCTGTATATCTGTGTACCTGTGTGTCTGTCTGTGGCATCATAGCGCCTAAACGGATGAACGGATTTAGATTTTTTTTTTTCGTTTGAAAGGTGATTTTGTCGAGAGTGTTCTTAGCTATGTTTGAATAAAATCGGTTTAGCCGTTTACAAGTTATGGTCGTTTCACTGCTTGAATCGGGGTGTTTACGCAAGATGAATGTATCGGGGGTTTTTAAATTTTACTTGTTGATGTTATTATTCTACGAACTTTTTAATTGTTATAAAATGTGTAATTATTATTGTCGATGTCAATAAGGGTTGTGTATCAATTAAAAGTAAACAATCAATTAAAAGTTATTAAATAATGTATGTTTATAAGGTTTTTTAAATAAGGCTCTGAAGATTTCAGCTAAGTAAAAACGAACATAAAAATGGCCTAAAACATATGCAACAAGATTTTTTAAGAAAAAGCCCGCGGTTTATTTCTTTGGTCAAAACGTGGCTCTTGTATGTGGGTCGTCCTCGTAATACCTACCACTCATTCAGGGGTGCGTGGTGGCGTGTGCCACCAGCAGAGTCGCCGGACTCAGAGCATGGAAAGCACGTCAAACAACAGTGGGATACTGTCTCAGGGCGACCGCGGGTACTTACACCACCCGGCCCGGGTACCGTCCGCAACAGATCTTATTGTGATGTTCTTCAGAAAGGCCAGCGCGTGCATGTAGCTGTATGAACGTGAATATTACGTAGCATGTGGCATTCTGTAATTTTTACCTACGTACCCCTATCCGAAAAAAGCGTTGGTTTATGTATATATGTTTTGATAAGGAAAATTATGAAAAACATATATTTTCTGTTTATTTAGGTATTTATTATCACATTTATAGCTTAGTTAGTTACCTAGTCAATTCACGGCTATTTATATACATGTTAGAAATATAATAAATTCAATAAATATCAACAAGAAGTAGGATTGTTTAATAAAAACAGGCTGAGTGAGCCAACAAGGCTTTCCATGTACGCATACGGAACGATATGACTTAGGATTATATTATATAGTTTTGAAAGAGAGTCCTATCACAGTCCATTCTCTGCATCCATTTCTCGTCTCATAGGGATTACTCTGGATTCTGGAACATTGGCTGGCAGGTGGCAATTACGATGGAAGGCATTTATACTAGACCGTTCGTCACGCTGCGAAGGGATTCTATTTCATTTTAGTCCTAGTTTTCTCTTTCGTTGTACATCTGTCTGTGTTTATCATCGACAGACTAGCTATACTTGTAGAACGCATTACGGATTTTGCTACATAAAATACTGCAAACTGCAACCATTGCCACAAGATCTGCTGAAGAAGATGTTATATTAATACATTTTAGGTTTGTATTGTTGTTAATAGAGAAGTCAAGAACATTTTAGCCGTCAATGTTGTATATCCCAAATTCTAACCCTTAGTCCCAAAATATATTTTTATACTGGTATAAACCGGTTGCATATTATATAGGCATACGTGCATACTAGTATTATATACGGGATAATCTCTAATTTATAAAGCATATCGCCGTTTTCTTCAATTCATGAATCTTCAAATGAGTCATGATAATTATTGAGCCCCGCAAGAAAAACGTAGAGTTGTGGCGAATAACGCGCAAGAGATCATACTCCACCACGGCAGGAAGGCCGCTCTATGTGTGGTTAGCATCAATAACTTATAGAAATGGTTTATTAAAAGAAACTATTACTGTTTGTTCACATAGAAAATGAAAATGTTACCTACCTCGTATAACATCTTCTCCTAGCCTATTTATTAAAAAAGGACGTAAGATAATCAATAGACGGCATGCCTTCCCCTTTTCTTCATTATTAAATGGCATAATATTGTAAAAATACCCAAATAAATACGGAAAATTATTTGACGTGAAATGTCTCACCAAGAAAATGTCAGTGAGATAGTTTTCGACGTGCTTTCCTCACACCTAGCGTAAAACTCGATACTACATGTCAAAATGAAAACTCGTGCTACCAATTCCCATACATTTGGAGCGTTAACGCAACGTAAATTCGTAAACTCGATACGAAGGCAATTGTCAAAAACTTGTGCTACCGATTTGTTAGTTCCAAATACGGACACATGGCGCTGATTCATTTTGCATACAAAAATTGTCGGAGGCGATACGTTAACGTAGTCGATCCAATTACGCAGAAACTCGTGCTAGGGCCTCTGAACTATTGAAATCACATTCTATAAACATTGATAATCAAGCATTACATATCACTAACACTAATCCTAATACGGATACTGGAAATAATTCATTTCACATCTTAAGGTTCCCCTAGTCAACGGCACGAACTATTCTGTGTGCGGGGTTAAAATGCATGCTATCTCTTAAGACGATGCTGTGATGAGCAGTAATAAGCCAGTGCACGTACGAATTAGCACTTTTGCAAGTTTTTTATCGAAATGGATGATGATTTAGGGCGAAAACGAGCGCGCGAAATTTTATAAACAGACCTTTGGGAGTCTAGATATTATGAAAAAAACCGGCCAATTGCGAGTCGGACTCGCGCACGAAGGGTTCCGTACTTGGTAAATTGCGGTTTACGATTTATAACGTATTAAAAAAAAAACTACTTACTAGATCTCGTTCAAACCAATTTTCGGTGGTAGTTTACATGGTAATGTACATCATATATTTTTTTTAGTTTTATCGTTTTCTTATTTTAGAAGTTACAGGGGGGGGGACACATTTTACCACTTTGGAAGTGTCTCTCGCGCAAACTAGTCAGGTAAGAAAAAAAATATATTAGAAGCCTCAATATCATTTTTGAAGACTTATCCATAAATACCCCACACGTATGGGTTTGATGGAAAAAAAATATTTTTGTTTCAGTTTCAAGTATGGGGACCCCCAAAATTTATTGTTTTTTTTTCTATTTTTGAGTAAAAATCTTAATGCGGTTTACAGAATACATCTACTTACCAAGTTTCAACAGCATAGTTCTTATAGTTTCGGAAAAAAGTGGCTGTGACATACGGACGGACAGACAGACAGACATGACGACTTTTACTTTACTTTTTTGTTTCCATACAGGGCCAGATAATGATAAGACAAATTGATATATTTTTTTATTTTGAACGTACGTGGGACACTCAGAAAGTTTTGCGAAACTAAAAAAAATTGTTCTATACGTACATATATTTTTATTAAATCTTTTCAAAGTACTTTCCACCAGCCTCTATACAAAGATTCATGCGCCTAAACCAGTTTTCAAAACACTTTTTCCAGTCCGCCGCAGACACCTCGTTTACAGCCTGCTCGAACGCAGCCAGCGCATCTTCCGGCGACGAAAATTGTATCCCTTTGAGCTGATTTTTTATTTTTGGGAATAAAAAGAAGTCACACGGTGCTAGATCAGGGCTGTAAGGAGGATGACCCAGGAGTTTGACTGGCGTGCTGTCCAGGAAGTCCCTCGTTTTGAGTGCGGTGTGCGCAGGTGCATTGTCGTGGTGGAGCAGTAGCCCGCGGAGCCCTGTGTTTGGTCGCTTGTTGCTTATAACAGAGAAAACTTCTGGCAAACATTTGGTAGTATACCATTCGGCATTAATGCTTCTTTGATCCCGTAAGGGAATTGATACCAAGTGGCCAGTCAAATTAAAAAAGCTAGCGATCAAAATCTTACCCCCGCTTCTAGATCGCTTCACTTTGGTAGGCGTTGGCTCATTTTGAAACACCCAAACAGTCGACTGGCGCTTGGTTTCTGGGTCGTATTGATAAATCCAGGACTCATCACCTGTAACGATGTCGTAAACACGCCGAGACGAGCCTGCTTCAAATTTGTTAAGCATATCACGGCACCATTCCACCCGGGCCTGCTTCTGAGCATCGGTGAGGTTGTGCGGCACCCAGCGTGATACTATCCTCCTCACGCGAAGATGGCTGTGTAGAATCTCGTGAACGCTTCCCGATCCAATCTTCAATATGTGTTGAATCTCCTGATATGTAATTCGCCTATTGTCTTGGATTAAATTTTTCACTGCTAGCACGTTTTCTTCGGTAACAGCCGTCAAAGGGCGACCGCTTCTTTCGTCATCCCCCAAAGTTGGTCGACCGCGCTTGAATTCGTTATACCAACGATACACGGTTGCCTTGGAAGGGCCTTCATCCATGAATGCCATTTGAAGTCTATCGTACGATTCATCCGGTTTCAGGCGACACTTGAAATCGTATAAAATCATAGCTCTAAAATGTTCCCGGCGCAGATCCATATTTCAGTGAGACACAATACTTTGAATTAACTCGCAAAAAATGTGGAGGGAAATTTTGAAATTGGAACTTACTTATTTTTACTTATAAATAATCATATTTTCGAAAAACATTATAACTGGCCAGTCTCCCATATATAAAAACTTTTTTTCGCAATACTTTCTGAGGGGCCTGGTACATCGTCAAACAATGAGTAATCACCAGCCTACGTTTTTATGAAAGAATGATCGACTAAAGTAACCTTAATCAATAATTATTCTAATTATTTACATTAACAGCATTTATTAGTATACTTTTAGATTCATTAACCGGTCTAAGAGAGTACATAGTCACAGCCCTTTTCTTACTTATTCAGAGTTAACTTACAGCGCTGAATTCATAATTAAAACAGTTCAAAGGGAAATGTTTACTGAAGAGTACGAGCTACAGTCTTCAGGTAAAACATAGTCAAATAAAAATCGTCTGAAGAAGTTGCCGCCATTCATCGAGTCTAGTATTATAAGAGTCGGAGGCAGATTGGATAATTCTTGCTACGACTATAATGTCAGGCACCCCATTATTATATGCAGCAAACATAACTTCACTAAACTTATTTTAACATATTTCATTAACGCTTATTCCATGCTGGTCCACAGCTCCTGTTAACCAGGATTCGACACGAGTATTGGCCGTTGGGTGGTCGAAACCTTGCCAAATCAACTGTCCATAAGTGCGTTAAATGGTTCAACGGAAAAACAGTTCAATCAATCATGGGTAATTTACCTAAGGAACGAGTTCAGTTGGCATTTCCTTTCCTAGAGACTGGTACAGACTACGCCGGACCCATCCTCCTAACCGACCGCAAAGATAGAGGATGTAGATTAGTAAAATCATACATATACGGTCAACTGTCCAGGTTGGCCGGCCGCCGGGGCGCTGTCGGATGACGTTCCCGGGGGCCATTTTTTGCGATCGCCCGGTCTCAGTAAAACGCCGATTTCTCGGTACTTTTGTATGGGGACCATGTATAAATGTTATGTTGTTAGAATTGTGATAAAATAAGCTATCTGATTTCATAGGGATTTACCCAGTTTTACCTTGTAATATATTTGATATATTATATATATTATATTATACTATCGTCTATTAAAGTACCGATTTAAACCCTGATCCTTTGAGAATATCCTTTCCCGTGACGTATTTCGGTCAAAACTTGTACTGACAGGTATTTTTCCGATTCGGTCGGGTGGACAGATAACGCACAGGATGCTTTTTTCCAATTCGGTCGGGTGGACAGACCAGGGGTGTGTTTTTGTTTGTTTAGCCACAAGGGCGGTTCATCTGGAGCTTGTCTCAGATCTTACAAAACATTCCTTTATTGCAGCACTGAAATTTTTTATTACTTATTGCTCGTCGTGGTAAGCCAAGGACCATTTATTCCGACAACGGTACAACCTTTGTTGGCACCTGTAACGAAATAGCTGATATACTAAAACAGAGATATCTTCAGACATAGCCAATTCAGGTATATACTTTAATTTCATCCCAGCATACACTCAACATTTTGGGGGCCTATGGGAATCAGCTGTAAAGTCCATCAAACATCACCTTAACACTTACGAAGAGATGTCTACATGTCTGATTCAGGTTGTGTAAACTCTCGTCCTATTACTCCGCTTTCCACTGATCCATCATACCTTTACCCGTTAACTCCTGCCCACTTCCTTATTGGGAGATCTCTCACATCCCTGCCACATCCACACGTCACCAACCAGAACGTCTCCAGCCTAAAACGTTATCAGCGCATAAAACACCTGAAGCAACAGTTCTGGAACAGATTTTCTAACGAGCAACATAGATATGGTGGCAACAGAGAACCAAGTGGACGGACTCCGATGGGATACTTAAAGAGGGAACCATGGAGCCCATGGAGGTACTCAAGGAGAAGCAAGCCACATCAGTTCACCACTGATGTGGCCACTTGGACTTATCATACGTATACGTCTCATACTTGGGATGGAATAAGCAGACGTCAAGACGAAGAAAGTAACAGTCAGACGCGCCATAACAAGCGCTCGCAGCCATTCCTACACGCCGGGCGACCGCGACGGTGCGGGGGTACGAAGGGAGCGCTCGACCTGCGAGCGCGCACCGGCCGTTTGTCATCTTTATTTAAATATAACTGTTAAACACAAAGTCAGTGTTTTACCCCATCACCACCTTTAGGGCACAAAACCACTTCTTTCGTATTTTTCTGTGTACAGGTATTTATTTTTTATCAACTCTTTCATAACATAGGTACAAGTAAACACAAGTAGCGTTCTTCCATCTAGCTCAGAAGTTGCCGATCTATTAATGAGCAAAATTTGCTGTTTTTTTTTTTTTTATTATATTTTTTTTTTCTTTTTTTTTATTTATTTATAACAGCTTAAACTATCATTACAGGTTTTACCCTAATGCGACAGCTAAGAACTTAAAACTAATAACCTTAATTATGTTAGGTACTTACAACTAAATTAGAAAAAATTAAATATAAATAAAAACATTATTAAAATAAAAATAAAGAACATATCAAAACACAATTATGTACTAACAAAAACATAGTACAAAAATAAAGTTAAAATTAAGTATTATTTTGCTTGTAGCATAACATATAGGTATAGTAATACCCTTGCGGATTCACTAAAACAACATGTAAACACATCAATCTTAGTTTGAAGTTCGTTGATGGTACGGATAGCTCTGGTAAGGGGTGCCTTGGCAAGCAGGTTAGTTCTGGCTGTAGGTACCAGCACTGCTGCAGCAATTGCTGCAGCAACTGCTGCGTAGTGTCGCGCCAGTGCGGTTTAGCATATTTTGGTCGCGTCGCATCGAGTTGCTCCGCTGGCGCGTAGTTAGGCCTAGTGCGGTCTTACCAAAAAAGTGCAATAAAGCTTTCGTTTCGCTAGTCGGCGGCGGCGGCGCAAATCGATAAAAACAAGACGTACCAAAGACACCGAAAGTTATGGTGACTTTAGGCCTTCTGAGGGCTTAGTGCGAGTTTTGTCTCACGCTGGATCGCGCTATCGTAACCGTCTATTATTTAGTATGTCTATGTAACCGTCAAATAAGAAGGTAAGGAGAAACCTCTTTTTTTGTATTCATTTTGACTTATGAGAACGTTTACATTATCACGAGTAAGCGTGAGTATTATAACAACTCGCACGAAGGCCTCAGATGAGGCCCATAGTGAGCGACCATGTTTCCGTTCCTTAGGTAGGTACATCTTTTCTGAAAACACACATGGGTCATAAATTTTTGACTGATACTACGTTAAGTTGGACGTGAAGTCTGAAGATACTGCCCAGCCGAGTCAAATTCGACGGTTGACCTCTTTTTCTAATCTACTTTCAGTAATCCCCAATCTTTTTGGCCGATCTGAAATTGGCTGCAATATCTGCGCAGTAATAAATCCTCATACAATAACAGCAGCGCGCCGTGCGCTGCGCATCGGCAATCGGAAAGCCTACGTTCAGCCCAACCAATTAGATTGGGCAGTATTGTACATATAAGTAACTATAATACCAGGAAAAAGAAAAACATTATAATGCTACAGTGGCATGTTTCACTATGGGGCTGCCCGCTATTGTTTTCAGGATGCTGTTGGGGCTGCCACGTACCCTACACATGATAGAAGCGCATCACTTATGCATGATGGTGTGGGAGCTAATAATTTCCATCTCTGTGAACATGGAATGCAATAAAATGTGTTGAACCCGCAGCGCGCTGTATGCCTCTCCGTCTCCGCGTAGTTAGCCCACATACTGCACGTAAAGAAAGACTGACAAGCCGCTTAACCTCTTGAGTGCCTGAAACTTCGATTCACGCGAGACGGTGGCATTTCTAATCGTTTCGGTAATTACGGCACTCAACCGGTTGAAGGCCTCAGAAGCCAGGTTTTATTAAAAAAAAAACATCGTGACACTGACAGTCAACTGTCAAATCAAGTGAAAGTGACAGTGACAGTCCTTCAGCAGAACGGAGTCGAACACGCTGAAACTGGAAAGTCGAGATAATTATTATGAAATTGATAACACACAGGCTCTGAATAAAAAAGTTACGTATTGCCCCTGAAAATGAACTCTGTCTTAAGAAATAGGTGTGTCGCGTTTAGCCGTGCATTCAGTACTTCGGTTGTGAAAAAATGTGCCGTGCCCCCGGCACCACCCAAAAAACTGAAGAAGTTTACATCAGCTATAACATGGAAGTCCATGACAGCGACCGCAATAATCGGCGGGGGTTTGACCGCCTTTATGATGTATGTGAGACGAGAAAAACAGGAAGCCCTGGATCGTGAGAGAAAGAGACAACTTGGGAAGGCTAAGATCGGAGGTAATTTCGAGTTGGTTAACACAGAGGTAAGTTGCAAGAGCTGATTAATTCCTAAGTCCCTTGTATTGGTATTAATTCCACTAGGTACCCATTACTCATCAATAAAAACTAATAAAATTTTAGTTCTAGTCTTGTTCCAAAAATTTACTTTACTAATTAGACTTAAGTTAAACAAAATTTGCATTGTTCCAGGGCAAGCTAGTCAAAAGCACAGATTTCTTAGGAAAATGGCTTCTTATTTATTTTGGATTTACCCACTGTCCTGATGTTTGTCCCGATGAGTTGGAAAAATTAGCTGAAGTTGTGAACATGCATGGTAAGTATCAATGACTTATATGTGGGCATCCAAGTAAATTAGATTAGATTCAGTATCTAGAAAAGTCAATTGATAAATATTAAAATATTTAATAACTGGCACATGTTTTTTTATCATATATTTGAAGTATAAACTGTACCTTGTGTTTGAATGATGTGCATCTTTACAAAACTGCATAAATCTCGGCAACTAATGCCGAGAACCGGGCTCTTAGCTTGGATGCCCCCTTTTATCTTGTATTATGTGTTAATTTTTCCTTGTAACAGATTTATATTCTTTGGCTTGATGATGTAAGTGTTTGGCTTCAATATTTATTTTCACATACTGTCACACCTGTATTCCCTGAAAGGTTATGCAGAGATGCATCTATAATCTACTGGTTGCAAGGTCTACTGCTGAGGTACTGGGTTTCAATTCCCAAAGGCAAAGTGTTATTGTGTTTTTCATCTGGAATATGTCAGTAGCATCCCGGAGTCTGGACTTGTTCCCCATTCATGGTAATAATAGGCTTGCCCCCACAGATACCACAGATATAAATCTAAATATATGACCCAATTGCATGTACTTTGTGTGTCAAAAAAAAGGAGTAACATTTACGATCAATGATCGTACTTTGAGCTTTTCATTTAGCATTATGGGCACTGGAAATGTAGAAAAATGCTTAATTATGCCATATTGAGCTGTAAAAACTGTATAGTAAAAGTTGGCTGATGGACTGGAAATGTTTTCTTTCATTGGCTTGTTAATTTGTTTTTAAATATTGTGTCAATAAGTGACATGCTCGGTTTTCATACAGATGGAGGGACTTGCGTTATCTAGTTAGATTTATGTCTGTTCTCACCCCCTATTCATGGGACTTAAATATAACATTTATTTTTATAATGTCATAGTTCTCTATACTAATGCCTTCTACATTTTTAACTTCCAGATAGCGACTCTAAACTGCCACCTGTGCAGCCAGTGTTCATATCTGTAGACCCACAGAGAGATACACCTGAAATTGTTGGAAAGTAAGTTATAACATTACTTTTACTACACTTCTGATTTTGATACTTGTGCCAGCCAAATTTTTATATTCCTTTTTAATTGTGGTTATTGATCAAGCAGGTCAAAAAAATGTTGCCAACTATGGTCACCGAGAGGGCAAGTGTGTGTACTTGCATCACCCTGGCTTTAAAAAACAATATATAAAAAAGCCTAATATGAAAGGACCTAGCATATCCGAGGCGAGGTGTTTTCATTTACGTGCTTGCTTGGTCGCCAATGTTAGTATATCTCTCAAACCTACCCTACTCGAGGCGGGATGCTGAAGATGCACCCCTCTGAAAATAGTACTACCAGCGCCCATGTTGTTATTACATTACATTTCCTAATGTTAAACTCTCTTATCATTGTTACAGGTACTGCAAGGAGTTCTCTCCTCGTTTCCTGGGGTTGACAGGCACAAAGGAACAGGTCCAACAGGCTTGCAAGTCCTACAGAGTGTACTTCAGTGCAGGCCCACAGGATGTTGACAATGATTACATTGTAAGCACGATGAATACATTTTTAAGTCTTTACGTAATACAGTCAAAACCGTTTATTGACTTCACTTAATTCAACCTACTGGGTTTTACGATGATATGTGAAGGTCTTGTACTTATGTGCAATAATTTATGTTTATAATGATTGTCGGCTAGCCAACAACAGCATTTGCAAAGTTCCTTCAATGTCCTTACAGCTTTCACTGTAATTTATATTGTTCAAAAAATCTTTTAGTCCCTTACGCACTAGCGGTTGGCCACCTAGGCGGTTCATTTGAGCGGCCAGCCGGCCATCGCGTTTGGAATAGCGTCTGACCGCCATAGCCAACCGCGATGAAACCGCGTCACGCGGTTGGACCGCTCATGTACGTACGCAGAGCAGGACCCTCGACTCTATAGGGCTTATTATATTAAATTTATTTAAATCAAAAAAGTGTTATTAGTACTTAATTATGGATTTTCATTTTATTAATTGTTCTCTCATAGTTCTATAATTTTACGATTTTTTATGAAATATTAAATATAGCCTTCTAGTGCGTATAACATGGCGGCCAGCCGAGAAGCGGGCCGCGGTAAAAAAATTGTTGCATATTAAAATGGAAAAGCGGCTAGCCGCGCGGTTAACCGTTTGTGCGTAAGGGGGCTTATAGTCATGTTCTCTGTTGCAGTACTTTGTAGTATATTTAGATAGCCTAGATATTATTGAAATATAATAATTTAGGTAGTCTTTCTTATCATTCAACTTGAAATTTTCTCATGTGTAAATCACCAAGTTCATAGCTATATATTGAAAAGTTATACTTATAACCACTGTTCATTTTACAGGTTGACCACACCATTATTATTTACCTTGTCAACCCTGATGGAGAATTTGTCGACTACTACGGCCAGAACAGAAACGCTAAAGACATCCACAGCTCAATGCTTGTGAACATCAAGAAATACGAAGATTCCAAGAAAAGTTCGTGGTTCTAAACATGATGCGCATTTACGTAGACACATAGAAAATAGTTCCAAAGTATTTTTATTTAAGCAAAATAAAACTATTGTTACTTAAAACTTTGCTTATACATATTATTATTTCGATAATTCCGTACATCTGAAAATATTTTAACAAAACATAAAAAATACTGTGCATAAAAAGGCACACCCATAAATAGATTATTTTTCTATTTTCATAATTAAAAGTTAGCAGTCATTTTGCTAGTTATCTTACTAATAGTGACTTGTCCACCTGCGCTGTGTATTTGCACTAAACTTTGGTCTAATTGGTATAGTTTCAATGTGGTTCCATCGAGGTTGGCGGTTGAAATGCTAACTTCACCCTCGTTCACCGTCACCAAGTTCATATCACCATCATAGTTACCGTCATCAATGATATTCACATTGTCAGTATTCAAGCAAATACCATCACCGTGGTAGTTATTACTTTGGCTATTATCAACTACTAAAAGTTCTTTCAGGTTACTATCGTCTTGGAGTACTAATTCCCCTGTTACTTCCAATGGTACTTCTTGTACGATATTTAGAGTTAGTTCTTTGGTTCCTTCTTCGGGTATCTCTTCAATATTTTCATTAACTGTTATTAATTCTCCGTGCTCTTTATTAAACATAATCCTATCAGTAATAACAGGTATGGGTTCAACATGTTGTAATATGACTAGTCCACGGTTCTCTCGCTCTTTGTCTTTATCTGAAGTATGCTTGTGTGTTCTCTTCTTTTTAAGATGAGTTTTGGAGTGTTTTAACTGCTGGGATTTCGTAGCGAATTTTTGCGTGCACGATGAGCACTCGAATGGTTTTTCACCTGGAAACAGAGTATATCTTAAATCGGCATATAGTAAAAAGTACAGAATCTTAAGATTCCATTGTTACTCGGTCAACTATCTCCTTTTTTATCAGTGGCGTAGCTAGTAATAAAGAGACCCTTTATCAAAATTTGTTGTGGGCCATGAACCGAATACAGAAAAACTCGAAAGGAAAGTTTTTTTTTTTACAAAATGAATTAAAAAGCTATCCAAGTCAGGATTTTTGAATCGGGTACCATGACTTTTATATCAAGAAAATTATATCCACACGCATGGATCTGACAATTGATGGACAGTATATTTCATTATAACAAACAGTTTTCATCGACTTTAATTCATCCATTACATTACAGCTCTCTTATCTATTGCAATTTGAGGTTTTGGACAACATTTTAATGTCGAGGCTCCTGTGGCTCGGGGGCCCCGTATCATTCATACGTCGGTTACCGCGGTAGCTACGCCCCTGTGTTTTATACTTTTAATATTTTTTGTGGAATTTCAACTTTACTGTGTATAACATAGAGTATGGGAGTTAAAACTAACCAGTATGTACCCGGTGGTGGTCCCGGAGTCTCGTGGCGTTGGTGAACTTCTTCGAGCAGACGCTGCACTCGTGGGGTCGCTCGCCCCTGTGGTTGCGCATGTGCGCGTTCAAGTTCTTGCGCGAGAAGCTGTACAATACACGATACTTTATTAAATGGTTCTAAATCAGTCATTTATTCAAATTAGGCTGAATCAGCAAACAGAAGCCCAAAATTTAACAAAGACAGTCCCCCAAAACGCCTGCCCCTCACTACTTTTTGTTAAATTTATTAGCGTTTGACCACTATCTCACCTGATGGTAAGCGATGATGTGGTCGACGGTGTAACACGCTTGTCTAGAAGTAACCTATTCACTCTTGAATTAAAGATTACACTCCTTAGCTGTACACAAAATGAAAGTATTCCCAAAACAATTTGTGCGTATAGGTGGGATGTCCACCATGTACCGATGGTGCATTGTCGTACGTCTTGTTGTCCGATGGTGGTTGGGCTAGGTGGAATCAAATTATGCAGTTCCAACGCACACTCCCCGATTTTTTTTTTATAAAAACAAAAATCCCGACGGCTAAAAATGAATTAATTGAAAAGAAAAAAAAACGAGTACTATATATAATTTATACATTAAATATTATGAGGTGCTGCCAGCGGTTAGAAAGGCTTGGTGGCCTATTTAGTAGCTTTCATTTGATACCCATATTGTTAGGAAAACGAAAAAAAACAAAATGGGGTTCCATTTTGTTTAGGGGAGGCTATTTTTAACCGACTTACCAAAAAGGAGGAGGTTCTATGTTCGACTTCATGTATGGTTTGTTTTTTTTATTTAAAAATTATGTAGCCTATGTCACTCCCACAATTTAGACGAATCCAACGACACCTCATAATCCGTTTGGGCTGTAGAGCGTGCTTTAGAAATGGAAATACATACATATACATACCCTCGCGCAGTCCGGTAGAAATCTACTTCCTTATGTATGGAAAAAGTAGTGGCACAAGTTCCCAGGAAGTAGTAAGCATTTAATTGAGTATGAGTTGATTATTAGTTTGTTAGTAACTTTACCTTTTCCCACAAATTTCACAGCTGAATGGTCGTTCCCCAGAATGTATCCGTTCGTGGCTCTTGAGTGTAGACCCCGAAGTGAATTTGCGATCACATGTCGAACATGAGTAGGGCCGCTCGCCTAAATAATAAATAAATAGGTATATATTTTTAAAGATGAAAGACCCGTTATTCATAATGCCAATATGTAACAAAGCAAACAGCGCTTTTGTAATACAGCAATGCTCAAGTGCAGATTTATTTACATAGGGACTTTTTGGGCTGCAGCCCAGGGCCTCGTGGATAGGTAAGGGGCCCCCAGCCCCCCATTGAAGATAAAATGGACAATATTGCTTTGAAGTCTAAATTATTTAATATTTTAACTTTTCTCTTATAATCGATCATTTCATTCAGGATTTTTGTTTGTCAAAACATCAGTTAGTTTGATAAATAAGGTAGTTTAGGCCCCCAAGTGGGGGCCTCACAAATTCTCGACACGCCCCTGGCAAATGCTGCTAGGCGAAAGCAATTTCGGAATCTACTGCAATGCAACTATTTAACAACAATTAGCGTGTTTTCAAATGTTCATACCTGTATGTGTCCTCATGTGCAGCGTGAGGTTGGAGTTCTGTATGAAACTCTTGCCGCAGACGGAGCACACGTAAGGCTTCTCGCCGGTGTGAGTGCGGTGGTGCGTGTTGCGCGTCGACTCATGACGGAAACTGGCAACGAACAATACAGTATTCTTGATAAAGAGTACTACATATATATACATAAACTCACTTGTGCCTGGCTGGAGGCTAATATAGCTTGTCTCAGAAGGTTAGTCCGGTTAAGCAGTAACCAATCACTTTGATTGAAGCTGCGAGACGCCACTTAGAAAATAAAACCGGCCAAGTGCGAGTCGGACTCGCGCACGAAGGGTTCCGTACTTGGTAAATTGCGGTTTACGATTTATGACGTATTAAAAAAAAACCACTAACTAGATCTCGTTCAAACCAATTTTCGGTGGTAGTTTACATGGTAATGTAATCATATATTTTTTTTAGTTTTATCATTCTCTTATTTTAGAAGTTACAGGGGGGGGGGAACCACATTTTACCACTTTGGAAGTGTCTCTCGCGCAAACTATTCAGTTTAGAAAAAAATGATATTATAAACCTCAATATCATTTTTGAAGACCTATCCATAGATACCCCACACGTATGGGTTTGATGGTATTTTTTTTTTTTTAGTTTCAGTTTCAATTATGGGGTCCCCAAAATTTATTGTTTTTTTTTTTCTATTTTTGAGTAAAAATCTTAATGCGGTTCACAGAATACATCTACTCACCAAGTTTCAACAGCATAGTTGACATACGGACGGACAGACAGACAGACATGACGAATCTATAAGGGTTCCGTTTTTTGCCATTTGGCTACGGAACCCTAAAAACATAAACTTACGCCTTTTTCCCATGGGGGTAGGCAGAAACTACAGAACGCCACCTGCTACGATCCTTACATACTTCTTTTGCTTCACACACATTCATACATTTAGTCATACACACTAGTCTAGTTATACCACATCGCGTCAATTATTTCTCATGTGACTGGTCGATGTCAAACCCTTCGCCTTGTCGAATTCAAATTGCGCAATTCGGCTGCATGTCTTATGTTAACGCCATGTGCAATATTTTTGGTTATTAAAAACATGTTACACACAAACAATAAAAATGTTGCTGCAACAATGTTTTAAAACATTTGTTCCGTCTTTATGGCATCAGGTTTGACAGAAGATTAGCGCCTAGCTGCCGTCATCATATAAAAGTTGTGACTCTTCAAATAATTTTTTTTCCATTTTTTTTTTAGAGAAGCTTTTTAGCTTACCGTGCATTGTCATCCAAACTAATCGTATATGCAAAATTTCATCTTAATCGGTTGAGGATAACCTCTTTAAAATTCATTGAGTGAGGCAAAGATTTAATCTATACCAATATTATAAAGAGGAAAGATTTGTTTGTTTGTTTGTACCGAATAAGCTCCGAAACTAATGGACCGATTTTAAAAATTCTTTCACCAATAGAAAGCTACATTATTACTGAGTGACATAGGCTATTTTTTAATCCCGGAAACTGGTTCTGTGGGGTGGCCCACGGGAGCGAAGCCGCGGGGAACAGCTAGTTTAAAATAAAAGTATTCATTAAAACATGTTTTTTAGTGCTCCGTATCCCAAAGCGTAAAAACGGGACCCTATTAATAGGACACCCCTGTCCGTCGGTCTGTCACCAGGCTGTATCTCATGAACCGTGAAAGCTTGACAGTTGAAATTTTCACAGATGATGTATTTCTGTTGCCGCTATAACAACAAATACTAAAAACAGACTAAAATAAATTATTTAAGTGGGGGCTCCCATACAATAAACGTGTTTTTTTTTGCCGTTTTTTCAAAATTCAAAAATTATTTATTTGCCAACATAGATAGGGGTAAAGATGTTATACATGTTTTTTAATGTTCTCCATGCTCTGCCGTCATATGGGCATGCAAAATCTTACACATAAATTACAACTCAGTTTCAAAATACAACAAATATTCAATATCAAGCCGAATAACAATAAATATTACAAAATCATTATACCATTTTATTTTTAATGTCAAGGGGTATCCAATAGTCAAAATTTAAATAAATGTCAGAGTAGATAATGAAATTAATGTCAATAAAATAAATTAAAGTCCTAGATAAATAATAATTGAGACCAGAGTATGTCATTATTATTTTCATTAATATTATCTGCCATAAGGATTCCCGTTTAGATACTCCTTTACACTGTAATACGTCTTATCAGTTAGAAATTCCTTTAGCTTCCGCTTAAATATGTGCAAGTTGTCAATATCTGTAATACAACATGGCAATTTATTAAAAATCTTGGATGTCATACAATAAACACTGGAACCCATTAAATAAGTTCTGCATGGTGCAATCTGAATTTTATTTTTATATCTAGTACTTTGGAATTTTTCATACATATGCATATTACTTTTTTGCGATAATGATACGGAACCCTTCGTGCGGGAGTCCGACTCACACTTGTCATGTTTTTTTAAGACAAGCGTTTTTCTTATTCTTCTCAGCAAAGCCTTTTATTTGATACCCATATCAAATAATAACTAATCTGCCATCTTGGGCGGTCTGCCATATTGGAATTAGAATGACGTCACTTAGCTAACCACGCAGTGTCATCCAAACTTAACGTGTATACAAAATTTCATCTTAATCGGTGCAGTATAACTGCTTCAAAAACTCAGTTACAAGATTTAACCCGAACACACGTACATATATTGCAAGATAAATAAAAGCTTGTAAAAAAAGGTTACCGTTTATCACAGTACTGGCAGGCGTACGGCTTCCGATCCGAGTGAACAAGTCGGTGTGACGTCAGCAGGCGGTTCGATGGAAACCGTTTGCCGCAAATACTGCACTCACAGGGACGTAGCCCGATGTGGCGGGACATGTGCGCGGCCAGGAGTCCACTGTCACTGTACCTGAGGATGGAAGGATGATTAGGGCATTTAATATCTTCAAAGATAGGCGTAACGCATACTTTCCTTGAGCCGGTCGCAGTTTTAACGAGATTTTTTGTGAACCTGGCATTGATCTGTTCTGCACCAATGCAAGCACAGTTAGGAAACTTTTAGCAAAGCCATCTTTAGTACAAGAGAAAATTAATAAAAACTAAATGAGCTAACTTTGATGAAGTACTCGGAGCTTTGATTATAGTAATCACTTTTCTTTTTATTTATCTGTGGAAGCTTGTTATGAGCAATTTATATATTATTGTTATTATAATGTTATTAGTCTGTTAGCTTTCCTAAAAAGTAAAAAAATAAAAAAACTTCAAACTAGAATGGCAGGGCTTTTGGGGAAAAGACCAGTGAGTGTGCGATTTTTACCTCACTAACACCACCCCGGTGATCTTACCTAGAAGGAGCCCCGTTACCTCTTAAAAGACCACCCGTTTACCCCCTCTATGCAAAGAAAGAAAGAAAAATATTTATTTGTGACCCGCACATGAGACACGAGAAATAAGCATAAAATTAAACAATAATAATACAATAAAAACACCGTGCGAGATCAGAAAGGCTCAAAGCCTAGCATACAATCTATACATACATATAATAAAATTAGAGTGTCTGTTTGTAATATTGAAATAACCGTTTTTTACTGCATGTATAAGAATTATACGGTACATACATACATACATTTATATAATAAAATTAGAGTGTCTGTTTGTAATATTGAGATAACCGTTTTTTACTACATGTATATGAATATATATACGGTACATACACCAAAATAACATATTTTTAAATTTTTGTCTGTCTGTCTGTTTGTTCCGGCTAATCTCTGAAATGGCTGGACCGATTTTAAAAATTCTTTCACCTATGGAAAGCTACATTATTCCCGAGTAACATAGGCTATAACTTTGACGGGAGCGAAGCCGCGGGGTTCAGCTAGTTAAACAATAAAAAAAACTTAATTCAAATAATCAAAAAACCCGACTGCTTCAAAAGCGAACTAAAAAGTCGTAAACAAGGAAAAAATCATGCTGTGCAGGCGGAGGATAAACCAGATTTTGGTCAGCCAGCCGGCGAATATGTATCCTCCAACTGCACAGCATGATTTTTTCCTTGTTTACGACTTTTTAGTTCGCTTTTGAAGCAGTCGGGTTTTTTGATTTTTTGAATTAAGTTTTTTTATTTATAACTTTTTAGTTAGTTTTTTTCGAATTAGATACATTTAAACATATAAGTGTTATATATTTTTGAAATCACCTTTTAAAACCCTTTATTTTAATACCCCACACGATTGGTTTGGAAGAAAAAAATATTTGGGCCCCCACAATATGGCATCCAAAATCCGCCATTTTTCTATTATCCAATTTTAATTAAGCCTATGACACTTGCAGGGTTAAGACGCATCGATTGACGTATGAATCATCAAAATCGGCCAACGCGTTTTGTCTCTGGAACGCCATATAGGAACATACATACATAGACTGTTAAACACATTACCCTCCTTCGGCAGTCGGGTAATAAAATAAAAACCCCGTGCGAGACCAAAAAGGCTCAAAGCCTGTTAGGGCACATCCCTGGGGAGGCTGAAAGAATCGCTTTCCCTGAGCCTAAAGTCACCGCGTCTGAGCTCCAAGCTCAAGCCCAGCTGCTTGAGCTTGGAGCTCAGACGCGGTGACTTTAGCATCAAATAAGTTTATAGGCAAAAGAACAATGGCAGGTGCCCATACATTTTTTTAGCTGAGATTAAATTCCTACGTCTTTAAATGAAAAAATCTGGTTTAACTCAGGGTGATGTTCTGAATTAGTTTGTGCAAGAATTTTTGTTCGAGAATGTCGAGAATAATAGATATTCAGTCATAAACTTTTGTAGGTTATGTCTGGGTAACTTTTAATAATGTGTTTAACAGGTAATATTATTCAATTTCGTGGAAGTAAAAGGGGAATATCGCATCCGCTTTTCCCTTACCTAGTTATTTCAGCATGAAATGTATAATATACTCTTTGGAAAGAGTATATTTATTTAAACTAAGCGACTTTGACGTTTATCAAAAGGTCGTCGTCCTCGTCAACAACTATATTTTTTAAACTTGGATACTAGTCTTTTTGCCAATCATTAATTAAAAGTAATTCATTTATTTCTACTGCACTACAATATTCTTACCTACCTGCGAGGAACATCTATACTTAGACATAAACTGTATTGCTAACTCATTTACTTCAATAAATACATTAATTATATTATTAATTAATATAGTTACTACTTGTCACTTAGCAGATAAAATATATAATGGCAACACCAAGCTAAAGAAATTAACTAAAAAATCAAATAACTTTTTATTTATTATGATTTTTTTTTATCCGTTTTGAACCAGCCCAATAATATATTAAAAAAAATTAGACAAATACTAGAACGTCTTTTGTATATAACTCACTTTCAGACGCTCAAATTTAAGTCAGCTAAAATCTCGCCATTGTTCTTTTTCGATCGAACGCAGCTTACAGTGTCCACTAGACCGAATGATGGCGGTTGCCATCAGTTTAAATATAGAAACAGGATCTCACCTTTTATCGCACATAGTGCAAGCGTGTTTCTTCTCAAGGATCTCGCCGGTGTGAACACGCGCATGTCGTCTGAGCGCGTACGATTCGGTGAACGCCTTGTCACACACTTCACACGAGAAACGCTTCGACTCCATGTGCCGTAAGATGTGGCGACGGAGCATCGCACGAGCTGTAATCGATTGATATTATTTTACAGATAATATACCATCACGCTAGTAGTATCTGTTGGGGACAGGCAGACTGTTAAGACTACTAGATCACCCAGTTTGAAAGTTACTGGGAAAGAGTGCATAATACTAGAACTTTACTCAATGCTATTATTGAGAAATTCCTATAAAATGCGAAAGTTTTAGATAGAATAGAATATAAGTTTATTTCTCTCAAAAAGGTACATTTCGGTAAATAGTATCTAGGTTACAGCAGATTCAAACGTTTGTGAGAGCTGGAGGCTATACTGGGTTTGAGACCTATATGACAGATCTCCAGGCTCACACCCTTAAAATTACAATATTATGGTGCACTTACGTACTATAACAGTGCGAAAGTATCAAATTGAGAGGGAGGAAGTATACACAAGTAAAATTTCAAAATTAAAAAAACCCCGACACATTTATCTTGCGAAAACACCCCGGTTCAAACAGTAAAACGCCCATAACTTTTGAACGACTGAACCGATTTTATTCAAACAACGCTAAGAACACTCTCGACTAAAACACCTTTCAAAAAAAAAACCTAAATTAAAATTGGTTCATCCGTTTAGGCGCTATGATTCCACAGACATACACAGCAATACACGTGAAACTTATAGCGGGGAGAGGGTTAAAAAACAAAAGGAGATGTGCCATGTGTGTCTTTGGAGAGGGTTGAGTCCGTCAGTGCAATATAAGTCCTCACCCCAGTGCCCGTGAACATCAGGCGTGAGCACCTACTTGCCCGAGAGAGTGTGTGTGCGTGTCTGTGTGTGACAAGGTGAAACGCGCTCTAGGATGGATGTGATGGATGGATGTATGTATGTTTGTTACTCAATCACGTCAGAACGGCTGAACGGATCTTGATAAAATTTGGCACAGAGATAGATTATAGTCTGCAAATAGCACATAGGCTACTTTTTATCCCGGTATAATGTTCCCTTGTGATGATAAAACACTTTTCACGAACGGGAAGGGAATGTTTCAGTTTCAGAATGTTGGGCTGTGAAAAAGATGGATGAAAAGAGATTGCATGTAGCAGATATGAGAATGTTGTGATGGATGTCCGGAGTGACGAGAATGGATAAAGTGAGAAATGAGTATATTAGAGGAAGTTTGAAAGTGGCGCCAGTAACAGAAAAGTTGAAAGGAAACCGTTTGTCCTGGTATGGTCATGTGATGAGGAGGGATGAAACGCATGTTACTAAAAGAGTTATGAATATAAATGTGGACGGATGGAGAGGGGGGGACGGCCAGAGAAAAGATGGATGGACTGTGTGAGGAATGATATGAAAGAAAAGGGAGTCAGTGACGGGGACCAGACGGTTCTTCTTTAATCGGTCCCTCATCACTGAGGATCCTGGTCACTGGACCCCTTTAAGCGGACAATCTGCCTCCATCGATTCCGGTCCAAAGTTGCCATCACCACCTGCTAAAATTTGCTTGAGGACGTAGCTTCTTTAACTTGGTCAGACCATCGTGTTGGCGGCCTCGTGCTCTTTTCCCTTCGGTATTGCCAACAATGACCAGTTTTTCTAAACTTCTATCTCCCCTTCGCATTAAGTGACCGAAATAGGTCAAAATACGCTGTAGGCATACTGTAGACAATCTGGTCTTGATATCGAGTTGGGAAAGGATAGACACATTTGTGCGTTTGGCTGTCCATGGTATTCGGAGCATCCGCCTCCAGCACCACATTTCAAAAGCGTCTAACCTCTGTCTTTCCCTTGCTCTGATTGTCAGGACGGTATGGAAGAAGAAAACGTGTTGCGCCGACCACAAGTAACATGGCACAAGGGCAGGAAGATGACGATGACGTACGGGAAGGAAAGCCACTGGCAGAAGCTATTTGAGGCACAGATAATATAATACTAGCATACAGATGCCTCATCCCATACAAAGAAACCGTGCCGACGTAATTAGCGTTTTTCATCTGATTAATCTTGTTATTTTTGTAAGTACATCAATCGCGTTCGATCCCGTTTCACGGCAATAGATGGTGTTAGCAGCGCCTTGCAAGTAAAAGGGTTTACTAGGTTCGTGAATATTTTTTTCATTAAAAACAGTGAAGGTTCGTTTTATAGTATTTTTATGCACGTTGTTACGGTTTTTTTTGCTCCAAAATGTGTTAAAATGCAAATTTTAACAATCGTGTTAAATACCTCAGAAATTTAAAAATGCGCCATCTATTGGCATCAATTTTAAATGATCCGTTCAAATAATCTTTGAAATGTGAATTAAGAGCCCAATATTCCATAATTTTGTACTTAGGAGAGTTGATTAAACAAGAACATACAATGTTTATGTTCAATTCCAGAAAATGTTAATTTTACACACAGTTCTATTGAATTGTGTGTACATGTCGCGCCATCTAGTGAGATTTAATTGAACCAATTTTTTTTCTTAGCAGTGAGACCCCGTGGTTGAGGTAAGCCAGGACCCCATGGATCAATCACATTGCTATTATACCCATATGTGAGCCATTAAGTCAAGGTATATATGTAAATAGTTAGTAAATTACCTCTAAATTCCTTAGGACATTGGTTGCACCTCCACGGCTTTCCTTTGCTATGTATAGATACATGCACCTTCAGATCATGTTCTGAATTATATGACTCCGTACACTGGTTACAAGAATAAGGATGCTGTGTGTCGGGATGCTTGCTCTTCATATGTGCATGGAATGCTTTCGCATTTTGAAATTTCTAAAATATAAGTTCATTATAAATAAAATTATTCATTAAAAAACTTTTTTAAAACAAGCTTTTTTAGTATTCTTCTCAGCAAACCCTTTCATTTGATACCCATATTATGGCAATGCACAAAAAATAACTAGTCCGCCATATTGGGCCGTCCGCCATGCATTGTCATCCAAACTAAACGTGCAATTCAGTTGCAAGATTTGACCCGAGCACACTTAGATACATACATTGCAAGTTAAATAAAAGCTTGTAAAAAGATTTAATATTGCCACTATAATAACGTAATATTTGCATTTTTTACAAATAATTCCCCAGACACTATCTATACACCATAATATTTAATTTAAATTGTACCTTAGAACAAATCTTGCAGGTAAATTTGTTTTCTTTATTTCCCTGTGTTTTTTTAAGTTTTTTATTGAAAGGTTCTAAAAAGCCGTTGGATTCTGAAAAATTAAAGAAAATAATAAACATTATATTTTTTAGGATTTAAACTAATTTCAAATATAGAGGAGCTCGTGGAGCTCAGCCGCACAGGTCGGTCTTCAAGGTTAAGCAACGCTTGACGAGGTCGGTCCGTGGATGGGTGACCATTTCAACTTACCGAGTTTCCTCCGTGTCTCGAAAAGCACGTTAAGCCGTTGGTCCTGGCTGTCATTTGAAGATCTTTGACAGTCGTTACAGGTAGTCAGAAGCTTGAGATCTGACGACACCAGTCTTGCCAAGGGGTATGGTGTTACCTAGTAACTGGGTTGTGGAGGTCAGATAGGCAGTCGCTTCATGTAAAACATTGGTACTCAGCTGAATCCAGTAAGACTGGAAGCCGACCCCAACAAAACAATTGGGAAAAGGCTCGGCAGAGATGATGCTAATTTCAAATATATTCTTCTGATTATGAGAAGCAAAATAAGACAGAAAATACATTTACATAATTTGTCATTTAGCACATTTTAACTTACCATTTTTGTAATCATCATCATGCGACTTTAATCTGAAATAAAAGTGAACAAATTCAATTAATCTATCATCATCATATCAGCCGAAAGACATCCACTGCTGGACATAGGCCTCCCCCAAGCGTCGCCACATTGACCGGTCCCGTGCATCTCGTAACCAGCGGATCCCCGCAACCTTCACCAGGTCATCAGTCCACCTGGTGGGAGGCCTTCCAACACAACGTCTTCGCGGTCGCCATTCTAGAACCTTTCTGCCCCATCGGCCATCCGTTCTGCGAGCAATGTGCCCTGCGCACTGCCACTTAAGTTTGGCAATTTTTCGGGCTATGTCGGTAACCCTGGTTCTTTTGCGGATCTCTACATTTCTGATTCGATCACGCAAGGAAACTCTGAGCATAACCCTCTCCATTGCCCTTTGAGTGACTGTAAGCTTTCTGATGAGGCCCATTGTAAGCGACCACGTCTCAGAGCCATATGTCATCACTGGCAACACACACTGGTCATAGACTTTCGTCTTGAGACACTGCGGTAAGTTGGACGAGAAGATACCGCGCAACTGCCCGAACGCTGCCCGGCCGAGATAAATAAATCTATACTACGAGTAATATTATAAAGAGGAAAGGTTTGTATTTTTGTATGTAAAGAATAAACTTTAAAACTACTGGAACAATTTTAAAAAAATCTTTCACCGTTAGGAAGCTACACTGTCCTCAGGTGACATAGGCTACTTTTTATCCCTCTATTCCCACGGGAACGGAAACTACGCGGGTGAAACCGCGAGGCGTCCGCTAGTAATTGAATAAAAGCAAAATTAAGAAGAATATGCATGATTAAATTGACATTTTCTTACCTCGATTTTTTGTTTTTACATTTGGGTTTTTGTACTATACAAAGGTTACCGCTATCACTGTTATCACTGAGATCTTCTAAATATTGCACATCTGAAAATATAGATCAAATGTAATGTATTACAAATATTTACAAAACTAGCCGACCCACGCGGCTTCGCTCTCGCAACTGGCTACCTACCTACCCTACATACATGAATGTTGAGTAACTTTAACCGCTTACGCAGCGCACGCAACGGAAGGTATAAAAAGGAAATTTGTTTTCCCGTTTTTGCAACATTTTTCATTTATGCCTCACTCCTTTTGGTTGTAGCGTGATGATATACACCTTCGATGATAAATGGACTATCCAACACAAAAATAATTTTTCAATTCCATCCAATAGTTCCTGAGATTAGCGCGTTCAAACATTCAAACACCTATGCTTTGTTGTTAACAATTACCTTTCTGTTTTGTTAACTTTGTGATGATTATGTTCATGGGCATACCCAGGGTTGGGCAGATGGGGCAGCTTGCCCCACTCTTTATTCTAACTTGTGACTAAAAGTTTACTGTTTAAGAGAATTCTATATTAATAAAACAGTACCTATAACTTACAAATATCTAAACTTACCAATAATACAATTTATCACATTAAACACTCAGTGTCCTTCCTCCTCTCTCCTACTTGATCATATGCTGTGCCCGACAGGGTCCATAATTGTGACTTATATAATTATTTTCCTACTAACTCATACATTATGGGATGCAATAAAGTATTAAAAGAATTGATTAAGAAAAACTAGTAGATGGGTACGGAAATATTACGAAGTGGTCAAAAAATACCTTCCAGCAGTTCTGTTTCTTGTTTAACATCCATATCATTCAAATAAACATTGCTAATTTCTTCACCATTATTATTATCCTCTGATCTTTCTTCTTGTTTTATTTCCCTGGAACCAGATAAAAACATTTCAGTTTTAAAATCGCCATATTTTTTACCTGTATATAAGTAACAGGAAAAATATTAGCACATTGTTTTAAGAAAAGGGTTAGTTATATCACAGATAATACAATACTAGCATACAGATGCCTCATCCCATACAAAGAAACCGTTCTGACGTAACTAGCGTTTTTCCTCTGATTATACCGATTATTTTTTGTAAATTGATTGCGTTCCGTTCCACGGCAATAGATAGATCACCATCTATATCCATGAAATGGAATGGAAGGGAATCAAATGCGATCAATGTAAAAAAAATAATCAGTATGGAATGTCGGCACGGTTTCTTTGTATGGGATGAGTCACCACTGGTTATATTGAAAGGTAAGTTATAATATGGATTTCAAATACCGACATGCTATGATCAGTTATTTCCTCTTTGGTAATGAATTCTCCTTTCATTATTGATCGGAGCATGCAGTCCGACTTCTCACACTTGTTCTTGAACTCAAAGCTCCGCACAACTTGAGCCTGGCACGGCTCACAGATACTTGATGGTAAACCATCTCCTGAAAGCAACTGAATGGACAAAGTGATAGTATATAAGTCGAATTAATATTTCATAGCACAACATAGAACTCTTATGGAGTGTACTAAGACTAAGAAGGAAAGAGAGACACTTTTGAGCAGAATAAAAGTAAATAAATATGATATTGGTCCATATGTAAAAGTTTTAGGGCAACCTTCACCTGAGATAGCAAACCTACTTACTGATTTGTTTAAAATTAATAATGTATTGGTAGATGTAGTTTCGAACCAGTTTAATTTATGATGAGGCTGACATGCCATTGTGGATAAAAGCCTCCTTTAAGAAATTAGAATAAAAATAAAAAAAACATACAACTCTTGAAACATATTATTGTGTTGTTTTCAGCTATACTGCCTGTTTATCTCAGTGTCTCAACTGGGTTACTTATTTTCTTTTTTTTTGCCAGGTTTAATGAATTCTGCAACTGCTAATATGCTGCAGTGATATAGAAGTCAGATACTGTTTTCAATGTGTGAAAAATAAAACCAACAACTACCTGTCTGGAATAGAACTTAAATAAATCAGTCTCTGGCTTAATTATAAGTAATTTTAACTTACTTGAACAGTAGTAAATGTCGTAAACATATGAGCTAAAACATTGTTTTCTTTGGTAGCAACTAATGGGTACAACACCTCATTATCCGTAGCAAGACATATTCGACACATGTTTTGAACATTGTATTGATCTGAGCTAAGGTATTGGTACACGTTGTACGGTATTTCTATTTCAATGTAGTCTTCTCCGGTTGCCTTCGCTTCTTCAATATTTATTATACCGTCTTCTAGAATTGTTTGCGAATCCATTTTAAATTTAAAAGATGGACTGGTATGGTTTTTTTCTCTAAAATACTTGAAGAGTATTTTTTGAAATTTAGGTTTTACATGCTAATTAAACAATAATTATAATTGAGTGCGCCCACATAAGTAAGAATATCTTTTGCACGTTCGTTTACGTTTTGCTGTCCATGGCAACCAAACCACTCAAACCAGCCACCAGTCACAGAGAAACCAGCAGGCAGGCAAGCAACAAAGCAAGCAGAAGCAAGCAGCAGTGTTGCCAGGGCCCTTAAGTCAAAAGTTACGTTTTATTTCCTAAAATGTTACATTTTTGCTGAAAAAGTTACATTTTTTTTTTTCGGAGTGAAATTGATGTTAGCTAATTGGCGGAATATAAAGGAATCTATGATGTCAAATGGTGTATTTAATCTTATGATAAAACAGACTCTAGTTAAAATAGTAATCTTTGCTCTAGTTTCATTTGCTAGCAGCGCCATCTTCACAGTTGTTACTATAGGTCTACCAGAATCTCATAGCATTTTTTTTTTTTTTTAAATTGTGACTTTCATATGGCAATGTCAATTGTCACCTATCAAATCAAAGTACTTGATGTGTCAACCGCTGCTGAAATTTTTTGATATTATCTTGAAAATTTTTTATTTTTGTGAAAATGACGAAAAACCCACTTCGATCTCAAGCGAGACATATTGTTTTCAATGTGTATCATAAAATAAGGGAAGAAGACGGCGTAAATCAAACTCAATCTTTGATTTTAAAGTGCGTCGTAGAGTGGACCGGTAAGTTGGACTGACTTGTTTTGATACTTTTAGTTTATTTTATATTTTTCTTACTTAATTTTTATTTCTTTCCATTACTATTATATGGTAAATCATAGGTCAGGGCACATCGAATGATGGCCGGAAGGAAATGGCAACAGTAATGTAACTGTTACTAATTCTTCTACAAGATATTGATTTTAACGGAGATTGAGAATCTTTGACGTAAGAAAAATATTAAGTAATAACCTGCAGTGGGACGTGTGTAGAGACGGGAGTTTTTGTCGAGTGAAGTTCAGTGGCTGTTAATATTAATTATTTGCAAATTGATATCTAGTGGATAATGTGATATATTATTGGTGTAGTTTTGTGTCTCAACTGTCTACGCAACTGGACAATTTGTAAAATCATTGACAGAAGCGATCTCGGGATATTGGAGCGGAGTATTTTAATGTAGTATTGACTGCCTCTGCAAAGCTAACTGGGAAGACTGACTCGATACAATTTGCTGCCAAATACTCCAAAAAACATTAGAATCTGTTACATCCGCATTCTAATGCATACTAAAGAATAAATATAAGATCCAAAACTCTTTCCAAAGACCTTTTAGCCACAAAAGGTCCTAGCAACCAGGCCATAAAACTTACATAAAAAAAAGTATATATAGACTGATGATGATGAATGACTATAAGTAACATGATACATTTTATTATTTTTTACAGACTTTATACATAAAGGGATTGGTTTTGAATATGTTAAATGCCAATGAAAAAGAACCATTTTGATGGAGAGAGATGACATAAAACTACAAAGATACAAGTTTGTAAAATGCCAGTGGAGTTCATGGAATCGTATTCTAGTTTTCTAGTTCTGAATGAGGTTTTAAGTTATTAGTATGATTTAAATGATATACAATAAATTAGTACATAAATTAATATTCAATTGTTTTTTTTTTCTATGTTAAGAACCCGATGTATAACAACATTATTCATACACATACCTATAATACTCACAGTGGATCTTTGTGTCTCTGAATTTGTTGCAAGACCCCGCGTAGTAGGTTTTTTGTGTCAATGTTTAAGGTGAAGATAGCATTGTATAACTCTCTTTCACTCGCTTATGTATGTCACATAGTCTTGTCTCGCTTACTCTATGCAGTATACTCGATGACAAACTGTTTCTTACGCAATGTTTGGCAGGACCAAGTTCAAAGACACAAAGATCCGCTGTGACTAATATAATATAGGTACCTCATGTTCATTAATACTACAGACATAAATAAAAATTAAACAGTATCAAGATCGTTTCATCCAATTTCCCCAGTATTGCAAATAACAAATTTTTATTTCCACATTTGCCATGAGATTCTGGTAGACCTATATCTAGTCTAGCACCTAACTTATTCTATTACTTTGAACCAAATCAACGAGAGGTGGTGCATCTGTTAGTTTGACATTGAACTAACTACTAATATTCGATATGTATAGAACCCTCTTATCGTAATATTTACCATATGTTCTTAAGAGAGCTGTAAATAAAGAGCAAAATCGCCTCAATGCAAAAATAAAACAAAAAAAAATTCATAATCATCTCTATGTGTATTAAATTGAGTACTTTTGAATCGCTTTCATTAAGTTTTGTTCTATACTTTTTAAATTTTCTTTTTTTCTGAAATCACAAAACATGACAATTACACAGGCTTATTATTAGATTAAGACGAAAACTAAAAAAATATTGTTTAAATATATAGCGAATTGGAGACAAAAAAAAACAAATACACCAACCTATCATTAGTTTTTTATATCGTTTTTTATAATCGTAGAGGCTTAAATCCACACTTTCTACAGACATTTTACTTGCTTGCATCTGCATTTTAATATTTATGCTTAAGATATTTTTATTTTATTAGTCTAAGTTGCAAACTTACACATATAGTTACTTATTACATTAAAGATAGGCACTAGAATGTCGCTAATTATGTATCAAACAATAAATGTAGGTAATCACCCGAACTTCTAGTACGAAACCGCGCGAACTCGCAAAGTAGGAAACGTACGCGCACACGCTCAAGCAAAATCCAGTTTTAATTAATGCAAAATATGTATCATTTTGTCATGGCGCGTTTCATTCAGAGCCATCTCTGAATATGATATGGAGTGAAATACTTTCTAGACGCGCCAGTTTTAAGTGCGTTAAATTTGGATGCGTTCGTAAATTGTTTGCAATAAAAATCTAGTATTACAAAATCACGTTGGTCTCAAAAGTTGCGAAAATTGCCTTAAATATAAAAATTACTTACATGTTACGCGAGGGGGTCAAAAGTTACGAAAAATGTAAGAAATGTAACCTTCTGGCAACGCTGGCAAGCAGTCTCACTGTGTCAGACTGACAGTGACGTTTCTAGAGATGTGCAACTCGAGTTACTAACTCGAGGTAACTCGAGTTGCGCCTAACTCGAGTTGACTCGAGTGGTATTCTTCCAAACTCGAGATGCTATCGCTAAAATTTAAAATAAAATATTTCATAGAAGAACCAAATACACACATGCCAAACACTAAAATTATTATTTCTTATGTCTTTTCAAAAGTAACCATTTTGCGTTGTAAGGTTGTATTTTTAAAATTAGTCTGATTATAACCGTTTGACGTGTGTGAAGTGTTTACAAAAAATTTTGCTCCCAGCGAATAGGGTGTTAGTTTACTAATCTTATTTCTTTCCTGAGCCTGTTTTGTCCCACTCCTGGGCTAAGGCCCCCCCCAGTCTTTCAATTTCCCTCGGTGTTGTGCTTCATCTCGCCAATTCTCGAGGAACTTATCCAATTTATCTGTCAAATACATATTATGTAAAAAAGTAGTTTTTAACAAATAAATTCTTTACTCCAACTTAGTTTGGTTCTGCTAGTGCTAACTCGAGTTGCGTAACTCGAGTTCAACTCGAGTTACGTGAATTTCAACTCGGGTTAACTCGAGTCGTGTTTATCCCGAGTTGGCCCATCACTAGTCACGTTTCCTGTCATTTAGAGATGTGCAACTCGTGTTACTAACTCGAGTTAAATCGAGTTGCGCCTAATTCGAGTTGACTCGAGTGGTATTCTTCCAAACTCGGTTTTCTATAACTAAAATCTAAAACAAAATATATCATAGAACAACCAAATACACACATATCAAACATTTAAACTACTATTTCTGAAATGTTTTTTTACAACAATATCAACATTTATAAAGTTTGAACCAAAAAAAAATGTAAAACCAAAACCACGAACCAACATTAAAAAGCATCTCGAAAGCCAGGCGTTCGGAAATATTACGATAAAAATAAAATACAAAAGTAACCATTTTACGTTGTAAGGTTGTATTTTTTAAATTATTCGGCTTATAACCGTTAGACGTGTGTTTGTTTACAAATAGTTTTTCCCCAGTGAATATGGTATAAAGTTTACTTAAGTATATTTTTTTTCTTAAGCTGTTTTGTCCCACTCCTGGGCAAACGCCTCCCCCATTCCTTGCCTTTGCCTCGCCAATTCTCGAGAAAGTTATCAATTTATCTGCCAAATACATATGTAAAAAAGTGGTTTTATCAAATATATAATTTATTCTGCGTAACTGCGTAACTCGAGTTATGTGAATTTCAACTCGGGTTAACTCGAGTCGTGTTTATCCCGAGTTGGCCCATCCCTACTGTCATTTATGATTTATATTTTTTTTTTCCTTCGCCCTACTCGGGCAGGCTAAGATCTTGGACCATACCGCCTCGTCTTCAGTGCTTATGATTAAGAAATAATTTTCTGTCAGTATTTTATGACTACTAAGCCTATAGCCACTAAGGCCTTTAAGGTTACACTAGTCGAAAATTCTTCCATACAAACGTAGTCTAGAGATTACTCCACTGTTTGACAATGTACGTCCAAAATAAAAAATGATATCAATTTGTCTCATCAATATCTAGTCCTGTATGGAAACATAAATGTAAAAAAAATATACATTTGAAAGTAATGAGCGTCGAAAGCTCTATATTTTAAAACTAATTTTAACGCAACTTTGGGCGGAAATAAATACCATAAGAAGAAGGAAAATTGCAAAACGGACTCCATACAGGGATAGATTAGTAATTCAACAATGCAAATAATTTTATTTTGGAAATATACATTTAGTTGTTTTTTCATGATATCTAGACTCCCAAAGGTCTGTTTATAAAATTTCGCGCGCTCGTTTTCGTCCTAAATCATCATCCACTACGATATAAATTTACAAAAGTGCTCATTCGTACCCGAACTAGCTTCTTACTGCTCATCACAGCATCTATTTCTTTCACACGTATTGTCGGGTAAGATAGCATGCATTTTAACCCCGCGCACAAAATAGTTCGTGTCGTCGACTAGTTCAACCTTAAGTCACGTCTATAGTATTTTTGTTACAGTCACATTAAACAAAAACTTTGTTTTACATTAGTTGGAATGTGGACATGACATTGCAATATTTTCTTTGGTAGCAAATATTTTGAGGCCGCATTCTAGGCAAGCTTCGCTAAGGTAGTCATCACTACAATAAAATTCATAGGGCTACTTTACGAAGATCGTGCCTGTTTGTGATGATGCCACATATTGTCCAGTTCCACATTAATTAGGATCCATCGGATACACCCCCAATGTTCAGATAGCTATGTAGGTACCTATTAAGCTTCCTTAGGCATTTATTAAATGGAAAGCAGAAATGCGTCGGTGTAATCATGGTTACAATACGATTTCTATATTCTTATCGAGCTTGCTCTATTTCTATAAATTCATCTGCGACCAACACAAACCATTTGTCTGTGCACTTGTATGTCACCTAACAGAACACGTTTGTTTCATTATAATTCTGCCTACCAATAAAATTTACTACTGGCTAGCTATTGTTCAAGGCTTGTAAAACTCCACTGCTGAATATTGGTAGATATCTAATTACAATGAACTACTACATCGTAAAATTTTGGTCATTTAAATCCTGTGGAGGTCGATCCGGTACATGAAACAGTATCGATTTGTATAGAAAAAAAACTTACCAAGAAATTTAACCGGCTTCCAAACCAAAACAAAACAAAGCGAGAAATAACTTTCTTTTCCGAAATCGGTGTCTTTGGCACCTATTGTTTGTCGTTTTTCGACACCACAGAACAGAGAAGGCGTTTTTTCTGTTCTGTGTTCAACACCGATTTCGGAAAAGAAAGATATATTTCGCTTTGTAGTATTTTGGTAAAAAGTTTATTATTTTTGTCTTTTTGCTGTAATGCTCGACCGAAACCGAAAACGAAACTGAAACTTACGTATACATATTGAAAAAATTATATCGTGTACTGAAATTTAGGCTTCTTCTTCTTAGCTTGTCGATGGCAAATACAATTTACAAATGTTATGTTTGGCCCAGTATTCAGCCATGGCAACACCCCTCGCCGACGCAGCTATAAGGTCCTCACCTGTAAGTAGAGGTTACAAAGCATGCAGTAAAGAACGAACTGTGGGCCATGTCCCATGGTCTGCGGTGGGACGCCGCACAGACACTGGACATCGGTACTATCCGAGAACCCCCACATATGGAGGTTGTCATTGCTGCGGCCGACCTGAATGCGAGGTCTGTTTAGAGTTAGAGCTGACCTGAAGTCAGCCATGGCAACACGTGCCCAGGCAAAAGGCTGTCCGATGGCACGTTGAAATGGTCAGGAGGCCATGAGCTTCTCATGCCAAAGGTCGCATCTCTTCGAGGTAGTGTTACCATGGGATAGGCCCAGGCATGCTAGGAATCTTCTTCGGGTTTTAAGTCTCCGAGACAGGTTTCAGCTTTCGACTTTTGTATGCGGCTCACCATAGTCCTGGGAATTTCTAAAGATGCCGATTAAAGTATTCGTACCGGGGTCGGTTTGAGACAGCCAGTGGAAAGCCATCTCATGAAGAGTTGTGAGAGCTGTGTGTGTGTCTGTGTGGAGAGGGCGGGGCGACTCCATACTAGACATACATATTCACCAGCGGAGAAGCAATGCTCGCAGGACTTGGGGAGTCGCCCGCAATCTGGTAGGTTGTTCCACTAGGAACCACCTTCACTTGCACCGTCACCGTGCAACTTCATTTTAACATTCTCGCAGTTCATCCTGTAGTTTAGGGATCTATCCAATGTAATGCTCAGATATTTTGGAAGGGAGCTGTAGATGATAGGCACCCCCAGCAATGTGATGATGAATGTTCGGGCCGCTTGTCTGTTACGAAAGTGAAAGGCGCACGACTGCTTTTTATTAAGGATTAGGTATGAGTGTTCTCAGCATAATAGCGACTGAGATCGACAAGGGTGGTGGAAAGCTTGACTGGGCGATTATGCCTCAAAATCAGTGGCTGAGCAGGTTAAACCCCAGTGGACACGGTGGAGCATACGGTGAAGATCTGCCCCGCTTGGGCGGAGCACCGCCGTGTCCTCGTGGAGGCGATTGGCGGTGGCGACCTCTCGCGTCCGGCCCTGGTCCAGGCCATGGTACGGAGCGAGAGGGCATGGGAAACTGTCTCCTCCTTCTGCGAAGCAGTAATGCTCGCAAAGGAGGAGGCGGAACGCGTGAGGGAGACGCAAAGGAGACGCCCTCACGCCCCTAGCCACCGCAGGAGACGCCCCGGGCGTCGGGAGTCGCAAGCCGATTCCCGGCCACCGTAGGCACGGGCTTGCGGACGGCAAGTTATGGGTAGCTTACCGTCCGATAAGGACCAAGCCCGAGTTTACGGCGCGTAGTGTTCCACACGCGCCTCAAAGAGATGTCAGGAAAAGTGACGGGGCCTGATAGGACCGATGCCTGTCTGGGTCGCGGATCAATTTGAAAAAGAGTTACCGCGGCCCTGGCGCAAGCAACTGAAGGAACACGGGTGGGTTTTAGTCAGTAAAAGTCTGACACGCCCTCCCGCTTCACCCAGAGCGGGAGAAGTCATTGGATGATATACCACCCAAAAAAAAAAAAAAAAAAAAGCAGGTTAATGCCAGGTCGTCTGCATACAGAGGCCTTAGTGTGAGTTTTTACTCACGCTCACTCGTGATAACGTAAACGATCTCTTATGTCATAATATATACAAAAAAAGAGGTTTTTCCTTACCCTCACCAGACGGCGCTTATCCAGTTTCAATACAAATTGATGTTTACGTTATCGCAATTGAGCGTGAGTAAAAACTCGCACTAAGGCCTCTAGAAGCGGGCCGTGTAAAGGTTCGCCGTGTTAGTGTAGTCATTGGTATAAATGTTGAACAGTAATGGAGCCAAACCACCTTGAGGTAGCCCATTCTTTTGAACTCACCATACTTTTGAACTTATCATCCAGGAATTTAACTTGGAATCGACGGTTACTGAGGATTTATTTGAGAGTTTGGAGCCACAACGAGTTGGCCGCGAAGTTATACGAACGACGCACGACAGTTCACGAACACTGAGTTTCGGTGCAGTCGAAAGTATCGGCCGAAAACGAAACAAAGGCCGAAACTAGATTTTTGACCAAAACTGGCCGAAACAAAACCGGAACCGAACGAGATATATTAAACCCATTACATATGTACCTATCATTAAGGAGTACTAGTGACCTTCTGTGGTCTTCTTCATCAGTTCCACTTCACCATCTTCACAACAATGAAAATACCAATATTGCTATATTAGAGGAGTTCCCTCGATTTCCATGGGATCCCACCATCAAATCCTGACTTGGTGACAATGGGATCACCTCGGGAGTGCACCGTTTCAAACGCAAAAATAAATTTTAAAATCCGTTCAAAATTAACGCAGAAATCGGTGAAAATACAAAAAATACATACAGTCGAACTTAGAATCTCCTACTTCTTGGGAAGTCGGTTAAAAAAAAACCGACTTCCCCGACTTCAGAAGTTATATTTGCAATTTTTGTATTTAGGTTTGGAAATCGTTTCTTTTTATTATTTTTAGGGTTCCGTACCTCAAAAAGTAAAAAAGGAACCCTTATAAGATCACTTTCTTGTCCGTCTGTCCATCTGTCCGTGTGTCACCAACGATTTTCTCAGGGGTGGGTGGACCTAGCAAGTTGAAATTATACTTATCTTAATCATAATAAATTATACTATTATACTAATATTACCAGATACTGAGGTCTTCAGTCCCTATTAGGTGTATAAAAATCAAGGTCCTGAGTCAACAGAATAAAAAGATATAAGCAAATTTAGATTTTCGCGAAAACTTGTAAGTACCAAAATTTACCTGAATTTTCATTTTTTTTTATTTTTCGGAATTTTCGCTTGGTTTTTGCTGTAAGACCTTGCTTTTAACGAAAATTGACAATTCTAGGTCAACCGGAAGTACCCTATAGGTTTTGGGTTGAATACCTATACGCTAATTCCCTTTGATCTAGTCACCTAATTAAGTTGGCTAATGTAGCTGTTTGTACCGGTTTTTATTTTATTTTATCTTTACAAATCAATACTGTTTCATGTTCCGGATCGACTCTTCACGGGATTTAAACGACCAAAATTTAACAGTGTAAACAGGGTGTGTCGTGTAAGTGACGGCACTATCTCGGTCTCGTTGACCGTTCATAATTTCAGTAGGTACCTAAAACATTTTCAGTACAGTATCTTTTTGGTACAGTATTATTGGTACATAGTATCATTAAAGTTGATGATAAATTAGGTTAGATTAGTCTTGACACTCGTTTTGGTTTTAGTCACATCTTAATTTGAAATGTAGTTTATTTTTATCTTAATGTATTTATTTTATGTTCTTTGTATCTATTTTAACATACACGAGAGAATTGGTTTCCGTACGTCACGTCCTAGGCGACCACTGAAAATCAGCGCTGTACTGTGGGTCCCCCACGGCACAGCATTATGCTGACTGGAAGCCTTCTTGCCACAATCACGACATGCATCTGCCTGACATCTTTTTCACCCTATTTATTTTCTGTTAAAAACAAAATGTAGATATTATAAGTAATTATTGTTTGATTTATTTCTCGTCTTTACTAACTTAATTTAAGTACTACTAATACTATTGTTTAAGGGTATTTATTATTGTATGTCGTTTTGTGACAAATAAACACTTTTTCTTTCTTTCTTTCTTTTTTTCTTAAAAGTTAAGCACATTCATAGTCGCAATATGGGTGTGGTTAACGTTTACTGCTAAAACAGCCAAAACTGTTTACAAACTTATAATCGCGCCGCCCGCGCCGGTTGTTTTGTGCCCAGTCAAGTGTGTCCAAGTCTATTTACTTATCTGATTTATCAAAACACGCGGCTGGTGTATGTCTCTATCAGCCAACCATAATATTATTATATTTTTCAGTCCTGTCAGTAGATATTTCTTGTGAGCGGGAATTGGTCATAGATGCGATATTCACTGAGCTGTAAGTAGTTACCGAGCAACTGTCTGTTGGGGGACATTTGAACTCATGGCTTCCATTCGTGGATTTTAGGGTTCCGTATCAAAATGGTAAAAATGTGCGATTCAGTAACGTCTTTCTGTCCGTCTGTCTCAGCTGGATATCTCAATAACTACAATACTGCTATCAACTTGACATTTGGAATAGTTTAAGATGACGTTTGCCCAACCTTTTTTGCATATAAGAAATATTTTTTATGCAACATGCACTGGAAGTGTGTCTTAAAATTCGAAGTGGGGTTACTAATGAGCCCATAAGAATTCAACCAGAGGTTGTAGCTGTTTGTACGGAACCCTCGGTGTGCGAGTCCGGCTCGCGCTTAACCGGTTTTTATTTTACGAGACAATGCCAGACATTATCCTTATCACACATTGTTGCATAAGTTACATAATTCTATAGCAATAAGTTTGAATTTTAAAAAGAGGCCTTGATCTCTGGACTGTGAGTTAGATCCGGTATTGATTTGAAAGTTAGTTATCTTCCTATCCAGAAAATACAAAAAGTAGATCCATAGCATAACCAAATACCGTTCGACGGGCAAAAATATGTTGATATTGCGAAAAAAGGGGTCGATATAACCCTACGACCTATCTACCCCCTATCCCCCTACCCTCTATCTATACGGTAGTATCTCTAAGTAGTCTGTGATCTAACCTATCCTATCTGATGCGAAATTGCAACTATAATCACCCTAGAGGTAGGTAATGTTCCTTTTGCTGGCATACAACAACTTTTTACTTTAACTTCCTCTCTTTTAGAGGGATTAAATTGAACAAAGCGGGTCCTTTGAGTTGAAAATGGAGTAGTGGTGGCCCAGTGGTATCGGCCGCGACTAACAAATTGTGGGTCGTGGGTTCGCTTTACTTTGTGTAAATTATTTCATCACCACTGCTCCCAAAACGGTGAAGGAAAACATCGTGAGGAAACCGGCATGTCTTAGAACCAAAAATTCGATAAAATGTGACATCCACCAACCCGCACTGGGCCTGCATCGTGGATTACGGCTCATTCCATCTCATAGAGAGGAGGCCTGTGTCCTAGCAGTGGGAACATTAATAGTAGGCTGATGATGAAGCGGGCCCTTTGCCAGTTCGGGTAGGTAAACGCTTGTCTATACCAATATTAGATTTTTTTGTGTGTTTGTTTGTACCGAATAGGCGCCGAAACTACCGGACCGATTTAAAAAATTCTTTCACCAATAGAAAGCTACTTTATTCCTGAGTGACATAGGCTATTTTTTAATCACGAAAACGGGTCCTGTAGGGTGGCCCATGGGAGCGAAGCCGCGGGGAACAGCTATCTTCGATAAAATTATATCATTATATCACTGGATGCAGCTATACTTCAGTATTTTACACGGGGCGACTGCCTATCTGATCTTCACAACCTAGAAACTGGGTAACACGATACCCCTTGGCAAGACTGGTGTCAGTCAGATCAAAACCTGACACCAGAGGCGGCTGTACTTTCTGACTGTAGTTCTCGCCAAACTTCTTGGCGGCCCTGAACTTGGCTTTTCGATGCGCAAGGCATGGATCGGTGCTGTTTTTAACCCCTGACGGAATAAGAGGTATGTTATAAATTTGATGTGTGTTCCTGTGTGTTTGTTTCTTTGTCTGTGGCATCATAGCTCATAAACGGATGAACCGATTTTGTTTGATAGTATTCACAGCGGATCTATGTGTCTCTAATGTTGGCTCTGCGAACCATTGCGCAAGAAACAGTTTGTCATCGAGTATACTGCATAGAGTAAGCGAGATAGGACGATGCGACAAACGTTAGGGAGTAAAAGAGGCAGTTATACAATCCTTTATTTATAATACCACCTTCAACATAGACACAAAAAAAAGACCCGACTGCATAAAAAGCGAACTAAAAAGACGTAAACAAGAAAAAATCATGCTGTGCAGTCGGAGGATACATCTGGTTTTGGTCAGCCAGCTCGCGAATATGTTCGCTTTTTAAGCAGTCGGGTTTTTAAGTCTTTCTTGATTTTTATTTTTTATTTAACACTTTTTGGTTAACATTTTTTTCGAATCAGGTACATTTAAACATATAAGTATTTGTATTTTTGAAATCGCCTCTTAAAATCCTTTATTTACATACCCCACACGATGGGATAGGAAAAAAAAAACAAATTGGGCCCACACAACATGGCGCCCAAGAGCCGCTATTTTTCTATTTTACAATTTTAATGTAAGACACTCGCAAGAATAAGACGAATCGATTGACGTACGAATCATCAAAATCGGCCAACGCGTTTGGCCTTTGGAACGCCACATATGAACAAACATACATAGACTGATAAACACATTACCCGCCTTCGGCAGTCGAGTAAAAATAGCTACTGCGCAGGGTCTTGCAGCCAACTTCAGAGACACAAAGATCCGCTGTGAGTATTATACTTTGTTTTTGTTTGAAAGGTGAGTTTATCGAGAGTGTTCTTAGCTATGTTTGATAAAAATCGGTTCAGCCGTTTAAAAGTTGTCGACGTTTTACTGTTTGAATCGGGCCGTTGCCGCAAGATATCGTGTCATAATTACTTGTTCAATAGATTTTCGATCGAAGCGTGTCTACTACTAGATAAATTATGTAGCATGAAATAAAAATATGTCGGGGGTTTTTGTAATTTTACTTGTATGAGATTTACTACTGCGCAGCCATTGTAGCTTGTAGCCAACTTCAGGGCGGCCAAGAAGTTTGGCGAGAACCGTGCCCGTAACGACTGTTAAGGCTACACTAGTCGAAAATTCTTCCATACAAACATAGTCTAGAGATTACTCCACTGTTTGAAGATGTACGTTCAAAATAAAAAATGATATCAATTTGTCTCATCATTATCTAATCCTGTATGGAAACAAAAATGTAAAAATAAAAAAACTTAATTCAAAAAATCAAAAAACCCGACTGCTTCAAAAACGAACTAAAAAGTCGTAAACAAGGGAAAAGTCATGCTGTGCAGTCGGAGGTTACATAATCGCGGGCTGGCTGACCAAAATCTGGTGTATCCTCCTCCCTTTATTTTGATACCCTACACGATGGGTTTGGAAGAAAAAAAAACAATTTGGGCCTCCACAATATGGCACCCAAAAGCCGCCATTTTTCTATTGTCCAATTTTAATGTAGCTTATGACACTCGCAGGGTTAAGACGAATCGATTGACGTATGAATCATTAAAATCGGCCAACGCGTTTGGTCTCTGGAACGCCATATAGGAACAAACGTACATACTTACATAAATACATACATAGACTGATAAACACATTACCCTCCTTCGGCAGTCGGGTAAAAAATAATATATTTGTAAGATACGAGCGTCGAAAGTTCCAATTCAACATTAATTTTAACGCATCTTTGGGCGGAAATAAATACCATAAGAAGAAGGCAAATTGCAAAACGGCCTCCATACAGGGATAGATTAGTAATTCAAAGGGATAGATTAGTAATTCAAAAAAGCTATAAATATATTTATTTTATAAATTTACTTTTTGTTGTTTTTTCATCTAGACTCCCAAAGGTCTGTTTATAAAATTTCGCGCGCTCGTTTTCGTCCTAAATCATCATCCATTTCGATACAAATTTGCAAAAGTGCTAATTCGTACACGAACTAGCTTCTTACTGCTCATCACAGCTTCTATTTCTTTCGCACGTATTGTCGGATAAGATAGCATGCGTTTTAACCCCGCGCACAAAATAGTTCGTGCCGTCGACTAGTTCAACCTTAAAAGGAAAATGGGGGCAGAGAGCGGCGACTGAATTTCCTAAGTAAAAAGTCATAATTCGAGGTTTGGCTCTCGTCTATTTCCTCCTCCAATATTGTACCAATTTAAAAGATATTCCATAAACTGGTAAAGTAAGATATATATTATGACCCTATGTTTTCCTTTTTTCATTTGTATTTGTCTTTGTACACTAAGCCTCTGTTGACAGCGCAATTTTGAGCATTTTTTGAGGGTTCTAGTGCTTCTAAAGATAAGGTATCATCAAAAAGGAAAACATAGGGACATAGATTATATCTTAATTTTCAGTTTATGGAATATCTTTTAAATTGGTTCAATATTGGAGGAGAAAATAGACGAGAGCCAAACCTCGAATTATGACTTTTTACTTAGGAAATTCAGTGACGCTCTCTGCCCCCGTTTCCTCTTAAAGATGACATTTGGGAGTTCGGGACAAACAGCTTATCGTGATCTGCGAGGCTCCGCGGAGACTTGGTTTGTAACGGATGGACACCCATCCACAGGCCGACCTAGAACGACCCGTGCCACAGTTATAAATTTATCACGAGTATAAAAAATCATGATAAAAATTCCTAGTTTCCGTAGCGTATCTGCAGGCAACAGCAGAACGGTAGTACTAATATTATACTTATTTATTTATTAAGGCCTATTCTGCCCCACTGCAGGGCAAAGGCCTCCCCTTGTTCCTTCCAATCCTCTCGGTTTAGGGCAATTGTGGACCAACCCTGTCGATAGGCATCAAGTTCATCCCGCCATCTTCGCCTGGGTCTGCCACGGTATCACCTGACATTTCCCGGGACCCACATTGTGGTTGATTTAGCCTATGAACCGTTTGACATACGGCAGACGTGTCCGGCCCAGTCCCATTTCCCTTTTTAACTTGGCTGCTTTTTGGGTGACGTCAGCGATTTGTGTTTGGAGCACTGTATTTCTGATGCGGTCCCATAATCTGACTCCCAGAATGCTGCGCTCCATTGCTCGCTGGCTAAACCTCTGCTGCGCTGTAAAAGACCAGAAGCCTAATTGCGTAAGTAAATTCGGCAACGGAAACAATCTGGTTCTTGCCCAAAAACACACACATACACAAAAAAGTTGAATAAAGATTCAACTTTTTTGTGTATGTGTGTGTTTTTGGGAAAGAACCAGATTGTTTCCTTTGCCGAATTCACTTACACAATTAGGCTGCCGGTTTGAGCTCCATATGTAAGGATAGGGAGAATGCACATATCCATTATAATTATGTATATATTTGCATTTTATATGTTCTTATTATTTTACTTAATAATATGAATTTCGATGTCATGTACCAACATTGTTATTCGTCGCGGTCAACAACATCTATTTGGGGGTAAAGGTCCCCCTATTCTCAAGATAATAATAGATATGTATTTCTTAATATAAAAAAGTGAGCTTGTTTGATGTTCTTGTGCAGATTTATTCTATGTACATACCTAATTACCTATGCAAAGCATTTCTGCCCTGTGGCCGTAGGAGCGTGGTGGGCAGGCCAAGGTTGGCGCCAGGTGCTGGACCGGTGACTCTGGTCAAGGCAGGAGGAAACAGTTGCGTTGAGGAATGACCCAAGATTGTGTAGCAGAATATAGATAGAACTAACTGTAAAAATATACAAAAAAGCTGTAGAAAATAGAGAAAACGACTTCAGCTATTACTTATATTAAACGTAAATTTTGCCAGAAAGCGTTTTATACCGTCAAAGATTACGTTGAGGACAAAAAGGCTTGGTATTGAGCTGCTCCAAAATATATATTTTTAATTTTTTGCATCCTGAAATTTATTTCTTTATTTTTTGGTTTTCTTGCAATGAAAAGTAGGTATATTTACTTTTTAAAGTTTTATACTGTTTAACCGAATGCGAGGCAAGGGTTATGTTTTTCGCGCGTATCTTGTATGTATGTAATATTCTTTATTACCTCATATCTTGCAAACCACTAGACAGCTTTATATAATTAAGACATCGTTAGATACGTCTTCACCGCCCGAGTGTTCTTAAATAAGTGACGTTAAAAAAAAACAAAAATGGCGGCTTGTGGGCGCCATATTGTAGGGGGTCTAAATTTTTTTGTTATTCCGAACCCATCGAGTGGGGTATCAAAATTAAAGGTTTTAAGAGGTGGTTACAAACATATATCCCACTTATATGTTTAAAAGTTATTGAAAAAAAAAACTATAACTAAAAAGTTGTAAATAAAATGCAGCCGGGTAAAAAGTTAATTTAAGTAGAAAATCATGCTGTGCAGTCGGAGGATACATATTCGCGAGATGGCTGACCACCTGATCATCCGACTGCACAGCGTGATTTTCTACTTGTTTACACTTTTTAGTTCGCTTCTTAAGAAGTCAGGTTTTTGATTTTTAAATTATTTATTTTAATAATTGTGAATGTGAAGGCAATGTTTTTTTTTTTATTTTTTCTTTTTTAGGGTTCCGTACCCAAAGGCTAAAAACGGGACCCTATTACTAAGACTCCGCGGTCCGTCTGTCTGTCTGTCTGTCTGTCTGTCTGTCACCAGGCTGTATCTCATGAACCGTGATAGCTAGACAGTTAAAATTTTCATAGATGATGTATTTCTGTTGCCGCTATAACAACAAATACTAAAAACCGAATAAAATTAATATTTGAGTGGGTCTCCCATACAACAAACGTGTTTTTGTTGCCGGTTTTTTGCGAAATTTGTACGGAACCCTTCGTGCACGAGTCCGACTCGCACTTGGCCGGTTTTTGATTTTAATTTTTCTCAGTTAGTTTTGAATCATGGTCTGGCTGTTTGAGTAATTTATACGGCCTACCCGAATGTCCTTTCTTTGGTATTATTTGTCAAATCGTTCAGCTCCTTAAATTCTAAGTCGAGCTGCACAGTTATTGACAAATGCGTGCACTGACTGGACAGGTCCACTCAATCTGGCTGGTTCTTTCCTCAAAAGACCATTTCAGACATCAATCTACATGGTCTTCACATGATCTAACCAAGATTTTGTCTGAACTTTAAAAGCGACTGTGACCTATGACTTTGTTTCGGCCTTTCTTCTCAGAGTAGTTAGATAGGAAACGCCGACCTCATCTAGTTTAAAAAAATATGGTAAAAGTGTTTGTACAAACCAACTTACAAAAATAAAATCATTATCTCCAGGGTAGACCCTGGGTAAGAGAGCTACGCCTCATCCAATGGACATCCGATGTGCGTTTCCGAAAGGAACAAAAGTGCTGGTTTCTCAGTTTCAAGGTGGTGATTGACTGCAACGAGGTTCGAGTTCAGCTCCTGATGTTGCTGAGGTGCACCTTATGTGAGAGTGAGTGCGGCTGTTGTTCAGATTTTTTCTTTTTTATCCTAGGCATTATTGCTGTGAGTGAAGGAAGGAGAGGAGAAGGAAGTGAAACGTACGCACCGACAGCACGCTATCATTGATGGATTTATCTGGTTTTGGTCAGCCAGCTCCCGAATATGTATCCTCCGGCTGCACAGCATGATTTTCTTCTTGTTTACGTCTTTTTAGTTCGCTTTTTAAGCAGTCGGGTTTTTTGTTTTTTTTTTTAATTAACTTTTTTAAGATAGGTGCATACACCCGCACCTGGATTGAACTTCAAGCCATGGGCGTCTCCGTGACCTAGTAGACTCTGTAGCGGCACCAACGCCGCCACTTGCGAACAAATGATATTTCATCAAACAAATCCTGCATCGCGAAAGCAAAGTTTTCGGCGCGATTTGAATACATACAACAGTCCGACAATAACTGTTGGGCAGTTGCCCGGACCAGACACAACACCCGTATGTTCGGAGGATCCTCCCTTTTCTATGGACGATTGTGGGACTTTACACCCTGTTTCGCATGCCTCCAAACTGGTGACCCTCGAACATGAACACCAGCGCAGCCTTCGTGCAGAGCTACTTCATCGAGACGTCACCTGCACTTCCTCAAACTTTCAAACAGCAAATCACACAGCCAGCCACTACCCACGGCATCTACGAGGGTATCCTGACCCATGCAGTGGACGCGGATTTATGGTCACCACCCTCAGCTTCGAACATCGCTCCAACTCACTGGAGCCAGCAACACTATCCCGACTCACTGGGATATCATCACCCCGACTCACTGGGGCACAACCGCATATAGTTCAGACTCACCGCGAACTCTGCGACTTCCGCGCGGTTCCGACTCACGGGAACCAATCTTCCACTGGCCAGGCACGCATCACAAGATGTACGGACGAATCAACCTGCTGCTATTGACAATAACCGTTGGGCAGTTGCCCGGACCAGACACAACACCCGGCTGGTCGGAGGATCCTCCCTTTTCTATGGAGTTTTGTGGGTCTTTACGCCCTGTTCCACCTGCCTCCAAAAGTCCAACTACTCAGTGCTTTGGGCTCTAATGGACACAGGTCTAGATAAGATTATCTATTATTTCCTTGGCGGCCCACTTGCTTCTCTTCGGATGAACCACCGCTATGCGCTGACTTCGTGATGGATGTGTGATGTGTGATGATGATGCGCCAGGGGATGGAGTACTATATTCCATTCTCTTAAGTAACGGTGTCTAGCGTAAATCGAACAAGAAGTGCCCAAAGAAGGGTAGTCGAACTGACCGGTCAAGTACAGACCTATTTCGGTAACGTCCATTCGCTTTAAGAGATGGATTGTGTACTGAATAATAAGTAGCTGTAGACAACGACATCCTTAGTGTTTCGCCGAAATAGGTCAACTGGGGATCTTCTAGCGTAAGCCATTCACATCTGGAGTGAGGCCATCGAGAGGCACGGGGAAGCCCTTGACATCTCGAAGGCTTTCGACAGTGTCTGGCACGAAAGCCTTATTGGTAAGCTTCCTTACTTCGGTCTGCCTAGTGGTCTGTGTCACTGGATTGTGGACTTCCTGAGGGATCAGTCCATCCGAGTCGTTATTGATGGCTGCTCGTCCGACTCGACGGGTCTCGTTCAGTTATGTGTTAACGCCGGAGTCTCTCAGGGGTCAGTGCCCTCGGCAACATTGTTCTTGCTGCACATAGATTACCTGCTAAACCCAGAACCTTTGGGTATGCAGACGACAGCACTGTTGCTGAGAGATGCGTGTCGGGCGCAAGGGCTATTGAGCCTCAAATACGGTCCCACCGGGAAGCCATGGTTGAGCGTTTGAACCTGTCCTTGAAGGCAGTCTCCGAATGGGGCGATGCCAATCTGGTCAATTTCAATGCCGCTAAGACATAGGCGTGTCATTTTTCCTCAAAAAAAAGGCAATTATTCCATCCATCTGTACGTGCCGATAACGGACCATCTAGAACTTCTTGTAAAAGCTTTGTACGTTAACCGATTGAGCTGGAATTCGGGAGGAGTTCTACTAAATCTTAGTATTAGATATAGCATGAACTTGCATGGTCGTGCGCAGTATGACAAACGGATCGCTGCGGCACCGCATCAATCTCGCACCAAACGTCTAAATTGAAAAAGCCCTAAGAAAATAATAAATATTCTCGCAAGTATATCTTTTTAGAAAACCTTTCGTTTTTCTTAAGAATTGATGTGTAAAAAACTAAGAATATATCAGCAGAAAATGAACAGTATTTTTTTTTTGTTTACTATGTTGTTCAGGGTGATCACTGCGAATTAAAGGGTTAAAAAAGCAGTTAAAATTAATTACAAAACAATTATTCTCACATGGAAAAATTTGCTGCATGAATTATTGGCGTAGGTGTAATTATTTTGTTTCAAAGACGTATTTTGACCCACGTGATAAGAGTGACCCGAAGAAGATAATGCGTGTGGATGTAACGCGAGCGAGCGCTCAGGCGGCGGGATCGCAGCTCCGGCGCCCGCGCATCGGCATAATCAAGCCACACACCCAACAGGCTGGACCCCTGTGCGACCACTCCCTGCTGCTCATCTCTCTACCAATATGTTCATTGGCGTCACCTCAAGTGGAGACAACGTGAATTCTCATTACGACTACCTTATTTGAACGCCGGAGGTAAGCTCAACTCTTTTTCTCAGATAATGAACTTACTGAAGGTCACCCCAAAAGTTTATGTAAATAAGTGATTACCGATAGACCGACGTGTAATCTCCTACAGAATGAGTATTCATCGTACAGTCCCCGGCAAAGACTATCATCACTGTAAAGCATGATTTTTAAATTAATGTAAACTAATTATTTCATAGCTTTATGTTCTTAGGTATAACACTATTCCATATGTTTTTATATCAAAATAAGTTTGTACTAAGAGTGATCGGTTAACATGTTTATTTTTCTTGCAGACACATCTAGTGAAGGAAATTTTGTACGCTTGCAAATATGGCGCTAGATTTCGTAGCTGGATGTATAGGGGGTAAGATAAATATAATATCTATATCTGCACCATTGTGTAGTCTGATGTTATTGATAAACTAATCCATTGTGTTGGCTTTCAGGTTGTGCGGGAATCATTGCTGGTCATCCTTTGGATACATTGAAAGTGCACATACAGTCAGGTAGAGGCAGTGCGCTGCAATGCACGAAGGCTCTTTTGAAAGGAGGAACGTTGTCAACCGCTTACCGTGGAGTAGGAGCTCCTTTAGGTGGAATAGCGGCTGTGAATGCTATAGTTTTTGGTGCGTATGGGAATACGAGACGGGCTTTGCCCAATCCAGACTCTTTGAGGACACATGCGACGGCCGGGGCAGCTGCTGGACTGCTTCAAAGTTTCGCGTGTGCGCCCGTCGAGTTAGTCAAGACACGGCAGCAGTTGGCCAAAGCAGGAGATGGCATGCCGTCTGGAGCGTTGTCCGGGGCCCGCCACATCTTACGGACTGGAGGTTTCAAAGCACTTTTCCGTGGTCTCGGTGTGACGATGGTGCGGGACTGCCCTGCATTAGCGATCTACTTCACCTCATATGAAGCAATGACTCGAGGGGATCAATCTGTGATGAAAGTGTTTATGGCGGGTGGTGCGGCAGGAGCTTTGTCCTGGGTGGTATTATATCCTATTGATGTGGTGAAATCGAGGTATCAAGGAGACGTGTTGGGGAAGTACTCTGGTGCGTGGGACTGCTTCGTGAAGTCTGTGCGTGCGGACGGTTGGCGCAGCATGGGACGAGGCGTTAGCGCGGTCACGGTGCGCGCCTTCCTAAGCAACGCCGCGTGCTTCTCGGCCGTGGTGTGGACGGAGCGCGTGTGGCAGCGCATGGCTGCGGACCCTAGTGTTAAAACTCTGGCGCAAGCCACCGCCATCAGTGAGGCAGTGTGTGAGAACAACGACCGACAATTTGATGTTTAATCAAGGTTCGAATTATTAAGCTTTGTTAAATACTTTTTTAATGATAAAAGAAAGTTTTTGTACATGACATAAGAGAGAATGATAAAATGTTGTTATTTATATATGTCGTGTTTTTATTATACTAATGTTCCTGTTAGCTATTGGTCTTCTGAGGTTCTATATAGATCTTAGCCCCATTATAAGAAAGCTTGTACCACAAACATAGAAATCAAACAATAACGGGCAAAATTATGTATCTGAACCTAGCTTTAATAGTAATAATAAAAGCGTGTTAACATTAACCAAACATAATACTTTGTTGTTGATAATTAGTTAAATTAAACAGAATCTTTTCCAAAAGCAATTTCTATCAAACTGAGTGTCGTAGTCAGCGGCTACGAGAGTGCTACGCGGCTACGACTGCTACGAAAAAGTGCGAAATTCGTATTCTTTATTTTCATTTCTATTTTATGATACAGAATCCTAAAACACATTATTTAAATGTACCACAGAGATTTTAATACGACAAAATAAATAAAACAACGAAAATTCTTTCTTATTAAGTATCATATACTTGTCTGAAAAATTTCATACAATTTTCAAAAATATTCCAAAAATACAGGAATGATTCACATTATGAAAATATCACAACATTATAAATATGCCAAAATTGCTATAATAAAGGTAAATATTTTTAAAAATAAAGGACGGTAACATAATAATTTTACATAATATTAACTTCACTATACTTTTTCCTAAGTCTTTTATTTCTTCATCTTATTGATTAGGTAGTTTACTATAGTAGGTAGTAGGCTTTTCGATTAACATTATAGTTACTGTGAGACCTGAAAAAGAAATTGTTACATGAAAAAAAAGTTTACATGTTTGTCAAGAGTAATCTCTGAAACTACTGGTCCGATTTTGAAAATCCTTTCACTGACAGCACATACTAGCGTTAGCGCTGAGTTTCATAGACCTTTTATTCCAGAAAAAGTCCCCCGGTTTCTGCGGGTTGGCACACGGGAGCGAATTAAATCTATACTATATTAATATTAATTTAAACTAATATTATAAAGCTGGAGAGTTTGTTTGTTTGTTTGAACGCGCTAATCTCAGGAACTACTGGCTGGAATGAAAAAAAAAAATTTCGTTGGTTAGTCTATTTATCGAGAAAGGTTATAGGCTATATAACATCACGCTACGTCCAATAGGAGAGGAGCATATATGAAAAATGTTGCAAAAACGGGCAAAATTATTCCTTTTTGAGAGCTTCCGTTGCGTGCGCTGCGAAAGCGGTTAAAGTTACGCAACATTCATGTATGTAGGGTAGGTAGGAAGCCAGTTGACGGGAGCAAACCCTCGTGGAACAGCTAGTATTTAAATAAATATTAAATATTCTCAACTTTTATTGTAAGTTACATTGTATGTGGAAAATATAATCTATTCCCTTGGGCCATAATAATGAATCACATGTTGCATCTACAGATATTGCATAATTATTTAAGACTGCACGTGTTTTTGTTTGTTTGAAACATATTGCAGGCGTCATGCACGTGTACTAGTCAAATATATTTATTCAATTAGGCCAATAAACGGCACTTTTGAACGTCACATAAATTAAAATTAAAAATTAAAAGTAATAAAAAAAAAAAAAGAGATAAAACAAATAAAAAAAATATTCTACCGTGCATTCGGAAAGTAGATTGTTATGGAGAAGAACGCACAAGAAACTCCATACTTAATCTTTTAAAAAAAAAAAAAAAATTGTTTTACTAGACAAGTTGTATCTTATTCTTCGTGCCACGAGGGAAAGGTTCACAACAAAAATAATCCAAGAATAGATAGGCAGGTTAGCCACACCCACTATTAAGTTGGAATTCTCAATATGACCAACTCCGTAGCTCTGTTCCTTTGGTTCATTAAAGTAGAGATCTAAACAACACCACCCTACCTACTCGTATCATATGCAATCACCCGTTCAGTATTTTTGACTGGCACGCGACCCGGGGTCAAGCCTCATAACTACAAAGATTACAGACCACAGTTTTAGTAGGTACCTAGAGCTACCAAAGAATTCTTACTTGATAACACCTGAATGATAAGAAGTGGGACACATCCGTATTTGAAACGAAAATGTTTGTTCCATTCCTTCTTGCGTAGGCACATCGAATATCTTTTATTCAAAGATCTTGTATCAATGCAAATATCTCCTAGATCCTAGGAAGACTTTTCACAGACGCCTAGGGCCTTATTTATCAAAAAAAACTCTGAGCTGTTTGAAGCTGGGAACAAATTATCGGACGCGGCTGACAGACGCGACTTACAGCCGCGGCTGATATGTGTGCTCAGTCGTATGGGACGCGGCTGCCAGATTTCTATCAGATGTCCGAACGCCCAAGGTCACGTCCGCGATTCACGTCCGATAGTTTGCACAATGTAATGTACATTCATTACCTAGATACTCTATAAGTCGCGGGTGTCAGTCGCGTCCGTAAGCCGCGTCCGATAATTTGTTTCCAGCTTTACTCGCTGAATGTTTATGTCAGCCGAAAACGTCCGCGGACGGTGTGCACGGGGTACGGGACGCGTCCGAGCGTCAGAACTACACAGACTAAGCGATATCGCGCACGTGCGTGCGAGGTTATAAATAAAAATAGAAGAAAAATTTATCGAGTGCGTTCGCAGCAGAGAATTGCCGCCTCACTTTTACTAATCGAATCTTCGTTGAATAAGCTATATTGTCTATGGCATAAGCGCTCGGACGCGTCCGCAAGCCGCGTCCCAAACGACTGTGCACACATATCAGCCGCGGCTGTAAGTCGCGTCCGTCAGTCGCGTCCGATAATTTGTTCCTAGCTTAGCAACTGATTAGCAGATTTCTTAATTCAAATTCTCTGTAGAAAATTTGAATTCAGAATGTGCAAGCAATCGGTGAACGTAGTGTTGTAAGGCTATCTATTTTGGTCACAAAATGCGAAGAGGAGATAGCAGTCAAGAAAAACTGATCATTGTTGGCAACACCGAAGGGAAAAGAGCACGAGGCCGGTCGCCAACACGAGGGTCTGACAAAGTGAAAGAAGCTACGTCTTCAAGCAAATTTCAGCAGTTGCTGACTGCAACTTTGGACAGCAATCCATGGAGACAGATTGTCTGCTGAGGTCATCCTGTGACCACGATCCTCGCGCAATGAGGGACCGATTGAAGAAGAAGAGAAGTCTACCTTGGAGTGCACTAGTCCTGCTCCATAGGTTGCGGGGGTAGAGGTGGGGGCGGTGGCGGTGGCGGTGGGGGCGCGGGCGCATCATTGTTGGCGGCCTGGTTTTCCATCAACCCGAGTTGCTCGAGCATATCGTCGTTGTCTTCCATCAGATGAACCTGCACCAACCACGGCCGGTTACTCTGCAAAGAACAATTTGAATATCCAAGACGAAAAACGTCGACAGTAATTTTTGCTTCTAGTAATTCTACGGTGACATACAGGATGTGTCTAACACCGACGCGATAAAAATTCCAACACTAGCGGGTCCAGAATCTCTAGTCCTACCAGAGGCGTATTATCCCTAAGGCAAACTAGGCATGTGCCTAGGGGCAAACGCGCTGCAGTATTTTTTTTAAACAAAGAAAAAAAAATAACATGAAATTAATTGCTATAAATAATACAAGTAAGTACTAAGTAAGTTCGAGTTACAGTAGTAAGTACTTATACAAAAGATGCTTGTAAAAGTCATTTCGAGAAATTCACTATGCTTTCATTGCTATCCTATCAAGAGCAATACTGAGCAAAAACGTTATGTTGTAAGTGTAGCTAAAAGCATAAGATCGAAATTAGAACGACTAAAGGTATAATAGATTGCTTTTATGACCGTGGTTCGCGGTTTTATTTTGGTTATGTACTAGTTATAATTTATAGGTGGCGACCGAGCTCTGCTCGAGTGAAAATATAGAAAACGAAGTTTTCTTAAAATAAAACCTAGCTAGATCGATTTATACCCCTGCATACAAAATTTCATAAAAATCGAGCCGATTCAGAGTTTTTTTTTTGCTCGTTTTAGTGTATTAGATAATAATGTATATGGCCGCTAGAGGGGCGCCGATGAGGTGTTTGCCTAGAGCGTCCTCGACATTTAATCCGCCTCTGAGTCCTACTGAATACATGGTATTTTTTTCGCGTCGTTGTCAGACACATTCTGAATACAACACAGTCAATATAACTGTGCACCTCGCTGGAATGCGACCCCATACCCGCCAACCCGCGAGGCGACCCGCGTTCGCGTCGTGCGCCATTACCGAGATTCGAACGCACAGACAAAAATCTATCTAGATAACGCAAGTCCCTCCATCTGTATAAAAACCAAGCGTGCCACTTTTTTTTGAGACACAATTTAAAAACAAAGGAGATTGCCCATACACAGGCCTCTTATGAGGTATCGTGTCAGCGATTTCAATATTATACAAAAATAGGATTTATATTTTGTGTTATTTTCCATCCGTGTCCTTTACTTTATATGTACAGACAACAACAGATCAGGTTCCTTCACTTGGACATTTGTATGCACCTTATTGCATTGTAATAAGGGTTCATTTCAAGAACAGAAAAATCGTTATATCTCGTGAACCCCGCAAAATAAATTAAAAATGTTTTCTAATTATGAATATAACACGACCAAATGCATCAAGATACAACCATTTTTTCAAAGGAGCCCAAGTTCCCTTACAAAATGGGCATCCTTCCTTTACTAACCAATGAAAGAAAACATTTCCAATTCCTCGGCCAACTTTTTCTATACAGTCTTTACAACTCAATATGGCATAATTAAGAACTTTTCGAGATTTCGGTGGTTTTCCGGTGCCGATAATGCTAAATGAAAAGCTCAAAGTACGATGATTGATCGTAATTTTACTCCGTTATTTGACACATGAAGTACATACAATCACGTCATCTAGTTAGATTTATATCTGTGGTCGAACGTCAAAGTTATGTGACAGTGACAGGTGCACAGTTATTTTAATCGATTAGTAAATACATTCCGTTCTCAGTCATATTACCTCTGATTTTGCATCATACAGTGTTGGTAGGTACTTTATAGTCGATGATATAAGGTTGCTTTTTGATTGCTGTCAGAGGTAAAATAACTGTATACGGACTGGAACTCATCGTGCATTTTAGGTAAAGTAAAGCTAAAAGAGAGTAAAACTATACAAACGGTATGGAAACTACTCAAAAACGCTCAAAACGGCACACTCACACAAACGTACGTACTGACGAGATCGCTCGGGCACTTTCCAGTTAGGGCGGTACCCCGAGCAAAAGCAGCGCTAGCCGTTTTTCGTGCTGTTTTTAGGAGCTGTTACTTTTTATTCAAAAAGAAATATCAACTAATAAAAATACATTAAATTTCTACATATTATTGATTCTAAAATGGTTGTCATCATTGATGTATTAAAAAGAGGAAGATACGTTACACGCTAACATCGCGATCAGAAAACCTGGGTTCGGCGCATGACTACATGCACCGAAACTCACACATCTGTGTTCAGTGTCATCACCAGTCCCAAACCTACAGTTACCGATAGACAAGGACAGAGATATGAGACGGCGCGGTAGTGCAAGCGAAATCGCGTTAGCCGACGAATGTTGGCCGAATGAAATGACATTGCAATATGTGCGTATCGTGTCTCTCACGCATGTTTGTAATATCTATCTCGCTCTCCCAATATGGCGAAGCAAACATTAAATATTATTGTAATTTTCAACAAATTAACCTTTTTAACTGTACTTACGAGTGGTAAGTGATCCCGTGTGACTTATTTTTCTTCCTGGTATTATTTAAACACTGTTTAGCTACACAAGAAGTCATTTTGATGTGTATTTAATGCAAAAAAAACATAAAAACAAAGAAATTAATGAGCTGTGTGATCAACAATGTGCCGTGCGCGACTGAGTACCCGCTACGGGCATTCACTTAGATTAGTAGGACCAAGCGCTGTGAGCAGTCCCGTATCTTCCTCTTTTTAATACATCAATGGTTGTCGTTAAAGAGGTATATGTTTCACTAATCTCCTACCAACAAAACCATAAAATGAGAAATATTATTGATAGCATGCATCTCCTCGTAAAGTATTCATTAATTATTTTTTGTACTAACACTAATTAATGGGTAGACAATTTAATAACGAACATTTTCGTCGTATTTTTTTTTGAAAAGACTAAAATTCGATTTTATAAAGATTTTATTCTAAAATCTGGGCGTATTCACTACTGTGATCCATGCGCCACCAGTGCCGCTAGGCCAATAGGAACGCTCATATCTCATGCTGATTTTTTGGTCAGGGTACCGCCTTAATGACAGTAGGTACTAAGTGCCGCGTCGCGACAAGTGGTCACGTATGCTTGTGTTAGTGTGCCGTTTGGAGCGTTTGTAGGTAGTTTCCATACTGTTTGTATATTTTTACTGTGGCTAAAACCAGTAAAAAAACCCTTATACTGTATACATGAAGATACTAAATTGTTATGTTGCTAAAATAGAAACGAGATAGATAAGCCTTTATCAGTACACATATTATATTATGAACCTACGTAGTTCAGTCGATAAAGACGCCGAAAAATAAGGCAGATGTGCCACTTGTTTTTTTTCTGCAAACCACGCAACAATGAATCATAATAATAGCGAGTTCTGTTGGAAAACATTCACAATAACAATGTACCGAGGGTTTAGCTGCCAGTCACGGTCGGGGCTAACAGCTTACTTTCGGTATCAATCTTAACACGAATTCGCAATTTTTTGCTGACCAGTGACCTCTCCCTTATCGCGATATTTTTAAGGTACCGTGGAAGATTATGTCATTAATTATAAATACGGTTTTCGGAGATTCCGCATACTTTGTCAATTATTTACACAAAAAAAAAACCCTGACACAAAAACCTCTAAAAATAAGCCTCGTACTCGCGTTGGGTAACTGCCAACGTTTACAGCAGTTTATTTTATTTACTTAGCGGTTCCCCGAAGTTTATTAATTGATTTTTTATTTCATGCTTTTTATAACACATATGATATGCGTAATTATGACACGATATCTTTCGAAAAAACCCAGATTCAAAGAAAAAAATGCGGATAACTTTTGTACGGGTCAACCGAATTTAATCAATCATAGCTAAGAACACTCTTGACAAAGCCACCTTTCAAACAAAATCAAAATCGGTTCATCCGTTCGGGAGCTACGATGCCACAAACAGACACACACAGACACGTCAAATTTATAACACCCCGTCGTTTTTGCGTCGGGGATTATCGAATTGTACCCAAAGTTTTATCAAGAGTTCTCTCTAACTTTTCTACTCAATTCTAACCTCTGATAAGTATTTTTTATTATTTTTGGTTATCTCGGTAGAAGATGTAGTAACTAAAATTGAAAAGAGTATGTTAAGATGGTTTGGCCATGTTGAGAGGATGAATGAAAGGCGACTAACGAAAGGTATTTACAAGGCAGACGTGAATGGAAACGCCGGGAGGGGACGCCCTAGAAAGACATACATAGACCTTATAGGTGATGTTCTTCAGAAAGGCCAAGTGCGCAGTACCCATAACCGGCGTGTGTGTATGACTAGATGTATGAATGTGTGTGAAGCAAAAGAAGTATGTAAGGATCGTAGCAGGTGGCGTTCTGTAGTTTCTGCGTGAGTTTATGTATGTACGTATCTCGGTAATGCTACTGCGTCTTTTTTAATATTGAGGCATAAAAGTCCTTTTAAAAATTCATACGGTACCATAACATATTTAGACCACCTAATATTTATATTTTTACTTGTTTCGCAAGATAAGACCGTTTACTAGAACCATTATATTTATCTTAAATTAAATAATTTTACTGCGGTGCTGATTATAATGGCAAATGTTAAATAAATTAAACACGTAGCTTACATTGACCTAAAGATTTGTCTCTTCAGCAAACCGCAAAATCTACAATTATGAATTGTAATTAAGACGGTACCCTGACCAAAAAATCGGCATGAGATATGAGCGTTCCTATTGGTCTAGCGGCACTGGTGGCGCATGAATTGCAGTAGTGAATACGCCCAGATTTTTGAATAAAATCTTTATAAAATCGAATATTGGTCTTTTGAAAAAAATAATTCTACAAAAATGTTCGTTATTAAATTGTCTATCCATTAGTGTTAGTACAAAAAATAATCAATGAACACTTTACGAGGAGATGCATAATATCAACAATTATTTCTCATTTTCATGTTTTTTTGGAAGTAGATAAGTGAAATATATACAACATTTAAAAAAAAACTAAATCTACCATTTTAGAATCAATATTATGTAGAAATTTAATGTATTTTTATTAATTGATATTTCTTTTTAAATAACGAGTAGATAGCTCCTAAAAACAGCACAAAAAACGGCTTGCGCGGCGTTTTGCTCGGGGTACCGCCTTAAGTATCCAAAGGTAACTTCTCTTGAATACTTATTAGTATATTTACGAGGACAGCGATTCTTTTCGATATTCTCAAATTAGAAAGATATTTATTAAAGATTAGGTACCTACACGCAATCGTAGACAAATTGCGCTATAAATCGCTCTATCTTCTGCGCGTGCGCATCTAATATTATCAAATGTTTTGCCAAAAATAATAATAACATATAAAAAGTGTTTTTTCGAGTATTAACGTCATCCGAGTATCTTCTGATGTTATGATGATAAATAATTAAAACAATAGCTTTCGTCAACGCGTAGTGATTCATTTTACGCAGTGCAATTAAAAGCAGATATATCCGCTTAAAATGGGTTTATTAACCTCTACAATAACTTTGGGGGTCAAGTAACATCGGTATGATGTAATTCGTTAATAATTTAAGTTATTATTATAACATTGTCCTGACAATTGTAGCCGTTTAGAAGTAAAATTAAATCAAAATAAAAAAAACCCGATTTAAAAACCTCTAAAAAGGCAATAAATAAGCCTCGTACTCACGTCGGGGAAACACCAACGTTTATTTTATTTACTTAGCGGTTCCCCGACGCGAGTATGAGGCTTATTATTTGCTTTTTAGAGGTTTTTAAATGGGGGGTATTTTGAATTCTAATTTAATTTTTATTTCATGCTTTTTAAACTATATATAATATACCTAGTAGTAGACACGCTTCAATCAACAATCTATACACCTATAACACGTACCTAATCATGACATGATATCTTGCGAATAAACTCAGATACAATACAAAGAGTAAAATGCGAATTACTTTTGAACGGTTGAACCCATTTCAATCAAACATAGCCCTCGACAAAGTCACCTTTCAAACAAAAATAACTAAATCTAAATCGGCTCATCCGTTTAGGAGCTATGAAGCCACAGACAGACACACAGATACACAGACACACATATACACAGACACACATATAGCCAGCCCTAAATTCGTCTCCTGTTACACAGTCCATCCAAAGGTTGTCTATAAAAGATTGCCTAGTGCGATAAGACCGCCCATTGTATATACACTTGTTATTGTGAACGTTTGTCCTGTATGTTTTTTGTGGTGTAATAAATAATAATTACACGGCAACACACGTCAAACTTACAACATCCACCTTTTTCCATCGAGGGTTAAAAAGAAAATCTCGTAGCATTTTAACAACGGTCGAAGCCGATAGACGAATCGTCATCTGCCTAGCCTTTTTCCAACTATGTTGGGGTCGGCTTCCAGTCTAACCGGATTCAGCTGAGTACCAGTGTTTTACATGGAGCGACTGCCTATCTGACCTCCACAACCCAGTAACTGGGTAACACGGTACCCCTTGGCTAGACTGGTGTCAGATCTCAAGCTTCTGACTACCCGTAACGACTGTCAAAGATCTTCAAATGACAGCCGGGACCAACGGCTTAACGTGCTTTCCGAGGCACGGAGGAAACTCGCTATGTTGAAATGGTCACCCATCCACGGACCGACCTCGTCAAGCGTTGCTTAACCTTGAAGATCGATCCGTGCGGCTGTTATTATTTAGCCACGAGCTGCCGAGAAGTCGATAGACGAATATAATATAATATTTATATTTACTTAGTGGGTGCCAACAATAACTTTTGCATATTACGTGTTTGAAAGTACACAATACCGGTAAGTATATTAGTGAATATAATAATGTATACTACGCATTTTTCGTAGGCGGCTACGATGCGCTCAAAATGTTCGTCATAGCTGCGATAGCTGCCGAGCGATGTGACCCTCGTAAAGTCAAGCCGTACCCCACATTAGCCTACATGACATGACAATACAACAATGTCTATGGTTTCTCGTTAATTTATCTATGCAAAAAATGTGCACGGCACGGCAGCAACTGAAACTTAGGGTGCCTTTTCACCAAAGGCGTGCCAGCTCTGTTGGAAAAGCGCTTGCAGAGCTACATTTGCGGGCTAGGAATATGTGTGAGGGCTCGTGCAAGGAATGGGTGCGCGTACAGCTGAATAAAATCCTCGCTCCACTTGGCTACACACCATTTCAAAGCTTATTTCGCATCCTCACACTACTTCGCTTCGTTGCGTCGTCTAGGTGGCAACAATCACATATTTTCATATCCTGGCGCCGCTTCGCCACTTCGCACATCTTTGGTGGAAAAGTCCCCTTTGTCGTCTCCCTAAATTTAACTACGTTCATAAAAGAAGTATGTCAGCAGGTACTAACATCAGGCAGCGCCGTGCGGTGCTGGCCGTGCCTGGCCGTCTCCGACAGTAGGATCTTCTGCCTCTTCTCCTCCATGAGGCGCTCGCGGTGCTTGTGAATGTAGTCGTACACGTTGGGCAGGCCCATGATGACGCACGCCGAAAGCGCCGACCGGTAGATGTTCATGTCTGTTGCCTCGTACCTGGGAAACCAAGTCTTCATCATTTAGTATATGTCTAGTGGACGCAAGAAAGACGTCCAGCGGACAAAACCTTCCCGCAAGCGTCCACAGATCGACTGATCTAGTTTCCCTAGCCCCACCGCACACCCGCAACCTTCACCAGGTCATCGGTTCAACTTGTAGGAGGCTTTCCAACGCTGTTTCTTCCGGTAAGTACCTACTACGCTACCAATTGTTTCAGAGAAAATTTTCTGCATCTTTTTGTGAATACAGGTGGAGCCTGCTGTAACTTTTCGACAATCGTATGTCATTAGAATTAATATTTGTTTCGGGATATTTACCATGTATATTCCATGTGTGTTTTTTATATGTATATTTTTATTGTATTTATGGCTCGGGAAGCAATTTAAATAACCAAGTGCAAAAATTCCAATAGGGACGACGGGTTTCAATTGTCGAGAGCCTGGAATCCAGTGGTTCAACTATGTAAAGGTCGTAAAACTACTGAACGAGTGTCAAAAGTGGATACAGTGAGTATCGTCTGTCGTAAACAATGTCGAGTAACTAGTGAGACGAGTTCTGGTGGTAACGGCATCGTGCGTGAAAAACGAGCGAGAAAGAGGGTAGACAGATATGTCAGTTCGTAAATAACACCCACCCGCAAAGACTTTAGTTCTCGCGCTTGTAACGGTGCCGAAATATCGAGCTCTCAGCCAAATTCAAAATATATATGGTAATGGTATGCATGGTATCCCGAAACAAATATTAATTCTAATGGTTGTGACCATGTCAGCTTAAAAACTTATAAATCGTATGTCACCTAGAAATAGATTCCAGTATAAAATCGCCAACTATCCTGCATAACACGGAAAAATCTTCTCCTATGCCGATGACACAGCTTTGATTTTTCATGGAGGGACTTGGGAAGAGGCGCAACAACATGCAGAAATGGGACTCCATAAAATTAAATTTTGGCTAGAAGCAAATCTACTAACCCTCAATCTGTCGAAAACATCTTTTATGCGGTTTGCCTTTTCTAAAACCAAAATACCTGAAATATTGATTAAGGTCCACTCCTGCAACTATCCAGGCAATACCGAACACTGCTCATGCCTGTCCCTAAAAGAGTCTTCTTCTACCAAATACCTGGGAGTACTCTTGGATAGCAAATTTAACTGGCACCTTCACATAGACTTAATTATAACACGCACAAGAAAGTTAATCTGGGCATTCAAAAAGTTACGACACGTTGCTGATCTAGGGCTGCTTCGGACGGTATACTATGCACTAGCACAGTCGGTACTGGGTTACTGTAACACGGTCTGGGGTGGAGCATGTAAGTCCTACATGATTAATTTGGAAAGAGCCCAAAGATCACTCCTCAAAGTCATGACCTTTAAGCCATACCGGTTTCCAACAGTGACTCTGTACCAAAGCTGTCAAGTTCTAACAGTGAGACAATTATATCTACTCAATCTCCTTATACAACAGCATCGTGTTACTCCTTACAATGAGCATGCAATAAACAGACGTACGATTCGCGATGTTTGTCAGTCTACTAAATGTAACACCACATCAGCAAGACGGCAGCACATGTTTTTAGGCACAAAAATCTACAATAAAGTTAACACGCTAATGAACATTAACCCACTACCACATAAAAAATTTAAACAGAAAATAAAATCTTGGCTTCAAACACTAGATTACGAGCGGATTGAAAAAGTCCTACAGTAACACGATGAATACTACCTATCTCCAACTTTACACACCAACATCAAAACACACACACACACTAACACACACATACTCACAAACTGTATTAAGAATTTTAAATTTAATTTAGGATTTCATTGTAATTTTGATTAATTGTATTTTGATTTTGCGTTAATTATGATTTGATTAACATTTTTTTTTTTTTTTTTTTTAATTCTAATTGTTGACATTATTTTATTGTGATTTCAACTTCACTTCATTTAATTGCAATTAGAAATCAATTTGACTCTATTTTATTTTATTGTAATTTTGAATTTATTTAATTTTAATTTTATTGAAATTTTATTTGAAATTATCTTATTGTGATTTTTATTTTATTATTTTTTTGGAATTTTGAATTTATTTTGATTTTAGTTTTATTTTAATTTATTGCAATTTGGAATTTACTCTGACTTTTCTTTATTCAGATTTAATTTAATTCTATAATTTTAATCTTAGTTTGAGGATGATATTAAAATATTTATTTTGTCATTACTATTTTAAACAAGCGTCAAATATGGGACGGACTTCTGTAACACAGGTTTTTACCTAGCTCAGAAGTCAGGGCTTCAATACTTCTGGTGTAAACAATTTATTTGTCAATAAAAACTATTTGATTTGATTTGATTTGATAACAGGATATTAATTGCGTGGAATACATAAAAATATGATACGATTTGGCTGCTTCTTTTTCCTGGTGTTGTCAACTAATGGAGTGACTTAAACACCCTTGAAGCATATTGTATGTTTCAGCAAAATGTTTCTACTTTATGTTCGTAAGAAGAAGGCGACTACCAGCTGGGTATCAAGTGCTGTTACGTGTCCGGTCAAATATTTTCTGTTTGTTACAAATCGGTCCTTTTTTATCCGGTATTGCCTAGCTTTTAGACACTCCCTAACCTGGTATTGTCGGATGAGGAAAGGTGTTTCCCACTTGCTGGTTTTCGTTTTACCCATACCGTCAAACGTGGTGAATAGGACCGCAGGGTTGAATGGTAACAAAACTTTGATTAGGATTTTAACTATGATACCGCTTTATTGGTTTCAAACAAAGCATCGTTTTTTACCCGACTGCCGAAGGAGGGTAATGTGTTTATCAGTCTATGTGTGTATGTATGTTTGTTTGTTCCTATGTGGCGTTCTAGAGACCAAACGCGTTGGCCGATTTTGATGATTCTTACGTCAATGGATTCGTCTTATCCCTGCGAGTGTTACTGGCTACATTAAAATTGGGAAAAACATTTATCTACCCTACCTACCCTACCTTACACTACCTACCCTACCCTACACTACCCTACACTACCCTACCCTACCCGACTTTACCCTACCCGACCCTACACTATCCTACCCTACACTACCCTACCCTACCCTACCCGACCCTACACTACCCTACCCTACCCGACCCTACACTACCCTACACTACCCTACACTACCCTACCCTAACCTACACTACCCTACACTACCCTACCCTACCCTACACTACCCTACCCTAACCTACCCGACCCTACACTACACTACCCTACACTACCCTACCTAAGGGACCCTACCCTACTATCCTATGTCCGTCTCCTGGTTCTAAGCTATCTCCCCACCAATTTTCAGCCAAATCGATTCAGCCGTTCTTGAGTTATAAATAGTGTAACTAACACGACTTTCTTTTATATATATAGATTTTTTAATATATTGGAGTACTAAAATGCTATAAACATTTTTTTAATTACGTGAAAATTCCATTCTGTATCGCCAGGCACTGGAAAGAAAGTATGTTTTTCTCCAGCTGTACTTTGACTTTGAATCTGTGCAAATGTCGACGAAGATACGAACTACGACGAGACTAAATAAAGCCAATTCATTGTTTAATATTTAAAGATTTTGATGTCCGTGACTTTGGTGCAGTAGGTTAATAACACCAATTTGATACCGATACTTATAAAATATAAATAAAACAAAGTAAATTTATATAAATATGGTAATGATTGCAGAAAGGGGTAAATATTGGATCCACATGAAATAAAACGTGCTGAAATAGATAATGATGAACTTTGTTTATAGAACCACTGAACTGTTACTTTCATTGTGGCCCACCAAGGTTAAGGTTTTTAGTCTTTTTGTCATATTTATACCTAGGTACTGAAGTCTGAAAGTCAGATAAAGTCTGCGCACTCAACCCCTTTTGTATTGGTTGAAATATTGACGATATTTACATAATCCTATCCTATTCTATCATTCTACGTCCACTGCGTATATTGCACAGCAAATTTTCATGGAAGGCGGTGGTTTTTACCCGACTGCCGAAGGAGGGTAATGTGTTTATCAGTCTATGTATGTATGTTTGTTTGTTCCTATATGGCGTTCTAGAGACCAAACGCGTTGGCCGATTTTGATGATTCTTACGTCAATCGCCTACATTAAAATGGCAAAGTAGAAAAATAGCGGCTTTTGGGCGCCATATTGTGGGAGCCCAAATTTTATTTTTCTTCCAAACCCATCGTGTAAGGTATCAAAATGAAGGGTTTTAAGAGGTGATTACAAAATATATAATACTTATATGTTTGAATGTACCTAATTCTAAAAAAAATAACTAAAATGTTGTAAATAAAAAAAATATTTGAAAATAACAAAAACCCGACTGCTTAAAAAGCCAACTAAAACGACGTAAATAAGAAGAAAATCATGCTGTGCAGTCAGAGGATACATCTGGTTTTGGTCAGCCAGCTCGCGCGTATGCAACAGCAGTCGGGTTTTTTGTTATTGTAATTTTTTTTTTTTTGAGTTCTAGCTAAATTTACCTACCCATTACCTGTCTTATGTATCCGATGCTATTCGAACAATTAGACCAAAATAGGATAATATTTCATATTTATATTTTTGAGACGTGGTCACCCAAAGAGCAATGGAGAGGGCTATGCTCGGAGTTTCCTTGCGTGATCAATCAGAAATTTAGAGATCCGCAAGAGAACCAGGGTTACTGACATAGCCCGAAGAATTGCCAAACTTAAGTGGCAGTGGGCAGGGCACATTGCTCGCAGAACGGATAGCCGATGGGACAGAAAGATTCTGGAGTGGCGACCGCGAACTGGAAGACGTTGCGTTGGAAGGCCTCCCACCAGGTGGACCGATGACGTGGTGGAGATTGCGGCGATCCGCTGGATACCAGACGCACGGGACCGATCAATGTGGCGACGCTTGTGGAGGCCTATGTCCAGCAGTGGACGTCTTTCAGCTGATATGATGATGAGGATAATATTTGGAACGCTTAGCATACCACACTTGTATGGTTACATTACGTAAGTAGCCTTATATTAAGTACTCGGCTCCTATCTCCTAAAATCATCCGTACGTAAGTGCAACAGATATGAATGTTGCCGGATACAGGCCTTATAAAATTGTCTTTGAATACAGCACTGGAACTGAAAAACATGTTCACGCAGCCATTCGATGTGTTATAGACAGATAACCCATGTACTGATCCCTCATTAGTGTGATGATGAATGTGAGAAGACAAAAAATTTCATCAGACTGTAATCTTTGTATTTTCCTAATATATTTTTTACTGCCACAGTTTAAGAAAATATTATTTGGGCGATCTTACTAATGGCTCGCTTACCGAATTTGGTGTTTTTTGAGGACTTGCAGTACGGCAACTTTTTGGCATTTGAAAATCAACAGGAACTACAACAGGATGATCGAACTTGCTCTTAATGTAGGTATTAAAATAACACACGATAATTTACAGATCTGATAGAGATTAAACTGAGAAACAAGTTGAAATGCGCATACGACAATTTCTCATGAAATATGGATACTTATTCGTGCATCCGTAAACATTGTATGTAGCTACTAACTAAAGGATATAATAATATGATAAGGCTAAAGTAGGAGAAATGTCCGGTACAAACAGGTTCGCTGCAAATGCAAAATGACTGTACGACTAACTTTATTATCTCAGTTCATACGCAACTCTGAGTTATAAATAGAGGCTAATTGATAGATATCATAACAGAACGCATAATAAAATAATGTGCTATAGGTAGATTGTAAGAAGTATCAATAGTTGAACCTATCTCAGCCCCCAGCTATCAAACATTTGATCCAGTAGAGAATAATCACGACAGGCCGCCTTAGCTTCAGCTGATTAGTTCTAGAAATGCACAAGACACGTCACACGTGCATTTAGTAAAGATAACCGAAGTTATATAAGACTGTTGTGAATAACGTGATCGAATAGGCAATTATTTCCTTAATTATAGCATGTTTAAGATAATACTGGCTATAGATTGGGTACAAGAGTCACGAGAATACCATTTGATGCGATGATAGGGAAATACGCTAAATACTCGATACTTAATACTGCTTCCACATGTGAAATTAGATGGTAGGTTACAAATTTAGACGATTGTGGACACCGTCGAGCACTGCAAAAGTAGGAGAGAGGAAGAGGGCTGATGCGGGGAAGCTTAATTTAAGAATGAAATGAGATAGTTACGACTACTTTTCTCCTTCCCACTTAAGGCAATGCAGAGAGAGAGTGATTAGGCAAACAATCTCTCACTCTTTGCGGTGCCTTATCCAATTATTTATGACTGAGTCTCCTCGTACTGGAAATACTTAAATGTCTACTTATAGTGCCACCGGACGGTACATATTTTCTCATACAGTGTTTCTAGTGTTTCGCAACCAAGCATTCATCGCAATGCTTGCATAAACTGCGAGCGGCCAACAAATCTTTAAAAGCAGGGCTTTCTGGGCAATCACATTCTCATCCATTGTTTATCAATATTTGAAATAAGTTGGGTTTAAGAGTATGTTGGCTTCTTCAATTGCTTCGATTCAAAGCTTCCGCTGTTTCTATAACTATACGCTCATCTGTTATGGTATCACACTTTGACACCGGTCTACTGTTTTACTATTTACAACAGACGAAGGGATTGTAATTATACTAAAACTCACCACTCATTGGTCCTCTCATCGTAACATTCAACGTGGTAGATAGTGGTGACTCCGTTGAAGCCTCCGATCGCGAAGATCATGTCATCGATTACCTCTATGGCGAAGTTGCTGCGAGGGTTGTACATGTCAGGCACCGGGGCCCAGGTGTTGGCCGCGGGGTCGTACACCTCACCACTACACATTCGGGATATTCCGTTGAAACCACCGATCACGTAGATCTGGGAATAAAGAAAAAGTAACTAATATGAGTAAGTTTTCGTTGTTTAACAATAATAGCCACATGGGTGAACATTCTAGTTAAAGCTTGCTGTAAAAAGATCGGTTGGTTTGTAATAAGCGGCCATCCATACATAATATCGAAACCCTAGACAAGAAAGGAAAGGAAGAAAAGAAATAAAGGAAAGAGAAGAAAAGAAAAGAAAAGAAAGAAAGGAAATAAAAGAAAGAAAAGAAAAAAAAAAGAAAAGAAAGGAAAGAAGAGAAAGAAAGGAAATAAAAGAAAGCAAAGAAAGTAAAGAAAGGAAAGTAAGGAAAGTAAGGAAAGAAAGGTAAGAAAGGAAAGAAAGGAAAGAAAGGAAAGAAAGGAAAGAAAGGAAAGGAAAGAAAAGAAAGAAAAGAAAGAAAAGAAAGAAAAGAAAGAAAAGAAAGAAAAGAAAGAAAAATAAGAAAAGAAAGAAAAGAAAGAAAAGAAAGAAAAGAAAGAAAAGAAAGAAAAGAAAGAAAAGAAAGAAAAGAAAGAAAAGAAAGAAAAGAAAAAAAAGAAAAAAAAAGAAAAGAAAAAAAAGAAAGAAAAGAAAGAAAAGAAAGAAAAGAAAGAAAACTATTTACACACACAATGTAGGTACAAATAAAAGAGAAGTAAAGGAGATGTTCCAGAAATGTATGGAGCCTGGGCCAGCTCTATGTACAGTTTATGTAAAAATCGTTATATATTATAGTAACCGTTTTATAATGTCAATTTTCTTTAATTTCACTTCGTTTCAAAGTAAATTCAAATTAACTTTGTCAAGTAGAGCAACACACCATTACACGGTGGATCAGATCAGTAGTATGCGAATAATGTAATTTTGACAATGACATTTGATTGACGTAGTATTTTTATGGTATTCCTCTATTTTTTTCCTATTTATCTATGTAGTGTACATATAGATGGCCCAAAATCGAACATCTCCTTTTAAAACAATTGCATAGTGTGCCCCACGGCTGCGCCAAATAGGTCCAATTCAGCAAAATGCCAGACAACTAGGAGTTGCCTGACGCTGGTTTTCAACTGAACCTTACATTGAAGTGTATGTACCTAGTGCCTCTGAAAACACGTCGGCTTTTATTGGTAGATCTTTGGCGTCTGCCAACCAAGCGTAACCAATCCAAGGGTATCGTATTACTGGGCTACTGGCTTGTGAACATTCGATGTACAATACAAGTATTCGGCTGCATCCGGATAGACTGCTAGCCGACTTCCAACATGAAATGCCTAGGCATATTGTTGGTAGGGATGGGACACTTGTCTAGACTTCATGCGACATTTAGCTTAACTTTGGGTTGCGATAATCGAAGGCAGATTTTGTGTGAAGGTATCAGCCTATTACCAGTTCTACTTAGAAAAGAAACAAATACTTAAGTATAGTAAGTAGATATGCTTTAACTATTCACGTCTCATATTTTATTACGATAAATGTACAGATTCCTTATTAAGGTTGCACTAGTCGACCGTTCTTCCATACAAATGTAGTCTGGCAATTTATTTATTTATTTATTTATTAGGAAACTCAACAGCTTATTACTAATATACATGAATAGATGTTCACCTCACTGTCAATGAACAGCCCAGTGCTGTTGTATCAACGTTACTAGCATCTTAGTAATTAGTGAACACACACACACTGCACAGTGACAGCGAGATGATGACAATTATCTCTTAAGCCAATAACAGAGTTTCACGGCATGGATAAAGCTAGGTTAGGTTATGTTAATTAGCTACACACTAGTGCAGCTATTAGTGATCATGTGGGAATGAAGACTCATTGATCACATAAAATCAGAGTTAGTAGTATGTAAAGTAAACATGCAAATATGGCTATATTAATTAGACAAGGGGAAAACAAACAAAAAAACAAAATATTTGCGAAATCTAACATTATGAATGCATCTAAATATATCACACATAATCCTTAATCCTAAGAGTTATGAGAGTTAAGAGTTATGGCACAATCAGTTTACTAAACAATATCTGCTTGACTTGTCTCCGATATGACTGTTTGGATAAATTAAATATATCGACATTTTCAAAACTCTCAGAGTAGATGCGCGGCAGTCGGGTCATAACAGCATTTCTACCGTATTTTGTGCGGAAGCCAGGGATACTAAATAATTTTGTGTGTCTGGTACGTGTTTTCGGGGCACAGAAGTCCAAACATGATAGCAGATCACTGCTGTCCAAACGACCTCGAAGGATATCAAAGAGCAAAAACATATCCAACATCTATCCGTCTATCCACAAGAGGAAGCATATCATAGTGTTTGCAGTCTCTGGCATAGGAATCATGACGTTTACGGGATTTGAAGTTTAGAAATTTTACGAACTTTTTCTATAGATTTTCTATTCTATTAGTATATACCTCGTATTGGGGTGACCAGATTGGGCCACAGTACTCCAAAATACTACGCACATATGCAAAGTATACAATCTTTAGACTATGACAACACCTAAAAGGCTTACAAGTACGCATTACAAAACCAAGGTTACGAGAGGCCCTATTGGTGATGGTATCTATATGTTGGTCAAAAAGCAATTTGGAATCTAACATTACACCAAGATCTCTGACCACATCAACCCTTTCGATGGCATTATAATTAAATCCATAAGGATACTTAGTTGGGTATTTGGAACGGCTAAAGCTAATGCATTGACATTTCGAGACATTGACAGTGATATTATTTTGTTGATAATACCTGAATAGTGCATCAAGATCACGCTGTATTAGTTCACAATCAAGTCTGGATTTTACACACATGTATATTTTCATGTCATCAGCGTACATGAGATGCTTCGCGGATTTGAAACACGACCGAACGTCATACAGGTATGCGCAGTAAATAAGTGGACCCAATAAAGATCCCTGGGGAACACCGTAGGGGATTATTTACGAAGTCAGATTTGAATCCTCCCATAACCACAGCTTGCGATCTGTTCGATAAGTATGACTCAACCCATCTCAGTAAATCTCCATGGATCCCAAGTTTTTGTAGCTTTGCCAGCAAGATCACGTGGTCCACTCGATCGAATGCTTTTTCGAAATCCGTGTAGACCACGTCAACCTGGCCACCGGCTTCCATATTATGCAAGACATAGTTGCAAAACGTGGCCAAATTTGATGTTGTGGACCGTTTCCTAACGAAACCGTGTTGGCTCTGGCCTATACCGTTTGAGATGATGGGATATATACTATTATATATAATTTTCTCCAAAACTTTGCTAAGTGTGTTAAGAATAGATATCGGACGATAGTTTTTTATATCTATCTTGGGCCCCTTCTTATGCACTGGCACTATGTGAGCTTTTTTCCACAGGGAGGGACAGACGCACTCAGCTAAAGACTTTTGAAATAGTAAATGTATAGGATATGCCAAACTATCAGCGCAATTGTGCAAGAAAATAGGAGGCAACCCATCATTACCGGGACCTTTTGTAGTGTCTAACGCGCGCAAGGCTCTGTGTACGGTGTCTTTGGTGATATGGAGATTAGTTAGTAAATTATCTGATCCGGTCACCTCATTCGGAGTACTCATAGCTGCAGCAGAAGGTGTGGACGGGCCAGAGAAAACACTGTGAAAGTATTTATTAAATGCTGTACAAATGTCGTGACCGGACTCAAATGCCTCCTCATTTAAAATCATTGTTTTTGGGTATTGACTACCACCTCTTTTACCTTTAACATAGGTCCAGAAAGTCTTCGGAGAGTGACTAATCGATTTCTCTGTATGAGTTATGTAGCTTTGAAAAGAGGATACCTCAACATTGTGCTGTCTAGAACGCAACAATGCAAACTCGTAATAGTCCCTAGGGTTACCATATTTTTTCCATCTTTTATGTACTTTTACTTTCTCCCGAATTATTTTTATAAGTGCGCGACTGTACCAAACAGGGTATTTATGACTTTTTGGTTTATTAACTAAGGGAATGAAACGCTCCACGCCAATTTTAACCTCTGTGTAAAACAAGTCAACAGCAACATCAACCGTTTCAACTGACAATTTATCATCCCAATTTATCTTGTTAAAGTGTCTATTCAGTTCCTCATACTCTCCCCTATAATAATTACGACGTGGTGTGTGCACTTCCTCTAAAGGTGTTAAGAATAATTCGGTAGCTGCTATGACAAATTACTCAACTGTTTGACGATGTACGTTCGAAATAAAAAAATGATATCAATTTGTCTCATCATTATCTAGCCCATTATGGAAACGAAAAAGTACAAAAACAAAAATATCTAAAAGTTATGAGCGTCTAAAGTTCCATGTTTCAACACTTAAGAAGACTGAAAATTGCAAAACAGCCGCCATACAGGGATAGATTAGTAGTTCAAAAATGCAAATAATTTTTATTTTGAAAATATACATTCAGTAATTTTTTCATGATATGATATCCATACTACCAAAGGCCTGTTTATGAAATTTCGCGCGCTCGTTTTCGTCCTAAATCATCAACCATTTCTCTACAAATTTTCAAAAGTGCCAACTCGTACGCGAACTAGCTTCTTAATGCTCATCACAGCATATATCTCTTTCGCACGTGTTGTCGGATGAGATAGCATGCATTTTAACCCCGCGCACAAAATAGTTCGTGCCGTCGACTAGGGGAACCTTAAGAATCATGTTCCTTGCGGCGTAGACACTTGGCCTATATGGAACGATTCGAACAAATCTAGTTACTACTAGTACTTTCTACAAACACGAAATTGAAGGAATATGAAGATATTGATAAGGTTTTTTTTCATAATAATACAACGGCGTAATATTGTGACCTACGCTGATCCTGAAATGATAATTTTAATCATTTTGACTTAATGACTCTATAGCTGTGATAAGGGCAGAGAGCGCCGACTGAATTTCTTTGGTAAAAAAGTCATAATTCGAGGTTTGGCTCTCGTCTATTTCCTAATCCAATATTGGACCAATTTAAAAGATATTCCATAAACTGGTTAAGTAAGATATATACTATGTCCCTATGTTTCCCTTTACCCTGTAAAAACGGAACCCTATTACTGAGACTCCGCGGTCCGTCTGTCTGTCTGTCTGTCTGTCTGTCTGTCTGTCTGTCACCAGGCTGTATCTCATGAACCGTGATGGCTAGACAGTTGAAATTTTCACAGATGATGTATATCTGTTGCCGCTACAACAACAAATACTAAAAATAAAATAAAATAAATATTTAAGGGGGGCTCCCATACAACAAACGGTTTTTTTTGCACTTTTTTACGAAAATGGTACGGAACCCTTCGTGCGCGAGTCCGACTCGCACTTGGCCGGTTTTTTCATTTATATTTGTCAAATTTGTACACTAAGCCTCTGTTGACAGCGCAATTTTGAACATTTTTTGAGAGTTCTAGTGCTTCTAAAGATAATATATCATCAAAAAGGAAAACGTAGGGACGGTAGAATATATCTTTCATTTTCAGTTTATGGAATATCTTTGAAATTGGTCCAATATTGGAGGAGGAAATAGACGAGAGCCAAACCTCGAATTATGACTTTTTACTAAGGAAATTCAGTCGGCGCTCTCTGCCCCCGTTTTCCCTGAAGTGAGTGAGTGAGTGATATAGTTTTCTCTTACTCTTACTCAAACAGCTAATTCTTTTTTAATAAATTTCAGACATGGCGGTTATGCACTAGTTTTGATCCGTGTCCGTGAAATGTCGGTTCCGGTGTAGCCGTAGTATTTCTTGTAGGGAAACTTACGCGCTACGCTACATCCGAACTCTATCCGACATAATTCAGTACATTTTGAACTCGGAACTCAAATTATAGGTCTACCAGAATCTCATGGCAAATGTGGAAATAAAAATTTGTTGTGTGCAATACTGGGGAAATTGGAATAAACGATCTTGATACTGTGTAATTTTTATTTATGTCTTTAGTATTAATGAACATGAGGTACCTATATTAAAGTAGTCACAGCGGATCTTTGTGTCTTTGAACTTGGTCCTGCCAACCATTGCGTAAGAAACAGTTTGTCATCGAGTATACTGCATAGAGTAAGCGAGATAGGACGATGTGACATACCTACATAAGCGAGTGAAAGAGACAGTTATACAATGCTATCTTCACCTTCAACATTGACACAAAAATAGCTACTGCGCGGGGTCTTGCAACCATTTCAGAGACACAAAGATCCACTGTGAGTATTATAGGTATGTGTATGAATAATGTTGTTATACATCGGGTTCTTAACATATATATCTGCCTAGCCTTTTCCCAACTATGTTGGGGTCGGCTTCCAATCTTACCGGATTCAGCTTAGTATCTGTGTTTTACATGGAGCGACTGCCTATCTGACCTCCACAACCCAGTAACTGGGTAACACGGTACCCCTTGGCAAGACTGGTGTCAGATCTCAAGCTTCTTTCTGCTCCCGTAATGACTTTTTTTTTTTTGGGACAATCCCACCGCACTATTCCCAAACCACTGCAACTCCTGAAAGCCAGAATCAACAGTGGCGACCACCAGAAAACTGTCTCGTAACGACTGTCAAAGATCTTCAAATGACAGCCGGGACCAACGGCTTAACGTGCTTTCCGAGGCACGGAGGAAACTCGGTATGTTGAAATGGTCACCAATCCACGGACCGACCTCGTCAAGCGTTGCTTAACCTTGAAGATCGACCCGTGCGGCTGTTATTATTTAGCCACGAGCTCCTCTTCCCGGGTTCTTAACATAGGAAAAATAAATCATTTGAATATTAATTTATGTACTAATTTATTATATATCATTTAAATCATAACTAACTTAATACCTCATTCAGAACTAGAAAACTAGAATACGATTCCATGAACTCCACTGGCATTTCAAAAACTTGTATCTTTGTAGTTTTATGTCATCTCTCTCCATCAAAATGGTTCTTTTTCATTGGCATTTAACATATTCAAAACCAAACTCTTTATGTATAAAGTCTGTAAAAAATAATAAAATGTATCATGTTACTTATAGTCATTCATCATCATCAGTCTATATATACTTTTTTATGTAAGTTTTATAGCCTGGTTGCTAGGACCTTTTAGCCACGTCTTTGGAAAGAGTTTTGGATCTTATATTTATTCTTTAGTATGCATTAGAATGCGGATGTAACAGATTCTAATGTTTTTTGGAGTATTTGGCAGCAAATTGTATCGAGTCAGTCTGCCCAGTAAGCTTTGCACAGGCAGTCAAACTACAATAAAATACTCCGCTTCACTATCCTGAGATCGCTTTTGTCAATGATTTTACAAATTGTCCAGTTGCGTTGACAGTTGAGACACAAAACTACACCAATAATATATCACAATATCCACTAGGAATCAATTTGCAAATAATATTAACAGCCACTGAACTTCACTCGACGAAATCCCGCCAAAAACTCCCGTCTATATACACGTCCCACTGCAGGGCGCAGATTATTACTTATTATTTTTCTTACGTCAAAGATTCTCAATCTCCGTTAAAATCAATATCTTGTCGAAGAATTAGTAACAGTTACATTACTGTTACCATTTCCTTCCGGCCATCATTCGATGTGTCCTGACCTACGATGTACCATATAATAGTAATGAAAAGAAATAAAAATTAAGTAAGAAAAATATAAAATAAACTAAAAGTATCAAAACTAGTCAGTCCAACTTACCGGTCCACTCTACGACGCACTTTAAAATCAAAGATTGAGTTTGATTTACGCCTTCTTCTTCCCTTATTTTATGATACACATTGAAAACAATATGTCTCGCTTGAGATCGAAGTGGGCTTTTCGACATTTTCACAAAAATAACAAATTTTCAAGATAATATCAAAAAATTTCAGCAGCGGTTGACACATCAAGTACTTTGATTTGACCGGTGACAATTGACATTGCCATATGAAAATCACAATTTAAAAAAAATAAAAAATGCCATGAGATTCTGGTACACCTATACAGACACGGATCGGATTTAGTGTGTAACCACCCTAAGTCCAAGTAAGAGACTGCACAGTGCTGCCAACACGTTTAATCAAAAACGCGCTGTTAGCTCTTTAAAAAAGCGCTAGAAAGCGCTAAATGGACGCTGTCAAAAAATTGCTCCAAACAAAAATATATCAAATTCGGCGCCAAATTCAAACAAAACGCCCTATAATTTGAAACTAGAAATATGTAAACACGTTTCGTTTTTTTATTTAATCAAAATACTTCATATAATAGAGTTACATACATTATAGTACTTGTTTAGTAATAATAAAATAAAGTAGTAATGTGTTTATGTAATTATTTTATAAAATAAAGGGATTAAATCAATTCATCATCGTCTGATTCTACCACAATTGCTTCTGCCGCAGAAATAAGGTTGGTATTGATCAGTTTTGGACTTGAATTTATATTTAACAGTGGATGAAATTTCTTCAACGCGTCGTTGGGAAGTTGATACTTTGCGCAGTTATATAGAGTTTCGAAAAGCGCTAGATTTAGCGCTAGACGCTAAAACGCGCTATTGAACAAAAAAAGCGCTAGATCTGGCGCTAAAAGCGCTAAGTTGGCAGCACTGAGACTGCATCATTGCAGGATATAATAATACGTTCCAACCTTTAGAAATTGATTCAACTCAATGTCGTAATATTCATATGTGTTAGGAATTCTAAATGAAGTTTGAAATAGCAACACCAATGTTGAAAACTTAATGGTGATTTAAAGTCATGTAGGCTTAGTGCGAGTTAAAGTAATCGATTGCGTTAACTTAAGGTTGGGCAACCTTAAGGCGGTTCCCCGAGCAAAATGCCGCGCAAGCCGTTTTTAGTGCTGTTTTTAGAAGCTATCTACTCGTTAGTTATAAAGAAATATCAATTAATAATAATACATTAAAATTCTACATAATATTGATTCTAAAATGGTAGATTTAGTTTTTTTTTAAAATTTTGTATATATTTCACTAATCTCTTTCCAAAAAAACATAAAAATGAGAAATAATTATTGATATTATGCATCTCCTCGTAAAGTGTCCATTAATTATTTTTTGTACTAACACTAATGGATAGACAATTTAATAACGAACATTTTTGTAGATTTTTTTTTCTCAAAAGACCAAAATTCGATTTTATAAAGATTTTATTCTAAAATCTGGGCGTATTCTCTACTGTAATTCATGCGCCACCAGTGCCGCTAGACCAATAGGAATGCTCATATCGCATGCCGATTTTTTGGTCAGGGTACCGTCTTAAGTTAACGCAATCGATTAGTCGGCGGCACGAACTATTTTGTGGCCGGGGTTAAAATGCATGCTATCTCATCCGACTGTGACACTACATAGGAAGGGATAGACGCTGTGATGAGCAGTAAGAAGCTAGTGCGCGTACGAATACACACTCATGGTATAAAAATAATAAATGGATGATGATGTAGAACGAAAAGTAGCGCGCGAAATTTTATAAACAGACCTTTGGGAGTACGAATCATAAAAAAACTACTGAATGTATTTGTTTAAAATAAATTATTTGCATTTTTTTTTATACCTTATCTATCCCTGTATTATGGTGACTGTTTTGCAATTTTCCTTCTTTTTATGGTATTTATTTCAGAATAAAGATGCGTTGAAATTAGTGTTGAAATATGGAACTTTCGACGCTTATAACTTTCATATACACGTTTTTTTTTACTTTTTGGTTTCCAAACAGGGCTAAATAACTAATGATAATTTTGCTGTGTCTTTAATTTAAGTATTTATATACCATACCCATTGTTAATTTATTATTATTTATTATAAGTTTTAAGCACTTTATACCCTGAAACACAGGTTCAACCTAGTTCAGGCAAATAAGAAACTGTCTTCTTTTATATGTTTAAGATATTTTATTGTAAAATGTGCCTTATGTTATAAATAAACGAAACGATAATGATGAGACAAATTGATCTATTTTTTATTATTTTGAACGTACATCGTCAAACAGTGGAGTAATCGCTATACTACGTTTGTATGGAAGAATGACTGACTAGGTCAACCTTAAACGTCAATTTGTATTGAAACTGGAGAAGCGCCGTCTGGTAGCACTACAGTGAAGCGAAAAAGGCGAACGTTTACGTTACGACAATCGAGTGACCTATAAAAACTCGCACTAGGCCATCTTAAGTAAGTCAAAAAGGCAGGTAATAGGATTACAAGCAATAATACCTAAATACCTTGTTGTGGTAAGCGATGCAGGAGACGCCGGATCTGCGCGAGCGCATGGGCGCGAGGTTAGTCCACTGGTTCGTGTCCGGGTCGTACACTTCCACGCTGTTCATGCACTCCTGCCCGTTGAAGCCACCCGTTATGTAGATCTTATCTGAAATCATAGTTCAAATTAATTGTAACCAAAGGAGAACGGCAGGCTTGTATGGGAGTTTCGTACCGCTAATAGAAATTTTGTGTTTTGGGATATTTTTTGCTTTATTTGGTAGTTAATATGATAGATAATCCCTTTTTAAATTCTTAGATTTTTTAAACTTGGGACGTAAATGTTATAACCAGTTTTATTTTTTAAGGTTATGTACTAGTGTACCAATGTAGATTGTTACCTATAGGTAAATGTTGCATTATGTGTTATGTAAATTATTTGTTGCTATCTTTGTAGCGTTTTACTTACCATTAAGTAGGTAGATTGAGGTGCGGATCGTACCTACTCAGGGCATTAGGAGATACCTATATCCAGCAGCGGACTGCAACAGTTTGATAATGATGAGTTTGATTATATTTAATGTTATATCTATTTCTAAGTGATTAATTATCAATTCAATATTAGTGTTACTTTACGTAAGGCAATTTCTAATAACATAACTTCGTTTAGCGAACGATTTTATAACGTTTATATATTAAAATCTTAAGATTGATGTAATTAATCCGAAGTTTTAAAAATAGTAAACTTACATGAAAATAAATGGCTTAGTTGACATAATAAGTGGTACAAATTCTATAACCGAACAACAGAAAAAGTATGCGGTACAAAATCTGCCATTCGCCTTTTATCTGTATATCTACTCGTAATTGCTGCTAAGCTGTGCTGTGTGTGTATGCCTTAATGCTGGACAAAAGCTGTAGTCTTCTTTTCCCACATACGTAGGATGTCCTCTGGTATTGCGGTTCAGTTTATTTGGAAGGAGTCAATTTCAGCCTCTATCTTCGTCATAGTCTGCTGGGATGTCGCCTAGCATGTAATGGGACATAGTCAGTGGTTCTTATTTCTTTTAGCCCACACCCACACCTCATCAGATCGGTTCCAATAATGTTAATCAGAAATATTGGTTGTTTCACAATTTGAAGGGTTTACATAGTTTACTTAGATCTAATCTCTGTTGTTTTTATTTGGTGGACTAAACCGAGATTGGGGGTTGCCACTTTATCGTTACGTAAAAATAGTGTCGTATCCTGAGTTGATCGAAAATCGAAGTAGAAAATGGAACTAATTCACGGCAAAGAAATTACATTTGTTAAGAAACTAGCGGCCCCTATTTAATTTCTACTCATGTATGTCAGACTTCATCCTATCTATCGCATTTGTTAAGAAACGAGCGGCCCCTATTTCATTTCTACTCATTTATGTCAGACTTCATCCTATCTATCGCATTTGTTAAGAAACGGGCGGCCCCTATTTCATTTCTACTCATTTATGTCAGACTTCCTTCTACCTATCGCATTTGTTAAGAAACTAGCGGCCCTTATTACATTTCTACTCATTTATGTCAGACTTCATCATATCTATCGCATTTGTTAAGAAACGAGCGGCCCCTATTTCATTTCTACTCATTTATGTCAGACTTCTTTCTATCTATCGCATTTGTTAAGAAACTAGCGGCCCTTATTACATTTCTACTCATTTATGTCAGACTTCATCCTATCTATCGCATTTGTTAAGAAACGAGCGGCCCCTATTTCATTTCTACTCATTTATGTCAGACTTCTTTCTATCTATCGCATTTGTTAAGAAACTAGCGGCCCTTATTACATTTCTACTCATTTATGTCAGACTTCATCCTATCTATCGCATTTGTTAAGAAACGAGCGGCCCCTATTTCATCCTGAGTTGATCGAAAATCGAAGTAGAAAATGGAACTAATTCACGGCAAAGAAATTACATTTGTTAAGAAACTAGCGGCCCCTATTTCATTTCTACTCATGTATGTCAGACTTCATCCTATCTATCGCATTTGTTAAGAAACGAGCGGCCCCTATTTCATTTCTACTCATTTATGTCAGACTTCATCCTATCTATCGCATTTGTTAAGAAACGAGCGGCCCCTATTTCATTTCTACTCATTTATGTCAGACTTCCTTCTATCTATCGCATTTGTTAAGAAACTAGCGGCCCTTATTACATTTCTACTCATTTATGTCAGACTTCATCCTATCTATCGCATTTGTTAAGAAACGAGCGGCCCCTATTTCATTTCTACTCATTTATGTCAGACTTCCTTCTATCTATCGCATCTGTTAAGAAACTAGCGGCCCTTATTACATTTCTACTCATTTATGTCAGACTTCATCCTATCTATCGCATTTGTTAAGAAACTAGCGGCCCCTATTTCATTTCTACACATTTATGTCAGACTTCCTTCTATCTATCGCATTTGTTAAAAAACTAGCGGCCCCTATTTCATTTCTACACATTTATGTCAGACTTCCTTCTATCTATCGCATTTGTTAAGAAACTAGCGGCCCCTATTTCATTTCTACACATTTATGTCAGACTTCCTTCTATCTATCGCATTTGTTAAGAAACTAGCGGCCCCTATTTCATTTCTACACATTTATGTCAGACTTCCTTCTATAAAGAATAAAGAATAAATTTATTAGATAAGTTTACATTCAAGTGGATTGAATTCCTAGATCTCACACTAGGATTCCCTGTGTCGTGAGATCCAGGCTCCTTCGTTCCGTTAACAATTTTATAAAAGGCACAGTTTTAGATCTTAAAAATAAGTAAAGACGAGTGTATGCATGGTGCTGTGATTTGTGTCAGTTGTGATGGTGTTATAAGAGTGTCTGTATGCTATAATTATGTTAGTGAGTACACGTGTATACATATATGTGATTTGTCAATGTGTGTACAGTGAATTTTACCTAAGCCAAGAGACCTTCCGTCATATTGTAGTCCAATGCACTCTGCATTTTTTTTGTGTTAGTTTTAGTATTTTGTGAAGATTATTGACTTTCGCGTATAAGTGTGGTCCCATAAAACCGTAAGACCTTCTGCCAATATTTTTGCGGCATTGGATTTTTTGCCAATCTACCCTTCGACTTCAAATGACACAAGTGCTCAAAGCTGTTTTATGAAATCTGAGGACGACAGAAAGTATGTAAAGCTGTCTAACCCTAAGAACAGCCACCTCAGTATAAAGTTTATTCGTGGGATACCGGTACGGTCGTCTATAGGCAACTTTTAGTAGAGCACGTTGAGCTCGTTCTACTTTAATTAGTGAGGTCTTACCCGCACCGCCCCATGCTACTATGCAGTAATTAAGAACGGATTAACACAGTGAAAAGTAAATCATCTTTAGGACAGAATCATCAGCAACCCTACCCAGTTGCTTAAATATACGCAGCATCGTTCTGACTCTGCCCTTTAGAACGCTAAGGTGTGCAGACCATGTCAATCTCTTATCCACTATCACTCCTAGATACCTAATAGAGTCAGTTTGGTCGATGTAAGGGCAAGAACACTGGTCCGTACTAATACAGGAATGCAGCCGTAAACCAGATACTCCGTTAGGTGCAGTACGTTCGGAAATAGCAAAGTGGATTGCCTTGGTTTTTTCTATATTTAGCGTCATAAGATTAAATTTTAGCCAGTTTGCGACAGCCTTAACCCCGCTCTCAACCACACATTGCACTTCTATCTATCGCATTTGTTAAGAAACTAGCGACCCTTATTACATTTCAACTCATTTATGTCAGACTTCATTCTATCTATCGCATTTGTTAAGAAACTAGCGGCCCCTATTTCATTTCTACTCATTTATGTCAGACTTCATTCTATCTATCGCATTTGTTAAGGCGGTACCCCGAGCAAAACGCCGCGCAAGCCGTTTTTTGTGCTGTTTTTAGGAGCTATCTACTCGTTATTTAAAAAGAAATATCAATTAATAAAAATACATTAAATTTCTACATATTATTGATTCTAAAATGGTAGATTTAGTTTTTTTTAAATGCCGTATATATTTTACTAATCTCCTTCCAAAAAAACATAAAAATGAGAAATAGTTATTGATATTATGCATCTCCTCGTAAAGTGTTCGTTAATTTTTTTTTTGTACTAACACTAATGGATAGACAATTTAATAACGAACATTTTTGTAGAATTATTTTTTTCAAAAGACCAAAATTCGATTTTATAAAGATTTTATTCTAAAATCTGGGCGTATTCACTACTGTAATTCATGCGCCACCAGTGCCGCTAGACCAATAGGAATGCTCATATCTCATGCCGATTTTTTGGTCAGGGTACCGTCTTAAGAAACTAGCGGCCCCTATTTCATTTCTACTCATTTATGTCAGACTTCATTCTATCTATCGTATCAGCATCGAAATTAAACTACTGCACCTGATGTACATTTTTGTGAACGTACTTACTTTTTACCCGACTGCCGAAGGAGGGTAATGTGTTTATCAGTCTATGTATGTATGTAAGTATGTATGTATGTATGTATGTATGTATGTATGTTTGTTCCTATGTGGCGTTCCAGAGACCAAACGCGTTGGCCGATTTTGATGATTCATACGTCAATCGATGCGTCTTAACCTTGCGAGTGTCATAGGCTACATTAAAATTGGATAATAGAAAAATGGCGGATTTTGGGTGCCATATTGTGGGGGCCCAAATTTTTTTTTCTTCCAATCCCATCATGTGGGGTATCAAAATAAAGGGTTTTAAGAGGTTATTTCAAAAATATATAACACTTATATGTTTAAATGTATCTTATTCGAAAAAAACTAACTAAAAAGTTATAAATAAAAAAAAATAATTCAAAAAATCAAAAAACCCGACTGCTTCAAAAGCGAACTAAAAAGTCGTAAACAAGGAAAAAATCATGCTGTGCAGGCGGAGGATACACCAGATTTTGGTCAGCCAGCCCGCGAATATGTATCCTCCAACTGCACATCATGATTTTTTCCTTGTTTACGACTTTTTAGTTCGCTTTTGAAGCAGTCGGGTTTTTTTTAATAAATTATTCTTATTCTTCTAATTCTTATTTACACCAATTAGTAAAATTTTATGGAGGAGTCAAGTTACATCGTATCGATGAATAACTTATGATTGAGCGTCACCTACAACACTATATGTTCCTCGCTTGCAACATCAATATACATAAATAACAAATCTGTAGAAAAGTCGTTTTTGTACAACAAAAATATTAAAAAAAAAATAGCCAGGGTGTTAAAGGATAACCTACAGTACCCATTTGCAGCTATTTGGGATTTTTGTCTGTTTATCTGTTTAGTTGTGCACGCATCAAGTAAAATTTACGAAACCAATGTAGATAACTTTTATTGATTTAGTTTCATTGCAATCGAGTTGTGCGGTGGTTGAACCTCGCGAGTTCTGTCGGTGGTGGCGTATATCGTCTCCCCTAGAGCCGCCACTGACACAATCACCTGAATAGACTACTCGTACAGACTACACTTACTAAGGCAGCTGCGCTCGCTTCGAATCGTTGCGCGTTCATAGGCGCGACCAGCGTCTACTGGTTGGTGCGGTGGGTGAACCTTTCAGCCGTGTTCTGTCGGTGATGGCCGTCGTACCCACCCATTGCGTATATCGTCTCCCCAAGAACCGCCACTGACACTAAGCAGTGACATGCGTTCATTGAAGTCAACTAAATAGACTACAGACTATACTTACTGTCTAGCGCAGCTGCGCTCGCATCGGATCGTTGCGCGTTCATGGGCGCGACCAGCGACCACTGGTTGGTGCGGTGGGTAAACCTTTCGGCCGTGTTCTGTCGGTGATGGCCGTCGTACCCGCCCATCGCGTATATCGTCTCCCCTAGCACCGCCACTGACACGTAGCAGCGACGTGCGTTCATTGGTGCCACCTGGATACAGAAAACATAATATGAAATTGATTTCACGCCGGAGTCATCAGAGAGACATGGAAGCAGCAGATTTCCAGGACGTGCACGAGCATCAGCAATGAAGAACACGAATAAGAAGAAGATGTCACTAAGTTAATGGCGCACGGTTGGCGCAGTGGTTGAGCCATTGACTCCTGCGCTGCGTGTCGCGGGTTCGATGCCCGTACGGAACAAATATTTGTATGAAAATGAAAATAGTTTATTGGTAAAACAAGTTAAGGTAAAAACAATTTTTTGATTGGATCCTCCTTTTAGGCAGATAGTGCCTGTATTAGGAGAGTCCGCTCTTCCATAGCAAGACGTATTATACAAAGAGAAAACGAATTATAAAAATAAATAAAACAATATATGCTAAAACTACACAAATTAACATTAACTTAAATCAAATGTGTGTATGAGTGGGTGTAAGTATGTGTGTGAGTTTATATGTGTGGGTGTGTAGCCTGTAGGTGTGACTGAGAGTATATGAGTGTGTGTTTGTGTCAAGGTTTTAGAAGTGTTTCGGTATAATTGTAGGTAAGCGTTTGTATCCATTCCACTATTATTTTTTTACTGTCATAGTAGGTTTTGGGGTAAATGTAGATGTATTTATTGATTTTATTATATAGCGCAGCAGATCTTTTGCTAAATTGCATACTGGCAAGCAAAGTCCTTGTCCTAGGGATATTTAATATCAAGTCTTTCATTCTTTTTTCAGTATGCTAGCATCATAGGAAAGAGACTTGTGTCTTTTTAATATAATTTGTGTAATATAAAGTTTCCTGACTGAGAGCAGGTTAATTAATAAGTCGAAATAGGTCTTCAGTAGGATATCGTTTTTTTTTTTAAAGTACATATACTTGATAAGATCGCGTTGCGCCCTCTCCACCGTTAGAAATTTTGTTTTGGCAGCACCACCCCAGACAGGTATACAATATGATAGTAATGACTGGACTGGAGATAGTTGTTCGGGCTCTTAGTGTTGTGTATGTGAGTTTATATGTTTGTGAACGCACCCACGATACAGGAAGAAATTCCTAGTGTAGGGCAACGTTTTAAAAAGGGTTTCATATACTGTGTCTTGCGTCGATTTACAGTAACCAAAAATTTAAACACCGATTATGATCATTTAGGGGAAAAGTAGGGAATAACACAGAAATAGGAATTCGATGATTTTATTGGTACAATCTGCTAGTTCGTTTTTCTGTTCAATTTAATCAATTGAAACGTAAACTTCATCTCAGCTTCTTTATCGCGAAGACTTTGCTAAAAATACCTAAGTAGTTTATATTCAGTTTTATCGTTATAAGCTATTACTAAACGTTTATAAATTGGGTCAAAGACCTCCACAATATTCAGGAAAAACAGAAAAGTCTGTAACAATACTTATTTCAGCCGTTAAGCAACTTACTGTGGTCAGTGGTGCCTCATCCCATACAAAGAAACCGTGCCGTACTGCACTGATTATACTGATTATTTTTTGTACATCGATCGCGTACGGTTCCATTCCACAGATATAGATGGTGATCTATCTCGTGAATAAAAATTAATCGGTATACATACATACATACATAAACGCACGCCTTTTTCCCATGGTGGTAGGCAGAAACAACAGAACGCCACCTGCTACGATCCGTACATACTTCTTTTGCTTTACACACATTCATACATCTAGTCATACACACACGCCGGTTATGGGTACCGCGCACTTGGCCTTTCTGAAGAACATCACCTATAAGGTCTATATATGTCTTCCTAGGGTGTCCCCTCCCGGCGTTTCCATTCACGTCTGCCTTGTAAATATCTTTCGTTAGTCGCCTTTCATTCATCCTCTCATAATCGGTATAATCAGATGAGAAACGCTAGTTACGTCGGCACGGTTTTTTTGTATGGGATGAGGCATCTGTATGCTAGTAATATATTATCTGTGCTGTGGTCAAAGAAGAGTCCTTAGTTTATGTATTATCGCGTATAGATACACGAAACATTTCAGTTTTACTTCTGGGATGTCGAATATTGATTTTCAAATAGACGACAGGGACAATACCATCAGCTATGCAGGTCGGAACGGACGACCGGTGATAAAAAAAACCGGCCAAGTGCGAGTCGGAGTCGCGCACGAAGGATTCCGTACCATTATCACAAAAAAACGGCTCAAAATTACGTTTGTTGTATGGGAGCCCAACTTAAATATTTATTTTATTCTGTTTTTAGTATATATTGTTATAGCGGCAACAGAAATACATCATCTGTGAAAATTTCAACTGTCTAGCTATCACGGTTCATGAGATACAGCCTGGTGACAGACAGACAGACAGACGGACTGCGGAGTCTCAGTAATAGGGTCCCGTTTTTACCTTTTGGGTACGGAACCCTAAAAAACAGTCAAATAAGTGTTACCTCCCGCCAAGACTTGGTAACGGCGTCGAAACAGCGACAGGAGTTAAAATAGTCCATGCCGTCAAAGCCACCGATGACGTAGATGCAGTAGCCTAGGACAGCTGTGCCGTGGTACGCTCGAGGACCTGCAGGGTCTACTTCCTCTACCTGAGGACCAAAACTTTTCACTGTGACCTACCGTATGCATTGAATAGCAGTAATAGAGATCTTTGTGCTGTGGCTCTCTGGGATACCAACGCTTCTATGATTCGGAGGATGTCCAAGGCAGCAGTGTCCTGACCAATTGCCATAAGATGAGTTTTCAGCTTTATTCATCGTGTCCAAATTTGCATCCGTTTAGATTTGATGCAGTAAATTCGCATAGGAACGTCCTCACTGAGAGCATTCACGTGTAATGAGCATTCGACGTCGAATATTCGAGTAGTGCGGACGTTGAGACGAGCGTTCAAAAGCTTACACGCAAGAAAATCGGTGTGGAAGTCGCAACGATTTTTGCGGAAACGGCTCACATTCGAATGTTCACGCAAATAAAACGCTCGAAAGCGAGTAATCAGATAATGAAATCAATGAAAATGTATGTAGGCATATTACTGGACTCTTGTAAAGCAAGGAACAGTTCCATGATCTTAAGTGTTTGTGACCTTCTTGGTCAATCGTATTACAGATATATAGAATCGTATTACACATAGACATTTAACGAGATCGTATTCGAATGCTCCAAGTTCGCAAGGGAATGTTCGTCTCGAACGTTCATAGTTTTGCTGGGCTCGCTGGGAAGCATTTGTTGCTCGCCTACGATTGCTTGTTTACAAATGCTCGCAAAAGAATGCTCCCAGTGAGGACGCTCCTTATTCGTTTGTTTCCTCTCCATGCACTTTGCGGCAGTTTCACAATCAGCATCAAATCAGACAGGCTTTGGTACCTTAATCCAGCGATCCGCTCTTGTGTCATAGGTTTCGATAAAAGCTGTTGGTGAACCACCGCTCCATCCTCCAATTGCGAATAGAACCTGAGTTGAGAAACGGCAGTAAGTTCTTTTAAATTATTATATTCATACAGCGCGTAACATTCGAGATGCAAGGAACACGGTTGCTCCTCGTAACTTTTTATCATTCGAGATGCAAGGAACACGCTACTTGTAAGTTTTATCGATGCTGCTACTACAAGATAACTGTTCATTGTTTGAAGATGCTTGGGGGAGACTCAAGCTCATGGCCTCGATGAACGTCATTGATTGTTATATCTCGAGATTGATAATCAACATCTGCCTAGTCTTTTCCCAATTGTTGTTGAGGTCGGCTTCCAGTCTTACCGGATTCAGCTGAGTACCAGTGTTTTACATGGAGCGACTGCCTATTTGACCTCCACAACCCAGTAACGGGTAACACCATACCCCTTGGCAAGACTGGTGTCAGATCTCAAGCTTCTGACTACCCGTAACGACTGTCAAAGATCTTCAAATGACAGCCGGGACCAACGGCTTAACGTGCTTTCCGAGGCACGGAGGAAACTCGGTATGTTGAAATGGTCACCCATCCACGGACCGACCTCGGCAAGCGTTGCTTAGCCTTGATGATCGACCCGTGCGGCTGTTATTAATTAGCCACGAGCTCCTCCTATATCTAACTAATAAAAACTTGGCACAGAGATAGATTATAGTCTGGAAAAGCACATAGGCTTATTTTTATTACCACGCAAAAGATGTCGCGGGTAAGAGCTAGTTAGTTATAAAATTTAAATGAGAGAATAACATTACTTCGTGTGGGACTCTAGGCCGGGCAATCTCCGGCGTAGCGACTTCACCGTCTCTCTGAGCAATCATCTCCAAGTCGTACAGAAACTTCAAGGTTTCAATAATAATGGGTCGTGAACCTTCGTTACCGGTCACGTATGGATGGTCCTTAACGTTTTCTAAGAAAAACTGAAACAAAAAACACAATTAATGTACCTAAATACATTGTATGTGAAAAAGGGAAGCCTGATTTCTGGTAGCCCACAGAAGCTTTTTTCAGTCGTAAACCACATCCACGGTTTGCTTACAAATACTTCCTTGTTTATAGAACTCTTAGTAAACACCACATATAAATTCGAGCAACGAAATATTCATAAGTAAGAGTTAATATCTGCCAAATACCAGCTTGATGCACTTGAGTCGATTGACAGACGGGCAAAGCTCCAGAGCCTCGAACATCGACGCCGAGTTGCCAGCCTGTTGGTTTTTTATCGGTTACATTTCGGGGAGTGTGCGACGGAACTGCACAATTTGATTACGCCTAGCCCTTTCCATCATCGGACTACAAAACGTACGGCCATGCGCCATCGGTACATGGTGAACATCCCACACATACGCACAAAGCGTTTTACTTTCATTGTGCGCACAGCTAAGGAGTGGAATTCCCTTCCGGAGTCATTTGTTCCCTGATAGCTACAACCTTGGGGTCTTTAAGTCAAGAGTGAATAGGTTACTTCTAGACAAGCGTGCTCCACCGTAGGCCACATCATCGCTTACCATCAGGCGAGGTAGTGGTCAAACGCGAGCCTATCGATAATAAAAAATAAAATAAATTACTTGAGTGTCCAGTAGTCCCAGTCGTATACTCCCCATCAGTTTGACGGTATGCTGCCAACGGCTATCGGGTTCATAGTTGACCCAGCGCAGCACCGCTTCCCAGACCACCTCCTCACTCTTCACGTTCAGTTCGTCTTCCAATATAATAGAGTTGAGTTCCTCGAGAGGCAGGTGGAGGAATTCATCGCTTTGGGTCGCCACAGTCACGAAGTAACGCAGAAGGTAACGTCTACCATCTGCTTCAAGCTTGTAACAAAACACGCGTCTGCAAAAACGCCAAGACCTAATGTTAGTTAGTCAGTTTACTTTAGATAAGTCACTGTAGTATACAAGATTTTTTTTTAAAGTTATAAGTCCCCGACACATTTATCTTGCCAAAACACCCTGATACAAACAGTAAAACGCTCATAACTTTTGAACGGCTGAACAGATTTTATTCAAACACTAGCTGAACCGGCAAACTTTGTTTTGCCATAAAAAGACCAAATATTTATCTACCCTACCTACCCTACCCTACCCTACACTACCCTACCCTACCCTACCCTACCCTACCCTACCCGACCCTACCCGACCCTACACTACCCTACACTACCCTACACTACCCTACCCTACCCGACCCTACACTACTCTACACTACCCTACCCTACAGTACCCTACCCTACCCTACCCTACCCTACCCTAACCTAACCTACCCGACCCTACACTACCCTACACTACCCTACACTACCCTACACTACCCTACCCAACCCTACCCTACCCTACCCTGCCTATAAACCTCACGGAGCCCGAGACCTTTACAACGAATGCAAAACCGTGGTAATCGGTTCGTGCGTTCTGGAGTTATAGCGTCAGGAAAAAACCCGACTTATTTTTATATAGTAGATAGCTAAGAACACTCTATACAAAATTACCCTTCAAACAAAAAAAACTAAATCGAAATCGGTTCATCCGTTTAGGCGCTATGATGCCACAGACAGACACACTGATACACAGATACACAGCAACACACGTGAAACTTATAACACCCCTCTTTTTCCGGTGGGGGTTAAAAATAGCAACAAGCCGGTGCGATGCTGCGTAATCCACTATATAATGCAAGTTTTATCCGCAGTCTCCTACGTTGTAACAGTGATAGTTACACACCAGCTCAGTACAACATTTCTAATTTGACAATGCCAAAAAGAAAAGCATTATAATCAACGTTGAATGTTTTCACTGATGGGACTCAGGCCTCTGTGAGAGAGAGATCGAGGCGCAACCCAACACACAGGTCCAGTGCAGGAAGTCAGATCTCTTCAATTTTGGTTCTAGGACTTATACGTCGCGTCGTGGAATATGCTAGAAAAATATCCATCCAACAAAATCCCACTAACCTCGCAAACATCATAATACCGAGACAGTTCTTCGGATTGAGAGAGCCTCGCAGATGGTCGCAGCAAAGCTGCAGAACGCCGAGGAAGGCGAGGTAGTCAGCGGTCATTAGCAGCTCATGAACGTTGGTGTCTGAGACATCGATCCGGCGCAGGTATGCGTACTCGATCAGTAACAGCAGGATCTCCGAGCGCACGCCTGATATCAGCACGTCGCTTTGTTCGCGAGAGTGCAGTGTTGTAGTAAATAGTGCCCTGTTGAACGTTGAGTAAGGTTCAGTTTGTATTATATTACGTAGCATATCAAAACCAGGAGATATATGCATAGATACTTAAAGGAGATCATATGTTGCATTCCATGTTTCATGCAATACGCTCAAGTATGTACTGTTTCAGGGAGTCATTGCATCAAAGAAGATGTCGGCTGCAAAACTGGTGTTATTTGTGATGGCTTAGTATATTATACATTTTGCAGATTTAGGCAATCAACAGGAAACTAAGCACCTCCTGTGGGGTACGGAACTTAGCTTAAGACGTCATTTGTGACAGGCTAGCAAAGTCATATATAAGGAATGTGTTCAACTGTTCACTCCAGCGCCCCCACTAATGCTCCAGCAGCCAGGGGCAGCCAAAACACTGCGTGGTTATAGCCAGTACGAGTCTGACAGATCCCTACATCCATGCTAAGGTCAAGGAGATCGATGAGAATTTTGACACGGCAGAAAAGGGTTGGATCAGTTTAAGACATCATCTTCCAAAGCCTGACTTTGGTCACAGCTGGGCATAGGTCTCTCTTTTTTGTGCGAATGCCACCCTTATTCAGGGGGTAGTTCCTACTAATATCTCGCTGCCGGACGACCAAAAAAAAAACAAACCAACCAGCCAACTATGAACGAACCAATGAATGTTGAATATTAGTGCTAGCTACTAATATTAAAGAGGGGACAGAGTCGTACAAAAGTATGAGTTTCAAACAGGATTTGTCGCAGGATTGTCTCATCTAACTAGAGGTAGAGAGTGAACAGTGACGTACAGGAAGTATGGGCTGCGGGCAGAGAGGATGGCTCGGTGCACGGGGAAGGCGGCGCCATCGTCCGCACGCACTATGGCGTCGTAGGATTGTCTCATCTAACTAGAGGTAGAGAGTGAACAGTGACGTACAGGAAGTATGGGCTGCAGGCAGAGAGGATGGCGCGGTGCACGGGGAAGGCGGCGCCGCACATTGGTACAAGGGCGGAAAAAAGTCCTTTGTTTCAACCTTGTTTAAAATGTCTACAATTTGGTACACACATACTAGAATGTTAGTAGAAACAAGTCCTAAAATTAATACGGATAAATAATTATACAGTATTTAATTATATGATGCCAAAGTAGGGTGATCGAGAATTTACAAATTTCGTGCAAAAAATATTGTTATTTCAAGTATGAATAGAACCAAAATACTATAATTATCAACTTTAATTTTTAGTTTAGTCATAAGTTTATTGTGTGTATTAATAAAATAGTAAACATAATGTTATAATATAATGAATAATTACTTGCTATTACATTTTTAGTGAAGAAGGTCATTTGGAACCTTTTGTTTTCAATCATGAGATCATAACTAATCTCCGTTATCGACCGATACGTAATAATATACTTTCGGAGATTAATTAGACCCTTTAGATTAAGAATACATTAGTTTTGGCTGCGATAACCTGCGATCTTGGAAATACCAGGTCCTTAACTAATGACGCTCTGTAATTAAGAAAAAGTGCATTATATTAATAAGTGTTTCTAATGAGGGTAATTAACATTTTATCATATCGTGTAAGTATAAATAGCATTGAATGGTAGTTTTAACTTCACTTACAATTATTTTCTCTTACGATAACAGTGTTATTATAGTGATGGATAGCTTTACTATTGTCTATGCCGATTTAGTGGAAATCATAATATCAAGTAATCGTGAGATACATAAATGCCTCGAATATTTAAAACTTATGTATCCACAGCTTACAGAAAGTGTTTGGAATCAAGTTTATGAAAAGTTAAGCCGTAATTTTCTACCCGTATTTACAAAAAAGTGGCAAACTGCAGCGAGAAATAAAAATGCTTTTATGGCAAAAAATGAACAGTGGCTGAAAAATATGTTTACCGTTTTAATTATATGAAATTCATGTGAAAAAAATTGATGAATATTTTCATGTTAATAAAAAAAAAATACGTGTTATATCTTTCTCTTTGTAAACTGGTACATCCATTATATCATTTTAATAAAGTATTATGAAGAAACGCAACGTCTTTTCATTTAAAAATAATATTTTCCGCATGCCCGTACTACCTGCACCACTGTGCGCCGTCGTCCGCGCGCACTATGGCGTCGCAGGATTGTCTCATCTAACTAGAGGTAGAGAGTGAACAGTGACGTACAGGAAGTATGGGCTGCAGGCAGAGAGGATGGCGCTGTGCACGGGGAAGGCGGCGCCGTCGCACAGTGGTGCAGGTAGTACGGGCATGCGGAAAATATTATTTTTAAATGAAAAGACGTTGCGTTTCTTCATAATACTTTATTAAAATGATATAATGGATGTACCAGTTTACAAAGAGAAAGATATAACACGTATTTTTTTTTTATTAACATGAAAATATTCATCAAATTTTTTCACATGAATTTCATATAATTTTTAAATAAATAAATATTAATAAACTAAATATTAAATAGAGAAGACATTGATTGAGAGATGGGTGCTATCCACTAATAAAGCTTTGGCATCATCGTGAATAATAATATAATATAATGCACTTTTTCTTAATTACAGAGCGTCATTAGTTAAGGACCTGGTATTTCCAAGATCGCAGGTTATCGCAGCCAAAACTAATGTATTCTTAATCTATAGGGTCTAATTAATCTCCGAAAGTATATTATTACGTATCGGTCGATAACGGAGATTAGTTATGATCTCATGATTGAAAACAAAAGGTTCCAAATGACCTTCTTCACTAAAAATGTAATAGCAAGTAATTATTCATTATATTATAACATTATGTTTACTATTTTATTAATACACACAATAAACTTATGACTAAACTAAAAATTAAAGTTGATAATTATAGTATTTTGGTTCTATTCATACTTGAAATAACAATATTTTTTGCACGAAATTTGTAAATTCTCGATCACCCTACTTTGGCATCATATAATTAAATACTGTATAATTATTTATCCGTATTAATTTTAGGACTTGTTTCTACTAACATTCTAGTATGTGTGTACCAAATTGTAGACATTTTAAACAAGGTTGAAACAAAGGACTTTTTTCCGCCCTTGTACCAATGTGCGTCGTCCGCGCGCACTATGGCGTCGCATGATTGTCTCATCTAACTAGAGGTAGAGAGTGAACAGTGACGTACAGGAAGTATGGGCTGCAGGCAGAGAAGATGGCGCGGTGCACAGGGAAGGCAGCGCCGTCGTCCGCACGCACTATGGCGTCGTAGGATTGTCTCATCTAACTAGAGGTAGAGAGTGAACAGTGACGTACAGGAAGTATGGGCTGTAGGCAGAGAGGATGGCGCGGTGCACAGGGAAGGCGGCGCCGTCGTCCGCGCGCACTATGGCGTCGCAGTATTGTCTCATCTAACTAGAGGTAGAGAGTGAACAGTGACGTACAGGAAGTATGGGCTGCGGGCAGAGAGGATGGCTCGGTGCACGGGGAAGGCGGCGCCATCGTCCGCACGCACTATGGCGTCGTAGGATTGTCTCATCTAACTAGAGGTAGAGAGTGAACAGTGACGTACAGGAAGTATGGGCTGCAGGCAGAGAGGATGGCGCGGTGCACAGGGAAGGCGGCGCCGTCGTCCGCGCGCACTATGGCGTCGCAGTATTGTCTCATCTAACTAGAGGTAGAGAGTGAACAGTGACGTACAGGAAGTATGGGCTGCAGGCAGAGAGGATGGCGCGGTGCACGGGGAAGGCGGCGCCGTCGTCCGCGCGCACTATGGCGTCGCACAGCAGGCGGCACTCGCGCAGCCGGTGCAGCGCCTGCATCGCCGCCACCGACATGCACCGACCAGTCTCGCGACCCGCCGTCTGAACACCATAAAGAATCAATCAATCTATCTAAAAAGGGGGAGGCAGCAGGGTTTATGAGCAAGCACACTCAGCGCGAAAGGTTTAGCTGAAAATTTACCAAAAAAAAGTTTTCAAATCTCACTATTACTTCGTGTAGTTTTGCCTATTAAATATCATGGTGTGTCAAGACGCACTCGGCCAAATAAAAATGAACGACTCTGTACGTTGAGGGTTCTCTTTAAAAATTAGAAAGTGGGCCTCTGAACAAAGAAAGCTGGATTCTATCTGAAACTTTTCAGATATGCATCAGCTACTCAGCTATCATTTTTTGCCCTCGATAAGCTTGCTCAAAAACCCAGACAGCGGGGAGCTGGCTCGTGAAAGCTGAGAAAGAGAAACAAATCAAGTATCTCGACTTAGCACACGAGGTTGTTGAAATGTGGAATCGACGATTACTGTGCTGATTGTCGTTATGGCCAACGGCCTTATGGCCTAAACCCCTGACGAACATCTTACGAGGCTGTCGTTGCACGGTTGGATCAAAGGCCTGATAAAGAACGTTGCAGGTACTCCTCGATACGGCTCTTATTGTGAAGAGGTCGTCTTTGAAGCCTTAACCATCGGTAGCTTGGATCGATCCTGATGATTTCGTTATAGTGCACCAAGACATACCACGATACAGAAAATGTGAGTAGGCTTTGGTCACAATATTAAAATGAAATGAAGAGTCAAATTATGCACGAGTTTTTCAAGTGGCCCTGGATGGTTAAATACTAAACTATGAGGAATAGTAAAAAACACTCAAAGGAGCCACGAGCCCGATTTTGATGAGAATTAAAACTGCATTCAGGCCCCGTTGAAAAACTCACCATGTATACTATATAGAATGTAGACCGCGGATGTTAGCAAACTGTTTTCTTGATAAAGATTAATTGGCTTTTGGTGAGGTCTTCATTTCTTCTGCTTTGGATAAATGAAAAGATTACCATATAGGATGGTAAGATACATATAGGATGTACGTAAAGAACCTATTGTTTTGGTTATTTTGGCGAGTGCATTCTTATTTTGCGCACAGATACTGTGCTTAGGGATCTCTAGAGCTAGAAAACATTCGGCAATCATTATAAAAGCAGGTGTTGTTGATAGAGAAGCGTTGTTTATCGGGTTTCGAAAAGGAACATCTGTTCAAATTCCCACAGATTCCTCTAATGCCCGCGTTTGCTGCAGCGGTACGTCCTCACATCTGCTAGACTAGTACTTACTGTGTTATTCGGGTCGTTTTCCATTGCAGTGTGACTTTAACACTAAGTCATCATTATTAAATTGTCACACATTAAAAAAATCTTAAGTGTAAAATGGACGTATCGACACAATCGAGATTTGGCTCAATAAATTTATAAAAATAACCGTAAAAAATTGCTCAAAATAGCAGAATCAAGTCATTTGATAAAACATTTTAGGTTAGCAAAAAAATGATATAAGAATGACAATCATGTCACACCTTTTTTTTCCAGATGACATTACTGGACAATAGTATTTTCATTTTCAGCGGTTGTCTTGCTGAAATCAAAAACGTTTATAATGATACTTTTTTAGTAGATAACGGCGTCCGTGGAGTTCGCGAATGAAGGTGTTGGGTGTGAGGTTTTAATTTGAAAGTCTATAACTTTTTAGCTAGAGTCGATGTAAAAAAAAAACAAATGTAATATTTTGTTTTTATTAGGCAAATAATCTCTCACAGTGTCACATTTGTAGCCACGACATAACATTAGCAGAATATTTTACAATAATGATTCAATTAAGGCGGTACCCTGACCAAAAAATCAGCGTGAGATATGAGCATTCCTATTGGCCTAGCGGCACTGGTGGCGCATGAATTACAGTAGAGAATACGCCCAGATTTTAGAATAAAATCTTTATAAAATTGAATTTTGGTCTTTTGAAAATAAAAATACGACAAAAATGTTCGATATAAATTATCTATCCATTACTGTTAGTACAATAAATAATTTATGAACACTTTACGAGGAGATGCATACTATGAATAATTATTTCTCATTTTTTTGGTTTTTTTGGAAGGAGATTAGTGAAACATATACCTCTTTAAAAAAAAAGTATACGACCATTTTAGAATCGATAATATGTAGAAATTTAATGTATTTGTATTAGTTGATATTTCTTTTTAAATAACGAGTAGAAAGCTCCTAAAACAGCACGAAAAACGGCTAGCGCGGAGTTTTGCTCGGGGTACCGCCTTAACATACCTACATCTACATACTCCTAATCTTAAAAATATAAAAAAAAATATTTACAAAACGTTCGTTAGAGCAATACAGGTCGGCACTCAGTTTAACACTCTGAAAGTTCTTTTCAGACCTAAACGACAGTACATCTGTATCAATACTTCATCTTTACTCTATGGTAATGAGGTTCAGTTGAGAGGAGTGGAGGTTTCCTTCGCGTGGATGCCATCAGCCCTCAGTCGTGATAACAGCGACTTGTATACTACAGGAGCGAATGGGAGAACTACGCCACGCTCCTGAATTTCACCTGAAAACAAATGAAAATGTTCAAATATCAGCTATTCTTGGAAAACCAAGGCTTTTGCTAAGTGAGATCGTATAAATGCACACGCAAATGACCAGTGATCGGAACAGGTAGAGCAGGTACCTAAAGTTCAAAGAACAGAGACAAAAAAAGTCGTAACCAAGGAAAAAATCATGCTGTGCAGTCGGAGGATACATATTCGCGGGCTGGCTGACCAAAATCTGGTGCATCCTCCGCCTGCACAGCATGATTTTTTCCTTGTTTACGACTTTTTAGTTCGCTTTTGAAGCAGTCTGGTTTTTTGATTTTTTGAATTAAGTTTTTTTATTTATAACTTTTTAGTTAGTTTTTTTTTCGAATTAGATAAATTTAAACATATAAGTGTTACATATTTTTGAAATCACCTCTTAAAATCCTTTATTTTGATACCCCACACGAAGGGTTAGGAAGAAAAAAAAAATATTGGGCCCCCACTATATGGCACCCAAAATCCGCCATTTTTCTATTGTCCCATTTCAATGTAGCCTATGATACTCGCAGGGTTAAGACGAATCGATTGACGTATAAATCTAAAAAATCGGCCAACGCGTTTGGTCTCTGGAACGCCATATAGGAACAAACATACATACATACATAGACTGATAAACACATTACCCTCCATCGGCAGTCGGGTAAAAAGAGGAGACTTCCTTACGACAAAAAAGTCGAGCATACTCTTTTTTTATTAAATACAGAAATAGGAAATGAATTCGATAGTTGTTTTACTTTATTAATTTTAGTTGTACTTAAGGTTGAACTAGTCGACGGCACGAACTATTTTGTGCGCGGGGTTAAAATGCATGCTATCTTATCCGACAACACGTGTGAAAGAAATAGATGCTGTGATGAGCAGTAAGAAGCTAGTTCGCGTACGACTTAGCACTTTTGCAAATTTGTATCGAAATGGATGATGATTTAGGACGAAAACGAGCGCGCGAAATTTTATAAACAGACCTTTGGGAGTCTAGATATCATGGAAAAACAACTAAATGTATATTTATAAAATAACATTATTTGCATTGTTGATTTACTAATCTATCCCTGTATGGAGGCCGTTTTGCAATTTTCCTTCTTCTTATTTATTTCCCCCCAAAGATGCGTCAAAATTAGTGTTGAAATATGGAACTTTCGACACACATAACTTTCTAATATATTTTTTTTTACATTTTTGTTTCCATACAGGACTAGATAATGATGAGACAAATTGATATAATTTTTTATTTTGAACGTACATCGTCAAACAGTGGAGTAATCGCCAGACAACGATAACATGGAATTTTTTTCGACTAGTGTAACCTTAAGTAATGTTCCCAAACAAGTCGTAAGGAAGTCTCCACTTTTTGTCTCTGTTTTTGAGCTTTAGGTACATTAGCTCTACCTATTTCGATCACTGCTATTTTAATGACACAGGAGCTCGCATAACGAACATTATTGGTACTAATATGCGAGGGAGCACCTTAAGTGCGTAATACATTAAACCAAGTTACCATCATAACCAAAAGTATTTCCTAATACATCGCTTCATGATTAAAAATCCTTTTACTCGACAGTGAATGAATACTGTTGAATTGACAAAATACAAGTAAAATTTCAAAATTTAAAAACCCGGCACATTTATTTTGTGAAATCACCCCGATTCAAACAGTAAAACGCCCATGAATTTTGAACGGCTGAGCCGTTTTGATTCAAACATAGCTAAGAACACTCTCGACAAAATTACCTTTCAAACACTAAATCAAAATCGGTTAATCCGTTTAGGCGCTATGATGCCACAGACAGACACACAGATACACAGCAACACACGTGAAACTTATAACACCCCTCTTTTGCCGGCGGGGGTTAAAAATAGTTTGCGATCAATTCAATTATGCTGCTGGACAGTTTAATTAATCGGTTTTAGCAAGACAGTAACCAGCCCCATCGGCTGGTCAAAGGGACTTTAACTTTTCCCAATTTAATGCAGGCAGTGGTGTCTCATCCCATACAAAGAAACCGTGCCGACGTACTGTATAGATTATTTTATTGGAGGGGGGTTTTCTATTACATTATTTTATTTTAATTATTGTGAATGTGAAGACTATGTGGATCTTTTTTTTTTGTTTTTTTTTTTTTATCTTATAGTTTTTAATCATGGTCTGGCAGTTTGAGTAGTTTATGCGGCCTACTCGAATGTCCTTTCTTTGGTATTGTTCGTCGAATCGTTGAGCTCCTTAAATTGTGAGTTGAGCTGCTCGGTTATTGACAAATGCGTGCACTGACTGAACAGGTCCACTCAATCTGGCTGGTTCTTTCCTCAAAAGACCATTTCAGACATCTGTCTACATGGTCTTCACATAATCTAACCAAGATTTTGTCAGGCCTTTAAAAGAGACGGTGACCTCTGAGATTGTTTCGGCCTTTCTTCTCAGAGTAGTCAGATAGGAAACGCCGACCTCATCTAGTTTTAAAAAATATGATCGACATGTAAAAGAGTTTGTAAAAACCAACTTACAGAAATAAAATCATTTATCATTAATTTATCATGAGTCAAATCTCATCTAATCTTACGTTGGAGAGAGGGGGGGGGGGGGTCTTGGCAAATATCACGCAATTATTTTTCTGATTGAAACAAAAAATAAAAATACTATTTTGGTCCATTTAATCCAGATTGTACATGCTTAAGATTTAATCTTAATCATAACGCTTAAGATTGAATCTTAAGCATGCGTAATACGATCAAGATCATTCACTAATTCGTTCGAAAGAAAATAATTTCATTCATACTTCGACGTTATACATCTACTGACTGTCAAACCACCATAATACAGCAAACTTTTTTTTCTTTTTACAATAACAATCCAACGCGTTTAACGTAAGAAACCCACATTTTGAAAAATCTCACGTGAGATTGGGGGATGGGAGAGGGGGTTGAATAAAATCTCACGACATCTCATCAGGGGGGGAGGGAGGGACAGAAAATTTTAAAAAACACCTCACGTAGTTTATGGACGCTTCCTAATCAGATGAAAAACGCTAGTTACATCGGCACGGTTTCATTGTATGGGATGAGGCATCTGTATGCTAGTATTATATTATCTGTGATGCAGGTTTATTTATTTTTATCTTTAGATTCTTACCGTCCAGCACCATCTTGGCGGCGATGCCGGTGGGCAGCCCCACGGTCCAGGCCATGGCGGTGTGCGCGCTGGGGTCGCCGCGCACGGTCATGGTGACCTCGCGGCGCTCTCGCTTGCCGTCACTCCACGTCACCCCGAGCTCGTGGCGGAGTACCACCAGGTCTGTTTCGTCTTTTTCTGTAATTTATGGTTGATGGGTATTAGAATTGACAAAATGGAGTCGCTGTTGTTAGGGCACATGTTGTTGAGGAATGCTTTAGAATGCTTTCGATTCTGCGGATTATCTGCGGATTACGATAGACTAATAGAAGTACTGCGAGTTTGTTATATTTTTACCATCATTTTTAGGGTTCCGTACCTTGAAAGGAAAAAACGGAATACGGAATTATAGGATCACTTTTTTGTCCGTCCGTCTGTATGTCTGTGAAGACCCTTTTTCTCAGGAACGCGTGGAGGTATCAAGCTGAAATTTATATCAAATACTCAAGTCTACTGTTCCTTAAAGCTGTGAAAAAATAAAACTTCTAAGCCAACGAAATCAAAAGATACAGCCGTTTATGCCGCAAATTTACGCAAATGTTCGAAACTCGCAAGAGAATAAGAATCTACAGGAACTACCCGTGAACTCAGAATCTTGAAATTTGGTACGACGCCTTAAAGCACAGATAAAGGAATAATTGCGAAAACCGTAAATTTTTAGTTACATCATATAATAAAAATAATTTTAAACTTACTACCCCTCTCCTCATGAACGCGTAGAGGTATTAAATTGAAATTCATATCAAATACTCAAGTCTATAATACCTTTAAGCTGAGGTTTGTACGGAACCCTCGGTGCGCGAGTACGACTTGCCCTTGGCCGGATTTTTATTAAAAAGAACTATTGCACGATAATTGATAATGATTACAAGAGAATGATGTCGTAGAGTATAAGTACTACATAGATCATAAGCCACATTGTCACTAAGATCCTAGTATATAAGTACTAACGTAGGTCATAAGATAAATTGTCACTAACATCTTAGTATGTAAGCACTAACATAGGTTATAAGATTTTATATTGTTACTAACACCCTTTAAGTGTTTTATTTTTATTTTGTCAGTGGACCTTTGTTGTCTGAAATAAATAAATTATTATTATTATTTAAAAAGGGCAAAGTGTACGACCAATCACATGGCGAGATGAAAGACGCGATGTGGATTTCTGTCTATGTGGTTGGTCGATTGTGCATACTCTTTGCCCTTTGACTTGCCGAATTCATTACGCAATAAGGCTGCTGGTTTCTGAATCGAGAATTTCAAGTTGAGAAAATCTAAATTAAAAATCTCAATTCATGAACCGCGTGTCGCTTTGAACTTACGTAATTGTAAACGCTTGCTCAGATAATGGCTGACAGTGTCGAGAGGTGTCCCGCACTTGACGATCTCCACGTCGTCCAGTAGCCCCAGGGACTCTAAGGACTGCGCCCCCGCAGGCCCGATGCGCTCTGCTAACCTGGTCCTGAGGTTCTCGAAGAAGATCGACGAGTCCATCAGACCAAGGAGTTCACAGGCGAATTGACGCTGCACAAAGAAAATTGAGAGTAAGAACATTGTTTAGTAATTGATTGATATAAACTCATGTACACATTTTGATAAGTTGCATATTCCGTTCCTTATTTTGTTTCTTTTTTACCCGACTGCAAAGAAAGGGGTAGTCGCGCCTATCTTGTGTGTTTGTTTGTATGTATGTAATATTCTTTATCACCTCATATATTTCAAACTGCTAGACGGATTTATATAATTAGGACATCGTTAGCTACGTCTTGACCGTACAAGTGTTCTTAGATAGGTACAAGTTCACAAAAAAACAAACAATTTGGGCGCCATATTGTGCGAGTCCCAATTTCTTTTTTCTTCCAAGCCTATCGAGTGGGGTATCTAAATGAAGGGTTTTAAGAGGTGATTATAGAAATATATACCGCTTATATGTTTACGTTGTAAATAAAAAACTTAATTTAAAAATCAGGGGGCCAGGCAGTTCGCGAATATGTATTCTCCGACTGCACGGCATGTTTTTTTCTTGTTTACAGCTTTTTAGGTCACTTCTTAAGCAATCGGCTTTTTGATTTTTAAATAAAGGCGGTACCCCCGAGCAAAACGCCGCGCAAGCCGTTTTTTGTGCTGTTTTAAGGAGCTATCTACTCGTTATTCAAAAATAAATATAAAAATACATTAAATTTCTACATAATATTGATTCTAAAATGGTAGATTTAGTTTTTTTTTAATGTTGTTTAAATTTCACTAATCTCCTTTAAAAAAAAAACACAAAAATGAGAAATAATTATTGATAGCATGCATCTCCTCGTAAAGTATTCATTAATTTTTTTTTGTACTAATACTAATGGATAGACAATTTAATAACGAACATTTTGGTAGTTTTTTTTTTTGAAAATTCCTAAATTCGATTTTATAAAGATTTTATTCTAAAATCTGGGCGTATTCACTACTGTAATTCATGCACCACCAGTGCCGCTAGACCAATAGGAATGCTCATATCGCATGCCGATTTTTTGGTCAGGGTACCGTCTTAACTTTTAACATTTGGAAATCCTCATGGATGCATGTCCTTTACCCTGGTGAGGGCGAAGGGGTCCGTCATACTCTTACTGACTAAAACCACAAGATCTTCTGCGGATACCTTTGACTGAGCCACTGGAGTACTTTCGCATTTCGTCCAGGTCCCCATTTCCCCTACTTATTAGAAATCAGTAAACATAAAAGCTTTTATTGGGAGGGATAAAAAAATGTGCCGTGTCATACCCATGTGATCTTAGGTCCATCAGGGTGCAAGGACGTATGAGGGTTGGGGTCCACGAGGCCAAACAGCTGCACCGCTATCATATTTTCGGCGAAACCTATTTGAAAGATAAAATATAAAATTTAATAAATTATTATAATAATTAATTATATTGTATGTGGAGGTTAATACGCCGTATGAGGATTCTCCCTCTTGAGGTTGCGGGCATTTCAAAAATGTCTGTGTAAAAGTATTTTTAAACATCCATGTCGTTCTGGCGGAGTATGCAAAGGAAGCGAAAAAATATCGGGCCGTTAATTTTTTTAAAGCAAAAGTATCAGTCATACGAAAAGACTATGTTGCACAAATAATGTCGAATAAATAGTTTTTTTTTTCAAACCTTTTGACGTAGCCGTTACTAAGGAGTATGCTTTAGAAAGTAACCGTTTTACGGCATTAAAGCGGAGTAAAGGCCTTAAGTGTCTGTCAAAAACGCCTCGTGTTAGTGGTCAACTTAACATCCTTGACATTTTTTTTATTTGTGATACACACGGCCATCCCACCACAATATATATGATTTCTAGGGTTCCGTAGTCAATAAGGAATCCTTATAGTTTCGCCATATCCGTCTGAATGTCTGTCCGCCACTAAGCTCAGAGACTCTTAGTACTAGAAATCTATACGTTGGTCTAAATATACATATTAATCAATCCGAAAAAGTGGTAAAATAAAATATTTTTACGGTTCCACCTGTACACACCTACACGTAAAGTGGGGATGTTTATTTTTCTCGTCTATCCCATGGTGTGGGGTATTGTTGGATAGGCCATTCAAAAATATTACGTGTCTGTGAAAACCATTTCTTGACTCAGGGATCCGTTTGCGAATTTATAATTTGTTTGCTTTTGGATACGTGAAAAAATTCACGGTAGTAGTATATACAATAACGAAATTTAAAGGAAAACTATCACAGCTAAGTAGGTAAACAAGTTTACGAGTAATAGTCGAGCAACTTATGAAATGTACTTGGAAAAGTTAAAAAAAATCTTTTCGTTATAACAATGTTCGGTGCTTTCATTATTTTATTATGAACTTTTAGTATTTTTAACTTATTATGTTGGTGAATGTAGCTGTTTGTACGGAACCCTCGGTGCGCGGGTCAGACTCGCATTGGCCGGTTTTTTTGTTATATATTTGAATAGCTGACCCCCGCGGCTTCGCTCCCGTCAAAATTATAGCGTATGTTACTCGGGAATAATGTAGCTTTCCATAGGTAAAGAATTTTTAAAATCTGTCCAGCCATTTCAGAGATTAGCCGGCACAAACAGAGAGACAAAAATTGTAAAAAAAAAAATTTGGTGTATGTACCGTTTAAATATTCATATACATGTAGTAAAAAACGGTTATTTCAATTTTACAAACAATCACTCCAATTTTATTATATGTATATATAGATTATTGTGTAATATTACGTATGTTTGTTAACGTGGAGGGAGGCCTAACTCCAAACATACCTTTGTATCTGATGGTTCCTCTGAACATGGTGTGCGCATCTTCGATGCCGTACAGCTTGGAGTACATGGTGCTGTCTCTGTTGGGGAAGCCCTCGAAAGCGAAGCCGGGCAGGAAGTTCAGGTCGCGGGCTACTGACATCAGCTCTCCTCCACTCAATACTTCTACGATCTGGGAACAAATGTGACGGCTTAATTTTTCTTTTCTACCTTAAACAATGACCTATATTTTTATGGGGGTAATGTGTTTATCAGTCTATGTATGTTTGATGATTCTTACGTCAATCGATTTGTCTTAACCCTGCGTGTGTCACTGGCTACATTAAAATTGGAAAATAGGAAAATGGCGGATTTTGGGCGCCATATTGTGGGGGACCAAATATTTTTTTTTTGGAACCCATCGTATGGGGTATCAAAATAAAGGATTTTGAGACGTGATTTGAAAAATATATAACACTCATACGATCAAATATACCTAACTCAAAAAAAAAAAACAAAAAAAAAAATGCCTGCTTAAAAAGCGAACTAAAAAGACGTAAACAAGAAGATAATCATGCTGTGCAGTCGGAGGATACATCTTTTTTTGGTTAGCCAACTCGCCAATATGTATGTATCCTGACGGGTTTTTAGATTTTTTGCATTATTTCTTTTTTGTTACCCTATCTCCTACTGTATCTTCCATATTTCCTTTGTAACTGATTATTTTTTTACATGCACGTAAACTAAAGCATATTTACGAAAACAACATTTCAATTTTTTTGTGAGGCTAGTGATTTAGGCCGGGTTTCTCAACGCTAAATTATCGCAAAATTAATGTGACAAATTGTTGGCAGCCACAGCCAATCACAGCAGATCACCGGCGATTATTCGTCGATTACGTTAACAGCCCGATAATCGAGTGTTGAGAAACCGGGGGTAACTAAGCCCCCTATAGTATTCTTGTTATTAAGTATATAGCTCATTGAGGCGAATTATATTACCTGTCCTTTGCTCAGATACTTGGCAGCAGATATGGTGTTTAGTAGAACTCCTCGAGGGTTCCATGAGAACTTGTACCTAAGAGCGTTGTCACTGAACTCTGGTGCTGGTAAACCTGAAAAGAAAAGGAAAGTTAGATGTTTCAAGTAATTTTAATTTAGTTTCATCGCTTGTATTCAAAGCTTGCAAGATAAATTTGAGCCAGTTCCCACCGGTGTTCAACAGAGCTGAAATATTGCAATCTATACCAATATAATAAAGAGGGAAGATTTTTTTGTTTGTTTGTACCGAATAGGCTCCGAAAGTACTGGACCGATTTAAAAAAATCTTTCACCTATGGAAAGCTACATTATTCCCAAGTAACATAGGCTATAAATTATTTTAAAAAAAATTAGAGATCCATATGAAAATTGCAATAATGTAACCCAAAGTAGCAAAATTTTGCCTATAACATTCATTAATTGGCGTGAGCTGGGAAAACTATTGTTGATACATATAAAATATGTACTACATAATTAAAGTAGTCATTATTAACTACATAAAAGTCTAAGAGACCATATATCTCACTATCATAGGTAAGTTACAATAGCAGCTTTTATGTTCTAAAATTGAATTAGATCGCTGTGATTCAAACAAAAGTTGGTTACATTCGTATTGTAGTATTTTCAACATAACTGTACTTTGTCTTTATGCGAAACTGTCCATATGAGAATCTGTCCTTCTGCTTATCTGTCTTTATGAGAATCTGTCCTTATTGCAAACAAAGGTTAATTCTTATTCAAATAAATAGTTTAGCAAATTGGTAGGTTTGTGTAGGTAGGTTGGTAGGTAAGGTGGGTGGGTAGGTAGGTAGTTTTTATATAAGATCTTGTAAAATGAAAGGGTTACCTCCGCAGTATGAAACAAATGAGTCGATTCTTCCTCCATGGTTCTGGATGTCGTGAATACATTCGAGTGCGAGCAAGTGGTCGATACCGGGGTCCAAGCCAACCTCGTTTAGGAATGTGATACCAGCATCCTTTGCACTAAACATAAATATAAAAGTTAAAATTAGAAAACTCCTCGACCAGGCATGGGATTACTAAGTTCCAAGGGCGGATTTAAGGGGGGGGGGGGGGCTCAGGGGCATGCCCCCCCCCCCCCAGACGGTATTTTGTGTACTGTGGAGATTTCATCACAGCACATACTTAGAAGCAAATCAAATTATCAGAGTTATTAAAACATATGAATTATAAATATTACAGAATGAACATGAGTGAAGCTCTTGTCTTTCATAAACCTTTCTATACGTACTTGAACTTGTAGAAATAAACTTGAAGTATGATACTGCAACTTTACTTCTAACAGTTATTGTTATTTTTTTTGCCCATCCGCCCCTTGTGCCCCTCCCAGAAAAAAATCCTGGATCCACCCTTGCAGTAAGTTCCAATATAGATTTTATTAAAACCCAGCCAAGAAGTAAATGAAGCTCTTGATCTAAGGCAAGATGAAGCATCATAAGATAGTGTTTTTCCGTATTTTCTTCTCATCTAGACAAACTAAGGTGAGTAGGAACTAAGAAGAGTAATAGAATAGAACTAGTAGATTTAGTAGTCAGCGTTTTGTAGCTTTGAGAAATAAAAAATGTACTGAGAAACTTTTTTTTTTGTTAGCGTCGCGCTTGACCACTATCTCACCTGATGGTAAGCGATGATGTGGTCGACGGTGTAGTACGCTTGCCCAGAGGTAACCTATTCACTCTTGAATTATGGAGATTGTAGCTATCGGGAAACACAGACTCCGGCAGGTAATTTCACACCTTAACTGTACGCATAATGAACTTACGCTTGATGCAGCTCCTGTACTTCAGGCCTCACATAAGAAGCGGTGACCATATGGGCTCCAGTATTGAGACAGGCCTTCGCCACATCTCCATGCAGGTCGTAAGGCAGTAGTGAGACTACCACTCGAGCCCTGGAGGTCAACGACTGGAGGAGTGACTTGTCTTTAGCGTCCAAGTACTCTGAAGATATTCCGTAGCGCTCGGCTAGAGCGTCTGCTTCTTCTTTTACTGCTGATGCTGCAAATAGAAATGGGTTTGTAGGGTTTGGGGGTAAATTTGAAAGAGAGTTACCGCGGCCCTGGCACAAGCAACTGTAGGAAGGAACACTGGTGGGTTTAGTCAGTAAAAGCCTGAAACGCCCTCCCGCTTCACCCAGAGCTTCTTAAGCCAGGTTCACATAGCTGTGTCCTGTCTTGGTGCGTTACGTCGACCCATTTGATTGGCTACAAAACTCGAATATATCGTATGTTTGAGCAGATTGTTGTGTCTGTAGCTTTAGACGAATACCAACTAACTCGTTTGGTAATTAGTTCATCAGTCTCATTTTACAACCTTCATTCTTTATTGTACACCAAAACAATATTCAATACAATGTGATAATTAAGTACATGTACAAAGGCGATCTTAACTCAATGTTGAGTGTTTGTCTTACAGCAAACCCTAGAGAGTGACAGAAAAAGATGACAAAAGAGGGTAGGATCCAGTGTACAATTTTGAAATAACGTATAATCATAAAAATAAATATATATATCTACTAACATAGCGTTAAAAGGAAATGCTCTTTAATTTTCCTCTTGAAAACATCGAGAGAAGGGCTATCGCGTAGGGAGTGTGGGAGAGAATTCCAGAGGTGCACTGCAGTTACAGAGAAGGAGCCATCATAACGGCTAGAAGTGTGACGCGGGGTACGAAGTAGAAGCGAAGTGGCCGTGCGACAAGGTTTACAAATAGAGATGTATTGTAGAAAATTTTAATAAAAATAATACATTGGCTGATTAGATCGATAGATCTTATCATACCAGAAAGGGCAAATCACGTTGTGTCGTTGAATATTCTTGCCGATGGCCATAAGACAAGATACGAGCAGATTCTAAAATAAATTCAGCTCCTACATGACAGTTATTTTTTTTTATCTGTTGGCTCGCGTTTGACCACTATCTCGCCTGATGGTTAGCGATGATGTGGTTGACGGTGAAACACTCACTCACTCTTGACTTAAATACCCCAAGGCTATTAGGATACAAAGACTCCGACAGGGAATTCCACTCCTTAGCTGTTCTCACAATGAAAGTATTCGCAAAACGCTTTGTACGTATGGGTGGGATGGCATGGCCGTACGTCTTGTTGTACGATGATGGAAAGGGCTAGGTGGAATCAAATTGTGCAGTTCCATCGCACACTCCCGAATTGTAACCGACAGAAAACCGACAGGCTGGCAACTATAATAATATATTCTAACTAGAATAGTAACTGCAGTGGGAACATTAAAAGAGGAATGATGAGAATAACGTACTCATAACACTTTTCCGTACAAACCTATGGTGATAGAAATATTCTTGTCTCTAGCCAAGTATTCCACCACAGGGGCTGACACTAGTCCGCTGCCGAGGATCAGGATGGGAGTCTGTTGGTCACTGCCTTCCACCTTGTGACGGGAACGACTGGAAAAATGAAAGTAGATTAAATTAAATGCAGTAAAATACTCCCACAATTTTGTTAGATATGCTATTCACTCTTTTCTTCTCTTTTTTATTTTTCGTTTACGTTAGTCAGATAGCGCAGTGAGATTCGTCAAAAAAAACTTTAACACCCCTAACCCTATCTGTGCGGGAATTTTAAAAATGTATTATGTAAATGTTGATTATTAACTTTATCCCCAAGGAATTCGATTTCTCATACAAACTAATTTTGACCCTTTTCACCTCCTTAAAGGTTGAATTATTTATTTATTTATCGATAGGCTCGCGTTTGACCATTATATCTCGCCTGATGGTAAGCTGCAAAATCACGCCTTAGTGCTCCCCTAGAACCCTACGTCAAAAACGAAACCCTGTCCTGTAAGATCTTTGCTTGAGCTAGTTTCGAAAAACTTATAATGACAATCTTTATTGTTGCCTATTTGTGCCAAGTTTCAAATTTATTAACCCAAGACAAAATATTCTTCAAAAACACTTTAACACCCCTGTAGCTGGTGGTAGGTATGTTCAAAACGATAACGCACTTTTGACTTGAAAGCAAATTTTATTTTCCAAAATATTTCGTGGCACATTCGTCGGGTGTTAGGCCTAGACTGTTCATGTAGCAAAACTACCCTTTTTATTACAATAAAAATCTTAATCTACCTTAAATTATAAATAAGTACCCTAAAGTTTGACAGATAATATATATGAGCCGCGCGTCGCTAACAACCCCCTAAATCATATTTTGGGAGTCGATAAGTAAAACTAATAATGAAAACCTTTATTGTTCACTTAGGATGGGTATTTATGTAAATTTTCAAATTTATTAACCAAAGAAATAATATTAAAAAAAAAAAATTAACACCCCCTAAATCATCTTTTGGGGGTCGTTACGAAAATCTAATAATGAAAACCTTAATTGTTTATTTAGGATGGTACTTATGTCATCTTTCAAATCTATTAACCCAAGAAATTATATCTACAAAAAAAAAATTACACTCCCTAAATCATCTATTGGGGGTAGTTTCAAAAAACTAATAATGAAAAACTATCAATGGCGAAGGATTTTTCAAATTCTAGCTACATTACTCGTAGTTCTATTTCCAGAGATTTATCTTGTATAAGTATACGAGTATTATTTATTTATTTTTATATGCTTTATTGTAGGAATTCTCAAAATTCACGATCAATCTTTTTAAAACTCTTTTATTAGCTTGGTATGTATGTATCTATGTAAAGGAATCTTTGAACGTGATTTTCACCGCCTTTGAAACGTTGGATTTATTTGAAACTGCATACTTATCAAGGACCGATGACGATGCAATAATTAAAATAGTTTTTCCCATTATCCTTACCAGGATCTTCAAGATAAGCGATTGAAGATAAAAAATAAATAATAGTTAAAAAAAAATGGAAAACCAAACTAAAAAGTTGAAAATAATTTTCAATAAATTTAAATTAAGAATAATGTGAATAACAAAACAAAAGTATTTTATTGCAAAAAAGCGTGGGGTGCTTTTCAATATATTTTCAAAATGACTCTACTTTTACCAATATCAGTCAATAAAATATTATAACAATTAACATCAAGCACGCCACGCTTTTTTCAATTTTTTTTTTTTGTTTATCACACTATTCTTAATTTAAATTGGTTGAAAATTATTTTCAACTTTTTAGTTTAGTTTTCTATTAAAGCGTTTTTTCTTAGTTTTTTTTAAACTATTATTTTGATTATAATATTAAGTTTTTTCTGCCGTAATAAAGTAATTCACTTACGTGTTAGCCATTCTGAGTTCGTTGATGTATTCGAACGGAGGCGTCAATCTGCCGTTGCTTGTTATGATAGCCTGAAAGATTAATAAAGATATAAATAAAGTAAATAGAGCAAGTCGTGTCGGTGCCGACGTCATAATACTAAACGACTACAGTGCTCGCCAAACCGTCCTGAAGTTGGCTTTCCGATGCGCGTGGCACGAAACGGTGCTGTTTTTGTATGAGATTACCTACTGCGCAGTCATTGTAACCATCTTCAGGGCGGCCAAGAAGTTTGGCGAGAACTATACCCATTGTTATTAGATATGGAAAGCAAAGATTTTCTGTTACCAAATCCGTCTTGATTTTGATGCGATCTCTGCTGTATAGCGAAGGATAAAATTTTACTTACAAAGTCGGTAATTTATATTGATATCAGTTTAAATAAAAGCGACTACTTTCGCCTGAGACATTCGTGTATTTGCCTTATCTTTGTTAGTCCATTGATAATGAAGACAACCAATCACTTTTGCGCATTTCTGCGAATCATATTAGAGAACTAGCTGTGCAAGCGGCTTCGCTCCCGGTCCAGTCAACTGCCTACCTACCTACTACCCTACCTAAGCTACCTATTACCTACTTATTTTTTTTTTCTAGAGTAATTCTTCCGCGGAGAATCAGAATAATTTTTTTTTTTTTAATTTTTCGGTGTTTCGTTTCTTCGTTTTTTGACACCAACTGCCGAAATTGAATTTATTTTTCACTTTGTAGTGTTTTTATTTGGAAGTCGGTTGTATTTATTGTAAAAAGTTTTTTTTTTTTTATTTAAATAAGGGTGTAATAATTTCGATGTACAAAACTATTTTTCTATAGATTTATTACATGTTATTACATGTTGTTGATATAATAATATACTGAGTAGTTACAGACATAAAAAGGTATTCCACGTTTCAACTTACCCCTTGGACTACAGGCGAGAATTCGTGTTCCTCCAGGGGCTTAGTAGCATCAGACTTCATAATATCCTCTGAATACGGGTACAGCAAATCTCCGAAGAAGTCAGTGGACTCTCTCGGCAGCTGTGTTGGCATATTGTCAATGGAACACACTAGAACTCCTGGCCCCTTGAAACTGAAGACAAAATTGAATGATGTTAGCACGCTCCCGTATGGTCTAGTGGCTAGGATACCTGGCTTTCACCCAGGAGGCTCGGGTTCGATTCCCGGTACGGGAAATTCTTTTTTTATTATTTATTATTGTTTTAATGTTACACCATAGTGTTCGTCTTCGTTTTATCATGTTTTGATGCCTATTTAATGAACTATTTTAATTTTGATTAGTAAAGTACAGATAACGTAAACTTTTTGGTGAATAACAATAGAAATCTAAATCCTAGCAAATATGTCCGTATAAGAGGTTAGTACTGAATTAGTAATAATTAAATTTTAATAATTACATAGATAATCATTCAGTAAAATTTTTAACCCCTGCCGGAAAAAGAGGGGTGTTATACGTTTGACGTGTGTTGCTGTGTATCTGTGTGTCCGTCTGTGGCATCATAGCTCCTAAACGGATGAACCGATTTTGATTTAGTTTTTTTTGTTTGAAAGGTGATTTTGTCGAGAGTGTTCTTAGCTACGTTTGAATAAAGTCGTTTTACTGTTTGAATCGGGGTGTTTTCGCAAGATAAATGTGTCGGGGTTTTTTTTTAATTTTACTTGTTTCCGAATCGGTACGTTTCTTGTTTGTGAATGCCAGGCGTTTTCCAACACAAAGTATTTTTTTCCTTTATAGTACTACTTGTTTGGACTTGAATGAAGGTTGAATATACAATGGTCATACCTCTTCGTATCCTTGTTTCGATCAGCATCGTAGAGACAGAAGGGCGTGTCGATGGTGGTGCACTCGTTCATGAACTCAATAGAGCCACCCGGATCCGCTGATATGTCGCAGATAGCCAGCATTCTGTAAACAATCAAACCATAATAGTACATTTCCTGTCGAGAATAAAAAGTCGAGATTTTAACACGAGTGATGTAGCCAAGGCGAACGTCGAAAGCTACATGCGAGTTTAAAAAAAAAGCGAGACACTAACGATTCTTTTTCCACTACCTGATGAGCTTACTTAATTAAAAGCAAATAAGTTCCAACAACAATTTATTAGAAACGTTCAGACTAAAACCACAGACTATATGCACACAAACAACGCGCATTTTTTCGAGAGGTAACAGGTTCAGTATCATTCTGCCAGTTACATAATGATCCATCCAAATTCATTTAGTAACTGTTATTATGTAATTTTGTTTTTTTTTATCTTCTCTTCTATCATATTTCGAAACGAATTTCTTAGGCAATGTGTTACATAATAGACAACTTCAGAAGCATTACACAATAATTCAGAAACCGTTATCTCCACATAAATATAATATGCACATGTATGAACTATATACGAGTAATCAACAAAAGTCACCTGTTTACATCATAATAATCACTTTATAATCGCACGTATCCTACTATCGTGTTTCGTATGGTTGACGACAGTTTTCATGACAGCACAAAAAAATAACAATATATTCAATTCACACGATTTATTATCATAATCATAATCCTGCAAATCAAATAGTAAACGCCCACTAGTTTCACACCCGCGCGATTCGAAATTCGGTATTTTTTTGTACTTTCCTTATTATTAAATGACTTTAAAAACAAAACCTCAGATTAAAATGTAGATACCTAGTTAAATTGCCTGTGAGATGCTGACAATTTCATTAAAATACGCCTGGCGGTTTTGGTACCATTGTCGTTTTTTGTCCGTGTTAGACATAAATTTACAAATTAATTACACACAATTATAGGAATAAAACTCAAAATTTTCTTACACCAAATTATTATGAAAACGGTCTTATATAATATATTTATTTTCTAAAAAATTACGACGTTTAGACGTGATTCTCATTTTAAAATCAGCTACTGAGAGGAATCTGCGTCTTAATAGTATTCACGTAGCATGGAGCATGTTCATAGAGCGTAGCATGATCGTAGCGCGTGTAGCACGTAGCTGTTTGTAGAACGTAGTAAGTAGCATACTCGTAGCATGTAGCAGGCTCGTAGTAAGCTCGTAGCATGTTCATAGAATGTACCATGCGTGTAGCACGTAGCAAGCTCGTAGCATAAAGAATGCTCGTAGCAAAAAGAATGCTCGTAGCAATAAAAACTAGTAGTAAGAACGCAGCAAATTACGTAGCATGTAACAGTCTCGTAGCATGCTCGTAGCGGGTACGCCGTAGCATTCGCTTAGAACGTCGCCTTTAAATCTAATGTTTTTACCTGTGCGGTAACGCCGGCGCTCCAACACTCTTCGGCAACCACGGAGTGTGTGAGGGCAGTAACAAATGCTTCGCGTCTGGTATGGTCAGCAACTTGGGGCTGCCCACTGCCCAGTAGATGCAGTTGACTAGAACCGATGTGTACGGCGCTATCTGTTAGGAACAAATATTTTTAATATCAAATTCAAACAATTGCCCGAAGATTTATTTTGTACAAAAACTCTCCTATCTCTAGCCTGAACCTAATTTTACGTCATGTTCTGTTTCCCATGGGAGAAATAACAAATTATTAAGATAACGTTTTTTCCAAGTTTGACCCAGTTGTATGCACATGGGTCTGGTCAGTGGTCTCATCTAAATTCTGCAAAATTTAGACGAGACCACGTGCATACAACTGGGTCAAATATGGAAAAAACGTTATCTTAATAATTTAAGCGTTATGATACCTACTATTCACGTATAATATACGTAGATAATAAATAAAACAACAGAACAAATATACATAGTTAAGTAGGAGAGTGACCAAACGTTCATGTTGACCGATTAATTTGCAATCACTTGTTTTGTTATCCCCGTTCCTTTGATTAGATAAGTTTACAAAAAACATTTTCTTTGACTCAATTTATTAATTACAACCTTAATAAGAAGATAATAGTTGATATGAGATAAAATTATAGCATTATCATTTAAATGTGCTACACACTTCTTGCCAACAAAACTTTATTATTTTGCGCTGTGGTTGTTTTGCGTTTTTATTTATCCAACAAACGTGTCAACTAGGTAATCATTCGATCTAGATTAGCTAAAGTACTCCCTACCGATACGTGTACTATAATTTAGATTATTTTATATGCTGTAATAGCTTTAAGGCAATAAAAAATTGGCATAACAATATACTTAAGACAACGACCTTGATGGAACAAAACGCGCACGTTTATCACAACCGCGCGACCCAAATTTCAGTATATATTGTACTTTCCTTATTATTCTAGGACTTTAAAAAAAGAGTCTCAGATCAAAAGGTAGATAATTAAATTGTCTTTTTAAAATACGCCTGGCAGTTTTGTTGCGATTGTCGTTTTCTTGTCCGTGTTAGACAAAACCAGACAAAACTTTACAAATTAATGACACTATGTTATACGAATAAAACTCAAAATGTTCTTTGATCAAATTATTAAGAAAATGGTCTTATGTAACATATATTTTTTCAAAAAAAAATCAAGACAAGCCGTTTAGACGTGATTCTCATTTTAAAATCAGCTATTGAGGGGTAACAGCGCCTTAAAAATTATATAAGATATGGATACCTTCTGCGCGAATGTAGAAATATATCTTTCAGGATGCTCATCATATTCCTGAGCATCATAACCTCCACCATTTTTCCTTTCCAAATGATGTCTCCTGCGCACCTCACAACCGTAGATTTTGTTTGGACCTGAGAAGTACAAATCATGTCACAAAGGTTTTCAAATCAAAAATGGAATATAGAATACCTACGGTAGTATTGATAAGCAGGAGACTTACTTCCATGTTCAGCTACTTTCTTCAACATTTCTGGTGGAACATATTCGTGAGGCAATTCCTGGAAGATTTCTTGACTTCCCTAGAATCAAACAACACGTTATATTGGGTGTTATCTTTACGTGACAGCTTCTTTAGTTTGCAGACAGCTCAACAACCAGCACACGCATAGATAGATCATTATTATATAGTAACTAACTATCTGCTGCCCGTAGTTGCTGCGTAGCATTAGTACTTCATAGCTTATTTTTTTTTTTTATCGCGCAAAAATATTGTAGGCGTGTGACTTGAGTAATTGTTAGTTCCACTCCCTGTTCTTCCTGTCTTTCCACTCCCTAAGTGATGATTTCCGAAATAAAAACTGTCCTATGTCCTTCCCCGTCTCAAACTATCTCCATACCAAGTTTCATCTAAACCAGTTGAACAGTTTAAGCGTAAAAAGGTTACATACAGACAGACAGAGTTATTTCCGCATTTATAATAATATTAGTTTAGAAGTATAGATTCGGTGGACACAATTGTGATAGATCTAGATCTTATTCCAGTCATAGACTTTGAAAATATAATAATCTCACCTGAGAAACGTTTCCAGATCCAGTGAACACGAAGGTGAGAGGTCCCAGAGATTTGGGCATCATACCCAGAGCTACTTCGTACCCCGCGTCCCTGATGGCTTGGCGCGCCATGCTTGAGTTGCGGTAGTTGTGGGAAGGTCCTATGTGCTGGAAAGGAAAATTTCATTAGTCAAAATAATAATAGGTCATACGCCAAACTACAAATATGTAAGTAAGCGGAAATCCTTAAAGTAAGCGTAAGTAAGCACAGGACCGGTCAATGTGGCAACTGTTAGGGCAGGCCTATGTCCAGCAGTGGAAGTTTTACGGCTGAAGTGATGATGATGAAGTAAATAAGTATTCTTCCAACGAGAACAGTGGTGGCCCAGTGTCAATTTTGTTTTCTTCGTCGGGTACCAAAGTGTAGGATTTTAAGAGGTGGTTACAAAAATATATTTCTTTGTCTTTGTCTTATTCGAATAAAACAAGATAATTAAAAAGTTGTAAATAAAAAAAGTTAAATCAAATACACCAGATTTTGGTCAACCAGCCCGCGAATATGTATCCTCCGACTACACAGCATGATTTTGTCTTGTTTACAGCATATTAGTTCGCTTCTTAAGCAGTCGGGTTTTAGATTTTTAAATTACCTTTTTTATTATCTCTATAAAAACTTTGCTTTTTTATTTAACCTACATGAAAAGGTACCTTTTTGTAATCAGTTCTTGAAGGCTTATTATTGCAATCAAAATAATCGTAACGACCCCACCTGAAGAATTATATTCATTCAATCGTCCTCGAATTTCACTTATCTTGTTACCGCGCGATGGTATCAGATAAACATAATATACTAAAGAGATAATTTTTATAATCACAATCAGAATGAATTAAAAAGATATTCAGTAAAATTTTCCGTAACCTTCAAGGTTTAACACCCGCTTCGGTCCTCTATAATTCTTTAATATTAACTAGTGATTGAGACGAATATAATTTTAAATAATTAATAATAATATAATTTTTTAATTTTAACTTAACTAATTCAAAAAATCAAAAAACCCGACTGCTTCAAAAGCGAACTAAAAAGTCCTAAACAAGGAAAAATCATGCTGTGCAGGCGGAGGATACTTATTCGCGGGCTGGCTGACCAAAATCTGGTGTATCCTCCGCCTGCACAGCATGATTTTTCCTTGTTTAGGACTTTTTAGTTCGCTTTTGAAGCAGTCGGGTTTTTTGAAACACGCGTCAAACCAATAACACCTCTCTTTTTCCGTCGGTGGTTAAAAACATGTAAACAATAAGAAAATCATGCTGTGCATTCAGAGGATACAATATATTCAAGAGCTGACTGACCAAAACCATATACACCGTTAAATTTTGGTCGCTTAAAGCCCTAGGGTCGATCCGGTACATGAAACAGTATCGATTTGTAAAGGTAAAATTAAAAATAATAAAAATATACACAAAAAACCCTAAAATGTGTAAAAATAACTTTCATTTCAGAAGTCGGTGTCTTTGGTACCTCTTGTTTTATCATTAACCGACTTACCAAAAAGGAGGAAGTTCTATGTTCGACATTATGCTTGTCTTTATTTTTTTTTGTGTATGTTCACGCCTATCCCCGTCAATTTTGGAACGATTTCCAAAATTCTGTTTGAAAAAATATGCTTTGAAATTGGTCCCATTTTAATTTAGTGAAGATCCGATGAAGAACTTCGAAGATATACAACAGAACTCTTCAATAAATTACGGCAAATTTCTCGGGATTGCTACAATCGCATATCTGTTTATTGTTTATACCATTTCATAACATAACATCACGCCAGTAAAGAGTTAAGAGCGTAAGGGGTAAGCAGATCTCTCATTTCACCGGTTATGTTCAAGTTTCATGACATTCGGGTAATCTATTCTGGCGTTATAGGTATCTTACTAAACAACTTGCCCTTTAGGTGGGTACAACTAAAAAGTGAAAATAAAACTCTTTTTTCCAAAAAATACTACCGACTTCCAAATAAAAAACTACAAAGTGAAAAATAACTTTCTTTTCCGAAGTCGGTGCCTTTTGTACCCATTGTTTTCCGTTATTCGACACCGACTTCGGAAAAGAAAATTATTTTCACTTTGTAGTTTTTTATTTGGAAGTCGGTAGTATTTTTTTGGAAAAAAAGGTTTTGTTTGCAACACCGACTTACGAAACGAAAGTTATTTTTGCCTATCATTGAGTAAGTGCTCAATTTCGTGTGACCCTTGTGTCTGAACTGAGAATTAAAAGTCAAAGACTTGTCAAACTCTAATGCTAAATAATTTGACAAGTTCTCATGTTAAAGTAGAGCTTGACAAGTTCTCAACCTCTCGACTCTTAAGACGGTGACCAAAAAATCGGCATGAGATATGAGCATTCCTATTGGTCTAGCGGCACTGGTGGCGCATGAATTACAGTAGTGAACACGCCCAGATTTTAGAATAAAATCGAATTTTGTTCTTTTGAAAAAAAAAAACTACAAAAATGTTCGTTATTAAATTGTCTATCCATTAGTGTTAGTACAAAAAATAATTAATGAATACTTTACGAGGAGATGCATAATATCGATAATTATTTCTCATTTTTATGTTTTTTTGGAAGGAGATTAGTGAAATATATACAACATTTAAAAAAAAACTAAATCTACCATTTTAGAATCAATATTATGTAGAAATTTAATGTATTTTTATTAATTGATATTTCTTTTTAAATAACGAGTAGATACCTCCTAAAAACAGCACAAAAACGGCTTCCGTGGCGTTTTGCTCGGGGTACCGCCTTAATACAGAAACCTGGGATTACATATTTTTCTAACTAGGTCACTTACCATGAACGGCGTATGATGTCCAAGAGCAAGAAGCCTGAGTCCGATGCCGTGAATAATGTTGATCATGCCAGCCACTCCAGCGTATTTACCGAACGCCACTACGCGGTTACCGGAGTCATCCATCAGCTTCTCGTAGTCTATAAGACGAATGTTCTGAAAATAAGTCTTTTTTTAATATTTAAAACATTTCCGCTGCAAAAGAAGTGGCTCAAGCAAAGAGTTGTAAAAAATACGGATTTTTTACTGAGATGAAAAAAAACATAGTTTTAAAAACATGAAAAGTATCAGTTTATTCTGGAGCAGGTTTTATTCAAGAATACGAAAATTGAAATATGGTAAGGACTAGTAAGGAGGGCTATCGTATATGAGTTGATTTTTTTTTTTTGTTTCTTAAGTACATAAACACAAGAAGAAGTTTGTAGAGTCCCTGATAGTATAGTCGTTGATTCAGAATCAGATGAAACAAAAACAGAGACAGAACATGTCAATTATTCCTATGCCAATAAAACAGTATGCGTATAATAGCTATAGCTACTGACATAGTAACACATTAAGTATTTTCTAAGTTCATAATAATAGGTATACCCATTGATTTAAACATAATTTGACTTTAATTAAAAACAAAACACCAAATATTGTGTTTTATTCCATTTTTAACCCCCGCCGGAAAAAGAGGGGTCTTATAAGTTTCACGTGTGCTGCTGTGTATCTGTGTGTCTGTCTGTGGCACCATAGCGCCTCAACGGATGAACCGATTTTGATTTTTTTTTTTGTTTGAAAGGTGATTTTGTCGTAAGTGTTCTTAGCTATGTTTGAATTAAATCGGTTTAGCCGTTCAAAAGTTATGCGCGATTAACTGTTTGATTCGGGGTGTTTTCGCAAGATAAATGTGTCGGGGGTTTTTAAATTTTGAAATTTTACTTGTAGTAATTGTTTTTTAAAAAAAAAAAGCTAAATGTGGGACATTTAGTCTTTTTTTCAATTTACATCTCTACTCAAGCATCCCCAGTCCCTCAAATTTTGATTTTACTTGTTCGGAATTTAATTGTTCCAGTTTCTCACACATAATCCATTCGTTTTAGAGTAACTACTGAAATATTTTAACTGGTTCAACTAGCGTCCATAGACCTAGGTCTATGAGTATTAAGATTTATGAGGCTGAGATGGATGAGAGGCTTACTTTAAGGTTCCCCTAGTCGATGGCACGAACTATTTTGTGCGCGAGGTTAAAATGCATGCAATCTCATCTGACAACACGTGCGAAAGAGATAGATGCTGTGATGAGCAGTAAGAATCTAGTTCGCGTACGAATTAGCACTTTTGCAAATTTGTATCGAAATGGATGATGGTTTAAGACGAAAACGAGCGCGCGAAATTTTATAAACAGACCTTTGGGAGTCTAGATATCATGAAAAAACGACTAAATGTATATTTTCAAAATAAAATTATTTTCATTGTTGAATTACTAATCTATCCCTGTATGGAGGCCGTTTTGCAATTTAACTTCTTCTTATGGTATTTATTTCCGCCCATAGATGCGTTAAAATTAGTGTTTAAATATGGAACTTTCGACACTCATTACTTTCAAATACATATTTTTTTAACTTTTTTGTTTACATACAGGGGGCTAGATAATGATGAGACAAATTGATATCATTTTTTTATTTTGAACGTACATCGTCAAACAGTGGAGTAATCGCTAGACTACATTTGTATGGAAGAATTTTCGACTAGTGTAACCTTAAGTTACCAGTTGAATAAAAGAAAAATGTTTGTATCTTCATCATTGTGGATGACAATAATTATAAGTCTTACCTTTTTCAAAATGGCATCCAACATTGGCATATTAGCTTCTTGTGCCTTGATTGTATGCGAGAAGAAGCAGTAGGTCTTGTTTGGGATGAGCAGGTCGATGGGCGTCTGCTTCACGCCGAAGATCACGCTCGCCTCGCTGATGTCCTCCCGGACTATTGCGCCTGCGTTTATGTAGGACTGTAAGGAATTGAATCGATTAATCAAGGCAATCAGTTTTTAAAACGAGAACGGAGTTTTCTGTCTTCATACTTCAAGTCCATAAAAAGACATAGTAACTTTTCTATGACTAGTTTTTTAGGGTTCCGTACCCGAAGGGTAAAAACGGGACCCTATTACTAAGACTCCACGATCCGTCTGTCTGTCTGTCTATCCGTCTGTCACCAGGCTGTATCTCATGAACCGTGATAGCTAGACAGTTGAAATTTTCACAGATGATGTATTTCTGCTGCTGCTATAACAACAAATACTAAAAACAGAATAAAATAAATATTTAGGTGGGGCTCCCATACAACAGACGTGATTTTTTTGCCGTTTTTTGCCATAATGGTACGGAACTCTTCGTGCGCGAGTCCGACTCGCTTTTGGCCGATTTTTTTATGATTATGGGATAAGACTAGGTCGGTAGAAGACGATCTTTAGTCAATTTGTGCGCAACTAGATTGTCTTTTTTAAAGAAATATAACACTGGTATGGAATAGACAATAAGTAGTAGTAGTCTTGCCAAGGGGTATCGTGTTATTTAGTCAAAGTCAAAATTCTCTTTTTCAATTACCCCAATAGCAGCACTTTTAAACGTCAAAAATTTAAATTTATAGGTAATAATAGTTGATTCTACCGTCCATTTGGCAAAGTAGCTTGATATGGAGAAGAACGGACAAGAAACTCTACACTTACTCTTTAAAAAAAATAGTGTTTTTTTAACATTTATATACATACATTCATTCATATACGTGAGGACGATGCACCCTGACTAATACTACCATACTTCGTATAGGTATAAAGTATTAAAAGCACTAAACGGTAAATTCATTCATTTGATAACCGGAACATGGTTCTCACATACTTACAAATATTGCAAACATAGGTAAATTACCTTATTCTTTTATAGGCAGTCACTCAGCTGCGTCTAGTTAGATTGATAGCCGACCCCAAGATATTTGGGAACAGGCTAGGCAGAAGGTAGATTTATGGTCGAGAAAAGTCTGTTTTCAGAGTTTTTTTTTAAGTCTCACAAGTTTCCTCCTTGTGTTGAAAGCATAGATACATGAGTAATTTTTTTTTATGATCTTACCTGCATCGGGTAGGCCCTTCGGTTGGAAGGCTGCACGATGACCTTCACCCCCTGCCTCACCAGTCGGTTGACATTCGCCGGTGCGAACGGCGCCCTTCTCTCCCATACTGACTGGTCTTCTCTGCGTATGGCTATTATGCGTCCACTCTGAAGAAATAATGTAGGGTTAGAAATATGTGAATAAGTTAGGTATAGGTCACATCATTTGTGAATAGTAGTGGACCGCGGACTACCTGTATTATTGTTTTGCCATCTTTCTTAGATCCATCCTTAGGTTTGCCGTAAAAGAGCGTTTTTAGAGACAAGACCGCCCATTGTGTCACCTTATGTAACTTTAAAAAGAACCATTTGAAGTTTTTGGTAATGTGATGAGGAGGGATGAAACGCATGTTACTAAAAGAGTTATGAATATAAATGTGGACGGATGGAGAGGGAGGGGACGGCCAAAGAAAAGATTGATAGACTGTGTGAGGAGTGTTATGAAGGAAAAGGGAGTCAGTAATAGCGTAACTGGGGACAGAACGGTATGGAAGAGGAAAACGTGTTGCGCCGACCCCAAGTAACATGGGATAAGGGCAGGAAGATGATGAAAAAGAACCATTTCAAATTCAACAGCGGAGTTGTAGTCGGGTAAGCAGAATTTATCTAATATATAAAAATAAGTCGGGTTTTTTCCTGACGATATAACTCCCGAACGCACGAACCGATTTCGATGGTTTTGCATTCGTTGGAAAGGTCTCGGGCTCCGTGAGGTTTATAGGTAGGGTAGTGTAGGGTAGGGTAGTGTAGGGTAGTGTAGGGTCGGGTAGGTTAGGGTAGGGTAGGGTAGGGTAGGGTAGTGTAGGGTAGTGTAGGGTCGGGTAGGGTAGGGTAGGGTAGGGTAGGGTAGTGTAGGGTCGGGTAGGGTATTGTAGGGTAGAGTAGGGTATGGTAGGGTAGGGTAGATAAATGTTTGGTCTTTTTATGGCAAAACAAAGTTTGCCGGGTCAGCTAGTTGGGAATAAAATCAGTGAATCCCAATTATCAGTTACACATACTAATTTGTGACGAAAATAAATTAAGATTCTTCTACTGTCAAGAAGATAATTATGTAAGTACTTAGATGCTTTTGTCACCCTTGTCATTGTTTAAATGCGGAAACGTGTTGTTATCATTTTATCTAAATATAGAAAGAGGTCAAATTATGTAGTATATGTTGTGTTTATTTATCTGAAGTCAAAAGACAGCTTCTGCGTCATTATCATTTTTAAACGACTTACCAAAAAGGAGGAGTTCTATGTTCGACTTTATGTATGTATTTTTTTTTTGTTTTTGTTCACCTATATCTCCGTCTATTGTGGACCGATTTTGAAAATTCTTTTTTTGTTTGAAAGAGTATGTTTCGAAATTGGTTCCATTTTAATTTGGTGAAGATCTAATGAAGAACTTATGAAATAAATAAGTAATTTTTCACACAAGTCGGTAGTATTTTTTGGAAAAAAGTTAATTTTTAATTTGTAGTATTTTTAGTTGGAAGTCGGTAGATAGTATTTTAGCTTTAAAATACTGCTTATATGACACACATCTTTTGCCTATGCGGAAACTACATAGTACAAAATGCCGTCTTGGTGAGTCTTCCACTTGGTCCGCGTCTGCAGGTCCGAAACGTACTCTCTAGCTAAGCCCATCGCTTCCAGAAATTTTGTCTCATTTGCTCGATCACGTCGTAGCGCAGCAGGTGGTGACTCGGCGTAGCAGTCAAGTCTTTGCAGGCTGGAGCGGTCATTGGTCGGCCGATGAGGAATTGGGCGGGGGTAAGGGCTGTAGGTCAGGAATTCAGGATGGCTTCAATATGTGCCAACACCGTACTGAACTCCTTGTAAGTAAGATTTGCTCTGTCTACTGATCCTTACGACCTACAGCCCCATATCCCCGCCCATTTCCTCATCGGCTGACCACTGACCGCTCCAGCCTGCAAAGACTTGACTGCTACGCCAAGTCACCACCTGATGCGCTACCACCTACCTTTACTACCTTTTGCTTCGTCATTAAAACACTAATCAAACAGAAACTTAAGATAAGTTTGACGTATTTTTTTCTCAGGGGAAAATACGTGTCACACTGTCCTCATCTAACTCGTGTAAAAGATATGTGCTTAAGTACATACGTGCGTAAATATCATTATCATAAGATTTGCCAACTCTCGTATAAATATTTATAGACCGACTGTTATTACAGCTTATGATTCTAAATAAATCGAGAGTCACACCCTAAAGATAGTGGGTGTCAACAAGTTTAAGGTAACTACGATAATAAAACAAATGAATGATAGTCCTGTAATAGGAAAAATACTCCATAATTTTGATGTATTTTATCTCATTAGACAGATATCATTCTCACGACTTGTTGGCATTTCTATTATCTAATGGAACTTTCCCCACGAAATTGTTTGTTTTTAATTAGAAATTTGAATAAATTTTGGGGTTTGTTGTTTTTTCTCATAGGAGTCATGAGTAATTATTAGAAGATTTTATTGTACTTCACCTGTTCTGGGATGTGTGTGAACGATGTTATCAAAGCTGGCAAGTTAAATTTTAGCTACATTCCGCACACACGTTTATTACTCTTGGCAATGCAAATTTTAATATAAATTCTTATTATAAAAAACGGCCAAGTGCGAGTCGGACTCGCGCACCGAGGGTTCCGTACAAACCTCAGCTTAAAGGTATTTGATATGTATTTCAATTAAATACCTCTACGCGTTCATGAGTAAAGGGGTAGTAAGTTTAAAATTATTAAAATATTTAACGTAAAATAACGTATGTAACTAAAAATTTACGGTTTTCGTAATTATTCCTTTATCTGTGCTATAAGACGTTGCTTCGTACCAAACTTCAAGATTCTGAGTTCACGGGAAATACCCTGTAGGTTTTCATTCCCTTGCGAGTGTCGAAAATGTGCGGCATAAACGGCTGTATCTTTTGATTGCGTTAGCTTAGAAATTTAATTTTTTCACAGCTTTAAGGGACAGCAGAACTGAGTATTTGATATAAATTTCAGCTTGATACCTCATTGCGTTCCTGAAGAAAAGGATCTTGACAGACAGATGGACGGACGGACAACAAAGTGATCCTATAAGGGTTCTGTTTTTACCCGAGTGCCGAAGGAGGGTAATGTGTTTATCAGTCGATGTATGTATGTATGTTTGTTCCTATATGGCGTTCTAAAGACCAAACGCGTTGGCCGATTTTGATGATTCTTACGTCAATCGATTTGACTTAACCCTGCGAGTGTCACTGGCTACATTAAAATTGGAAATGAAAAAACGGGCGGTTTTACTAAAAAGTAAAAACTAAAAAGTTAAACTTTTTTTCTAAAAAGTTGTAAATAAAAAAAGGTAATTAAAAAAATCTAAAAACCCGACTGCTTAAAAAGCATTTTCTTTTTTTTAAAAAAAAACGTTGCCCCACACTAGGAATATATATATTTGCGAGTTGGCTGACCAAAATCAGATGTATCCTCCGACTGCAAAACATGATTTTCTTCTTGTGTGTGTCTTTTTAGTTCGCTTTTTAAGCAGTCAGGTTTTTAGATTTTTTTAATTAACTTATTTTTTCCTTTCGAGGTACAGAGCCCTAAAAATATACTACAAAAGCTTGTTTGTTTAACTTTAAACACTCAATGCAACAATTTCTTATAAACAGAATAATACAAGACAAAGAAAAAGGTAGCGCAAAATTGCGCATGCAAAGAACAATTTTATTCGTGTCATGTGACGCATTGCGCTACGAATTTGTGTGGCCTTCGTAGCACTGAGAAACCTAGCGAAATTTGAACTCGAGGTCACCTTTTTGAAGGAATGTAAACGATAATTGGCTTTAATTTCCCTCAATTTAGTAATCAAACAGAATCGTTTGAAAATTACTACACTCTTTGCGCTGTGGCATGGTGCGGGTGACCGTTTCAATAAAAAAAATTACGCATATACGTATACGTATTTTTTTTTGTGGTGGCCTATGGCTACGACCTCACCTGTCGTGCTTGAGGTCGTGGGTTCAAATCCGGGCAAGTACCAATGTGACTTTTTTAAATACATATGTACTTCCTAAATTTATCTTGGACATCACAGACAACGGTGAAGGAAAACATCGTGAGGAAACCTGGACTTATATAGTTAATGTAAGTTTGTAATAGCCAAGTCAGAGGCCTGTGGGGTTCCCAGAGGCGGCTTAATTAACTCTGACACCAGAGCTGGCCACACCTCACACGCGAAAAGAAAAAATAGTTATACCATATACCAGTGTTTTTCAACCTTTTTCATGACACGACCCCCATAGTATGAAAAAATATTTCGCGACCCAACACTTCACTTTTTTTCAACTGACTTAAAAAATTATGAGGTTCTCAATTCGACTGTATGTTTATTTTTTGTTTGTTTGTTACACAATTACTCCGCCGATTGTGGACCGATTTTGAAAATTATTTTGTGTTTGAAAGGGTATACTCCCGAGGTGGACCAACTCGGGAGTATTGCTTTGACAAGTCAGAATGTGAGGGGATCCCATGGAAATTGAGTGAACTCCTCAAATATTATAGGCACACATGTAGCGATTTTGGTATTTTTCATCAACAATACAATCATTTGCACTCAGAATGTATCATTTTTTGAAGTGGAACTGATGAGGAAGACCACCGATAGCCACTGGAACTCCTTAATGATAAGGGTGTCAGGAGTATAAGATATCTTGAATAACCGACTATGATAAAGCATATGCCTACTCATAAATAAATGGTCCTAATAAAAATGGTACCATTGAACTAATCTGATGATGATGCCGGAAGGTTCGCAATTGAACTCCGAAATAAACCAATGTATCCTAGTCGTGTTTGGGCTTATTTGAATTTTTATGAGAAGTTCTTTGAAAGAAGATTTGGTCATTATTTATCAGTGCAAGAGATATCGGAGAATACTGGGCAAAGATGGATCTTAAATCTGCTTTTAAATAAGACTAATCCAGCTATAAATGAGTCAAATTTGGCAACCAGGCTCAAAGAAAATCTGCTGGCATTATCTGCCAATAGGATGTTAAACTTGGAATTCAAGTCTGCCAATTTGGATTCCTTTTGGTTAAAAAGAAAAACATAATACCTACCCAGAATTAATAACACAGGCATACTTTAATGTTTGATTCTACGTGGGACACTCAGAAAGTTTTGCGAAACTAAAAAAAAATTGTTCTATACGTACATATATTTTTATTAAATCTTTTCAAAGTACTTTCCACCAGCCTCTATACAAAGATTCATGCGCCTAAACCAGTTTTCAAAACACTTTTTCCAGTCCGCCGCAGACACCTCGTTTACAGCCTGCTCGAACGCAGCCAGCGCATCTTCCGGCGACGAAAATTGTATCCCTTTGAGCTGATTTTTTATTTTTGGGAATAAAAAGAAGTCACACGGTGCTAGATCAGGGCTGTAAGGAGGGTGACCCAGGAGTTTGACTGGCGTGCTGTCCAGGAAGTCCCTCGTTTTGAGTGCGGTGTGCGCAGGTGCATTGTCGTGGTGGAGCAGTAGCCCGCGGAGCCCTGTGTTTGGTCGCTTGTTGCTTATAACAGAGAAAACTTCTGGCAAACATTTGGTAGTATACCATTCGGCATTAATGCTTCTTTGATCCCGTAAGGGAATTGATACCAAGTGGCCAGTCAAATTAAAAAAGCTAGCGATCAAAATCTTACCCCCGCTTCTAGATCGCTTCACTTTGGTAGGCGTTGGCTCATTTTGAAACACCCAAACAGTCGACTGGCGCTTGGTTTCTGGGTCGTATTGATAAATCCAGGACTCATCACCTGTAACGATGTCGTAAACACGCCGAGACGAGCCTGCTTCAAATTTGTTAAGCATATCACGGCACCATTCCACCCGGGCCTGCTTCTGAGCATCGGTGAGGTTGTGCGGCACCCAGCGTGATACTATCCTCCTCACGCGAAGATGGCTGTGTAGAATCTCGTGAACGCTTCCCGATCCAATCTTCAATATGTGTTGAATCTCCTGATATGTAATTCGCCTATTGTCTTGGATTAAATTTTTCACTGCTAGCACGTTTTCTTCGGTAACAGCCGTCAAAGGGCGACCGCTTCTTTCGTCATCCCCCAAAGTTGGTCGACCGCGCTTGAATTCGTTATACCAACGATACACGGTTGCCTTGGAAGGGCCTTCATCCATGAATGCCATTTGAAGTCTATCGTACGATTCATCCGGTTTCAGGCGACACTTGAAATCGTATAAAATCATAGCTCTAAAATGTTCCCGGCGCAGATCCATATTTCAGTGAGACACAATACTTTGAATTAACTCGCAAAAAATGTGGAGGGAAATTTTGAAATTGGAACTTACTTATTTTTACTTATAAATTATCATATTTTCGAAAAACATTATAACTGGCCAGTCTCCCATATATAAAAACTTTTTTTCGCAATACTTTCTGAGGGGCCTGGTATTTGCCACCTGATACTTGTGCGAGTTGACATTTCATCAAAGGCCTGAATAAAAAGTTAGCAAAGAAATCACTTAAATTCGGAAGACGATTTAATTCTCAATCTAGCAAAAACGGATCCATTTTGGGAGAAATTTATTAATGAGAAACAAGCGCAACCTTCTCAGAACAAGTACTCATAGGTTAATTTGTGTTAACATACAAATGTTTATATCCTTTAGTTAACATTTTTTTAATAAATCTATATTTTTTAACTTCTTTGTTTTATTACTTAGGTAGTTTTCGCAACCTCTTGCGACCCCCCAGTAGAGGCTTCGTGGCGGTCGCGACCCCCTGGGGGTTCGCGACCCACAGGTAGAAAAACACTGCCATATACCATAGTTGCCTGTAAGACGTTAAACTACAAAAAATGCGTTTACGTATATGCGTATACGTAAAAAATCTTATTGAAAATGTCACCCGCACCATGCGCGCATAGAGTATAAAAAATACTCCCTTTAAAAAAATGTTGTAGCAATAATGATCGAATATTTCGTGTGATATATTATGAACAGGTTTACCTATTTCATGTGTAACATTAAGATAAGTTATCTTATTAATGTGTGTTCAATTAAACGTAGGTAAATAAGCATATCGGGCATCATAACAACAACCATCGTTATCAGTTGCTACCTAGGAATTAAAATAACTCAGTATGTCAGGCCTACGCGGCAAATAGCGAATTTGAATCAATATTAACCTTGCTTCAAACTCCAATGTTACATTCGTTATCATTTGACGGTTTATGAATTAATTTTAATTATACTCTCTGCGCTGTAGCATGGTGCGGGTGATAGTTTCATTAACATTTTTTACGCATTTTTTGTAGCTTAACGTCATACAGGCAACTATGGTTTAAGGCATAACTATGGTATGACGTTAAACTACAAAAAATGCGTATACGTATATGCGTAAAAAATGTTATTGAAACTGTCACCGCACCATGCTACAGCGCAAAGAGTATAGATAACAATTTTTTTTCTTTCGTCAGTAAATATTAATTTGGGTAAGTTCGCATAGAATTTGCTCGTGTTTTTTCGCATTTACCTCAGTGGATTGTGTTTATGATTTTTTTACCAGGCAAACGCGTTCTTTAAGTTATACGAGTAGTACAACACTACCTGATCAAGAACGGACATAATCCTCTGTAAAGTATGATGGATTACGACTTAGGTAACTAGGGTCTCTAATGCCTAAACATTATGAATCTATTCGTTCCTACACAACATTTTTTATTTATTGGTGGCATGGAGTTTTCTATGCACCGCCACTGTCGTCGTAAGCTGCCAGCAACTTTCAATCAATCGACCTAGTTTTTCCCAACTCTATGGTGTCGGCTTACAACTTGCACTTTTTCAGCAATTAAATTAAAATTAATACGTAGGTTTTTTTTTACTGTGAGTTGATAGTTGATACGTAAAGCCGAAAGAAAAATTATTTAATCGATTGACTAATTAATTATAATTTAAAAAAATGTAGCGATGCATGGGGATGCTTAGGTGTTCAGTAGAGGATGTATTTAGGAATAAGCGTATTTAAAAAAATGTCAGTACTCCTTTTAACTCAGCAATAACTTGAAAATAATTTCGAATCCACATAAAAATAGTCCGTCACTTTTCCATAATTTAGAATTATTCACATAAAACCGCTCAATCAAATTAATAAATTCTCAGTCTGTTATCTAAATATGTTAAGTATTATATTCTTTCTTCACTTTTACAGTTCCAAAAGTTTCGTAAAACGGAAAAGTAAAACCGCTCCGGAAAACTTGAAAAAGACTCACCTTAGCGGAAGAAAAGTAAACCACATGTTTCAAATACAGGCTCCTCGTACGAAGAGCCGCGGTTTTGTGCAACATAATATTACTTAAAATATCACCAACAACAAACGTGTACTTAATTAAACAAAACTTAATAAAAAATACTTAATTAAAATTGATAAGTGTACACAATGAAAGCGTTCTGTTTCTTACGAGGCGTGTTGGATATCTATTAAGTGCTCCGAACTAAATTACGGAGCTCCTTTGAGAAAACATTACAATCGGCATGACGTTTTATCACCAGTGATAGTGATAACTCAGTTGTTATTTGATTGTTGCTTGCGTACCGTGATCCCACTTTGTGTTCATACACAAATCTATCTATATCTATACATATAATAAATCTGTAGAAAAGTCATTTTTGTACATTGAAGAAATTGAAACAAAAAATAGCCAGCGTGTGAAAAGATAAGTAACAGAACCCATTTCCATCATTTTTGAAATTTTTGTCTGTTTGTCTGTTTGTCTGTTTGTCTGTTTGTTTGTGCGCACATCACGTAAAATCTACGAATTCAATGCTGACAATGTTTATATACAAAAATTATACGCAACTTGAGGTTTAACTTAGTTTTTGTTTCATCGAAATCGGTTCACTCTATCAAAAGATATGATTAATTTAGTGAGTTCAAGAAGTAAAATATTACGTTACGCAATTAAGTATAGTACTTGCAACGACATCTTAAGACTAAAAATAGAACTAATGTTGATAGTTGAAATCTAAATCCGATAGATGGCGTTGTGCAAATGACGTCATTTTCTGAATCGCGGTGTTAAGATTTTCCGCGCGAGGATGACGTCCACCGTGTTTACTAGGCAAATTGGGTTTCGTTAGGTGTCTTAAAAGTTCTTGCGTGTGTCGTAAAAGTTCTTTGGTTGCTTGGTTTATCGATTTTCTAAATTGGTCGAAAAAAAAGTATTTGCTTATCTTATTGGTTTCGTTTGGTCAACTTTGGTCATTGGTTTGAAGTACGAAGTTAAGATTGTATTTGATTTACTTCGTAGTTTGAATCCAATAGTGCCAATCGTTATACAGTAAGTTAGTGTTGCCAATTCGTTGAGTCACGACCACGAACAGACGATACGTTGTCACACTAGACTGTTCGACGCACCGTTCTTTTAAGTTTGTAGGCTATTCAGTCATAAGTGTTGTTAGTTTTGTTTATTGCTTTAATTTTCCTTGAAAATGCCTCAAAGAAAAAAAACTAACCTTTCGCTGCGTAGCCGAAATGCGAAAAGGATGAGACTTTGTAGGTCTCAGGAATCGGAAGAAGATCGTGAAGCACGGTTATCTGCTAACCGAGAGCACATCGCTCTTTCACGTGAATCGGAAACGTTCACCGAAAGGGAGTCACGTTTAAGTTCACAAAGAACACGGACCGCGACTTTGCGGTCTCAAGAGAGTATCCAGGAACGCGAAGACCGGCTGTCTGCTGATCGGGAGCGCCACTCTCTCTCACGTGAGTCAGAGACATTCACAGAAAGGGAGTCGCGCTTAAGTTCGCAAAGAACTCGGACCGCGACTTTGCGTTCTCAAGAGAATATCCAGGAACGCGAAGTTCGGCTGTCTGCTGATCGGGAGCGCCACTCTCTCTCACGTGAGTCAGAGACATTCACAGAAAGGGAGTCGCGCTTAAGTTCGCAAAGAACTCGGACCGCGACTTTGCGTTCTCAAGAGAATATCCAGGAACGCGAAGTTCGGCTGTCTGCTGATCGGGAGCGCCAGTCTCTCTCACGCGAGTCAGAGACTTTCACAGAAAGGGAGTCGCGCTTAAGTTCGCAAAGAACTCGGACCGCGACTTTGCGTTCTCAAGAGAGTATCGAGGAACGCCAAGCACGTCTGTCATCTGACCGAGAGCGACACGCTCTCTCGCGCGAGTCTGAATCTCTCTCCCAAAGAGAAGAACGATTAGAAATAGCTAGACATAACTATGTAGGTGTACAAAGAAACAATGAAAGTTATCTTGCATCTGAAAGGGAAAGAATAGATGAACTAAGACGAGCAGAAACAGCAGAACAACGTCAATCTCGCCTAGAAATAGAACGAGCTCGATACCATATGAATAGAGAAACAAATAGCGGAGCTGATGAGTCCATGGAAAATGACGATGCAAATATTTTATTACCTTGGGACAATAGGGAAAAATCAGGGTTCACATATTCGTCTAGAATTAATTATGCTGGCTTTACTTTCGTGGGTGACATGAGAGAAATTTGTAATTTTTGTCATGCTTTGAAATGGAGGAAAGAGACAGATGGAATGTGCTGCTCAAATGGAAAAATTGTTCTTCCAAATTTCCAAGATCCACCACACTTACTTATAAGTCTCATGCTTTTTGTTACGTCCGTAAATACGGCCGGCCGGACCTTTTTATAACATTTACAACAAATCCAAAGTGGACGGAGATTTGCCAGGCACTTCTCACAGGACAGGCGTCATACGACAGACATGACATTATTGCTAGGATTTTTCATTTAAAACTCAAAGTCTTGATTAATCTACTTACAAAGGAGAAAGTTTTCGGTTCAACTCTTTGTTTTATGTATAGCGTCGAGTGGCAAAAGCGTGGTTTACCCCACGCGCACATTCTTCTGTGGCTGGAAGAAAAAATTCGTCCCGATGCTATAGACAGTGTCATAAGTGCAGAATTTCCGGACTATAATGCAGATCCGATTTTGCATGACATAGTAAAAACACATATGGTTCACGGGCCATGTGGCCTCTTAAACAGGGAATCACCGTGCATGAAAGATGGTCAATGCTCAAAAAAATACCCCAGAGCACTGAAAGAACTAACTATGGCTGGGGAAAATGGGTATCCGCAATACCGGCGAAGATCACCGTCACAAGGTGGTTTCACAGCTACTGTCAGATTCCGTGGACAAGAAATAATTCTAAATAATAGTTGGGTGGTACCGTATTCTCCAGTTTTGTCAAACGCTTTTCAAGCACACATTAATGTTGAAATTTGTAATAGCGTCGAATCTATAAAATATATATGTAAATATGTTAATAAAGGTAGTGATCAAGCCATGATAGCACTAAGAAATAACAACCAATTTGATGAAGTGACAAGGTATCAATCTGGCCGATACATAAGCTCTTCGGAGGCAGTTTGGCGCATTTTGAGTTTCCCTATTCATGAAAGGTATCCGCCAGTCATCCATCTTGACGTGCACCTGGAAGGCGGGCAGCGAGTTTACTTTCAGCCAGAAAATGTGGCAGAAAGAATGAACAACCCAAGACAAACCACCTTGCTCGCATTCTTTCGCCTTTGCGAAAGAGACAATTTCGCTAAGTCTCTGTTGTACAATGAAGTGCCACATTATTATACTTATAACAAGCAGCAAGGTGTTTTTAATCGCAGGAGACGTGGAACTGCTGTAGAAGGCGAGTCCGGCATTTTTAAAGAACACGTGATTGGAAGAGTATACACGGTGCACCCAAATAATGCAGAGTGTTATTATTTACGCCTTCTTCTTCACACAGTGCGAGGACCTACTTCTTTTGCTGAGCTCCGCAAAGTGGACGATATAGAATATCCCACATTTCAAGCTGCTTGCCGCGCACGGCATTTATTAGATGGCGATCAGCATTGGGATGATGCTTTAGCCGAAGCATGCGTCAGTGATAGTCCACATCGTTTGCGCCATTTATTTGCCATTTTGTTGACATTTTGTGGCCTATCGGACGCTGGGCAGTTGTGGCAAAAATATAAAGACGCGTTTGCCGAAGATTTTTTGAGACAGCAAAATATAAATAGTGAAACTTCTGACCAAGTACGTGAAAGCTGCCATAATAGGGCTTTGCTGGCTATACAAGATATAGTTACAAGTATAGGAGGGAACCCCCTCAGTCAATACGGCTTGCCGACACCGACAGTTGGTGGGGAACGAATTAATAGGGAGTATACATCTGAAATAAATTACAACCCCGAAGAGTTAGCAGAAATATTGCGAAATGGCTGTTCAAATTTGACGTCAGAACAACGTCAAATCTTTGATAGAGTATGCTGTAGTGTAGAACATTCATTAGGAGAAATGCTGTTTTTAGATGCACCTGGTGGAACAGGTAAAACTTTCCTCACTAAAGTTATCTTGGCTCAAATAAGGAGCCAAAACAAAATTGCCCTTGCCGTCGCTTCCTCAGGAATAGCTGCCACTTTATTACCAGGAGGAAAAACTGCACATACAACATTTAAAATACCAATCGACTTGGACCGCACAGAAAACCCTGTTTGCAACGTGTCTCGCAATAGTGATAAAGCAAGGGTTTTACGCGATTGCGCCCTTATCGTTTGGGACGAGTGTACGATGGCAAATCGTAAAGCTGTGGAAGCTGTAGATAGAACGTTGCGAGATATAAGACAAAATGACCGACCGATGGGAGGCTTAACGGTGCTATTCTGTGGAGACTTCAGGCAGACACTCCCTATAATACCCAGAGGAACGAGGGCCGATGAAATAGGTGCCTGTTTAAAGAGCTCTATTTTATGGCGTAGTGTCATATTAACTAATTTGAGCTTTAATATGCGAGCATATTTGGGAGGTGACGCAAACGCGCAGGTTTTCTCAAATTTACTACTTCAAATTGGTAACGGCACATACCCGACTCAAGAAGGAGGTAAAGTAACTTTAGTCGAAAGCCTGTGTTCTTCTGTTGCCTCACAGCAGGAACTCATTTCCTCTGTATACGGAGATCCATCAGAGATCTCGAACCATGACGCTGCTTGGCTATGCCAACGAGCTATTTTGGCACCTCGCAACGACCAAGCAGCAGCAATAAATTCTCAAATATTGGTACATGTTTCTGGAGAAAGTAGGGAATATTTATCTATTAACACGGTTTTAGAAGAAGGAGATGCCACCCACTATCCAGTAGAGTTTTTAGACTCTCTAAATACACCAGGTCTTCCAGCACACAAAATTTATTTAAAAGTCGGAGTACCAATCATTCTACTCAGAAATTTAAGCCCACCAAAACTATGCAATGGAACTCGGTTGAGAGTAACAAATCTCCAACGAAATGTCATCGAAGCCGAAATCTTAACAGGTTGCGGCTCCGGTGATGTTGTTTTCATTCCCAGGATACCCATTATCCCCAATAATTTTCCGTTTACTTTCAAACGTGTGCAATTTCCTGTAAGCCTCTGTTACGCTATGACTATTAATAAAGCCCAAGGCCAGACGTTATCCGTTGCGGGTGTAGACCTTACTTTTGATTGTTTTTCACACGGCCAACTCTATGTTTCTCTATCACGTGTTAGCAACCCAAACAACCTTTTTGTATATGCTCCGGGTAATTCCACCGCTAACATAGTATATAGAGAAGCATTAACGTAATCAACTATACCAAAGTCAGGACTCTTATCTAAATCATCAAAAAGGTGATATACTCTTATCTAAACGACGTTGTTTTGCTCTCGACAACCACGCGAACGAAGTCGCGGGCACAGCTAGTAATTAATAAATATAAATATGTCTAATAGTATTATAGATATTTCCTATTTCTATGATTAGAAAGTTCTTCATAAAAGCTCTATAAACGCCGTAAGTTTGCGTCTTAAGGTTACACTAGTCGATCATTATTCCATACAAACTTAGTCTGGCGATTACTACACTGTTTGACGATGTACGTTCAAAATAAAAAATGATATCAATTTGTCTCATCATTATCTAGTCCAGTATGGAAACAAAAAAATAAACAAATACAATATTTGAAAGTTATGAGCGTCGAAAGTTCCATATTTCAACACTAATTTTAACGCATCTTTGGGCGGAAATAAATAGGTGCCATAAGAAGAAGGATAATTGCTAAACGACTTTCATACAGGGATCTAGATTAGTAATTCAACAATGCAAACGATGTGGACGAATTTTTTAATGCACAATGAGGTCTTTTCCGTCTCCCTTTTGTATTTGTTTATAGGTTTGTTTTTGTTTTTAGAATTTTCAATTGTTTAAATTTTAATACAATGCAAATAATTTTATTTTGATATTTTTTTTTTTTTTGTTTTTTCATGTTATCTAGACTGACTACTAGACTGTTTATAAAATTTCGCGCGCTCGTTTTCGTCCTTAATCATCATCCATTTCGATACAAAGCAAAAGTGCTAATTCGTAAGCGAAAAAGCTTCTTACTGCTCATCACAGCATCTATCTCTTTCGCACGTGTTGTCGGATGAGATAGCATGCATTTAAACCTCGCGCACAAAATAGTTCGTGCCGTCGACTAGGGGAACCTTAAGTATCTATATAGATATCTATCCGTAGTAGTTAGGTTTCAATCGCATTGCACCTAAATTAAAGTTATTATGGTTTCATTTATTATAATTATTTTTTTTACATGACTTCGACAATCTCGGGACCCTGGGATCCCGGTCCTTTGATAGGCGTGCGAGGGGCCGAAACCAACTCGCTGAGGCCTTGTTAGGCATTTATCAGGAAATGTGACACCAGCTGACGATTATCCCTGTATGCACTACCTACGCAAGTGCACCCAAGGACAATCCCCGGTTGGTGCAGGACTATTGCAAAATATGAAGAACAAAAAAATAAACCCGACTACTTAGAAAACGAACTAAAAAGACGTAAACAAGAAGAAAATCATGCTGTGCAGTCGGAGGATACATGTTCGCGAGCTGGCTGACCAAAACCAGAGTATGTCTTTGTTATTCTTGTTTAGTTCGCTTTTTAGGAGTCGGATTTTGTTTTTTTTTATTTTTTTATTTATAACTTTTTCGTTTTTTTTTTTTAATTATTTGCATTTAAACATATAAATGTTATGTATTTTTGAAATCACCTCCTGCAACCCTTTATTTTGATACCCACACAATAGGTTTGGAACGAAAAAATTATTTGGTGCCCCACAATATGGCACCCAAAATCCGCCATTTTTTTTATTATCCTATTTAAATATAGCCAGTGACACTCGTAGGATTAAGAGGAATCGATTGACGTAAGAATCATCAAAATCGGCCAACGCGTTTGGTCTCTATAACGCCACATAGTAACAAACATACATACATAGACTGATAAACACATAACACTCCTTCAGCAGTCGGGTAAAAAAATTATTGGGCTATGGGTCTGGTAGGTTTAGTGGATCGATTGCCTCAAACTATAGGAGGTCTACTGGCTTCTGCCTGATCACTGTTGAACTACACGGCTATAAAATGACAGAGGGTGACTTGCACACTCAATTAAAGGGCCCCATAAAGGGTCGCTAGCACTTAAGTGACGTAGAACCAAGGGGGCAACATATACGGAGGTGCTTGAGGAGTGGAGAAGTCTATCAGGACAATCCTGAAAGTACGGTCCATCTTACTGGGTTATCTTCCATCCTCCGAGCACTTTTTTCTCTTGCGAATCTCTACTCAAACCAGCCAACTAAGGCAAGAGGGAGGTGGGAGCTCTGGTCCCCGTCAGTTATCACTCCAGCTGGCCAATAAAAGCAAGCGAGAGATGAGGAACAAGGCCTCTCCCTGGAGATCAGGTCCGTGGGGTTGCCACTGCCCACCAGCTTTCCACGAAGCTGACCTGCGGAATGTATCTCTCTTAGTCTGGCCTCTCACCGTAGGCATGTTACAGCAAAGCAGAAGAATCTACCGACACAAACCTAGAGATCATTGAAGCGCGCAAATTAATGATAATAATTATTATAATTAATTATTAGTTAATAATTTATCTCGGAGGAGGAGCTCGTAGCTAAATAATAACAGCCGCACGGGTCGATCTTCAAGGTTAAGCAACGCTTGCCGAGGTCAGTCCGTGGATGGGTGACCATTTTCAACATAACGAGTTTCCTCCGTGCCTCGGAAAGCACGTTCAACCGTTGGTCCCGGCTGTCATTTGAATATCTTTGACAACCGTTACGGGTAGTCAGAAATCTGACACCAGTCTTGCCAAGAGGTATCTTGTTACCCAGTTACTGGGTTGTGGAGGTCAGATAGGCAGTCGCTCCATGTAAAACACGGATACTCAGCTGAATCCGGTAAGACTGGAAGCCGACCCCAACAATAATTGGGAAAAAGGCTAGGCAAGATGAATTTATCAAGATCAGAATAAGCTGACTATATTTCGGCTCCAATAGTTATGATACCTAGATGATAACTGTTGCTTCCATTGTGTGGTTTCTCTGTCTTGCCTCAAATACGCATACCTTGGCCATTTGGATGGCTACTCTAGCAGTTTAAGGCGGTACCCCGAGCAAAACGCCGCGCAAGCCGTTTTTTGTGCTGTTTTTAGGAGCTATCTACTCATTAATTAAAAACAAATCTCAATTAATAAAAATACATTAAATTTCTACATAATATTGATTCTAAAATGGTAGATTTAGTTTTTTTTTTAATGTTGTATATATTTCACTAATCTACTTCCAAAAAAACATGTAATTGAGAAATAATTATTGATATTGTGCATCTCCTCGTAAAGTGTTCATTGATTATTTTTTGTACTAACACTAATGGATAGACAATTTAATAACGAACATTTTTGTAGAATTATTTTTTTCAAAAGATCAAAATTCGATTTTATAAAGATTTTATTCTAAAATCTGGGCGTATTCACTACTGTAATTCATTCGCCACCAGTGCCGCTAGACCAATAGGAACGCTCATATCTCACGCCGATTTTTTGGTCAGGGTACCGTCTTAATAGTAGCGAAAGTTCCTTGAACTTATGAAACAATTACCTATCTATCTTATTTGCTTAACTAAGTAAGTTTTATTTTGAACTAGCTTCTGCCAGACGCTTCGCCCGCGTTGAAGTCGAAAATTATCCCAAAAGAACATATGCCCGGGATAAAAATCCTATGTGCTATTACTGACTATAATCTATTTCTATGCCAAATTTCATCCAGATCCGTTCAGCCGTTCTGGCGTGAAGAAGTAACAATTGTACAAACACACTCACAAACTTTCGCCTTTATAATATTAGTGTGATTAAAAAATATCTAAAAAAATAGATAACGCCTAATGAAATTGTAATAGCAATCATACCATCGGCCTCGTCGCGGTCGCTACATTAGGTTTCGATTATATCTATAGTTTCGGCTCATCCATGGCTCATCGATCTAATCTAAAAAGTTACCACGGTCTTTAATGTACATTGCTGTTCAAGGACATCAGACATAGCTAGTTTGCCAGTATTTATTAAAAATTACAGTGTTTATCTAAACAAAGATACTCCACTCGATGGGGAAGGTAAACTTTTTTTGTCGCGTCCCTTTTTGCTATATGGGAGACCCCTTAAAAACATTTATAATATTTTATGAGTATTTGTATGGTTTTGGGTCAACAAGATGCTATTTTAAAATTTTGAGACTTGCTCCAACTGTCTGTCAGACGACAGACAGACACGTAAGTGACAGCAATAGGGCTCCCTTTGGACCCTACGGGTACGGAACCCTAAAAAACGGCTTCGAAATTTAACTATCCTCATTATATTTTTACCAACTAAAATGCCATAGACAGACATCAGTACTGATAGAACTAAGTTCGAAATTTTGCAAATTACTTTTAGACAGAAACGTGATACTCGAAGACATGATCCTCTAACCCTATCTACTACACTATCGCTAACCTCTATGGCTCTCACAAGGACCTCCAGGTCTCTTGGGACTGTGTGTCCCACAAGAGGGATTGTTTGGCTGACTATGTTCAAAGCATTAAAATAATATTGCCTTGTCCTGAACCCGTGGCTGTGCTCCATTCGAAATACCTAACAATAATTGTTCATCATTTGTATTTAAATTATAGACATCGACATATCCCGTGGACTTAACCATCATCGAGCACTGATTACTGCAGGGTCATGAAGGCAGATATTCTCGGCGTATTCTTTTTTGTGTATTAAACTCACACATTTGTCACTTTATCTAACTATACCTGTGTTTTATTTTGTTTTTATAAAATCATAAAAATATCATGCATGACTTCTAAATTAGAACTACTAATATTATATAAAAACATTTTGTAGTGATTTTGTCTATGGTTTACCGCAACTTTACAGCTGGTTGGAAATGTCAACAACGTCCAACCAACGTCAAAATTGAAATTAATTTTTAGTTGTCATTTTGAACTGTGCTAGTGTGGTGTTCTTGTGGATTTCTAAAGAAAATACGCTGTGTAAAATAGAAGAATACCGCGTAATATAGAGGCAATAACTTAAGTTCTGTTTGATTAATATAAATTCAAAAATACCAGAGATCGTAAAATAATGAATTTAATAAACATAGCTTTCAATTAACAGAACATAATTCACCAACGTTCGTCATGGCTCGCTTCCTGTCGGAAGATAAATTAAAAGGTTTCGAAAAATACAAAGTAAGTGCTCCCCAAAATAATTAATATTATAATAATGTGCATCTTACGGGTTGTCAATGCGACGAAAATGTATGCTATCATTCTTAAACATTGTGTTTAACCTTAACGATTTTGAAGTGTCGATTTTGTATAAACATAAATAATTTTAAATTGCTCACTAACCTTTTTGTTTCAGTACAACTCAGTGGATACGAGTGTCCTCAGTAATTATGTTATGCACCCATTTTGGAACTGGTGTGTCCAGGTAAGGTTTCAGTCAGAAATATTAAAATATTGATCATTTTACATAAGTAGCTGAGAATTAGTTTAAAGTAATTTAAATTTAAGTACTTAAATAGGGACACCTATTGAAGTACTTTTGTGTATAAATGCTGAATACTAATTTTCCTGCTTTTTTCATCCTTTATCCATTGGGGTGGTAACAAAAACAATACTATCCAGACAATTAAGCTTTATACACAAATATGTTTTATCTTTTCCTCAAACATTATTAAATTATTTATTTCACAAGGCGTCATTATTAGAATATCAGTGTTATTCAAGAAAAATTATTTAATATACAAAATGTTTTCAGTTTTGTCCGGTATGGGTGGCACCGAATCTGCTGACATTCTCCGGCTTTCTGCTCACGGTGCTCAACTTCTTTGTCTTCTCGTATTATGACTATGGATTCTACGCCATGAGCAAAGACAATCTCAATAATGACTACATCCCGAATTGGGTGTGGGCAGCTTCAGCGGTGACTCTGTTTATTGCTTATACACTAGGTAAGTATTTTCTTTCTGTTATTTAAATAATAATACTGTGCACAGGAAAGTAGGTATACTTGAAGCATCAATAAAAAAACATATGTTTGAAGTGAATGCAATAAAAATTCTGAATATTCAGTGAAGTAGAAACGCAGACATTTATGCCATAAAATTAAATGCTAATGTAACATAATTACCGAGTTATAAAATGTAAAACATTAAGAATTTGCAATTACAATGTCAAGGTAGGACATAGTTCATTATTCAGGGTCGCTTAAGCTATATTTTTATTATTTTTGATAGGCTAGTGCTTGACCACTATCTCACCTGATGGTAAGCGATGATGTAGGTTAACGATGTAGCACGCTTACCTAGAAGAAACCTTTTCACTCTTGACTTAAAGACTCCCAGGTTGTAGCTATCAGGAAATACAGACTCTGGCAGGGAATTTCACTCTTTAGCTGTATGTATAATAAAAGTATTCCCAAAACATTTGTTGCGTATGGCTGGGATGTCCACCATTTGCCGATGATGCATCGCCGTACGTCTTATAGTCCAATGATGGAATGGGCTAGGAGGAATAAGTTCATGCAATTCCATCGCACACTACCCGAAATGTAACCGATAAAAAACCGACAGACTGGCAACTTGGCGCCGATGTTCAAGGCTCTGGAGCCTAGACTCGACCAGTACCTCATTGCCGATGAGCGTTTTGGTCCGTTTTTCGATCGACTCTAGTGCATCCAGCTGGTTCTTGGCAGATCTGTCCCAGAGATGAGAGCAGTAATCCATGCAAGACCGAACTTGCGCTTGATACAAGTTGAGCAACTGTTCTGGCGTGGAGTACCGTCTCACCTTTGCAAGGATCCCCATCTTTTGGCAGCCAGTTAAGCTTTTGCTCAATGAATGGACCAAAATTGAGGGCCGATGTCAACATAACGCCAAGAAGCTCAAGATGGTGCGTTATCGGTACGGTCACACCACGGAAAGAAGGAGCCGGGTGGAATTGGCTCCTTTTCGTGGAAAAAAGACACGACTGGGTCTTAGCAGCATTGAACCTGACCAGATTGGCATCGCTCCACTCGGAGACTGCCTTCAAGGACAGATTCAAGCGCCCAACCTTGGCATCCCAGAGAGACCGTATCTGAGGCCTAGTAGCGCGCCCGTCGGATACGTATCTCTCAGCAACAGTGCTGTCGTCTGCATGCCCAAAGGTAGTAGCAGATCATTTATGTGCAGCAAGAACAATGTTGCTGAGAGTGCCAACCCCTGAGGGACTCCAGCGTTGATATCCAGTTGGTCAGATGAGCGGCCATCAATAACCACTCGTATTGACCGGTCCCTCAGGAAGTATGTGATACAATCGCACAGACCACTGGGCAGACCGAATGAAGGAAGCTTACTAATAAGGCTCTCGTGCCAGACCCTGTCAAAAGCCTTCGAGATGTCAAGGGAGATGGCAAGTGCTTCCCTGTGCCTCTCGATGGCCTCACTCCAGATGTGAATGGCATACGCTAGAAGATCCTCAGTTGACCCATTTCGGCGGACGCCATATTGGTGGTCACTAAGGAAGTCGTTAGCTTCTAGCCAGGAGCTTGGAGTCGAGCACCCGTTCCATACTCTTGCAGAGGATGGACGTAACTGAAATGGGCCTGACTGCCCTTCTTGGGCACAGGCTGAACGTTAGCTTGCTTCCAAGCATTCGGTAATTTTCCAGTCTCATATGAAAGGCGAAACAGGCGTGTCAGGATCGGAGACAGTTCAGGCGCACAAGTACTCAGAACAATTGCCGGTATAATATTGCTATTTTGTATAAAGCAACCTTTCCAAATCAAAATTCAAAGGCACTTAGCCATGCTAACGTTCGCATCGCGACAATATATTTACGTCGCATTATCTCGAACCGAAACAAAACAAATAAGTTTACGTTTATCTGTCTCACTTCTGCGCTACGCGAGACAATACGAAGACAAATCTTTGTCGTGCACGTTTTTTAGACTGGTAGAGAACAGGGACTTAAAGAAACTGCATGCCAATTACATATTTGCTGAATATTTTTCATAATAAACATACTGAGTTGTATTAATAATCTTTATTTACAAGTAAATATTATAATACAGTGAAGTCCCTGAGAGCAGTGGTGGCCCAGTGAGAGCAGTGGTATCGGCCTCGACTTACAAGTTGTAGGTCGTGAGTTCGAATCCAGCCAGGTGCTTTACTTTGTGTAAATTATTTCATCACCACTGCTCTCAAAACGATGAAAGAAAACATCGTGAGGAAACCTGCATAACCTAGAACCAAAAATTCGAAGGCATGTGACATCCACCACCCCGCACTGGACCCGGGTGGTGGGTTACGGCCCATTCCCTCTCACAGAGAGGAGGCCTATGTCCCAGAAGTGGATATATAATAGGCTGAAGAAGACGAATTCCCTGACTGTGTTTTGTGTTTGACGACGGCAATATTCTTTCCGTTCGAAAAGCGAACCCATGGATAATCTGCATCGCGAAACATACTGACACCGAAGTTTTATAACGACGCGCGACGCTTCGCTAATCGTTTCGTCAATTTCAATCTACGGAAACATTTAATGTACAATTGAATATATCCTATAATGCGTTTCTATCATGTAACATAATTTATTCAAAGACGACTTTGGTCGTATGCGGATATAAAATAAAATCATTTTTTTTTTGCGAAGATAAATATCTTTCAAATTATTTAATCAAATTAATGACATAGAAACAACCCATTTTACGATAAAATTATGAAGTCACTAGTTGATAAAACGCACTAAATTAAGATCGCCCGAAATGTGACGTGTAAGGGTACATAACATACGTCATCATCATCATTTCAGCCGAAAGACGTCCACTGCTGGACATAGGCCTCCCCTAGACGTCGCCACATTGACCGATCCCGTGGGTATCGCATCCAGCGCCTTCCCGCAACCTTAACCAGGTCATCAGTCCACCTAGGTCAATAACATACGTATTCAAAATATAATATTTTCCTTAAAACTAAATGTAGATACATGTTCTCGTCAGCATTTTAAATGGGTATTATTTTCAATTCTACCTACCTATCTTCCTACTCAGTAGGTGATTGCATTTTGACTACATAATTTATTATTACCTGTTATTAAAGTTAGTACTGCTCAAATTCATACAGGCAAGAGGGAAAAAAATAACAAAATCTTTGACGAATATAAAAACACTACCTACGTCTTTCCTTAATCATTTTGCAGTCGATTAAAAACAAGAGGTTGACAAATAACAGGTTATGAAGGTGTGATTGACAGTGTTTCGTCTATCTTCGTACTACTATTAGGCAACCTGCTAATTTAACTTAACCACAGATAATATAATACTAGCATACAGATGCCTCATCCCATACAAAGAAACCGTGCCGACATAAATAGTGTTTTTCGTCTAATCAATCTTGTTATTTTTGTAAGTACATCAATCGCGTTCGATCCCGTTTCACGGCAATAGATGGTGTTAGCAGCGACTTGCAAGTAAAAGGGTTTACTGGGTTCGTGAATATTTTTTTCTTTAAATACAGTGAAGGTTCGTTTTATAGTATTTGTTTGCACGTTTACGTTTACAGTTTTTTAGCACCAAAATGTTACAATGCAATTAACAATCGAGTGGAATGCCTCAGAAATTTAAAATGCGCCATCTATTGGTATCAATGATCCGTTCAAATAATCTTTGAAATGTTAATTAAGAGCCCAATATTCTATAATTTTGTACTTAGGAGAGTTCATTAAACAAGAACATAAAATTTTTATGTTCAATTCCAGAAAACGTTAATTTTCTTTCTTAGCAATGAGACCCCGTGACTTGACCTTTAAAGTAATTAAAAATGTAGGTACAGTTCATACGCTTGTAACTTACTTACAGTACAACTATTTTCTAAATGTCCCTCGGTAATCATCGCATTGCCGAATACAAACGAATGCTAATTTCAAAGTCCATCAATTATTAGATTTATCGTGTACTAGCGGACGCCTGGCGGTTTCACCCGCGTAGTTCCCGTTCCCGTGGGCATACAGAGATAAAAAGTAGTCTATGTCACCCTCGGATAGTGTAGCTTCCCAACGGTGATAGAATTTTTGTAATCGGTCCAGTAGTTTTTAGGGTTCCGTACCCAAAGGGTAAAAACGGGACCCTATTACTAATACTCCGCGGTCCGTCTGTCTGTCTGTCACCAGGCTGTATCTCATGAACCGTGTTAGCTAGACAGTTGAAATTTTCACAGATGATGTATTTCTGTTGCCGCTATAACAACAAATACTAAAAACAGAATAATATAAATATTTAAGGTGGGCTCCCATACAACAAACTTGACTTTTTTGCCGTTTTTTGCGTTAATGGTACGGAACCCTTCGTGCGCGAGTCTGACTCGCACTTGGCCAGTGTTTTAATTTATACGTTACATACAAAAATACATATCTTTCCTCTTTATAATATTAGTATGGATAATAATTTGAATTCAGAACTATGTACCTACTTTTTGTTATTTTGTTTTGATTTCCGTGTGAACTATATAGAGCTGTGCAACTAATTTCCTTTTTAACCGCAACAGCTTTCCACCCTTATTAACAACTCTAAATACATACATACTTCCAAATTGATTGAAAGCGTTCGGTCTTCATCGAATGCAAAAGGCAACTGAGAAAGCCGACGACTGGCAAAACACGAAGTTTGCCGAGGGACATTAACTAAATAGTTGTACTGTACACAGCTCTTGGTGGTATTTAATAATAATAGGTACATGAATGTCCTTATGTTGGGTATGACGATAAGTAGACATATATAATCTAGAAGTATTGCGCTAAAATTAGTAAATATTGTAAGTTTAGGAAGACGCTACTAGATGTCTAGTAGCGTTGTCTTTTCTTAAAGTATTTAAACTTATTTGACAGTAAAACGAACTTTTCTACAAGCTTTTTTATTAACTTGCAATGGATGTATGTATGTTCAGCAGGCTTATTACGACTACGTAACTTTTGCAAGAGCAAAACGATAGCGATCAAACGCTTTATGTCATAAAAGTCGGAATTACCTGCAGTGTAGATTCTACACAATCGTTTGCTAATCGCTCGCTTTGTCAAATGCACTTATTTCAAAAAAAGCCGCCAACAACTGTAAAACTTTTGTATTGAAGAGCAATTATTGCGCAAAAATCGCTATCGTTTTGCTCTTGCAAAAGACACTTAATAAGCCTGCGGGTCAAATCTTGCAACTGAATTTTAAAGCAGTTATCCTCAACGGATTGAGTTGAAATTTTGCATACCTACACGCTCAGTTTGTATGAAAATACACGGTAATCTAAAAAGCTTGTTTATAAACAGTTTTCTTTATTGGAAAAAAAAATATAACGAATTTACTAATTAGTCCAGCATTACAAAACACCGGCCGGCTCACCGGCAAAGCTAATTCAGACTTTCAGAGAAACATTTATATTTTCAAAATATGCGAACAATGTAACATCTAATATCGGTATTTCCGCCATTATATTGAATTACTATTTTATAGAATCGTAAAAAATAATGTACGTGCCACAACGAATGTAAAACTTTGACGTCAGCACTGAAAAAACACCTTTAACAGTCGTTGCCAGATCGTATGACGTTGTAGGTGCTAAATATACTAAAAATCTGTTTAAAATTAGCGGTTTTATTGTTAACTTTTAGCCGGAGTAGATTATGTTTAGTCTCTTGTTAGATGTAATGGTAAAAACAGCTTCTCTTGTTAACATGGGCAGAGAGAGCCGACTGAATTTTCTTAGTAAAAAGTCGTAATTCGAGGTTTGGCTCTCGACTATTTCCTCCTCCAATATTGGACCAATTTAAAAGATATTACATAAACTGGTAAAGTAAGATATATACTATGCCCCTATGTTTTCCTTTTTTCATTTATATTTGTCAAATTTGTACACTAAGCCTTTATTAACAGCGCAATTTGGATCATTTTTTTAGGGTTCTAGTGCTTCTTAAGATAATGTATCATCAAAAAGGAAAACACAGGGGCATAGAATGTGACCCTGACCCGTCACAAGGGGACCAAGGGTGCCATTCACGGGGTCGTCTGGCACCCATGCGCTGGTTTGGTGCCTAGGGTGGTCACAGCGCACATCGTGTTCTGGTGCGCCGTAGGTGAGGGGTACTCCCCAGAGGAGGGACCGGTGACGGACAGCCGCGGTGGGTTCGCGGTGAGTGCTAACGCGTACCCGTGATCCCGCCATAAGCGGCACAGGAGGACACCGTGGATCTTCACCCTCCCCCGGCCGATATTGGCCCGCATGAATTCATGCGGACACCATCAACCTCTGCCGTATTCGGCCGCAGTTGCAGTTGAGTTGAGCGGTCTCGGGCCTTAGCTTGACCCACTCTATCAGACTCTATGGTGGCCGAAAAAATGCCTACCATAGAGATTATCATTCTGCCGTGGTATAACTGAAATGCCGTTCTCCGACATCTGGTTGATTTTTAATTTTTGATGCTATATTAATGAGAAACAGAAGATATCGATCGATCTGTGTATGCGAATTTTCAATACCTTGAATAGTTTTGGAAATTCGCATACACAGATCGATAGATATTTTTTTCTCACTAATATAGCCACAAAAGTTAAAAATCGACGATGTTGGATAACGGCATTTTAGTTATACCACGGCAGCATTATAGATCTTATCTGACTACCCTCATTCCTATGAGACGAGATGTAATCTGAAAACAACACTATAAAGGTGAACGCGCACCTAGACGCACCGCACTCGCCGCACGCGCCGCAGTCATCGCATTTTCTCTTGGCCCCGTGCTATCCGCGCCGAACGCGCCGCACGCATTGTATCCACTTCTGTACATCTTGAACTATATTTTCATACGGATAAGGATCATGTTGCCGCGCCGCCCGCATCGCCCGCCGAGTCTGATGACATCATCCGCACGCGCTGGTGGAATCCGTATACCTACAGCATTTTGCTGAAATGCGACTCGTGCGGCTCGTGCGGCGCGGATAGGTGCGCGAGGCTGCATACGATTTCATATAAAGATTTATAAAATGCGATGACTGCGGCGCGTGCGGCGAGTGCGGTGCGTCTAAGTGCGCGTTCACCTTAAGCAAGAAATTCCATTGTAGGTATAAATTAATGAAATATTATGCCTTGAGCAGCAATGAAGCTGGTCATATAATAAGCAACTTAATACATGTACTTTCAACTATTTTATCAACATTAAAGACGGTTGTTTATGAACAATATAGAGGTAGCAAAACTGCGTTTAACGATGTTTTACTCGTGTACATCTGATAATAAGCATGCTTTAGGAAGACTGGCGCTAAAATAGAAAAAAAATGGCCTATCTTGACACCAAACTGCCATTATTATGTAACAACTAACATGCAAGGAGAGTGAATGCAGGGAATAAAGTGAATGGTGCTATACATGCGGTTGTGACCAGCAAGTCGATGTCTCCAGAGGCTCGACTCGCCGTTCACAAAAGCGTGCTGCTGCCTACACTTATGTATGGATGTGAAGGTTGGGTATGGCAAAAAAGACATGAAAGTAGGATTAATGCAGTAGAAATGCGTTCCTTGCGACGTATGTGTAGTGTAACTTTAAATGATAGATCGAGGAATGATGTAGTAAGAGCAAGAAGATGTAGTGGCTTAAATTGAAGAGAGTATGCAAAGATGGTTTGGCCATGTTGAGAGGATGAATGAAAGGCGTCTAACGAAAGGTATTTACAAGGCAGACGTGAATGGAAATGCCGGCAGGGGACGCCCTAGAAAGACAAACATAGACCTTATTGGTGATGTTCTTCAGAAATGCCAGGTGCGCAGTACTCATAACCAGCGTGTGTGTATATCTAGATGTATGAATGTGTGTGAAGCAAAAGAAGTATGTTTGGATCGTAGCAGGTGGCGTTCTGTAGTTTCTGCCTACCCCCATGGGAAAAAGACGTGAGTTTATGGAATGTTCATGTAATTTTGTATTGTCATAGCACGTGCAAATTGTGACGCTAACTAACAACAAATTTAACGGAGCATACATTAATCACTAATTTACTCTGTTTAGTTCATTTAACTGCTCATTATGAACTATGTCAAAATAACATGTTATAACATGCGATTTGTTTTCCTGGTAATTTTATGTTTATTATTTTATTTATGTATCATCTATCTAAGGATTGTAATAATATGTCTCCATTTCATAAAATACTAGCAGAGGCCTCGCGGTTTCACCCGCGTAGTGCCCGTTCCCGAGGGAATACGGGGATAAAAAGTAGCCTATGTCACCCGGGGATAGTGTAGCTTCCCAACGGTGAAAGAATTTTTGAAATTTGTCCAGCCGTTTCGGAGTCTATAAGGGACATACATTCATACTTTCCCTTTGTGGCGTGATTGCTCCAACTCAAAATCTGAAATCTATTGAGGTATGCGGAATAGGGTGTAAACTCACACTTGTTTCTATGATCTGTGGTGTAAACTCACACTTGTTTCTATGATCTGTGGTGTAAACTCACACTTGTTAATATGATCTGTGGTGTAAACTCACACTTGTTTCTATGATCTGTGGTGTAAACTCACACTTGTTTCTATAATCAGTGGTGTAAACTCAAATTTGTTTCTATGATCTGTGGTGTAAACTCACACTTGTTTCTATGATCTGTGGTGTAAACTCAAACTTGTTTCTATGATCTGTGGTATAAACTCACACTTGTTTCTATGATATGTGGTGTAAACTAGTGTGAAGTGCCGCCGTAACCTCCATTGAAAAAAGAGACAGACGGTTGTTGTGTCTGGTCTGGGTTAATTTTTTTTTTATTATAGAGCTTTGCCGCACAATAGGAATTTCTTTTTATATCGTGGGTGCAAACTGCCAGATGGTTGTTGTTGATCCGTGGTATCTATGGTCAAATTAAAACAAAACTTAGGACAAACAAACAAGGCAAACTTTAGAGGTTTTAATTTTGAATTAGTTTTTAATTTTGTGTATATTGTTTGGATTTTGCTTTTAATTTTAGGCAACTGCCTAGTTTTGGAATCAGGGTTTCACAGTTGCTTTTGTTACCTTGTTCTTCACAAATGAAATTGAATTGAATTGAAATGGCTTGGGAAACTTACCTTGAGCGATGTAGGACTTGTGTAACGTCAGGTCTTATTTTTTACCGACTTCAAAAAAAAGAGTCTAATCAATTCGACACGTATTTATGTTATATTGTTGGCATTGCACAATATTCACTTATGTTACTTTATATGGGCTTCTAAACATGTGTGCCAAATTTTATCAGTTTATGTATGTTTGTCCACGCATATCGCCGAAACTCATAATCGGATCGTGATTATTATTTTTTTATTGGAATAAGCATATCTCAGTTTAGGGAACAGTACGAGTTTTATCAAAATCGGTTCAGCAGTTTTCCAGATATGGAACATGTATACAAATCAATTCTCATAATAATAAAAAAAATCAAATTGCAATTTTATTCATTTAATGTTAATTTAGAAAAAAATAACAATTTTAAATAAATGATTAATTCATGAAATTGATTACAAAAAATAGACCAACTTCTAAAGCAAAACACTAACAAGTGCAAAAAACTTTAGTTTTTGAAGTCGGTGTTGAAAAACTATAAAAACAAGAGCTACCTAGCAAAGACACCAACTTCCGTAACGAAAGTTATTTTGCTTTGCACTTTTTAGTGTTTTGCTTTACGAGGCTGTTTGTTTTTACCCGACTGTCGAAGGAGGGTAATGTGTTTATCAGTCTATGTATGTTTGTTCCTATGTAGCGTGACACACAGAGACCAAACGCGTTGGCGGATTTTGATAATTCGTACGTCCATCGATCGAGTCTCACTGGCTACATTAAAATTGGAAAATAAAAAAAAGACGGCTTTTGGACGCCATATTGTGAGGGGCCCATTTTTTTTTTCTTCCTATCCATCAACATCAAAACATCTGGTTTTGGTCAGCCAGCTTTCGATTAAGTATCCTCCGACTGCACAGCATAATTTTTTTCTTGTTTGTGTCTTTTTAGTTCGCTTTTTAAACAGTCGGGCTTTTTTAATTAATTTGTGAAAAAGTTTACTAGTTCGTATGTGGTGAAATAGAAAGCGCTATAAATCCATTCCTCAAAATGGGGCTAATGTGAAAGATGATGGGTGGCGATATGGACAGACGACGTTGCTGTTATCGCTGGTAGAGCCTGGATGAAGCTGCCACAGGAACGGACGGGGGATTCTCACAAGATGAGAGAGTTCTATGCTCAGCAGTTGGCGAAGTCTGAGGATGATGACAAATGTGAGAGCACAGATAATATAATACAAGCATACAGATGCCTCATCCTATACAAAGAAACCGTGCCGACTTATTTATCTATTATTATTTAAAAGTAATTCAATATTTATACAAACACACAAACACTCATTTATAAATTTTATATATACATACAGCTATAAGGTAGTATTGTATTTCAAACTGACACAAGCTCGTACACACGCATATACACACCCACACACACACATACACAAACACATACACACACATGCGCACCTATTAGCTCATTCATCCACTCACATATCTGCTTACTCACGACGTCCGACAGTCTGAGCAACATAATTTAATGGGGGGCCTGGAGTTCTAAAATACAGGCCTAGGCTTAGTTTAGACTCCAGATCTCCCACAAATTACACACTTTGCCTATATTTCTGTGTCTGACTGTAATTTATACTCACGTTGATATGTAATTTGTGGAGATAATTTTTTTTTTTTTTATTATTTTATTTATTTATTAACTAGCGTTTTTCGTCGCTAGGATAATAAGTACTTCGATCGCGTTCGGTTCCGTTCCACGGCTATAGATGGTGTTAGCAGCGACTTGTTAATAAATAAAAGGGTTTACTCGATTCGTGACTATTTTTCTTTAAACTAAAATGACGATTTGTTTTATAGTATTTTTGCACGATTTTACAGTTTCATTGTAGCAAAATGTGTTACAATACAAATTAAAAATAAAACCGGCCAAGTGCGAGTCGAACTTGCGCACGAAGGGTTCCGTACTTGGTAAATTGCGGTTTAGGATTTATGACGTAGGTATTAAAAAAAAACTACTCACTAGATCTCGTTCAAACCAATTTTCGGTCGAAGTTAACATGGTAAGTAATGTACATCATATATTTTTTTAGTTTTATCATTCTCTTATTTTAAAAGCTACAGGGGGGAGGGGGGAAACACATTTTACCACTTTGGTAGTGTCTCTCGCGCAAACTATTCAGTTTAGAAAAAAATTACATTAGAAACCTCAATATAATTTATGAAGACCTATCCATAGATACCCCACACGTATGGGTTTGATGAAAAAAATAATTTTTAGTTTCAGTTTCAAGTATGGGAACCCCCAATTTTTTTTGTTTTTTCTATATTTGTGTGAAAATCTTAAAGCGGTTCACAGAATACATCTACTTACCAAGTTTCAATTTCAACAGCGTAGTTCTTATAGTTTCGGAAAAAAGGGGCTGTGACATACGGACGGACAGACAGACATGACGAATCTATAAGGGTTCCGTTTGGTTTGGCTACGGAACCCTAAAAAATGGGATGCTTCAGAAATTAAAAAAAAACTAGTGTAATCCATTTTATATGATCCATTCAAATAATCTTTGAAATGTGAATTAAGAGCCCAATATGTCAGAATTTTGTGCTTAATTCTTTCTTTTTTTTAAAACGTTGCCCTACTCTATTTCTTCCTGTATCGTAGGTGTGTTTACAAACATATAAAAACTCACATACACAACACTCAGAGCCGAAACAACTATGTATCTGTATAGGTCATACAAATATTTGTTCCGTGCGGGAATCGAACTCGCGACACGCAGCGCAGCAGTCAATCGCTCAACCACTGCGCCAACCGTGCAGCCAAAATTGATTTGATTAAACAAGAACATACAATTTTTATGATTAATTTTAGAAATTATTAATTTTACACTCAAATCGATGCACATCGCGTCATCTAGTGATATTTATTTGAACCAAATTTTCTTTCTTAACACTGGGACCCCGTGGTGAAAGTCTTCTGATTATCCCTTCAGAGAATAAAAGCATATTTTATGTAGCAAATCAAAGCTAAACACACAGTAACTAAGTGCGATTGTGATGTCAACTTGACCTCTCATTCTTAGTGTTGCCCTTTCTTATCTAATGTTAAATTTAATGTGTCGTGTGATATCAGACGTTTCATCACATCCTCGTTCCTAACTACAGTTCGAACTTTAACCATGCATTATTTGTCAGTTTTAATAGATACGTGATTATAAATATTTATGTTGTTTTGTCGTGGTATAGTTAGCGCAGAAAGAGTTAGAATACAAATAAGATTATTAAAAACAAATCAATTATTCTTTTTTTTTTTAAACAAACAAATTCAAATTCAAATATTTTATTTGCAGAATATGGGTAGGTAATACAAGTGTTAAAATTAAAAAAAAAATATCGCCATAATCAGGCTCACGCCATGCAAATTTAAAAAGCATTATAATAAATTACAAATTAATTAATTATACATAGTATCAAGTAAATGAATTACAGCGGAAAATGTCAAGCATACAATCTTTATAATTATTATAACAATTCATAGAAAAAGAAATATCAATACATGTCAAACAGTGCAAAAATAGTTATACAAATATACATAATACGATATAGATACATGTACAATTAGATAAACAATTATTATTACAATTATTAGCTTTTTCGTATTCTTCTCAGCAAACCCTTTTATTCGATACCCTTGTCATGGCCATGCACAAAAAATAACTAGTACACCATCTGGGGCCGTCCGCCAATTGGATTTTGAATGACGTCACTTAGATTTAAAAAAAAAATGCTATACATTGACTGCGACAGCGTCCATGTATTGTCATACAAACTAAACGTGCATGCAAAATGAATAACTGCTTTAAAATTCAGTTGCAAGATTTGACCCGAACACACTTACATACATATTAAATAAAGTTAAATAAAAGCTTGTAAAATAAGTATCTAACAATCTTTGAGCTCTTTCGGAAGAGTTGATGAAATCAATGGTCCTTCGAGCAGAAGTCTCTTTCGGAAGAGTTGATGAAATCAATGGAGTTAATTATGGAGTTTCTTGTGCGTTATGGAGTTTCTTGTGCTGTCTTCTCCATAACAATCTACTTTCCGAATGCACGGTAGAATCATTTTTTTTTTTTTATTTTTTTTTTTATTACCTTTAATTTTTTTTTTATTACTTTTAATTTTAATTTATGTGACGTTCAAAAGTGCCGTTTATTGGCCTAATTGAATAAATATATTTGACTTTGACTTTGACAATGGGTCCTTCGAGCAGAAGTCTCTTTCGGAAGAGTTGATGAAATCAATGGTCCTTCGAGCAGAAGTACCTGTGCCTACCTATATTTACTTACCCGAATAAACTCTTTTAGATGAATTAATTATAGATATACCTACATATTTAAGTAGTAAAATATCATCAACGGTTGAAAACAAGTTTTTGGCTACTTCTGGAGATAGGTGCCTTCGTAGCAATTCGAAATTTTGCCACAATCATTTTATTTTTAGATGAACCGCGTGAGAATCATACTCAGTGTTATGTAAGCAATTAGCACGTATCAGTCACTCAAATTATATTAATAAGTATAGTGTAGTTTCAATGATACAATATTCTCTTATCTACACTACGCTTGTGGCCTTGTTGGGCAAAATTTTGGTAATATCTAACGCTACTACGTGTTCGATGTGTAATGTGTAGCCTCTTCGTCGAATGACTGGTTTAATCTAGGCAGATGGTGTCTCATACCATACAAAGCAACTGTCCAGGTTGCCTGGAAGAGATCGCGGTATGCGATAAGGCCGCCCATTGTATGTTTTTAGTTTATTTTTTCTTGTTTATTATGGTGTACAATAAAGTGTATATAAATTAATAAAAAATAAATAAATAAAGAAACTGTCCCGACATACTGTACTGATTATACTGATTATTTTATGTATCTATCGATATCGATTGATTATTAGATGGTGATCTATCTATCGCCGTGGAACGGAACCGAACGCGGTCGATTTACAAAAAATAATCGGTATAATCAGCTGAAAAACGCTAGTTACGTCGCCACGGTTTCTTTGTATGGTATGAGGCATCTGTGTTCTAGGTTTGACGTCTTTCGGTAAGGCAAAGGGTAAAGAGCATGAAGAATCGACCAATCACATGCGAGATCAAAGACGCGATGTGGATTTCCGTCTTTGTGATTGGTCGATTGATGACGGTCAAACCCTTTGCTTTGACGAATTCACTTACGCAATTAGGCTGCTGTTTCTGCCTTTGGTTGACGTAGGTTTTTTTTTTGAGACTAACCTAGAAGTTCCTAACTTTCTAGTCAAACGTCGAAAGCCAAATAATCTGTTCCGAACTTTGCCTTACCTTTATGTATCTTGTTCTCAGGCAAATTTGACCGATAATAAGGTATATAGGTACCTTAACCACTTACCCTTACCTTTAGTAACTTCCAAAAGATCAAAATATTCGTTCGTTAACAGAACTCATACTAAAAACAATGTAGGTACCCAACCTACTTCAGGTTCCCTTAGTCGACAGCACGAACTATTTTGTGTGCGAGGTTAAAATGCATGCTATCTCATCCGAAAACACGTGCCAAAGAGATAGATGCTGTGATGAGCAGTAAGAAGCAAGTTCGCGTACGAATTAGCACTTTTGCAAATTTGTATCGATGTGGATGATGATTTAGGACGAAAACGACCGTGCGAAATTTTATAAACAGACCTTTGGGAGTCTAGATATCATGAAAAAAACCGGCCAAGTGCGAGTCGGACTCGCGCACGAAGGGTTCCGTACTTGGTAAATTGCGGTTTACGATTTATGACGTATTAAAAAAAAACTACTTACTAGATCTCGTTCAAACCAATTTTCAGTGGCAGTTTATATGGTAATGTACATCATATATTTTTTTTAGTTTTATCATTCTCTTATATTAGAAGTTACAGGGGGGACACACACATTTTACCACTTTAGAAGTGTCTCTCGCGCAAACTATTCAGTTTAGAAAAAAATGGTATTAGAAACCTCAATATCATTTTTGAAGACCTATCCATAGATATGGGTTTAATGAAAAAAAAATTATTTAGTTTCAGTTTCATGTATGGGACCCCTAAAATGTATTGTTTTTTTTTTATTTTTGTGTGAAAATCTTTATGCGGTTCACAGAATAGGTTCCGTTTTTTTGCCATTTGGCTACGGAACCCTAAAAACGACTAAATGTATATTTTCAAAATAAAATTATTTGCATTTTTGAATTACTAATCTATCCCTGTATCGAGGCCGTTTTACAATTTTCCTTCTTCTTATGGTGTTTATTTCCGCCCAAAGATGCGTTAAAATATGAAATTTCCGACGCTCATAACTGTCAAATTTTTTTTTTTTTTTTACTCTTTGTTCCATATAGGCCTAGATATTGATGAGACAAAATGATATAATTTTTAGGGTTCCGTACCCAAAGGGTAAAAACGGGACCCTATTACTGAGACGCCGCGGTCCGTCTGTCTGTCTGTCTGTCACCAGGCTGTATCTCATGGACCGTGATAGCTAGACAGTTGAAATTTTCACAGGTGATGTATATCTGTTGCCGCTACAACAACAAATACTAAAAACAAAATAAAATAAATATTTAAGGGGGGCTCCCATACAACAAACGTGATTTTTTTGCCGTTTTTTTACGAAAATGGTACGGAACCCTTCGTGCGCGAGTCTGACTCGCACTTGGCCGGTTTTTTTTTATTTTGAACGTACATCGTCAAACAGTGAAGTAATCGCTAGACTACGTTTGTATGGAAGAATTTTTGACTAGTGTAACCTTAATTTCTACCTGTAGGTATAAAGAGAACGCATAATTTTAACCATAAGAATTCGAATAACAAAAAGGAAAATCTCAGTCCTGTTATTTATTTCTGTTGTTTGACCGTGGCGTGGCAAACTGGTTATTGGCAAAAACGATTCATCATTATGTGCAAAAACCTTTAAAAAACCGTTGTGTTAAGAAATCTATATATATAAAAATCAATTGCTGTTCGTTAGTATCGCTAAAACACAAAAACGGCTCGACCGATTTGAATAGGTACATTCTGTTTTTGTTTTTTTCGTCAGAATACAGGGAAGATTCAAAAAAATATATGGTAGGTTGGATAGGGTAGGTAGGTAGGATAAAAGTACAATGAATTCAAAAAATGAATGTTTGTTTTATTGTTATTTTTATGGCAAAACAACGTTTTCCGAGTCAGCTAGTATTAAGGCGCTGATTCCCTTGAGTACCTGATTTTAAAATGAGAATCAAATATATTATTATTATATACTTTATTGTACACCACAAAAACATACAGGAACAATGTTTACAAAAAACAAGTGTACAATGGGCGCTCTTATCGCACAGGGCAATCTCTTACAGACAACCTTTGGATGGACTGAACAATAGGAGATGAATTTAGGGCTGTCAGTGTACCAAATATCATAAATAATATTACTTACACATAATAAAATTAAATACATATATACAATACACCTTCAACTGTCCATTTCCAGACACAATAGAAATTACCATTGTTCTAATCCGATTCGGTCTGATGGACAGATGACCGGGTACATAATATACTAATAAATATATTTTAAAAAAATTGTTCATTTGCAGAAATTATTCAAGCTATATATTTTTACACACGTATATCATAATCAAGCGTTCTTTTGACGTTTGTCAGTACCTTTATAAGTACATTCGGCATTTCCGTGTTCTATTCTATTCAGAGCATATCTGGCTATTCATTCAATCTAGTAATCCTTAATGGAAAGTGGCGCGATGAGTTCAAAAGTACAAAAGACTTATCTGCGGTGGGCGTGCACAACACGTGGTGGCGTCGACCTGCGCGGGCGCACCGTAGAGTCCGCAGATGAGCGCCGGCGCGGCGATGCCCGACATCAAACACGACAGTAACATTGACCGTGTCGACCGTGCAATCCCAAAGATGTTGACCTTACTTTTTGGAACCGATTTTAATCGAATCAGCCTATACACAGATGATACGGACTAATTAACTATTTTGCAATTCTTAAAAACAAACATTTTACGCAGGTTATAAAAAAAAATGCAAATCAGAATCGGTTTTTCGTTTCCTACTTCGGATATCACGTGCAAGACACGCGATATTTCGTCGTGCTGCACCAATTATTCAAAATAAAACTTAAACAAATTATGTGTATCAATTTAATGGGTTAAAAGAAGATGTAGTGACTAAAATTGAAATGAGTATTTTAAGATGATTTGGCGATGTTGAGAGGATGAATGAAAGGCGACTAACGAAATGTATTTATTTTTAATATAGATGTACTTAAGAGAACTAATCAAACAATAGAATTCGAAAATATGTTATTAAGCTTTAACTTGAAACTGGCACTCTATGAACCGACTCGACTTAAGAGCAAAACATGCATCGACAATTTTGCGCATAACTTCAACAGGTCCTGTAAGGCTTCTGTATTAGAGTTAGCGTTATCGGATCACACAGCTCAATTACTGAAATGTCCAATAAGCATAGTATGTACGATTAATCGGTGGAGTAGGAGAAGGCGTGACTATAATAACGATAACATTAATAAATTTAAGGTCTATCTGCGGAGTCTGTCATTTTCAGCAGTTTATGAAGCAAATGATCCCAATGTAGCTTTTAACACGTTTTCAGAGATCTTCGAATTGTTATACCAACAATGTTTCCCTGAAAATATCGTTTCGGTAAACGTTCGTAGAAAACAAAAATGGGTATCTCGTGGTATAAAAAAATGCAGCGAGAAAAAACGACAATTACTTTGGCAGTTCCGAATAAAACCTACTCAACATAATAAAATGTTGTTTAAAAATTATACAAAACGATTTAAAAAGATTATTAATTTAACTCAACGGGCTCAAAACAATCATAAAATAAAAACATCAAATAATAAATCCAAAACGACATGGCAAATCATAAATCAATCAAAATTAAATATTCCTAAAAATAACATTTATAAAATTAGAATTAATAATAATGACATTATCTCGGATCCAAATTGTATTTCGAATCTATTCAATAATTATTTTATTGATAAAATTCAGGCCATTACTAATTCGGGCGACAGAGTCACTAAGCATATTTTAAACAGGAAGGAATCTATGTTTATGCCTCCATGTTTGCCAAACGACGTTTTAAAAATAACTTTAGCCCTAAAAAATACGAACAGTGTCGGTTATGATGGCATCTGTACCAAAGTAATCAAAGCGGTAGCCGAAGAAATTTCTGGTCCTTTAAGTTACATCATAAATTTATGTATAAGCGAAGGTGTTTTTCCAGATGCCCTAAAAAAATCGGTAATAAAGCCATTGTTCAAAAAAGAAGATAGAGAATTAATGGAATTCTACAGGCCAATATCACTGATACCAATATTCTCGAAAATTGTTGAAAAATACATTTATAAAGAACTCAATGTTTATTTAAACGCAAACAATATTCTTTGTGACGAACAAAAGGGATTTAGGAAAAATAAAACGATTAACATGGCCATTTATGACTTTTTGCATACTGTCATGACAAATATGGACACAAATACTCCAGTGTGTGCTATATTCTGTGACATGACCCAAGCTTTTGATTACGTTCAACATAATATTTTACTTAAAAAACTTGATGCTTATGGTGTAAGAGGTAATGTGCTTGAGCTTTTAAAATCGTACCTAACTGGCAGAAAGCAAGTAACAGAAATAAGCAAAATAAATCTAAACACTAAAAGGGAAGAAATATTTCAATCGGAGGAACGTAATGTGGTATACGGAGTTCCACAAGGAAGCATTCTAGGACCACCGCTTTTCACACTGTACATTAATGACATTCCAATGGCAATCAAACACCCGATTGCACTATTTGCGGATGACAGTACAATAACAATACCGTGTAATCAAAAAGAGTTTTATAAAGAAGATATAAACAAAACATTAAACGAAACTATAGGATGGTTAGACAATAACAATTTAAAAATTAATTTAAATAAGACTATGTTAATGCATTTTAGCCAACGCGCACTGACTCTTCCCAATTTTGACATAACATACAATAATATAACAATTGACGCAGTGAATACAACTAAGTTTCTAGGATTGACTATAGATAGGAATTTAAACTGGAAGGCGCACATAGAGGCCCTGACTAAAAGAATAAGCAGTAATGCGTACGCTTTGTACATTCTTTCACGGACGGTTAACATAGATGCACGAATAACCGCGTACTACGGGCTAACGGAATCAATTCTTAGGTATGGGGTTATCTTTTGGGGAAACTCTACTAATAGGGAATTTGCTTTCAAAGCACAAAAGAGATGCCTTAGAGCTATGTTTAATTTAAAAACCACCGATAGTTGTAAGCCCTATTTCATACGATATGAACTATTAACATTGACATCCCTTTATATTTTAGAAACGATAATGTTTGTTAGGACGAATAATCACTTATTTCCCCGAATGGCGGATAAATTTCCTAGAAATAGGCGTGATCAGAGTCAAGTCTGTCTACATAGAAGTAGGACGGCACTTATGCGCAAAAGTGTCTTCTGCATGGCTCCTACTATTTATAATAAGTTACCCAAAAATTGGAGGGAGCTAAATAACGCCAAATTAAAGGAACAATTAAAAATGTTTTTAAGTAAAAAGGCTTACTACACTATTAGCGAATTTCTGGCGGAATCATTTATTTTGACATAGATTATTATTAATATTTTGACATTTTGCTGAATGTTGCATATCCTTGACATGAGTAGTTTTTTTTTTTTTTTAATAATATTTATTTGACATTTTATTGATATTCTATACAGATCTGACATAAATTTCATATGACATTTGCTTGATATTTGACATTGTAATTGTTTATTTTAATTTTTGATTGTTTACATTTTGTGTAAATTCATTTTTCTAATTTTGTATGATATTATTAGCATTTGATTGTTATTTGACACAGATAATGACATACATTTTATTTGATATTTTATTGATATTTTACATATTTTTATGAGTTAATATTATTAATTGACATTTCCATTTATATTTTGACACAGTTATTATTTATTTTCAGATCTGTATTGTTGACATTTTTGTAATTATTGTGTTTAAAGTTTATTTTTGTAATTGTTCATAATACTATTTAGTTAATACTTTGAAAATATTTGCACGCCATAGAATGTGGCAAACATGTCCGAACATTTTGTACGTTTTTATGTTATCCTGCATGCACGTATTATTTATGCCTGCATGTATACACGTGTTTGAGCAAATAAATATAAAAAAAAAAAAAAAAAAAAAAAAAAAAAAGGCAGACGTGAATGGAAACGCCGGGAGGGGACGCCCTAGAAACAAATAGATAGACCTTATAGGTGCTGTTCTTCAGAAAGGCCAAGTGCGCAGTACCCATAACCGGCGTGTGTATATGACTAGATATATGAATGTGTGTGAAGCAAAAGAAGTATGTAAGGATCGTAGCAGGTGGCGTTCTGTAGTTTCTGCCTACCCCATGGAAAAAAGGCCTGAGTTTATGTATGTATGTATGTATTTAATGGGTTTCGCATCTCTATTTGTGTCATATAACTTCATCTATAAAACAGTTCAACAATTGACTATTATATCTATAATAGTACTAGCTGACCCGGCAAACTTTGTTTTGCCATAAAAACACCAAACATTTATCTACCCTACCTTACACTACCTACCCTACCCTACTCTACACTACCCTACCCTTACCGACCCTACACTACCCTACCCTACCCTACACTACCCTACCCTACCCTACACTACCCTACCCTACCCTACACTACCCTACCCTACACTACCTTCCTTACCCTACGTTACACTACCCTACCCTACACTACCCTACCCTATTCTACACTACCCTACCCTACGCTACCCTACCCTACACTACCCTACCCTACACTACCCTACCCTACACTACCCTACCCTACACTACCCTACCCTACACTACCCTACCCTACGCTACACTACCCTACCCTACCCTACCCTACACTACACTACCCTACCCTACCCTACCCTACACTACCCTACCCTACACTACCCTACCCAACCCTACTACACAAAGCAAAAATAGCTTGTACAATAGCAATAAAGCTCAAATTGACTCTACGTTTTAGTTAGAAAACTTTTGTATGGGCAAAAGAAAAGGGCTGTTTTTATTTTTTTTCCGGCAATTATTAGAATTTTTCTCCCCGTAAAAACCATCTTTGAACTTCAACGAACATTTAAATAAAGAATTGGCCAAATTGGTCCAGGCGTTGTTGAGTTATGCGCTTACCAACACATTTTGCGATTCATTTTTATATTATAGATTATTACCTATTTATAAACAAACAAGTTGGACAGCTCGATAAAAACTATAAAAATAAATTCTAACACACTAGACCCCAGAGACGGTAATGATATCGAATAAATGGCAAGTTTGCAACTCATGTCGTTAGCTCAGCAAAATCCATTTAGGAATTATTTGACATAACCACAAAAAAAAACGAAAGCTTTTTCTTTTTTTTCAATAGGCTCGCGCTAGACCACTATCTCACCTGATGGTAAGCGATGATGTGGTCGACGGTGAAGCACGCTTGCCTAGAAGAAACCTATTCACTCTTGACTTAAAGACCCATAGATTGTAGCTATCGGGAAATACAGACTCCGGCAGGGAATTCCACTCCTTAGCTGTACGCATAATAAAAGTGTCCCCAAAACGTTTAGTGCGTATAGGTGGGATGTCCACCATGTACCGATGACGCATCGCCGTGCGTCTGGTTGTCCGATGATGGAACTGGCTGGGCGGAATTAAATCATGCAATTCCATCGCACACTCCCCGAAATGTAACCGATAAAAAACCGACAAGCTGGCAACTCGGCGGCGATGTTCAAGGCTCTGGAGCTTTGATTTTACCAGTGCCTCATTGCCGATGAGTCTCTTGGCCCGCTTTTCGATTGACTCTAGTGCATCAAGCTGGTAATCTCTTACAATTCGTTAAATTTCGACCAAAATTAACCAACCATTAACCAGTATTCCAACATGATCATAAATCTTCGTCTGTACTGAACCACTGAGCATTGAACTCATGCAGAAAAATAACTCACATATTGCATACCCAGCTTGTTTCCTCTTTCATTTTTACTACGTTTACAAGACAGGTCCTGATGCCATCACTGCATTACCTACTTGAACCAAAAAATAGGTTAGGATTTTAACTATACATCGTTGAAGTGTTGAACCAAAATGGGTCTATAAACCTCCAGATCCTTGCACACTAATCTTTTCTTGTAATAGTTCACTCCTAAGGGTGTGATCCTATTGAGAGCTCAGTCACTGCCATTTCTGGCTAACCTTGTATTGCAGTGTAGCTCTTCTGGAACTACAGAACTATTAGTTGATAGCTCTCAATAGAACTGCGCCCTGACAAGCCACTAACTGTTCCAGATGGTATCGACGGCAAGCAAGCTCGGCGCACCGGCACCAGTGGTCCCCTGGGAGAGCTCTTCGACCACGGCCTTGATTCCTACTCCGCAGTCCTCATACCCACGTACCTCTACAGCATATTTGGCAGGTACATTATCTATCCATACTAATATTCTAAATTACGTAAAGTTTGGCTGTAGGAGGCAATCTCCGAAACTCCTCATCCGATTTCAAAAAAACTTTCACATAAGCTACTTTTTATTACGAAAAAAAAATCATCTTAATCAGAGGCCTTAGTGCGACTCACGCTCAAGTCAATTTGTATTGAAACTGGATAAGCGCGGTCTGGTGACGGTAGAGAGAAACCACTTTTTTGTATACATGTTGACATAAGAGATCGTTCACTTTATCACGAGTGAGTACGTTAAAAAACTCGGAACACACATTTGAAGATAACTGCTTTAAAATTCAGTCGCAAGATTTGACCCGAACATACGTACATACATTGCAAGTTAATAAAAAGCTTGCAAAAATAAACCACGGAAGTGAAGCTCCTGGAATAGCCTCTTTATTATATTCTTGCACGTAAAGCCACGTATCTCCCTGACCATGTCGGCTCATTGCCGTCTCGGCTTATCAAGTAAAGGAACTGAGGATGATACACTTATGCACTATAATATTGCCTGAGTTACTTGAAATACAAACGTGCGCGAAAATAAACTCAAGCGCGGGTCTCACTCTGATGATGGGACACTACGGCAGAAAATCTGACCCAATGTTATAAAGAGGTCGGTTTCTTTGGAAATCTGTAGTAAGTGCTAATCCAGGTACCAATATTCGTTGATATTAGCCACCGTGGGCGAAATTCAGGCGGATGGAAATGTTTGAGGTCATGACCCGGTCACGTCCCTGACACGGCACGGAAGTTTGCGATTTTGGTAGGGCCTCTCAATGGAACCAATAGATAGAAAACAAGTGAAATTAAAAAAAAAACCCGACATATTTATTTCATGCTACCTAATTTATCTAGTAGTAGAAACGCTTCGATCGATAATCTATTGAACACGTAATTTTGACACGATATCTTGCGAAAACGTCCTGATACAAACAGTAAATCGGCCATAACTTGAAACGCTTAACCTATTTTCATCAAACATAGCTAAGAACATTCTCGATAAAGTCACCTGTCAAACAAAAATCGGTTCATCCGTTTAGAAGCTATGCTGCCACGGACAGATACGCAAATACAAAAACACACAGGTAGACAGTTCAAACTTATAACACCCCACCTTTTCCGTCGGGGCTTAAAAGTAGTACAATACTTAAAGCTAATCATGATGGAAATTAGTTTTTTTTTTTTTTTATTATAATTTTTTTATACTATCCAGATATAAGCGGTAAATAAAGCGTATATTATGCTATTGATTGAAGAGTACAGTGGTTGAAATATAGTAGTATCTAAATAAGTAACTAATTGGAAAAATTTATACTTACCTAAGTATTTATATCAGTTAGCTTATACTTACAAGTCCAGACGTATATTTAAGTACCTATTTACCTAATTAAAATGGCGATAAGCGAGATTTCAGAAATTTCTAAGTAACGTAGTAACGCATGCCCGAAGGCTGCACGCGATTGATGAAGTTCCCAAACTGGAATTATTAAGAAAATGTTGGCTAGAAACGGTGATTTTTTTGGCAAACACGTCATCATGACCATGAAGGCAATTGTCACGCGATGCCTGAAGCTGACCAAAGAAACATGGATCTATAAGAAACGAGACAATATTCAGTAAAATATATACTATAATCCATACTAATATTATAAATGTGAAAGTAACTCTGTCTGTCTGTCTGTTACCTTTTCACGCTTAAACCGCTGCACCGATTTAGATGAAAGTTGGTATGAAGATAGTTTGAGACCTGGGAAAGGACATAGGCTATATAGGTAGGGTAGGGTAGGGTAGATAAATGTTTGGTCTTTTTATGGCAAAACAAAGTTTGCCGGGTCAGCTAGTAATATTATAAAGCTGAAAAGTTTGTTTGTTTGAACACGCTAATCTCAGGAACTACTGGTTGGAATTGAAAAACTCTTTTTGTGTTGGATAGCCCATTTATCGAGGCAGGTTATAGGCTATATAACATCACGCTGCGAGCAATAGGAGCGGAGCATAAAAGAAAAATTTTGCAAAAACGGGCAAAAATATGCCTTTTTGAGAGCTTCCGTTGCGTGCGCTGCGTAAGTGGTTAAAGTTACGCAACATTCATGTATGTAGGGTAGGGTAGGTAGGTAGTTGACGGGAGCGAAGCCGCGTGGGACAGCAAGTATCAAAATAATTTGAGTTAAAATTGTTGTCCGTGATTACTTTAATGCTTGTCCTTGACCGTTGACTCTTTGTAATCACAATGTACGAGTAAGTACAAAGTTTGCGGAAGAAACATGGTATTAGACGCGACATCCATAGTAATAGTTGATCATTTGAAAATACTTATTAAGGCGCAGATACCCCTGAGTAGCTGATTCTAAAATGAAAATCACGTCTAAACGGCTAGTCGTATTTTTTTGCCAAAATATATGTTACATTAGACCATTTTCTTAATAATTTGATCTAAGAAAATTTTGAGTTTTATTCGTATAACATAGTGTAATTAATTTGTAATTTAAGTCGTAGAATAATAAGGAAAGTACAAAAAACTACTAAATTTTGGGTCTCGCGGGCGTGAAACGAGTGCGGGTTTTGTTCCCTCATGGTCGTAGTCGTCGTCTTAAGGCGGTAACCCGAGCAAAACGCCGCGCAAGTCGTTTTTTGTGCTATTTTTAGGAGCTATCTAGTCGTTATTTAAAAAGAATAATAATATAAATAAATAATAAAAATACATTACATTTCTACACAATATTGACTCTAAAATGGTAGATTTAGTTTTTTTTCTAATGTTGTATATATTTCACGAATCTCCTTCCAAAAAACATAAAAATGAGAAATAATTTTTGATATTATGCATCTCCTCGTAAATTGTTCATTAATTATTTTTTGTACTAACACTAATGGATAGACAATTTAATAACGAACATATTTGTAGTTTTTTTTTCAAAAGACCAGAATACGATTTTATAAAGATTTTATTCTAAAATCTGGGCGTATTCACTACTGTAATTCATGCGCCACCAGTGCCGCTAGACCAATAGGAATGCTCATATCTCATGCCGATTTTTTGGTTAGGGTACCGTCTTAATAAGATCATAACGATATTAGGTAGATACGTGAAAATTCTAATTATGCTCCAAGAATAATAACGAAACCATTGTAGGAAATGTTTATTTTCGTTCACTGGTCGAAACTGGTTCCTTTATGCTGGTCATGCTGGATTGCAGTCTTCACCAACTGCTTCTTGTCTTCCAGTTTCCATTTTATACATCCCTTTTCCAGGTGTTTTCTGTAGTGGTTGTGGTATTTAAATTTCCAAGATCTCGGAATGAAGGGCGAAAAGCTCCATAGTCAATACGATAATGCAGAGCGGGGGCGGACCTTTAATAGTTTTTAGGGTTCCGTACCTCGACAGGAAAAAACGGAACCCTTATAGGATTTTTTTGTTGTCCGTCCGTCCGTCTGCTTGTCTGTCAATATCTTTTTTCTTTTTTCTCAGGAACGCGTCAAGGTATCAAGCTGAAATTTATATCAAATACTCAGATCTACTGTCCCTTAAAGCTGTGAAAAAATCAAACTTCTAAGCCAACGCAATCAAAAGATACAGCCGTTTATGCCGCAAAGGACAATGCCCATTTTGTAAGGGAACTTGGGTCCCTTTGAAAAAATGGTTGTACGAGTATCTTGATGAATTTGGTTGTATATTGTAGAAAAAAAACGTTATAGAAAATATTTTTCATTTTGTGGGGTTCATGAGATATAAGGATGTTTCTGTTCTTGAAATGAAACCTTATTACAATGCATTAAGGTGCATACAAATGTCCAAGTGAAGGAACCTGATCTGTTGTTGTCTGTACATATAAAGTAAAGGACACGGATTAAAAAAAAAACACAAAATATAAATCCTATTTTTGGATTATATTGAAATAGCAGGCACGATACCTTATAAGGGGCCTGTGAATGGGCAATCTCCTTTCTGTAAATTTTCGACACTCGCAAGGGTATCAAAACCTACAGGGTATTTGCCGTGAACTCAGAATCTTGAAATTTGGTACGAAGCAACGTCTTGTAGCACAGATAAAGGAATAATTGCGAAAACCGTAATTGTTCGCGTTACATCATATAATAAATATATTTTTAACCATTTTAAACTTACTACCCCTTTCCTCATGAACGCGTAGAGGTATTAAATTGAAATTCATATCAAATACTCAGGTCTATAATACGTTTAAGCTGAGGTTTGTACGGAACCCTCGGTGCGCGATTCCGACTCGCACTTGTCCGGTTTTTTTTAATGAACATTGATAAGTAATGTTAGACTCTACAACAAATTATAGATACGATATCGCTGAAGGGCAGGACTGTCAGATAGAATATCCTGCACACAGATAATGGGTTATCGTGGCGGGACTGGATTTTTTCTATCGGTCCTGATTCATTTCTGACTTTGATTGATGGGTTCTTCATAGTGCCTTCATATTTGAAAAGCTTGGACAGGAGATGTCCACTGCAGCTGCTTACCTTTTGTGCTCATTGGCAAATCCCTGTAGTCTCTTGCTTGATATGGCCCTCCATATCAAGCAAGAGACTACAGGGATTTCCCTAAGTTAAATTATTATTTTTCGTACTTACTTATCCAGTCATCCGTTTTTTTATTTCATTTTTTATATTAAGGCGCCGATTCCCTTGAGTAGCTGATTTTGGAATGAGAATCACGTCTAAACGGCAAGTCGTAATTTTTCGGATATTTGTTACATTAGACCATTTTCTTAATAATTTCATTTGAGAAAATTTTGAGTTTTATTCTTATAACATAGTGTAATTAATTTGTAAAGTTATATCTAAAACTGTCAAAAACACGACAATCGCACCATAACCGCTGGGCGTATTTTATTTAATGAAATCGACCCCATTTTAAAGACAATTTAATTATCCACATTTTGATCTGAAGCTTTTTTTTAATGTCATAGAATAATAAGGAAAACACAAAAATCTACTAAATTTTGTGTCGCGCGGGTGTGAAACGAGTGCGCGTTTTGTTCCCTCAAGGTCGTTGGCGTTAGTCGTCGTCTTAAGTATGTTATTTATGTAGGTATAGCATTTTAAATCTATCTTAATATATATAAATCACGTGTCACGTTGTTAGTCCGCGATGGACTCCTAAAAATTCTTAACCGGTTTTAAAATAAATTTGCACACCGTGTGCAGTTTGATCCAACTTGAAAGATAGGATAGCTTACACATGTTAGTTACACTATTTATAACTCAAGAACGGCTGAATCGATTTGGCTGTAAATTGGTGGGGTGATAGGGTAGGGTAGATGAATGTTTGGTGTTTTTATGGCAAAACAAAGTTTGCCAGGTCAGCTAGTAGCTATATAATTCTTATGTCGCAGTAGGTATACCACAGTTTACCCCTTTTTAACCCCCGCCGGGAAAAGAGGGGTGTTATAAGTTTGACGTGGGTGAACCGATTTTGATTTAGTTTTTTTTTTTGTTTAAAAATTGACTTAATCGAGAGTGTTCTTAGAGCTATGTTTGAATAAAATCGGTTCAGCCGTTCAAAAGTTTTGGGCGTTTTACTGTTTGAATCGGGTTGTTTTCGCAAGATATCGTGTCATACGTGTTCAATAGATTGTCGATCGAAGCGTATCTACAATAAAATTATGTAGCATGAAATAAAAATGTGTCGGGGAATTTTAAATTTTGAATTTTCTTGTTTTTTAAGTTCTTACAGTCCATCCAAAGGTTGTCTATAGATGTCGCAGTCAGCGATAACACCTTTGGTGTACAATAAAGTATATTATATTCCAGTGGCCACCAATTACTTTAATTTGGGGTCCGTTTCTTGAAAATAAAAACAGACCATCGCGGCCCGTAACATATTATAAACCTAATTACCAACCGGACCGCGTTCCCTGTCCTTTTCTATTTTAATTTTGTTGCGGGTTCCAAGACCTTTGAAACGTGTCTCCGGGGACTCGACGAGCTTCATTGGCTCGGCGCTCTTTTGATGTTCGCCATGGCCACTATTAAAAATTGCAGAAGTTACAGTGGTCTACAATACTACGGTCACATTACGTATTCGGTTATTATTTGCTCAGAGCCAAACCACAGTAAAAATATACAAACAGTATGGAAACTACCTACAAACGCTCGAAACGGCACACTCAGACAAACATGCGCATCGACGAGACCCCTAAGCGGCTCGCACTACTGACAGCACTGCAGAAGTCCCCGAGTAGTCTCGTCTGTGCGTATGTTTGTGTGAGTGTGCCTTTTCGAGTGTTTGTAGGTAGTTTACATACTGTTTGTATATTTATTCTGTGGCCAAACGGTGACAAAATACGTTAGTACCTAAATAAGATATTTTTTATGCCGCGAAATTAATTTGTAAAATAAATTAGATCCGGTAACTCCAATGACGCCATAGTTCCTCATAATCTAGTCAAGATTATATCTTCTAGCAAAACTACGATTTGACGCTACTTAGTATATTGTTATCACTAATCAGGCCATATGTTTAGTAAGCATATCACAACATGCGTTTGTAAGATAAGTAGGAAATATTACCGAAAGACTCATTATTAGTAATTGAACGTTTTTGTTTATTATGTAAAGACAAGCTGGCACCCGAACTTTTTGGTAATTCGACGGGTAAAGCTAGGAAAAAATTATCGGACGCGGCTGACGGACGCGACTTACAGCCGCGGCTGATATGTGTGCACAGTCGTATGGGACGCGGCTGCCAGATCTCTATCAGACTTCCGAACGCCCAAGGTCACGTCCGCGACTTACGTCCGATAGTTTGCACAATGTAATGTACATGCATTACCTAGATACTCTATGATGTCTATATAAAATATTAAATCAGTTGTGGATAATTTCACTTACATACATACATACATAAACTCACGCCTTTTTTCCATGGGGGTAGGCAGAAACTACAGAACGCCACCTGCTACGATCCCTACATACTTCTTTTGCTTCACACACATTCATACATCTAGTCATACACACACGCCGGTTATGGGTACTGCGCACTTGGCCTTTCTGAAGAACATCACCTATAAGGCCTAAATATGTCTTTCTAGGGCGTCCCCTCCCGGAATATAATAATAATAATAATATATAATTATAATATATTATTATATAATGATAACTTCACTTCTTCTACAAAAACTAGACATTTGAATTTTGGGAGAGTATGACTGCACTTTTGACCCTTTACTGTACAGATAAACCGCTTATTGAGAATCTTCACAATAGTGGACTACAAATTTCCGATATCGTTCGTGATAATCATGATCTAATTATGCAAACAAAATCGGCTCAGTGGCTGTGTTATGACAATATTTCCCCATGGCCGTTTACCTTATCTATTTATTTACATAGCCATAATACATGATTGTGTGGTCAACGTACAGGTCCATTTAAACTTAATGGCGGTTCTAAATACTCTAGTCGCTGCGCAGTAACAAAATCATGTGATCCACGTGCACGTGTTGTCTTCTATATATATAAAAATCAATGCCAATTTTCGTTGTAATTTTATAACTCAAGAACGGGCTCACCTATCCAAACCAAATGTTTAGGCTTTGTTCGGACTATTTAGTAGATGGTTTAGGTTTTTTTTTTTTTCGGTTTTTAGTGTAGGGTAGTTTGGTAGGTAGGTAGCCAGTTGACGGAAGCCGCGGGGGTCAGCTAGTAATAATTTCAATATTTTTATTGAATGTTAACTTATTTTGTAGGGCGCAAATACAAATTAAAAATGCAAGTTGTCCGATCGAACGATATACGAACTGCTTTTCATAAATATGGTTGTGCTTGTAGACATTTTGGAAAATAAATTGAAGCTTTCAAAGCTGAACAGTAGTTTAAGGGTCTCAAAACTATTTAGTACCCTAAATATAAAGGTCTAAACAAAATATGGTGCAAAATGTATAGAGTATTATCATTCTGCCTAGCCTTTTCCCAACTATGTTGGTGTCGGCTTCCAGTCTTTTTTTTTTTTTTTTTTAAACGTTGCCCCACACTAGGAATTTCTTCCTGTATCGTGGGTGCGTTTACAAACATATAAACTCACATACACAAACACCCAGAGCCGGAACAACTTATCTGTAGGTCATACAAATATTTGTTCCGTGCGGGAATCGAACCCGCGACACGCAGCGCAGCAGTCCTCAACCACTGCGCCAACCGTGCGCCCATAATAGCCATAGTAGCCGCCCATAGTCTAACCGGATTCAGCTGAGTACCAGTGTTTTACATGGAGCTACTGCCTATCTGACCTCCACAACCCAGTAACTGGGTAACACGGTACCCCTTGGCAAGACTGGTGTCAGATCTCAAGCTTCTGACTACTCGTAACGACTGTCAAAGATCTTCAAATGACAGCCGGGACCAACGGCTTAGCGTGCTTTCCGAGGCACGGAGGAAAGTCGGTATGTTGAAATGGTCACCCATCCACGGACCGACCTCTTCAAGCGTTGCTTAATCTTGATGATCGACCCGTGCGGCTGTTATTAGTGCATTGTGCAGACACGAGCTCCTCAAGCCAAACCGCGTCTATTAGAAAACTTAATTAAATATTGATACAAATGCATCATCAATGCTCTGCTTGATTATCATAATGTAGGTCGCACGTGTAAGTCCAAAGGTGCGAGCCTACTTATTGCAAAACTCCTTACTTACTTAACAATTATAAAAACCATGTACGTGCACCGTACAAAGAACAATGGCAGGTGCCCATACATTGTTTTAGCTGAGATTAAATTCCTAAGTCATTAAATGAAAAGTATCTGGTTTATCTCAGGGTGATGTTCTGAATTAGTTTGTGCAAGAATTTGTTTTCGAGAATGTCAAGAATAATAGGTATTCAGTCATAAACTTTTGTAGGTTATGTCTGGGCACAGATAATATAATACTAGCATACAGATGCCTCATCCCATACAAAGAAACCGTGCCGACGTAACTAGCGTTTTACATCTGATTAATCTTGTTATTTCTGTAAGTACATCAATCGCCTTCGATCCCGTTTCACGGCAATAGATGGTGTTAGCAGCTACTTGCAAATAAAAGGTTTTACTAGGTTCGTGAATATTTGTTTCTTTAAATACAGTGAAGGTTCGTTTCATAGTATTTTTTTGCACGTTTTTACAGTTTTTTTGCACCAAAATGTGTTACAATGCAAATTTTAACAATCGAGTGGAATGCCTCAGAAATTAAAAAAATGCGCCATCAATTTTAAATGATCCGTTCAAATAATCTTTGAAATGTGAATTAAGAGCCCAATCTTACATAATTTTGTACTAAGGGGAGTTGATTAAACAAGAACATACAATTTTTATGCTCAATTCCAGAAAATATTAATTTTACAGATAATTCTATTCAATTGTGTGTACATGTCGCGCCATCTAGTAAGATTTATTTGAACCAAATTTTCTTTCTTAGCAATGAGACCCCGTGGTCTGGGTAACTTTTAATAATGTGTTTAATTGGTAATATCATTCAATTTCGTGGAAGTAAAAGGGGAATATCGCAAGTAGTAGTAGTATTTCCTTTACCTAGTTATTTCAGCATGAAATGTATAATATACTCCTTGGAAAGAATATATTTATTTAAACTAAGCGACATTGTCGTGTATCAAAAGGTCGTCGTCAACAACCAAGCTTTATTTTATTTAGACTAGGATACTAGTCTTTTACCAATCATTAATTGAAAGTAATTCATTTATTTCTACTACACTACAATATTCTTTACCTACCTGCAAGGAACATCTACACTTAGATGCAAACTATATTGCTAACTCATTTACTGCAATAAATACAATAATTATATTATTACTTAATATAGCTGCTACTTGTCACTTAGCAGATAACATATATAATGGCAACACTAAGCTAAAGAAATTAACAAAAAAATCAAATAACTTTTAATTATTATGATTTTTGATGATCCGTTTTAAACCAGCCCAATTATACTTTAAAAAACGAAGACATTTAATAGAATGTATTTCGTGTATAATTCACTTTGAGACGCTCAAATTTAAGTCAACTAAGATTTCGACATTGTTCTTTAGTTAAACTTTTTCTCTGTATGCGTCGAAGCGAAGGGATAAGTAGAGTTTTATTAGTTTTCATAAAGCTTTCACATTTTGGCAAGTTACCTTTCTAATATGTTATTCTAAGCCCCATGTAATAGGCGATGAATCTCATTATCTCCCTGCCCTTGTCCCATATTATTTGGGGTCGGCGCAACATGTTTTCTTCATATACCTAAACGTCAACTGGCTACCTACCTACCTACTCTGCCTGCCAAGCCTACCCTGCCTGCCCTGCCTACCCTACCTACCTACTAATTTTATCTATCATCAATAGTTTTCTCAGCGCACGCCAAAGCATGAATTTTACAGGCAACATTTTGCTACCTTGGGTTACATTATTGCAATTTTCAGAAGGATCTCTAATTTTTTGAAAATATATTATAGCGGATGACACTCAGGAATAATGTAGCTTTCTACTGATGAAAGAATTTTCAAAATCGGTTCAGTAGATCCAGAGATTACCCCTTACAACGACACAAACTCACAAACTTTACCTCTTTATTATAATACTAGCTGACCCGGCAAACTTTGTTTTGCCATAAAAACACCAAACATTTATCTACCCTACCTACCCTACCTTACACTACCTACCCTACCCTACCCTACCCTACACTAGCCTACCCTATCCTACACTACCCTATCCTACACTACCCTACCATACCCTACACTACCCTACCCTACACAAAGCAAAAATAGCTTATAAAATTGCAATAAATCTCAAATTGACTCTACGTTTTAGTTAGAAAATTTTTGTAAGGGAAAAAGAAAAGGGCTGTTTTTATTTTTTCTCCGGCAATTATTAGAATTTTTCTCTGCGTAAAAACCATCTTTGAACTACAACGAACATTTAAAAAAAGAATTGGCCAAATTTGTCCATGCGTTGTTGAGTTATGCGCTTACCAACACATTTTGCAATTAATTTTTACCCGACTGCCGAAGGAGGGTAATGTGTTTAACAGTCTATGTATGTATGTAAGTATGTATGTATGTATGTTCCTATATGGCGTTCCAGAGACCAAACACGTTAACCGATTTTGATGATTCATACGTCAATCGATTTGTCTTAACCCTGCGAGTGTCATAGGCTACATTAAAATTGGACAATAGAAAAATGGCGGATTTTGGGTGTCAAATTGTGGGGGCCCAAAATAAAGGGTTTTAAGAGGTGATTTCAAAAATATATAACACTTATATGTTTAAATGTATCTAATTCTAAAAAAACTAACTAAAAAGTTATAAATAAAAAAACTTAATTCTAAAACTCAAAAAACCCGACTGCTTCAAAAGCGAACTAAAAAGTCGTAAACAAGGAAAAAATATGCTGTGCAGGCGGAGGATACGCCAGATTTTGATCAGCCTGCCCGCGAATATGTATCCTCCGCGTGCACAGCATGAATTTTCCTTGTTTACGACTTTTTAGTTCGCTTTTGAAGCAGTCGGGTTTTTTGTTTTTTTTTTTTATATTATAGAATAGTATAGACGAGTCTATACTATTTTAATTTAGACGTGTCATTATGGTACACAATCCATCATATGATTTATATCGATAAACGTCATCAACGTTTGCTGAATGATGAAATAACTTCACAATATTGTTTAATTTCAGGGATGAAGTCAGCACGCTTCGGTTCCAGTTCCTGATCTGGAACATCTTCTTCAACTTCTACCTGACGCATTGGGAGAAGTACAACACTGGCGTTATGTTCCTGCCCTGGGGATACGACTTTACCATGATTGTGAGTCCACCATACATACCTAGTATCATCTTCATCATATCAGCCAAAAGACGTCCACTGCTGGACTTAGGCCTTCCTCAAGCGTCGCCACATTGTTCGGTCCCGTGCGTCCCGCATCCAGTGGATCCCCGCAACCTTTACCAGCAGCCGTATTGCGTAAGTGCGCAAAGAGTTTGATCGCTATCCAACCGACCATATCGACCAATCACAGAAGACGGCAAGCCACATCGCGTCATTTATCTCGCATGCTTTGCGCACTTACGAAAATAAAAATAGACAGCAATAACGATATAAATTCAACTCCAGAAAGTATAAATACAGCTGCAAATTAAATTGTTAATAACCTTTTGCCGCAAAAGTCGCGGGTAAATATTTTTCATTAACTTAAGTTTTTATTGGTAGTTGAAAGAAAAGTAGATTACGCGCCTTGCTAAAGTCTTGAAATATATGAGTAAAACAACGTGTAGCTAGTAATTCGGTTTATGCGGAACAGCCATGACAAACCAATATAGTGACAGACCACCGACAAGACAGATCATAAACAATAAGTATAAGGTTACCATACATTACACCTTCACCCTTAATCTAGAACCCTTTACAATTTAACAAGCAATAAAAGGCTTAAAGCTTACATATAAAAAACAAAGAAACTTATTTTAACTTCTACACCTTCACCATTAATTATACCTAGCTGGCTTATCTATTCGACATTGACGAACGGGACGAGACTGGGGCGGCTCAGGAGAAGGCAAGGAAGGCTGGGTTGTGCACTGAACCGGCTGTTCTACGCAGTCTTCAAAATATTCTCCTTCCACGTTATCCTGATGTGTGGTCGCTGCGGTTGAGCTTTCGCAGCGCGGACCTCCCGGTCTGGGCGCTCCCTGTTCCTGCGTTACCTCAACCGTCTCGGAATTCTCACTGATCGGGCTAGAGGGAGAAGGACAGATTAGTGAACTCCGTATCCGTGACTTCAGCTGATCTACATGTTTGTGGGATTCTCTACCTAAAGCATCTACTACCTTATAATCAGTGGTCCCCATCTTTTCTGCAACCTTTCCAGATATCCATTTATCCTGTCCACGATATTGACGCAGCCAGACCTCATCCCCCGGGCGTAGTTGACGCAACCCACTTGCGCCGTATTTTTGTTGACGCTCCTGAGCGTCTCTAACTCTACTGTCCCTACTTGGTCTTAGGGCGTCGAATTTGGTACGTAACCTGCGGCCGAACATAAGCGACGCTGGTGTTTCACCAGTAGTACAATGTTCTGTATTCCTATAATAAAGAAGAAAATTATTTACAAATAAATTTATATTTAAGTTCTCTCTAATTGCCTTTTTAATAGCTCTTTTAACTGTACGAACTGCGTTCTCTGCTGCCCCGTTTGAGGCGGGGTGATATGGTGCTGAAAATATCTGTTCGATCCCGTTTGTACTGAGAAATTGAGAAAACTCATGGCTTGTAAAGGGCGGCCCGTTATCAGAGACTATTTGTCTGGGTAATCCAAAACGTGCAAACACGTCACTTAAAACGCTGATAGTGTGACTAGCCGCTGTACTAGGTACTTGACTAACTTCTAACCATTTTGTTCTGGCATCAACCATTACTAAAAATATCCGCCCCGTGATAGGACCTAAGAAATCAACATGTACACGGGCCCATGGTCTATCTGGCCAAACCCATGGGCTGGGCATATGTCGAGGCGGTGCCTCGCTCTCTGCAGCACAGACACTGCAACCAAGGCACGTTTTTTTAATGTCTTCGTCCATACCCGGCCACCAGACATAGCTCCTAGCGAAAGCTTTAGTTTTTACAATGCCCATATGAGCCTCGTGTAAATCCATTAAAACCTTATTCCTACACTCACCCGGTACGACCACCCTATGGCCCCACATCACACAACCTAACTCCTCGTACAGTTCTTTCTTACGATTAAAAAAAGGTTGGAGCGATTTAATTTCGTTATCAGACGGCCATTCGTCGCGAAGATATGTTAGAACTCGGCCTAGCAACTGGTCTCGGCTCGTCTGTCTTTTAATCTCATTATAATCCAATAACATAGCGTTTTGGGCGAAATGTAAATATGATTGTTCCGGAACTTTAATAGATTGTTTAATAGCAGAAAGAGCTGGCAAACGCGATAACCCATCTGCCCCATTCTGCTTTGAAGAAACATACTCAATGTCGTATGTATAGGCAGACAACTTAATAGCCCACCTTTGTAATCGGCTCGCAGCCATTGATGGTATACCCTGTTTAGGCCCAAAAATAGTGACCAATGGCTTGTGGTCCGTGCGTAGTGTAAATCGTCGCCCATATAAATACTGGTGCAATTTTTCTAAGCAGAACACGATAGCCAAAGCCTCCCGCTCGATTTGTGAATAATGCTTCTCAGCCGCGTTAAGCGCGCGCGATACATACACGACAGGACGCTCCTGCTGTCCGTCTGTGCTACTATCATTGAGCTCACCCATCTGACTTAATACGCCCCCTATTCCTCTCGCGCTCGCATCACAAGTTAAAAACAAGGGTTTTTTTGGATCGTAATGAGCAAGGACGTCGGCACTAATCAAAATATTTTTGATTCTCTTAAAAGCTGACTCACACTTATCATTCCATGCCCAAGTAACTCCCTTCTTTAGTAACGTGTACAAAGGTGCCAATATATTGCTCAAGTTTTTAACAAATTTAGCATAATACATTATTGTACCTAAAAAGGCTCTCAAGTCGGTAATATTGTCTGGGCGGGGTATGTTTAATATACCTTCAACCTTTTCAGGGTCCACCTTAATTCCCTCGGCAGAGATAATAAAACCTAAATATTTAACCTCATTAGTAAAGAACTTGCACTTCTTTTGATTTAGTTTCATTCCGTTATGATGTAACCGCTCTAAAACTCTCTCTAAAATAACTAAATGCTCCCTAATATTGGGTGATCCAATAATAATATCATCGAGAAATACTTCTACGTTTGGAATATCGTTCAGAAGATTCGCCATAATTCGTTGGAATATACCAGGGCTTGACGATAAACCGAAAACCAATCTTTTATACTTAAAAAGGCCCTTGTGAGTATTAATAACCGTACAATTATCAGGGTCATCCAATTCAATCTGATTATATGCTTGCGTTAAATCAATTTTTGTAAATATCTTAGAACCATTTAATTTAACCAGCAAGTCGTTTATAAGTGGTAGGGGATATTTGTCCACCAGTAGTACTGGATTTAATGTTATTTTGTAATCAGCACAGATACGGAGTCCACCATCAGCCTTACGAACCGGTACAAGTGGAGTAGCCCAATCTGCGCACTCCACAGGCTCGATGACACCGGCGCGCAGCATGCCGTCTAACTCAGCGTCGATGCGCTCGCGGAGCGCGTACGGCACAGGCCGTGCGCGACAGAAAACCGGCGTTGCTCCCTCGCGTAGTCGTAACCGAGCCTTGCCTCCCGTGAACCGGCCCAGTCCCTCCGAAAACAAATCCTTATATCTGCCAAGTAATAAAGTTAATTGGTCATTGCTATCACATGAAACATTGCTATCACATGAAACATTGCTATTTTGGTACAAAGGTATTTTAATGCCTAGTTCCGTAAGCCATTGTCGACCTAATAGCGAGGTGGTACCACCCTCTATTACAAACAATTCCATTTTTTTGGACTTATTTCCATACTTAACCATTGGCCTTATCACCCCTATAGGTTTTGTAATAGTACCATCATAGAATCTAAATACTAAATTAGAATTATTTAAAGGTCTATGGCTAAACAGTTGATCATACTTTTCCTTACTGATACATGATACTAAAGACCCTGTATCAATCTCCATAGGCAGTTGGGTTTGATCCACAAAAATAGTTAAGCTCACCGGTTTGTAGCTGTTCAAACTAAGTTGATGCAAATCTTCTAGTTCCCAGTCCACCTCGTCAGACAAAGGAGACTCATCCTCCCCTGCCTGGTTCCAGAGATTTGACTGATTGGCTACCTCGCCTGCTGCTTGAACATGTGCCACCATGTTTTTGGTGTCACATCTGTCCTTCGGCTGTCTTCCACCAGAACGCACCGGACAAACCCGACGTAGATGACCTTTCTGTCTACACCTACCGCAGATAAACCGACTGTATCTACAACGTTCTCTCTGGTGATCCGAAGCCCCGCAAGCAGAACAATTGTTTTTTGAATCTTCGACGGTGACCTTCCGTGCCGTCGGTAACCCGCGTGATACATCACGCCCTCGGCGGCCCCCGCTGCCCGACGCCACCACCGCATGCAGCGCTCCCGCCACGTTATCACCGCTACCACCCGAGTCGCTATTCTTCCCGACTGCTTGTTCCACTGCCGCTGCATCCCTCTCCGCCGATTCCATAGCGCATGAAATTTTCACGGCATTTGCATATTGCAGATTCTCTTCAGTAAACAATCGTTGCCTAATCGACTCGCTTCGCAACCCGCATACTAACTGATCACGTAAATTATCTTCCAATACGGACGTAAATTCGCAAAATTTGGACATTTTCTTCAGTTCTGATATATATTGTAAAATGGATTCACCCGCATTTTGTCTTCGTTGTCGGAAACGGTACCTCTCTGCCATAAATGACGGCTTTGGTTGCAAGTGATCCGTCATAACCTTCACCACCTCCGCATAGGTTTTTGCACTCGGTTTGCTCGGACTTGCTAAGTTGCTAATAAGTTCATAAGCTTCGTCACCCATTGCCGCAATCAAAGTGGGTAACCAAAATTCCTCCTTAACATTGTTGACCTTGAAGAACATTTCCATGCGCTCCACATACATTGTCCAATTTCCCGATCTTACATTAAACTCGGTTAGTTTGCCGATTGACATTTTGGATTTTTTTTATTTAGCACGCTTCTAATTTTTATCCTCGTCGCCACTGAAATATATGAGTAAAACAACGTGTAGCTAGTAATTCGGTTTATGCGGAACAGCCATGACAAACCAATATAGTGACAGACCACCGACAAGACAGATCATAAACAATAAGTATAAGGTTACCATACATTACAAGTAATTAATGCACTCATGTTAATTTCAATATTAACACTCATGCATTAATAACTCTCTTTGGGCTCGATGCAACAATCTACTATTAAAATACGTGGATAGACGATTCCTGTACAGAAAAATATTAGAAATTGTTTCTCCGTAGTATAATAACAAACAAGATCTACTCAAATCCTTTTTACCCGACTGCCGAAGCAGGATAATGTGTTTATCAGTCTATGTATGTATGTTTGTTCCTATATTGCGTTCTAGAGACCAAACGCGTTGGCCGATTTTGATGATTCTTACATCAATCGATTCGTCTTAACCCTGCGAATGTCACTGGCTACATTAAAATTGCAATATAGAAAAATGGCGGCTTTTGGGTGCCATATTGTGAGGGCCCAATTTTTTTTTTTCGAAACCCATCGTTTGGAGTATCAAAATGAAGGGTTTTAAGAGGTGATTACAAAAATAATAATAATTATATGTTTAAATGTACCTAATTCTGAAAAAATAACTACAACGTTGTAAAAAAAAAATATTTAAAAATAAAAAAAACCCGACTGCTTAAAAAGCTAAACAAAAAGACGTAAACAAGAAGATACATACAGGAGGAGGATACATCTGGTTTTGATCAGCCAGCTCGCGCATATTATGTATCCTCCGACTGCACAGCATGATTTTCTTCTTGTTTACGTCTTTTTAGTTGGCTTTTTTTTATATTTAATTTTTTTTTTCCAATTGTTGTTATCTTCACTTTAAATATCGACTTTATGCTTGTGTAAATTAAGTTGATTTTAGTATGATTATCAAAAACAGTTTGAAGTTTTAGCGTAAACTGAACTTTATGTAGGTAGACGTAAGAGCGGTTTCGCACTACATCCGATGCGAATCCGAAATATTTCGGTCCGAGATAGCCGTAGTGCTACTTGTAGGAGGGGTTACGCACTAGATCCGAACTTCATCCGTCCGAATTTAGAACATTTCCAATTCGGATAGGTAGAACTCGGCACTCAAATTGTGACTCGGATGATGCAGTGCGAAACCGCTCTTATGGTGTGTGTTAAAGTTAGTATACCGGACATCTACAAACATACATACATAAACTCACGCCTTTTTTCCATGGGGTAGGCAGAAACTACAGAACGCGACCTGCTACGATCCTTACATACTTCTTTTGCTTCACACACATTCATACATCTAGTCCTACACACACGCCGGTTATGGGTACTGCGCACTTGGCCTTTCTGAAGAACATCACCTATAAGGTCTATGTATGTCTTTCTAGGGCGTCCCCTCCCGGCGTTTCCATTCACGTCTGCCTTGTAAATACCTTTCGTTAGTCGCCTTTCATTCATCCTCTCAACATGGCCAAACCATCTTAACATACTCTTTTCAATTTTAGTCACTACATCTTCTTTTAAACCACAACGTTGTCTACATATTTTGTTTATGTATATACAAGTAAAATTTCAAAATTACAAAACCCCTGACACTATTTTATTTCATGCTACATAATTTAATAGTAGATACGCTTCGATCGGCAATCTATTGAACACGTAATTATTACACGATATCTTGCGAAAACACCCCGATGCAAACAGTAAAACGCCCATAACTTTTGAATCTCGGCTGAACCGATTTTATTCAAACATAGCTAAGAACAGTCTCGACAAAATCACCATTCAAACAAAAAGGATAATATTTTTGTGTTCACCAAAAATCTAAAGGTACATCTAAAATACTGATCGTGCACCAAATATTAGTTGATCTACGAATAAATTATGGTCAAAAAATCAGTCCAAGAGCGAGCGAAGCGAGCTCGGGAACTTAGGGCACCCCGACACGGACAGGTTAGGTTCGAACGAGATGACGGGTGCTGAAGTGAGCGAGCGAAGTGAGCGAGCAAAGCGATCGAACTCAGCTCCCGTCATCTCGTTCGTGTTAGGTTACTTTTGACCCTGCAGACAGAAATAGGAGCCCCGCACAGCGGGGCTACGTCGACTTATATGAACATATTTTGGTGCACATTCAGTATATTTGGTGGAACACAGGCAAAATTAGGTAAATGAAATGGGAATAAATTGAAGTACTTTTAAATACCATCCAAACAAAAAGAAACTAAATCAAAATCGGTTCATCCGTTTAGGAGCTATGATGCCAGACACAGATACACAGCAACACACGTCAAACTTATAACACCCCCTCTTTTTCCGTCGTGGGTTTAAAACTAAATTTGAAACGCAGCTTGGTTTTATCAATTTGCTGAATAACACGGGGGTTATTCGCAGGGTTCCTGTATACTACTGCTGGTGACATCTGTATTCGGGCCCGAAGCGTGGCACATTCCTCTGCCGGGCGGCATCGCCCCGGGCGTCGTGTTCGAGTTCGTGCTGTACTTCTCCGCTATGCTCACCAGCCAAACTGTCATCTTGTGGAATATTTACAAGTGAGTACACAGTTATTTGTCCACTTAGTTGTTGAAATTTGATTTTTTTCCCTACTTCTCCGTTATTCTTTTCTGATTAATTTCTTTGCGGGATTCAAGACAGTTAAATTCACGGCACCCTTATGGTTCCGTTTTCTGCCATTTGGCTACGGAACCCTAAAAAGCGAACGCGCCAACTATTGTAACAAACATCGACTGTTTTGGAACAGAGAATGCATGTAGTAGTTTGTAAAGCTTTTTTTTTAGCTTTCCTAATGATCCGTAGAAAACGAAACAAAGTAACCACGAAATTGCCTACATAGTGTTTTTAACCTTATTGCTGAAATTTTAAGTTTAATTTTATAGTAAATATTTTTCTAACTCACTTTTAATTTTCAAGTTTTCCAGCAAACCTACCTACCTTCCTACCCTAGCTACACGCCCACGTATATATATTTCTTTAAAACTGTCTCTTTATTCGAACGAACATAACAAAAAAAAAAGTATTCAAATCGATCCAGCCGTTTTTGAGTTTTAGCGAGACTAACGAACAGCTATTGATTTTTATAATATAGAAAGATAGGTTAAATATAATAATCTAGTATTTTTATAGATCGATGATATAAAAAAATAATTGAATGTTTCGACTCCACTCATTCTTTGTTCAAGCAGCGATCACGAACATACATTTTGAAAAATTCGAATTTTGTATTGCTTTTCTTGGCACATTGTAATTTAGACTTTAAAACTTGCGTGCAAGACTAAATTTGTATTGGGCTCATACGTTTTTTACAGCTTTTTGTACAGTTTTGTGAATGCAACTTTAAACATTGCATTTAAGGTTGAATTTGCACTAATGTATATATATTTCAAGTAGAATTCTTAGAATTACCTAAACACAATTGGCGTCAGTTTTGTATGGGATCCTATATCTAGCGTATTCTTCATTGAAGACATAATGTTGCTATTCCCAGATCGTACCGCGACGGCACGGGCAAGCTCCGCTCGCTGGGCGAGGCGGTGCGGCCGCTGGTGCCGCTGTTCATCTTCTTCGCGCTCAGCTCGCTGTGGGCCATCTACTCGCCCAACGACATCATCAACCGAGCGCCCCGGATCTTCTACATACTCACCGGCACTATCTTCTCTAATATTAATGTGAGTATGGCTCATTTGTGCGTTAAATTACGTCGTCGCAGCGTTGATGCTGCGTCATTTTGCATAATTATATTTTCCACTAACTTGTCCCTTATGTAAAACATTGCCTAAGAAGAAATTCGTTTCGAAATATGAATAGACACAAGAATATAAAAAAACAGTTACGAAATGACTTTTGTTTGTACGGAGTTTTGATATCATTATGCAGGCAGAATGATACTGAACCTGTTACCTCTCGAAAAAGCGCGCGTTGATTGTGTGTATATAGTCTGTGGTTTTAGTCTGAACGTTTCTAATAAACTGTTGTTGGAACTTATTTGAAAGAAAGAAAAGAAAGAAAGAAAAAGTGTTTATTTGTCACAAAACGACATACATAAAATAATAAATACCCTTAAACAATAGTATTAGTAGTACTTAAATTAAGTTAGTAAAGACGAGAAACAAATCAGACAAGCTAATAATAATAATTAAGTAAGCTCATCAGGTAGTGGAAAAAGAATCGTTCGTATCTCGCATGAAAAAGCTTTATTTTAACACTCGCATGTAGCTTTCGCCGAAATTGGCTACATCGCGCGTGTTAAAATCTCGACTTTTTATGCTCGACACGAAATGTACTATTTTAGTGGCATGCCACACTACACAGTACCTCCCAATAGATTCCGCATAGAAGACAACTTACGCGCACCACACATCAGTTTATTTAGGCTGATATAACTCAGTGCACGGTATGATCTCTTTAGTGTCGACCAGACATTAGAGCTGTTGGGACGCTTGCGATTTCTAGTTTTAATTATGTTTAAAAAATAGTTATCAACGGTTTGCCTATAAAAAAAGACGAGAATTGTGCAGTAACATGGTGTGGAAAATCAACCAGTCCTTCAAGTTCAAAAAAAGATGGGATAACATTCTACCGGTAGGCAAAGTAATACAAATTGACCAATCTAAAAAAGGTCAAGTTATAATGGTTAACAAATCAAAATTGCACACTTTACAGTAGCGCTCGTTGATGTCTTTTGTGAACTCATACGGAATTATTATATGGCTATCTTTTTCCCACCGAAGTAAAAATGTTGAGACAAATACGTTTTTTGTTTATCGAAAAGTATCGATGATCGATATTTAATTAGGTTTATAGGAGAATAAAATAATTTTGTTAAAATTGATTATTTAAAAATTAACAATTAGTTTATTTTTACTTGGAACTAATAGTGCTCTACTCATAACAAGAGCTCAGTGTTACCCTGTTTACATAGGATTACAATTAAATTAAATCACTTTTGGCCAAAATCAAAATCTTTTCTCGAATGATGTTTTTCTTTATTATTATTAAAGTAATTATAAAATCGCCGCCTACGAAATTTTACATAAAATCCCATGTGTTTGAAAAACATCGATATTTTTATCGACATTTAATGCGTATGTCCCATCACTACGACAGATACCATGACTTTGAATAGCCAATCACGGCGCACTTGTCACTCCCCGCGCAACCCGTGCCTTCCGCCAAATTTGGTGAACTCGGAATCAAACAAAACAGTAGGCTAGCGGTATCTATTGGGAGGTAATCTGTGCCACACTATGTGTTGTGTCAACGAATCGACGGACGAGAGACGAAGCGGGGGAGGGTGATGCCCTGAGCTGTCGGAGCTCCAGTGCGACGACGGACAATGTTTCCATCCATTGTCCAATCTGAAATCTAAGTATTTATTAGTGTTCCATATCAGAAAGATCTTATGTATTGGAGTGTTCCAAACGTCCGTTCTTTATTTGCGCCCTTGACGATCTGAATAACGCCTTGGACACCACAATAAACGAGGACACCAACTGGATGTACCATTGTCATGAAATAAAGAACTAAGATTATTTTTTTGATTGTGTCGCCATAAAATCAGTAATAGCAGAGGTCCTAAAGAAGAATTAATCTAAGGGAAACAATACCACTATGTTTCAATTTAGGAGCTGTCGATGTGACAGTCACTATAACACGCGGAATTTTCAGCATTGTTTCATACAGTCACATACTAAATCAAACATTTCCGTGTGTGTGTGCGTTTAAAGTGCGATTTGTTGTTTTTTCCTTGAATTAATTCAAATAAATGCACATTGTTTATTTATTCAATTTAAACTTGGTTCATTTCAACAAAAATCAATTTCGATTTAATTAAGTAACTACAAATTATTTTCAATTTAAATTCTAAGGCATGTGAGGTGATAGGTCATTGAAGAAATTGGATACACCTATGTAAGGTCATTGAAGAAATTGGATACGCCTATGTAGGCGTTTCCAATGTTTTTTTTTGTATGCTTAAAGTTTTTGTGGTACTAACACTAGTTTCTAAGTTGTGTGTATACTAACCAAATCATGGAGCACACAACCCGTGGAGAGAGCGTGCGGGGGCTACCGCGGGCGCCAAGCGTATGCAATATCAAGCTCATGCGGCGAAATTTTGGTGAGTCGCAGCATCTGTATAAACGTCACGCGCCTCCGTCTTTAAAACAAATAAAACGAAAAGTAATGCCTATTTGTGCAATTAAATGGTGTAGGAAGTGTACTACTACTTCAAGTTACACAAAAGATGGAGCAACATTTCACAGTTTTGTGGTTTTCTACTCCATTTAATCAACTTCATTAAGTAAAATCAAATATATTTATTTCTGGATGGTTCGCTTTGCTGTCTCTTTCTGGTACACTGATTTGCACATTAGCAGTTGTCTATTTTTTTCTCGATAGTGCTGTTCGCAGCATCACGAGTTCACGACGATCATATCGATATGTAAGGCTCCAAGACTGAAACGCTCGGCGAGCGCAAAAATACTCAGTGACTTCTTGAAAACGGCCATAACGCCTTCATTAAGCATTATACAATACTTTCTAAGTTGCCGAAATTAATAAGAACTGCGGTTGTGTATATTATTTTGTTTGTTATTGCCTAGCCCGTATTTACCTTATCATAAATGTTTATTTTATCTACCGAAGATTCTAAGAAATTCGTTCTTTTGTTTGTCTGTATCCCAAAGAAATCCTTATACTATTAATAAGTTAAACAATTACCGATATCGATATTTTTTTAATTACTTGTTTGGAATCCCTAGAGAATCAGTTGTCAAACTATCAACCAATCACAGCGGGGGCAGCTTACCTCTGCCCCCGCTGTTTCTTGGTGACTTCGGTTTAGAAAAAAAACGTGCCGATGCTCTCTCCACGGGTTGTGTGCTCCATGAACCAAATGAAGGGTACAGGCAAAGAACAGGGAATGTCACATTTTTAATTGTTAAATTTTTATTGTCAAGCAAATCTTTATCTATGGTAGTTTTATTCACAATCACTAACTTTTTATAAAAGTAAACGTTAGGCGCCATTAAGACGTTTTTATTTATGGCCGAAACGAAAAGAACCGGGAATTTCTATGACATACCGGTAAAGAAGAAGGGTAACAATTACATACTTTTAACTGCGTTTTTTCTCAAAATCTATTAATTAGGACATTCCCTGTTTTTGCCTGTACCCTTCAAATGGACCTTAGATTCTGAAATAAAATACTAAAGGACTACTTTATTTTATAGGTTAACAACTATTAAAATTGCCAATCTTACCAAGCAAACTCTGAACACATGAACATTCTGTTATTGTCTGCTTCCATGTCCAGTGTCGTCTCATAGTGTCCCAAATGAGCGACACCCGCTGCGAGGCGTTCAACTCGCTGCTGCTCCCCTACGCGCTCGTCACGTGCGCGGTGCTGTGCACACACGTGTCCGCCGGCACGGAGCTGCTGCTGCTGGCCGTGCTCTGCCTCGGCAGCTCCATCGCGCATATCTACTACGGGTCTAAAGTGGTAAGTAGGAATAAATAAATAGAGAGTAGTATAGTTTTTGTTTTTCTCCGCAGTTCTTTTATTCGTTCAATTCTCTGGAACTTGGCGAGCTTCATTGACTCGGTGCTTTTCTGGAGGTCACAGCTGTGGATTCTAGCATTTGCAGTGATTGGGAATCGTGTGGCGGACTTATCCCAAAAAAGATAGAATAACCACGGGCTCCCAGCGCTAACAAAGACAATTTGGTGCAAAAAAATGTCACTAGATGGCGCGATATGCATCGATATGTTATTGAATTGTGTGTAAAATTAACATTTTCTAGAATTGATCAAAAAATTGTATGTTGTTTTTAATCAACTCTCCTAAGCACAAAATTAAGGAATATTGGGCTCTTAATTCACATTTCGTCTTCGTCAACCGATGTCTTCGTCGCATCCTCGGAATTTACTGGCCCGAGATCATCTCTAATGTAGAGCTGTTGGAGAGATGCCACGAGACCCCGATCGACCGACAGATCAAGCGGCGTAAATGGTGTTGGATTGGTCACACGCTCCGGAGGAATTCCGATCACATTCCTAAACAGGCCTTAGATTGGAATCCTCAAGGAAAAAGGAAGCGAGGCCGTCCCCGTCAAACCTGGCGACGCACCATATTAGCTGAAGCGACGAGTATCGGAATGGCGTGGAGCGAGGTGAAGCGCGAAGCTCAAGACCGGTCTCGATGGAGGACTACTGTGGAAGCCCTCTGCCCCAGCTAGGGGTCATAGGATCTTAAGTCAATTCACATTTCACAGATTATTTGAATGGATCATTTAAAATTGATTCCAATAGATGGCGCGGTTTTAAATTTCTGAGGCATGGCAGTCGATTTTTAAATATGTATTGTAACACATTTTGGTACAATTAAACTAAAGAATACTATAAAACGAATCGCCACTGTATTTAAAGAAAAAATTGTCACGAACCGAAAAAACCCTTTTACTTGCAAGTCGCTGCTAACACCATCTATAGCCGTGAGACGGTACCGAACGCGATCGAAGTACTTCGATTTCTTCGAATGGGATAAGGCATCTGTATGCTAGTATTATCTGTGGAATAACGTAGAGCTCTAATGTTTTTATACATAGTAAAATAAACATTTAAAATAGACTAAATCCTGTTTCAAATGCGTTTTAAATCACGCTGTTATATTGCTGTTTTCTGGCGTATGATACGCCCAGTTTCGCTTCAACCAACATTTATCTATATTTTACTATGCTTTTAGTCAACTGGTCCCTAAATTTGAAACGAAGTGCGGCACGACATCAAAGTTTTATTTCTTTTACAGTATATCAATCCCTCATCAATTCTGATAAACAAATATTTGGTCTGGTTACATTTTGCCGATTTATTCATTATATGTTTTTTCTTTTTCAGGTGCAAGAAATGTGCGATCATTTCAAAATTGAATGTTTCCATATCAAACCAAAGATAAAATAAGTTTATTTAAATAAATAGATTCCGACTGGAAGTTGTGAATAAATAGCAGAAATATTAAATTAAGAAGTACATTCAGCTGCTTGTCAGCGGTAACAAAACCACTGTAAGCTGGCCTCGTGTTCTATTGGAACTCCGTACTACGCTAGGCCAGTACAAGGGTAGTGTTACCACCGACGTCCGGTCGGCTGTACCTTATACTCTTGTATTGTGGTTGTATTTAAAAAATAAAGGTATGCGATCATGTACCAAAAGGTAATAGCAATATAATAATTATTTATGCCAAATGTTTGCCGGTCAAATGATTATTTTATTTATTTATTGAAAGATTAATATTATAATTGTTAATAAGTATTTTTTTGATTGCCTGTACCTACTGCCGGGGTATTTAATTTCTTTCCCAGTGATAGCCAGCCGATTTACCTTGTCCAAATTGAATGTGACAAGTATTTATTTGTTTTTTTATTTTATTGAGAGGATCGCGTTTGACCACTATCTCACCTGATGGTAAGCGATGATGTAGTCGACGATGGAGCACGCTTGCCTAGAAGTAAACTATTCAGTCTTGACTTAAAGACACCCAGGTTGTAGCTATCAGGCAATACAGACTCCGGCAGGAAATTCCACTCCTTAGCTGTACGCACAATAAAAGTATTCCCAAAACGCTTTGTGCGTATTTGTGGGATGTCCACCATATACCGGTGACGCATCGCCGTTTGTCTTGTAGTCCGATGTCCGAGGAACCCCGGCATTAATATCCAGTTGGCTAGACGAGCAGCCATCTATGACCACTCGGATGGACCGACCCTTCAGGAAGTCCGCAATCCAGACACACAAACCACTGTGCAGACCGAATGAAGGAAGCTTACCAATGAGATTTTCGTGCCAGAACCTGTCAAAGGCCTTCGAGATGTCGAGGGAGATGGCAAGCGCTTCTCCGTGCTTTTCGGTGGCCTCACTTCAGAAGTGAATGGCATACGCTAGAAGATCCCCAGTTGATCGAGTATAATTGGTTTTATGAGTTTTTGTGAAGTGAACGCGTACCTTTATAAAAAAAAAACTACTGTTTCGTAGTACTAGCAGCTTTTTAATATGTTAGAGTAGCAAAAATATAGGCCCTAAATAAGTGTATACTTTTGATTTTGAAAATCAAATATGCCGTTTGAAGCAAGCATTTATTATACTATTACTACTTATTTATCCAATACTATTTACTGAGTGATATTTCAAATATATTAGTTCTATATAAACTAAGGACCAAGAAACGAAATCAATTGATTTTAATGCAATATTCGGATGGATTTTCTTGCTCTATATTTTTATGTCTTGTAAATATTACTTTAGTCCAGGGTAAAGTTTTCATAATTGTGTTACTTTGTTGGTAAAAATATTGGGTGGGCATTTATTGAAAATTTATTATAAGAACTTTTACACTCTTTGCGCTGTAGCATGGTGCGGGTGACAGTTTCAATAACATTTTTTACGCTTATACGTATACGCATTTTTTGTAGTTTAACGTCATACCATAGTTATACTATATATCATAGTTGCCTGTATGACGTTAAACTACAAAAACCGGCCAAGTGCGAGTCGGACTCGCGCACGAAGGGTTCCAGGTACTTGGTAAATTGCGGTTTACGATTTATGACGTATTAAAAAAAAACTACTGACTAGATCTCGTTCAAACAGATTTTCGTTGGAAGTTTACATAATATTTTTTTTTTAGTTTTATCATTTTCTTATTTTAGAAGTTACAGAGGGCACACACACATTTGACCACTTTGGAAGTGTCTCTCGCGCAAACTACTCAGTTTAGAAAAAGAATGATTTTAGAAACTTCAATATCATTTTTGAAGACCTATTCTGTTTTTTTTTTTTTTTTTTTTTTCAGTTTCAAGTATGGGTATCCCCAAAATTTATTGTTTTTTTTTTCTATTTTTGTGTGAAAATCTTATTGCGGTTTACAGAATACATCTACTTACCAAGTTTCAACAGCATAGTTTCGGAAAAAAGTGGCTAAGACATACGGACGGACAGACAGACATGACGAATCTATAAGTAGGGTTCTGTATTTTGCCATTTGGCTACGGAACCCTAAAAATGCGTAAAAATGTTATTGAAACTGTCACCCGCACCATGCTACAGCGCAAAGAGTATAGTCCTCATAGAATAAGACTAAATTCAAACGTTACTAGTAGCGCTAGTCATGTTTATTAGGTAATAAATTGTTATTCATGCCATACAATAGATGTGTAATTTCATGCCAAATGTTTCCATTTAGGTTTAAATTTAGTCAATTTTATCATATTAAATACTTCATAGATTAATAAGTAGTTGTCTAGTGTATATGTATTTTTATATATCGATCTTCTTGTCTTATAAACTCGATGTTATATAGATATGTATTGTTATATTGTTAGAAACACTTGATAATGATCTGAAATCCAAATCTCAGGTTGATGTATTCATTCCTCCTTTATATACAATATTGTTAAGTTTATTTGTGGGACAAGGTATGAGTATATTACAATGTTTTGTGATGGATTTAGCATGTTTAGTTTCCTTTTCGCTAGTTTGTACTAGGTAATTTATACTTTTCAAACAGTACAACCTTGTACCGTTCATCTTGTCAAGTTTTAAGGCAAAAACATTAACCTGATGAGATTATTTCGGATATCAACAGTTTAAACTAGGGATGTTAAGTAAGGAGCTCCGTAACCGTAATCTAAACTATCGGATATCCGAAATACAAAATAATCTAACTGTATCCGAATCCGATATAAAAGTTTCGGATAGGGGCGGACTCTTATGCTGCTTTTCCATCAGAGATGTGTTATGCTACGTTGCTATGGATGCGTTTGATATCCACATCACACATCACATCATCAGCCTATTAATGTTCCCACTGCTGGGACACAGGCCTCCTCTCTGTGAGAGGGAATGAGCCGTAATCCACCACAGTGCGGGTTGGTGAATGACATGTCTTCGAATTTTTGGTTCTAGGACACGCCGGTTTCCTCACGATGTTTTCCTTCACCGTTTTGAGAGCAGTGGTGAAGAAATAATTTACACAAAGTAAAGCGCGTGCCTGGGCTCGAACCCACGACCTACAACTTGTAAGTCACGGCCGATACCACTGAGCCACCACTGCTCTCGAATGAATCTGAATTTGATATCCACCAATCATATTAATTGGTGTACATAGCATAGCACTGGTGGACAGGGGATCAACTAAGCTGTTTTTTATGTGGAAGAATGCGTGCTATGGATGCGCAAGCGGTGTACCTCCACTCCACTGCATAGCTCGAGCTGCGCATCGTCCTCGCACAGCTACCTCTCGGCGGTGCATCTTCATGGCTCATTTTACTCTTCACACAGCTTAGCATTAGTGGAAACAGTCACATAATTTCGTGGCTTAGTTTTCACATCTTCGTAGCTTAGCACATCTCTGGTGGCAAAGCAGCCTAAATGGGGCATGTTATACTGCCCGCCCGAGCCGGAACACTAGCCGCGCGTGTCACTTGCCTGTTTGTTTTTTACCCGACTGCCGAAGGAGGGTAATGTGTTTATCAGTCTATGTATGTATGTATGTAAGTATGTATGTATGTATGTATGTATGTATGTATGTATGTATGTTTGTTCCTATGTGGCGTTCCAGAGACCAAACGCGTTGGCCGATTTTGATGATTCGTACGTCAATCGATGCGTCTTAACCCTGCGAGTGTCATAGGCTACATTAAAATTGAATAATAGAAAAATGGTGGATTTTGAGTGCCATATTGTGGGGGCCCAATTTTTTTTTTTCTTCCAAACCCAACGTGTGGGGTATCAAAATAAAGGGTTTTAAGAGGTGATTTCAAAAATATATAATACTTATATGTTTAAATGTATCTAATTCGAAAAAACTAACTAAAAAGTTATAAATAAAAAAACTTAATTAAAAAAACAAAAAACCCGACTGCTTCAAAAGCGAACTAAAAAGTCGTAAACAAGGAAAAAATCATGCTGTGCAGGCGGAGGATACACCAGATTTTGGTCAGCCAGCCGGCGAATATGTATCCTCCGACTGCACAGCATGATTTTTTCCTTGTTTACGACTTTTTAGTTCGCTTTTGAAGCAGTCGGGTTTTTTGTTTTTTTAATTAATTACGTCTTTTGCTTAGTTATATACCTAGACTTTGTATTTTATTTTACAATTTCTTTCAGTAACCGTAACTATTCAAAACTAACAGATAATCCGAAGTAATTTCATATACAAAACCGTATCCGAAACTGATAAAATATTATCTCTATATCCGTATCCGGATCCGAAATTTCATATCCTTAACATCCCTGGTTTAAACCTTACAGTAAAAGTCATAGATAGGCCGAGTACTTCACACTGCCATACAATTAAAAAAAAAAATATCGCGTCATACTCTGATAAAAGCACAAAACGGCACAAGGAGAAAGTATTAATTTTACTATTTGTTGTAATGTTTTTGCCCTAAATTATTTTTGGTATTTAAAGTGAGGGTTGCTCAATATTGTACCTGTTTTATTTTAATAGTTACTACATTCACCTGGAGGTTTTAAACCAAAGGGTAGGAACTGTAAAGCGACTCTGCCTCATCTACATTTCAACAAGTCTTGTATTGTCAATAAAGGACTTTATTTAATTGTATTTTGATTTATTTTTCTTAAATCGAGTTTGGCAGTTGGGGCCATTGAATTGCAAGTTATCTATATCCACTCAGGCATGACTTGAACGCAATGCCCAGCAGCTTATTTAGTATCAATCACCATTTTCGAATTTGGAAATCCCACCAAGACATCACTTTGCTTATCAATTCAAAGTAAACAAAAGCACAAATAATATTGCCTTGCCTACAAACTGCTGAAAACTGTTAATAAACTGCTCAAACTGGTATTCAGTATCAATTACTTCTAATCTAAATAACGATCAAGCCACTACACTACTAATAATAAACAGTTATTCTTAATAACGTTCATAAAAGAAACAGTCGGTATGGACAAACAGGTACCCATTTATTTATTCTAAAAGAGCAGGCAAGTATGCATAAATAAAAACCGGCCAAGTGCGAGTCGAACTCGCGCACGAAGGATTTGATTTTTTTGCCATTATACACGGCAAAAAAATCACGTTTGTTGTCTGGGAGCCCAACTTAAATATTTATTTCATTCTGTTTTTAGTATTTGTTGATATAGCGGCAACAGAAATACATCATCTGATCTGTGAAAATTTCAACTGTCTAGCTATCACGGTTCACGCGATACAGCCTGGTGACAGGCAGACACGAGACAGACGGATCGCGAAGTCTTAGTAATGGGGTCCCGTTTTTACCCTTTGGGTACGGAACCCTAACAAGCAATAGTACATCGAGAGTTTCGCGAACGTCGAAAGCTACATGAGAGAGAGTGCTAAAATAAAGCCTTTTCAATCTTTTTATGCGAGACACTAACGATTCTTTTTCTACTGCCTGATGAGCTTACTTAATTATAAGATTATATGCAAATAAGTTCCAACAATAATTTATTAGAAACGTTCAGAGTTCAGACTTAAAACCAGAGACTATATATACACACAATCAACGCGCGCTTTTGCCGTAGGTTCAGTCACAGAGTACATTTTATATAGAGAGAGGTTTAGTATCATTCTTCCAGTTACATAATGATCCATACAAAAGTCATTTCTAATGTGTAATTTTTTTTTTAATTAATAATCTTACCTCTAAATGTTCATATTTCGAAACGCATTTCTTAAGCAATGTGCTTACTTAAAGACAAGGTAGTAGAAAAATTGATTTATGATAACTCATTTATGTATTTTAATGAACAACAATAAAAGTTTTCTCTCAGCATAAGATACTAAGGGTTTCATTTTTTTCATAACCCGCAGCCTTATTCAACTTAACATAAAGATTCAACTTTTTTGTGTATGTGTGTTTTTGGGAAAGAAACAGATTGTTTCCTTTGCCGAATTTACTTACACAATTAGGCTGCCGTTTTCCCATTGCTCAGTGGTCATGGTAATACCCGTCTTGCCAGGTAATAGAGGGGTGACTATAAGCTCTTAGAGATAGCTTGCTTCGAGTGTGTGTAAGGGACAGATGTATATGACTTGGATTCAGATGAATCCAAGTCATATACATCTGTCCCGTTAAGGTTACTTACACTAAGAGCTTATGGTCACCCCCCTGTTTACCAATCTTTTATTTATTTATTAGAATTTTCTTATCTATCTATATAAAAGAAGAAACTGAATGACTGACTCACCGACTGATCGATCAACGCACAGCCAAAACTAGCATGAAATTTGGTAGAAAGGTTCCTCAAATGACGTAAGTGAGCACAAAGAAAGGATTTTTGGAATTGCCACCATTTAAAGGGGTAACAAGTAAAATTTCATAATTTAAAAACCCCCGACACATTTATCTTGCGAATACACCCAGATTCAAACAGTTAAACGCGCATAACTTTTGAACGGCTTAACCGATTTAATTCAAATATAGCTAAGACCACTCTCGACAAAATCACCTTTCAAACAAAAAAAAACTAAATCAAAATCGGTTCATCCGTTGAGGCGCTATGGTGCTACAGACAGACACAGATACACAGCAACACACGTTAAACTTATAACACCCCTCTTTTTCCGGCGGGGGTTAAAAAGGGGGTTGAAAGTTTGTGTGAAAAACTAATTCCTTCGGCCAAAATTCTACAAACTTGGCCCAAATAGTAAACTAAGTAAATGATATAGGTTTTCATTATTAGTTTTTATTATTATTATATTATATAATCATTATAAGTCTTTTGAAACACACCCCAAAAGACGATTTATGGGGTGTTTGAGTGTTTTTGAAGAATCTTATTTCTTGGGTTAATAAATTTGACAGTTGGTATATAACCAACCTAAATAAACAATCTTGTTTGTTATTATTAGTTTTTGAAACTACCCCCAAAAGACGATATAATTAAAAGGGGTATTTTAAGTGTTTTTGAAGAATCATATGTCTTGAGTTAAAAAACTTGAAACTTAGCACAAATACCACCATAAGTAATCAATAGAGGTTGTCATGATAAGTTTTTCGAAACTAACCCCAAGCTAAGAATTTTACTGGACAGCGTTTCGTTTTTGAAATAGGGTTCTAGGGGAGCACTAAGGAGGAATTTTCGGCAATTCAACCTTTAAGGGTATTTTTTTTTATGAAAAATCGAATTCCTTGGGGATAAAGTTAAATATCAAAATTTACATAAAACGTTTTTTAAATCCACCACCTAGATAGGCTTAAGGGTTGTTAAAGTTTTTATGGTGAATCTTACTGCGCAATCTGACTAAAATAAACGAAAAATAAAAAAGAGAAGAAAAGGGTGGATAAGATATTTGAGTTGTTCAAAACTCGACCCTCAGCGGGGCAAAATGGGGTTTTTATGTTTTTAGGGGGGTATTTTACTTTGTGCCGGTAACCTAAAATATAACTTATTCTTTAAACCCTGTATATCTACGATACGCAATTTTTATTTTATTTAATAATAGCTTTATTTTTGGTTGCCTTCACTAACTGCACATAAGATAATCATATGAAGGATAAACGAAATCACTCGAACGAAGTCACGGGCGGAGTGCTAGTTACTATGTACAAAAATTACACCTGTGTTCAATGTTAACCTTTGAACATCGAATCAGCACTTGGCCCGGCGACGACTACACGAGCGGCCTAGTTAAAATAATGACTGAGTTGCATCTTACACGCATGAAACACATACAACTTTGTATAATAGTGTGTATTAAGTTAAATTAGTATATAAGCTGTACATCTTGTAAAATAAACCAGATTTGAATTTTATATTCTTGTCTCATTACCCCTCACTGTGGCCAAGACACCTTTAGCCATCTCTGATCAGTCTCGTGAGTCTGCCAGCTGGCAGTGAGTTTATCCTTCCCGAACCTGGACATCCTGTCTACTATCCGTCTGTAACCTTAGGTCGCATGGTGCAGACATCCTGAACTTATTTATATATCACTACTAGGTATATGGTAGGTTAGGGCTGTAGGGCTTATAGGGATTATAGTCGTAGGGACTGTTAGGCTTATAGGTTCAGTAGGCGCGTGACGTATCATATCCCTACATGTACTAACGCACCCTCAACAGTATTGCGACCTCACGTGACAACTGTTTGGAGTGGTTAGACATTTTGGTCCTTCGAGCATTTGAAATTTCTTTCAATCACGCGGTCCCCTTATTACTGTAGGTATTGACTTTGACAGACTTGACTATTGAGTTAGGTAAATAGGGCCGTTAGAGAAGTGGGAAAGAAGAGCACTATGGAGATACAGGAAGTTAACGAACTAATCAGGAGCCAGGAAGCGGATTACAGTGAGATCAAAAGGATAGTCTCAAACCTGAAAAAGGACTCGCCCACAAGGAAAACGGAAAAATACCTCAACGAACGGGAGAAAATATTAGACCAGGTTTTCCAGCGAGTTCAAGAAAACCACTTGAAACTACAAGATCAAGAGATCTTGTCAACTCATAAGTACATTACTACAAACTACTTTGGTAACATTAAGAAATGTTACGACGAAGGAATCAACTACCTCAGAAAATGTGAGGAAAGACTACAACACGTACAAAGTATTTATGAACCACGACTTCTAGACGAAGATGAAGACAAGGGGGTTGTCAGTAGCCCAAAACTGTTTATACAACTGTTCCGAATGTCACAGATATCCAAGAAAATATCTCAGGCTAAGGAATCCATTACTCAGGATAAGCCAATATGGCATTTACAGACACTATTACAAACCTTACAAAAACAATGGCTAGAAATTGAAGAGACGCACATCGAATTACTGATGGCTGAAAGCACACTGGACAATAGCTATTTCAAGGATAATTGTTTCGAGAATACACAGACAGATTATGACATTATCATAAATTTGTTAGAAGCAAGAATAATCCAAAACTCGGGTGAAAAAGCTATGTCGACAAAATCGTCAGTAAAACTTCCACGAATAAATATTCCCATATTTGCGGGAAACTATGACTCTTGGTACACATTCCAAGATTTATTTAAAAAAATAATTCACGAAGATAACACAATTTCTTCTACAGTGAAAATGCAGTATCTTAAAACACACGTAAAAGGCGACGCAGCAAGATTAATACGTCACTTAACAATTAGCGAAATAAATTACGAAACAGCTTGGAAATTGCTTACGCAGAGATATGAAGACGAGCGCATGATTGCTACTAAGTTTATTGACAAATTAATAGATTTACCTAAAATGCAACGAGCAAACGCGGTACAATTACGAGACATGCACGACACTATAAATGAATGTCTTGAGGCACTGAAAAATCAAGGCATAAATACACCATCTTGGGGCCCTCTATTGATAAGAATAGTCAGTAAAAAATGGGACGAGGAAACAAATACCAAGTATGAAGACCAATTACAAAACAGGAATAAATTACAATCCTTCGACGAGATGATGAAATTCATGGAAAACCGTTTCAGTTGTCTTAAGTCATTTGACGGGTCGTTATCACATACTAATGGTCAACAATCACGTAATAAACAAACATCGGAAAAATATAAACGCTGTTGGCATTGTCAAAGTATGGATCATAGTATTCATTCTTGCCCTAGTTTCAAAGAGTTATGCGTCAGCGACCGATACAAAGCCGTCACGGAAAAAAGAATGTGCAAGCGTTGCTTAAATCACGATGATCGGAAACAGTGTGTGAGTGCAGTTTACAAACAATGCGATATTTGTCAACATAAGGGGCACAACACATTATTACACCAATCTAAACCGTTTCAAAATAGTAATAACGCCAAAAAATACACAACAAAAAATGTAGGAATAGAGAAGCCTCAAAATATAACAACGTCGAATTTATCGGCAACAAATACCAACACTAAAAATACAACTTTACTTGCTACCGCTATAGTAAAAACTACCTCTTATGACGGGATGCCGCAGTTGTTGAGAGTGTTATGTGATCAAGGATCAGAAGCTTCATTTTGCACTGAAGAAGTGGCACAACTGCTGGCTTACCCACGTCAAAAAATCCGAGTCGAAATAAAAGGAATCGGAGATGAAAAACCAAAAACATCAAACCATACAATCAACATTACTTTACAACCAAGGTACTCTAGCGATTATAAACTGCCAGTAACGCTAATAATACTACCAAAACTAACAAGTTCATTACCAAGGCATGACTTAAAACAATTACAAGAAAAAATCTTGGATAATGCGCTGATAGCTGACCCAACTTATTATAAAAAGGGACCAATTGATATAATATTAGGTGCCCAAGACCATAGCAAAATACTACTACAGGGTTTCGAAAGACTACGGGACGGAATTATCGCTCAAAACACACAGTTAGGGTGGATTTTATCCGGATTTTATCCCGATGACACGAATAGTGGAGCCAAAATACTGAGTATGGTGGCTTGCACTGAAGAGGTACGACAACTTACGAAATTTTGGGAATTAGAAGAAATTCCACAAAACCACAAACTCACACAGGACGACCAGGCCTGTGAAAACTACTATAAAGAAACAACGATAAGAAACCTAGATGGAACATACACGGTACGACTTCCGTTTAAGGATACAAACTTAAACTTAAACATAAACGGCGAATCGCGCAAAAAGGCCGCTGCTCGCCTCTTACAACTAGAACGACAGTTCGCAAAAAATGAAAATCTAAGACACCAATACATTGAATTTATGAACGAATATTTACGTATGGGTCATATGAGAAAAGTAGATACAAAAAACTACAACTTAGGAAAATACTACATACCACATCAGGCAGTAATTAAGGAAGACTCACTTACTACGAAGTTACTCGTGGTTTTTGATGCGAGCAGCAAAAGCAGCACAAAAATAAGCCTTAACGACAATATGTATAAAGGTCCACGACTACAACAAGATTTATCCACTATACTGCTACGATGGCGAAAACATAAGTTTGCCTTCATGGCGGATATTATGAAAATGTACAGGTTCATAAAAATTAATGATTTAGACTTTGCACATCAAAGAATATTATGGAGACTTTCTCCCAAACAAGCAATTAGTGAATATGAACTTACAACAGTTACATACGGTACAACTAGCGCACCTTATCTTGCGGTACGAACACTACAACAACTTGCCATAGACGAAAAAGATAATTACCCAATGGCGAGTCAAGCTACATTACAAGATTTCTACGTGGATGATATTTTGTCTGGAGATTCCCAGGAAAGCACAGCAAAAGAACTTCAAAGTCAGCTAATATCCATGTTAAACAAGGGTGGCTTTAAACTTAGAAAATGGTCGTCAAACAGTTCAGAGCTCCTCGAAAATATACCTGCGGAAGACAAAGACGATCAACTACTCAAGCTACCATTAGACGAGTCCAGGAAGTCATTAGGCATTTCATGGTCACCACGGGAAGACAGTTTTTATTTTCAAATAACTATAATGGAAAAAGAAAAACCAACAAAAAGATGGATTATGTCAGAAGTAGCGAAAATATTCGATCCCCTGGGTTGGTTAGCACCAATTATAATTAAAATGAAGCTGCTTATACAAGAACTGTGGACTAACGAGATAGGATGGGATCAACCTGTTGATAACATACTCCAGAAAAAATGGATTGAAGTACAAAAACACCTTAAAAGTATAGAAAAAATAAAAATTCCGCGGTGGTGTCACATAACTGATAGCACAGAGAATGAACTATATGGTTTCAGCGACGCGTCCGAGAAAGCTTACGGAGCGGTCGTATATAGCCGTGTAAAAATCAATAACAACTACTACATTACATTATTACAAGCAAAATCAAAAGTGGCACCGAAGAAACAAAAGACTACTCTACCTCGTCTCGAGTTATGTGCAGCACTCCTACTAGCCAGTTTGATCGAAAAAGTTAAAGAAGCGCTCAATTGTAAGAATATCACGATATCTTGTTGGACGGATTCCATGATCACCTTAGGCTGGATAAGAGGAGAGCCTGGACGCTGGCAAACTTTCGTAGCTAATCGGGTATCACAAATTAGACAACTTGTACCGAACGCAGAGTGGAACCATGTAATATCTGCTGATAACCCAGCTGATATCATTTCAAGAGGCCTTGAGCCGGAAAAACTTGTTAACTATTCCTTATGGTGGAATGGTCCACTATGGTTAAAAACCGATCAGATACCCACCACGAGACGAATGCCACAGCCGACTGAGGAAATCAAAAAGTGTCACACAGTTACAAGTGTTACAACTGAGATAGAAAAGAACGATATCTGGAATAGATTTTCCAGTTTAAATAAAATGTTAAGGGTGTTATCTTACTGCTATAGATTTGCAAACAAGCAAACAATAAATAAACCAATTACTTGCGTTGAATTAAAAAAGGTAACAAAACGAATAATTCTGAAAATACAACAACAGGAATTCGAAGAAGAATTGAAAACTATACAAAGAGGACAGCCTATGAAGAAAAATAAAAAGCTATCCACTTTAGATCCATTTATAGACGAGGATGGATTACTAAGAGTTGGAGGCAGGTTACAAAACTCTGGATTGCCTTACAACCAGAAACATCCAATACTGTTACCATACAACCATCATGTAACGTCACTAATTATACAAGACGCACATTTAAAAACGTTGCATGGAGGCAACAAATTAACATTAGCTTATTTACGACAAACATACTGGATCATTAATGGAAAAAGAAAAGTGAAGAGCGTTATTAACAAATGTGTGAAGTGCATACGATACAAAGCAGACACAAATTCGCAAAAAATGGGAATCCTACCAAAAGTACGAGTGACGGAATCATATCCATTCAGTCATACTGGAGTGGATTATGCAGGTCCAATACAAACCAGAACTATGAAAGGAAGAGGTCACAAGTCTTACAAGTCATACATTGCTGTCTTTGTATGCCTAGCAACAAAAGCAATACACCTAGAATTGGTGGGAGATTTGACAACAGAAACATTTATCGCTGCACTACGCAGATTCATGGCACGTAGAGGTCATGTGTCACACATGTATAGTGACAATGCAACAAATTTCGTAGGTGCAGCCAACTTCTTACATCAAGAAATATTACAAATCACGCAATCGCCGCAATTCCAAAGCGCAATAACAAACATAGGAACTGAGTGGCATTTTATTCCTCCGTCATCTCCACATTTCGGTGGCATTTGGGAAGCTGGCGTAAAGTCAGTAAAACATCATTTACGACGAGTAATCGGAGATACGACTCTAACATACGAGGAAATGACCACCTTACTACACCAAATTGAAGCGTGTTTGAATTCAAGACCATTGTGTGCGCAAACCGAAGATGTTAATGACAACACTATACTAACTCCAAGTAATTTTCTTATTGGCCGAGAAGCAGTAGGAACACCAGATCCGATGGAAAACATTAATACTGACTTAATGAATAGATGGAAACAGATACAAAAGATGAAAAAAGATTTTTGGAACAGTTGGACAAAAGACTATCTACATCAACTTCAGCAAAGATACAAGTGGAAACAAGCACATGAAAATGCTAAAATTGGAACTGTAATACTAGTAAAAGATGACAATATAAAACCAAGTAAATGGCCGTTGGCAAAAATCACAGAAGTCCACCCGGGAAATGATGGGGTAGTTAGAGTGGTAACAATTAAAAAATCAACAGGAGCTGAACAGAAGAGATCAATTCATACATTGATCCCGCTCCCTGTAAACGAAAACAAAGAAATTGGTACAACGAGTAAAGACATACAAACGGCTACACAATGTAACATATCAACAGCTACCACAAACAGAAGAGGTATACGATCACCGAAAAATTGGATAAAGGATTTACTATTACAAACAATACTTGTTTTATTAATTGGCACCATATCAAGTACGCCTACATACACATTAAAAAATATAGATCCAGGATTGTATGTGGAAAAAATAGGAACTGCAACTATCAATCGAGGAATGTTTAGAATTGAAACAGACTACGAGAAAGAAAGTTTAGAACTAGACCAAGGAAAGATTGAAAAAATAACGTCACAATTCCAACAATTTTGCATAAATACGCAAAAAATCATGTACGAAACGCATTGCAACGAATTTTATCACCATTTAAACGAAGAAAAAACAAAGTTTAAGACAACAAAAGGATACCTAACAGAAATAAGAAATAATAGGAAGAAAAGAGGTGTATTAGGTCAACTCTTAACATCGGTGTTTGGAGTTAATGACGAAGTATACAGAGACATAGATACATTAAATAACAACCAGCAGAAACTTAAAGATGCTGCCAACCATCAAACAAAAATAATGATATCTACAATCACAACTGTAAACCAAACTGAAGAGCAAATCAAAAAAAAAGCTAGATAAATTCCAAGCAAAACTAAATGAAGCAATATCATTTATGAATCAGAACAATGTTTGGTATAAAAAGATTGACAACAACCACGTTAAAATACAAGTAATGCAAGCCTATGAGTTAGCAAACAATTTCATCAATGAAATAATGGATTACTATACAGGTTTACTTGAAATTTATTTACAAAAAGCAAGTGTATATAGCATATTAACACCAACACATGTCAGCAACATAATAAAAACGGCTAATCAAAAGTTACCATCAAACTTAAAAATCATTCAGGATCAAATAATACAGACTGAGATGAATGTAAATACTACTCACATAAGAGTATATGCTCACTTTCCAATACACGACGTAACAAAGTATACACTCATACATGTCACGCCCATTCCAGAGAGGAAAACTGATGGATCGTTCGAGTGCTTCTCTATTCAGCAGACTTTCATGGGGTTCGACTACAACAACGAGCGTTACTTTGAACTGAGTCAAGAAGAATTTAAAGATTGTCTACATAGCAATACAGAATAATTTGTCTGCTATCCTGTAGCTGTCAAGAACATGCAATTAAATAAAAATTGCATAGTTGATCAACTTTTTAGAACTGAGAACTACACACAAACTCAATGCACGTCAGAAATCTACAAAATGTCGACAGATATTGTATGGAAGCAATTATTCATGCAAAACACTTGGCTCTTCGTAACGACAAAACCAGTAGCCATATCGATTGTGTGTGACGGACAAAGACAAGAAATAACGATTCACGATGTTGGAGTCCTACATATCGCCGAGAATTGCGTTATTAAAACACTTAAAAACATACTTGCTGCAAAAAGAACAACGACTGTGACAGTGCTAGCTTCTTATTCTAAAACAACGAATTTCTCCATTAATACGCAGATTTTACAAACAAACATTAAAGATATATCGAAAGAAGAAGTAGTGTTAGACAGGACAAAAGGAATTTTTGACCATTTAGTCACATCTGAAACTAGCTTACAGACTCAACTAGATAACACAATTTGGAAACAGTTACAGTCTCATACATACATAGCTAGCATCAGTACTTCACTCATAATCATAACTTTAGCATTTGTTTTAATTTATTTTGGTCCACAGGTGTTGAATCGACTTAGAGCCGTCATTACTGCGAGAAGAAACACTGCGCCACCTGCTCAATTGCCCTCGATCGTCAGCAACATACCACACACGCAACTAACAGAGCAGCCGTACGGCATACCACGCAGGGTGCCCACTCGAGCACAGCAAACTGGAGAAGGCCAGGCCAGACCATACGAAACCATTGAGCTGTACCAACTACGGTCCTGTCCCTGAGGAGTCGCCAGAATGTTCAATGTTAACCTTTGAACATCGAATCAGCACTTGGCCCGGCGACGACTACACGAGCGGCCTAGTTAAAATAATGACTGAGTTGCATCTTACACGCATGAAACACATACAACTTTGTATAATAGTGTGTATTAAGTTAAATTAGTATATAAGCTGTACATCTTGTAAAATAAACCAGATTTGAATTTTATATTCTTGTCTCATTACCCCTCACTGTGGCCAAGACACCTTTAGCCATCTCTGATCAGTCTCGTGAGTCTGCCAGCTGGCAGTGAGTTTATCCTTCCCGAACCTGGACATCCTGTCTACTATCCGTCTGTAACCTTAGGTCGCATGGTGCAGACATCCTGAACTTATTTATATATCACTACTAGGTATATGGTAGGTTAGGGCTGTAGGGCTTATAGGGATTATAGTCGTAGGGACTGTTAGGCTTATAGGTTCAGTAGGCGCGTGACGTATCATATCCCTACATGTACTAACGCACCCTCAACAGTATTGCGACCTCACGTGACAACTGTTTGGAGTGGTTAGACAACCTGAGTCAATTCTGCACAAAAAAGAAAGGAGTTTTTTTTACGAAAAATCTGTATGAAGCTAGTTTATAAATTCTAATTATCTCATAAGGTTACACGATTACTTTACTCCACTGTTTGACGATGTGCGTTCAAAATAAAAAATGATATCAATTTGTCTCATCAATATCTAGCCCTGTATGGAACCAAAAATTATAAAAAAATGTTGAAAGTTATAAGCGTCGAAAGAACCATATTTAAACACTAATTTTAATCATCTTAGGGCGGAAATAAATACCTTATGAAGAAGGAAAATTGCAAAACGGCCTCCATACAGGGATAGATTAGTAATTCAACAATGCAAATAATTTTATTTTGAAAATATACATTTAGTCGTTTTTTCATGATATGGGCCATGGACAACTATAGGTTTTTTTTTCTTATTCTGTACATAGGTACCCAGTTTGTTTAAAAAATATAGATAGAGAACTGTTGTTAATACTATTCCGCCTTAAATAAACTTAAGTGCACGAGTATACATCTAAACAGCTCAATACCATTGACAACTTAATTTGGTCAGGTTATACGCGGAGTTTTAGTATGGAAAAGTAATGAAAGCTAATTTCTCTTAAAATACAACACTTAGGTATCTGAATGTTTGATCGCTATAACTTCCTTAGGAGTAGTAATTTTTCTTGAAATGAGAATTTAACACCGTGACTACCGCCACCCCACCAATTGCATGGTATATCTCGTAAACTACTGGAGTACTAGTTGTGAATTTTGGGTATCAATTTAGTCACAGGCTCCTCCAACTTGGAATCAACATTCAAAGTCGTGGTCCTGCCTTAGAGCATTTAACCTGTCCTGCGGTAGTCACGGACATCAAGTTGTCTATATCAACTCAGGGATGACTTGAATGCAAAGCCAGCAGCATATTTTTTTTAAGCACAATAAATTAAAACACACGCAATTGTTTTATGATAACTCACATATTTATTATAATGAACAACAATAAACATTTTGCTCTCAGCATAAGGTACTTAGGGTTTCATTTATTTCATCACCCAGTGACATCAGTTTTTTCCATTGCTCAGTGGTCATGCTAATACCCTTCTTGCCAGGTAACAGTTCACCATTCTTTTCATAGAATTCTCTTATATCTACATATACCTTTCCTTTGAACTCCCTGATCTTAATTAATTTCTTTCCTTGTAAAACCCAAGTTGGCTCCTTATCTGCTGTCCTGCTGCTTGTGCCACCACTCATTTTTGCTTTCTTGTCTGCAGGAGGGTTTCTCTGTAATTAATAAAATATTTATTTAGCTGGATATGCTTTAAGTCAAATGGCTGGTTGTATTAAACTTATTGGAAGTTGAACTTAAGGCAGGAATATTTAATTGGACCGCACTGGACTAACTGGTGATATGTTTACTATTACTAAATTTGGAACCATCAAAAAGCAACATTATTGTTTTCAAATTTATTTTCTTTTGCTTATTCTGGTGTAACAGAGATACTATGGGTAACCGCATTTTTGCAGCCCTGTTAGTCAAGCTGTATTTGTTTCATTAATAACTCAAAAATAAAAAAATATTGGATAAAGTAATTAAATTTTAAAAAGTTAGCAATAACAAGTGTAAACTTCAGAGATAAAAATAGATGCAAAATTTTCGTATCTACATAATTTCACTGTAGTTTTTACTGATTTTATGGGGAAACATCTAAATTATTATTATTCATATTCTTAGAATTTAATTATAATGATTTTTTATCTAATGTAAGTAAGTTGACGACTGACAGTAGGTACTTAACTTTTTTGCTAAAAGTTAAGTGTGGAATAAAATTTAAAGTTAGTGCTCATGAAAGTTACCCAAGAAATACTCACTCGTATTGCTATCAAAGGAAAAATTAACAACTTCGAATAATACAAATTAATATTAATTCAATGAAAAGGTAGTAATTTGATCAAAGAAAGGTCCTATAGCATGTTGGCCATTTGCTTTTGCACGTGTAATAAAAACATGGACGTACATATTTCTAAAAAACTATAGTATGTATTCTTATGTGAAAACTAATAAGATTGACCTAAACAAAACAGAACACTAAGAAAAAACTTACGTCGACAGGTCCATCATCACTATCAGAACTGCTGGAGCTTTCTTGCTTCTTGTGTTTAGGCATATTGTAGTTAAAACAGCTTACTAGAACAGAAACGGGTTTATTTATTTCTCAGCACTATCTTCTATAAAATAAAATAAAGTTAAAGCTTTAATACAAACATTTTAACCCAAAATAATAGTTTTCTTTTCTTATCGCTACAGACAGTAGGTATTATTAGGTAGTATTTTTGCTTGCCGGTCAATCTGGATGGAAAACCGAAAGTTTACCACTTAACTTTTTTTTATCTGTTTTTTCTGTGTTGCCATAGAAAACTGAAAAATGATTTCGACCAAAGATAATAGCCGCGTAAAAAGCGCGGCAAATTTAAAAAATCTCGGCTTTGATACTTTAGAATTATTTATTATTAATTCTAAAGTATCAAATTAGGTTATTCCAAGTATTTCATACTAGTTTTGGGGTTGCTATGCCGAGATTTTTTAAATTTGCCGCGCTTTTTCAGTCTCTACTTTCGTTTGCCAGACTCTAAACGACCAGCCTCGCAAGGCAACCTCGGTCGGAAGTTTGCCGCGCAACGTTTGTTTGCTGCGCGAGGACGCCTCGGTCTATAATTGTCTTGCATGAGGCTGCCGTGCGGGACAAGGCCGAGCCATAGTGAGGCTGAGCAGGCATCGAGCGCTCAGTTCAACGTGAAATCGAACAGAGACTGCGCGTGCCTATCGCGGATTATAGCCAGTTTTTCTCAAGACCATCATGAGGCCGTACGTTCGGAGAGCTATCGCCACCACTATCTTTATATTAATTCTTCGACATAAACACATAAACAAACAATATTTATAAAATATAATTAACGAAAACATAAACGTTTTTGGATGAAAAAGATATACGAAAACAGATCACAAGAGTTGTTCTTTGATCATTGATGATGCAGAAAGCAATTTTACTAGTCCGCTGTTGGAATGTTCATTTCCCGGTTTATGTTTCTCCACGCATCTTCTCTCAGTCCTCTATCAGTAACCTGTAATAAGTCCTCTATCAGTTAGTCGTATTTGGGTTGCGGTGCAGAAACGAATGACATGACCGTTCGCTAAGAGTGTCTGTTCCTGGTCTGTCCGCGGGAGCCGAAGAGCCAAAAGGGGTCCTGTTTTAGCCCTTTGCTGCGTGGAGGCATTGAGTTCAAGAGATACTTATGAATTTGGAAAAACTGGAAACGACCGCCGTTTCCAGTTTGGAATGGTTGTTGTGTGGAATGTTTTTATGGAAGGAACGAACAAAGTGAATATTCAAGCTTCTACCGTAGATTTGATTACTGTTGCCGATCTTTACAAATCACTCTGTAAGTTTTACTTAACTGAAAGCAAGAATTTCAAGTATTTCGAAAAAGGGTGATGGAATTAAAAGTGTAGAAGCAATATAAAGAGAGATGGGAAAAATTTGAATAGCCTACTGGCGGCAAATGTGTAAATCCGCCACTGCCCAACACAGATTGTTACAATCATGGTAGAACAAGACATGGTAGTCTCTTCCCGTGACAGCTGGGTCACGTGTTTGGCCTAAGACTACGTCATCGATTGCGTTGCGCTTCTCAAACTTTTTTAGTGGGGAAAAAGATAAAAATAATACAATAAGTACTAAATTTTCATAATTCTTAATAAAACGTGTTATTTGATACTTTTTGTATTTATTTACTTAGCTTTTTTTAATTGATTGCATATTAGTATTTTTATTTAGTTCGGAACGAAAACACACAAAACTTGACTTGACTAAAATAAGTCAAAAACTAATTAAGTTAGGTTAAGTTCGGGCGTAAAGACGTATTGATACAATTAACTATGCCTTAAATTATGGAATTTACTTACATTAAATAATAAATTAATGAAAGGCACATACTCGTACCAGTTATTTTAGGTGCAGTTAGTTACAATATTGAATCCACGCATATGATAGCGTCTCTTCATTGGGAAAAAAAATATTACACCGCCTTTTATACTGCTGTTTTTACAGTTTACGGAACAATTAACAATTTTTCTTGTGTATCTTTCAAACTTCACGGGTTCACCACAAATGTTTGGGAGCCACAGTATTTTGCTCACCGAGCGAAACAACGCTATAGGTGTGAGCGACACGACAATAGCGATGAAATGGCTAGTTGTCAGTATGACACTTGTCAATTCGATGTGATGCCACTGTGTGTGATTGAATTACCCGAGAAAATGCGTTTTTTATCATAACAAAGCAATTATAAACTAATAATTCAATATACAAATTAATTTAACACTAAATAGATGAATCACATGAGTTACATAATAGAGTTAGTATTTTTTTAATTTTCATTAACTACATGAGAAGTACCTAAATTTTCTAAAAAGGACAATCAATGGTAACACTTATCGTGACGTAGGCTTAGGCCATCCTGGGAAGAACATACCAGGCGAAGTATACGGAGTATGTTATTATACCATGGTTACAATGAACCACTGACTGAAATAATGTGCACAAACCTAAGACCATAAACAAACGGTAAATAATTAATATTTAAAGTGTTTGGTTAAGGTTAAGTGCTCTAAGGTTTGGTTTGATTGATCAGAGTTTGTAAATTAGTCAAAAAGAAAAAAAAAACTCAAAGTTACAAAGTTAGTCTACTGAGAGTTTTTGGCGGGATTTTTTCGAGTGAAGCTCAGCGGCTGTTAATATTATTTGCAAATTGATTCCTAGTGGATATTGTGATATAATATAGGTGTATAGTGCGGGACACGTAAGTTGAAACAAAATGTATTATCGTTCTCTTGAAATTAGACGATTTAAACCGAAATGAATCCTTTCTATGTGACCTAACAGTTGGCAATTTGTATATTGTAAACGATTAGGTCGTAGAAAAGGGATTTATTTCAGTTTAAATTGTTTAATTTCAAGAGAACGATAATACATTTTGGTTCAACTTACGTGTCCCGCACTATAGTTTTTGTCTCAACTGTCTACTGCTGTCTACGCAACTGGACAATATGTGAAATCATTGACAGAAGCGATCCCAGGATAGTGGAGCGGAGAATTTATTGTAGTATTGACTGCCTCCGCAAAGCTTACTGGGAAGGCGGAATCGATACAATTTGCTGCCAAATACTCCAAAAACCATTAGAATCACCCGTATCCTATATATTAGTCTATGATCCTAATACCCACCCGCATACTAAAGAATGTTAAAATTGCACTAAAGATGAGGCGGTATGGTCCAAGACCTTAGCTAGCCTGCCAGAGAAGGGCGAACGGAAAAAAAATTGTCTAGTCTACTGACTTTACTTTTTCGAGGTTATGTTATGCATTTGAATTTAAGTGTTTTCGAGAATTTAGTTTAAAAGATATCAATTTGTTATTATAATGTTAGAACCATGGAACTGTGCAACTCTTTTACCACCACCAGTAAACATGTTTTTATGTAAATCAAAATTTGGTAAGACATTCGTTGTTTACAAGTTATAACTCCTAAATTAATTTCCATATCACATGTTAATATCAAATGTTTGCGTTCAAATAACAACATTCGCCCAAACTTCTACAAATGTGACTATGTAAAAATTATGTCTGACCTGCAAGCTATTGACTGGGATCGAGAATTTTCACTCTCTAATGATATTAACAATCTAGTTTCTGTATTCTACACAAAACTAAAAGTGTTGATCGATAAGCACATACCCCAACATAATTGTAAAAACTCAAAATATCCTTCCTGGTTTAGTAAAGCTCTCATAAAAGCACTATCCGAAAAAGAAAAGTACCGTAGTAAATTTCGAAAATACAATAATCCTCGAGACAAGTTAACCTACGATTTACTAAGAAGCCGTTGTCATACAATGATCAACCAAAACTATAGCGACTATAAACAACACATTGAGAACGAAATAACAAAAAATCCCAAATTATTCTGGCGTTACATTAAAAACAAACGAAACAGTAAATCAGTGATTCCAGCCAGAATGCACATGGACGATGTAGTAGCTAATACTGGTAATGACATTGCAAATCTTTTTGCTTCTCATTTTTCTTCAATTTTCACCGACCCAAATGGCAGTACCAAAACAAACATCCAAGAATCATCCGGAGTGCTTAGTAACATAAAAATTTCTCCACAAGAAGTTCTAGCGAAGATAAAGAAACTTGATACATCCAAGGGTGCTGGTCCCGATTGTATTCCACCAGTTTTTGTTAAATCGTGTGGGAAAGCACTTGCAGAGCCACTGTGTCTAATATTTAATCGATCTTTAGAGTCGGGAGTATTTCCAGAAGAATGGAAGAAGGCTCGGATCGTGCCGGTACACAAAAAAGGCGACTCCAGCAATATTAAAAACTACAGGCCTATTTCCATCCTATCATGTTTTTCAAAGCTTTTTGAGTGTCTCGTTTGTCCCATCATTACCAACTACTTGGACACTAAGCTTTCCAATAGCCAACATGGATTCCGAATTGGACGTTCCACAGAGACTAATTTAGTCAGATATTTATCCGACATATCTGAAGCGCTCGATTGCGGACACGAAGTCGACGCAATATATACAGATTTCAGCAGCGCGTTCGATAAGGTGAGTCATCCACTCATGATTGCAAAACTTGAGGTCAGTGGTGTCCACGGATCTTTGTTGAGATGGTTTGCATCCTATCTTGTAAATCGCTCACAGTTCGTTGCTGTCAATGGCTATGTTTCTTACGAATTTCACGCACGCTCCGGTGTTCCACAAGGTTCCCACCTTGGCCCAGTTTTGTTTCTACTATTTGTTGATGACATAACAAATCATATCAGGCACTGTCAAACAATGTTGTTTGCAGATGACTTAAAGATTTACAAAAAAATCACTGGGCCTGAAGACATCAGACTTATTCAAAGCGATTTAACAAACGTCGAAAATTGGTGCAAAACCAACAATATGACCTTAAACCCCCAAAAATGCTTTCACATCCGCTTCTCTAGAAAAAAGTCATCATTCCCAACTACCTACACACTATGCGACACCTCGTTGGCAAAGGTTGGAGAAATCCGGGATCTAGGGGTTCTGGTGGATGATAGGCTCACCTTCAAGCCACACATCAACGACGTCGTAAAGAAGTCTGCGCAGATGCTGGGTTTTGTTAAACGCAACACAAGAGGCTTCCAACAACCAAAGACCAAAATAGTTTTATTTAACACCCTAGTGCGAAGTCGGTTGGAATACGCCAGTGTCGCCTGGAACCCACTTTACGCTGTTCATTCGCAAAGACTTGAAAAAATTCAAAGAGCTTTTACTAAACATCTTGCATTTATATCTAGGGGAATCAGTCATCGCTGTCCGTATGTACAGCGCCTACACTTTTTCAAAATAAAGACACTGCGTGACCGTCGCCGTACGCGTGATCTAATTTTCCTTTACAAAATAGCAAATGGGTATATTAAGTGCAGTGATTTAGTAGAATGTATCCAATATTCAGTCCCTTCAAAACTACCCAGACATCCCATCACAAAATTACTACATATTCCATTCCGCAAAACCAACCTAGGCCTCAACGCTCCACTTATCCGCATGTGTAGAAGCTATAATAGTTTTTGTACAACTCCAGATACCGATTTACACGGTATTTCACTGATCAAGTTTAGAAGAGCAGTCTCGGAGGTACGGGAGTGCGCAAATATTCCAACTTAGGCTAATTACGAATATATTTATCCTACTTCTTTTTCTTTTTTTATGCTGTGTTTTTCATTTTGCATGTTTTATTTTTAAGATGTTTTTTAAGTTTAGAATAATATTTGATATTTTGTTTTTTCTTTAAATAATTTAGTGTTTCTGACCATATGGTGTAAGCTGCGTATACCTGTAATAGGCACACATACCAGCCTTTATTTTTTCTTTGTTTACTACAAACCTGTTTTGTATGTGATGCTGTTGGTGTACCTTATAATAAATAAAAAAAAAAAAAAAACACTGTATTTATTTATTTTGCTTTTTGTAACAAAAAATGATCATTTAGACCCAACCCGTTTATTTGGGGTCGGCTCAACTTTAATTTATTTTATTTCTTCACATGTGAACGTGTGGTATGTACGCAATTATTCAACTAATTAAATCTTTTTGCTTATTTTCAGATGTATCCGCATTAAAACATGTATTTAATAACATTATGAAAGTGTTATCAAAGCAGTCCCCTCTACACAAAGAAGGTGCTATTTGCTCAAGATTAATATACAAATTTGATAAGAAATTCCGCAATGATATAGGGTACAGGTATTTAAGAAAAGTAAACACAGCTCTAAAGAAATACCTGGCTTTAAACCTCTTGAAAGATATTGAAAATTTTATGTTAGCTCTGCCATGCGAGAGTGACGATGACCTGTATTTACCAACAAGGCAGATGCTAGAATATGTTTTATTACGTCTTATGGCTTTTTCCAAGATAATGTTGAGGGTTTGTGTTTGCTCAAAACAAGCAGCAGTTTTCTATATGGACAGGATAAAAAGAGGTGAGAGTCACTGGATGAGTTTGATGCCATATGCCCTTTTGAGTAGATTGTGGTCCATGAGTATGGTGCTTCTGCAACATGCTACAACCTGGTATTCAAACTCGTATCCCTATTTAAATAAATTAGAACTGAAAGGAATTGTGCTTCTACCAGATAATTTTAAACTACCAGAAGACTTAGAACATTGGTTAGACCTGAAGAATATTGATGAATTTGGAAGATTTGATTGGGCTCAAAAGAAATTCACTCACATTGATCATACCTTGATTGATGGTGATGATAAAGATTTATTTGATAATATACTTGGCTATGTAAATCAATTTAATGAAGAGCAAGTTGAATTAGATCAGGAAGAAGACACTAAACCATTGCCATTGGTGGAAAATACCCAACAAGAGAACCCTTTACCAGTGCGAGCAGTAACTCAAATAGATCATGGTGTAGTGTTATCAAGAGAAAGTTTTAAAGCTCTTCACAACTCCAATAAAAATGTCACAAAGGACAACAAAACACCACCACCTGCACCCCATATGAAATTGATTGAGCATTCTCATAAAAATACATTTAGGCATATTGTAGTTAAAACAGCTTACTAAAACAGAAACGGGTTTATTTATTTCTCAGCACTATCTTCTATAAAATAAAATAAAGTTAAAGCTTTAATACAAACATTTTAACCCAAAATAATAGTTTTCTTTTCTTATCGCTACAGACAGTAGGTATTATTAGTATTTTATTTTTGCTTGCCGGTCAATCTGGCCGGAAAAACCGAAAGTTTACCACTTAACTTTTTTTTATCAGTTTTTTCTGTGTTGCCATAGAAAACTGAAAAATGATTTCGACCAAAGATAATAGCCGCGTAAAAAGCGCGGCGAATTTAAAAAATCTCGGCTTTGATACTTTAGAATTATTTATTATTAATTCTAAAGTATCAAATTAGGTTATTCCAAGTATTTCATACTAGTTTTGGGGTTGCTATGCCGAGATTTTTTAAATTTGCCGCGCTTTTTCAGTCTCTACTTTCGTTTGCCAGACTCTAAACGACCAGCCTCGCAAGGCAACCTCGGTCGAAAGTTTGCCGCGCAACGTTTGTTTGCTGCGCGAGGACGCCTCGGTCTATAATTGTCTTGCATGAGGCTGCCGTGCGGGACAAGGCCGAGCCATAGTGAGGCTGAGCAGGCATCGAGCGCTCACTGCTCAGTTCAACGTGAAATCGAACAGAGACTGCGCGTGCCTATCGCGGATTATAGCCAGTTTTTCTCAAGACCATCATGAGGCCGTACGTTCGGAGAGCTATCGCCCCCAGTATCTTTATATTAATTCTTCGACATAAACACATAAACAAACAATATTTATAAAATATAATTAACGAAAACATAAACGTTTTTGGATGAAAAAGATATACGAAATAGATCACAAGAGTTGTTCTTTGATCATTGATGATGCAGAAAGCAATTTTACTAGTCCGCTGTTGGAATGTTTATTTCCCGGTTTATGTTTCTCCACGCATCTTCTCTCAGTCCTCTATCAGTAAGGTCTTTGGTCACAATATTGTGCGTCCCAAAGTATTCTACATACGCCATAATTGTATTAATCTATGGAACTATTCTATAATCATGACGCAAACGATTCAGTTGTACGTCGAACAAGCGAGGCAAAACACAACCGTCTTGAGCGCGTGAGCATCGGCAAAAACCGACAACGTTCGGCTCGACCGAGAATTTGCCACGCGTGGCGGCTCGCTCAATCTGTACGCGGCTAAGGACGGAAACACACTTACGTTTCGTGGCGTAGCGTGGCGCCTTCTGACGCAGTTGATTGGCTACAAAACTCGTTGTGTTATGACGTAGGCTGAAACAGTCATTTGATTGGTGGAACCCGCGCCACGACACGTAAGTGTGGTTCCGCTTTAAGATATTATATATATATGATATATATGATCAATGTGAGTGAATTTCTTTTGAGCCCAATCAAATCTTCCAAATTCATCAATATTCTTCAGGTCTAACCAATGTTCTAAGTCTTCTGGTAGTTTATAATTATCTGGTAGAAGCACAATTCCTTTCAGTTCTAATTTATTTAAATAGGGATACGAGTTTGAATACCAGGTTGTAGCATGTTGCAGAAGCACCATACTCATGGACCACAATCTACTCAAAAGGGCATATGGCATCAAACTCATCCAGTGACTCTCACCTCTTTTTATCCTGTCCATATAGAAAACTGCTGCTTGTTTTGAGCAAACACAAACCCTCAACATTATCTTGGAAAAAGCCATAAGACGTAATAAAACATATTCTAGCATCTGCCTTGTTGGTAAATACAGGTCATCGTCACTCTCGCATGGCAGAGCTAACATAAAATTTTCAATATCTTTCAAGAGGTTTAAAGCCAGGTATTTCTTTAGAGCTGTGTTTACTTTTCTTAAATACCTGTACCCTATATCATTGCGGAATTTCTTATCAAATTTGTATATTAATCTTGAGCAAATAGCACCTTCTTTGTGTAGAGGGGACTGCTTTGATAACACTTTCATAATGTTATTAAATACATGTTTTAATGCGGATACATCTGAAAATAAGCAAAAAGATTTAATTAAATGAATAATTGCGTACATACCACACGTTCACATGTGAAGAAATAAAATAAATTAAAGTTGAGCCGACCCCAAATAAACGGGTTGGGTCTAAATGATCATTTTTTGTTACAAAAAGCAAAATAAATAAATACAGTGTTTAGGAGTTATAACTTGTAAACAACGAATGTCTTACCAAATTTTGATTTACATAAAAACATGTTTACTGGTGGTGGTAAAAGAGTTGCACAGTTCCATGGTTCTAACATTATAATAACAAATTGATATCTTTTAAACTAAATATTTTGCACCATGAATTTTGTTATTTTTTAATTTTTTTTTTTTTTTTTTTATTTGTTTTCTTGCAATGACAAGAATATTTACTTTTTAAAGTATTATATTATTTTATTTTAATTATTGTGAATGTGAAGACTATGTGGATCATTATTTTGTTTTTTAATTTATCTTAGTTTTTAATCATGGTCTGGCAGTTTGAGTAGTTTATGCGGCCTACCCGAATGTCCTTTCTTTGGTATTGTTCGTCGAATCGTTGAGCTCCTTAAATTCTGAGTTGAGCTGCTCGGTTATTGACAAATGCGTGCACTGACTGGACAGGTCCACTCAATCTGGCTGGTTCTTTCCTCAAAAGACCATTTCAGACATCAGTCTACATGGTCTTCACATGATCGAACCAAGATTTAGCCTTTCTTCTCAGAGTAGTCAGATAGGAAACGCCGACCTCATCTAGTTTTATAAAAAAATATGTTAGACATGTAAAAGCGTTTGTACAAACCAACTTACAGAAATAAAATCATTTATCATTATTAGTCTATGATCCTAATACCCACCCGCATACTAAAGAATGTTAAAATTGCACTAAAGATGAGGCGGTATGGTCCAAGACCTTAGCTAGCCTGCCAGAGAAGGGCGAACGGAAAAAAAATTGTCTAGTCTACTGACTTTACTTTTTCGAGGTTATGTTAGGTATGCATTTGAATTTAAGTGTTTTCGAGAATTTAGTTTAAAAGATATCAATTTGTTATTATAATGTTAGAACCATGGAACTGTGCAACTCTTTTACCACCACCAGTAAACATGTTTTTATGTAAATCAAAATTTGGTAAGACATTCGTTGTTTACAAGTTATAACTCCTAAACACTGTATTTATTTATTTTGCTTTTTGTAACAAAAAATGATCATTTAGACCCAACCCGTTTATTTGGGGTCGGCTCAACTTTAATTTATTTTATTTCTTCACATGTGAACGTGTGGTATGTACGCAATTATTCAACTAATTAAATCTTTTTGCTTATTTTCAGATGTATCCGCATTAAAACATGTATTTAATAACATTATGAAAGTGTTATCAAAGCAGTCCCCTCTACACAAAGAAGGTGCTATTTGCTCAAGATTAATATACAAATTTGATAAGAAATTCCGCAATGATATAGGGTACAGGTATTTAAGAAAAGTAAACACAGCTCTAAAGAAATACCTGGCTTTAAACCTCTTGAAAGATATTGAAAATTTTATGTTAGCTCTGCCATGCGAGAGTGACGATGACCTGTATTTACCAACAAGGCAGATGCTAGAATATGTTTTATTACGTCTTATGGCTTTTTCCAAGATAATGTTGAGGGTTTGTGTTTGCTCAAAACAAGCAGCAGTTTTCTATATGGACAGGATAAAAAGAGGTGAGAGTCACTGGATGACTTTGATGCCATATGCCCTTTTGAGTAGATTGTGGTCCATGAGTATGGTGCTTCTGCAACATGCTACAACCTGGTATTCAAACTCGTATCCCTATTTAAATAAATTAGAACTGAAAGGAATTATGCTTCTACCAGATAATTATAAACTACCAGAAGACTTAGAACATTGGTTAGACCTGAAGAATATTGATGAATTTGGAAGATTTGATTGGGCTCAAAAGAAATTCACTCACATTGATCATACCTTGATTGATGGTGATGATAAAGATTTATTTGATAATATACTTGGCTATGTAAATCAATTTAATGAAGAGCAAGTTGAATCAGATCAGGAAGAAGACACTAAACCATTGCCATTGGTGGAAAATACCCAACAAGAGAACCCTTTACCAGTGCGAGCAGTAACTCAAATAGATCATGGTGTAGTGTTATCAAGAGAAAGTTTTAAAGCTCTTCACAACTCCAATAAAAATGTCACAAAGGACAACAAAACATCACCACCTGCACCCCATATGAAATTGATTGAGCATTCTCATAAAAAAATAACGAATTCCAGCTCTTTAAAGAAGTTTCTTAAAAAAGAGGAAAACTTTAGAAATGAGTCTGATAATCAATCAGTAACAAGCCACCTAAGCCTGATGCAATGGCATGCTCTCAAGAAAGCTTTACTCAAGCTTTGTGATACTATCACCAACAGGAAAATAGACAAGAAGTTCCATAAAATATGGAAGCAAAAATGTTTAGATTACATGTAATAAAAGCTTTTATTAATAATATTTGAGTTTTATATTGTTTAAATAATAATATTTACAGATACAACAATTGTTACAGCACCATTTTTAGATGAATAACTATGCACATAATCAGGCATTTAAATTAACAAAATGCATTTAAAACAGTATATCAGGTACAATTACATATGTGCAGGAATACTTCATGATATTCAGCAATACATGCTTTAAGTACCAATGTATTATGATTTTTAGGGAATCTGTCACCAGGGACTTGAAACGTTACTCAAGATAGGGTTATAGGTACCTAGTTCAAGTAACGAGAATGTGTACCGTTCCACCAGGATCACGATATTAATAATATAATTATCATTATTAATGTGTGTATGATTTATTATTAATATTGTTATTAAATAGTTGTAGATTTCGTTCTTTTTGCAAGTAACGTTATAGCCAAGTAGTTAATTTTGTTACGATCCTGGTGGAACGGTACACATCGTTACTTGAACTACCTATAACGCTATTTTGAGTAACGTTTCAAGTCCCTGCCTGTCACTAATACTTTATTTTTAGGAGTTCCCGAAACGTAACTTTTGTACAATAACTATTATTGAATATAATATTATGTACCTACAACATTATGCCTGCATTTCTCATTGTATTAGACATACAGTACTTTTATTTGTACATGATAGTTTGCATTGTCTTAATTCATCCCTGCAATCTACTAAATTCAACCAAACTGGTATGGTTTGGGAAGCTTGAAGCCCATTGTAGCTCTATTAAAAATGTGACGATTATCAGCATAGGCCTCAGTGAACATGTTACAAGCGTCTTTCAAAAAAGAAAACTACTATTCTTCCAGATTGAAAGTTAGGCCTTTTTCAATACACAAACTCATCTTACATTACAAAAATAAAATTTTATTATTAAAGGAATGTACCCACAGGTTGTTAGTTTGTTGTTATTAGATTTAAGTGGAATGTTATGTTTGGAACGCAAATAAATAATAATACATCGTTTGTGCATTAGAAACTGATTAGGTCGAAGTATTATTTTCTTGTACTAGACAGCTTCTGCAAACGCGCCTTCAAGCCGCCTTCCTTTTTTGGCTGTGTGATAGGTTTCCTTTCTTCTTGAAGTTTTTTGGCTTCTTTTAATCTGAAACATCACCATTTAACATTTATTTTCATTGTTTACATCTTCGTAACTGCAGTTGAACACTGCTTCAACCCCTGTACTATTAAGGTGAGTATAGACTAGAGCAGGGATCGCGAACCTTTATTAGAAAAGGTGCCATTAAATTATATATATTATTAATGAGTCAATGACGTGCCGCCAAAGAATTTTGACTTTGTGACAAACAATAAAACTATATGTTTTATGTTTAAGTATTACAATGAAAATTGGAGTTGGTGTCATTTCTGCTGCTGCGAATTACCTAGATGCTAAATATACTCATTTTGGCGTGCCCGAAATACTTTGTCGTGTGCCACCACAGGCACGCGTGCCATAGGTTCGCCATCCCTGGACTAGAGCATTTACTTGTAAACCAGGCCAACACCAGAGCAGCAAGCGAATAACAAACGCTTTACCCTATATGCATCTTGAAGCATTTGTGACGAAAATACGCACACCCATAACGCAATTAGTGCTATGTTGTCTTCAGATGAAGACAGTTTGATGTGGCAATTGCTACAAAGAAATACGATGAAAAGACGGTACAAGATACATCCTTATAATCACGGTTGCGCAAATTTTGGAAATTTCAAAATATCCCAAGAGTTAATAATTGATCCAGAAGTGTCAGTCGCAATATAGTACAAATAAAAGTTACAGGTAAATGCTCACTCGCCGTGATAATTACGTCGAACATTCGCATAAGAATGTTACATTACTTGGAAATGCTTTAGGAAACTGAGCATTTGTCTGTATTGTACCATTCGTAAGAACGTTACATTACATTGCAATGCTCGCGAAAATGCTCTAGTCTATACTCACCTTTAAATGTTGAAAAGAAACAAGAAAAGGTATTTAAGAATTGGATAAACGGCAAATGATAATATGTAAAACTTACTTTTCTTTAATTGCAATTTGCTCTTGCTTCTTATAAATATCTTTGAAATCGCTACAAAATGAGGTCCACAGTGAAAAAAACTCTTTTGGTTCACAGTCTTCCAATTTGCCGCATTTAGGAGTGTACTGGTAAAACTTCACAGTCGCGATGAATTTCGTACGGCATTCGTCTAAGTTCTCGTTTTCAGTCTTTAGTTTCTCTTCAGCTGCGTTGAGGAATGTGGTCATCTTGTCTTTGAACACTTCTAGCCTTCTCTTGCCCTCGTCTGTCGGGGACTCTTCGTTGAGATTACGTGTTTGAGCGTCGGTCTCTATCACTTTCTTCATTTTATCTTTGCAAGCTGTAATAAAAAAATAATATTATTAATTTACTTAATACTCGTAATTGGAAAGTAAAGTTATTAATTTACATAATTAATAACTTTATTTTCATGTCATGTTGATAACACTTTTCACACATAATATGTATTGCGTGTGTGTGCAATCTGTTTTTTTAGCTATGTTTCCAATTAATATTATTAATTGGAAACAAAGCTAAAAAAACAGATTACGCAACATTGATTCAGGAACAAGTTTCTGTATAGTGGGGAAACATGTTGCTAGCAACATCGAATGTTGCAAATGAAATAATTTATTGGTTTAAATAAAAAGTTAGTAAATAATTTCGACCAGCGAGAGCAATGCGACTGGTCGTCAAGATATAGTGAGAGAGACAGAACTATATAAGAGGAATAGCATTATCCCTTTTTACCCGACTGCCGAAGGAGGGTTATGTGTTTATCAGTCTATGTATGTATGTATGTATATTTGTTCCTATATGGCGTTCCAGAGACCAAATGCGTTGGCCAATTTTGATGATTCATACGTAAATCGATTCGTCTTAACCCTGCGAGTGTCATAGGCTACATTAAAATTGGATAATAGAGAAATGGCGGCTTTTGGGTGCCATATTGTGGGGGCCCAATTTTTTTTTTCTTCCAAACCCTTCGTGTGGGGTATCAAAATAAAGGGTATTAAGAGGTGATTTCAAAAATATATAACACTTATATGTTTAGATGTACCTAATTCGAAAAAAAAACTAACCAAAAAGTTATAAATAAAAAAACTTAATTCAAACAGTCAAAAAACCCGACTGCTTCAAAAGCGAACTAAAAAGTCGTAAACAAGGAAAAAATCATGCTGTGCAGGCGGAGGATACACCAGATTTTGGTCAGCCAGCCCGCGAATATGTATCCTCCGACTGCACAGCATGATTTTTTCCTTGTTTACGACTTTTTAGTTCGCTTTTGAAGCAGTCGGGTTTTTTGATTGTTTGAATTAAGTTTTTCACAATGGAATCCTTACTGTCCTGCCCTGTGACTCTGTGCTAAAACATGCAGCCTAAAGGTGAACGCGCACCTATCCGCGCCGCAGTCATCGCATTTCATAAATCTTTATATGAAATCGTATGCAGCTTCGTGTACCTATCAGCGCCGCACGAGCCAGCGAGTGCGGATGACGTCATCAGATTCGGCGCGTTCGATGCTTGCGGCGAGTGCGATGCGTCCGTTTCCACATAGAAAATATTGATCAAGATTTACAGAAATGGATTGGATACTCCATGCGTGCGGTACAGATTGCGCGGGGTTTTAAGAAAATGCGATGACTGCGGCGCATGCGGCACCCGCTACGCGGATAGGTGCGCGTTCACCTTAAGTGATAAATGCGCTGCCACCGACGATGCCGTGGAAGTGGCAAAATTTTGGGCCATGCAAATCTGAAAGACTGTCATGCCAGCGACATGAAGAAGAAGACAATTCGATCATGATGGCATTATATTAAGATGTCTTAGTAGTGGTGCAGAAGTGTAACTTTTTTGGTGTACAATAAAGTATATTCCATTCTTACCATCAAGTTGGTTCCTAAGCGTGGTGAGATGCGTGGCCACATCGGCGAAGTCGAGCGTGGCCGCGCGGGACACGTCGCCGGGCTCGGGCACGGGCAGCGAGCAGGCGTCCGTCAGCGCGCCGCCACTCGTGCGCATGTACGTGCGCACTATGAAGTGCAACAGTGTCACGTTCGACTGTTTCGACTGTGGACAACAAATTCCATATTCAAACCATTGCTTTAAAATTGATGCACTTAAAGAAATATCAACTTTTAGATTGTGTTCATTATGTTGATTTCAGAATGGCAACTGAATAAGTCTACAAAAGATTTTGATACTTTATTATTTTATTTATTACATAAATGAGTATGTAACTGAACTTTGGACTTTGAACGTTTTATAGAGAGCAGTGGTGGCCCAGTGGTATTGGCCGTGACTTGCAAGTTTTAGGTCGTGGGTTCGAACCCAGACAGGCGCTTTACTTTGTGTAAATTATTTCATCAACACTGCTCTTAAAAACGGTGAAGGAAAACATCGTGAGGAAACCGGCATGCCCTAGAACCAAAAATTCGAAGACATGTGACATTCACCAACGCGCACTGGGCCTGCGTGGTGGATTACGGCCCATCCCCTCTCACAGAGAAGAGGCCCACTGCTGGGACACAGGCCTATTATCTATATATATAAAAATCAATTGCTGTTCGTTAGTCTCGCTAAAACTCGAGAACGGCTGGACCGATTTGAATAATTCTTTTTTTGTTATGTTCGACAGAATACAGGGAAGGCTTAAAAGAAAAAAAAAAAAAATATGTTTGGTTGGATACTACACTACTCTACCTACTTACCTAGGGTAGGTAGGTAGAGTAGTGTAGTGTAGGTAGATAGGGTAAGGTAGGGTAGGGTAGCGTAGGGTAGGGTAGGGTAGGGTAGTGTAGGGTAGGGTAGTGTAGGGTAGTGTTGGGTAGAGTAGTGTAGGATAGGGTAGTGTAGCGTAGGGTAGGGTAGTGTAGGGTAGGGTAGGGTAGTGTAGGGTCGGGTAAGGTAGGGTAGGGTAGGTAGGTAGGGTAGGTAGGTAGATAGGGTAGGTAGGTAGAGTAGGGTAGTGTAGGGAAGTGTAGGGTAGGGTAGGGTAGTGTAGGGTAGAGTAGTGTAGGATAAGGTAGTGTAGCGTAGGGTAGTGTAGGGTAGGGTAGGGTAGTGTAGGGTAGGGTAGTGTAGGGTAGGGTAGTGTAAGGTAGGGTAGGGTAAGGTAGGGTAGGGTAGGGAAGTGTAGGGTAGAGTAGTGTAGGATAGGGTAGTGTAGCGTAGGGTAGTGTAGGGTAGGGTAGGGTAGGGTAGTGTAGGGTAGGGTAGTGTAGGGTAGAGTAGTGTAGGATAGGGTAGTGTAGCGTAGGGTAGTGTAGGGTAGGGTAGTGTAGGGTAGGGTAGGGTAGGGTAGGGTAGTGTAGGGTAGTGTAGGGTAGGGTAGGGTAGGTAGGGTAGATAAATGTTTGGTGTTTTTATGGCAAAACAAAGTTTGCCGGGTCAACTAGTACAGGGATATTAATAGGCTGATGACGATGATAAAGTGAACTTTATGTGTGGGTTTAAAGTGACTTTTCAAAAACGTAGGTATATTAGTTGTACCTAAATTGTAAACAAAGTATTTGCTTTTTTTTAGGGTTCCGTAACCAAAGGGTAAAAACGGGACCCTATTACTAAGACTACACGGTTTGTCTGTCTGTCCGTCTGTCACCAGGCTGTATCTCATGAACGGTGATAGCTAGACAGTTGAAATTTTCACAGATGATGTATTTCTGTTGCCGCTATAACAACAAATACTAAAAACAGAATAAAACAAATATTTAAGTGGGGCTCCCATACAACAAACGTGATTTTTTTGCCGTTTTTTTTTGCGATACTGGTACGGAACCCTTCGTGGGCGAGTCCTGAGATGCTGCGAGAAAAGAGACATAATTTGCTAAACTGCTTTATCCTATGCGCTTTCTGTCTTATGTATAACTAGCTGACCCGCGCGGCTTCTCTCCCGTCAAAATTATAGCCTATGATACTCGAGAATAATGTAGCTTTCCATAGGTGAAAGAATTTTAAAACCGGTCCAGTAGTTTCGAAGCCTATTCGGTACAAACAAACAAACAAAAAAATCTTTCCTCTTTTTATTATTATTATTAAGTATAGATTGATCGTCATGGTTAAGTTAGATACAGACTTATCTAGGTATAGTAAAGTATGTATTGTGGTGATAAAACATTGAAATGTGAAACTTATTTATAACATAATAATGAATTTTATCAACAATGAGTAGGTACATGATAAAGGTCAGATAAGGTTATATATAGTATTTTTTGTCGAGTCGAAAATACAGTAACTACGTACATAATATGTTACAATTTACAAGAAAGTTTAAAATCCGATAGGTAGGTATAATATTCACAACGGATCTTTGTGTCTCTGATTTGGCTGCAAGACCCTGCGCAGTAACTATTTTTGTGTCAATGCTGAAGGAGTAGATACCATTGTATAACTGTCTCTTTCACTCGCTTACGTTTGTCGCATCGTCCTATCTCGCTTACTCTATGCAGTATACTCGATGACAAACTGTTTCTTGCGCAATGGTTGGCAGAGCTTACTTCAGAGACACAAAGATCCGCTGTGACTATTAAACCTATATTGATAAAGTTTCTATTCTGTAGGTACATGGCTTGGTATGTCAATCTATTCATATGCGTTTTTAATATTTTTTTAAATTCGACTTACTCTATTCACGCAATGTACGGTATTAATATCATATGTTTTTAAAGGGGATTGCCCATGCACCGGCCCACTATGAGGTATCGTGTCTGCGATTTCAATATTATCCGAAAATAGGATTTATATTTTGTGTTTTTTTCCCATCCGTGTCCTTTACTTTATATGTACAGACAACAACAGATCAGGTACCTTCACTTGGACATTTGTATGCACCTTATTGCATTGTAATAAGGGTTCATTTCAAGAACAGAAACATCGTTATATCTCGTGATCCCCACAAAATATATTTAAAATGGTTTCTAATTATGAATATAACGTGTTTTTCTACCATATACAACCAAATTCATCAAGATACAACCATTTTTTTCAAAGGGGCCCAAGTTCCCTTACAAAATGGGCATTCTCATTTATAGCTACTATTAGCTGCACTTATAATTAATTTACTAGCCTTACAATTGAACCCTCAGGTAAGATGTCTAAGGGCCGATTTCACCAATAAAACTAATCGCAATTAGTTCAACTAAACTCAGTTAAGGGCCTACATACCCTTTAGTGCCGTAAAACGGTAACTTTCTAAAGCATACTCCTTAGTAACGGCTAGGTTAAAAGGTTTGAAAAAAATATATATTTATTAAGGATTCATGTACATAATTTTAAACACAAGGTTTTTTCGTTTAACTAATAGTTTTGCTATAAAAAAATAATTAACAACACGATGTTTTTTCGCAACTTTTGGAAATTCCTCCAAAACGACTTGGATGTTTAAAAATATTTTTACACAGAAAAATGTATGGCTGGAATACCTTCATAACTAACATAGCATATTATGTAAATCAAATAATATTTTGCAAACAAAACTGTTCAAAAGGAGGTTTAATATTGATATTTTGGCATCGAGCGGGCGCACGGCCAGTACTGCGTTAACATTGGGGCGTATATAGCGCCTTAATGCAAATATAGCGTTCTGATTGGTTGAGACTGCTGGGAAAATACCAATCAGAACACTGTATTTGCATAAACTAAGTTCAGTTGTACTAATCGCGATTAGATTAATTGGTGAAATCGGCCCTAATATTATATAGTTACTAAGCTTTTAGCGCAAGTTAAAATGAAATAATCTCACCTTAACATCTTTCAGTTTCGAAAGAATCTCAAGACCAAAGCCATCAGCTTGCCCTCTTTGACCATTCCCGCCATTCATATAGTTGCCGAGAGTCAGGATTATAGCAAACAATCTCTTCAGAGGTTCACTGGTCGTCAGAAACTGAAAAATAAAAAGGATTTTAAATAATAAACATATTTAATAGTATCAGGCGGAGATTCGGTAATTGTGAATGAAATTTCAAGGACACGTCGCGTTAAGGCACATTTCTTTACATAAGAGACAAGAAAGATATGACTTCCTCTTCTATTCTTTTTTTTTTTTTAATTAGATAAAGTACCTATAGATTTTGCCTTAAAATGAGCTTGATTGATAGAGCGAGATCGCTAATTGGCAGCCCCATGTGTGACAAAAGATTATTTTTTGTCTTTGTCACCATGACCGGCTTTTGTTGTTTGTCAAACGTTAATATAATGGCAGGTTTGACAAACTCGGTCGTGTTTGATATTTTTGTGATTTCGCGGGATTAAGTGTTTATTGAGACAATTAATTGGGTTATTTATAGATAATAAGTGCCATTGCGATGGTGGGTTGAAGTGTTCTAGGCTGTAAAAGCCAAAGTGTTATTGTTGTTTCATGTGCGGCCACGCCATGGCTCCATCTATAGGTACTTTATCTAAGATTTTTAACAAACGGAACCCAATTGCTGTCATTCACGTCTCTGTCATCTGTCACACAGGTTAAACAGCCAAACGGTTGGAGCTTTATTCTTCAAATTTTCACAGTATAAGAAGAGTCTTGTTGAACCAAAGCCATACAAATTGTCAAAAATATATTTTAAATGTTTTTAAAGAGGGCTCCCGTACAGACAAAGGGGGACGCGAATAAAAATAATAACCTACCCCATCGAGTGGGCTATCTTTGTATAGTTAGAGCTCGTTGAGTAGATAAAACTGTATTTTGTTTTAAAACAAAGGATTGAAAAGCCACTAGTCAGCTGTTTTTTTTTCCAAATTATAATCCGAAGAATTTTCTATTTTCCCATCATCATCTGCCTAGCCTTTTCCCAATTGTTGTTGGAGTTGGCTTCCAGTCTTACGGGATTCAGCTGAGTACCAGTGTTTTACATGGAGCGACTGCCTATCTGACCTCCACAACCCAGTACTGGGTAACACGGTACCTCTTGGCAAGACTGGTGTCAGATCTCAAGCTTCTGACTACCCGTAACGACTATCAAAGATCTTCAAATGACAGCCGGGACCGACGGCTTAACGTGCTTTCCGAGGCACGGAGGAAACTCGGTACGTTGAATTGGTCACCCATCCACAGACCGACCTCGGCAAGCGTTGCTTAACCTTGAAGATCGACCCGTGCGGCTGTTATTATTTAGCCACGAGCCACGAGCTACTCAATTTTCTGATTTCCCATTGCTTAAAATTTGGTGATAACGTTTATTATTACGTATAACAAATACCAATATATTGATAACACATAGATTTTTTCTTTGAAAAGCCCTAATTTTTTCTATTCCAACCAACTTGATTTTGCGGTTTGGTACGGAACCCTAAATGTGCGAAGTCCGACACGCACCAGGCCGGTTTTTAGGGTTCCGTACCCAAAAGGGTAAAACGGGACCCTATTACTAAGACTCCGCGGTCCGTCTGTCTGTCTGTCACCAAGCTGTATCTCATGAACCGTGATAGCTAGACAGTTGAAATTTTCACAGATGATGTATTTTTTGTTGCTGTTGCTATAACAACAAATACTAAAAACAGAATAAAATTAATATTTAAGGGGTCTCCCATACAACAAACGTGATTTTTTTGCCGTGTTTTGCGATAGTGGTACGGAACCCTTCGCCGATTTTTTATATCGTGTTGTTGCTCACCTCACAGGTATGTTTCAAATTATCTAGTTTGTGCATTGTTGTGCTAGCCGCATCATCAAACTCTGCTTGAAACATAAAACAGGATATTCGTTCCGCAAAATTTGGTATACCAGATAAGTCCTGCAGAAATGCTTCAGGTCGATCTAGCGGTATCTCAGGTTTGCTTTTTAGATGTTCTTTAATCATTGTTATCTCCTCATCAGTGGCTCGCTGGAATTAAAAAGAAAATACCTAATGAAAGAAAATATCGATTCAGATTAATCAATCGATGTTCCATCTTTAAAATATCCACATTTTAATATACTAACCAATTCGTAAATCTGATTTAACGCTTCTAAACTCACTACCGACGTATCGAAATTGTAAATAGCATTCTCAATCTCTGAGAACTCAACATGTAAACTTTGTGCGAGAATGCCGACGTTCTGCGATCTTTTGCTGTCCAATATTTTAATCGGTTGTATCTTCGTCTTTACTTCGACTTTTTTCTTGACTGGCGCCTTTACAACTTGTCTTGAGAACAGATCAGTAAATTCTTCAATATTATCTAGATTGGTTTCTTCTATTTCCAACCACAAGGGTTTAAAGTTGCTTGAAATTGATTCTGTCTGGGCAACGGGCACTGGTGGGACTGCTAGAATTCGCGTCCAATACAACGGTTTCATGGGTGCGGCCGGTTTCACTGGGGTTTTCCTTAAAGCTGAAAAAAGTAGAATGTTAGTTACAATCTTTGTAAACCCCCTATTCATAACCACTTAACTTATAAATACGTCTACTTTTCTAGTCTTTTTCACGTCAATTAAGTTAGTGAAAAGCAGACCAACACCAATTTAGTGAAAATATGTTTATGAATAAAGGGTTGCATTTTTTTAATGAAATCGTTTTATAGAAGCTGCCGCTACTTACTTGCTCTTTGAACATTCCATCCTCCGACAGGTGGCGCTGGGAAAGGTACAGGCCCGCTAGACAGGGGCGGCGGAGGGGGTGGTGGGCCTAGCCCGGGCATGCCGGGGGGAGGTGGAGGGGCATCCATACCCGGCAGGGGAGGCGGGGGCGGACCCATCCCTGGCATTGGAGGTGGAGGGGGTCCCATGCCAGGCATTGGAGGAGGTGGAGGACCCATGCCAGGCATGGGTGGTGGTGGGGGTCCCATGCCAGGCATCGGTGGTGGGGGAGGGCCTATACCGGGCAAAGGAGGTGGCGGAGGTCCCACGCCAGGCATAGGCGGTGGTGGGGGTCCCATGCCAGGCATAGGTGGTGGTGGGGGTCCCATGTCGGGCAGAGGGGGAGGTGGAGGACCCATTCCGGGCATAGGGGGAGGGGGAGGGCATATTGCGGGTGTAGGAGACGGCGGACCAAGAGTCATTGGTGGAGTTGCGTAGCACATGTCGGGCATGGGTGGCGGAGGGGGACCCATGGGCACTGTCGGAGTTGACGAAGGACTTGTTTCAGGCCTAAGTTGTGGTATTGCTGGTTTTGAAAATGAAGACGGCGAAATAACTGCATTGGACTTCAAAGCCAATGTTTTAGCATCTTTTTCGGTCATTTGAGAGGAGGGCGAGTCCAATTCAGGACTAGCGGGAGGTGTTCCTGGCATCGGAGGTGGAGGAGGAGGCATTCCTGGTAAAGGGGGAGGGTGGAAAGGTACAATTTGACTAGGAAGGTTAGCTCTCACTGGCGTGATTTGCGCTATAACAGACGGCTCTGTAGTGTGTACAGATTTTGCAGATATGGTCAGCTCTGGGGATCCGTCAGATATTGATAAACATGTAATTTTATCCTCTGAACAAGCTGAACTGCTCACATTGTCATTGTCCAATGAGATAGTACTTGAATGTCCCATTGATGACTGACTAGTTGATATTGGTTGCTTTTCAACTGCTGTGTACAAAACCTGAGTTTTTGGTTCAAGAAATGTGGTTGCATTCCCTAACATAGGGGACTCTCCGTCTTTGTCATGGTCTATGAAACTTTTTGCACTATATGTAATTGAGTCAGAAGATTCGCAGGTGCTGCGAAATGAGACATCTGATGAACCTCCACTGGTCTGGTCAACATTTTGAAGGTATTGGTCAATGTTCTTCTTCACATCTTCAGTAGTGTTGAGTTCTGATAGATCATCCTTACGATAGCTTTTGTTACAATCTCTACTTTTATTCAACTTACAATAATTTACTATTTTTTCAGATCTGACATCAGGTTTACTAGTAATAGCCATCTCACTTATATGTTCTAAACTACTTAAATCTAGTGTTTTATCAATATTTACATTTGTTCTTAGAGGGTCATATTCAGGTATGTTTATCACAGGTTTATTTGCTAGCTTATCTAGGTCACTGGCAAAACTTGAAGTCTGTACTTCTTTGCTTGTTAATTCTGTTCTGTTTTTAAGAAGATTATATTCATTGATGGAATCAAGACGTTTGTCTAAGTTCTTATTGAGGGATTCAATTTGTGTGTTTATTCTATATTTCTCTATTTGATATTCAAGCTCTTGAAGTTTTTTCTTTAGTTGAGATATTACTACTTTTGCTTCATCAATGTCACTTATTTCTTCATTATTGTTTTGGCTAAAGAACTTATTGTTTTCTAGATCCCGTTGATTGTTGTCCTGCGTGAGATAGGGCGAGTCCTTGTCAGGCGGCCACACTGTTGTGTGCAGTCTGCCTGGGGTTACTGGTTGTAGTGCCGGCGCCTCCATATGAGCCCAGTAGTACATCAAATTTGGCTGGAAAGACAAAACATTATGGATTTATTAGTTATTCAGTACCTCGGAGTACATGCAAAAAAACAAAGTGCTGATTTGCCTAGTTTACAGCTAAATCGTTTATAAGGTAACATCTGCCTAGCCTTTTTCCAACTATGTTGGGGTCGGCTTCCAGTCTAACCGGGTTCAGCTGAGTACCAGAGCTTTACATGGAGCGACTGCCTATCTGACATCCACAACCCAGTAACTGGGTAACACGATAGCTCTTGGCTAGACTGGTGTCAGATCTCTGGGTTCTGACTACCCGTAACAACTGTCAAAGATCTTCAAATGACAGCCAGGACCAACAGCTTAACGTGCTTTCTGAGGCACAGTTCATAAAAGGAAACAAAAACAAGGCAATCCTGAAAATGTAACTAAAACTGTTGTTGATCATCGCTATTCTTTAGCTTTGTCACATAACCAACAAGACATTAGACACATGAAAAGCTGCATGAGTCACAATTTACCATGTTTAATAGTTAGCACAACTAGTTTTGTTTTAAATACAAATACCTATAAAGCATTTCTCTTGTGCCTACAGAATCAATTTGACAACAACATTTGTTGTTTTTCTAAGAATTTTAATTTCACTTAAAAGGTAGGTAACCAATTGTACATGATGTATAAAGACTCATATTATAGTTTATTTACAGTTATAAATTTTTTAGCTAGTGCGTAGGTAATTAAAACTTTTCAAAACAAATTCGCGGACTACACTATATTGACTTTACAATTATCTGTAACATTAAAACACACAAATCCTTCATCAAATCTAGAACAGAACAGACCTTGTTTGGTTAGGAATTAGTGTGACACACTAAGATAGCATTCTCTTATTCTAAACAGGAAAGTAAGTACCTTAAATATAATTTCCGTGGGCGCATCCTTGTCAGATATTTGCCTAAGGACACCAGCGGCTAGAAGATTGGTACAGTACTGTATCCCAAGGTTCCTTTGATCTTGAACACTTAACAAAGTTTTTAAGTGACTGTTCTCCGTTATTGATGATATGTACCAGTTCAGGAGCATCTGACCTGGAAGTAACACAAACGTTTTGCGTTCAAGCTCACACAACGCAGTATTTATAAGTAGTTTTTGAACATAAACAAGGTTGGCCACCACCAACCATTACCATATTAGTTTGACAGCTGATGCAAATTAGTGACGCGCAACCGGCGCAACCGCATAACGTGATCATATCGATAAATATGCATTGTTTTACATCTACCTAATGTAGACTACTCTTTAGTTTGCTGCTAATATTTCGGATTACTAATATAACTTTACAAATTGTTTTAGGTACATGTATTCTAGGTTTCTCTGTCTACGATTCTAACAGTTTTTATAATTCGCTTATGTTACTAGGTTGGTATTTATAAAGGGGGTAATTTGTCACACTAGAAAAGGCTGAATGCAGTGGCCATCTAGCTGACCCATCCCGATTAGGTACGGTCGATCGACGACATTGTATACCAAGTATATATATAAATAGTAATCTTTGATTGTATTTAACAATTTTATGATGATAGTTGATGTAAATCGACTGCAGTCAAGTTGCACCCGAGCAGCCGATTTGAAATAGCGTCTCTTCTTACTCTATCTTTAGGCCAAGAGGGCTTTAGCCACCCCTACCAGCCTGTATTTTGTTGAGATAAGTGTTTCTATATCTATGACATGTACCTACTCTTCTAGTGCCAACCCATCTTCTTGTCTGTCTAAAGAAAATATTGCAGAGTGCAAAAAAGTATCGAGTTCGCTTCCCTCGCTCTCTTGCTTACCTAAATAATTCGTCGAGGTTTTTGTCAAGTGTCGCATCGAAGTGTGACGCCAAGTAATATCTTTCAATGCAGAAATAGAAGTAGCCTCAGGATGCATAACTATACGAGGCAGTATAAGTTTTTAAGCTGACATGGTCACAATCATTAGAATTAATAATTAATATTTGTTTCATGATATTTACCATGTATATTTTGATTTTCCGAGGCAGGGTGCTAAAAAATTTTGAAGTCGAGACTTCGGTATCTGTCGGTACTCGGTAAGGATATATAAATCATATCTATCTCATGCGGGGTGTTAAAACTGTTGAGATTTAGGAATGCACTGTTAGAGTTAGTTGAAAGGTTATTTTACGTTCCTAATTGATGCTATTGTTCGCCGTGTGCGTTATATTTCCATCAGGCGACAAGCAAACAAACCCACGTGTGACGTGGATCGTGGTTGCTTTTTTTCGTATGTATGCGTAAATAGGTGCTTCCCGACCTTCATAGATTTAACACGGTTTTCCGAAATCAACAGCAATATAACACCAGTAGCAAGTACCACGGAAATATTAACACCATATAATATTAACCCAGCATTTGTTTAGGGGTGGGGCAAAAGTAAAACTCGATAATTTTATGTGTAAACCTAAGTCAGGGGTCCCAGCTCCAGACGCTCCAGTACCCAGAAAAGCTTTGGTTTTTTTGTCTCCTTTTCCAACCGAGGTATACCTATTTTCGTTTGAATAGTTATGTGTACTAAAATATGTGTTACTTTGTCGACTTACAAGGTATAGTTTGAGAATGAAAAGAATGCAGGATGCTAGAGATGTCATTTGGCCTTTTTCATGTTTTGTGTATTGTCTAGCATGTCGTTTATCTTACGTAGTTGACTTATCTAACAGAAGATAGAGTAAAATTATAGCACTCAGGTTCGGATAGGTTACATTTTCTTTTAGGTAAGCACCTAAGTACTCATATTTTTCTTTTTTCTGAAAATCAGTCTGGTTTTCGTGCAGGAAAATCAACTGATGAAGTAGTACATAAATTAACTGGGTACAGAAGTTGGATGGGGTTGGGAAGTGTCTCTCGGTCTTTCTCGATCTCGCGGAGGCCTTTGATTCCATTACCATTACTATCCCTATTTTAATAAGCAAGTTGGGGAATCTTGGCATAAGGGGCAAACAAATTAAACTATTTGAGAGTTACATAACTGGTCGTTTTCAGTGTGTAAGAGTGGGTCGTACGGAGTCCCACAGGGCAGCATCCTTGGACCCACCTTATTTCTGGTGTATTTACATACATCGATCATACAAATTTAAGTTTACCAAAAGGCGAAATAATCTCTTTTGCGGATGATACTGCTCTTCTCTTCTCCGCCGATAATTGAAATGAGGTCATTGATGCCGCCTAAGCTGGTTTCGATATGGTTCAGGAGTGGTTGCATGGTAATTTTCTGACCCTTAACCATGACAAAACTATATATAATACACGTTCTGTATTCGCAAAAAAACTGCCATTCTAAGCAAGCATCGCATAATTCCGCACAGATGTGCCCTCAAGACGGACTACAGATGTGAACCACTGGAGTGCGTGAATACATTAAAATACCTGGGCAATTATTTTGGACAGTCGTCTCAGCTTTAAAGAACATATAAAACTAATGTCTTCTAGGGTGCGCAAGTTCATATAAGTTTTCAAGAATCTTAGGCACTTCATGGAAGCGACACTATTGAAAAATATCTATCTAGCACTGCGTCAATCTATTGTTGCATACTGCATTCTGTCTTGGGGTGGATCTCCTAAGACCACCGTCAAGGAATTAGAGGGGGCTCAGTGCGAGATTTTAAAAGAAAGCACTTTTATGCCAATATTGTTCCCTACAAGACGCTCACAGTTTTGTCAAGTTCCTATTCCTACCGTGAGGCAACTGTGTATAGTAATAGTGGTTCAAAAGAAGTACAGCGAAATTCTTCAAGACCCACTACTAACCAACAAACGCAGAAAGCACGAGGTATGTACTCAATCCCCTCAGACTAAAAACTCTTGTAAAAAGATTTTACACATTTTTAGCCCATTTTCTTTACAATAAATTAAATAAGGACCTCAATCATACAATCGACAACAACACAACTACAACTCGAGCCTAATACTTAACACAAGTTCTTGTTTGAAACTTTCAAGTTATAAGAATTACTATTATTGTAAGTCGTATAAGCGTGCACAAGTTCGTACAAGATGAAAAACTCGGCGATTCGGCTTTTTAATAATTTTGCTATGGGGGTCTGAGGTATCAGTTCATTTTTGGAAAATAGGTCTCTTGCCTTAAATAGTTTTGGAATCCCTGCTCTAGAGGCTTCAGCAGCTATAACTATAAAAATGTGGGTGTACCTACTATACAACTTTGGCGAGCCCATATAATAAATAGATACAAGCGTGATGTTGTGTAAAATGAAAAACCACACAATATTTAGGGGTAATCAGATATTGCCTAAAATGCTCAATCAAACATTTTTTACAACTCCATTAAGTTTAGAAATAAGGAATTTATATTATTTCTTATGTTAAATAAAATGAGCACGAGCTGATATGTAGGTGAGTATAGGGAACGCCGGGGACATTCAGGAGGTTTCCCCTTGTTTTCCATTTTCCATATTTCTTTCTCTTCATAGAAAAATTATAATCGGTACTTTGTTACTCCTTCGTTATTATTAGAAATGACGTCACTGTCTAATAGGTAAGTAAGTGCTACATTATGTGTCTACCTACTGTAGATAATTGGTAAATTGGTCTACACATAACAGTCCGTCAATGACCGGATTTTAACCTTTACGTAACCTACGATTCATACGAGTTTGTACCCATTGTAGGTGCTCATCCTAAGTTTTGTATGAAAAGCGGCTTTTGGACCTGAAACATACATTTGTGAAGCAATCCTTCCGACGGCAGACAGCCTCTCGACACATCGATTGTACACAACACACGAGCTTCACTTTGAATATAAACTTGTATCACAATTACCGACAACGTCAAGTCGCACTCCAAATGAACTTTATAATTTTCTCTGTTCAAAACAAGCATCTGAAACCGATACCACTGCAACGTCTTTGGCACATTCATTGTTAACTTTTTCGGTGGCACATATAATACTAGAGCACGGTTGTTTATTAAGCACTTAGAAACAGCACGAAATAATTTAATTTTAGGCGAGATTTCCGCTCTCAACAGCGCAAAGTCATCGTTATGCAAGCGCACAATGTTGCCGATGTCTTGCACTCCTTTTCTCCTCGACCGAAACTGGCTGAGGAACGTAACATAATTGAACTGTGCTACTGAAGAGTTGGTGAAATTAACACGATTTGTTGACAGTTGCATAGCTTCTGACAAGCTTCTGACAAAAGAGCTCGCGCTCTTTATGTCACGTATGCACACTGGTAACTAATGGCCAGTATCTTTGCTAAGGGTAATGATTAGCGACGATAAGAAATTATGGGCTATTTGTTAATATGAGATAACATTCTTATCGCGATGTTCATTCACCTGTTAGCGCCGTGATAAATATAGACAGATGATTTTTGATTGTATTTTGAATCTGTCGTGCCTAATATAGTCGACAGGAGGAGCCTGCTGATTCAAAGTCCACAAAGAGGTCTTTGCTTGACTGGGCGAAATCTTAGCATCTTCATTGGTCAATATTTGAGATAATTGTTCTTATAAAATTATCGATAAGTACCTACTCTTTATCTCATAATGTAAGTAGAGTGCTACAAGGATTCTATGATTCCATTATTATATCTAGTTATAACATCACGCATGTGTTCTCAAAAAGGGTAGGCAGTGGTTTTACTATCTCCACTCACATTTCATCAGTTATGTTTAAACTCCATATTCCTTATGTAGATAGTACCTACTAAAACCTTTAAACGAGCAATTCTTGTATATATATATTTATATATATATATACTGGCTTCTGTGAGCGGCTTTTTATCAGTGTTTCTCTTCTATATTATTATGCATGTATAATACATATAAACCTTCCTCTTGAATCACTCTATCCATTAAAAAAAACCGCATCGAAATCCCTTGCGTAGTTTTAAAGATCTAGGCATTTATAGGGACAGACAGACAGCGGGCAGCGACTTTCGTTTTATACTATGTAGTAATAATCTGAATCTGGGAAACGGCTCCAACGATTTTCATCTAATACTTTTAAAAGAGCATTTCTTGTAATAAAAAAAAAAAAAAAAAAAAAGTTTTATTCGTTAACAAATTGAGGTTGACTTCTCCTCACGCCTAGGAGAGGCCGCTCTCCCATAACTTGGCTAGTTACATTTATTTATCATCATAATAACTTATCTTAAATCTATTTGATTGAGTTAATAGCTCAATTTACTAAATGTAAGTGAGTGCACACGCAATTGTGCGCACGTGTGTGTGGAAGTGTGAGTGTGTGTGAGTTAGGGTGTGCGTGTGTGTGTAATGTGTGTGACCAAATATATAACGATATATATATTTATTTATTTAATGCTTTATACATAAATTAATTATTTATTTTTAGAATACGTCGTTTTCTCTATTTACATCCGAGCAGAGCTCGGACGGGTACTGAAATGTAACCAGGCTACGGACATAAGGCGGTACCCCGAGCAAAACGCCGTTTTTCGTGCTGTTTTTAGTAGCTATCTACTCGTTATTTAAAAAGAAATATATTTATATATAAAATTGATTCTAAAATGGTAGATTTAGTTTTTTTTTAATGTTGTATATATTTCACTAACCTCCTTCCAAAAAAAAACATAAACATGAGAAATAATTATTTTTATTGATAGCATGCATCTCCTCGTAAAGTGTTCATTAATTATTTTTTGTACTAACACTAATGGATAGACAATTTAATAACGATCATTTTTGTAGTATTTTTTTTTTCAAAAGACCAAAATTCGATTTTATTTTACTGTAATTCATGCGCCACCAGTGCCGCTAGACCAATAGGAATGCTCATATCGCATGCCGATTTTTTGGTCAGGGTACCGTCTTAAGTCTACAATAATGGGTACTGCCCTACCCGGGGATTGAATAACTGCAGGGACACCAAGGAATAATAGTACTAGACTTTGCGAGGTGTCGCACTTCCTAGGCACTTGGACCCCTGAGACAGTCGAACACGATCGTAGTTTAAAGATACATACATACATAAACTCACGCCTTTTTCCCATGGGGTTAGGCAGACACTACAGAACGCCACCTGCTACGATTCTTACATACTTCTTTTGCTTCACACACATTCATACATCCAGTCATACACACACGCCGGTTACGGGTTATACTGCGCACTTGGCCTTTCTGAAGGACATCACCAAGTTTAAAGATACTTGCTAAATATTACCTTCAAACTTTTCCAACAGCTTGAAGTTGAGTTTGTCGGGCACAAACTTGGGCCGCACCACCCTGGACTCCGTGAGTTTGTCGAGTGTTAGCGATGCCACCTTCCTCAGCACATTCGAATCAGACATTGAGGCGTCGCTTAAACTCGAATGCCTGCGATCTTTCTCTGTTACAACTGAAAGGAAAACAAACAAAGTTAAATGTATACTAGATTATTCGTAGCACAATTTACTGGTACATTTGGGAAATAAAATGTTAGAAGACGTCTACTCTAGGTTGAATTTGAATTCATAAAGAGTATGTCTCTAAAACGTTGTGGTTTAAAAGAAGATGTAGTAACTAAAATTGAAAAGAGTATGTTAAGATGGTTTGGCCATGTTGAGAGGATGAATGAAAGGCGACTAACGAAAGGTATTTACAAGGCAGACGTGAATGGAAACGCCGGAAGGGGACGCCCTAGAAAGACATACATAGACCTTATAGGTGATGTTCTTCAGAAATGTCAAGTGCGCAGTACCCATAACCGGCGTGTGTGTATGACTAGATGTATGAATGCGTGTGAAGCAAAAGAAGTATGTAAGGATCGTAGCAGGTGGCGTTCTGTAGTTTCTGCCTACCCCCACGGGAAAAAGGCGTGAGTTTATGTATGTATGTATCTAATTAAAAATGCTGTTTTCTTCCATAATCATCATCATTATCAGCCTTATAATGTTCCCACTGCTGGGACACAGGCCTCCTTTCTGTGAAAGGCAATGGATGGATAAACCACCACGCAGGCCCAGTGCGGGTTGGTGGATGTCACATGTCTTCGAATTTTTGGTTTTAAGTCATGCCGGTTGCCTGACGATGTTTTCCTTCACCGTTTTGAGAGCAGTGGTGATTAAATAATTTACACAAAGTAAAGCGCCTGCCTGGGTTCGAACCCATGACCTACAACTTGTTAGTCGCCACCACTGTTCTCGAGCATCTATCAGTAAGGAGATGAATTGAAGAGAGGTTTCGTAAACCAAAAGGTTCGCGTTTTTTAATTTTTTCCTCCTATTTCCATTTTTAATTTTTTCCTCTTATTTCCAATGCATAATTACGGTACCAGTACAGCACATATCCTAGACTGTTTGAACACTGATGACCGATCTCTCAAGGGTCTCAACAGAAAACCACTGTAATAATTAACAAATTTGCCTTTTTTTGTTGTTGTGTTGCCCTTTGGCTACGTGTGAGTCTATCTGGCAGGCCCCAACGATTTTTATCAATAGTTTGCTGACTGGACGTTTGTTTAAATAACGAATATCTTCTGAAGTGTAGCTCACAGAATTTCGAAATTTTGGATTTGTAAGGTACATATATAATACTATCTAGCTCCTAACACTATTGTATGTAAAAACAAAGTATTAAAAAAAAAAAGTTAAATCAAAAAACCGCACAGCATGATTTTTTTCTTGTTTACGACTTTTTAGTTCGCTTTTGAAGCAGTCGGGTTTTTTGATTTAATTTTTTAGTTATTTTTTTTTTCGAATTAGATACATTTAAACATATAAGTGTTGTATATTTTTGAAATCACCCCTTAAAACCCTTTATTTTGATACCCCACACGATGGGTTAGGAAGAAAAAAAAATTTGGGCCCCCACGATAAGGCGCCCAAAATCCGCCATTTTTATATTGTCCAATTTTAATGTAGCCTATGACACTCGCAGGGTTAAGACGAATCGATTGACGTATGAATCATCAAAATCGGCCAACGCGTTTGGTCTAGGAACAAACGTACATACATACATACATAGACTGGTAAACACATACCCTCCTTCGGCAGACGGGTAAAAAGGGCCCGCTGACTGGATGTTTGTTTAAATAACGAATATCTTCTGAAATGTAGCTCACAGAAAGTCGAAATTTTGGGTTTGTAAGGTACATAATACTATCAAGCTGCTAAAACTATTGGGCGATCTGAAAATATAATAACAATAAATATAATCAAAGGGGTCCGCTAGCTTGACACTTCATAAAAACGTCATTCAATCAAAAACTGTCGAGGAATCGAATAAATCTTATTTGTTTTCTTTAGGTACAAAATAATGTCTTTATGAAAAGCTATCATTACCTGTTGATAAATCTCGTTGGAGCCTGCCAGATAGACTCACACTTTGCTACATTCTCATACAGAATACAGATTTCAAGTTTCTATTTCAGTAATACATGCTATTATTGCTATTCTATGTGTACGTTGAGTGGAATGGAGTACAAAGAACGATTCAATCAAAGCCTTGTTAATTATGTACGTATTAAAAAAAGGGTGGTATTTAATACTTTAACTGTAATTCCCCTTTTTTCAATCAAAATATTCGAAATTACTACCAAAAATACTGAATTGCACACTAAATTTGCTCATCAAATAAATGAATTATACTATACTGCTAGATCTTTAAAGCTTAACTGTTTTACTGAATAACTATCTGTTAACTAAAAGTAAATCTAATAATTCTTCGAGTGCAACAAAATATTTAAGTTTTAAGGGAGGGGGGGAAACGAAACAAAGTCGACGGAGCCCCGCTGCGCAGGGCTCCTATTTCTGTCTGCAGGGTCTAAAGTAACCTAACATGAAGGAGATGACATCTCCTTCGAACCTAACCTATCCGTGTCGGGGTGCCCTAAGCTCCCGAGCTCGCTTCGCTCGCTCTTGGACTAATTCACATTTATTTTATATTTAATTGAATAATTTGTGTGCAAATCAGTATTTTTGTTTTACGGTGAGTAATATTGTTTTGCAGTAGGTTATTAGTGGAGATATTTTGTTTGCTTAAATTTCTAAATAGAGGTGCAGTTAAAAATTCCCCTTAAAAAAAACCGGCCACGAAGGGTTCCGTACCAATATCGCAAAAAACGGCAAAAAGAACACGTTTGTTGTATGGGAGCCCCACTTAAATATTTATTTCATTCTGTTTTTAGTATTTGTTGTTATAGCGGCAACAGAAATACATCATCTGTGAAAATTTCAACTGTCTAGCTATCACGGTTCATTAGATACAGCCTGGTGACAGACAGACAGACGGACCGCGGAGTCTTAGTAATAGGGTCCCGTTTTTACCCTTTCGGTACGTAACCCTAAAAACCAACGGTACCTCAGCACTCCTTTTGTTAGTATGAGATTCTTTTGATTCTCAAAGAAAAAACGTCAATGCTGTATCTGTTTCTTCATCAAAGTATTGTGGATAACAAGGTATGGTCGATTTTACTTAGTAGGTGCCTAGTTCATCTATGAAAAACGTTTCTGGGTACCTACAGGAGTCATCATCATTATCATCAGCCTGGTGGAACACAGGCCTTAACTCTGTGAGAGGAAATAGGCTGTAATCCTTTGGACTTGGATTGTTTTTAATTTGGGACAATACCACAGCACTATTCCCAAACCACTGCAACTCCTGAAAGCCAGAATCAACAGTGGCGACCACCAGAAAAGCGCCGCGGCAATGAAGCTCAACGAAGTCCCGGAGAATGAATTTAACTGTCTTAGATCCCGCAACCAAATTAATCAGAAAATAATTACCGGAGGAGTAGGAAAAAATACAAATTGGCCACTTCCCTCCATACCAAATATGCACAAAGGGTCAGTTACAACTGGGATAAGCCTAGTTGTCTAGCACCACGGATAAAAATTATCATTCATATTAATGTGTCCTAACATTGTGGGCAACATATTTGATTCCAATAATAGGTATAGTTAACACGCTTGAACGCACGGAAATTTGTTCTAGTTTCCACAATGTCCGTATAGTAAACAACTCTAGATGCAGCCTGGGTTGATGGATGTCACATGTCTTCAATTTTTAGGGTTCCGTACCCAAAGGGTAAAAACGGGACCCTATGACTGAGACTCCACGGTCCGTCTGTATATCTGTCACCAGGCTGTATCTCATGAACCGTGATAGCTAGACAGTTGAAATTTTCAGATGATGTATTTCTGTTGCCGCTATTACAACAAATACTAAAAACAGAGTAAAATAAATATTTAAGTGGGGCTGCCATACAACAACCGTGATTTTATTGTCGTTTTTTGCGACAATGGTACGGAACCCTTCGTGCGCGATTCCGACTCGCACTTGGCCGGTTTTTTGGTTCTCTTGCACAGTTTTGAAAGCAGTGGTGATGAAATAATTTACATAAAGTAAAGCGCCTGCCTGGGTTCAAACCCACGACGTAAAACTTGTAAGTCGCGGCCGCTTCCACTGGGCCACCACTGCTTTCTACAGGAGTACTACACCTATTTTGCTTTGACTGATCTTGTATTCCATTATGAAGAATTCACTATATAATTGAGTACCAAACTAGGTATGATCAAGTCGAGCATGTAGATTACTGTTGCTCTGATGCAAACATTTGTTTGTGCTTCATCATCATCATCATATCAGCCGAAAGACGTCCACTGCTGGACATAGGCCTCCCCCAAGCGTCGCCACATTGACCGGTCCCGTGCGTCCCGCATCCAGCGAATCCCCGCAACCTTCACCAGGTCATCGGTCCACCTGGTGGGAGGCCTTCCAACGCATCGTCTTCCGGTTCGCGGTCGCCACTCCAGAACTTTTCTGCCCCATCGGCGTCCGTTCTGCGAGCAATGTGCCCTGCCCACTGCCACTTAAGTTTGGCAATTCTTCGGGCTATGTCGGTAACCCTGGTTCTCTTGCGGATCTCTACATTTCTGATTCGATCACGCAAGGATACTCCGAGCATAGCATAGTTTGTGCTTACTGATCAACAAAAGCTATAAACTTGATATTTTCTTCTAATAAGTGTTGTATATACTCGTAGGTAGGTACTTATTCCATGTTTATGCTAAGTTATAAAACTTGAACATAGTTATTTTTGTATCCAGTATAACATAATTACAATCTCAGGCAAAAATCGAGAAAGATAAACCAAAAAAAAAGAGTAAATTGCCCGCATGATGAGATCTTAGATGTACTCAACCAAATACTCGTATATTCATGTAAGGTTACGCACGCCAAAGGTAATCATGTTTCATTACAACTGCGGGAAATTTCTTATGTAAGTAGGTACCTAAGTACTAAGTACGTTTTGTTATGTAGATGCTGTTACACATCGATTCAACATAACGACGTTAAACCGCTGTAAATAGAGCTGAAAATTGATTGTTTCGATTCTCTTGGTCTGCTTCGGTGCCGGTGCGTAAAAACATCAACAAACTGGTTTGCTCGCCCATTGTGAAAAGTAAGTACTGTTTGTCAGCAACAGGTACCTCCAAGAGAATTAATGCTGCCGTACGAATAGCATCTAGGTATGTAGGTGAAGAGGGGCACTGTGTAGCATTGATTGATTCGTACGAGGATTTGCGATAAGCAACTACGCAAATAGATAACTAACGTGGATAAACTTTATCTGTATGCTCTTAGTGTGCGAGGATGATACGTTTTTACTAAGTAACGTTTCGAAACTGTTTTCATTGTTATGAAATATCTTGTGTGCCAATATCTGAAGCATGTTTGTCTAATAAGGCACCTAGGTTAATATATACTGTGTAATATTTAATGTGTATTAAAGCGGTGATCACTTAACTGCGATACAATCAATAGTTTTTGAGTAAACAATGAAAACAACATAGCCTCTCCGAGAGCTTCTCAAGCAACACAGATGTGACGGATGAATTTAATGACTTATTAGTAAACTAACCGTTGTCTAGTAACGTGAGTGACGGCTCGCAAGCCACCGGAGGCAGCTCCACCTTCCGATGTTTGGACAGCGTAAACGAAGTCTGTCCCGGGCAGGCTTTCACCCGGTTTTCGAGGAAATCGTGGTTGCACTCATGGGTGACCCGTTCTATATTGCGTTCCGCTTGGTGGACGCCACACCAGCCCGAAAATGCAGTGCCCATAACCTTTTCATTCTCGCTGATCTCGCTTCTGTCAGCGCTGTCATCGAAAACGTCATTTTTTTCTTCTTTTTCTAAGTCGTGTGTGGAGAGCGAGGAGGCGGCGTCGTCGTGCGGCATGTCTACGGTCATGGTGTCACTGGGGGGTGCTGGGCAGGGTGTTAGGGTGCGCGGCAGCTCCTCGGGAGCGCTGTCGCTCTCGGCGGAGTAGTAGCACTGGTTTAGCTCGACGGCGAGCGGCGTGAGCGGGTCTGTAAACACTGACTCGGAGGTGGAGTCGTTTGCGGGCGAGAGCGCCGGCGGCGGCGGAGCGGCGGCGGGCAACTGGTCGCGGGTCGGTGACCGCGGGGCGCGCTCGCACCTGGTCCCCGTTAGCTCCGACTGCGAGCTGGCCGCCTCGGCCGCGGCGCCGTCCCCCTGCCGCAATGTTTTGAACACGCACTCGACCGTATCGCTATCTGATATTTCGATCGGTTCGTTGATATCTGAATCTGGCGTTTTATCGAAGTCCCTGTCGATGGCGTCGCGTTTGGCATCGCTCTTCTTCCGTCCATGTTTTTTGCTGTCCCTTCCTGGTGATTTTCTGTTCAAGTTTCGCATAAAATGTTTACCCTTTGCTGGGGATTTGCCAGTTTTGGACTGTTTTTCGTTGGCTTGAGTATTCCCCATTGTGAACAAGATTCTACTTTATTCATTTAATAAACTTTATAAACTTGAATGGTCTCTACTGAATAAGATAGAGCGAAAATATAAAAATCTAACTTGAAGCAGTTTCACAGCCCTTGGTTGTCTGATTTCAACCCTCGTCCATGTTCATCCCCGGGCATGCGCAAATCAGACGAGGGTGATCAATATTTTTGGTGCGTCCAAAATTAAATATTTTGCTGCGTCCATTTTTCCATAACTCATTTTTATTATAAAAAATCTTTGATATCATTGTTTACATAGGCCTTAATTTTATTACATGTCTGATTATTTCATTTAAAAAAAACCAAGCCCTGCAAGTTTCAAACGCTCGGTAGAGTCGGGCAACTTTTCTTAATTCTATGTTTTTTCGGGGGCCGAGTCACCCACGTCCGTAGGAGTGTACCCTTTGATTCCCTACACGTGGTCCCCGGGTGGTGCAAATCAGGTGACACTTACTGGTGGTAGGCTTCGGCCGAAGGCTTGTGACCACCCACCGGGCAAAGACGTACCGCCAAGCGGCCTAGCCGTGTTCCGGTACGATGCTCGGTGTAGCCACTAGAGGAGTTGGGTCGAGATAGCTGTTCCACTGCAGGCTGACTAGTTCTGACGCGCACTGTTTGGGACGTATCGGGAGACTGGTCGCGGAGGGTAGCGGGATCCGAGGCACGGTGCACCGCTGGCCGACCGCAGGTAGTTGGGGGCCCAAGTAGTGTGCCAGCCACACATGAAAGGCTGCCCCGCCAACTGTCGAAAAATCCCGGAATGCACCATCGTGCTGGTTGGCGACCAGATGGGGAGGGCCCGATGGACATTCCGGGGGGGCTCGGGCGTCCCCGCAGTCTCCAGACTAGTGCCCCAATGATGGCGTCCTTACAGTGCGTGTCTGTAGGTTAGCAGCGTGGAACCTCGTCTCACTTCCATCTCCTCTCCTCCCTTCACTCACACACAATCATGACAAGGAAACGAAATACTGGAGTTCAACAGCGGCTGCACCCCCTCCCCCACAAAGTGCACCTCACCAACATTAGAGGTCTGCACTCAAATCTCTCTGCAGTCCACTACCACCTGGAGGCTGAGAAACCAGCGCTGTTTTTCCTTACGGAGACGCAGATAGCGAGTCCGCCAGACGTGTCGTACTTGTCTTACCCAGGGTTTACCCTGGAGCACAATTTTAAACCACGCGCGGGTGTGTGTATGTACGCCCGCGACGACACTTGCTATCGGCGTCTCCGTAACCTTGAGGACTCCAGATTCTCAACGCTTTGGGCTCTGGTGGACACAGGTCTGGATAAAATTATCTACGCCTGTGTCTACCGGTCGCACAGCGGAGATCAGGAGACAACCAGGCTCACAGACTACCTCAGTGAGGCGGCTGATGCGGCACAGCAGCGGTACCCTTCCGCCCAGTTAGTGTTACTGGGGGACTTTAATGCACACCACCAGGAGTGGCTCTTCCCATACCAGTGCACTGACCATGCTGGACGGGAGATGCGTAAGCTTTCGCTTGCACTAAACCTTACCCAGCTGGTCCAGGGGGCAACAAGGGTGCCGGATGTTGATTCGCACACGGCCAATTGCTTGGACCTTCTGCTGACAACAGATCCAGACCGATACTCTGTGTCGATAACTTCACCGTTGGGTAGTTCCGACCACTGTCTGGTGAAGTCTGTGTCCGTCTACTCCCCGCCCGATCCTAGCCCAAGAGGCACCCGGCGGGTTTGGCGGTACAGGTCAGCAGATTGGGATGGCATGCGATCTTTCTTTGCATGCTATCCTTGGCAGCCTACTTGCTTTTCTTCGGCTGATCCTTCGTCGTGCGCGGACGCCGTGACGGAGGTGTTGCGTCAGGGAATGGAGTACTACATTCCGTTCTCTGATGTGACAATGTCCAGCGTTGACCGGCCATGGTTTGGCGCCGAATGTTATCGCGCCGACGCGCTTAAGCATGAGGCGTACCTGGCATGGGTCGACGCTCGATCGCGCAAAGCGGGTGACGTGGGTCAGAAGAAGAAGGCCTTCAACAGGGCTGCCAAGTCCTGCAAGTTGGTGTTGCGAAGGGCTCGTTTCGACCACATTGGCCGAATAGGGACCAAACTTGCTTCTTACCCAGCAGGTAGTAAAGCGTTCTGGTCCCTGGCTAAGTCGGTCGAGTCGAACTTCTGCCGTCCCTCACTACCACCACTGCTGAAACCCGACGGGTCGTTGGCCCACTCCGCTGAAGAGAAGGCAAATTTATTTGCATCTCTTTTTGCGGAATCTTCGCGTCTGAATCCTGGTGATTCGCGGCCCCCTCCTTCTCCTGTTGGATGCGAGACGAGTATGTCGGACATTCGCATCCATCAAAAGGACGTTCGTAGGGTGCTGCGCAACCTCGACGTGAACAAGGCTAGCGGCCCTGACGGAATACCAGCAATAGTTCTTAGAACCTGTGCGCCTGAACTGTCTCCGATCTTGACTCGTCTATTCCGCCTTTCATATGAGACTGGAAAAGTGCCGAATGCTTGGAAGCAAGCCAACGTTCAGCCTGTGCCCAAGAAGGGCAGTCGAGCTGACCCGGCCAACTACAGACCCATCTCTGTAACGTCCATACTCTGTAAGAGTATGGAGCGTGTACTTAACAAAAAGCTCCTGGCATACCTAGAATCTAATGATATCCTTAGTGACCGTCAATACGGCTTCCGCCGAAATCGGTCTACTGGGGATCTTCTAGCGTATGCCATTCACATATGGAGTGAGGCCATCGAGAGACACGGGGAAGCGCTTGCCGTCTCCCTCGACATCTCGAAGGCTTTCGATAGGGTCTGGCACGAAAGCCTCATTGGTAAGCTTCCTTCATTCGGTTTGCCCGGTGGTCTGTGTGATTGGATTGCAGACTTCCTGAGAGATCGGTCCATTCGAGTGGTTATCGATGGCTGCTCTTCGGACCAATTGGATATTAATGCCGGGGTCCCTCAGGGGTCAGTACTCTCAGCAGCATTGTTCTTGTTGCACATTAATGATCTGCTAAAACCCGGCACCTTTGGGTATGCTGACGACAGCACTGTTGCTGAGAGATACTTGTCCAACGCACGGGCTACCGGGCCGCAGATCCGGTCTCTCCGTGAGGCCATGGTGGAGCGTTTGAACCTGTCCTTGCAGGCAGTCTCCGAATGGGGCGATGCCAATCTGGTCAGGTTTAATGCTGCTAAAACCCAGGCGTGTCTTTTTTCCGCTAAAAGGAGCCAATTCCACCCGGCTCCTTCTTTCCGTGGTGTGACCGTGCCGATAACGGACCATCTTGAACTTCTTGGTGTTTCGTTGACATCGACTCTCAATTTTGGCCCATACATTGAGGGAAAGGCTCAGCTGGCTGCCAAAAAGTTGGGGATCCTTGCAAAGGTGAGACGGTATTTCACGCCGGAACAGCTGCTCAACCTGTATCAAGCGCAAGTTCGATCATGCATGGAGTACTGTTCTCATCTCTGGGACGGATCTGCCAAATACCAGCTTGATGCACTTGAATCGATCGAAAAGCGGGCCAAGAGACTCATCGGCAATGAGGCACTGGTCAAGTCAAAGCTCCAAAGCCTTGAACATCGTCGCCGAGTTGCCAGCTTGTCGGTTTTTTATCGGTTGCATTTCGGGGAGTGTGCGATGGAATTGCATGATCTGATTCCGCCCAGCCCGTTCCATCATCGGACTACCAGACGTACGGCGATGCGTCATCGGTACATGGTGGATATCCCACCCATACGCACTAAACGTTTTGGGGACACTTTCATTATGCGTACAGCTAAGGAGTGGAATTCCCTGCCGGAGTCTGTGTTTCCCGATAGCTACAATCTTGGGGTCTTTAAGTCAAGAGTGAATAGGTTTTTTCTAGGCAAGCGTGCTTCACCGTCGACCACATCATCGCTTACCATCAGGTGAGATAGTGGTCAAGCGCAAGCCTATTGACGATAAAAAAAAAAAAAAAAAAAAAAATGTTATACCGCTAGATGGCAGGACCGGTTTGTAATATTGTAGTACAGAAAGCAGTTTGAAGAGTAAAACTTGTTTAACAGATCCTCGGCCGTGGATAATGGTTATCCTGTTGTTGTGTTAGTTGCAGTTTGGTTTGTTGATGGTAGTTTTGAATTTTGGGTAGTTTTGATAACTAAAATTTAATTTTATCAGCACTTGGCAAACTTCAAACTCGTAAAAATCAATAGGCTCATGTTAAAAGGACGGGTACTATTTGTGTAGATTCGGTTCTGGGTTCGATTCCTTGATTAGACGAAGTGGGTACCTAATTGGTGAACTTTATTTCAATATAGTTTCTTGCTGACATTTAACTAAATATATGACTATAAACAACGCACAGTCCACAGGCTTGCGTTGAAGTTAAATGAAAGTAATACATTCCATAGAACGGACTTCCAAAAAAAACCACTCCAAAGTGAAAAATAATACTCGCTTTTTGACAACAACTTCCGAAAAGAGAGTTATTTTTCACTTTGGAATGTTTTCTTTGGATGTCGGTTTATTTTGCTTCCTTAAAAGTTTTTTATTTTTCTCTTTTTCGGTTTTGTACTTACCTAATATTACCATGAACATCCTTTATAGCCAAAGTACATATACAAACCATTCCAATAAGTCTAAACACGACAAAGGATACATTGTTTTATTACAGAGTTCCGGTGCCTACCTTCTGGATTCGTCATCAGATCAGTGCGATGGTACCATTATTATCAGAGCCAATTATTTATATTTTTACCAAACTGCCGAAGGAGGGTAATATGTTTATCAGTCTATGTATGTTTGTTCCTATGTTCGCGTTCCAAAGACCAAACGCGTTGGCCGATTTTGATGATTCTTACGTCAATCGATTCGTCTTAAGGTTGAACTAGTCGACGGCACGAACTATTTTGTGCGCGGGTTTAAAATGCATGCTATCTTATCCGACAACACGTGCGAAAGAAATGAATGCTATAATGAGCAGTAAGAAGCTAGTTCGTAAACGAATTAGCACTTTTGCAAGTTTGTAGCGAAATGGATGATGATTTAGGACGAAAACGAGCGCGCGATTTTTTATAAACAGATCTTTGGGAGTCTAGATATCATGAAAAAGCTACTAAATGTACATTTTCAAAATAAAATTATTTACATTGTTGAATTACTAATCTATCCCTGTATGGAGGCCGTTTTGCAATCTTATGGTATTTATTTTTTACATTGTTGTTTCCATACAGGACTAGATAATGACGAGACAAAAAGATATATTTTTTTTATTTTGAACGTACATCGTCAAACAGTGGAGTAATCTCTAGACTAAGTTTGTATGGAAGAATTTTCAACTAGTGTAACCTTTACCTTGCGAGTGTCATTGGCTTAATTAAAATTGGGAAATAGAAAAATGGCGGATTTTGGACGCCATATTGTGGGAACTAATTTTTTTTCTTCCAAACCCATCGTTTGGGGTATCAAAATAAAGGATTTTAAGAGGTAGAGATAAAATTTGCTGTGCAGTCGAAGGATACATCTGGTTTTGGTCAGCCAACTCGCGAATTATCTTCTTGTTTACGTCTTTTTAGTTCGCTTCTTATCAGTCGGGTTTTTTGAGTTTTGAATTAACTTTTTTCTTCATCATAGTCGCCTAACTATTCTAGAAATCTTGTACCCGTGGACCGTGACATGTTTATCATTGAAGAGTTCCAGTAGCTACTTTGTGGTCTTCTTCATCACTTCCACTTCATCAAATGATACTTCTGAATGCAATTGACGAAAATACCAAAATTAGTATAAGTGTAGCGGCACCGACGCCGCCACTTACGAACTAATGACACTTATCCTGCATCGCGCAAGCAAAGTTTGCGGCGCGATTAGAACATATACAACAGTCCGACAGTAAGTGTCGGGCAGTTGCCCGGACCAGACACAACACCCGTCTGGTCGGAAGATCCTCCCTTTTCTATGGAGGTTTGTGGGACTTTACACCCTGTTCCGCATACATAAGTATGTCTATATGGGAATTGCCTTGATTTCCTTGAGACCCTCTCATTACATTTAGTGAATATTAAAAAGAACTTTTTCACAAGGAATAAGTCGGTGTTCCTGTTTTTATTTTTTCTTTTTTTGATACCAGCTGCCGAAATTGAAGTTATTTTTCACTTTGTAGTGTTTTTATTTGGAAGTCGGTTGTATTTTTTTGGAAAATGGTTGTTATTTTTCACTTTTGCAGTCGTTACGGGTAGTCAGAAGCCTGAGATCTGACACCAGTCTTGCTAAGGGGTACTGTGTTACCCAGTTACTGGGTTGTGGAGGAAAGATAGGCAGTCGCTCCATGTAAAACACTGTTACTTAGCTGAATCCGGTAAGACTGGAAGCCGACCCCAATGTAGTTGGGAAAAGGCTAGGCAGATTGAAGATTGAATTGGTTGTTATTTTTCACTCTTTAGTTGTGGTAAATATTATAATGCTCACAGTTAATGCTGTAATGTCTATAGTATACAAGAGTGTTCGCACCGCAATCTCAGGTCTACGTTTTCTTCCTTTCTTTAGCCTCAAAGTCGGATGGGTCGTCAAAACCCAAAAACTCTTTGCTCGAACTGGGAATCGAACCCAAGATCCCACTATCGTCATTCGCGCTTAAAACCACCAGACGAACGATGCAGAAACACATTTACGAGTCAAAGTGGGCCTTTTAGTTTGTATCAAAAACGTGTTTCAGCTAAATATTCTGAAAACACAAACAAAATTGTATTACAGATATGGAGCGAACATATGGCCAAGCGAAGTTGTAGGTCTTACGTAAATCTGTTTAGGCAGCTTCGTTTAGCACTCCACGTCGTTTTCCCTACAGTTTTTATGGCTACTTTTTTCAAGCGCTTTTCTCTTTAACGGCAAGAGATTAACTCGAGCACGAGTCGAGTCGAGTTTTAAAGCACCTCGCCGAGTAATATGTTTATTTTTTTAGTTGTAGAACCAAAATTGACGACATACCTCACAGAATAAGCAAGCGCATGGTGTTCAACTTCTTCGTGTCGCGGGTACGACAGTCATTTGTTTTTTTTTTCGGCCAAATATTTGGTATTATCTCCATGAACCAGTCATGTTAACCAATGATCTTTAATTTAGGCGTGTTCCTGAGTGGAAACCGTGATTTGGCTAACGTAAGTTTGTGGTATTTATTCCACATCTACTTAGGTTTCACAACACTATACAAACCATCTTCATATCTTTTGATATTGTATCAATTTTTGTAACTCATTTTTTTATGTATTCTAAGAAATTTTTATTACCTGTAAAGCATGTTTTAGTTATCTCTGATTGTTTTAATATCTGAAACTTAAATTATATTGCTAATTTGTAATTCTTGAATAATTTATTCTGTGACATGTTCATCTGACATGACATCTGTCTGTCTATTTTATTTTCTTAAGCCATAGACATAACATAGGTACCATGGACTACCTAGACCCTTCTTTAAGCTAGTTGTACATTATTCTAAGGGCAGCGCAGACTGACCCGCCTTTAAAAAGGCGTTTTTATTCGTTCTGGTCTTATTGAGATTTGAATTTGAAAGGACATGGACAGATTTTGTATAGGCGTCGGCATAGTTATCGAATTTAATTTATAACAATGGTTCTTGCTGTTTTATATTCGTAAATGTGAGCACATTCAATTGCTATAAGTAAAAAACTTCAAGAACTCGTTAAAACAACATACTAGACGAAAACAGTTTCATTAAACCTATTATTTAGATCGTTGCAATAAGTGCACAGATAATGATATCGCTATTAAAAAAATGCCAGGCGCTTTAAATTAGCAAACAGTTGTGAGAATACAGTTATCTGATATGGTTTTAGCATTATATATTTATTATATTCTTTATTGTACACCACAAAAATGCACACACACAGGACAAAAAATCATAAAAGCAAGTGTACAATAGGCGGTCTTATCACACAGGGCAGTATCATTACTAGTCATTTAAACAAAGTAATGGGACTCCTAAGCTGTATAATGATTAGCATGTTATAAACTGAGTCTAGTTGAGCCTCAAAAATGTGGCATTAATAACAAAAAATTGCTTATCTATTTTATTTCTTTTATGTATACTTCTAAATGTGCCTTATATATTTTTTTTAAATAGCAAAAACAAACTGTTACTGTAAGAAGTGAACGTCGCTTTTAAAGTTTTTTAAGACATAGACAAAAACATCAAGTCTGACACATCGGCTGTCAAACATGTCGCATTCCGATTTAAGTATTTTATTTTGTGTGAAATAAAAAAAAAAACTAAATAACTAACGCATCAAAATACGAAAAAAACATTTTATTAAATGCAAACAATACCAATAGAGACAGTTTCGTGTGAATAAAATGTTCTTACTATGAGAACTTTTCGCACAATTCACGTCTAATAACTTACGTGCGTGGTGAGGAACGTCCAATAATATATTATTTAACTTTCTCTATGATCTATTATGGCGGAAGGTGACACATTGCACTTTGATTCGTCTTGCACTACTTTTAATTTTGAAATAAAAACGTTAAGTTCAAAGAGGTAAAAAACTGTGTAATAATTCATTTTTCAATTTTTTTTATACAATATTATTTATTTTGTATTTGTAAATAGAATGTATTTTCTGTCCATGTCCTTTCATCCCGAATAATAATTAACATGTAGATGAAGTCGCGGACAGAAAAGTAGCAAAATATACAAGAGTGTAAATAAACCAGCCAAATTAAAGTGTAAATAGCCAGCTCGCGCATATGTATCCTCCGACTGCACAGCATGATTTTTTTCTTGTTTACGTCTTTTTAGTTCGCTTTTTAAGCAGTCTGGTTTTTTGTTATTTTTAAATATTTTTTTAATTTACATCTTTTTAGTTCTTTTTTTTTTTTGAATTTGGTACATTTAAACATATAAGTGTCATATATGTTTGTAATTACCTCTTAAAACCCTTCAATTTGATACCCTACACGATGGGTTCGGAAGAAAAAAAAATGTTGGGCCCCACAATACGGCGCCCAAAAGCCGGCATTTTTCTATTTTCCAATTATAATGTAGCCAGTGACATTCTCAGCGTTAAGACGAATCGATTGATGTTAGAATCATCAAAATCGGTCAACGCGTTTGTTCTCTAGAACGCCACAAAGGAACAAACATACATACATACATAGACTGATAAACACATTACCCACCTTCGGCAGTCGGGTAATAACACTTTTAAGAGAAGTTTTAAATTTTAGTCTAAGCTTTTGTAGAATTAATTCCGAGTCCGCTCCGCTCTACCTGCTTTAGTAAAAGCTTTGTTCAAAGCAAGTAACATTTAGTAGTTCAAGTTGGTTTAGGCCAGGCCACACGTTAAGACAAATCCCGCAATCGAAAGTTGGCCAGGTGAAAGACTTTGTTTTTGTTGTGGTTACTGTACAATTACTCAAAGGAAATGCTTTGTGCGTTACGATGATATGATATTAAACAAAAAAAGTAATTGAAATAGAATGGTATGTAGACAATAGTAGCCCATAGCTGATTAGAATGCTTTTTTTAATAGAAATACTAGAAAAATAAAACCAGCCAAGTGCGAGTCGGACTCGCGCACCAAGGGTTCCGTACAAACCTCAGCTTAAAGCTATTATAGACTACGCTACGCGTACTACGCTACGCGTTCATGAGGAAAGGGATAGTAAGTTTAAAATTATTAAAAATATTTTTTGTTATTTGATGTAACTAAAAATTAACGGTTTTCGCAATTATTCCTTTATCTGTGCTATAAGTCGTTGCTTCGTACAAAATTTCAAGATTCTGAGTTCACGGGAAGTACCCTGTAGGTTTTGAATCCCTTGCGACTGTCGAAAATTTGCGGCATAGAAGTTTGTATTTTTTCACATCTTTAAGGGACAGTAGATCTGACTATTTGATATAAATTTCAACTTGATACCTCCACGCGTTCCTGAGACAAAGGGTCTTGACAGACAGACGGACGGACGGACAACAAAGTGATCCTATAAGGGTTCCGTTTTTTCCTTTCGAGGTACGGAACCCTAAAAAATACCAAAAAATTTAAGCATCGGACATTTCACACTTTAAAGTTTTATTTTACACCATTTTATATTTTGAGAAAATAGCTCTTGGTCTCTGGTAATTTTGAAGGATTTTAAAAAGAATCTTCCAAAGCCTTATCTCATTAAAATTCTATATTTCCTGCGCTTAGTATTAAACGCTAAATAAACCTGCTCCACAATAAACGGTCTTTATTTTTAGGGTTTAGACATATATTCTTAGAATAGCTAGTGCAAATAAAGATAAATTGAAGATACTTTAGAAGCAAACAAAAAAGCTGCAAACAAGAAAAATCATGATGGGATTAGTATTCGCGAACTGGCTGATCCCCTGACCGCTTCTAAAGCAGTCGCGTTTTTGATTTTTAATTTAACTTTTTTTATTTATAACTTTTTAGTCAGTTTTTTACGAATTTCTTTTAAACATACAAGTGGTATATAGTTTTGTTATCACCTCTTAAAACCCTTCATTTTGATACCCCACTCGATGGGTTTGTCAAGTTTATCACACTTACACAGAACCCTGAGCCTACATCTATTGATTGGTTGATGGAAGGGAAACCTGATTTCCATCAGAGTGGAAACACTCTTAGTTTAACAAGAGTGAATGCCGAGATGGCTGGAACTTACGTTTGTCGAGCTGTGAATGTTATATCATCTACCAATGGAAAGCGAACTGAGCGATTTAACAGTGCATCAGTAGCTGTGCTAGTGCGACACAAGCCTGGTCGTGCCTACATCAGTCCTGATCGACCAGTGGCCCAAGAAGGAGCTGGGGTTACGCTAACTTGCAGCGCTAAACCACCAGGCTGGCCAGCCCCACAGTACCGATGGTTCCGAGATATGGATACTACATCAGACGTGAAGCCTGCAGTGCTAGCTACAGGCAATCAATACTCCATACCTAGTGCACACCTTGGAAGTGAAGGTGTTTACCATTGTCAAGCTACAAACGAATTAGGTCACGGCGAGCTAGCCTCCGTCACACTAGAAGTTCACCAGCCGCCTCGTTTCCAAACCAAATTACAAACTCATATGACGAAACGCTCGGGAGAACAAGACTTCACGGTCACCTGCAGTGCACTCGGCAAACCGCGCCCTAATGTGAAATGGTTTAAGGACAACGCTGAGATCAAAGCCGATACGAATTTATACGAAGTCAAAACTGATATTAAAGAGAGTGGAAATGCCGTTTACACTGTTCAAAGTACTCTTAAATTTAACGGAAAGGCGAGACCGAATACTAATGACCTTTTGCCGGACGATCGGGGCATTTATTCCTGTGCATTCGAGAACGAAGTTAAGAAAGTCGAGTCTACGATGCATCTTCGTATAGAACGTGAGTATACAAGAAAATATGCAATATTATTTTAGAATCTCATTACCTACTTTAATTAGCATAGAAATATAAAATTTTCTCTCCATAAAGAACTAATTATAAAAAAATCCTCTTCCTTTATTATAAAGAAAGATTGTATGGCAAAGGAAGGTATATGTATTTTATAGCTACAATATTTTTAAGCTTGTTATCCTCATTTCAGACGAACCCATATCGATTCGGCAACATAATAAAGTTGCTTACGACGTTATGGAAATGGCTGAAATAGTATGCAGAGTTCAAGCGTACCCCAAGCCAGAGTTCCAGTGGTTTTACGGATCCAACACAGCTCCACTGCAGATGTCCTCTGACGGGCATTATGAGATAAATACGACGACAGACAACAACGACTCATACCGCAGTGTGTTTAAAATAAAGACCGTAAAGCCGCAAGACTACGGGGAGTACTACTGCAAAGTGAAGAATTCGCTAGGGAGCATACGACCTCAGATCAAGTTACAGCCTAAAGGCGCTCCGGAGTCTCCTCGATTGTTGGAGAGCCAAAAAGTGGGGCTTACGTATGTCACTTTGAAGTGGGAGGCAGGTTTTGATGGGGGGTTGTCGAGCACGAAGTACTTTGTGCGTTACCGGCGCGAGACTCTGCGGGGTGCTGGCTCTTCTGCCAACTCCGAGCACTGCGCCTCGGACTGCACCTCGGAGTTCGACTGGATGGAGTACGACTGCGGTCGCATCCACCCCTGCAACGTCACCAGGCTCGACCAGCACAGCACGTACTCTTTCAAGGTAACAAACTTTTCAATTGACTGATTTTTTAAATAATTATAATTAATTAAACGTTGATAAAAATTTTGTAACTATACTCTTTGCGCTGTAGCATGGTGCGGGTGAGAGTTTCAATAACATTTTTTACGCATATACGTATACGCATTTTTCTAGTTTAACGTCATACAGGAAACTATGGTCACGGGGTCTCATTGCTAAGAAAGAAAATTTGGTTCAAATAAATCACACTAGATGGCGCGACATGTACACACAATTCAATATAATTGTGTGTAAAATTAACATTTTCTGGAATTTAAAATAAAAATTGTATGTTCTTGTTTAATCAACTCTCCTAAGTACAAAATTATGGAATATTGGGCTCTTCATTTACATTTGAAAGATTATTTGAACGGATCATTTAAAATTGATGCCAATAGATGGCGCAGTTTTTAATTTCTGAGACATTCCACACGATTGTTAAAATTTGCATTGTAACACATTTTGGTGCAAAAAACTGTGAAAACGTGCAAAAAAATACTATAAAACGAACCTGCACTGTATTTATAGAAAAAAAATATTCACGAACTTAGTAAACCCTTTTACTTGCAAGTCGCTGCTAACACCATCTATTGCCGTGAAACGGGATCGAACGCGATTTATGTACTTACAAAAATAACAAGATTAATCGAAATGAAAACCGGCCAAGAGCGAATTGGACTCGCGCACGAAGGGTTCCGTACCATTATCGCAAGAAACGGCAAAAAAAACACGTTTGTTGTATGGGCGCCCCCCTTAAATATTAATATAATTCTGATTTTTGTTTTTATAGCGGCAACATAAATACATCATCTGTGAAAATTTCAAATGTCTAGCTATCACGGTTCATGAGATACAGCCTGGTGACAGACAGACAGACAGATAGACTGACAGACGGACCGCGGAGTCTTAGTAATAGGGTCCCGTTTTTATCCTTTGGGTACGGAACCCTAAAACAACTCTAGTTACGTCGGCACGGTTTCTTTGTATGGGATGAGGCATCTGTATGCTAGTATTATATTATCTGTGCTATGTATTACTATGGTATGATGTATATGCGTATTTTTTTATTGAAACTGTCACCCGCACCATGCTACAGCGCTAAGAGTATAGTCTCTGTCATTCAATAGAACGTTTAGGTTCACATTTTTCATTTCTCTTACAATCACATCAGTGTAATAATTGTGTGTTAATGACCGACTGTTAATTATGTGGGCTTTCGTAATTACTCGTTTGTCCACAATAAATCAAAAAGATTCTCTAAAACCTAAAGCGAGAATGTTGAGGTTGTCCTTGTCAGTGGGGAATTAAAACGTTTATTTACTGAAGTGCCAAGTAGACATTATTAGCTATTGTGTCCTTTTCGAACAAACCAATTTTCTTAAGAGTATTAGTGATGGACTTCAATTACATTTAACTTAAAGTATTTGTCGCAGCTTCTATTGGGATTCAGCCGAAATTTTTATTTGCCAAATAAAATTTTCGGTAGCGAACACTTAACTTCGCGGAAACGGCTCGCATTCGAATGTTCACGCAAATAAAACGCTCGAAAGCGAGTACTCAGATAATGAAATCAATGAGTATGTATGTAGGCATATTACTGGCCACTTGTAAAGCAAGGAAGAGTTCCTTGAATTTGTGACCTTCTTGATCAATCGTATTATCGAATGAATGACATACAACGAGATCGTATTCGAATGCTCCAAGCTCGCAAGGGAATGTTCAACTCGAACGTTCATAGTTTTGCTCGGAAGTGAATGCTGGGCTCGCTGCGAAGTATTTGATGCTCGCCTACGATTGCTTGTTTACAAATGCTCGCGAAAGAATGCTCCCAGTGAGGACGCTCCTTTAGCCGATAAAATCATATCGAATCAAATATATGGCCGTAACAGTTTGAAATGCACGCTAGTGCTCTCATTTATAAACTTACAAACCTGTCTCTCTTATCTAAGTGCGCGAAATTCAACCGAAGTTAGGCAAAACTTTCGCTCCGCTACACAACGTTCGGCCGAAGTCGTCCTTGGACATAATATACATTAAGTCTCGGTCCATCACTAGTAAATTAGACCAACTTCGGCTTCAGATATAACGTCGCCCCAAGTGATTGTGGAAATAGGGTAGTTTACTGAAAATTAGTTTTTTTGTCCGTCAGGTAGATTAATAAAAATATTGGACACGTATTTTTCTTTTGATACGTATACATAAAGTGACGACGATATAATGCGTTGAAATATCGTGAAACGTCACCCTGTTAGTACACTTTATACTGCCTTAGTGACGTCACAAGCCCCCACTCCGAACTTTGATGTTGGTAAAGCAAACAAATACGTGTTCAATATTATTTGATAATCTCACTGACGGACTACTATAATTTTTCTACCTAGGAAACATCCATGTAATTTCAGTTAAGATTTATTCCGTATAAGGTATTAACTTACTTTTTTGTTTTTCATTGTTATCGCTACCGACAGCAACTCACATTTGTTTTCAAGGTAAATCATTCGGCGCGTGCCGTTAGTCTATTTAAGTTTACAATGCTCTCTTTACGTTTTGTGCCGTCGCTATGGTTTTCGACACGCTTTAGAATGCTCACAATCGACTCGTTCGCCTCTTCGAAGTTCTAAATTGAGTTTTCAACTACAGGTGAAAGCGGTCAATACTAAGGGGCAGAGTAATTATTCGAATGAGATTACGGTGACGACGAAGGTGGACAAAATCAATCCTCCGGAGCAGGTGACGTACGACCCGAGCACGCAGGCGATAGCCTTCACAGTGACGCCGACGTGCCTGTCCCTAGTAGGGGTGGTAGAAGAACTCGCTTCTATGGGGGGCACCGCGGGCTGGCAGGTAATTACACTTTTCTAACTAACTATTTTCTTTTATATTATGTAAATATTTTCTATCTATATACTGCACACCACACCCCCACAATTCTTTGATGTAGCTCACCCTATTGTCAGCTTTACGTGTAAGCTTCAGGTGTAACATACCTTGTTTAATTTGCATTTTAATATCATGCGTTTTAGGTATAAAGTTCATTGGATAAAATATATAATAATAATAACGGTGCTTTATAGTTTTTTATGAAGTTGAAAACAGTGTAAAGTAGATAGTAATTTTTTGTAAGCAACTGTCAACTGGCATGGCATACTTACTATGCCAGCGTTTTTGGGTCGCTGACCCAATAAAAACATACTTAAATTAAAATCATCGGAATAGCAAAGAGCGAAAATAACTCTAAATACATTTCGTACATATTTATAAACCTAGAAGTTAAAAATACGCAGGAATTAAGCAGTATAATTTGAATACCGCGAAGTCTTTATAGTGAAAAACTTCTTAGAATAAGGCGCTTAAAATATTAATACGTACCTAAGTATGTTTCTGAAAATTTAAATGAAAACACAGGAATCATAAAATTGGTAACTAAAACAGCTAGCTATTTTAAATTACTTCGTTTGAAAAATCTGCTTTGCAAGTTAATAAACTTTTTAAATTATTTAGAACGAAACTATTCCAGATTCCGACTAATTATGGGCAAAATGTTCTTTGAGAACTGGCATAAAAAATTATACGTCTTATAGTACGAGATATTCTATCTCGTCCAACGAAATATGTTTTCTAGGAATGCGCTTGCCATTAGATTTTACCGGGACGGACACAACATGCCCCGCATTCTGTACAAGAAGTAATTACTCCTACACCAGAATGTGAATGAAAATAGAAATTACATCGAAGTTTTAACTGTGTGTTAAGTTTGGGAACAACTAAGTTTACAACTATTGTATTTGTGCGACTGCCAAGCGTAACGATTTTGGCGATATTCACCAAACTGTGGGTTTTGGCAGAATGCGGATAGAGCCATGTTTAATGGTGATATTCCGATGCAAAACAAAGTTATTTTTGTGAATTTACGAGTATACATTGTGTCTATATAGCAGCTTCCGGAATAAAAATATATTGTTAGGAAATAATGACAAATGGCGTACGTGTTGAGCAAAATTGCGTTTACAATTTACCGTCCATATTTTCCTATTTAGACCGCAGAAAAAGAAATATAAGATGACTACTATTTTCAAATCAATCACCTCGCACGGAACAAAGGTTAATACAATTTCTTGCGTAACAGGTGGATACGGTGACTCTTCGGTTGTCGGGCGCGGTTGCCACAGTGCAAGAGGCCACAGTGGAGCTCCCCAGTAAGACAACTCGCTCAACCGCCCGGCACGTCACAGATCCGCCCCTGGACGACTTCAACCCTCGCATACGACTCAAGCTGTGCTTGCAGGTCAATCAAGATGTTTGCAGCGAGTACACGGAAGCAGAAAGTGAGTACTTATTATATTCCGCTCTTTATTTATTACACGCATAAATAAGTAGGGCTAGATAATTTAAATATAAAAGCAACGAAATTAATAAAGAAAATAAATGTTAATAAAAAAACATCTTATTAATAAAAGTAATGCAAAACAAATAACAAAATTTTGGTAACATTTTTGTGATTTTTCCTGACGTCTTCTCGACGCGTCGGCCAATTTTATTAACTTGTATCCGGGTGAATGAATGAATATTATGGTGTAACAAACAGCTTCTATGAAAGCATTAATTCAAGGGAAGCCTTATATAAAGTGCCTTTAATCTTTTCGCCGAAGCAAATTATTTTGTATAATAGCAGCATTACGAGTAAAAACTGAATCTAACAAATTGGGATACAGTTATCCTGATAGAGCTTTGATTAATTATATCATTTGCCTAGCCCCAAATGTTGTTGGGGTCGGCTTCCAGTCTTACCGGATTCAGGAGAGTACCAGTGTTTTACAAGGAACGACTGCCTATCGACCCCCACAACCCAGTAACTGGGTAACACGGTACCTCTTGGCAAGACTGTGTAGCTAACCTAAGTGTAGCTAGTGCGTGAACAGTACATTTTTGTGATAAGTCGAATAAAATATTTTTATACAGGGAAGGAAGCTTGAACTAGAATAAGTCGGTGGTGACGGACTGACAAACTTCGCGAGTGCCGTGGAACTTGAAGTGTTATAATTAACTCGTAAAACGGAAACAAAATTGCGTATTTAAGGCGGTACCCCGAGCAAAACGTCACGCAAGCGGTTTGTTGTGTTGTTTTTAGGAGCTATCTACTCGTTATTTAAAAAGAAATATCAATTAATAAAAATACATTAAATTTCTACATACTACTGATTCTAAAATGGTAGATTTAGTTTTTTTTTAAATGTTGTATATATTTCACTAATCTCCTTCCAAAAAAACATAAAAATGAGAAATAATTATCGATATTATGCATCTCCTCGTAAAGTATTCATTAATTATTTTTTGTACTAACACTAATGGATAGACAATTTAATAACGACCATTTTTGTAGATTTTTTTTTTTCAAAAGACCAAAATTCGATTTTATAAAGATTTTATTCTAAAATCTGGGCGTATTCAATACTGTAATTCATGCGCCACCAGTGCCGCTAGACCAATAGGAATGCTCATATCGCATGCCGATTTTTTGGCCAGGGTACCGTCTTAACAGGTGATTTAATTTGCAAATTTTGTTTTCCTTTTCAGAAATGAATGTCAACTTAATCAATAGAAGGTAAATCTTTAGATTTATCCAAAGTCATGCTTACTTTAGGGGCAGCGTTTAGGTATACTTACCTATATTGGAATCAGATATGAAATAAAACCCCATAATGGTTATCCAGTTATTCTCTCAAACAATAAATAATGAGAAATAGTCTGGATGAACTATTCTTGTATCAATATTTTTTATGATTAGTGTTATCAAGAGGTACTGTTTAAAATACAAAGCGTCGTTGACAGCCCAATTCCGCGTAACTAACATTGTAAAATACTGCGTATGTACAAAAAAAGCAAAAATGAGATTTCGCGGTTTTAGGTAACTGATTGTGATTGGCGTCGACCCGTATGACATTTTTTTGAATCGACCAATAGGAAGACGAGTAGGTATATCAAAAATAACAATACCGCGGATCTTTCGACGAACAAGTAACGACACGAAAGCCGCGTATCCGCGCCAATTTGTATTAGCGTGTGCAGTGTCTATGTGACGCTCCAGGCAAAAATTGATTTTGTATGTAATTACTGGATTATTTTTAATGTAAGTATGACACAAGTATTTTACATTTTATTATATATAAATTTGTGATGTTTTTTATTCTGAAATGTTGTGAATTCGAGTATGGTACATTAGATTAAGGAGAACGAAACGGTCCTATACTCAAGTTCTCAGTAGATTAGTTTTTGGTCCTCCTGTAAAATCAGCGAGAGTGTACATACGCTGTATTTAACAATGTTAGTTACGCGGAATTGGACTATCAACGACGAACGGTAATTTAGATACGGAAGTTGCCATAAATCGCTTAGTTCTTAATTATCTGTCGCGAAGAACTGCTACAAAAGCGATGGAATGTATTAAGGTAAGCTCTTGTTCTTCTTATAAGTAACTCTTTTACTTTCATCCTTCATATAAATTTCGAAACGAAGGTTTCGTACGATAACGAATGACATGTGATCTCCATAGCTCATATTTTGTAAATGTGGTTTATTATTGACTTATGCAAGTATGGTGCGAGTGGTGTAAATAAATCATCGAAGTATATAATACTGAGCATTGTCGACATTATTAATTGTGATGCTAGGATGTATGTAATGTGTATTTATGAACGTTTGTGGAGTTTTCGAGCACTGGATTAATGGAGCCTCCATTTGGCATGACAGGGATCCGACGCACTCCTCAGTCGCTCCAGTATATTCAATAGTTTGGTCGTTTATTTCAATAGGGATGTTTCCTGGGTAGAACAATGATAATTCTATTTAGTCCGTCAGTGAGATTATCAAATAATATTGGACACGTATTTTTTGCATTATCAAATCAATAAATATTGTCAAAATTAAAGCGCATCAAAGTTAAGTAGAGGGGGCTTGTGACGTCACTAAGGCAGTATAAAGTGTACTAGCGGCGTGACGTCACACGATATTTCAACACATTATATCGTCGTCACTGACGGACAAAAAACAAATTTTCAGTAAACTACCCTATTTCTACAAAGAGTAAACAAATGCCATTTTAAAAATACACATGTAGCTTTAAGTTTGAATCAAATACGAAAAACGGAATGCTGGCACAAATATGCAGTATTATTATTTCTCAAGCCACATTTTACGACAACTAATTATTGGCCAAGATATTATGTGCAGATTTAAATCTCCAAGCAATATTCTGAGCTCAAATAATCTTGTCCAAGTCTTGTAACGCGGCCGATCTGGTAATGGCCGAAATTTTCGTATGAATTGCACTGATGAAGGAAGATTACGACTCCCCGGGAACATTGTTTAGTAACGACCGTAATTACATTTTATTTCATATTAAAATGGTGTTTGTAGAAAAATAATTAACTTTTCCATCTCCGCCTTAATATTAGAGCGAGGGTGAATGTCGAAGCTCGCTGAACTAATCAGTGTATTTTAACTTTTCAACTAATTTACACGAGTTAAGCAAATTACTTGAACTGTTAAATATAATTATTTTATGAGAATTTCTGTGTTCGTAATCTCATGTCGTGTCCTTTGGTACTGTCTAGTCTCTTAAACCACAGTAAAAATATACAAACAGTATGGAAACTACGTGCAAATGCTCGAAACGGCACACTTACACAAACATACGCACCAACAAGACCATTAAGGCACTTCTGCAGTGCTGTCAGTAGTGCGAGCAGCTTAGAGGTCTCGTCGATGCGCATGTTTGTGTTCCATACTTTTTGTATATTTATTCGGTGCTTAAACTCTACTGTTATGTTTGAAGGCAAGCCGCAAGTCAAGCAGCATTCATCACAAAGCATTGTTTATTGGAATATTGAGGAGTTCAGGGGGGTGACACAAGCTCTTAGAGTAAGGTTATTTTGAGATCGAGTAAGGGACAGATGTATCTGACTTGTATACATCTGTCACTTACTCGATCTCAAAATAACCTTACTCTAAGAGCTTGTGGTTACCCCCCTGATCTATAATAGAATAAGATTTATTACGAGAATGATGTTATTGGTTTCACAAATAATATTATAAGGTTACTATTGGATAATTGTAAATATACACTCGTGTTATGTCAACGTTTATATTTATTTGACTGTATGGATTTTCGAAAGATACTCTTGATATTATTATTTTTAAATAGTGATGAGTTCTTAGATTTTGTACGGGAGCTTAAAATCTAATGTGTAATGTTCTAGATTATTCTAGGTGTATGCAACAACACCGTGGCTGTAACCAGGGGCGTACTCAGGGTAGTACACGACAAACAGTGTATTTTTAATAAGTGTCTTTGGGTTGTCTAGGGTTGAGGACCCCGAAGCCAAATCTCCTCTTTGCTAGACAACCCCTGTTTACTCTATGCCCTTGGCTATAGCCATCGACAAAAGACTGTCATGTTAGTATCGGGGACATGTCTGTGTAATAATTTAAACAGTAGCACAGTATAAATATACAAACAGTATGGAAACTAAACGGCTCGCACTACTGATAGCACCGCGGACGATGCTTAGGGGTCTCGTCGGTGTGCATGTTTGTGTAAGTGTGCCGTTTCGAGTGTTTGTAGGTAGTTTCCATACTGTTTGTATATGTATACTGTGACAGTAGGTACAAGACGAGTGTTCGTCTCCTTTAATGTATTACCTATTTCCAAGTGTACATTATATAGGACATAAATTTTAACGCCGTCTCCTAAATTATTTATGCCTATATGTTATATTGAGTTAGTTTTATTTTTTCAAAAAATACGGTTCGTGAAATTTGACTGCGACAGACTGACTTCCCGTCTGTGAAGTCATTAAAGATATTACTTCGATATAAATACAATCACTGCCTATAATTTTCCAATACTGATATATAAAGAGAAAATGTTAAAAGACTTAGTAATATTTCCAAGAATAATAAGACTTGATAGATTCGTGAACTTGATGCTATTTACTTTAAAAGCTTACAAATACTTACCTAACATAGGCACCTCATATAAATATCCAATCCAGCCTGTAAGAAAACATATTTTTTTTAGTTCATAGTTCATTTCTTATGTAATTAAGCATCTTTAGACTTATATAAACAGGCGGTCTATGTAATAAAGTTGTTCATTAATAAATATGTTCATAAAGGTTCATATGAGAGAGTTCATTATGTGCCTGCGACATACGAGACTAATATTTTTATCAATTCAGCAGAATATCTATATAGATCTCAAATGACCTTATATGCAATGCAAAACAACTGACATTGATTTTACACCAAAATCTTTAGAACACATCGCTTTTCAAAGCAACATTTTTTTTAGATTTAAAACTACGGAAATAAGTATAATTTTAACGGTTCTAGAAGTATTTGCTAGATATGTTTTAGTGCCAATCTACTATACCTTTATTATGAACGACTACTTAAATAAGAAACACGAGATTTTGAGTTTCGTTTATTTCAATGATTTATAAATTATTATGTATATTGTTGTGACAAAAAGTAATAATCTGCTGTTCAATTAAATCTTTCGTAATTAGGTAATAGCATCACTATGAGCTTGGTATGTAGGCTCGAAAATAGGTTATCTGCAAGTATTTTAGGTGTCCCCACACTATTATTTCCGATCCTTATTAAGTACAGAATCACCCAAACCATCCGATAATTTGCGATGAAAACTCATTAGATTAAAAATCACGAAATTCCCACCTTAAAGAATCATGAATTTTGTTTTTTTTTTCATTATAATAAATTATTTAGATTATCATTTCAATTTATAATTATTTTCGAATTGACACTGTGGCAGGTATTTTATTTTTTTATTTATACGTTATTTCAATGTTTTGTGTACGTGTTCAATGGTCGGTGTAGAGACGGTTATTAATTAAGTCGTTGCGACATTATCACTCGTCAATTACTTCTATTAGCATAGGGACATGGAAGGTTCAAATCTCATTAAAATATCATTAAATTTTTCATAAAAGCATCGGTACTTCTACTTTTAAAAAGTTCAGTAGTCGATGCAAGATAGATATAATAATGCGTATGTTGAACTGATTGCACCGGTCAGACAAATAAAAGGAAGGTCTATTGATGCCATGCAGGTTTATATAAAACGTCCTTAAGGTTGAACTAGTCGACGGCACGAACCATTCTGTGCGCGGGGTTAAAATGCATGCTATCTTATCCGACAACACGTGCGAAAGAAATATATGTTGTGATGAGCAGTATGAAGCTAGTCCGTGTACGAATTAGCACTTTTGCAAGTTTGTATCGAAATGGATGATGATTTAGAACGAAAACGAGCGTGCGATTTTTTATAAACAGACCTTTGGGAGTCTAGATATCATGAAAAAACTACTAAATGTATATTATACCTTCAACTGTCCATTTCCAGACACAATAGAAATTACCATTGTTCTAATCCGATTAAAAAAAAACAAAAATAAAATAACAAATAATAATAAAATTAATAATAAATAAAATTAATAAAATTATTAATATTAAATTTATAAAATAACATTATTTGCATTGTTGAATTACTAATCTATCCCTGTATGGAGGCCATTTTGCAATTTTCCTTCTTCTTATGGTACTTATTTCGGCCCAAAGATGCGTTAAAATTAGTGTTGGAATATGGAACTTTCGAATATATATATATATTTCAAATATATTATTTTTTTACATTTCTGTTTCCATACAGGACTAGATAATGATGAGACAAATTGATATCATTTTTTATTTTGAACGTACATCGTCAAAGAGTGGAGTAATCTCTAGACTAGGTTTGTATGGAAGAATGATCGACTAGTGCAACCTTAACCTCAATAAATACACGCCACCAGTAAATAGGAGTCTTTTGACACCGGTACGCGGTACGCGCTCAATATGACTGCAATTCATGAGAATGAATTATTGATTTTCCGACTCACTTTGTCCTGTTTATTGTCTAAACTCTAAAATATATAACAAAGGCTGCTCGTTTATGTTTTATTGCAGTTTGTGAGAACATTATGTCGTCGTGTCCGGCAGGCCTATTACGTATCTTTTGCAAGAGCAAAACGATAGCCATTTTTGCGCAATAATTGCTATTCCATACAAAAGTTTTAGAGCTGTTGTTGGTTTTTTTAATGAGTGTATTTGACAAACAGCGAGTGATTTGCAAACGATTGTGTAGGACCTACCATACCTACACTGCAGGTTATGCCGACTTTTATGACATAAAGCGTTTGATCGCTGTCGTTTTGCTCTTGCAAAAGATACGTAATAAGCCTGCCGGTGTTTTTCTCACTTCGTCTGACCGGAGCGCGGAGTTTAGAACACTGCCGTTAAATTAATTGGTACTTTGTTGATATTATTGTGATTCGCGTAAGATTTACGGCGGAATGTTCAATATATCATAAGCATATTATGTACACTGCCTATATACATTTGCCTGTTTAAGAAAAAACGCAATACACATACTAAATGTTATTATTTTTAGTTAAGGTGAAATTAAAAAGTGACCATCGATATTTGTAAATAGGTACTTTTTTACAATTACATTGTAATTTACAATAAATAAATGATATCTTCTGTACTTAAGTGAACATATAAATATATGCCATATGGATATTTGATCAGTTTGAATTAATTTCCAAGCGCGTTTCCATTTCCTCGAGTATTGCGCGTTAGTTTGCATACATCGACAAGTTTGTTTGGTAACTCTTTAACGAATTACACGTTTAACAGTGTATGTAGTGGAATTAAACGCAATACCCGACGGAGTGGAAATGCGGCTTTAGATTTACAGCAATGAATATTAAATTCGTTGTTTATTATAGATAAGTATTACAATTGATGTTACGACTTGTAAATAGTACTTTAAACCACTAGTAAGACTTATTAAATAAATTTTGTCCATAATAGCTGGTTGTTTGTTTTTTTTTTATCATTATCCATGCCTTTTTCTCGAAGTCTTCAAATCTGCAGAGTTATCCAACGAAATACAAGTTCATGAATGCTCAACAAAGTTTCAGAAATAATTCAGTCAACTTGTAGCGTATCGGTTATCTGCTACGCCAGGGCTTCCCAATCTTTTTTGTACTGTGACTCACTTTACATAGTGTATTTTTTGTGCGACACCCTTGCACCTTAACACCTTAACTGCCAGACAATGAGACACAATAGAAAATGTATTTTGTTTGTTGGTCATCTGGCAGTTAAGGTGTTAATAACTATGTTTTTCTTTGTTGCTTGACAAAATATTGCTTATTAGGAACAAATGAGCTCGATTTGCATAACATTAGGAGCTAAAGTTTTGAAATAATTATTCGCCTGTATTTTTTCAATACTGAACATTACTGCTAATTGCTCCCGCCAGATGGCGCTTGACGTCGGAGTAAAAATAACAACATGGTGACTACTACTGTTTGTGGTTACCGAACTTTATTAACTGTTTTTAAAAATAATTAGCGTTATTCAGGCTTTGGCAAGGCGTTTGGACTACTAAATAGAACATTGGACTGCTACCTACTATCATAATGTGACTGTGTGAAAGACGGTTCCACTGCGAAGTAATTATGCAAGTCATACAAAATCAACATGGAAGTATTGTTTTGAATATTAATTGGAAGTACATTCAACTCATTACATTGTAAATTAACATTATATCTAAAAGTAACACCAGACTTTCAATGTTCGCATTCATATTCGTACCTTTCAACTAAATCCGTTTTTCCATTCACTGATGCACCGCGCTCTCGAAGCCGGGATTTTAGCTGCAGAATGGTCTGATTTCCTCAATTCTTAGTTAGCTCCATTTTTCTTTCACTATAGTTTAATATTTTGTATGCATAAGTGCGAAATTTTGTCGTTCGACTTGAGACTCGAGTTTGGTTTGTTTACTCTGTTTCCTGTGGCGCCATCTGAGCTCAGCTTTGCGGATAGTTCCCTATTGATTTTGTAATCTGTACTACAACATTATTACTGCAATACCAGAATAGTCAGTAAGCATATGTAGAACAACGCCCGTGAGAGAGCACCACGAAGCCCCGAGGCGTCGCGGCGCAAGGTTGGGAACCCCTGAGCTACGCCGTTGCGAAATCATAGCCGTCGTAACACAATAACACGGAGTAGATAACCTACAGAGCGCTACCTATCGCACCTACCTTTGTATCGCAGGACGATTGTTTGAGGATGGGTCTCTGTTGAATACATACTCAAGGGTTGGTCGTAACAATGTCGCCTCACCTACGTCCGTCGTAGCAACTACATTGCAGTCCTTAGTGCATATGCACTGGGAGTCGTGACCTCAACCAGGTTAAAAGGCAACCGCGTACAAACAGTTTTATAATTAATCTTTACACTGAGAAGACTTTGAATAATATGTTCACCGAAACGTCTGAGTCAAATGACGAGCCAAGTGTTATTGATGAATTTTTACAGATTCAACAAACGAAATGAATCACGAGCTTGTCGTCATTCGTTAAAGAAAGAACAATACATCAACTTTAGTACGTAGACCACTCATTCCGTCAAGGTCTACCTTTTGAAAACATTACGACAATATTGCAAAAGTGATGGACCAATCACAAAACTCATTTATTTGCCTAAATAAGAGGGAATAGCAATAAAAATCGCCCAGTTTTATCAACGACAACCGTAACTTGGAACAGTAGCTTGAAAACAGACAAATAGCAGCCTCTGCGGACGTAAAAATAACGGTTCAAGATGCTAATCGAGAAAACTCTGAGAAAAATCACGCTTTACGAGAAAAGTACGTAGAAGCAATAACAGGAAAACTACGGGTAAGCTGGTATTAAAACTTGCCTACCTTCATTACCTACGTGGGTCAATAGATCCAACCCCCAAAGCGACTTAATGTAGATGGATATCTAGAATCCAGGTACGTAATAATTACAAGTAATCCCCTACTAAGAATCGGTTCACCGTAATCTTGTAATCTAACGTCAATGCCCTTTGCTTTACATTTGCTAATATGCGGTTACATAGTAGAGTGACACGTCTGCATTGTGGTACCGAATGCTTAGGGCATTTGTCACACTGGTTGCGTCCTGCGATCATCATCATCAACTCGAACATTTCCCGCACCAAATGTCCGAGTGACCGGATCGAAGGACGCAGAACGGATCCAGTGTGAGAAATGCCTTAAATAAAATATGTTTGTCGATGATTTGTAGTCAGCACATAACATCACACCAGTAATTCCCGAAGGGTTATGCAGAGGCGCACTTGTACTCGTAGTAAACCCCAATTCACTAGTTATGTTTAATTGCCATCAACTAGGCACAGGTCCAGACTTCGGGTTGCCACTCAGAAATTCCATATGGAAACCCCCAATAACACATTGGCCAACCCAGGAATTTAATTAGACAGCATGCTCCGTAAACTGAGAAATGAGGATATTAGAGGAAGTTTGAAAGTGGCGCCAGTGACAGAAAAGTTAAAAGAAAACCGTTTGTCCTGGTATGGTCATGTGATGCGGAGGGACAAACGCATGTTACTAAAAGAGTTATGAATATAAATGTGGAGGGATGGAGCGAGAGAGGAAGACCAAAGAAAAGATGGATGGAGTGTGAGGAGTGATAATAAAGAAAAGGGAGTCAGTGAGAGCGTGACAGGACGGTATGGAAGAAGAAAACGTGTTGCGCCGACCCCAAGTAACATGGGATAAGGAAGATGAGGATACTACAGTAGCATTTGCAAGAACAAGACAAACGAAGCAGTTCTCGAATTTGTAGACTATACGGCTTTATCAGCAAGTCAGATTTCAGAACAAGAAATCCGCCACGGGTAAAATCCCTTGGCGACTTTCAAGACGAATTCTTAAAACTTTGCAACAATTTTAAAAGTACCTTACTAATTAAACCGGGCTTTGAAAGCCGGGTCAAAGTTTTAAACCACAAAATTCAAAGTCGCTTAGCGAGCTATGCTATTAATTTCTTTAAGCGAAACATTAGCAACGAAATGTTCTGAATAGATCCGGAATGAACAACATAGCTTTTAGATTCACTAGTTTTACGAGTTCACTAGCTAAGGGCCTGCAAATATCACCTCGGCGCGGCAACCCCCCCGAGGAACGGCACGGCTTCGCGCTTTGTACGCTCGACAGTTGATCTTTCACAGGTGTTACAGGAACGATTTACTTTTGACAACTCTAATCCTTAATAATTAAAAGTTTTACCGAGTGTTAGCTTCGGTGGCGTCGCGCCTCGGCACGGTGCCGTGTATAGTACGCCGAGCTCACGGCGCACCCGCTCGGCAGTTGATATTTCGCTGTCGCTAAGTTCGCAGGTGCTGCTAGTACATACAAAAAAATATGCTAAAAATATCGATGTAGACTTGTTAATTAATTAATACGTCGTTCGCGGTTATATATGTCTAGACAAAAACTGCAAGTTTGACACGTTTGAACCGATAGTTGCGGCGCTGCGCACCGTGCCGCGGTACGACGCCGTGCCGTACCAAGGTGATGCGGCGCGCCGCCGGAGATGTGTCCGCGCCGTAAGTTTGTCGTTGGACTGGTTAGCCAATGTGAAACTAGCTGTGCCTTTGACTAGAGATCGCTGAAATTCGGCAAACTACCACCTAGCTGGACACACTAACTGAGAATATACTGGCCACAGAGGTGTTGTGGAGCAACTTGAGAGCTATGTCCAATTAAACTTAAAGTTGCTTGTTATACAAGGCGCAGTTAGCAGGGTTCATACCTATTGAGATCTAGAATTTTAAACTTAGTTAGGTATTAATATCTGAGCAACTTCTATAACTTCTGCACTCTCTTTAGAATCTTTAATTTGTAAGGGCCGGTACGGTAAAAAGAATGAGCCATCTAAGACATTAGATGAATCCTACAAAAATTAAAAACGTCGTTTTGCCCTTCAAGTAATCCTTATAAAACCAACTGAAACCCCTACGGAACTCACTTTAGTTCATAGCGAGTTCTTAAAGTATAAAGAGCAAGGTCATATTGGTATAAACGCGAGGCAAGTTGTTCGGTTCGCTCCTTTAGGGAGACACGCTCCATAGCTTCGACATAGAAACTATAAGTACCTAGTAAGAATGTTTCACCGTCAGTGGTATCAAAAGGTTCATCGACTTTTTTTTATGAAAGTTTAATAAATTCTGGTGAAGAAACGCCGTAGCATTTTAGTTTCACGATTCATTGATCTACAAAGCGAAATTAACTAGCAAAGAGTTTTTTGTTTAAGCACTATTAAATATTGATACCAATCATATCTGTAGAGTTTCGCTAATCTAATTTAGTTATTGATTCTAGATGGGTACATCCATGCTACAACTGTTGTAGCATGTTAACAATTGAATGTCCGACCGAAACATGGTTTTCAGTTGTAGTGTAATAAAAAAATCAATCATGAATGTTGAAGTACACGTAGATGCAAGCCTGTTGCTATTTAGCTGACCAAACAATTTTAAATTTTGTCTCTAGGACACTAAAAGAAGCAGGTAAGCAGCCTGAATTGATCCTAAAAATTATTGCACTCATAGACGAACGATGCAGTCAGTTCTTAATTGTCTAACATCTATCAGCTCAAGAACACTAGTTTCGGTTGACCTAAAACCGAAACTCCGGCTGAAATTGGCCGAAACCGGAACCGAACTTTCGGTCGGACTCAGCAATAAATGCATAAGTTGAAAGAGATAATATGTTTGCTTAAATAGTAACCTAAAAAAATCAGATAATCAATAAATATAAAAGGCAATGTCCCGACTAACATCAACGGCCAGCCTAAACCACTGGATGATAGAAGTGTGAAATTTCGAGAGGATATTGTTTTATACTGTAGGTATCATTTAAGAAAGGATTTTTCTTAAGTCATCCCCTAAAGGGGTGAAATAGGAGATAAAAGTTTGTATGGTCATTTATCTGGAAGCTCAGTTAGATTTTCCACAACTGACCAGGAGACCAGAATCCTGAAGTAAAAAATACCGGGGATGGAATCATGTGTGATGACTCTCAAACAACCAGGACAACAGAAACATAAAGAAGTATATCCGGGGATGGAATCGTCTGTAGTAAAGACTCCCAAACTACCAGGAAATCAGAATCATGAAGAAGTAGAAAATCACAAAATCTGTAGCCGGAGCGGGCAGCTAGTCATTAGATACATTGCGATGATTGCGTTATCGATGCTCAAAAAACAAAGGAGCTGTAGAAGCAAATCGTTCCGTGCATATCGAATCATGAACTACGTAAACAAAGGAGTTTCAGATACCTCAACTAGTATCTAGCTGCAATCGCATCCCGAGTGGTTCTAATTCTTAACGATGCCCATCAGTCCGCATTACTTTTTTAGAGAGATAACCATCCTCCTGCAGACTAAAGTAACTGGGTTCTCGGAGCTCATGTATGTGTTATCATCTGACACTGAATCAATTTTGACGTGGGCTGTCCACGAATCCAATGCAAGAGTCTCGCGCAATCCTGCCTCGAAACTGTGACTCTACTCAAAAGACCACAATTTCACAAGGTACCACGTCGAAACCCTATTACAAATGAATACTTATATAATCCATTACCCTTATATGACAGCTACAACTTGGGGTAATGTGGGAAATGAAATATAGCCGACGAAACTTGTGAAATATACTCGAGTTTGTGACTGTTAAACAGTGACATGAAACCACTTTCACGGATTATTGCCACGTTTTATTTTATTAATGTCTGTCATGCCCAGAAATACATTTATCTAGTGCCTACACAACAATTCGTAAAAAAAGTTTCAAGGTGATCACTTTTGCGGGCATCCGAAAACAGCGCTCTGAAAAGCTATACAGACATACCCACGCCAACTCGAATTCCTGATTCTTCATGCTCTGTGAGCACGAATACGCCGATTTCACAGAGAGCTTGCTTCGCACCATGTTAATTTAACTTTCATGCTCTTTCTGACATCCTGGTAGCGTGGGGATCACACGAGTTACTTATTGCCGCCATCACGCCTTTAGATTTACTTAGAATTCGCCTGAGCTGTGGCGAATATGTTACTTACTATATTTTCCGGAACTCTAAATGGTAGCAAGGTAGCCTTTGTGTCTAGAACATTCACATCACCGCGTGACACTTAATATTCTGTGCTTCGTTACTTTGTTGTTAATAGAACCCACAAAGAGACACGGTAAACGTGTTATTTAAAACTCCATTAAGAATGGCTAGCGCAGCTGAAGCGATTAAAGCCCAACCGTACGTACACTCCGCCTCCTCCCAGTCTAAATTATGGACCTTTTGAATACGCCATAGCCGAGTAAAACGAGCTCACTTACCTGGATATATTTGCTCTATCGCTAACCAAGATGCTGTTAGGAAACAGTGTGACTTTCCTAAGAAGTTGGAAAGCTATACAAATAATATGTACTTGGTTACCCAGACAAACCGTTATTTTTGCTTTAGTCTTTTAGTTGTTATGTACAAAAGTTGAGCATAGCTCAAGAAGTTACGGGAACGATTTACTTTTGACAACCCCAATCATTAAAGATTCAAAGTTTGTCCGAGCGGTAGCTTGTTATCAATCATAAATGTTGTTCCATAAAATGCTTGTTTTTTCTAAATCACGTTCGGTCTAGCAAAGCCATTGTGATAGGAAGTTTTCATTGGATGCAATTTATTTTTAGTATCGTCAGACAAAACTGGCTGAAAATAAAACAAGAAATAACTTGGCGACGTATGTCCTACTAATTACCTCGCAGGTCTCGTTCCAGCATTTTGTTTTGTGCTCATGAGTGTTTCGTCGTGAAACTGTTCTCTGTTCAGCTGGCTTCTCCCCAACTGTTTCGGAATTTATTCCAATTGAATTTAATCTGAACAAAAAAATATCCACTAATTGTCTATTTTAAAACTTTTATTTATTTGTTTTACTATCTTCTGATTAAATTACCTACTTAAAAGATCAGTTCATGTAAATTATGTTCCATTTCTGAATATGTCTATATATAGTACCTTTGAGTAGGCGCCATATCTGAGTTATGAAAAAGACCCTTAAGTAAACTAAGACCCAGGCCAAATATCATTTACCAAGAAGAGTCAGAATTTGGAGTTTCCGTAATTAAGGTTGGTCTATTTTAGATGAAAAGGATACGACCTTTGCCGATCACAGGCCGTGTAAGGATGTCACTATTCTCGATAATTGAGGAAGTTGCGCAATGTTACACGTCCTGTCATTTCGTGTATGCCTGGTAGACATACCCGCAAGCTGCCATGTGTTAATAATTGAGTAGCTATATCTTATTAATGTTGAGTATGACGAAACATAAAAGATAATAAGGCAGTTGTATTTGTATCTTTGATATGTTATTATTATATGGGATTGTAACAAACGTGTCTTGACGGAAAACTGTTCATAATTACCTACTAATACATAAACTCACGCCTTTTACCCATGGGGGTAGGCAGAAACTACAAAATGCCATTTGCTACGATCCTTACATACTTCTTTTACTTCACACACATTCATACATCTAAACACACTCCGGTTATGGGTACTGCGCACCTGGCCTTTCTGAAGAACATCACCTATAAGGTCTATGTATGTCTTTCTAGGGCGTCCCCTCCTGGCGTTTTCATACACGTCTGCCTTGTAAATACCTTTCGTTAGTCGCCTTTCATTCATCCTCTCAACATGGCCAAACCTTCTTAACATACCCTTTTCAATTTTAGTCACTACATCTTCTTTTAAACCACAACGTTGTCTTATTTCCTCATTCCTCACCTATTTTGCGCGTATAATTACAGAGACAATAGACAAACACTAGCTTATGCACCAATTTTGTGCAAATCACGCGTCATATGGGTTACACACATATCATCACGCCTGTGTGAAAGGTTAAGCAGAGTTAGCGCCTCATTTCGCCTTCAACCAGAAACCAGCCGAGAACTCTAGACGGATAAAACATAAAAACACTTTAAAATTAAATAATTTTAAATATTTATATGAATAAATGAAGAGTTCGTGGCTAAATAATAGCAGCCGCACGGGTCGATCGTCAAGGTGAAGAACCGCTTGACGACGTCGGTCCGAGGCCGTCAGTTGTCATTTGAAGATCTTTGACAGTTGTGATGGGTAGTCAGAAGCTTGAGATCTGACACCAGTCTTGCCAAAGGGTTACCCAGTTACTGGGTTGTGGAGGTCAGATAGGCAGTCGCTCCATGTAAAACACTAGAACTCAGCTGAATCCGGTTAGACTGGAAGCCGAATCCAATATAGTTGGGAAAAGGCTAGGCAGATTGATTCACGTCAGGGATCATAGGTATCACGTCCATCTCTCCTCCGCCACCCAAGGAGCCTATATTTATTACTCCTGTAGGTGCCTAATGACGTCACTTGTGTACTTCCTCTAAACGCAACAAACAATACCAATTCAAAGAAATATGGCCCGCAAAACATTTAACAAACCATTACCATTACCTAAGAAATGAATAATAGTCTTTATTAATTTCTCTCAGATTACTATGATGCCTCTCTTAAAGGTTATAATAATATGAAAACATTATCAGAGCAATTCCGGTTACAAAACTTAACATTACCGTTCATAAAGGGAACTTTTGAAGCGATAATCTTATTCAGCTCTAAGTTAACCTACAGTTTGTTTTACTCCATCAGTATTGCTACGCGGCCTACGGCGTAGGCGGACCTTCGTAGCGTAGTCATAGTTCGTAGCCACCAAAATAAAAACAAATGTATTTCGCCTGGTGTTTCCTTAATCTTGGCAAGCTGAAGGTACCACGGGCAAACGCCAAATAAATTATATTAATTCAAATAAATTGCTTCCTCTACGCAACACCACTCAAGATATTCGTTGCGGTACTCGCACGGTAATTAAGTACAACACTAGCTTGTAGGTTTCACACGGGGTATATGTCAATGTGACTTATTGCAGTGGTTTCAGTGGTGGTGAGCTAGTTTATTATGGTGAATAGTACGTGATACCACCGCTAACATCTGCAGGTATAATGTTTTTAAGAAATCTTAGTTTTTTTAATGATACTTGATAGTTAGTAGAAGAGATTACTGCAGGGTTTCCTGGCAATATATAGTCGCAATAATTTTTGTTTTATCTTTTCCTTAATAGGTATAACTATACTTCATAAAAGATAGCTTGATCTCTGCGACATATGTCAAACTGACGTATAGGTTATTGTTAGCCTGTCAAGCGCTATTGTTACTGTATTGACACTGACAGCTGTCGCAGAGATTTGTTCTGTATCGTGGGTGCATTTGCAACATCAGGTAAACTGATAAGCATATTAATAAAAGCCCTGTCTGTTATGCAAAAGAGGCCTTAATTTCCCTGCGATGGACAAAAACCACCACATTACATTATCATTAAACATGGTAATATAAAATTAAATTCATATCATCATAATGTATATTACAACGTATTCATTCATAGGAAGATTTCAATTAGCGATGCGCTTTGCACGGCTATTGATAATATCAAGGCATGTGTTAACGACATGTTTTGATTCATATTTATGGAACAATGTAAATTAAAATATTTCGGTGATTACAAATGGGACGTTTTTGTACCTTTTTAGTTTATTTGTAAGACAATATTGATGCAGTTCTGATATTGGTCGCAGCCTCGGCGCTAGCTCGCCTGAATAGCTTGCATTTTTCCCGGTCGAAAGGCCCCTTGGGACGCAAGCATTGTCACACGAAACGTGAAGCTGGTACCTTCAGTAACAGTCACAAAAAACGAAAGTATAAAGGAACGTTTGGTAACAAACATCCATATTTTAACGAGATACAGTCGAAACTTTCTATAAACACATCCCAGTTGTGATTTAAACAATGATAGCTGGGACTCTCGACAATAATGTTGATAAAATTAGTCACATTATTTTCACACTAAATATGCAAACTTTCCAGTAATATCTAAAGCTATTCGTGTTATTCTCAACACGTGGCAATTAAACTATCAACATGCACTTTTTGCCTTCGTTAGTAAAACCCTGCAGTAATCTATAGTTCACGTAGGGGAATCATTCGCCAATCGAGTGCACTGTCACATTACCCGTGTTTGTATTAGCGGGAAGCGACAACCGTGAGTAATGATATTACTAGGTTAAAGAGAAGGTTGATGCGTGACTAATTTAATGAAAAGGTGTTAGTTTAATAATGGTTGAGTTAATTGATGTGAATGTTTAACAATTATTAACAATTCTTGTTCATGTTTGCAAGCGAGTAAGTGTAAGCATCGTATCTCAGTTCAATCCCTAATGAATAAAAAAAATCAGAATTAAACCGACCAAATCATAATATCTACTGTACATTTTGACCACGGTATAACCATTCTAATTTATATATATTACAGATGCTCTTCTTATTATTAAAAAACTAGCTGACCCGGCTAACTTTGTTTTGCCATAAAAAGACCAAACATTTATCTACCCTACCTACCCTACCTTACACTACCTACCCTACCCTACCCTACCCTACCCGACCCTACCCTACCCTACCCTACCTGACCCTACACTACCCTACCCTACCCTACCCGACCCTACCCTACCCTACACTACCCTACCCTACCCTACCCGTCCCTACACTACCCTACCCTACCCTACACTACCCTACCCTACTCTACCCTACCCTACCCTACCGTAAATCTTTTCCAAAAGTTGTCAAATTTACTTAATTAAGTAGTTGAGCAGCGTTATTCAATCTTAAATGTTTAAAAAGTTGTGCTCAGTGATGTAAATTATTGATGAAGTTATCGTTAAAATTAACACTTCCAACTACTCATAGTATATCTCACCCAAATCTGGGTATTTCACAGTGAGTAACGCTACTTCCGTCAATGAGAATTAATTTAGAAAAATCATTGACAATAATATTGTTGAAAGGTTACGTACGAATGTGTAAAACTCGCGTTTTCAACTAATGTTAACTATTAGTTCGTTCTGGTTCAATTACAATAGCCGATAACTCGGCAAATACAGGATGCAGGCGGGTCGGTGGAATACATAGTGTACCTAATTGGTCATTGCTAAAGCACTTCTATGGCCCTTGGATTGAGGTGAGGCGTATTATAATCAAATTAATACGGTTTGATACAAACATTCCGGAACACCGCTATTCCTGGTAACAGTGGACAAACTGATAAACATATTACGGGGAAATAAACATAAGAAACGTAGACAGGGGTGTATCATAATTATTATTAATTTCGACTTCCAATGAGACGCATAGCGTTAGTGACAATAAATAAACTTAAAACTATGTTACTAATACAATAATAATAATAACATTTACAAATACAAAAATCAATAAATCGTTACTTCAGTATTCCAGTCGAAATAACGAAGCAATACCCGAAATACTGTGTATGGCAAATACATTTCGCTTCTTGTATTGAAGGGAGATCCATTTAAGAAACCACACTTCGATTTGCTACAGTCTATTAAAAAAATCGTAATACAAAAACCAAATACAAGTTTTCCCTACCCGAGGACTGAAATTATAAGAAATAATGATAGACTCTTAACATAATTAAAATTATTATAAAGAGATAAAATTGTTTGTTTATTTTTGTAAAAGGTTCAGTTCTGACATACTGATCCGATTACTATAAAAAAGGTAATTATAAGTAATAAAAAAACAATTTCTACGTTCAGCATTTCCCACCGAATGTCTTGAACGATGATGTTAGCACTAATACCGCTACAACGCTACGTCAGACTACGTAGGAACTACTTGCTATATGCCACGCCCCTACGTCAGACTACATAGGAACTACTTGCTATGTGCTCAGGAGCGTAGTAAGAGAAAACGGTGCCTAGGACGTGCACTTAAAGTGCACCAAATTTGAAGAACACTAAAAGTATGACGAAGTGCACCTACGATTAAACATAGAGAAGAGCAAGAAGGATTAGAAATAAATGATATCGATAGATGTTATAAAATTCAACTGTCCTAATTGTTTATTTATTATTTATTTATGAAAACTACCAGGAAACCAAAAATTAACTGGAACTAGGTATTTAGGTGAATTACTACTTAGCAAAATTTTTGCAAAACTTTAGAAAATGTAATAAAAACTTGTGAAATTTTGTTTTAAAAATTGACAATTAATACTAAATAAAAACTTATCTTTGGATGTGAGTTGAATATTTTTTTCTTTGCTATGGCCGTAAAAAAAACATTAAATGTACGTATCTGTGAGCCCTAAATCAAAAGTTATTTATGTATTTATACTTGATTGTACCTACACCACAAAAAAAATACAAACAAACATTTTTAGAGGTAAGTGTACAATGGGCGGTCTTATCGCCAACCTAGACCATGTGAATATTGTCATAAGTAAGTCAAATACTAAAATTGCTCTATCTTTGAAAGTGTTGGGATTAGACACCTTATATGGGGTGTTTTTTAGCGATAAAATTCACAAGAAATCATATTCAATTCATCGGCCAACTTCTTTACAGATCTATATGGCACAAAAAGGCATTTTTCTAGATTTCGGTGGATTTCCGGTGCCGATAATGTTAAATGAAAAGCTCAGATTACGATCATTGATCGTAACTTTACTCCGTTTGTTGGTCCGCGAAGTTCATACAATCGCGTCATCTAGTTAGATTTATGTCTGTGCGAACAACCTTTCATGACCCATCGAACGAGTGTACCCCCGCAGCCTTCGCGGGGGCGCATTATTCATTCCCTGTCACTCATTCGCTAAACGCGGCTAGCGCGTAATTATTTGATACGAAATCACGAAGTAATAGATACAACAGTATGAAGTAGTTTTTTTTAATTTAAATATTTGGTGATTTGCGCCCTTCGATCGGCGTCCAGGGCACGTGCCCTACCTGCCTCACCCTAACTACGCCTCTGTAAGTGCTACGCAGCTTATTCTGTAGTAAATATATCTCTTAGCGGAACGAAACCACTCATTTCAGAGTAAAGTATCCTGAAATACTTTCCACTTATTTAAAAAACGGTTTGGATGGTTTTTAAACAAAAATATATCATTGGTAGGTAGAGGTATCTGGCCACTTGTACATTGCTTCAATTCAAATTCATGTCGATGTGTTTATTATGTTTTTGTAAAAGAGACATTTTTATACCTGACGGACTTACAGACAAATTATTTTCTGTTCATGAAATGTTTTTAATATCACGTCTGTCAAATAAAAGGAAAAAAAAACGAATAAGTTTATTTTGCCTCTATCCAAAACAAGTATATATGATGTATAGGTTGTATTTTTACGAAAATTAAATTGGTCAGATTTATTATTTTGAATGTTTGCGATGCTGCTGTGATACAGATATAGCCAGCTCACCACCACTTCAGCTTGGAAACTCTACAAGTCTCTAAGTATGTCAGATACTCTAGTTCTCTGCCGGATAATTACGAGATTAATCGTTCAAAGAATCTCCACGTAAATCCAGGAAGTGATCTGTAGCTAGGGTTGCCAACTATACTGTGCATGACACTACGCACACATTACACACAACACCCACTACTACATTACACTTTTTACTGTTGAACAAAAATAATGTATACAAAATATTTTCAGCAAAATGCCTAACACTAAGCACACACTAAGCCAGTGCAGCGTAGTCACAAAGGTGGCGTTTCAGAAAGAATAGTGCAATGTCAAATATTAAATGTGGTACAAAGCGGCGAGAAGACATAAATAGAGCATCAATAAACTTAATACTAATACTAATTGATAAGTTGTGCGAAAGGCACTAAAACATATATCTTTAAAACATAAAAAAAAATGTGTGCAAATTTCTAAAATACTATTTATTTTCCTACCCAGACCGAAATATTCTTTATTCCTTGTAAAACAAGTTGGCAACCTTATCTGTAGCTTACCAGAAACCGTTTTACTCAACAAACCTGTCAAAAAAGAAATAAAGAAATCAGATAAAAGTTAACGTAAGGTGACTGCACCGTAAGCAAAGCTTCCGATTCTGTCGACAATGTTTAAAATCCTGGAGCTTTAATAATTGAAATTCTTGTTCAATCCAAATAAGCCTGGCCGCCAGCTATATCTACTTAAAATTAAAATTACTATTCCCATTAGCAAACGTAAAATTGCGAACATTTTCTTCATATCCACCAAAACTGGTTTATAACATATACTAAGTGAGATGTCCAAATAGAAACTATTAAAACAAAGTAGCTCCGAGCACTTTAAAACATAATATAAAAAAGTTTAGTCTTCGTTTGCAGCTGTAATTGTAAAACGGCTTTTTCCTTTGTCGTCAAAGATTTCTGGGAAATAAAGGATGAGCTTGAATTTTTCTAGTTCGGATGAACATTACTGATGTTGCCCAGTCAACGCAATCTCTATCCGTCGAACTAATACCATCTATTCAAATATGATCAAGAGGAAATATTTGTGTTTTTTTATAAAACGAATAAACTTAAAGCTACTGGACCTATTTAAAAAATTCTTTCACCGTTGGGAAGCTTCACTATCCCCGGGTGACATAGGCTACTTTTTATCCCTGTATTCCCACAAGAACGGGCACTATGCAGGTGAAACCGCGAGGCGTCCGCTAGTGTAGTATATTTCCAAACGTAAACAGAATTTCCTAATAGAGCATCTATCAGTGCTCAGTAGTCGATGCATCTCGACGCGACGGTCTGTCATGAATAATTAACAAGATCTATGATGCACAGTCCATGTCCAATATACTTTATCTGCTATTTGCGAAGAGTTCCGATAAAATCCTTGAATGAAGTATGTAGCTAGAGACACGTTCTCAGCGTTTAACGACTGTTACTTAGATTAATTGCACGCCCTCAAATCGAATTACTGATTCTATCGTTACCATAAAAATACAATAAAAATGCTATGAAATGTTGGTTTTGCGATACTTATGTTTTAATTAATTAATGCAGACTAGGTACTGTAATAGTTGCATGCTGTAATAATCCATTTTGCTGCATGCAGGCTGACAGTAAATGCTGCCGGCTGCTTTTGAGACGTCGCAAATGAATTTAGAAGTGGATTTTATTTAATTTTTTTTTTTAATCCGACCCAAACGTGTATGCAAAATTTCATCTTAATCGGTTGAGGATAACTGCTTTAAAATTCAGTTGCAATATTTGACCAGAACACACATAGTTATTTACATATATTGCAAGTTAATAGTAAGCTTGTGTTTTTTTAAGAATACATCCTATAACGACATGGCTTATTATTTATAAATAAAATTATTCATTGAAAAATCTATTTTTAAAACAAGCTTTTTTCGTATTCTTCTCAGCAAACCCTTTCATTTGATACCCATATCATGGCAGTGCACAAAAAATAACTAGTCCACCATCTACAGCCATCCGCCATATTAGATTTATAATGACGTCACTTATCTATCGATGCATTGTCATCCAATCTAAAAGTGTATGCAAAATTTCATCTTAATCGGACTAATCTGCTTTAAAATTCAGTTGCAAAATTTGACCTGAATACACTTACATACAAACATACATTGCAAGTTAATAAAAAGCTTGTAAAATAGATCAGATTTGTAGGACTACCGACAGGTCTAACTACGGATATATAATCAGTTATTTTTTTAAGAACATATCCTATAACGATATGGGAATGCTTCTTATTTATAAAATAAATTTTTCTCCAGTCCGGTCCGGTATTGTGTGTTCTTAACATAGAACACATAGTCAACACATTCTTACTTCATAAAACCCGTAAACGTACACCGTTAAACACGGGTCTGCTAATAAAGAGAATATTGCCGCACCTGGCAAACGGATTAGTGGTCCCTCCTACATCGCAGTATGTTAGCTAGGCGTCGATACTCCTGCTGGCGTAATCCCTTAGTATTTACGATACTTACCTGAGAAGATAGGCACGAGTTGACACAAATTTCGTTCTATAAGAAGTTTTGATGTGGATGTCTAAGGTTTATTGTCCCAAGACTCGTCTGTATAATACTCACAATGGATCTTTGTGTCACTGAATTGGCTGCAAGACCCTGCGCAGTAGCTATTTTTGTGTCAATGTTAAAGGTGAAGATAGCATTGTATAACTGTCTCTTTCACTCGCTTACGTTTGTCGCATTATCCTATCTCGCTTACTCTATGTAGTATACTCGATGACATACTGTTTCTTGCGCAATGGTTAGCAGAGCCAACTTCGGAGACACGAAGATCCGCTGTGACCACTATAAATCAGCTTTTCGTGTGAGGATGCGGTCACCTCTGGTGTCAGAGTTAATTAAGCCGCCTCTGGAAACACCACAGACCTCTGACTTGGCTATTTCAGACTTACATTAACTATATAAGTCCAGGTCTTCTTACGATGTTGTCCTTCACCGTTGCATGTGATGTCCAAGATAAACCTAGAAAGTAAATATGAATTTGAAAAGGCCACATTGGTACTTGCCCGAATTTGAACCCACGACCTCAAGCACGAGAGGTGAGGTTTTAGCAACTGGGCCACCACGACATGCCGACAGTGACAGTAATTTGTCAAAATATTATAGTTTACAAAACTAAAAAGTGGAAAAGGTTTCATTAATTGTGATACATTTTTAGTAGCAAACTAGCTGACCCCCCTAAGTGGAAACTAAAATGTTTCATACATCAGTAAATGCTGTTAAGACTTACACCAGCACCAATAGCTCCAATACTCTTCAATCTGAAACTCAGCAAATCTCGCTTACCTGCAGAAATAGTTGCGGTAGTTATACTTCTCCGAACGAACTCTACTACCACCTTTCAAAATCCTACATATATATATTTACCGAAATACACAATGGAGTAATTACGGGATTCTTAAAAGACTACCCTCGGGTCACCCAGATCTTACACAGATGTGTTGAGGAAACCAAGAGCTCTAATTTACTTCTGGAGGGAGGTGGGCTGGCTGGAATGACCACCCAACGGCCGCCATGGCCCACGTACAAAGGCCCATTTGAAGGACTAAGTGCGGAAACCAAAGCCCCCTTACATAGGACATAGAGATAAAAAGAGAGAAAAGAGAGTTCAAAATCCTTGAAAAAATGTTTTATTAACCTTTCTAATAAAAAATACAATTCATTAATAAAAACGATAAACACATTCGGGCCGATCCATTTTAGCGTTAACCAAGATATATATATATATATATCTTATTTCACGCGACACCTTCTATTACGTGGACGTCAATGACATTCTTAACGCGCTGCATCTCCTTCCTTGGTTGTAGTTATTTTCATTGAGCAGCATGATACAATTCTCCCGTCCCGCTTCCAACTCGTAGTTCCATTACTATAATATTGGTAAGTGTTCCTGCAGACACCTCTAATGGAATCCTTATTTATCTACACGCTCGCTTTCTGCAAGACTTTAGTAAAAATCCTATCTCAATCCGCATTTGGGTGCATCAGCAACGTTCGGAATCACGGTGGAAAAATTTCAGCCAGTGTCCAGTTGAAGCTAAGACACACGAAGATTTTGAATAACATTTTCTTATTCTACGAGTTTATTGTAAGTTCGCAGAGCACATAGGTGGTAACCAAAGATTTGAATTCAAAACTTGAACAGACGCACACGTTCTTAGGAAAGTTGGCAAGTTGGTTCATACAAAGTAGTACCGGCCCACTTCGGAACTTTACACGATGCTAACTGGTTTATACGTTAGCAGTTGTCTCGATGGAATTATTCATCCGCAGCCATTTGTACGGATGAACTATTTTTATTGTAATCACTGCCACGTGTAACCGACATTCAGAGGTAATTTCCTGATACCTACAGCGGCAATTCGTATGTAAATATAAACGTATTCAATATAAGATATTGCTACCAACCTTCAAGTTAAGTCTTCGAATATTTCTTCATTTAAATTCAAATTGAATATTCAATTGGTAAAATCGATAAACGTTTCATAACGACAAAATAATTCTCCATTAAACATTTTGTAAAAACTTAAAGAGGCAATAATTTCATTATATTTGCATCCAAGTTATTTGCATAGGAACTCAGCTAACTAGAGTAGGTAGCCACGTCAACACTGTTAAATAGTTTCATGATACGTTCTACTTAGTTTGTGGTTTATTACTTTACCGCATTTATAATAACTAGGTAACTGCATGCAGGAGTATTTAAAAAGGCAAATAAAAGGAAACCAATTCGACACATGCATGTTTCAAACAAGGATGACGGAAATTACTGGCTGGTTGTAGTTTTCTATGCCATATAGCAACCCAATAAAATACAATAACACTTGTTTCATTGTGAAAAATACTTGCAGTAGGTCCATACGTACCAATACTCGTAATGAATTTAATTCTACATTCAAGAATTCGTTGATTAAAAAACTTCGCTCGCTCATAACCATCCCATTCCATGTCGAACACATATAAATAAATGGACAAGCTGTATTGGCAAGTTACATGACCAGCTCACGCTTGACGATAAAATGAAGAGCCCTTAACATTTCGATAGAGTGGGTGTGTATCAGTAGCTGTCCAACATCAACGAGTTTTTATGGACAGTATATTTATTATTCGCAATTGTAGAGTTCTCAGAGACATATCATATTAATAATGTGAAAATCTGTCTGTCTGTAACATTTTCAGGGCTTAATAGCTGGATCAATTTGTATCTTTATCTTTCTTTTTACCCGACTGCAAGGAAAGAGTTATGTTTTTCGCGGGTATATTGTGTGTATGTAGGTATGTTTTGTATGTATGTAATATTTAGACGTATTATAATTATGAAATCGTTAGATACTTCTTGACCGCTCAAGTGTTCCTAGACAGGTGAAGTTTAATAAAAAAAAAACAAACATGGCGGCTTTTGGGCGCTATATTGTGCGGGTCCCAATTTGTTTTTTCTTCCAATTCCATCGATTGGGGTACCAAAATGAAGGGTTTTGAGCTGATTGCAAAAACTTAAACCACTTACAGGTTAAAAAGTAATTCGAAAAAAAAGAAAAACATAAAAGTTGTAAAAAACAAAACTTTTTTTTAAATCTGACTGCACAGCATTATTTTTTCTTGTTAACAGCTTTTTAGTTTGATTTGTAACAAGTCGGGTTTTTAAATTTTATTTTAACTTTTTTTATTGCAAGAAGATATATACTAAAACAAGATTTTCCCTAAAGTGGTGAAATGGACAGCATATGTTTTTTTAGATACCAGAAAATAATGCGATAGATCAAATCAAATCAAATCAAATATTTTATAATGACATAATAATTGTTTACAGCAATATTGTAGCCTCCAACTCCCGAACTAGGTGGACCTGTATGACTCCTGTCAGGGCTACAGGAAACTCGATGTGAACCAAATCCCTGTCAAAAGGAAGGCTTGGTTCCAAGACTTACGGATATAGTCAATATCTTAAGCTATATTCTGTGGACAAAAATGGCCGTAAATGTCTTTGTGTGGAGTTACTTACTAACTTGGTTCAGATCCTGCCCGAGATCAAAAGGTTCCTTTGACGACCATTAAATGCACGGCAATATAGTGGCCTGTGGTGGTGTATTCCTGGAATCCTTGTTGCGATAGGAGTGCATGAAACAAGCTTCCCGAGTGGCGGTAACCAAATTCGTACTGTGATTCCGAAAGCCCGGCACTCCCTGGCCGCGGTAGCACTCGGTAACGCAGAATCAAAGGCAATACACAAAAAAAAATATATAAAAATATTATTCAAAAAAAGAATCTAGTCTGTCAGAGTCTAGCTGATTAATCCTGCCAACACGATGGTAAACTCAAAAACTCTCGATAAATGTTCGTGATAACTGTTTTAGAAAAGTTAACCCTTCGGCAAATAACGTTCCCCATAGATACTGGAAATCATAAATTGAATCTTCTTCAAATATTATATCGACTCAGTCAACTAAACTTATACTTTCAATTTTCAATAAATTACTCTTAAGCTATCCCAGCTCAGGTAGTTTCATTAAAATTCTTATCGTTGCCCAAATACTCGTACTAACTTTGCAGCATAAACTTCAGGAGATCTACCGTTATATGAGTACGTATTTGCCACCTACGGATATTTGGTTGCAGTTAGCAGACTTACATCAGATTAACGCTTCGTCGCATTTACTTTAGCAATTTAGCTATATTTTAACTCACTAATACACCGGGGCTGGATTTACTCAGCAAGGCTTTCAGTCACCGATCGCACACTTATACCATAGACATGTCAATAGAACCCCACTCACCGTCTGAGCCACTACCATAGATTAACTTGAGCGAATTGGATATTGATGGATTCAACCCTTGGGGAGCGGTTAATGTCATTATCAAAAAGTTTCCTAGCTGCGTTGGACAGTGATTCGAAAAACCTTGTTAAGTTATTACAATAACAAAATATAAGTTGTTTCTAAAACTTAATAAAAACATCAAAATGTAAAGCCAAATTAAGAGAATTTCAAACCGTAAAGTAGACTTATTTAAAGGTCATTCATACTAAGGAGAACTTCGGGCAAAATTAATTCTGTTCCTGATTTTAACTTAACATCATTTTAGAGGCTTAAGCTTGAATCTGTTTTTCAAGTGCTTCATCATTTTCGTAAAATACAACTTAACCCTTGCTTAACAAACAATTAAGTAAGAAAACAAAGCAAGAATCATTTTCTAGATTATAACGATGAAAATCTATCTTAAAACAGAACAATGCCGTGCTTTTCTGTGTAGTATATTTAAAAGTGCACCCACGGCCATTACATGGAATAATTTACAAGAATCTACCTCACACTGGATGCTACATCATATACTGCGTGATACATGGACACTGCTATTAGATACACGTGCATCTTATATATAACTTGACCCTTACTTAGAGGCAGTATTTATGAGCAATTGACAACACGAGGCTACTTGAAATGTGACCGATGTGGTAACTACTCTGTGACCGATGTACACATGTCAAGTATATGGATGGATGAACATAAGTGCTTTACTTGACGAACTGTAGAGATACTGCTGACAGTCTGAGTTGGACATTTCTTAAACTATTAGCAAAACGGATCCTTCGTTACATTGGTAGACATTCTACACAAAAGGTCTTAGGAATACTTTCATTGTGCGTACAGCCGTAGGAATTATATTATTTGTGGTACAGCTAAGCAGTGGAATACATTCCCAGAGTCTGTTTTTCCTGGTAGCTATCCCCCAGGTCTGTGAATAGGTTACTTCCTGTCAAGCCGTATGAGCTTCCCGTCTGGTGATATCCGAAACGCGAGCATACCAATAATAATAAAAAAACCGGCTAAGTAGGAGTCGGACTCGCGCACGAAGGGTTCCACCGCTATCGCAAAAAACGGCAAAAAAACATGTTTGTTGGGAGCCCCACTTAAATATTTATTTTATTTGTTTTGTTTGTTAACCGTGTTTGTCTAGCAATCACGGTTTTTGTGATACAGCCTGGTGACAGACAGACAGACGGATCGTGGATTCTTAGTAATAGGGTCCCGTTTTTACCCTTTGGGTACGGAATCCTAAAAAGGGACTTGACCTGAAAATGACCGAATTGCCCAGCTACTGCGGTTTTACGTCCATAACATAAAACGTCAAAAACTGTTCTTTATTGAGAACTAACTGTTTGCATACGTGCCGCGTAGTTTTTATCGGTAAGGTCGAAGGTGGGTCGAGCACTAGTAAGTGGCTCTTAATTTTGCATTACGTATGATTAAGTTATATTGTAATAAGCTAGCTAGTATATAAATTAAATTAAATAAGTTTTTCGCAGAACATTGCAGCTCCGTTGTTCATGTACGATTTCAAACAAATGTTTTTTATGTAAAACCATAAAATGCCTTGTATGTATTTACTGATACAAGTACTTTTTTAAAGGCAAAGTTCAGTATCGACCCGACATGCACGAAGACGAATATGGAACTCATTAGAGTTTCCTTAAAATTATGTTGACTAAGTAAACCCTCAGTCGCCCGCGTTCACAATTTACTCACAAACATTTATGCAGAACTGAGAATGAAAGAAAAATAAAGTTTACAAAGCTTTCTTACTTGTAAGTTTAAGCTCTTTGTTGGAGTCCGTGCAAAGATAAGGATTTATATCATGCTGGTTTCATAACCAGTGCATCGTAAACACGAAGGGCCAACATCAGTTTTTTATGGTGTGTTAAGTTGGTTCATATTTGGCGTTTCGTCAAGTAGACTGTTTATTTACTTATGTGCTAATAACACCATTATCAAAATCAAGAATATCAAAATATTTTAAATTCAACTAAACCATACATAGGTTCTTTTGAATTTTCAAACAAAATATGAATCTAGTTTTTATTTTTTTTATTTTTTTATTGTTTATATGTAACATGACAAAATATAAACAGAAACATCACAAAAAGCTCAAAAGGTTTGTCCGGATGTTGAAACACTTATAAACAATCTTAATACTAACGAGACATAAATAATTATAGTTTTGAAAACATAGTTTATAAAAATACAAATAACAAAAATTGTGAGGTACCTAGTTTATAAAAATACAAAAAAAAAAAAAAAAAATTGTGAGGTAGTTAGTAAATAATACCTAGGATACTAACAAAAACTACGCTGGCGCGGGTCAGGCAGCCCGTCAACACAAAGATTGAATGAAATTTAAACAGGATGATGCAATTTCAAAGAGAATCAAAGAATTTCTTGTATTTATTTATATAATTATTATTTGTTATTTCTGATTGAATTTGTGTGGGAACATCATTAATTAGAGTAGGTATTAAATAAGCGCATGTTCGTTTACCGTTATAGTTTTTGTATCTCGGTACTACCAGTTTTGATTGTGTTGCCATTCTGGTTGCTTTGCTATGATTGACTTTAGTTTGCAGTTCTTTGTTGGTGAACTGTTCTATTAATAACCACTTTCGTATTTTAATGTGTATTGGCAAGATTTTACAATATTTGTTAGTACAGTAGTAATAGTTGCACATTCGCAAGCGTCAGTAGATATCTATGGAGAAGAACATGCAAGAAACTCCACAGACACTCTTTTTCATCAGTTTTACTTACAATTATTTGGTAACATCATTCTTTTTTTGAGTTTCTTGTGCATCTTCTCCATAACAAGCTACTTTCCGAATGCATGGTAGAATCAACTTTTAATCCATGTAAATTTAAATTGTGACATTCAAAAGTGCCGCTTGGTGGCCTAGTTGAAATAAATATCTTTTGTCTTCGTCTTTTGTTATTGTCTTTGTCTTTTTGGAAAAATACATACGGAAGAATACGTACACGTAAAAGCGTCTAGAGTAAAACAAACAATTCAAAAATAAAGTTATGACCAATCCCAACTGATGGCGCCCGTTCACGAACATGACGCATGGATTGGCACCACTCAGCTCAACCATCCTCATCGTATTCAGTAATATATGTGCCGTTACTTGGAGTCTGGATTAGTGCCCGATTGACGGAATTAGACTCACCGTCACTCTACTTAGGACTAAGACATATTAACTGTGGTAAGTTTGACGAGAAGACACCGCGCAACTTCCCGAACGCTGCCCAGCCGAGTCGGATTCGACGGTTGACCTCTTTCTCGAAGTTGGCCCTACCCAACTGATCGTTTGTCCAAGGTAGACATAGTCGCCCACAACTTCGAGTGTAGAGTCTCCAACCTTGATAGGAGTTAAATATTATATTACGATAAAAATCAAAAAGACAAACTCGTGAGGTCTACCAGCTCACGCGCACCAGGTCTGTTAGCGCATTAAACCCTTTATTATTAAGTAAGAATAGATGACAACCAAAAAAATATATTTGAAAAGTCACAATTTAATTTCACTAAATTCGCGTATTTTTCTACAAGATAGACATTTGAACGACAAATGATTGATATAGGTTACAGTTACAACTCGGAAATTGAATTGAAAACGAAGAGACATCCAATATCTACTTGTAAATGAATTTACCTGTTACGTAATTATATAATGACTATTATATTAGTCGTACGTGAATCGAGCGAATTGGTTCATTTATCACTCACGTGAGATATAATACGGAGACGGTATTCACCTTCCTGGAAACGTATTAGGGACAGGTATTTTACTAGTGAGGGTCGAAATGTCAAATGAAACGTCCAAGTACGAGGTATTTTAATGTGTTTTTGTTTGCGAGGGAAACTAGTTTAATTAAATACATGATGGAGATAGGTGTATCTGTTAGTGTAAAGGCCCGAACTAGTAAAACCTAGTATTTACCAAGTCATGTTGGTAAAAGCCGAAATGGTCTATGTTAATTGCTAATTGCCGTCTTTTAACAGAAATCGCACACAGATTTATGTCAAATACTTGACTATGATTAACTATGATACGAAATGTTGAGAACAATTTAAGGCCTGCCTGATTAGCTTCACCAAAGTGTTTGTTAGATGATTTTTATTCAGCGAATTCGACATAAAATAATAATAAGAAATAATTTCGGGGATTGTGCGACGGAACTGCACAATTTGATTCCGCCTAGCCCTTTCCATTATCGGACTACAAGACGTACGGCAATTCGTCATCGGTACATGGTGGATATCCCACCCATACGCACAAAGCGTTTTCCTAAAAGGTACTTTCATTGTGCGCACAGCTAAGGAGTGGAACTCCTTTTCAGAGTCTTTGTTCCCTGATAGCTACAACCTTGGGGTCTTTAAGTCAAGAGTGAATAGGTTTCTTCTAGGCAAGTGTGCTTCACCGTAGACCAAATCTTCGCTTAACATCAGGCGAGATAGTCAAACGCGAAATGTGAGCCTATAGATAAAAAAAACAACATTTACCAAAGTCTCTAAATTAAATCTTTACATTTACCGTACAATTCATCATATCAGCCGAAAGACGTCCACTGCTGGACATAGGCGTCCCCCAAACCGTACAATTACATGCTCGAAATCAGCGATTATCATAGATCATTTCGGACTTTTACAGTTACAGTATGACTATTCGTACTTCGGGCTTTTACAGTAACTTCTATGGTAAATAGAGGAAAATTTTAACTGTGTTACATAACATAATATCACGCCTGCAACCCTAGAAGGGTTGGGCAGGGTTGCATTTATAGAAAACCCACAATCCCATGTAGTAGGGGGTGAGGTAATTGACTTAAATCGATCATGAATACACGCTCCAGCCTGCTACTGAGAAATGCCCGATGGAAAAACCCAATAAGACTTTACCCGACCCAGGAATCGAACTCAGGACCTCTGTCAGGCTCAGCAGCCGCGCTTTCGATCACTAGATCAATGAGGTAAACACTAGGTAAACACCTAAGCAGATCTAAAACGGATAAGCCCCAACAGTGAATGTTCCTGTCCCAACATTCACGAGACTGTCGCCATTTCTAAACGAAGGTTCTAACTTCGAGAACATGTTAACCACAATCATTCATCATCATCATTTCAGCCGAAAGACGTCCACTGCTGGACATAGGCCTCCCCCAGGCGTCGCCACATTTACCGATCCCGTGCGTCTCGCATCCAGCGCCTTCCCGCAACCTTAACCAGGTCATCGGTCCACCTAGTGGGAGGCCTTCCAACGTATCGTCTTCCAGTTCGCGGTCGCCATTCCAGAACTTTTCGGCCCCATCGGCCAGCCGTTCTGCGAGCAATGTGCCCTGCCCACTGCCACTTAAGTTTGGCAATTCTTCGGGCTATGTCGGTAACTTTGGTTCTCCTGCGGATATCATCATTTCTGACGTGATCACGCAAGGAAATTCCGAGCATAGCCCTCTACATTGCCCTTTGGGTGACTTTAAGCTTTCTGATAAGGCCCATTGTGAGCGACCACGTCTCGGTCCCATAGGTGATCACTGGCAACACAACACTGGTTATAGACTTTTGTCTTGAGACACTGCGGTAAATTGGACGAGAAGATACCACGCAACCTCCCGAACGCCGCCCAGCCGAGTCGGATTCGACGGTTGACCTCTTTCTCGAAGTTGGACCTACCCAACTGGACCGTTTGTCACAAGTAAACATAATCGTCTACAACTTCGAGTGTAGAGTCTCCGATCTTGATAGGAGTGGGTGTTACATGGGCGTTAACCATGACCTTGGTTTTGTCCATGTTCATTTTAAGACCCACTCTTTCGGAAGCTCTACTAAGGTCATCGAGCATTTTACTGAGGCTCTCCATGGTCTCAGCCATGATCACTATGTCGTCGGCAAACCGAAGGTGAGTTATGTACTCGCCATTAATGTTGATGCCAAGCCCCTTCCAGTCCAGAACCTTGAAGACGTCCTCCAGCGCAGCAGTGAACAGTTTCGGAGAAATGACGTCTCCCTGTCTTACGCCGCGCTGGAGTAGGATTGGTTTCGAGGTCTGATCCTGAAGACGGACTGACATGGTGGCGTTTTTGTACAGACACTTCAACACCTCAATGTACCGGTAGTCGATCTGGCACCGTTGGAGAGACTGCAGTACAGCCCAAGTCTCGATCGAATCGAAGGCTTTCTCGTAGTCCACAAACGCTAAACAGAGAGGCAGGTTATACTCTTCGGTCTTCTGTTAACCACAAACGACACGAAAAACCAGCGTCCGAACCGAAACGGGCTGCGTACGACATGTTAGGGAAACTTGTCTATTGTCACCGTGAATAGCACCATCGACAATAGACTTACGGCTCGAGTGTTACGAGTACTGAAAAGGTCTACTGGATTCAAATCCAATAATGGATATGGAAACTTAGCAAACTGACGTGAGGTTTGTTGGTCGACAACATTCAGAAACGGGTGATTCGAGGGTTCCTACATTTTCGTAATGACAAGTTTATTTTCCAAAAAAAAAGGGTTTTCACACTAGGGCTTATTTTCTATATTGTGTTCACATTTAGATACATAAATCACACAACAAAGAGTTCAACCCGGAACCAATACATACCAATCTAGGACTACCAAATATTTATTTATTTATTTATTTATGTACACACAAAACACTTAAAAAAGAAAGTACATATAAAGAAAGTATAGCACAAAGGTGCTGCTTATTTCTAAAGAAATTTCTTCCAGCAGACCTACGACAGGAGAATTTAATAAGACACATAGACACAGTGTGTATAAGTACAAGGAAAGATAATAAAACTAAACTAATACGAAAATAATATATAAAATAAAATTACATGCCTAAACATTATTATAAATTATATAAAAATACATAACTACTATAAAATAAATAAAAACCTATAATATATAAGATTACGGGATAGTAGAAAGATAGTGTTCTTTGACTTGCTTTTTAAATATAGAGATACTTTTTGCGTCACGGATTTTAGGTGGAAGTGAGTTCCACAGTCGCACTGCATGAACAGAGAAGGAGTGGGAATAGAAACGAGATTTATGGGATGGGAAATTGAGATGGAGTTTAAGGCGGGATCTACACAGAACGCCAGCAGGGCGAGTAAACGAACGAACGGTCGCGTAGGTAGCCAGGGTATGCAGGGTTAAAAAGAGTGTTGAACAGGAGACATAATATGCGAGTGTTCCTGCGAAGACGGATAGGGAGCCACTTGAGATCCTTGCGGAACTGAGAGACATGATCGTATTTCCTAAGACCAAAAACAAAACGAATACACAGGTTTTGCAAGCGCTCAAGCTTATTTAAGAGCTCCTCAGTAGCATCCAGATAGCAGGCATCGGCGTAGTCTATGATCGGCTGAATTAAGGTTTGGGCTAAATATATTTTAGTTTTAAATGGCAGGAAACGTTGAAGAGTTTTTAGAGAGTGGAAGGAGAAATGCACCTTACGACTAACTTCATTCACTTGCGCTCGCCAAGTAAGATTGCTGTCAATTAAGACACCGAGATTCTTTGCCGTATCGGTGTAAGCAATGGTCGAGCCGTTAAGGGATAATGGTTTCAAGGTAGTTGTGTCAAGCGCAGTGCGATAACATCGACTGCCTATGATCATGGCCTGGGACTTGGAAGGGTTAATCTGTAAGCCATAAGACTTAGCCCATTCACTGATTCTCTCCAGGTCACGATTCATGTCATTAATCGCTGAGTCCGCGTCTGCAAGCAGGAAGTGTCCATAAAGCTGCAAATCGTCTGCGTAAAGATGGAAGTTGGAGGTGATAACCTTGGTAACAGTGTTTATGAAGATAGAGAAAAGAAGAGGAGAGAGAACGCCACCCTGAGGAACACCAGCAGTGAGATCACACCAATCAGAGAAGATCTCATCAAGGCGGACACACTGAGAGCGACCCCGAAGATATGAGTCAAACCAGGCTAATGCAGAAGAAGAGAAGTTAATAGATTGCAAGATTCCAAGCAGAATGTCGAAATCCACAGAGTTGAACGCACAACTGAAGTCAAGTAGGACTAACACGGTTAAAGACTTATTATCCATAGCCCTGCGGATGTCATCAGTGACCTTCAGAAGTGCAGTTACAGTACTGTGGCCCGCACGAAAACCAGATTGGAAAGGACAGATAAGTGCATTAGACAAAAGAAATCTGGAAATTTGACCATGAACGATGTGCTCGAGAACTTTAGATAGGAAAGGTAGTATGGAGATGGGTCGGAAGTGAGATAAAGAAGAAGGATTGGTTAAAAATATGTATTCGTCCGTGCGAAAATTTTACCCGCGACTAGTAGTGCAGAAAGCAATATTTTCAGCCAGTGCGCCGTTTATTCACGCTGTGATTTTAACCACTAACTAATGATAAAAATCTGGGTACCGATCATAGGTGGATGCACTAGTAACTACACTTGGTAGGAAGTCGCATTGGTTATGGTGTCTATCCTCTGACAGATTCTTGGTCATACATTGATCTCTACCTCATTAAACAACAGAAGATTGGTTATATTAACAATATCAACCGCCAAACTGAGGCCTTATTGTATAAGTGTTACTAAACACCATTAATAACAATTGCGCTAAACCAACAAAGCAATACAAATACAATAGACCGTTTGACGGTACATTATATTAATTATGTGCAAGTGGTCGGGCCAATGAAGCGGTATTTAACTTGTACCTATCAATAAACGATGACTTACTACAAAAGCTGTTTCTCGACAACGACCGTTACTTCAGCCAAACATTATAGATTTATCTGAGACTCATTAATTTACGAAAATCGAACGACTGATCGTGTCACCCCATTTGACTCTCCGTCGTTTAATAAATGAGTCTATCAATCATGTTTACGAAACCAATTAATGAAGCTAATATATTTCGACTCATTAAAGTTTTACAGAGCCAGCTTTTTGTTAGCATTCATATTTGAATATTAATTAATCGTTGTTATAAAACGCTTCTCATTTCCAACTGCGCCGTGTTATTATCGCGTTTGCTCTGTACCCGATTAGCATAGTAAATGGCATAAATATCGTTGTATTCCGAATTACACCAGCCCGACAATTAGCCGCCTTAGTTTACAAACAACTAACTGTTCCACACACAAATTAGAATTAATTATCCCGTCACAAAGAATAGTAGTTGACACGTCACACGGTAGGCATACTCCACTTTTACATACCCGGCACGTTTGCAAAGGTCCAAATGAGATTGCCGAAGGTCCTCGGTTCATTTATTGAAAATGTAAACGAGGGAAGGACATTTATTACACATGACAGGTATTTGACAAGCACCCTTCCAAATAAAATAGATATTTCAAATTGTGTTACTGAAATTGTTTCAGTTTTTGTCTCTGTGGTTTTTCATAACATTGACATATCATTTAGGGGTGCTCGCTATTTTTCTTCGCAAACATTTCCGTCCCGAACATAGAACTTATGTAAAATTCTCACAAATGAGGCGAGGATTTTGTTTGTTTTTCTGGAGCGTCGTGGGAAAGTTTTAAAAGTATAATTATGTAGTCATATAAACTTTTGGTGAAGTGAGCAGTTAGCGAGACCTTTCGTTCTGTTGACGACTGGACAGGCTTTACTCAATCACTGTCTCGTAATTATTATACCAAACATTATCTGTCTGTCAATCTGTCGATCGCTTACCGCCAGTAACTAAACCGAAAGCGCTTTGTGCGTTCACATAATTGGAAAACTCTTTATTGTTCCTCGATTTAAATCGTGTACATTACCATCCCCGCGAAACCTCGAATAATATTACAATTAATTCATCTGTCAATCATTGTTGCTCATGTTATTACAATTTATGTATTCTATTCGTCTTCAATGGAGTTATAACTTTCCTGGAATAGAGCTAAGCAACGCTACTTATGTTCGGAAGGATTTAATCAAGTACTACTACTACCTACTTCGTAAATAATCCGGATTGAAATGCGTTTAATCTAAATTGGAAAAAAGTTGACCTACAAATCAATTTAAGGATATTCGTGAAAAGTATCCGGCCCTCGATCGAAACGGATTGTGAATTGTTAATCCTTAAGACGACGTCTCTCGTAGGACTGGTGCAGTGCTGAAATACAATATGAGGTCCCAAATTAAACTTGTCCATGTACCTTTTCTTTTAACTGATCGCTAAAGCTTTTAAAGTAGCAATCAGTAAATATTACCATTCGAGACTTTCACGTAAAATAAAAATAAAACAATTTCCATTTTTTTTTTTTTTTGGAGTTAACAACAAAAACTGATTTACTTTTTAAATATTAACCAACAGAGAGCTCGAAATTGTTCATTTATCTGGACAATAACTAAAACGTTAAATAAGTATATTCTGTAGGCAGTCTGTACTAAAGTCAATTAGATATCCATTGTGTAGCTAGGTTAGTATCAGCTCCTGCTATATTTGGACGCACGCTCGCCAAGCTTGCGTGACTGCACAGAGCTTACAGATTCAACGACTTTAGACTTATAAATAGCCGCTTCCAACTTTGACAGGTTTTATTTTTACTTTTACTCGTACATATTCTAGATTGCATGGATATTATGCGAATTTTCGTGTAATATAAGTATCGTATCTTACGCCTCCTCGGTATGAAAAAGCTTTTCGAGAGAAAATTGATTTCAATTGTTTTCTTTTATAGCTCCCAGAGGTGAAGCTGTGTGAAGCGCAAAGGAGTAAAATACGTCGGCGGAATTTCATCTCAAGCTTTTTTTATGTCTCGCTTGTTATTATAAGGTAAACGTTATAAATTTTCGGCGAAATTAGCGAGTAAGTAGTCATGAATTTATATCACATGTGCAAGCTTTTCCATGGTTTTTACGGCTATTGTTAACAAAGTAATTTATTCCTCCAAATTACTTTTTATAATGTTAGTGACTACAATTCAACGTTCAACTGGTTCGACTTGAAATATGTTCTACTTTAGTTATGGCAATTTATTTGTGGACAAAATTTAAAAAAATTATAGTGAGTTATGTGACCAATGAAAGATGATTTCAATTAGTTTGCAATAACCATCATGAACAGAAATAAAATAAAAATGCTGAATTAAAAAAAAAAAGTCGAACTAGTTTTCAAGTCAATTCACAAAAAGCGTGGTGCCCCAATTACAGAGGCAAACTAGTATTTTGCAGTTCGATTCTGAAGCACATATTGTAAGGACTCACGTAAATTCTCGCTCACGATGTTATTTGGTACTTTATGTTGGTACCTACTGTACACCTGCAGGCAGGAGTGAACATATACAAAAGCAAAGCCGATTTAAAACAGACATGTGACGGCGTTGTGAATGCTGTGCACGTTAATTACTGACACCAGTACTTAATTGGCTTGTTAAGAAAAGTGAAGAGGATTCAAATCTGTCCTTTGTTGCTATATGGTCGCTTGAAGGATTAGCATCAAATGCAGAATGCTAATTAATTACGCAGTTATATTTACCGACATACGCCTGATTTAAATATCGAATAAATAAAATCTATGCCTAGTATAGAGAGCAGTTACGGAGCATATTGTAGTCTGTGGTTTCGTGTAAAAAGAATTGATGTCAATATAAAAAAAAACTACTTTAAAACTGTATTTAGCTGATTAAAATATTATGTTTTAATACGATTGATTCTTTATTCAAATTAAGGTATTTACAGCTTAAAAATATAGTCTTCGTATAAGTTAATAGGTAGGTATAGGTTACCTATCTAAGCAGAGACCCTTTTAGTTTCCCCTTTTGTAGTCAGGGTCTTCTCAAAGGCATAGTTACATATTAGCAAATGCTACGATTGCCAAGCGAAACGTTTCAGAACATAGAAATCGGGTATTTGTACTGTGGTTAGCGTCTACCTACCTATATTTGCTTAGTATTTTGGTTACACGCTGATTTCAATATTCAATTCAAACTTCAGTTTTAGTATAAGTCAGTTTCATAATGCTTGAGATAATATTAACCGTGACTTTGTATATTGAATGAGCGGTTTCATCCTTCCGTAGCGGAAACACAAAACAGATATATATATCTGTTAATTTTAACGCAGAGTAGCTACGGTCTTGTTGACACAACTTGGAGGAGCCTTTGTCCAGCACTGGACTGCGATAGGCCGTGTTTATTGTTGGCCTGCACGTCAACGTCCCTTATTTAGAGTAATGTGGGTTCCGGACATGATCTTGTACACGTACTTCAAAGAACTAATTAAACTAATGATGGCGCTGATTCTCCATCGTAATGGGGAAACTGAAATAAGACACTTGTTTTCTTTTTCTGGCTAGTGGGTGATATTTTACAGCTGATTTATGCAGCATATTCTGACATTCTGAGGTGTCGTTTAAACTTGTGTAGAAGTTTCTACCTAATTTGTCAGCTCATATTTTCTTCCGTCGTTTACGTGGTTAGGTACTTGTTTTTCCTATCTGTAAGTAAATAAACCAGCAGTTACAGGGTAAGAGCAAGTTATGAGGATATAGCAGAATAATGGCCATTAAATTTTATTTAGATATTATATAATACTTACCTACAAGGTAACCACAAAAGTTATTGGATATAAAAATATATTTAAGATAAATAAAGCAAAATCTTTAAAGGAACAAAAGGTTATACGGTTCTGCAAATATCCTCATATCGTTATGTAAAAAATCTAATAAAAATATCGAAGAATACGAGACGTCAGTTTTATGAAAAAATATAATCTACGATATATTTTCATAGTTACATAAACCTTAGACGATACTAACATAAAACTAAATAATCATATGGTTTATCTTTTGTAGTACATAGTTTTATGAAGGTAGGTATATAACGACCTATGTCTCGTTCATATAAAATAATGACGTATCATTAAACAGATAGAATTCTCCTTACGTTAACCATTATAATACACATAGGATACGACAAAGGAAAATCTCTCGATAAAAGCGATCTTCATATAGCCAGATCAGAAACACTAATATTATTTAATGAAGGCACAATCGATGAGTCTGATATCATGTCACATGTAAAAATCATCGATATTTTAAAATCATTTCATCATGCAATAATAACGACAAAATCATCAATGCTTTCAAATCATTACTCGAATGAATGAACGCGAACTTTGGTGATTCGGACGGGCCGTCTCGTGCGCTGCGGTGCGAATTGCGACGTTGCGAGACTGCGCGATGTATCGAAGAAGAAAATCATACTGTGCAGACATGTGAATCATATTCGCGAGCTGGCTCACCAAAACCAGATGTATCCTACTGCACAGCATGATTTTCTTCTTGTTTACGTCTTTTTAGTTCGCTCATTAAGCAGTCGGGATTTTTAATTTTTTCAGTAACTTTTTTATTTGTCGTTGTCATTGATAGAGAAATATCATCACACAGCCCATCTCTCGGGCACATAGATATTATTTACCTACTTCTAATTAACCTTACATACCTAACCTTACGTACATATTTGACAAGTGACTTGATCTAATGCAACTTACAAACTTTTTTCGAGAAAAACCTCCCATGAAGAGTACAGTAAGTGCAAGCATTATTTCTTCCTAGCCTAGAAGATAAACGTACTGTTATACCTTGCTATTGTAAGTAGTATGGCTGACCGCCACCCAGACTTGCTTCGTCAGCATTTCTCGTAACTTAGAAACGTCATCCTTCATTAGGTGGCAGTTCAGTTCGGTCTGAGATTCGGTACGGGTCGGAAGTCCCAAAATCATTGCTATTTCCTTAATAAACTTATTCCTGTACCAAGTTCGTTAAATTAATTAAACTCTGTTTCCAGCTTAAATTTAGTTTCTTTTTAAAAAGACGTTTCCGAACTCCCGTATAACAGTACGAAGAAACTAAATATTCTAACTTCAACAAGCCGTACATAAGGGAAGCAGTGCAGTTTGTGTATATCTTTAGATACGTAGAAATGATCGACCCGATCGTTCCTGTTTGTATATCGGAGTTACAGTGTTATCATTTCTAAAATACGACGCCTGAATCTGCAGTTGCATCTGTAAATTCAAACAAGTTAGGATCTCTCCTCGGAAAGGTTTTTATGGCGTATTTTTGACTTTACGCAAAAAAAGAAGAATTTTGGTATTGTATAGAACAAAGGGTACTTTTTAACAGTTAAAAAGTTCACAGGCAGTAAGATACATTACTGGGCTTATATTTATGATCATGATCACTATCTTCTTATTATTTTCGAGTCGATTGTTAACCTTTATATAGTTTGGACACAGTAGCTTACCTACAAGTGGGCCTTGCACACCATGATATGATATGCAAGTTTCATTGTAATAACTAATAATTGAAAACCTGAAAAGATTCACGTTGTTCATTATTAAAAACAACACTCAAAACCAAAACTTCCTATGCCAATTATATTCTTCACATTTCATTCCCAACTTTCTTTTGTCCTGAAAGTCAAGCAGAATTAATATGTCGCGATGCAGATCCTCACTTGAGTTCTTAGTTCTTATGTACTACTCGCTGTGAATACTACAGAAACTTGTTGCCGGACTGTTTTACATACGTACATATCTCAGTAGCTAGCCCGAACCGAAGCTGTAGTCTGAGTTGCAACTGTTTCTATGTACCTATAACTAGGTACCAATAACTGTCACAAAGAGTCGGTTATCGGGAACTGCGTTTTGTATTGTTTCAGATGAGAACAAGAAACGCAAGGAAACTGTGTTTGGTGTTAGTTTTTGGTATGGCGTTACCTAAAATAGATTGGCGTTATTTTGAATGTGATTCTACTGTAACGTTTATTTTGTTATGATCTATGTCTTTTTCGATATAACTATAAAACATGCTATTCTTTGTCTTTATTTCATTTATTGCTATCTCACAATTATTTTCTGTATCATGTCTGTATCGCAAATTTAACATGCTCTTAAATATCCAGATTCAGAACTATTTTCAGTTAGCCGTTCAACGATGTAAGATCCTACCGTTAAGGTTCCCCTAGTCGACGGCACGAACTATTTTGTGTGCGAGGTTAAAATGCATGCTATCTCATCCGACTACACGTGCGAAAGAGATAGATTATGTAATGAGCAGTAAGAATCTAGTTCGCGTACGAATTAGCATATTTGCAAATTTGTATCGAAGTGGATGATGATTTAGGACGATAACGAGCGCGCCAAATTTTATAAACAGGCGCTAGGAGTCTAGATATTATGAAAAAACGACTAAATGTATATTTTCAAAATAAAATTATTTGCTTTGTTGAATTACTAATGTCTCCATGTATGGAGGACGTTTTGCAATTTTCCTTCTTCTTATGGTGTTTATTTGCGCCCAAAGATGCGTTAAAATTAGTGCTGAAATATACGAGTAACTTTGAAATATATATTTGTTTTTACTTGTTTTTCCATACAGGGCTAGGTAATGATGAGACAAATTGATATCATTTTGAACGTAGATAGTCAAACAGAGGAGTAATCGACAGACTACGTTTGTATGGAAGAATGATCGACTAGTGTAACCTTAAGTGCATTATGCTAATGATGATTAATTCTAATGAAAATAATGTCTTCTTCATAACGGATTACTTAAACAAAGGTCACAGAATAGTGTTACAAAACTAAGTTAACATGATCCCGGTTATAGCACGTTGAATATGCTATCCTCAATGACATACTTGGTTACAACTCTAAGGAGTGACATAACGACGCTTCGAACAGCACCAACTATTTCTCGAAGTTCCTAACTATGGAAGCATCAGTTCTCCCGCGCATTAATTACTCGTGAGTGTGACAGCGGTACAATTATGCCACAGATTATACTACAAATTATGCTCATCTACTAATCTCATCTACAAAATTGTAAAACTTGGACAACTGCATCGAGGCAAAGGATACTTAGGAACGGAAAAAGGAACCTTAAAGTTCTTAAGCAGTTTTTGGGATTAAATTAAAGTGTTTCTCATAACACGAAAGAAACTATTCTAAATACCATTTAATTCAAATCAAAAATATTTTATTTCAACTAAACCGCTTTAAGGTACTTTTGAATCGTCAACAAATAAAAAACATAAATGAAGCTATACGAGTACTTCATAAAAGATAGTTTGATCTCTGCGACAGCTGTCAGTGTCAATACAGTAACAATAGCGCTTGACAGGCTAACAATAACGTATACGTCAGTTTGACATATGTCGCAGAGATCAAGCTATCTTCTATGAAGTATAGTAGCACATTCGCAAGGGTAATTAAAAAAAAAAAAAAAAAAACAAATAACATATAATTATTAATAGAAACAATACGGTCAGTAAAATATAAGAAACATTTATTTGCAATGAGTTAGACACAACATCGGGTAAATTATAATTTTGCTAAATCAATAAGTAGGGTACACTGATTTCACAAAATTCAAAATGTAGGATTATTTTAAAATAAATAACTCTTACGTTTTTTAAAATTAGTATTATTTCAATTGTAATTATACAAATTTTAAAATAAGTACAACCATTTAGTACAGGAATATTTTAACAAAGAATCTAAATGTCTAGAAATAATGTTTTACCAACATTATTTCTGACTGATACCAATTTACTCATACGAAGGTCAGGGGTGAGCGTCACGGAGAGGTGTTGTCCCCTTGCAATGACATTTCGTTTGATACGCGTCTTCCTCTTTATGCGCTCGTTCGGCTTTTGTGAAGGCGGGAAAGCAAGTGCGACAACATTATAAGTACTTGGTTCTTTCATCATTTTTGTTGGTAAAATACATAATTATAATGTGAGAACGATGTTAATAAGACATGCATGGAAAAGCGTCTAGAGTAAAACAAACAACCCTAAAATATAATAATTAATTGAAAACAGGTCAAGGCAGCCACGTTATAACCAATCCCAACTGATGGTGCCCGTTCACAAATATGACCCATGGACTGGCACCACTCAGCTCAACCATCATGAAGGGAACTCAATGATCGATCCAACACATGTTCCACCATCAGGGAGACATTTGAGAGAGCATGACACACTCTTAACTGCCAGGGCACATTCAAGTCAAAGAACGACGTTATGAGTTAATATATTATAAATTCGGGGCTATGTTGAATGGCAACAAGAAGCCCACTCACATGACATTATTTCCACTCAAGTGATTTCCTACGAGGTACAGTGGTGTGATTATAAATAGATCACTATGACAACTAATATTACGAAGCGAAAACTGACGTAGATCGTGTACTCTACTGCTTTCACAGCTATCTCTACTCTCTAGGCGGAAACGTTGATACGGTTCTGCCACTCACGAAAGTGAAAAGATGTGTTTAGCACTTTCAACAGTCAACCCTATCTGACAGTAAATAAAAAAATTCTCTGTTCATACTGCCTTTGTTTCAGAGAAATAGTGAAATAGGGCTGCAACTGAATCGTCATATTTTCCTTATAGTTTTCACGCTAATGTCAGTCGTCGGAAAAATATCGTGCGTCTAGCAATTTCAGCTTAGTTTAGCATAACAATGCTCTTGCTTTGTGTTACTGCTATTATTTTAAGGATCTATTTGTACTGTATTCTGCATTTTAATAACCCTTGTAGATACAAGTTTGTTAGTCTAGTTTGTCGAAATATTATGTTTAGATTACGTGGGTCTAAGCTTGCATCTGCTCGCCGATACATTGTAGCTGCGATAACACCGGTATACTACAAAGGAGTTCTCTTTTGCTGATAATTTCATGGGGTGAGCCCTCTGCGCAATTGAACAGGGTGTTATATCTTTGTTCCACATGGTATGCGAATTAAATCCGCTAGGCTTTGTTCGCGATAAGAACGTATATCTCCTAGGTATAACAACAGCTATGATATAATTTGTTTAATCTTATTTTCGCTGTAAAAGAGGGAGGCGCGAGTGCCGCGTCACCTAAACAGAGGTGTCGTTTGTTGAATATAATATCACGAAACAGCCAGACGAAGTTTGCTGCTATATTCGACCTCTTACATAAGTTTTCGTTATTTGACCACCTTTGCCAACTTTCAAACATTAAAAATAATTTCATGCACATGAAAATGCCGTGAAAAAAGTATCAGAATGAGTTGAGCTAAAAGTTACACAGCAGCGTTTGGGAAGTAGCGCGCTATCTTCTCGTCCAACTTGCCACAGTGTCTCAAGACGAAAGTCTATGACCAGTCACTTTTAAACTTTTGACAGTCGTTACGGGTAGTCAGAAGCTTGAGAGCTGACACCAGTCTTGCCATAGGTTACCGTGTTACCCAGTTACTGGGTTGTGGAGGTTAGAAACACTGGTACTTACCTGAATCCGGTAAGACTGGAAGCCGAACCCAATATAGTTGAGAAAAGGCTAAGCTGATTGATTGACCCTAGAGCATTATAATCTAACTAATGTAACGTTCTTACGAATGTTACAATACAGACAAATACTCAGTTTCCTAACGCATTTCCATGCAATGTAACGTTCTTACGAATGTTACAATACAGACAAATACTCAGTTTCCTAAAGCATTTCCATGCAATGTAACGTTCTTACGAATGTTACAATACAGACAAATACTCAGTTTCCTAACGCATTTCCATGCAATGTAACGTTCTTACGAATGTTACAATACAGACAAATACTCAGTTTCCTAACGCATTTCCATGCAATGTAACGTTCTTACGAATGTTACAATACAGACAAATACTCAGTTTCCTAACGCATTTCCATGTAATGTAACGTTCTTACGAATGTTACAATACAGACAAATACTCAGTTTCCTAACGCATTTCCATGCAATGTAACGTTCTTACGAATGTTACAATACAGACAAATACTCAGTTTCCTAAAGCATTTCCATGTAATGTAACGTTCTTACGAATGTTACAATACAGACAAATACTCAGTTTCCTAACGCATTTCCATGTAATGTAACGTTCTTACGAATGTTACAATACAGACAAATACTCAGTTTCCTAACGCATTTCCATGCAATGTAACGTTCTTACGAATGTTACAATACAGACAAATGCTCAGTTTCCTAAAGCATTTCCATGTAATGTAACGTTCTTGCGAATGTTTGACGTAATGCTCATAGCGAGTGAGCATTTATCCGTAAAATTTCTTTGTTACCTTGCGCTCATTATTGACCTCCCTCCACCGCACCCGCGCATGTGCCTTTGCTCGATAAAATGTTACACGAAAACGCTGGTTGGTTTTTAAAATCAGGTTGTAACAGAACATCGAGCGTCATGTTCGAAGTGTAGTTCGAGTTAATTACTGAATGCTCGATGTTCTGTTACAAATATATGCTCTAGTGTAAACTCATCTTTAGGTACAGTTATATTACGCTCGTTATATTCACTAGTAGGTACTTATTTATTAGACGCGGTAATTAGGGCTCTTTGACTTGTTGATGTAACGCTAATGGTATACATTAGCGAATCTAACCGCTAATATTTTACTCATCAATTTGCTATCAATATAGGATTTCCTTTCTTACGACCCTAAAAACACAACTTTCACTTTTTCAGACACCTGAATAAACTGAGTCTCCTAAAAAATATAAAATGTCGAGTTATTATGTTACTTTGGTATATAGAATGAAGACCTAGTCCTACTAATCTTACTTTGCGTAATTTTGGATGGATGTGTGTGTGGATACTGTGGATGTATGTTTGTTACTCAATCACGCTAGAAGGGCTGAACGGATCTGAATGAAATTTGGCACAGGTATAGTCTGGAATAGCACCTAGGATAGTAATCACATCACACTAATAATACAAAGGCGAAAGTTTGTGGGTGTGTGTGTTTGTAACTCTTTTACGAGAAAAATTATTAAACGGATCTGGATAAAATTTGGCACTAGATCATAGTCTGGAATAGCATATACGATACATTGTATCCCGAGAATAAGTTCCCTTGGGATAATTTTCGACATTTACGCGCCTGAAGCCGGTGGCAGAAATTAGTCTTGTATATTTTAAAGCACAGCAAAGGTTCTAGCGAGTTTATCACACGCTAATAATGCAAATGGAATATATTTGTCCGTGCCATCTCATAATAAGGCAAAACAGGAAATCTTTCTGAACACCCCACAAACGACCACAATAATATTAAGGTAGGCACTCGCCGGGCCTTCATGTCACCACTAAGAGGGAATTACGTAAAATTCCTTTGAGTCATTTATGTACCAAGATACATAAACGCGATTAGCATCCTTTGCTTACTTTAAACCGCTTTCCTCTGTGAAAATATTTTTTAAATTTGTATTTTCACCACATGCCCAGCCACTACTGCAAAACGAGCAGTAAACAAGGAATACATCTGCACTTCGTGGGCCGGTGTGTATCTATGTCTATTTACAAATGGCTTACAAATATTCTGCTAGCAGTCTGAAGAGTCGTCGGCCTCGTTGCTTAAGGCGCTATATCCGCAATGTTAACGCAGTACTGGTGCGCCCGCTCGATGCCAGTAAATATTAAACCTCCTTTTGAACAGTTTTGTTTGCAAAATATTATTGATTTACATATGCTATGCTATGAAAAAATTCCAGCCATAAATTTTTCTGTGTATTAATATTTTTAAACATTCAAGTCGTTTTGGGGGAGTTTCCAAAAGTTGCGAAAAAATAACGTGTTGTTAATGTTTTTTTTAAAGCAACACTATTAGATACACGAAAAAATCTTGTGTTCAAAATTATGTACATGAATCAATAATAAATACATATTTTTTTCAAACCTTTTAACCTAGCCGTTACTAAGGAGTATGCTTTAGAAAGTTACCGTTTTACGGCACTAAAGGGTATGTAGGCCCTTAAACGTAAAGATCTCAAGGGAGCATTCGCGTTGGCACACTGAAGCTTTTGTTCTTTGTAGGATCGCGAGGAATCTGTCGATCCTGGAAAATATTGAGCGAACCCATTATGGAACATTCCATCTTCAGAATTAAAAAGCGGATATGTTTTCGTAGGTGCAGTGGTGGTGCAGTGGTAACGGATGCGACTGTGTCATCGTTCTTGGGTTCGAACCCAAGCAGGCACTTTTCGTTGTGTAATTCATCACCACTGCTTTCAAAATGGTTAAAGAAAACAACGTGAAGATGGAAAATATAGAAATGAAAAATAATATCAAAAATTTGAAAACATTTAAGGTTCACCAACCCACATTGGGTCCTTGTGGTGAATTAAGACCCCATTTCCCCATTTCTCACAGAAAGGAAGCCTGTGTCCCAACAGTGGGCATATCAGTGGCTGATTATGCTAATGCTTATAATATGTTTTGTTGCAGGGTCTCGTACGCGCCGACGGAGGGTCGCTTCGACCTGTTGGTGGCGAACGTGTCGTACGAGCGCGACAACGGGCGGTTCGAGTGCCGCGTGAAGGCGGGCGGGTCCGGGCGCACGCTGCACGCGCAGGGCCACGCGCTCACCGTGCTCACCAGCCCGCGTGCCCCCGTGCTCACGCCCGGCTCCCACGCACAATCCCAAGAAGGCCGAGAACTCAACCTCTCCTGCTCCAGCTCCGGAGGCTCTCCCGAACCTACCATCAAGTAAGACCTTGATTTTGTTTCGTAATTCTGCACACGTCTAGTGCATAACTTATGTGATTATTATTCAGGTAACACCTAAGTACATTCCGCCTGCCGCGATAAATACAATTTCAGTGAAGTTGAGAATGAGGAGATTTTCAATGCAAAATAGGACATCTGCTAAAAATATAAAAAAAGCTGAAAAATTTATCTGTTCAAGCTTAAAAACGCAAACATAAACGTTTGAATCGAGTATGGATTATGTTTATTTATTTATTTATTAACAAGGCACACCAACGACTCAATTACACATGAATATTACAAAGAAACATCTAGAAACGATCCTGTGTACACAAGTCACTTACAGGCATGCACATCATTTACAGCGTAAGTCGCATGTATTTTAAAATGAAAAGCTAAGAAAAAATAAAATGTTAAGCTAAGAATATTACATTTACAACACGATTAAATTTATGTATAATAGGAAATCGATTTCTCGTAGCATAAGTACTATTATTTACTTAATGTTTAAAAGATGATAGAAAATCGTTCAAAACATATTGTTCTTCTATTGGAATTGAACAATCTCTCCAACAAAATTAGAGGCAAAATGAAAAAGTAATCGACTGTATCAGTTCAAGAGCACTACAGCCCTTTAATTTTCTAATCAATTGACTCCTTTTATAACGCGCGCAAAAATCCAATATGAAGATCCTTAAAAAGGATTGCTTATTGAAAATAATAATCTTAGGAACGGAGCGATTCCCCCTTAGGAAATAGGTAAACGGTTGGCAAAGTACCCCCTTGTTCTCGGTTCCTTTTTACATTAAAATCTTAGACCCAAGTTTATTTATTAATTATTTATTTATTTCAACCTTATCACATAAATCTTTACAGGATTACACCCAATACGATTTATGCGCTAACTACAGTAAACCTAATATTTTACATAACAATAGTATCTAAACCAATTTTAACCTAGTTATAGTCTTTGCCGACACTTTGCTCCCTTTTAGAGAAAAATTATGCAAACTGGGATACTTACTGGCTGTTGCCCGTTATATGATTGCCTATATAATATTTAAATTTTGCCCTTTTACCTTTAATAGCCTTTGGAATTCGTAAATTGTGCCAAACTTTATCTTAAAGAAAGTAGGATATTAAAATATTTTTCTTTAATTCCATAACTTTCACAATTTTCGGGTAAGGTTGTGTTAGTCGGTATATATAAGCCTTTGAAAGTGACGAAATAAGAGGAATATCTACTTACTTGGACATAAGGACACGTAATGTTTTAAAGCTAAATCTGATGATCACCATGGTGTAAAGTGCTTGCAGCTTTGTTTAAGTTTTCATCATCATCATATCAGCCGAAAGATGTCCACTGCTGGACATAGCTCCTCCAAGCGTCGCCACATTGACTGGTCCCGTGCATTCGTGGGAGGACTTCCAACGCAACGTCTTCGGTTCGCGGTCGCCATTCAAGAAATTTTCAGCCCCATCGGCCGGCCCTTCAGCGAGCAATGTGCCCTGCCCACTGCCACTTAAGTTTGGCATTTCTTCAGGCTATGTGGTAACCCTGGTTGTCTTGCGGATCTATACATTTCTGATTCGATCACGCAAGGAAACGCCGAGCACAGCCCTCTACATTGCCCTTTGGCTGACTGTAAGCTATCTGATGAAGCCCATTATAAGCGACCACGTCTCAGAGCCATAGGTTATCACTGGCAACACACACTGGTCATAGACTTTCGTCTTGAGTCACTGTGGCAAGTTGGACGAGAAGATAGCGCTCAACTTCCCGAACACTGCTGTGTAACTTTTAGCTCAACTCATTATGATCTTTTTTCACGGCATTTTCATGTGCATGAAATTATTTTTAATGTTAGAAAGTTGGCAAAGGTGGTGAAATAACGAAAACTTATGTAAGAGGTCGAATATAGCAGCAAACTTCGTCTGGCTGTTTCGTGATATTATATTCAACAAACGACACCTCTGTTTAGGCGACGCGGCACTCGCGCCTCCCTCTTTTGCAGCAAAAATGAGATTGAACAAATTATTTCATAGCTGTTTTTATACCTAAGAGATATACGTTCTTATCGCGAACAAAGCCTAGCGGTTTTAATTCGCATACCATGTGGAACAAAGATATAACACCCTGTTCAATTGCGCAGAGGGCTCACCCCATAAAATTATCAGCAAAAGGGAACCTCTTTGTAGTATACCGGTGTTATCGCAGCTACAATGTATCGGCGAGCAGATGCAAGCTTAGACCCACGTAATCTAAACATAACTAGACGAACAAACTTGTATCTACAAGGGTTATTAAAATGCAGAATACTGTATAAATAGATGCTTAAAATAATAGCAGTAATACAAAGCAAAAGCATTTTATGTTATGCTGTGCTGAAATTGCTAGACGCACGATATTTTTCCGTCGACTGACATTAGCGTGAAAACTATGAGGAAAATATGACAATTCAGTTGCAGCCCAATTTCACTATTTTTCTGAAACAAAGGCAGTATGAACAGAGGATTTTGTTATTTACTGTCAGATAGGGTTGACAGTTGAAAGTGTTTAACACATCTTTTCACTTTAGTGAGCGGCAGAGTCGTATCAACGTTTCCGCCTAGAGAGTAGAGGTAGCTGTGAAAGCAGTAGAGTACACGATCAACTTCGGTTTTCACTTCGTTGTATTAGTTGTCATAGTGATTTATTTATAATCACACCACTGTACCTCGTAGGAAATCACTTGAGTGGAAATAATGTCATGTGGGTGGGCTTCTTGTTGCCATTCAACATAGCCCCGAATTTATAATATATTAACTCATAACGTCGTTCTTAAGAGTGTGTCATGTTTTCTCAAATGTCTCCCTGGTGGTGGAACATGTGTTGGATTGATCATTGAGTTCCCTTCATGATGGTTGAGCTGAGTGGTGCCAGTCCATGGGTCATATTTGTGAACGGGCACCATCAGTTGGGATTGGTTATAACGTGGCTGCCTTGACCTGTTTTCAATTAATTATTATATTTTAGGGTTGTTTGTTTTACTCTAGACGCTTTTCCATGCATGTCTTTTTAACATCGTTCTCACATTATAATTATGTATTTTACCAACAAAAATGATGAAAGAACCAAGTACTTATAATGTTGCTTTCCCGCCTTCACAAAAGCCGAACGAGCGCATAAAGAGGAAGACGCGTATCAAACGAAACGTCATTGCAAGGGGACAACACCTCTCCGTGACCCTCACCCCTGACCTTCGTGTGAGTAAATTGGTATCAGTCAGAAATAATGTTGGTAAAACATTATTTCTAGACATTTAGATTCTTTGTTAAAATATTCCTGTACTAAATGGTTGTACTTATTTTAAAATTTGTATTATTACTATTGAAATAATACTTATTTTAAAAAAAAACTTAACAGTTATTTATTTTAAAATAATCCTACATTTTAAATTTTGTGAAATCAGTGTACCGTACTTATTGACTTAGCAAAACTATAATTTACGCGATGTTGTGTCTGACTCATTGCAAATAAATGTTTCTTATATTTTACTGACCGTATTGTTTCTATTAATAATTATATTTTATTTGATTGAAAAGAGTGTCCGTGGAGTTTCTTGCACGTACTTCTCCATAGAGAGCTAATGACGCTTGCGAATGTGCTACTATACTTCATAGAAGATAGCTTGATCTCTGCGACATATGTCAAACTGACGTATACGTTATTGTTAGCCTGTCAAGCGCTATTGTTACTGTATTGACACTGACAGCTGTCGCAGAGATCAAACTATCTTTTATGAAGTACTCGTATAGCTTCATTTATGTTTTTTTTTTGTTGACGATTCAAAAGTACCTTAAAGCGGTTGAGTTGAAATAAAATATTTTTGATTTGAATTAAATGGTATTTAGAATAGTTTCTTTCGTGTTATGAGAAACGCCTTAATTTAATCCCAGAAACTTTAAGGTTCATTCCTTGGATTCGATGCAGTTGTCAAACTTTTACAATTTTCATGAGCAAAATTTGTAGTATAATCTGTGGCATAATTGTACCGCTGTCACACTCACGAGTAATTAATGCGCGGGAGAACTGATGCTTTTGTTAGTATTGGAAGTACGTGTGACGTCATTAAATCATGAATTTCCACTTTATAAGCACAATGGTTTGCTACAAAATTCAAATTGTCATATTTTTTAAGCATCTACCGACAAATGTTGAAGTACCTACCTAAATTATTATTGTGTTGTCAAATATCTACAATTGTTACAGTACCCACCTGAGTAAATATTGTTGTGTGAACAGGAAATAACTCTAAACTTACTTATAAGCCAAAGTGATGATATTCCTATAAAATATTACGTAATTTGTAATGATCATTGTGATGTATCCTGGATTTTATATTACCATTTTAGTATTATAAGTCCTTTGAGATAATTAGTGAAATACTGTCAATTAGTATCAATATTCTTTCGAATATTGATTAAGAATTACTAAATAGGCGATATTCAATTCCTTAATTGTGTTGATACGTTTTAAAAAGGTTTCATTACTCAAGAATTGATTATTGACCTAATTGTGAGATTATTCATAGAAATGTAGAAAATGGTGGGGACGTTTGACAGGTCGACTCGTTGCTATAAATAGTGGGTAATTCTCGAGTCGACACACTTTGTTGTGAACTACGAGCCAGTACAGACCAGTTGTTATGTTGTGATAGTGATATTGATATTGATATTGTTTTCCTGAATTGTTATATTTTGTGAAATATGGACTACACAAGCTTCACGTAAGTTATTTTATATTATAACTTGATTATTGCTAATGGTTGTGTAGAAAGCCTATTTCATATTGTGGCCCTTATTCATAATAATGTTAAGTTGATTTAAGGACTAGTCATGTTCCTTGCCTTATCCTTGTGGTTTTGATTATATAACATTGTGAAATGTTACAAGATTCATTATATAATGGCCATAATAGAATTAGATCTTTATTGAGATAAACGATATTTATATGGTTGTAAAATATATCTATAAATACTTTTACAACCATTGTTGCTTCCGTGGAGTTTCTTGCCCTTCTTCTCCACGAGAACTAGGTCTAGCGAACGGGCGGTAAGCTCTCTGAGCCTCAATATGAATTAATTGACAAGCCTAATTGAAATAAATACATAGTCTTGTCTTTTTGTGCTTTTATTCATAAAACCTTTTCCTGATCCACCAAATACATAGGAACTCTGATACACAGTAAATAACCATCTTGACGTATACTTTTATATGGAGTTCCTCCATGATTCTAACATCTGTTAGTATTGGAAGTACGTGTGACGTCATTAAATCATGAATGTCCACTTTATAAGCACAATGGTTTGCTACAAAATTCAAATTGTCATATTTTTTAAGCATCTACCGACAAATGTTGAAGTACCTACCTAAATTATTATTGTGTTGTCAAATATCTACAATTGTTACAGTACCCACCTGAGTAAATATTGTTGTGTGAACAGGAAATAACTCTAAACTTACTTATAAGCCAAAGTGATGATATTCCTATAAAATATTACGTAATTTGTAATGATCATTGTGATGTATCCTGGATTTTATATTACCATTTTAGTATTATAAGTCCTTTGAGATAATTAGTGAAATACTGTCAATTAGTATCAATATTCTTTCGAATATTGATTAAGAATTACTAAATAGGCGATATTCAATTCCTTAATTGTGTTGATACGTTTTAAAAAGGTTTCATTACTCAAGAATTGATTATTGACCTAATTGTGAGATTATTCATAGAAATGTAGAAAATGGTGGGGACGTTTGACAGGTCGACTCGTTGCTATAAATAGTGGGTAATTCTCGAGTCGACACACTTTGTTGTGAACTACGAGCCAGTACAGACCAGTTGTTATGTTGTGATAGTGATATTGATATTGATATTGTTTTCCTGAATTGTTATATTTTGTGAAATATGGACTACACAAGCTTCACGTAAGTTATTTTATATTATAACTTGATTATTGCTAATGGTTGTGTAGAAAGCCTATTTCATATTGTGGCCCTTATTCATAATAATGTTAAGTTGATTTAAGGACTAGTCATGTTCCTTGCCTTATCCTTGTGGTTTTGATTATATAACATTGTGAAATGTTACAAGATTCATTATATAATGGCCATAATAGAATTAGATCTTTATTGAGATAAACGATATTTATATGGTTGTAAAATATATCTATAAATACTTTTACAACCATTGTTGCTTCCGTGGAGTTTCTTGCCCTTCTTCTCCACGAGAACTAGGTCTAGCGAACGGGCGGTAAGCTCTCTGAGCCTCAATATGAATTAATTGACAAGCCTAATTGAAATAAATACATAGTCTTGTCTTTTTGTGCTTTTATTCATAAAACCTTTTCCTGATCCACCAAATACATAGGAACTCTGATACACAGTAAATAACCATCTTGACGTATACTTTTATATGGAGTTCCTCCATGATTCTAACATCAGAAGTGGGATTCAGCCCGAGGTTACACAAGATTTCTAATGAATTTCATTTTGTCATTTTCATAAACAACGTGACGACAACTCACTGACTCCACTCGCATCAAGACGATGTCCTGGAGATGCCACTCCAACCGACGGCACTGCGAGCTGCATAGCTTGCAGATCTAGAAGCTTTACGACATGTATCTGCAAACTATGGTCTGAGCATCGGGTCTGACTATGGACATCTAGCTGACAGCTGCAGCACGAAACGGCTAAAGTGGTAAGGCCTTCAGAGGCTTTGTTTTTATTTACTGTTTAATATCTTTGGTAATATAAAGATATAATATTATGTTTAAAAACGCTTAAAACGATAATTCCTAAGCTATTAAGTTTAGTTATCAGTAACTTGTATAGAATTTTTATGGAAAATTTTATCAGAGGGTATTGTTGCAAAAATGTACCCAACTTGGTGATAAAACCGTTAGTGGCCACATACATACTTTAGAGGTAAAAAATGGAGACCGAATAGTAGTTTTTACCAATATTCTCACATTTACATAAAACTCTACTGTTTTTCTCTTGGCTATTTTTTTAGTAAAACTAAAAAGGAATCGTATTTATGGCAAAAGCTCTTGAACAGTTATTTTCTTGAAAAGTCTGTATTAATTAATAAAATAAATATTCTAATCTTCAGAAATATTAAAATAAACAATACGATTTATTTTCATGCCTTGCATTTCTCAATCTGAAAATAAATTTAAGTAACTAGTTTCAGGGCTATTAGAGGTTGAGATTTTTATATTTAAACAAATCGTGATCTAATGGTATACAAAGGCAGAATCACAATAATTTATTACAAAGTTATCAAAAGTCGTAAAATAATAAGCACAGCTGGCTAATTATTCGTCACCAACCTTACTGTGGGTACCAACATCATTTATTGTGTTAAGAATGTCTACGGATGTGTTTGTCTGTGACCACACAGCTTACATAGTTCAGTTCTATCAGGACAGCTACATAATAAGTAACTTCTTATAATTGAGTCATGAATTTATAGAAAATAAATGAAAAGTATTTTTTTTCAATAATTAAAACCATGTGGGTATAACTTACCGAGTAGTTTGTTTGAAAAGTGAGATGGCAGGAGAAAGACAGAAAGGGGTATAATAATGCCAGGCTGTTTCATCAGCATGGTACATTAGAAAAATTATTTTATCGTTAGTGGTACCTGTTGAGATTATTTTGGTTTTATTTCTAGTAAATATTAGCATTTTATTAAAATGTAATTATAAAAAAGTCTTTAAAAGTTCGGTCATTACAATGAAGCTTGACATTCTAGTGCTAAATGTCAAAATTAATAGTTGGTTCTTTTTTATGACCATGAAATAATTTAAATATATACCCTCTGTTGATCTGATTTTAGTCTGAAGGAAATATCTACGTTCAGTAAAATTTGCAAAAATATTGTCAGATTGGCCGAGCGATGTATTGTTGGTTGGTGTAATAATATTTTGAATTATGATGTATAGTTTACTTTTGTATAAATAGTGTAACCCAAAAAAAAAACCATTGAATGTGGCTGTGCCTGTGGCCATGTGCCTGTGGCTGTGCCTAAAAAATAAAAGAAATGGCTGTGCCTGTGGCTGTGCCTAAAAAAAATGAAATGGCTGTGCCTGTGGCCGTGTGCCTGTGGCTGTGCCTAGAAAAAGAAATGGCTGTGCCCGTGGCCATGTGCCTGTGGCTGTGCCTAAAAAAGAAAGAGAAATGAATGTGCCTACAACAAAAAAGAGAAATGGCTGCGCAGAAAAAAAATAATTGCTATGCCAAAAAAAAAAAGAAATGGCTGTGCCTAAAACAAAAAAAGAAATGGCTGTGCCTACAAAAAAAAGGGCTGCGAAAAAAAAGGGAGATGTCAGTGCTTAAAGCTTCCCTCAACCCTTTGTATTTGAATGTAGATTTGTTTTCTTATATATATTCAAATGTACATATGTTAATATGTTTGTTTTTTTAAAGAAATTGATTTAATTTATTAAGATTACTTATCGAAAGTGTACTTCGAGAACGAAGCACATGTCAGTATGGCCGTGTTAGTATTGGAAGTACGTGTGACGTCATTAAATCATGAATTTCCACTTTATAAGCACAATGGTTTGCTACAAAATTCAAATTGTCATATTTTTTAAGCATCTACCGACAAATGTTGAAGTACCTACCTAAATTATTATTGTGTTGTCAAATATCTACAATTGTTACAGTACCCACCTGAGTAAATATTGTTGTGTGAACAGGAAATAACTCTAAACTTACTTATAAGCCAAAGTGATGATATTCCTATAAAATATTACGTAATTTGTAATGATCATTGTGATGTATCCTGGATTTTATATTACCATTTTAGTATTATAAGTCCTTTGAGATAATTAGTGAAATACTGTCAATTAGTATCAATATTCTTTCGAATATTGATTAAGAATTACTAAATAGGCGATATTCAATTCCTTAATTGTGTTGATACGTTTTAAAAAGGTTTCATTACTCAAGAATTGATTATTGACCTAATTGTGAGATTATTCATAGAAATGTAGAAAATGGTGGGGACGTTTGACAGGTCGACTCGTTGCTATAAATAGTGGGTAATTCTCGAGTCGACACACTTTGTTGTGAACTACGAGCCAGTACAGACCAGTTGTTATGTTGTGATAGTGATATTGATATTGATATTGTTTTCCTGAATTGTTATATTTTGTGAAATATGGACTACACAAGCTTCACGTAAGTTATTTTATATTATAACTTGATTATTGCTAATGGTTGTGTAGAAAGCCTATTTCATATTGTGGCCCTTATTCATAATAATGTTAAGTTGATTTAAGGACTAGTCATGTTCCTTGCCTTATCCTTGTGGTTTTGATTATATAACATTGTGAAATGTTACAAGATTCATTATATAATGGCCATAATAGAATTAGATCTTTATTGAGATAAACGATATTTATATGGTTGTAAAATATATCTATAAATACTTTTACAACCATTGTTGCTTCCGTGGAGTTTCTTGCCCTTCTTCTCCACGAGAACTAGGTCTAGCGAACGGGCGGTAAGCTCTCTGAGCCTCAATATGAATTAATTGACAAGCCTAATTGAAATAAATACATAGTCTTGTCTTTTTGTGCTTTTATTCATAAAACCTTTTCCTGATGCACCAAATACATAGGAACTCTGATACACAGTAAATAACCATCTTGACGTATACTTTTATATGGAGTTCCTCCATGATTCTAACACTTTCATAGTTTAGGAACTTCAAGAAATAGTTTGTGCTGTTCGTAGCGTCGTTATGTCACTCCATAGAGTTGTAACCAAGTATGTCATTGAGGACATAGCATATTCAACGTGCTATAACCGGGATCATGTTAACTTACTCGAACTGTTTTTGGAAAAAACAAGGTTCGAAATTGTTTGTTTTACTGAGCATTGGCTGAAAGATTATGCAATGCTAATCAATTATGAAAATTATACTGTGGGCAGCTATTTTAACAGAAATATTATGTTGCATGGGGGTTCACTTATTTTAATTAAAAATGGTATTAAATCAAAACCCCGTAAAGATATAGTAGACCTATCAGTTGAACATAGTGTTGAACTGTCCTGTGTTGAGTTGGATAAGCATGTCATAGTGTGCGTTTACAGACCCCCTGATTATAAAAACTACTCTATATTCGAGTCGGTAATGGAAGATGTTTTGGCTAAACTTGCAATTGGTAATAAACAAGTAATTGTCTGTGGTGACTTTAATATTAATATTCTAGAAGAAAATTCAGATAGCAGTAGGTTATTAAATCTCTTTAAATCATTTAATTTGTCACATGTATTTATGGAACCAACACGAACTACATTGACTTCTGCTACATGTATTGATAATGTTTTTTGTTGCCGCAACTACTTTGACAAGGCCATTATTAATTATTTGCCTTCGGATCATAGTGGGCTACTGGTGGCCTTTGAGTCCATTATGCTAAAACAACAAGTGCAGATTCAATCCAGACCAATAACATCCGGTAAATTAAATAAATTTAACAGCACTTTAATCAATAAGTTAAGAGATCAGGACCTCACAGTGAATGATGGTAATATTTTGTATGATGAAGTTTTTTCAGTGGTTCAAAAAGATTTCAATTCAATTTTTAAGAAGCAAACTAAAACTATATGCCCTAAGTTTTTATTCAGTGACTGGGCGACTACAGGACTTAGAAAAAGTAGGGAAAGACTTTACGAACTTTACGGCCTTAAGCCTTTTATTAATACTGAAACGTTTAATAAGTATGTTGCTACTTACTCAAGAATTTTTAAAAATACATGTAAGGCAGCTAAGGCCTTGTACATTAGCAATAAGGTTAAATTAGCAGAAAATAAAATCAAGACGGTTTGGCAAATTATAAACAATGAAACGAACAGGAATAAAAGAAATAATAATGATTACACACTTGAGACCACACACGGACTTATTAGAGATAACAAAACAGTTGCTCAAGAGTTTGTAAATTTCTTTACCAACATCCCAATTAAAACTACTGAAACCTTAAATTCTTCGCCCTCGCTAGCTTTTGGATTATTAAACGCGAACGTTTCAGCCTGCCCCAATGAATTTAACTTTTCACATATAAACCCCTTAACAGTAATAAAAGCTTTTAAGCAAATCAAGATAAAACCGACCGAAGATCTATGGGGAATGTCCATCAAAGCTTGTTCCTCCATTATTCAGACTATAGCGCCGTACTTAGCTTTGTTTTTAAATTTGTGTGTGGATCAAGGAGTCTTTCCGGATCTAATGAAATATAGTAAGGTTATACCACTTTTTAAATCCGGGGACAGTAAAGACACAAATAATTATAGACCAGTATCCGTGTTGCCGGTTTTCAGCAAGGTATTTGAGAAGATAATGCTAAATCAAATGCTCATTCATTTTAATACGAATAACATCTTACATGATAAACAGTATGGTTTCACCAAAGGACGTTGTACAACTGACGCTGGTGTCACCCTATTAAAACACATATTTAATGCGTGGGAAGAGTCGCAGGATGCCATAGGTATCTTCTGCGATCTGTCGAAGGCGTTTGATTGCGTTAATCATGAAACATTACTTCTGAAACTTGAGCATTACGGGCTAGGTCAATCAGCGTTAAGTTTGATTAAATCTTATTTGAGTGATAGACAACAATTAGTTCAAATAAACGGTGTGAATTCGTCGGGGTTAAATGTGAAAATGGGGGTACCCCAGGGCTCAATTTTAGGTCCTTTCTTATTTTTAATATACATAAACGATTTACCCCATTTATTCGAAGGCAAACTAAATATGGTGTTATTTGCTGATGACACATCTTTAGTTTTTAAAGTAAATAGACGTACTTGTCAGGTTGACGACGTAAATAACGCGCTACGGCAGGTTCAGGATTGGTTCACTGCCAATAATTTAGTATTAAATGGTAAAAAAACCAAATGCGTAAAATTTTCGTTGCCAAATGTCAAAAGTACTGATTGTGACATTATATTAAACAAGGAGAAGCTCGAATTCGTCGATAAAACGGTTTTCCTGGGGATCACGCTAGACTCAAGGTTACAATGGGGTCCTCATTTAGTATCACTTGCGGGGCGGCTGAGTTCGGCAGCTTATGCTGTCAGAAAGATTCGTCAATTTACTGATGTGGATACCGCTAGGCTAGTCTATTTTAGTTACTTTCATAGTATAATGTCTTACGGTATCTTACTATGGGGAAGGGCTGCAGACATTGAGTCTATTTTTATTCTGCAAAAACGAGCCATCAGAGCGATTTACAATCTTCGCCGCCGTGATTCTCTAAGGGAACTGTTTAAGGACATTAACATCATGACGGTTCCTTGTCAATATATTTATGAAAACATCATGAACGTGAGAAAGAATTTACATCTTTTTAGTAAAAACGGAGACAGACATAATTACATTACTAGAAATAGGGACCAATTAGTTCAACCAGGTTTCAGACTGGCAAAAGTGGCCTCATCTTTCATGGGGTACTGTACAAAATGTTACAATAAAATTCCTCCCCATATTCTAGAACTGAATGAGACGAAATTTAAAAATTGTATAAAACGCACACTATGCAGGCAGGCATATTATAAGTTGGGGGATTATATCACTGATAAAAATGCTTGGCTCAATGCTAGTCCTGCTCCACAACCACTAGGGCGCAAAAACAAATGATATGTTTATGTTTGTGTTGTATAGACTCGATTTCTTTTAGTATTGTATAGCTGCACAGCACGTGTGTGGGTACTATGTACCCAACTGTAAATCTACCATTTGCTATACCTATGTGTCGTTCGTTGACTTGTGTGTGCCCTGGCAGTTGAGTGTGTCATGCTCTCTCAAATGTCTCTCTGATGGTGGCGCGTGTGTTGGATCATTCGTTTCCCTTCATGATGGTTGAGCTGGGTGGTGCCGATTCATGCGTCATGTTGTGAACGGGCGCCGTCAGTTGGGATTGGTCATAACTCAACTGCTTCGGATGTTGATGTTTTTCTAGTACCTATTGTATAACTGCACAGACATGTGTGAGTACTTTTAATACTTTATACCTTTACATAGTATAGTGTGTAGTGCTATTCTGGGTGCATTGTCCTCACATATGTGAATTTATTAATGTATGTACTCATGTACCTAAATATTGTAAAAATCTATCTTTTTTTTTTAAAAGAGTAAGTATGGAGTTTCTTGTGCATTCTTCTCCATAACAAGCTACTTTCCGAATGCACGGTAGAATCATTTTCTTTTTTAAAAGAGTAAGTATGGAGTTTCTTGTGCATTCTTCTCCATAACAAGCTACTTTCCGAATGCACGGTAGAATCAACTTTTATTCCATGTAAATTTAAAAAGTATGGAGTTTCTTGTGCATTCTTCTCCATAACTAGCTACTTTCCGAATGCACGGTAGAATCAACTTGTATTCCATTTAAATTTAAATTGTGACATTCAAAAGTGCCGCTTGGTGGCCCAGTTGAAATAAATATCTTTTGTTTTTTTGTCTTTTTGTCTTTTGTCTTAGTTTTGTAACACTTTTCTGTGACCTTTGTTTAAGTAATCCGTTATGAAGAAGACATTATTTTCATTAGAATTAATCATCATTAACATAATGCACTTAAGGTTACACTAGTCGATCATTCTTCCATACAAACGTAGTCTGGCGATTACTCCACTGTTTGACGATGTACGTTCAAAATGATATCGATTTGTCTCATCATTACCTAGCCCTGTATGGAAAAACAAGTAAAAAAATATATATATTCCAAAGTTACTCGAATATTTCAGCACTAATTTTAACGCATCTTTGGGCGCAAATAAATACTTTAGATAAAGGAAAATTGCAAAACGGCCTCCATAAAGGGATAGATTAGTAATTCAACAATGCAAATAATTTTATCTTGAAAATATAGATTTAGTCGTTTTTCATGATATCTAGACTCCCAAAGGTCTGTTTATAAAATTTGGCGCACTCGTTTTCATCCTAAATCATCATCCATTTCGATACAAATTTGCGAACGTGATAATTCGTACGCGAAACAGCTTCTTACTACTCATTACAGCATCTATCTCTTCCGCACGTGTTGTCGGATGAGATAGCATGCAATTTAACCTCGCGCACAAAATAGTTCGTGCCGTCGACTAGGGGAACCTTAACGGTAGGATCTTACATCGTTGAACGGCTAACTGAAAATAGTTCTGAATCTGGATATTTAAGAGCATGTTAGATTTGCGATACAGACATGATACAGAAGATAATTGCGAGACATCAATTAAATAAATTAACATAAAGAATAGTATATTTTTTAGTTATATATATAAATGTCGTGGTGGCAGTGGCTAAGACCTCGCCTCTCGTGCTTGATTCGTGGGTTCAAAGCCGGACAAGTACCGATGTGACTTTTTCAAATTCATATGTACTTTCTAAGTTTATCTTGAACATCACATGCAACGGTGAAGGAAAACATCGTGAGGAAACCTTGACTCGTAGAGTCAAGGTTAGTCGTATTTCTAACATAACTAAGTCTGAGGCTTGTGGGGTTCCCAGATGCGGCTAAATTAACTCTGATACCAGAGGTAGCCACATCCTCACAAGATAGATATGTCTAAAAGACATAGATAAAGAACATAACAAAATAAACGTTACAGAAGAATCACATTCAAAATAACGCCAAACTATTTTAGGTAACGCAATACCAAATTTAACCAACACCAAACACAGTTTCCTCGAGTTTCTTGTTCTCATCTGAAACAATACAAAACGCAGTTCCCGATAACCGACTCTTTGTGACAGTTATTGGTACCTAGTTATAGGTACATAGAAACAGTTGCAACTCAGACTACAGCTTCGGTTCGGGCTAGATACTGAGATACGTGGGACACTCAGAAAGTTTTGCGAAACTAAAAAAAATTGTTCTATACGTACATATATTTTTATTAAATATTTTCAAAGTACTTTCCACCAGCCTCTATACAAAGATTCATGCGCCTAAACCAGTTTTCAAAACACTTTTTCCAGTCCGCCGCAGACACCTCGTTTACAGCCTGCTCGAACGCAGCCAGCGCATCTTCCGGCGACGAAAATTGTATCCCTTTGAGCTGATTTTTTATTTTTGGGAATAAAAAGAAGTCACACGGTGCTAGATCAGGGCTGTAAGGAGGGTGACCCAGGAGTTTGACTGGCGTGCTGTCCAGGAAGTCCCTCGTTTTGAGTGCGGTGTGCGCAGGTGCATTGTCGTGGTGGAGCAGTAGCCCGCGGAGCCCTGTGTTTGGTCGCTTGTTGCTTATAACAGAGAAAACTTCTGGCAAACATTTGGTAGTATACCATTCGGCATTAATGCTTCTTTGATCCCGTAAGGGAATTGATACCAAGTGGCCAGTCAAATTAAAAAAGCTAGCGATCAAAATCTTACCCCCGCTTCTTGATCGCTTCACTTTGGTAGGCGTTGGCTCATTTTGAAACACCCAAACAGTCGACTGGCGCTTGGTTTCTGGGTCGTATTGATAAATCCAGGACTCATCACCTGTAACGATGTCGTAAACACGCCGAGACGAGCCTGCTTCAAATTTGTTAAGCTTATCATGGTACCATTCCACCTGGGCCTGCTTCTGAGCATCGGTGAGGTTGTGCGGCACCCACCGTGATACTATCCTCCTCACGCGAAGATGGCTGTGTAGAATCTCGTGAACGCTTCCCGATCCAATCTTCAATATGTGTTGAATCTCCTGATATGTAATTCGCCTATTGTCTTGGATTAAATTTTTCACTGCTAGCACGTTTTCTTCGGTAACAGCCGTCAAAGGGCGACCGCTTCTTTCGTCATCCCCCAAAGTTGGTCGACCGCGCTTGAATTCGTTATACCAACGATACACGGTTGCCTTGGAAGGGCCTTCATCCATGAATGCCATTTGAAGTCTATCGTACGATTCATCCGGTTTCAGGCGACACTTGAAATCGTATAAAATCATAGCTCTAAAATGTTCCCGGCGCAGATCCATATTTCAGTGAGACACAATACTTTGAATTAACTCGCAAAAACTGTGGAGGGAAATTTTGAAATTGGAACTTACTTATTTTTACTTATAAATAATCATATTTTCGAAAAACATTATAACTGGCCAGTCTCCCATATATAAAAACTTTTTTTCGCAATACTTTCTGAGGGGCCTGGTATGTACATATGTAAAACAGTCCGGCAACAAGTTTCTGCAGTATTCACAGCGAGTAGTACATAAGAACTAAGAACTCAAGCGAGGATCTGCATCACGACATATTAATTCTACATGAGCTTCAGGACAAAAGAAAGATGGGAATGAATTGTGAAGAATATAATTGGCATAGGAAGTTTTGGATATGATTGCTGCTTTTCTATGCAATTTTCTAGATTCAGTTTTGGTCATGGGTGTTGTTCTTAATAATGAACAACGTGAATCTTTTCAGGTTTTCAATTATTACAATTAAATTTGCATACCATGTGCAAGGCCCACTTGTAGGTACGCTACTGTGTCTAAACTACTTAAAGGTTAACAATCGAATCGGCAATAATAAGAAGATAGTGATAATGATCATAAATATAAGCCCAGTGACGTATCTTGCCTACTGTGAACTTTTTAACTGTTAAAAAGTACCCTTTGTTCTGTACAATACCAAAACTACTTCTTTTTGCATAAAGTCAAAAAAATACGCCATAAAAACCTTTCCGCGGAGAGTTCCTAACTTGCTTGAATTTGCGGATGCAATTGCAGATTCGGGCGTCGTATTTTAGAAATGATAACATTGTAACTCCGATGTATAAACAGGAACGATCCGGGTGATCATTCACTGCATCTAAAGATATACACAAACTGCTCAGCTTCTCTTATGTACGGCTTGTTGAAGTTAGAATATTTAGTTTCTTCGTACGTTTATCTTCTAAGCTAGGAAGAAATCTTGCTTGCACTTACTGTAGATGGTTTTCATGGCAGGTTTTCTTGAGAAAAGATTGTAAGCTGCATTAGATCAAGTCACTTGTCAAATATCTACCATAGTAAGGTTGATAAGAAGTAGATAAATAATATATATGTGCCAGAGAGATGGGCTTACACTCTTTGCGCTGTAGCATGATGCGGGTGACAGTTGCAATATTTTTTTTACGCATATACGTATACGCATTTTTGTAGTTTAACGTCATACAGGCAACTATGGTATAACTATAGTCTGACGTTAAACTACAAAAAATGCGTATACGTATATGCGTAATATTTTTTATTGAAACTGTCACCCGTCCCATGCTACAGCGCAAAGAGTATAGTGAAAGAAAGAAAGAAAAATATTTATTTGTGACCCGCACAGGAGACACGAGAAATAAGCATACAATTAAACAATAATAAAATAATGATGATAATAGTGATGATATTTCTCTACCAATGACTGACAACAATATGTTTCGATTAGTGATATTTGCTGCAAGATAATTATGTCTATTAAGTATTTCATGGCATTTTGGCGTTCTTGCAAGTAAATAACTCTGTAAAAACTTGGTCGCGTAAATGCCCCGGGATCGCGCAGTCTTGCAATGTCGCAATTCGCACCGCAGCGCTCGAGACGGCCCGTCCGAATCACCGAACGCGATGTTCATTTATTCGAGTAATGATTTGAAAGCATTGATGATTTTGTCGTTGTCATTGCATGATGAAATGATTTTAAAATATCGATGATTTTTACATGTGATATGATATCAGACTCATCTATTGTGCCTTCATTAAATAGTAGTAGGGTTTCTGATCTGGCTATATGAAGATCGCTTTTAGCGAGAGATTTTCCTTTGTCGGATCCTATGTGTATTATAATGGTTTACTTAAGGAGAATTCTATCTATCTAATGATACGTCATTATTTTATAAGAGCAAGGAATAGGTACTTATATACCTACCTTCATAAAACTATGTACTACAAAAGATAAACCGTATGATTATTTAGTTTTTTGTAAGTATCGTCTATGGTTTATGTAAGTATGAAAAATATATCGTAGTGTAACGGATGTGACGTCAGCCTACGTGCATCCGACCAATGCCCGCCGAGCCCGCCGAAGCTAAGCCGCCATATTGAAGCCCCCTCCAGTCAAGCCATGACAAGCAGCGGGGATGTGTTAATATAAGCGATTGCCTGTCATTTTATTTGTCTCTTTCGATTGTGAATACAAGATCTGAACAAACCTCTGCCCGGTTTTTATTTATCCGTTTCACTCAGAAGTGGGATGAACAAAAAATAATCTTCGTTTAATAACACATCCACGCCACAACCGCAAGATCACCTTGACTCTGTAGAAAAATTGAAGAAGTATGTGTTATTCACGGCCGGAAAGACACTACGAGCTTCACTGCGTTTTCTACACTCTGCCATCGACCCAACTGCACGCCGAGTAAGACTGCATCAAAGTATTCAACATGAGCTGCGTGTGACTGCACGGAGAGGTCCTAACGAGGGCCGAGAGCTGCCAGGAGCCACAGCCAGTCTGCCAGGAACCACAGCCAGTCTGCCAGGAACCACAGCCAGTCTGCCAGGAACCACAGCCAGTCTGCCAGGAACCACAGCCAGTCTGCCAGGAACCACAGCCAGTCTCCCAGGAACCACAGCCAGTCTGCCAGGAACCACAGCCAGTCTGCCAGGAACCACAGCCAGTCTGCCAGGAGCCACAGCCGGTCTGCCAGTTGCCACAGCCAGTTAGCCAGGTGCGTTGTCTTTCTCATTTCCATATTCGCAATATCGATAACTCTAATTCTATTCAGGCCCTAGCCACTTTGTTTTACTCGTCGCCATATTTTCAATAATTAGGATAAAACTGGTTTGCATAACCAGCATCCGTGTATGTGCGTGTATGACTATGTTTTAACGTTAACGAAACAAGAGTTATAAGGATAGTAGCAGATGGCTTTCTGTAGTTTGTCTACCCTCATGGGAAAAAGGCGTGACTTCATGTATGTGCTTATTTACTGTTGTCTGATCTGAGGTACTATAATTAACTCTTATTCTAGCCATGTCATAGCCGCTTAGTCTATCAGTAAAAACAAAATAGATTAACCAAATACAAATATTGTTTTGCTTCGGGTACACACAACTGATCAACCCGTATCTATATACAGCCATGCATAAGACTTCCTTAGATATCATTACATCCTTAGGAATCTGAATCCAGTTACGTTTATCCGGTGAACTAAGTCAAAAAAAAAGAACGTCGATAATAAGCTCTGTCATAAAATAGAACACCGCCACTTACATACTTTGTGCCTCTGTGTTGATTACCGCGCTTAAATGTCACTGCAAAATAAATATTTCCCTTACCTTATATAGAATATCAAGTTTCTGAGTTAGCTGGCGAAGATAACTTTAACTGTTACGTATCAATATAGTCCAAAGCTACAATCAATTAGTAATTAATCCAGATGACGCTCACAAAACAGATTTCAGAACTAGCCAAGGTCACTATAGGTATACCAGGGTTCCATTTAGTTTAGCAAACCGACCTTCAGTGTGAGATTCACCGTCATTCGACCTTTAGAGAAAGTAGGTATTGGCATTTTTAGAAGATTTACTTCTACCCTTAACTGAGATAAATTCTGGTGTTATAATTTTATAAAATGTTTAACAAGAAGGGACTTAATACTGAAAGTTAAAAATATGAATTCTTGTAAATGCGCTAGTTTAGAAAAATCAATTTTCTTAAATGGTCAGGTCTAATTGCCGCCAGCGGCATACAGCCGGGTTGGCAGTTTCAAGTTTCATTTGCCTAGTAATGTATATCATGTGGGTACGTAAATTTATCGAATAGTGCAGTTATTTTATGAAGTTTAATCCAAATTTCGCGTTGATTGTGTACCCGTTAATGGATTGGTTATGAACAATAATTGCAAAATATTTCGTGTTCTAAGCCTGTGTTGGCTTGTATGACCCCGCGATTCCTACAGAGGTACATAAGGATGAGTGTAAGTTAGGTAGATAGATAAGATAGTGCAAATGCATCATAATGACTTCGGTCACTATGTTTAATAAAAATATATTTTGCCTTTTTGGTTGCCCAATCATGGTGTGAGGTACCATATTAAGGCCTTCACGAGCAGACATTAAAAAAAAAAGTTTGGTAATGTTAAACAGTTTAGGTACATATTAAATGATATTGCTTGTCCACATGCTACTGGTTACTTTAAACGTAGAAGTCAAGTAAAGTAAAGCCAAGTCAAGTAAAGCCAAGTCAAGTAAAGCCAAGTCAAGTAAAGCCAAGTCAAGTAAAGCCAAGTCAAGTAAAGCCAAGTCAAGTAAAGCCAAGTCAAGTAAAGCCAAGTCAAGTAAAGCCAAGTCAAGTAAAGCCAAGTCAAGTAAAGCCAAGTCAAGTAAAGCCAAGTCAAGTAAAGCCAAGTCAAGTAAAGCCAAGTCAAGTAAAGCCAAGTCAAGTAAAGCCAAGTCAAGTAAAGCCAAGTCAAGTAAAGCCAAGTCAAGTAAAGCCAAGTCAAGTAAAGCCAAGTCAAGTAAAGCCAAGTAAAGCCAAGTCAAGTAAAGTCGTGTCAGGCCTAGTAGTCGGTAAAGTCGTGTCAGGCCTAGTAGTCGGTAAAGTCGTGTCAGGCCTAGTAGTCGGTAAAGTCGTGTCAGGCCTAGTAGTCGGTAAAGTCGTGTCAGGCCTAGTAGTCGGTAAAGTCGTGTCAGGCCTAGTAGTCAAGTGAAGCATATTAAAGTCAAGTCAAGCCTAGTATTACGCCTAGTAAAGACTAGTATTACGCCTAGTAAAGACTAGTATTACGCCTAGTAAAGACTAGTATTACGCCTAGTAAAGACTAGTATTACGCCTAGTAAAGCCTAGTATTACGCCTAGTAAATCCCAGTATTACGCCTAGTAAAGCCTAGTATTTGTATTTGAATAAACCTACCTTAGGTATCTTGTTTAACTTTAAATATTGCACCTACCACTATTTGTATCTGATCACCCAAAGGTCGACTGGTAGAAAATGCCTAAGGCATTAAGTCCGCCTCTGTACGTTTGTGTGCATGAAGTATTAAATAAATAAATATTACGCCTAGTAAAGCCTAGTTACGCATAGTAACGCCTAGTTACGCCTAGTAATGCCAAAACAGCCAAGCCAGCCAAGCCAACCAACCCGGCCATGCCAGGCCAAGCCGCCTAGCCAGGCCAAGCCAACCAACCCGGCCATGCCAGGCCAAGCCGCCTAGCCAGGCCAAGCCAACCAACCCGGCCATGCCAGGCCGCAGGCCATGCCAGGCCAAGCCAGACAAACCAGCCCATTAAGCGGCACTTTTGAATATCAAATATTGAATGAAAAAATAAAGCTTCTGATAACGCAAGTGATTATGTGTACAAAAGGGAAGTTTTTATTCTAGTCTCCAGAATACAATTAGTGCAGGTAAATAATATAGTAACAAGCCTTTCAAAGACAACTTATTTGCCATAGCCATTACTTATTTGACATAGCCATAACTTATTTGCATTAAATGCGGTACACTGGTTTTCAAGAAACAGTCATGTCCATATTGAAAATGCATTTATGTAAAATGTGTAATTATAGAAACTGGAATAAGGGCATAAAAAGTACACGTGGTTACAAAATCTCACGGATGCTTAGTCGGTAAATGCGCTAAGACTATATGTAAGTAAAGCATCTATAACGGACAGTAACAATAGTACTGACACTGAAGCCCTAATTGATTTATTTGAATGTTTTTGCTTCCATTGCGGGAGCAATATTTCCAGGATGGCCGAATGTAACGGATGTGACGTCAGCCTACGTGCATCCGACCAATGCCCGCCGAGCCCGCCGAAGCTAAGCCGCCATATTGAAGCCCCCTCCAGTCAAGCCATGACAAGCAGCGGGGATGTGTTAATATAAGCGATTGCCTGTCATTTTATTTGTCTCTTTCGATTGTGAATACAAGATCTGAACAAACCTCTGCCCGGTTTTTATTTATCCGTTTCAGTAGATAATATTTTTTCATAAAAACGAGGTCTCGTCTTCTTCGATATTTTTATTAGATTTTTTACATAACGATATGAGGATGTTTTCAGAACCGTATAGCCTTTTGTTCCTTTAAAGATTTTGCTTTATTTACCTTAAATATATTTTTAGATCCAATAACTTTTGTGGTTACCTTGTAGGTAAGTATTATAAAAGAAATTAAATTTAATGGCCATTATTCTGCTATATCCTCATAGATTGCTCTTACCCTGTAACTGCTGGTTTATTTACTTACAGATAGGTAAAACAAGTACCTAACCACGTAAACGACGAAGAAAATATGAGCTTACAAATTATGGTGAAAACTTCTACACAAGTTTAAACGACACCTCAGAAAGTCAGAATATGCTGCATAAATCAGCTGTAAAATATCACCCACTCTTTCCCACTCAACCTGCAAGAAAAAGAAAACAATTGTCTTATTTCAGTTTCCCCGTTAAGCTGAAGAATCAGCGCCATCATTAGTTTAATTAGTTCTTTGAAGTACGTGTACAAGATCATGTCCGGAACCCTCATTACTCTAAATAAGGGACGTTGACGTGCAGGCCAACAATAAACACGGCCTATCGCAGTCCAGTGCTGGACAAAGGCTCCTCCAAGTTGTGTCTACAAGACCGTAGCTGCTCTGCGTTAAAATTAAACTGAGAAAACCTCCCTCGAAGTGCTTTCATTACATCTGTTTTGTGTTTCCGCTACGGAATGATGAAACCGCTCGTTCGATATACAAAGTCACGGTTAACATTATCTCAAGCATTATGAAAATGACTTATACTAAAACTGAAGTTTGAATTGAATATTAAAATCGGCGTGTACCTGAAATACTAAGCACACATAGGTAGGTAGACGCTAACCACAGTACAAATACCCGATTTCTATGTTCTGAAACGTTTCGCTTAGCAATCGTAGCATTTGCTAATATGTAACTATGCCTTTGAGAAGACCCTGACTACAAAAGGGGAAACTAAAAGGGTCTCTGCTTAGATAGGTAACCTATACCTACCTATTAACTTATACGAAGACTGTCTTTAAGATGTGAATACCTTAATTTGAATAAAGAATCAATCGTATTAAAACATAATATTTTAATCAGCTAAAAACGTTTTAAAGTTTTGTTCATTTTTGTTATACTGACATCAATTCTTTTTACACGAAACCACAGACTACAATAAGCTCCGTAACTGCTCTCTATAGTAGGCATAGGTTTTATTTATTCGATATTTAAATCAGGCGTATGTCGGTAAATATAACTTCGTAATTAATTAGCATCCTGCATTTGATGCTAATCCTTCAAGCGACCATATAGCAACAAAGGACAGATTTGAATCCTCTTCCCTTTTCTTAAAATGCCAATTAAGTACTGGTGTCAGTAATTAACGTGAACAGCATTCACAACGCCATCACACGTCTGTTTTAAATCGGCTTTGCTTTTGTATATGTTCACTCCTGCCTGCAGGTGTACAGTAGGTACCAACATAAAGTACCAAATAACATCGTGAGCGAGAATTTACGTGAGTCCTTACAATATGTGCTTCGGAATCGAACTGCAAAATACTAGTTTGCCTCTATGATTAGAGCACCACGGTTTTTGTGAATTGGCTTGAAAACCATTTCCACATTTTTTATTCATGATGGTTATTGAAATATCAAACTAATTGAAATCATCTTTCATTGGTCACATACCTCTCTATTAAATTTTTGAATTTTGCCCACAAATAAATTGGCATAACTAAAGTAGAACATATTTCAAGTAGAACCAGTTGAACATTGAATTGTAGTCACTAACATTATAAAAAGTAATTTGGAGGAACAAATTACTCTGTTAACAATAGCCGTGCTCGTAAAAACCATTGAAAAGGTTGCACATGTGATATGAATTCATGACTACTTACTCGCTAATTTCGCAGAAAATTTATAACGTTTACCTTATAATAACAAGCGAGACATAAAAAAAGCTTGAGATGAAATTCCGCCGACGTATTTTACTCCTTTGCGCTTCACACAGCTTCACCTCTGGGAGCTATAAAAGAAAACAATTGAAAACAATTTTCTCTCGAAAAGCTTTCTCATACCGAGGAGGCGTAAGATACGATACTTATATTACACGAAAAATCGCATAATATCCATGCAATCTAGAAAATGTACGCGTAAAAGTAAAAATAAAACCTGTCAAAGTTGGAAGTGGCTATTTATACGTCTAAAGTCGTTGAATCTGTAAGCTCTGTGCAGTCACGCAAGCTTGGCGAGCGTGCGTCCAAATATAGCAGGAGCTAATACTAACCTAGCTACACAATGGATATCTAATTGACTTTAGTACAGACTGCCTACAGAATGTACTTATTTAACGTTTTAGTTTTTGTTCAGATAAAATATTTATTTCGAGCTCTCTGTTGGTTAATATTTAAAAAGTAAATCAGTTTTTGTTGTTACCTACGATATGCAAATTAGTTTGGAAATTGATTTATTTTTATTTTACGTGAACGTCTCGAATGGTAATATTTACTGATTGCTACTTCAAAAGCTTTAGCGATAAGTTAAAAGAAAAGGTACATGGACAAGTTTAATTTGGGACCTCATATTGTATTTCAGCACTGCACCAGTTCTACGAGAGACGTCGTCTGAAGGATTAACAATTCACAATCCGTTTCGATCGAGGGTCGGATACTCTTCACTAATATTCTTTAATTGATATGTAGGTCAACTTTTTTCCAATTTAAATTAAAAGCATTTCAATCCGGATTATTCGCGAAGTAGGTACTTGATTAAATCCTTCCGAACATAAGTAGCGTTGCTTAGCCCTATTCCAGGAAAGTTATAACTCCATTGGAGCCGTATAGAACACATAAATTGTGATAACACGAGCAACAATGATTTACAGATGAATTAATTGTAATATTATTCGAGGTTTCGCGGGGATGGTAATGTAAACGATTTAAATCGAGGAACAATATAGAGTTTTCCAATTATGTGAACGCACAAAGCGCTTTCGGTTTAGTTACTGGCGGTAAGCGATCGACAGATTGACAGACAGATAATGTATGGTATAATAATTAAGAGACAATGATTGAGTAAAACCTGTCTAGTTGTCAACAGATCGGTAGGTCTCGCTCACTGCTCACTTCACCAAAATATTATATGACTACATAATTATAATTTTAAAACTTTCCCACGACGCTCCAGAAAAACAAACTAAATCCTCGCCTCATTTGTGAGAATTTTACATAAGTTCTAAGTTTGAGTCGGAAATGTTTGCAAAGAAAAATAGCGAGCATCTCTAAATGATATGTCAATATTATGAAAAATTACAGAGACAAAAACTGAAACAATTTCAGTAACACAATTTGAAATATCTATTTTATTTGGAAGGATGCTTGTCAAATACCTGTCATGTGTAATAAATGTCCTTCCCTCGTTTACATTTTCAATAAATGAACCGAGGACCTTCGGCAATCTCATTTGGACCTTTGCAAACGTGCCGGGTATGTAAAAGTAGAGTATGCCTACCGTGTGACGTGTCAACTACTATTCTTTGCGACGGGATAATTAAATCTAATTTGTGTGTGGAACAGTTAGTTGTTTGTCAACTAATTGTTGGGCTGGTGTAATTCGGAATACAACGATATTTTTGCCATTTACTATGCTAATCGAGTACAGAGCAAACGCGATAATAACACGGCGCAGTTGTAAATGAGAATTAATATTCAAATATGAATGCTAACAAAAAGCTGGCTCTGTAAAACTTTAATGAGTCGAAATATATTAGCTTCATTAATTGGTTACGTAAATATGAAGTAAAGTAAAGTAAAGTTTGAAGAAGAAATAGTTTAAAACTTATAGTACGATTTATATAATGGATGTTTACAGTCTTTATTTCGTCCACTTTGTTTTCTGTCTGTGTTTGTTATCTACTTGTTGTTCACGCACAACACAATAACACTCTACAGTTTTTTGTTCGGTGTACCGGCACCCTCAGATGAAGAAAGTACCTAGATGGAGGACATTTAACCGAAACTTACGATCACGTTCCTTCTCCCTTTTACAAAAGCATTATGTCATCTGCTTGAAAGAGAGAGATATATTGTCTATAGTGGGTCAAAAATTATAGAATGTCACCAGTTTAACTATACAATTCTAGCTATTGATATATAACTGCATAGTGATGTGTAAGTATTTTTTGTGTGGTTTTCGATAAACAAATCACTGAGTGAGTGCTATGTACTATAATTTATTCCATTATAATATGACTGGTAATATCAAAATTTCTATAGAGGTATCACTTGTCTTCATGAGTTTTTGACCGCCTTTATGATAACTTTATTTTTTGTATGTCTCGTACAGTCTCTTGTGTTTGTGTGTAATAAACTAAACAATATTATATTATAGGCAGATGGTTATTTATTTCCTTATAAAATGTGTTTTATATAACTAAAAAGTAACGTTGTTTAGCAAAAAAAAATAACTGACTTCCAAAGTAGTCTGTGTCGAAAAATAAAAAACAATTAACTGTAACAAAGACACTGACTTCGGAAATGAAAGTTATTTTGCGCTTTGTAGTGTTTTGCTAAGACCTAAACGGTCTTAGCAAAACACTACAAAGTTGTGTTGCAAATTAAGTTTGTTAAAAGATTTGTTTGTATAAAACGAGGTACCTAATTAAATAATGTTATTTCGTAATTAAATAAAAATAAAACCTATATATTTAGTCGTTTAATTTCTCACAATAATTCTATCGTCTACAATTTAAACCACAACCATATTTTAATCACAATTTTATTGGCCCATAAATAGAACAAGTTTTTTACAATAATTTCTTTCAATTTTACCGTGCGGTGCAGAAGCTTTTTTGCATTCATGATGATAACGAATTTTGAGATAAAATTCTACAACTGCTTTGATAATTAAATGTAAATGATTGTTATGTACACAATTGTCGTAACAATGACTCATCAGTTAGGGGAAAATTTCTGATCTGGCGCATATTTCAAACACTGCCATGATAATTTTCTGAGAACAATAAGGTTTCCTGACTTGATTTATGACCCGACTGTACTTAGCTAGCAGCTTCCTCTTTAATGGTGTTTTCTGAAAAAATAATAATTGGAATGCAGGTTAGGTTTTGAAGATGCCATATAATTTTAGCCTTTCCTTTAACTTACAAGATAGAAAAATATCCTAAAATCAATATGTCATAATCTTTAAAGATGTTGAGTTATTTATATACGTACTGGTTGGCAAGATGCTGGCTGTTTTGGAAATATTGTTGGCACTGCGTGCGAATGTAATACTCTACGTTCATATCCTTTACGAATACAAGATTCTTCGTAATGTTCAGAACATATCCTCGTATACTGTGTAGGCCACCAATTATCGTCTTTTCTCACTGTTTTTATCCATTTATTTCTTAATTCAATTTCAGCAGGAAACCTATAAACAAAAAAAAGCATATATTAAATTGAAAAATAATACAATATTGATTTGGGAAAATATAGGATTTTTGGTAAATTTCTTCTTTTGGCCTGCCATAATATTCTGCAATCCATAATTACTGAGACCAAAGCAGCGTCCAATCACTAGGTTCCGCATGTCCTAATCAGTACGAAAAATTTGTGGCAGCCTTTAATTAAGGCTACAATAGTGTACATTGTATAGACAATGTAAAAATATGAGTACTTTAACATATATTTTTTGGTGTATGCTTTGTTGGTTGTCCTTAATAAAATAAATAAATAAATAAAACAGATTGATTTTCTAAAATCTGACTAATTACATTGTTTTTATTTCATTAAACGTATCATAAACTCCCTGGAAAATGTATGTGATTATACTTTTACTCTATCGGTATATCATGTAAGGGGGCACTTCCCTATGAAGTACATGATATGTCAAAACGTATCCAAACATTTTTGTTTTTCTTTTTATTTCTAAATTGGAAACTAACACATATTGTTTTGGCAGTTTTTTCTTTCTATTTATGTATGGAGAACTAATTTCATTGACACTTCCTGCTTATAATGCTTTTTATCGATTTGTTATGATTGGGTTGACTTACCGATGAAAAGAGACTTCTGCAATATTTTATTTCAAAACACCAACTCTATTAGAGCAACCGGACACAGTACACGCCATTGTTCATGGCAAAACGAAAACCGCACTCCAAACACAATATTATTCACAATAACATAGTATTTTTGATGAAATCGGCACAAAAATGAGTTAACCAGCTGTGTAACTACCAAAATGGCGATTCTCGGCAAGTGGCGCGCGGCGTTTCAAGGCGGTCGAAAAAGCTATCGCTATCTCTTTTTGTCACATGAGTTATTGTTTCCATTAAAAGTGTTGAGTACAAAATAGGCTACTATATTCAACTTAAATATGTTTTATCTAGGTACCTTCTTCATCTGAGCCGGCACCCAATTTTGTTTATTTTTTGTTTTTGTTGACATTGACAAGTTCTGTCAGTGTCATCTGTCACTATCATAGTTATTATTTTTCTTTTTTAAAATCTTGTCTATGCCACTTATTTTACTTCTTGCGAATTACTTTTGCGTTCGGATGCACGCATTATATGTACTAATTTGTTTGTGAACAGTCTGCCGGCAGGTTATGCAACTATTATGTGAATTTTACTTCACATTCCTATTATCGATATTATTTTATTTTATATTTATATTGTATATCTATTTATTTACGCTTTACAATGAATATGTCTGACGACGACTCGTTTCATTCTTGCCGTAGTTCCTCTACGTCTTTTTCTTCTTTAGACGATTCTCTTTCAGTGAACAGTTTCTTAAGTGGTGAGTGCCAGCGTTTTGATAAGTGTTTTAATGTATGTCATGTGAACGCTCAGAGTATCCCTCAACACCACTCTGAGATGCTGGATTTATTTTGTGATGTGGCGTTACACGCTGTCCTAGTGTCGGAAAGTTGGCTCAAGCCCGAACTCCCCTCTACACATTATAGCTTACCCGGTTTTATCTTAATTCGCAATGACCGCACGGGAAAAAGGGGCGGTGGTGTTGCCATATACTTGCGCAGTGACATCCCCTTCAAAATTCTGTCTTCTTCTCCGACAACTTCTAGCGGCAATCCCGAATTCTTAGTCCTTGAAATTGATGTCAAAGGGGTCAAGGCCGTTCTTGGAGTGGTTTACTGCCCACCTACTATCGTATCATATTATTTCTCTATTCTCGAATCTCTGTTTGAACCTGTTTACAAACATCTCATAGTCATGGGCGATTTCAACACTGACCTCTCGAAGGATAACTCAAGATCGCGCAGATTGAGAGCTATCCTGGAATCGTCTAGTATGTCACTTCTCACGCTCAATCCGACTCATCTTAATCCTGACTCAAACAATACCTGGCTTGATCTCATGCTTGCGTCTTCCGAGAATCTAGTTGCTAACCATGGCCAGATTGCGGCCCCTGGGCTATCTAGGCATGATTTAATTTACCTGTCGTACAAAATTAAGCCACCTAAACAGCGGCCTGCGATTATGTTTCTTCGGAATTTTGCGAGATTGAACAGGGACAAACTCAATGTTGATTCCAAAGCTATTGATTGGGTCGATGTTGCTCAGGCATCAACTGTGGATGAGAAAGTGGATATATTCAACAGGTCCGTGCTTCAGCTTTTCGATGCGCATGCGCCACTCAGGGCTGTCCGTGTTAAGCGCCCTCCGGCTCCATGGATTAGTCCTGGAGTTCGTTTGGCGATGAGACGGCGTGACAGGGCCTTTCGGAGATATAGAAGGGATCGCAGTGAGGAGAACTGGAGCCTGTACAAATTGGCTAGAAACCGCTGTAATCAGATGGTAAGAGCTTCTAAACGCCGATACATTTGTGACAATGTCCTTAATTCTTCACCGGCTGATATATGGAAGTTTCTCAAATCAATTGGAATCACGCAATCATCCTCTCATACTGTATCATCTCACATGTCTCTGAATGATTTGAATAACCACTTTTCATCGTCAACTATGCTCACAGCTGTTGTTAAGAATAATACTATTCGTGATATCACTTCCATGCCAATTGTACCTCCCGAATCTTTTTCTTTTTCCCCAGTGACCGACTCTGAGATCCTCAAAACGTTCACTGCAATTAAGTCCAAGGCTGTCGGCTGTGATGGAGTGAGCAGATCCATGTTATCCCTCATTTTTAAAAGTATCCTTCCCATTATCACACACATCATCAACTACTCCCTGCAGGCTGGTGAGTTTCCTACTACCTGGCGTAAGGCATTCATTATTCCTCTTCCAAAAATTTCCAACCCCACCTTATCTAATCACTACAGACCAATCTCCATTCTCCCATTCCTATCTAAGATCCTGGAAGCAGTTGCTCTGAAACAAATATCCTCCTTCGTGTCCCGGAATAACCTATTATCCCCTTTCCAATCTGGTTTTCGGCCCGGCCATAGTACAGCCACAGCCTTGCTTAAAGTTACTGAAGACGTCAGGAACGGCTTGGAGAGTTCGAGGTTGACGGTGTTGGTTTTAATAGATTTCTCCAATGCATTTAATACCGTCGATCACGACATTCTCCTGGCCATCCTGTCTCAAATTGGGTTTTCTTCGTCGGCACGGGATTGGTTTTCATCATATCTTCGTGGTCGCCAGCAGGCGGTACGTGCTGATCAGAAATTCTCTGATTGGTGCGCTCTGGAAACAGGCGTTCCACAAGGCGGTATACTCTCTCCACTCTTATTTTCTTTATTTATTAACTCTATTACTACTATCCTCAAATGCTCCTACCATCTGTATGCTGATGACCTGCAGCTCTACGCGCAATCTGACATTCTCAATCTAGACAACTGCATCTCACTGTTGAATGCTGACCTTCTAGCAATCGCTGACTGGTCTAGCAGATTTGGGGTTACTGTAAATGTCAGTAAATGTCAGGCTATCCTTATTGGTAGTTCGTATTTTCTACGAACCTTGGACACAGGCCTTCTATCGCCGCTTATTTTCGGCCATACCGTCATTCCTCTCTCTCCTCACGTTAAAGACTTAGGCCTATACATTGATGACAAGTTAAGCTGGAATAAGCAGGTCGCTCAGATTAGCCAGAGAGTCACATTCTCACTGCGGTCTCTCTATAGATTCAAACATTTTCTTCCGTCTAGCACTAAAACCACCTTGGTACAAGCTCTTGTATTGCCTATAATCGACTATGCTGATGTTTGTTACTCTGATCTATCCCAAGAACTTCTTAACAAAATGGATCGACTTCTTAACAACTGTATTCGCTTTATTTTCGGGCTTCGTAAATATGATCACATTTCTTCCTTCCGTTCTCAGCTTAAATGGCTGCCTATCCGTCAGAGGAGATCCCTCAGATCCCTCTGCATGCTCTTCAACATCATGAACGATCCTCGTACTCCTGATTATTTAAAACAATACTTTAAAGTGTTGGGCAGTTCTCACGATCTTAACCTTCGAGCTTCCAAAAACTTACTTCTCCATATTCCTTCTCACCGCACTGGGTTTGTATCGAATTCTTACACTGTCTCTACTATAAAACTCTGGAACGGGCTTCCCCTTGGCATAAAAAAAGCTGAGAATAAATTTTCATTAAAGCGTAAAATCCGGAACTATTACTTGTCCTCTCTTACATAGTTCGGTCTTCGTCATATATATTATATTTAAATTTCTGTTTCATTTAGAATATAGTATTTATTATAATATTTATTAGTCTATTGGTTTAGAAATTATTTATGTATTTTATTAGTAAGATAGTTTATTATCCAATTTTAATTATTGTTCATTTTTTATTTTGATTTTGGACTCCTACCACTGTTGTGTTCTTTTTAACCCAAAGGTTGACTGGTAGAGAATGCCTTGCTGCATTAAGTCCGCCTATGTATCACCATTGTACATGAAGTTTAAATAAATAAATAAATAAATATCTAGACGCCCAAAGGTCTGTTTATAAAATTTCGTTTTCGTTCTAAATCATCATAAATTTTGCTACAAACTTGCTTACGTGCTAATTCCTACGCGAACTAGCTTCTTACTGGTCATCACAGCATCTAACTCTTTCGCACGTTTTGTGTTTTAAACCCGCGCACAAAATAGTTCGTGCCGTCGACTAGGGCAACCTTAAGGTGAATGCGTTTACTGATTCTGACCTGGCGTATCTATAACGTATTCAACTCATAAATTGCCATGCTTTGCCCTTCGATCGATTGCTATCAATAAACTTAAACTCGTGATAGGATAATAGGTAGTTTCATAATAATCGCACGCCCAGCAGAAGGAGGTAGCTTTTGTAATGTCGAGTTAACACGCTTCAATAGCCTCCCGATGTGATCTGCGACGAGTTTTCATTAGTTTTTTAAGGTCCAATACCTCTCACAGGCCTTTTCGTTCGAGATTCGAAAAACATTTATAAAATCCTGCCTAGTTTGGACAAATGAATCCTTGGAAATGGTCAGAAATCAGACGAAAGATTAGATTACTTTTTTCTGTTTTTGAAATACATTTTGTGCCAGATTTTGTAGCTTTTGTGCTACAAAGCTGGAGACCAAATGCGTGGCTAACGAGGAAATAAGGAGCATGACAGCAGTGGTACACAGATTTGTATTTGTATGTCTGTTCACGAAAGTTTTCATCTGGGTTTTGTCTTTGTTTGTCCTACTAAAATATTTAGCAAGATGTCAGTAATTCCAGGTTAATTTTTCTAGATACCTCTTATTTTTCCTTAACAACGTGTTAGCAGATGGCCCATTGATACAAGTACACAGCATCAGACGGTTGATGCAATGCATATAATGCTTTCATTCTTCTTTTTATTACAATTTTATTTTTGTAATAAATTATACAATTAGTTATGACGAAAAATTTATAGTAATTTTTCAGTATATTACTTTGAAAGTAGGACATTCTGCTAATCCGACTATTTGCTAATGGACGTTTTGATACGGAGTCGAAATATAAACGTATCAAGTAGTTTAAAACAAATTGATGTTTTAACTTAAGTACCTGCGCGACCGAGCTCTGCTCAGCTGAAAATAGAGAAAACGAAAAACCTAGCTAGATCGATTTATCGCCCCCGAAACCCTTTGTATACTAATTTTCATGAAAATCGTTTGAGCCGTTTCCGAGACTTAGATTATAAAGATACATACATATATACAAGAATTGCTCGTTTAAAGGTTTTAGATTAGGCTGTATATGTAATAGATTGCCTCATTGATCTAGTGATCGAAAGCGCGGCTGCTGAGCCTGACAGAGGTCCTGGGTTCGATTTCTGGGTCGGGTAAAGTCTTATTGGGTTTTCCATCAGGCATTTCTCAGTAGCAGGCTGAAGTGTGGATTCATGCCCGATTGGTGGCAATAGCCTCACCCCCTACTACATGGGACTTAGAAATAACTTAGCGATTGTGGGTTTTCTATATGTGCACCCCTGCCAACCCTTCTGGGGTTGCAGGCGTGATATTATGTTATGTAACACAGTGAAAACTTTCCTCTATTTACCGTAGATATGTTACTGTAAAAGCCCGAAGTACGAGTAGTCATACTGTAACTGTAAAAGTCCGAAATGATCTATGATAATCGCTGATTTCGAGCCTGTAATTGCACGGTAAATGTAAAGATTTAACTTAGAGACTTTGGTAAATGTTGAATTTTTTTTTATCTATAGGCTGTCGTTTCGCGTTTGACTATCTCGCCTGATGTTAAGCGAAGATTTGGTCTACGGTGAAGCCTATTCACTCTTGACTTAAAGACCCCAAAGTTGTAGCTATCAGGGAACAAAGACTGCGGAAGGGAGTTCCACTCCTTAGCTGTGCGTACAATGAAAATATACGCAAAACGCTTTGTACGTATGGGTGGGATATCCACCATGTACCGATGACGAATTGCCGTACGTCTTGTAGTCCGATGATGGAAAGGGCTAGGCGGAATGAAATTGTGCAGTTCCGTCGCACAATCCCCGAAATGATTTCTTATTATTATTTTATGTCGAATTCGCTGAATAAAACCGGCCGGTACTTGGTAAATTGCGGTTTACAATTTATGACGTATTAAAAAAAACTACTTACTAGATCTCGTTCAAACCAATTTTCGGTGGAAGGTTACATAGTAATGTACATCCTATATTTTTTTTAGTTTTATTTTTCTCTTATTGTAGAAGTTACAGGTGGGGGACACATTTTACCAATTTGGAGGTGTCTCTCGCGCAAACTATTCAGTTTAGAAAAAAAATATATTAGTAACCTCAATTTCATTTTTGAAGACCTATCTATAGATACCCCACACGAATGGGTTCGATGAAAAAAACATTTTTGTTTCAGTTTCAAGTATGGGAACCCCCAAAATATATTGTTTTTTTATATTTTTGTGTGAAAATCTGAATGCGGTTCACAGAATACATCTACTTACTAAGTTTCAACAGCATAGTTCTTATAGTTTCGGAAAAAATTGTGGTTGAGACAGACCGAACAGACGAATCTAAAAGGGTTCCTTTTTGCCATTTGGCTACGGAACCCCAAAAATCGTCTAACAAACACTGTGAAGCTAGTCAGGCAGGACTTACATTTCGTATCATAGTGAATCATAGTCAAGTATATCTGACATAAATCCTAAGATTTACCGTGTGATTTCTGGAAAAGCCGGAAATTAGCAATTAACATAGAACATTTCGACTTTTACCAACATGACTTGGTAAATACTAGGTTTTACTAGTTCGGGCCTTTACAGTAACAGATACACCTATCTCCATCATGAATATAATTAAACTAGTTTCCCTCGCAAACAAAAACACATTAAAATACCTCGTACTTGGACGTTTCATTTGACATTTCGACCCTCACTAGTAAAATACCTGTCACTAATACGTTTCCAGGAAGGTGAATACCGTCTCCCTATCTTATCTCACGTGAGTGATAAATGAACCAATTCGCTCGATTCACGTACGACTAATATAATAGTCATTATATAATTCTGTAACAGGTAAATTCATTTACAAGTAGATATTGGATGTCTTTTCGTTTTCAATTTAATTTCCGAGTTGTAACTGTAACCTATATCAATTTTGTCGTTGAAATGTCTATCTTGTAGAAAAATACGCGAATTTAGTGAAATTTTATTGTGACTTTTCAAATATTTTTTCTTGTTTTCATCTGTTGTAATTTCATAACAAAGGTAAATTAATAAAATTAAGCGCAATTTAATAGTTATTTACGCTACAAGTGCGGAAGGTAGGTGATTTCCAGTGGCATTTTTATTCACGAGCGAGCGAAGTGGATAAATCGACACAAGTCGGAAATCATCATACGTACGTGTATCATACAATATTTTACTATGCATTGTGCGAGGAAATAAATAAATTAATAAAATGAAATTAATAAAATGGCGGGCTTATTCTAGCGCTTTCAGCATATCCACAGATTAACTAATAGTTCCTCGGGCATATCTACTGCGCATGTGCAAATAGCTGTCACATCGTAACGCATTAACGCACGAGCAAAATATACGTTCTGCCAATCATATTTAATGATTTTTTTAAATTAATTCATTGATCAAAATCTAAATCTAGAGTAATTAAAAACGCCTAAAATGAAGTATTAGTTTTATTTTACCTGTTATATGAATCATAATCTGTACATAACTAATTTGTTAAACCTTTCTCAAGTAATAAAAACTTTATGCGGCGGGCTGACGTTGGAGTTAAAAATTAAAAAAATACAGGAAAGTAAAAAGCGCTAGTGAAAAAAAGTGACACTTTCCGCACAGTTTGGCTGCTTGGAAAACCGCTTTTTTCGAGGGCATGCATTGTAAAGGAATTTTCGCATAATGTAAAACGGAGACACATCGCTCACGCTTCGCGCTTTTTGAATTAGGATGTCGTATGACGTACATCTGCACCCGGTGCCGGGTTCAAAGTGAACCCGTACTGAGCCAGCGGTGGTTTGCTTGTCGCGCTCCCAAGTAACCCCGCTCCGAACTATACGGTTAAGGCAACTTACTTAGTACTTGATAATAAAGGTCAACTCATATAACTACTTAAAAACCGGTCAAGTGCGAGTCGAACTTTTGGCCAGATTTTAGGTAACAAAAATCACGTTTGTTATATGGGAGCCCCACATTTTTTATTTATTTTGTATTTGTTGTTATAGCGGCAACAGAAATACATCATCTGTGACAATTTCAACTGTCTAGCTATCACGGTTCATGACATACAGCCTGGTGACAGACAGACAGACAGACAGACGGACCGTGGAATCTTAGTAAAAGGCTCCCGTTTTTACCCTTTGGGTAAAATCGGAGATAATCGGAGATAAACCCTGGTGACAGACAAACAGACAGACGGACCGCGGAGTCTTAGTAATAGGGGGTGTGTTTGTGTCATGTTTTACCCTTTGGATACAGAACCCTAAAAATGGACGCCCGTTTTTCCTCGTTCTGTGTCATATCTTCTGAATTTCAAATTGAAATCCCAATTATAAGAAATCATGACCAGAACGAATAAAAAACGGTTTACAGAGGGGACAGTCTGCCGCTGTCCTTATTTTAAAGATTCTAATGTACAACCAGCTTTATAGCAGGTCGTGTCCATGGTATGTTATGTCTATGGCTTAAGGAGTTTTTGGCGGGATTTTTTCGAGTGAAATTCAGCGGTTGTTAATATTATTTGTAAATTGATTCCTAGTGGATATTGTGATATAAAATTGGTGTAGTTTTGTGTCTCAACTGTCTACGCAACTGGACAATATGTGAAATCATTGACAGAAGCGATTTCAGGATAGTGGAGCGGAGAATTTTACTGTAGTATTGACTACCTCCGCAAAGCTTACTGGGAAGGCTGACTTGATACAATTTGCTGTCAAATATTCCAAAAACTTTTAGGATCTGTTACACCCACAGAACAGAGAAGACAGGTTACACCCGTATTCTAATGCATACTAAAGAATGTTAAAATTGTTTTATAAAAAAAAAAAAACCTTGGCTTAAGAAAATAAATTGGACAGACAGATGACCTCGCTAAGAGTAAAAATGTTCTGTGCAGATGATCAGATGAAAATGTCAGCGTATTAAATATTCTAAGATTTTACAAATTAGCAGTATAAAATAAGTTGTGGATGTTAAAACTGAAAAAAAAAAATGCTTTTCAGGTTCTAACAGTATCAAAGAATACATAAAAGTGAGTCGCATGAGTTGATACAATTTCAAAAGATAAAAAAGTTGTGGTTTGTATAGTATTATGAAACGTTAGTAGACTAAAAGATGTGGAACTGTACTGCAGAGTACCACAAGCTTTCTATCAATGAAATAGTTTGAGTAATTTTTGAAACCTGTCATAGATTCTTCTACAAACCACTATACCTCATAGTATAAAAATCGTTTTCCCAATTTTCTCCTCAACTGTCTGAAGTAGTTTAGCGGAAACGGCGGTTAAAATACTGTGCATATTTATAAGGTAGACAATTAAAGTTTACTTTGTATTTCATAGTAATAACTTTACACTCGCTGGCTTTAAGACATGTTAGCCTGCAAGTACGAGTTAAGTATTACCTAAATGCGCTTCTATAAGTGCTAAACCTACTTTCTATAGTAATATTATAGGTAAATGTGAAATCCCTATTTGTTACAAGTATTTGCCAGCTTGTTTATGCATCACGACGCCTCAACGGCTGAATTAATTAGAATAAAATTTGGCATTGAATAAGACTTTTTATTATGTTAGTAGTTCCCGTAAGCTAATTATTATGGAATGACATGCAGGTGAAGCCGCTGGCAAAAGCTAACAAATCTTAGACTATCGTCTAAAGATGAGTATACACTAGAGCATGTTCGCGGGCATTACAATGTAATGTAACGTTCTTATGAATGGTACAATACAGACAAATGCTCAGTTTCCTAACGCATTTCCATGCAATGTAACGTTCTTGCGAATGTTCGACGCTACGTTCGACGTTACTGTCACGGCGAGTGAGCATGTACCTGTAACATTTCTTTGTACATTGCGTTCATTATTGACCTCACTCCACGCGACCCACGCTCGTGCCTTTGCTCGATACAATGTTACACCAAAACGGTCGCTAGTTTTTAAAATCAGGTTGTAACAAAACATCGAGCGTCATGTTCGAAGTGTGGTTCGAGTATATTTAAAAACATCGAATGCTCGTTGTTCTATTACAAGTATAGACTCACGTTATGAAAAGGAAGAAAGAAGAAAAGAAAATTGGTTTAGTCGTTTTGTTACAAGGGAGACTTACTGAAAACCTTCCTAACTAGCAGATCAGTATTTTCTAGCCCCTCATTGAAAGCAGGCTCATCATAAAATGCAAAGACATAATTCTAACTTGCCCGGTTTTTTCGGCGAGTCCTGAATCTTAGCTCAATACTGTCACAAACAACTGTGTTTGGGCAACAAACATTTTAAAATAACAGCCTCCCTGTATTCCCCGAAGGCGTAAGCAGAGGTGACCTATGGAACAGCTACATTTTGCCAGTTAATATGTCTTAGTCCTAAGTAGAGTGACGGTGAGTCTAATGCCGTCAATCGGGCACTAATCCAGACTCCGAGTAACGGAACATATATTACTGAATACGATGATGATGGTTGAGCTGAGTGGTGCCAATCCATGCGCCATGTTCGTGAACGGGCGCCATCAGTTGGTATTGGTCATAACTTTTTTTATTAATAATATGCTTGCGCTTGACCAAGCGATGATGTGGTCGACGATGAAGCACGCTTGCCTTAAATAAACCTATTCACTTTTGACTTAAATACTCCGAGGTTGTAGCTATCGGGCAATACAGACTCCGGCAGGAAATGCCACTATTTTGCTGTGCGCATAATAAAAGTGTTCCCAAAACGTTTGGTATGGGTGGGATGTCCACCATGTACCGATGACGCATCACCGTACGTCTTGTAGTCCAATGATGGAACGGGCTTGGAGGAATCAGTTCATGCAATCGCAACACATACTCCCCGAAATGTAACCGACAAAAGACCGACAGGCTGGCAACTCTGGCGACCGACAAGTTGGCGCCGATGTTCATGGGCTCTGGAGCCTAGACTCGACCAGTGTCTCATTGCCGATAAGCCGCTAACTTAACTGCTTCCGCCTGTTTTTAATTACGTACTTATTTTATTTTTGAATTGTTTGTTTTACTCTAGACGCTTTTACGTGCACGTTTTCTCACATCGTTTTCACATATGTATTTACCCAACTAGAATGATGTAACCAAATAATTGTAATTAAAACTGATGAAAACGAGTGTCCGTGGAGTTTCTTGTACGTTCTTCTCCATAGAGACCTACTGACGCTTGCGAATGTGTAACTAGATTTATATTTTGTTTGAGAATTCAAAAGTACCTAAGTATGGCTTAGTTGAATTTAAAATATTTTGGTATTCTTGATTTCGATAAAGGTGTTAGTAGCACATAAGTAAATAAACAGACTCTTGACGAAACACCAAATATATACCAACTTAACACACCATAAAAAGTGATGTTGGCCCTTCGTTTTTACGATGCACTGGTTATGAAACCAGCATGATGTAAATCCTTATCTTTGCACGGACTCCAACAAAGGGCTTAAACTTACAAGTAAGAAAGCTTTGTAATCTTTATTTTTCTTTTATTCTCATTTCTGCATGGATGTTTGTGAGTATATTGTGAACGCGGGAGACTGAGGGTTTAGTTTACTTAGTCAACATAATTTTAAGGAAACTCTAATGAGTTCCATATTCGTCATCGTGCAGGTCGTGACGGTACTGAACTTTGTCTTTAAAAAAGTAAGTTTCAGTAAATACATACACGGCATTTTAAGTTTTTAAATAAAAATTATTTGTTTGAAATCGTACATGAACAACGGAGCTGCAATATTCTGCGAAAAACTCATTTTATTAAATTTTATACTAGTTAGCTTATTACAATCTTCATCATACTTAATGCAAAATTAAAAGCCACTTACTAGTTCTCGACCCACCTTCGACCTTACCGATAAAAACTACGCGGCACGTATGCAAACACTTAGTTCTTCATAAAAAAAAAAATTGAAGTTTTATATTATGAACGTAAAACCGCAGTAGCTGGGCAATTCGGTAATTTTCAGGTCAAGTTCCTTTTTTATTATTAATGATACCTATGCTCGCATTTCGGATATCACCAGAAGGATATTATGAGGTTGACGACTGAGCATGCTTGCCTGGAAGAGACCTATTCACTGATCTAGGGTAGGCTACCAGGTAACACATACCTACTCTGGAAGTGAATTCCACTCTTTAGCTGTACCCCAAATAATAAAATACCTACGGCTGTACGCACAATGAAAGTATTCCTAAGACCTTTTGTGTAGAATGTCTACCAATGTAACGAAGGATCTGTTTTGCAAAAGGTTTAAGAAATGCCCAACTCAGACTGTCAGCAGTATCTCTACAGTTCGTCAAGTAAAGCACTTATGTTCATCCATCCATATACTTGACATGTGTACATAAGAGTATTTACCACATCGGTCACATTTCAAGTAGCCTCGTGTTGTCAAGTGCTCATAAATACTGCCTCTAAGTAAGGGTCAAGTTATATGTAAGATGCACGTGTATCTAATAGCAGTGTCCATGTATCACGCAGTATATGATGTAGCATCCAGTGTGAGGCAGATTCTTGTAAATTATTCCATGTAATGGCCGTGGGTGCACCGCACATTTAGTTCTTTGAACTTTGATATAAACTACACAGAAAAGCACAGCATTGTTCTGGTTTATGATAGTGTTTTATCGTTATAGTTTAGAAAATGTTTTTGTTTTGTTTTCTTACTTAATTGTTTGCTAAGCAAGGGTTAAGTTATATTTTACGTTAATGATGAAGCACTTGAAAAACAGATTCAAGCTTAAGCCTCTAAAATGATGTTAAGTTATAATCAGGAACTGAATTAATTTTGCCCGAAGTTCTCCTTAGTATGAATGACCTTTAAATAAGTCTACTTTACGGTTTGAAATTCTCTTAATTTGGCTTTACATTTTGATGTTTTTATTAAGTTTTAAAAACAACATTTATTTTGTTATTGTAATAAATTAACAAGGTTTTTCGAATCACTGTCCAACGCAGCTAGGAAAGTTTTTGATAATGAAATTAACCGCTCCCCAAGGGTGGAATCCATCAATATCCAATTCGTTAAAGTTAATCTATGGTAGTGGCTCAGACGGTGAGTGGGGTTCTATTGACATGTCTATGGTATGAGTGTGCGATCGGTGACTGAAAGCCGTGCTGAGAAATTCCAGCGCCAGCGAAGTAGTGAGTTTACATATAGCTAAATTGCTAAAGTAAATGCGACGAAGCGTTAATCTGATGTAAGTCTGCTAGCTGCAACCAAATATCCGTAGGTGGCAAATACGTACTCATATTACGGTAGATCTACTGAAGTTTATGTTGCAAAGTTAGTGCGAGTATTTGGGCAACGATAAGAATTTTAATGAAACTACCTGAGCTGGGATAGCTTAAGAGTAATTTATTGAAAATTGGAAGTATAAGTTTTACTGAGTCGATATAATATTTGAAGAAGATTCCATTTATGATTTCCGGTATCTATCGGGAACGTTATTTGCCGAAGGGTTGAATTTTCTGAAACAGTAATCACGAACATTTATTGAGAGTTTTTGAGTTCACCATCGTGGTGGCAGGATTAATCAGCTAGACTCTGACAGACTAATTTTTTTTCAGCATTTTTTTTATATTAATTTTTTGTGTACTGCCTTTGATTCTGCGTTACCGAGTGCTACCGAGTCCAGCGAGTGGACTGTACGAATTTAGTTAACGCCGCTCGGGAAGCTTGTTTCATGCACTCCTATCGCAACAAGGATTCCAGGAATACACCACCACAGACTACTATATTGGATTTAACCTCTTTATCTCGGCCAGCATCTGAACCAAGTTAGTAAGCGACTCCACACAAAGGCATTTATTGCCATTGTTGTCCACAGAAAAGATATAGTACATATAGATATAGTACAGCTTAAGATATTGTACATATTATAATATACTAGCTGACCCCCCGGGCTTCGCTCCCGTCAAAATTATAGCTTATGTTTCTCGAGAATAATGTAGCTTTCCATACGAGAAATATTTTTTTAATATCGGTCCAGTAGTTTCGGAGCCTATTCGGTACAAACAAACAAAAAAATCTTTCCACTTTATAATGTTGGTATAGATTTGTACGCCTTGAAATCAAGCCTTCCTTTTGACAGGGAGTTGGTTCACATAGATTTTCCTGTAAATATATTTATTTAACTATCTATATTCTATTTTTATTATATATCTATTTTTTTGATTTTCTTGTATCTAAAAAAAACTATCTGGTCCCCGCTTCACCACTTTAGGGCACTTGTTTTAAGCAGATGGGTTTATAATCCTGGTACCAAAGATACAAATTGATCCAGCTATTAAGCCCTCAAAATGTTACAGACGGACAGGGTGATTTTCACATTATTAATATCATTTGGCTCTGAGAACTCTACAATTGCGAATAATATATATACTGTCCATAAAAACTCGTTGATGTTGGACAGCTACTGATACACACCCACTCTATCGAGATGTTAAGGCCTCTTCATTTTATCGTCAAGCGTGAGCTGGTTATATAACTTTCCAATACAGCTTGTCCATTTATTTATACGTGTTCGACATGGAATGGGATGGTTATGAGAGAGCGAAGTTTTTTAATAAACGAATTCTTGAATGTAGAATTAAATTCATTACGAGTATTGGTACGTATGGACCTATTGCATGTATTTTTCACAATGAAACAAGCGTTATTATATTTAATTGGGTTTCTATATGACATAGGAAACCCAGCCAGTCATTTCCGTCATCCTTGTTTGAAACTTGCATGTGTCGAAAAGGCAAATAAAGCCTTTTTAAATACACCTGCATGCAGTTACCTAGTTATTATAAATGCGGTAAAGAAATAAACCATAAACTAAGTAGAACGTATCATGAAACTATTTAACAGTGTTGACGTGGCTACCTACTCTAGTTAGCTGAGTTCCTATGCAAATAACTTGGATGCAAATGTAATGAAATTATTGCCTCTTTGAGTTTCAACAAAGTGTTTATTGGAGAATTCTTTTGTCGTTGAAACGTTTATCGAATTTACCAATTGAATATTCAATTTGAATTGAAATTAAGAAATATTCGAAGCCTTGATTTGAAGGTTGGTAGCAATATCTTATATTGAATACGTATATATTTACGTACGTATTGCTGCTTTAGGTATAAGGAAATTACCTCTGAATGTCGGTTACACGTGGCAGTGATTACAATAAAAATAGTTCATCCGTACAAATGGCTGCGGATGAATAATTCCATCGAGACAACTGCTAACGTATAAACCAGTTAGCATCGTGTAAAGTTCCGAAGTGGGCCGGTACTACTTTGTATGAACCAACTTGCTAACTTTCCTAAGAACGTGTGCGTCTGTTCAAGTTTTGAATTCAAATCTTTGGGTAGCACCTATGTGCTCTGCGAACTTACGATAAACTTGTAGAATAAGAAAATGATTTTCAAAATCTTCGTGTGTCTTACCTGAATGTTGGCTGAAATTTTCCACCGTGATTCCGAACGTTGCTGATGCACCTAAATGCGAATTGAGATAGGATTTTTACTCATGCCTTGCAGAAAGCGAGCGTGTAGATAAATCAGTATTCCATTATAGGTGTCTGCAGGAACACTTACCAATATTATAGTAATGGAACTACGAGTTGGAAGCGGAACGGGAGAATTGTATCATGCTGCTCAATGAAAATAACTACAACCAAGGAAGGAGATACAGCGCGTTAAGAATGTCATTGACGTCCACGTAATAGAAGGTGTCGCGTGAAATAAGCTACAACACGAAAATGTTCGCAAACGAGACACTTTATTGACATTAAAGCTACAAGGAACAAAGCTGTAACAAACGATATAGGGGCCGTGTATATATGGAAAGATATTGGCCAATAACTTAGCACCAAATAGTCGGATTTGCCCTTGGGACCGAGGATTTTATTTGTCAAGCGTACAATGAGAATAATATAAATAATTTTATCTCATTTTTATCTTGGTTAACGCTAAAATGGATCGGTTTGAATGTGGGTATCGTTTTTATTATTGAGGATAAAATATACAGTCTAGTGATTATTTGGGTAATTGTATTTTTTATTAGAAAGGTTATTAAAACAATTTTCAAGAATTTTGAACTCTCTTTTCTCTCTCCACTCGCTTGTTTGTGCAAGCCCTGACTACATATTCACATGTTCAATGTTAATCGTCTCGTTATGTTTCACTTTATACTACAAGGCAAATGCCTCCGCACATACAAAGGAGGACCAAGCGTCGATAATAACGTTTACTTGCATTTACCTACTTACTACCTACCTACTTAATAATTCACATAAACACCCAGGCTAAAAGTAACAACAAGTTTTTTTTAAAGTATTGTTTCTACAGCATGGTGTAATAATATCTCTTATTATTTAAGTTAAAGCAATTGTCACATTTATGATAGAAAACGGCTCTATTGATAGGGTTGATTTTTTTCTTGCTATGTTCGCAATTGTAACAAGGCTTGTATGTTTTTTTTATGGAAAATCAATCGGAAAACTCTGGAATTGCAACCTTACGAAGCTAGGGTGGGTCATTAGTAAACCATAAAATTATATTCAAAAAATATCAATAACGAGGCATATTAACAAACCGTTTAAAACAATAAATGAAATATTTGAACAATTTCTATTAATACCTAATTTACACAATTTAATCAGAGCCAGAGTTGTACAAATGAAACAAGTAGCAAAAATGTATCCGGATAGTGATACAATCTGTGAGAGACTGAAGGCTTCATCAATCATTGTACCAGATCCCAGATCAGATGTGTCAGGCTGTATGAAAGAAATTGGAAAGACCTAATCACTGCAGTCTTTTAAGAATCCCGTAATTACTCCATTGTGTATTCCGGTAAATATATCTATGTAGAATATTTATGTAGGATTTTGCCAAATAGTAGTAGAGTTCGTTCGGAGAAGTATACCTAACTACCGTAACTATTTCTGCTGGTAAGCGAGATTTGCTGAGTTTCACATTAAAGAGTATTGGTGCTGCCATTGACAGCTGCATGAAACATTTCAGTTTCCACTTAGGATGGTCTGCTAGTTTGCTACTAAAAAACTTACTACCACTTACTACTATTACTGAAACTTTTTCCACTTTTTAGTTTTGTAAACTGTAATATTTTGACAAGTGACTATCACTGTCAGCATGTCCTGACCTCGCCTATCGTACTTGAGGTCGTGTGTTCAAATCCGGGTTAGCACCAATGTGTCTTTTTCAAATTCATATGTACTTTCTAAGTTTGTCTTGGACATCACATGCAACTGTGACGGAAAACATCGTGAGCCAACCTGGACATAAATAGTTAATGTAAGTCTGAAATAGCCAAGTCAGAGGTCTGTGGGCCAGAGGCGGCTTAATTAACTCTGACAACAGAGGTGGCCACATCCTCACAGGAAAAGTAGAAGCAGGTTTATAGTGGTCACAGCGGATCTTTGTGTCTCTGAAGTTGGCTCTGCCAACCATTGCACAAGAAGCAGTTTGTCATCGAGTATACTGGATAGAGTAAGCGAGATTGGATGTTGCGACAAACGTAAGCGAGTGAAAGAGACAGCTATACAATTATATCTTCACCTTCAACATTGACACAAAAATAGCTACTGCGAATTTAGAGAAACAAAGATCCGTTGTGAGTATTATACTGACGAATCTTGGGACAATAAACCTTAGATATCTACATCAAAACTTCTTATAGAACGAACTTTGTGTCAACTCGTGCCTATCTTCTCAGGTAAGTATCGTAAATACTAAGGGATTACGCCAGGAGGAGTGTCGCCGCCTAGCTAACATACTGCGATGTAGGTTAGCAGACCCGTGTTTAACAGTGGATGTTTATGGGTTTTATGAAGTAAGAATGTGTTGACTTTGTGTTCTATGTTAAGGACACACAATACTGGACCGGTCCGGGCCAGAGCAAACTTTTTTATAAACAATAAGCATTCCCATGTCGTTATAGGAAGTATTCTTAAACAAAAAAAAAACGTACTTAGACCTGTCGGTAGTCATGCAAATCTGTTCTGTTTTACAAGCTTATTATTAACTTGCAATGTATCTATGTGTGTATGTGTGTTCGGGTCAAATCTTGCAACTGAATTTTAAAGCAGTTATCCTCAACCGATTAACATGAAATGTTGCATACACGTTTGGTTTGGATGACAATGCATGGTAAGCTAAAATCCTTGTTTAAAAATGTTTTTTTTTTTAATTGGAAGAATATATTTAAAATCCAGTTCTAAATTCACTTGCGACGATTCAAAAGCAGCCAGAAGCATTTACTGTCAGCCTGCATGCAGCAAAATGGATTATTACAGCATGCAACTATTACAGTACCTAGTCTGCATTAATTAATTAAAACATAAGTATCGAAAAACCAACATTTCATAGCATTTTTATTGTATTTTTATGGTAACGATAGAATCAGTAATTTGATTTGAGGGCGTGCAATTAATCTAAGTAACAGTAGTTAAACGCTGAGAACGTGTCTCTAGCTACATACTTCATTCAAGGATTTTATCGGAACTCTTCGAAAATAGCAGATAAAGTATATTGGACATGGACTGTGCATCATAGATCTTGTTAATTATTCATGACAGACCGTCGCGTCGAGATGCATCGACTACTGAGCGCTGACAGATGCTCTATTAGGAAATTCTGTTTACGTTTGGAAATATACTACACTATCGGACGTCTCGCGGTTTCACCCACGTAGTTCCCGTTCCCGTGGGAATACAGGGATAAAAAGTAGCCTATGTCACCCGTGGATAGTGTAGCTTCCCAACGGTGAAAGAATTTTTGAAATAGGTGCAGTAGTTTTTAAATTTATTCGTTACAAACAAAAATACTAATCTTTCTTCTTTATAATATTAAGTATATAGATGATATTACTTCGACGGGAAGAGATTGCGTTGACTGGACAATATCAGTAATGTTCATTCGAACTAGAAACTTTCAAGCTTCACCTTTATTTCCCAGAAATCTTTGACGACAAAGGAAAAAGCCTTTTTACAATTACAGCTGCAAACGAAGACTAAACTTTTTATATAATGTTTTAAAGTGCACGATGCTACTTCGATTTAATAGTTTATATTTGGACATCTCACTTAGTATATGTTGTAACATAGTTTTGGCGGATATGAAGAAAATGTTCGCAATTTTACGTTTGATAATGGTAATACTATATTCAATTTAAAGTAGATATAGCTGGCAGCCAGGATTCGTTGGATTGAACAAGAAGTTCAATTATTAAAGCTCTTGGATATTAAACATTGGCGACAGAATCAGAAGCTTTGCTTACGGTGCAGTCACCGTACGTTTACTTTTATCTGAATTCTTTAATTCTTTTTTGACTGGTTTATTGAGTATAAAACGGTTTCTGGTAAGCTACAGATAAGGTTGCCAACTTGTTTTACAAGGAATAAAGTATATTTCGGTCTGGGTAAGACAATAAACATTATTTTAAATTTTTTTATGGTTTAAAGATATAATATGTTTTAGTACCTTTCGCACAACTTAACAATTAGAAAATATAACTATTTATTTGTAAAACAAAGGTGTAAAATTTTTACATACTTAAACACTAAACAAAAGTAAACTATACAAACTTATACTAAACCTAACTTCTTACACTATATACAACAGACAGGTATACTTAGGCGTCGAAGTATTCCTTCACATCGCTGTCATCCGGGAACGTGCCCAGAAGACTGGCAGCATTGCCACGTTGAATGGCAATGCTGATTCTTTGCGCAAAGAAAGAGCCAGCCCTCTGGGCACGCACAGTGTCGATCAGTCGGCGAGAGATCTCCTTAAAAAGGAGATAGAATTTCTATTCTATTCTATATGGTGTACATAATAAAGAGTATTATAAGTTACAGAAAGTATAGACGAAGAAAACATTACACTTGGGCCCCCTGACCCAAGCGTTTCGACCCCAAACGACTCAAAACTGTAATTACCGATTAGGTTACAGTATTTGCGCCGCTTGAGGGCCTCAGCAGCCGCAGCAGCAGCGCCAACTTAACAATAATACTAATACTTAACAATTAGTAGGTATTAGTATTAAGTTTATTGATGCTCTATTTATGTTTCCCGCCACTTTATATTCATTAGGTACCACATTGAATATTTGACATTGGCATATTCGTTCTGAAACGCCACCATTGTGACTACGCAGCACTGGCTTAGTGTGTGCTTAGTGTTAGGCATTTTGATGCTGAAAATATTTTGTATGCATTATTTTTGTTAAATAGTAAAAAGTGTACTATTAGTGTGTTGTGTGTAATGTGTGCGTAGTGTCATGTACAGTATAGTTGGCAACCCTGGCTGCAGATCACTTTCTGAAGTTATGTGGAGATTATTTGAACGATTAGCCTCGTAATTTTCCAGAAGAGAACTAGAGTATCTGATATATTCCAAGCGGAAGTGGTGGTGAGCTGGCTATATCTGTATCAAAGCAGCATCACAAACATTCAATACTATAAATCTGACTCATTCGATTTTCGTAAAAATACAACCTATACATCATTTAAGCTGCAAACAAATTATCGGACGCGGCTTACGGACGCGACTGACAGCCGCGACTTATAAGAATATCTAGGTAATTAATGTACATTACACTGTTATGTAATGTACATGTAAGTCGCAAACGTGACCTTGGGCGTTCGGACGTCTGTTAGAGATCTGGCAGCCGCGTCCCATACAACTGTGCACACTTTCAGTATATTAAAATGTACTCTGTGGTGCACACATATCAGTCGCGGCTGTAAGTCGCGTCCGTCAGCCGCGTCCGATAATTTGTGCCCAGCTTTATACTTGTTTTGGATAAAGCCAAAATATCCTCATTCGTTTTTTTTCTTTTTAGTTGACAGACGTGATATTAAAAACATTTCATAAACAGAAAATAACTTGTCCGTAAGTCCGTCAGGTATAAAAATATCTCTTTACAAGTGGGCAGAAACCTCTACCGACCAATGATATATTATAGTTCTAAACCGTTTCTAAATAAGTGGACAGTATTCCAGGATACTTAACTCTGAAGTGAGCGGTTTCGTTTCGCTACGAGATATATTCACTACGGATTCAGCGGCGTAGGACGTACAGAGGCGTATTTAGGGTGAGGCAGGTAGGGCACGTGCCCTGGGCGCCGATCGAACGGCACAAAATCGCCAATTACGTAAATAAAATAATCTATTTCATACTGTCAAACCTCATGATTTCGTATCAAACAATCACGTTCGCAATTTCCGCGTTTCACGAATTAGCGACAGGGTATGAGTAACGCCCCCGCGGATGCAGCGGTGGTACAATCGTTCGATGGGTCAAGAACACATAATTTTATCGATAAAAACTTTAGGTACAATCAAGTATAATAAATAAATCACTTTGGATGTAGGTCTCACAGATGCGTACATATAATTTTACTTTTACGGCCATAGCATAGGAAATGTAAAAACAAAAAAACGTTTTACAAATGTAAACAAACAATTTAATCTCTTTATAATATCTAACTAAAATTTTGTTTAAATGACTATTATTATTTCTCATAATTTCGGTCCTCGGGTAGGGAAAACTTATATTTGGTATTTCCATTACGAATTTATTAATAGTCTGTAGCAACTCGAAGTCTCCAGTGTGGTTTCTTAAATGGATCTTCCTTCAATACAAGAAGCGATATGTAGACATGCTATATACAGTATTTCGGATATTGCTTCGTTATTTAGACTGGAATACTGAAGTAATGATTTATTGATTTTCGTATGTGTAAATGTTATTATTGATAAATGATAAATAAATGATAAATGATTTTATTTCTGTAAGTTGGTTTGTACAAACACTTTTACATGTCGATCATATTTTTTAAAACTAGATGAGGTCGGCGTTTCCTATCTGACTACTGTGAGAAGAAAGGCCGAAATAAACTCAGAGGTCACAGTCTCTTTTAAAGACTTGACAAAATCTTGGTTATATCATGTGAAGACCATGTAGACAGATGTCTGAAATGGTCTTTTGAGGAAAGAACCAGCCAGATTGAGTGGACCTGTCCAGTCAGTGCACGCATTTGTCAATAACCGAGCAGCTCAACTCAGAATTTACGGAGCTCAACGATTCGACGAACAATACCAAAGAAAGGAAATTCGGGTAGGCCGCATAAACTACTCAAACTGCCAGACCATGAGTAAAAACTAACTAAGTTATAATAAAAAACAAAAATCCACATAGTCTTCACATTCACAATAATAAAAATAAAATAATATAATACTTTAAAAAGTAAATATTCTTGTCATTGCAAGAAAACAAAAAAAAAACATAATTAAAAACAAAATTCACGGTGCAAAATATAAAAAATCAAAATTAATTGGAGCAGCTCAATCCCAAGCCTTTTTGTCCTCAACGTAATCTTTAATAGTATAAAACGCTTTCTGACACAACTTACGTTTAATTAATTATTTGAATTTATTAAGACTTAGATCTTGTACGTGGCTTGGAAGCTTATTATAAAAGCGTACACATTGACATCTAAACGAGCCACCTATCTTCTTGAGCCTTGTTGTAGGTACTACAAATTTGTGTTTGTTCCTAGTATTTATGTTATGGATATCACTGTATTTTTTAAACAATTTTATATTTTTATGAGCATATAAAAGATTTTCATAAATATACTGAGAGGGCACAGTCATTACATTAATCTCCTTAAATTTCTCTCTGAGAGAGTGCCTCGGGCTTAATTTATATATTGATCGAACAGCTCTTTTCTGCAAAACAAAGATATTCTGGATGTCGGTGGCATTTCCCCACAACAGAATACCGTACGACATTACACTATGAAAATAGCTAAAGTATACTAAACGGGCTGTCTCTATGTCAGTTAAATTACGAATTTTTCTAACAGCATATGCTGCGGAGCTTAGCTTCTTTGACAATTTATCTATATGTGGGCCCCACTGAAGCTTAGCATCCAAAGTTAAGCCTAAAAATACTGTGCTATTCTCAGGATTCAATTCTTCGCCCTTTATCAACACATCAGTTTTCACCTGCCTAACGTGAGGTAGGGTAAACTTAATGCATTTGGTTTTTTTTTCATTAAGGAGTAAATTGTTAACATTGAACCAGTGAACTACTTTTGAGATCGCGCTATTTACTTCGTCAGTAACCAGCTGCTGCCGTTTAAGTTTAAACAAAAGTTAAGTATCATCTGCAAACAACACTATGTCATGGTTATCCTTTATGAGGTAAGGCAAGTCATTAATATAAATAAGAAACAAGAAAGGACCAAGAATCGAGCCCTGCGGGACTCCCATTTTTACTATAGATCCGGGTGATCTTTTTCCATTAACGTCAACAGTCTGAATCCTATTACTCAAGTAAGAAGTAAGAAGATCCAGAGCGCTGTTCCGGATCCCGTAGTGGCGGAGTTTCCTGATTAGCGTTTCATGAAGAACACAATCAAATGCCTTGGACAAATCACAAAAGATTCCCAGGGCATCGCACTTATCTTCCCATGCATTATAAATATGTCCTAAAAGCTCAACACCGGCATCAGTAGTTGAACGACCCCTTGTAAAACCGAATTGTTTGCTATGTAATAATTTATGCTTATTAAAATATTGTATTAGTAACATAGTTGTAAGTTTATTTATGCCCACTAAAGCTATGCGTTTCATTGGTAATTTAATTAAATAATAATTATAATACACCCCTGTCTTTCCCTTCTGGGAATACTGACACACACTTATACATACTGTAATGTTTCGTATGTTTATTTCCCCGTAATATGTTTATCAGTTAGACCACTGTTACAAGAATACGGTGTTCCGGAATGTTTGTATCAAACCGTATTAATTTGATTATAATACGCCTCACCTCAATCCGTGGCCCATATAAGTGCTTTAGCAATGACCAAGAAGGTACACTATGTATTCCCCCGACCCGCCCGCATCCTGTATTTGCCGAGTTATCGGCTATTGTAATTGAACCAGAACGAACTAACAGTTAACATTAGTTGAAAACGAGAGTTTCACACATTCGTACGTAACCTTTCAACCATTTTATTGTCATTGGTTTTCAAAATTAATTCCCATTGACGGAAGTAGCGTTACTCACTGTGAAATACCCAGATTTGGGTGAGATATACTATGAGTAGTTGGAAGTGTTAATTTCAACGATAACTTCATCAATAATTTACATCACTGAGCACAAATTTGTAAACATTTAAGATTGAATAACGCTGCTCAACTACTTAATTAAGTAAATTTGACAACTTTTGGAAAAGATTTGATTTACTGAGAATATCTATTATATAAAAACAAGTCGGGTTTCTTGTTGACGATATAACTCCAGAACGCACGTCCCGATTTCCAAGGTTTTGCATTCGTTGGAAAGGTCTCGGGCTCCGTGAGGTTTATAGGTACGGTAGGGTAGGCTAGGGTAGAGTAGGGTAGGGTAGTGTAGGGTAGGGTAGGGTAGTGTAGGGTCGGGTAGGGTAGGGTTTGTTTTTTTTTTTTTCTTAACACTAATCCCCACCAACTTAATTGGCGCCTATTAATTGCAAACACATTCATTCCGGTAAATCTTTTATTCCTCTCGCACTTTTATTCTCCATACTAAAGTTCATCATGCATTCATCTTCTTGTATTCTGTGTGGGTTCTAAATAAACTACGTGTCTGATTTATTTATTGATCACAGTAAAAAATGAAAATACAAAATAATACAAGAAGGTCTGTTTATCTCAGAATACAAAAGAAAACAATTGCGAAAATAGTGCTGTTTATAAAGAAATACAATATTTATCACAACTTGTGCAAAAAGTGCAACATTATTTATCACAGTGGAATACTAACAATTAAAGATAAGAAAAACACAATAGTGCAGTCTGTCATAAAAATATCACAAAAATTTACACATCTATAAAAACTTAGGTACTAACATGAAGTACTGCCGGTTATACAAAGGGTAGGGTAGGGTAGGGTAGGGTAGTGTAGGGTAGTGTAGGGTCGGGTAGGGTAGTGTAGGGTAGGGTAGGGTAGTGTAGGGTAGGGTAGTGTAGGGTAGGGTAGGGTAGGGTAGGGTCGGGTAGGGTAGGGTAGGGTAGTGTAGGGTAGGGTAGGGTAGGGAGTGTAAGGTAGGGTAGGTAGGGTAGATAAATGTTTGGTCTTTTTATGGCAAAACAAAGTTTGCCGGGTCATCTAGTTTTTTAATAATAAGAAGAGCATCTATAATATAATAAGTTAGAATGGTTATACCGTAGTCAAAATGTACAGTAGATATTATGATTTGGTCGGTTTAATTCTGTATTTTTTTATAAAAGAGGGATCGAACTGAGACACGATGCTTACACTTACTCGCTTGCAAACATGAACACCAATTGATAATAATTGTTAAACATTCACATCAATTAACTCAACCATTATGAAACTAACACCTTTTCATTAAATTAGTCACGCATCAAGCTTCTCTTTAACCTAGTAATATAATTACTCACGGTTGTCGCTTCCCGCTAATTCAAATGCCAATCGAGTGCACTGTCACACTACCCGTGTAATGTGACAGTGCACTCGATTGGCAAATGATTCCTCTACGTGAACTATAGACTACTGCAGGGTTTTACTAACGAAGGCAAAAAGTAAATGTTTATAGTTTAATTGCCACGTGTTGAGAATAACACCAATAGCTTTAGACATTACTGGAAAGTTTGCATATTTAGTGTGAAAATAAAGTGACTAATTTTATCAACATTATTGTCGAGAGTCCCAGCTATCATTGTTTAAATCACAACTGGGATGTGTTTATAGAAAGTTTCGACTGTATCTCGTTAAAATATGTATGTTTGTTACCAAACGTTCCTTCATACTTTCGTTTTTTGTGACTGTTACTGATGGTACCAGCTTCACGTTTCGCATGACAATGCTTGCGTCCCAAGGGGCCTTTCGACCGAGAAAAATGCAAGCTATTCAGGCGAGCTAGCGCCGAGGCTCCCATCAATATCAGTGCTGCGTCAATATTGTCCTACAAATAATATAAAAGACAAAAACGTCCCATTTGTAATCACCGAAATATTTTAATTTACATTGTTTCATAAATATGAATCAACACTTGTCGTTAACACATGCGATGATATTATTAATAGCCGTGCAATGCGCATCGCTAATTGAAATCTTCCTATGAATTAATACGTTATAATATACAATATGATGATATGAATTTCATTTTATATTACCATGTTTAATGATAATGTAATGAAGGGTGGTTTTTGTTCATTGCAGGGCAATTAAGGTCTCTTTTGCATAACAGACAGGGCTTTTATTAATATGCTTATCAGTTTACCTGATGTTGCAAATGCACCCACGATACAGAAATAGTCTCTGCGACAGCTGTCAGTATCAATACAGTAAAAAATCAAACCGACTTCCAGAACAAAAAACAACAAAGCAAAAAATAAATTTCTTTTCCGAAGTCGGTGTGTTTTGTACCCATTTTTTTTCAGTTTTTCGACACCGACTTCGAAAAAGAAATTTATTTTTTGCTTTGTAGTTTTTTGTTCTGGAATTCGGTTTGATTTTTTGTTAAAAAGTTTTTTTTTTCTCTTTTTAGTTTTGGTAGGTATCTCCAACTAACATGATTATCATTTATAGCCAAAGTACATCTCATGCCTATTCCAATAAGCCCAAACACAACTAGGATACATTGTTTTATTTTAGAGTTCCAATGCCTACCTTCCGGCTTTATCATTAAATCAGTTCGATGGTGCCATTTTCATCAGGACCATTTATTTATAAGCATTAGCTTCATTATAGTCGGTTAATTATACGAGATATCTTATGATCGTGACATACAGCATTTAGGTGTTCCAGTGGCCATCTGTGGTCTTCTTCACCAGTTCCACTTCACCAAATGATACTTTATGAGTGCAAATGATTGCATTGTTGATGAAAATACCAAAATCGCTATATGTTTGCCTATAATATTTGAGGATTCCCCTCGATTTCTCTAGGATTCCATCATCCGATCCTGACCTGATGACTATGGGACCAACTAGGAAGTATACCCTTTCAAACAAAAGAAGAATTTTTGAAATCGGTCCAGGTGTCTTTGAGTAATCGGGTAACAAAATTATTAAAAAAAGATTCTGACGAATTGAGAACCTCCTCCTTTTTTGAAGTCGGTTAAAAATAGCGCTTGACAGGCTAACAATAACGTTTACGTCAGTTTAACATATGTCGCAGAGATCAAGCTATCTTTTATGAAGTATAGTAATACCTAGTAAGGAAAAGTTAAAACAAAAATTATTGCGACTATATATTGCCAGGAAACCCTGCAGTAATCTCTTGTACTAACTATCAAGTATCAAAAACATTATACCTGCAGATGTTAGCGGTGGTATCACGTACTATTCACCATAATAAACTAGCTCACCACCACTGAAACCACTGCAATAAGTCACATTGACATATACCCCGTGTGAAACCTACAAGCTAGTGTTGTACTTAATTACCGTGCAAGTACCGCAACGAATATCTTGAGTGGTGTTGCGTAGAGGAAGCAATTTATTTGAATTAATATAATTTATTTAGCGTTTGCCCGTGGTAACTTCAGCTTGCCAAGATTAAGGAAAAACCAGGCGAAATTCATTTGTTTTTATTTTGGTGGCTACGAACTATGACTACGCTACGAAGGTCCGCCTACGCCGTAGGCCGCGTAGCAAAACTGAAGGAGTAAAAACAAACTGTAGGATAACTTAGAGCTGAATAAGATTATCACTTCGAAAGTTCCATTTATGAACGGTAATGTTAAGTTTTGTACGCGGCATTGTTCTGATAATGTTTTCACATTATTATTTCCTATAAGAGAAGCGTCATAGTAATCTGAGATTAGTCTTTATTAATTTATTAGTAGCGGTAATGGTTTGTTTAATGTTTTGCGGACCACGTTTCTTTGAATTGGTATTGTTTGTTGCGTTTAGAGGAAGTACACAAGTGACTTCATTAGGCACCTACAAGAGTAATATATAGAGCCTCCTTGGGTTGCGGAGGAGAGATAGACGTGATACCTATGATCCTTGACGTGAATCAATCTGCCTTTTCCCAACTATATTGGAGTCGGCTTCCAGTCTTACCGGATTCAACTGAGTACCAGTGTTTCACATGGCAACTGCCTATCTGACCTTCACAACCCAGTTACCCGGGTAACACGGTACCCCTTGGCAAGACTGGTGTCAGATCTTAAGCTTCTGACTACCCGTAACGAATGTCAAAGATCTTCAAATGACAAGCAGGACCAACGGCTTAACGTGCTTTCCGAGGCATCGAGGAAACTCGGTACATTAAAATGGTCACCCATCCACGGACCGACCTCGTGCTTAACCTTGATGATCGACCAGTACGGCTGTTATTATTTAGCCACGAGGTCCTCAGGATCCTTTCTCCTTCACGATCCTTGGCGTGAATATCTGCAGAAATTGTATATACACCATACTGTCTCGGTTTTGTAATATTGTTAATATGTGCAGTCGGAGAAAATGATTGTTTACCACTTTTAACAACAATTCCTAGTTAATTGTAATCACACTAATATTATAACGGCGAAAGTTTGTGACTGTGTGTGTGTTTGTTGCTTCTTCACGCTCAAACGGCTAGACGGATCTGAATAAAATTTGCCACAGATATAGATTATAGTCAGGATTAGCACATAGGATACTTTTTATCCCGGTAATATGTTCCCTCGAGCTAATTTTTGAAATTCACGCGAGCGAAGCCGCTGGCAGAAGCTTGTTTAACTAATGAAATTTACTGTCACAAAAATAGACCAGAGGCTTTAGACAAATGAAATTATATCAAGAAAGCGTCGCGGTAGAAGTAAAATGTCAAAATTTAAAAAAACTTCTGACACATTTTTATTTCATGCCATATAATTTATCTAGTAGGTAGGAGAAACGATTCGCTCGGCAATCTATTGAACACGTAATTATGACACGATATCTGTTAGAAATATATAGTGTAGGTAAACCAACCAATTTACAAAGTTGAGTCAAGAAGACTCTTTATATTAATCTATTACTTTTGGTTGGGTTACCCTTTTTAAACTCTATTGTTTTTGTACTGTTCGATGACGTCTGTCCTAGAATAACGATCTCTTGTGAAGCATGTCTTTTTACTACTTATTAAAGTACTATTCTAATTCATAACCTTTTCATTTACTTATCAATAGGTTATGGGCCCAGTGACCAAGTCAGCCCAGTAATGTAAGAAAGTTCAAAAATAAAGTGAAAAGACAAAAGAATACTGTGAGTGAAAAAAAACCGGTTGACAGGTGAAAATTGCAACCGGGAAGGTGTAAAAGACAAGGAATTGTTGATCACGAGCAGGAAGGAAGGCAAGAGTAGCGATGGACGGTAACCTCAGCATCACTAAGTTGGAGGGATCCACAAACTGGAATGTTTGGAAATTTCAAGTGAGGGTCGTATTAAGAGGCCATGATTTATTGGATGTGGTCGAAGGAAAAATGGTAAAAACGAAAGAAAATGATAAAACTTGGGAAACGAAAGATGCTAAAGCACAAACGTTGATAGTCACACGTATTAGTGACGAAGTTATGATACACATATTATCATGCAGCACGTCTGCTGAAATGTGGAAAAAGTTGATTGCTGTGTATGAACAGAAGAGTGAAACAAACATACATATCATCCAGCAACGTTTCTTCCAGTTTAAATACGAAGAAGGAATTCAAATGTCGATATTCCTAGCAAAAATAAAAGAAATGCAAAACCAATTACAGCAATTGGGAGAAGAAATATCTGAAAGATTTGTTATAACGAAGGTACTGATGTCATTGCCTGATCGCTATAAACACTTCGTATCAGCTTGGGAGTCGGCGCCTGACGACAAACAAACATATGACAACTTGGTTGCAAGGTTGTTAGTCGAAGAAGAGCGGATGAAGGAACGAGGTGACGAGACACCGGGAGCATCAGCGTTTGTTGTGAAGAAAACAGTGAATAAAAAAAATGTTAAGTGCTATAACTGTAACAAACTTGGACATTATCAATCGGAGTGCAGAAACAAAGTTAAAGACAGTGATAAGGCGAATAAGTTTGGTAAAAAGTGTTTTTACTGTAATAAATCCGGCCATCTCAAAAGTGAGTGTAGATATCGTTTAAATAAAGATAGTAATGCATTTTTGATGTTAGAAGCAGCCGATAATTCGGACAAACAGTATATGCATTCAAAATGGGTGGTAGATACTGGTGCCAGCGAGCACATGTGTCGTGATAAACAATTATTTATTTCATATTCGTCTCTTGATAAGAAATCAGTGATTGTAGGCAACGGAACGGCCATTAGTGCATTGGGTTTCGGACAGGTGGCAGCACAAGTATTTGATGGCCATGTTTGGATTGACACGACGTTAGAAAAGGTTTTGTTTGTACCAGAACTCAAAACTAATTTATTGTCTGTGAACCGCGTGACAGAAAAAGGTTATGTCATGAAGACCAATCAAAACAAATGCATTTTTTACAAAAACGAAAGGCTTTGTGCGGTCGCAAATCGAAGTGGAAACATTTATATAATGGAGTTGCGTCTAAAATGTAGTGCTGCAAATACAGCTCAAGTAAAATTGAACCTTAGCGAGTGGCACGAAAAACTCGCACACCAAAATATTCAACATGTGAAAAAGGTGCTTACAAACAATAATATTGAGGCAAATGATGACTTTGGTGGTCAATGTAAGGGATGTTTAGAGGGCAAAGCACACCGTTTGCCTTTTAAAACGAGTCAATCGGCGACTTCAAAGACGTGTGAATTAATACATGCCGATGTATGTGGACCAATGGAAGAGACTTCCATTGGAGGATCGAGGTACTTTTTGCTATTAAAGGATGATTTTTCAAACTATAGAAGTGTCTATTTTTTGAAAGGAAAGCACGAAGTAAAGACCTACGTTGAAAAGTATATAAATTTGAGCGAAAATATAACTGGTAATAAGATTATGTACTTCCGAAGTGACAATGGTTCAGAGTTTGTTAACAAGGATACGAAGAGTCTGTTATCCCACCATGGAATTTTACATCAGACTACGGTTACATACACCCCAGAACAGAATGGGAAAGCTGAACGTGAAAATCGGACACTAGTTGAAGCAGCTAGATCCCTATTGTATGCCAAAAGACTTCCAAAGAAATTATGGGCGGAAGCTACAAATACTGCATGCTATGTACTGAATAGAACAGGTTTAAGTTCTGATAAAGTGAAAACTCCATATGAAGCTTGGATGGGCAAACGTTTTGATATACAAGACTTGAAGATTTTTGGTACACCTGTGTTTGTTCATACTCCGCAGGAGAAAAGGGCGAAGTGGGATTCTAAAGGTGAACACGGTATAATGGTTGGATATGGAGAAGAAACCAAAGGATATAGAATATATTTTGATAAGAATAACATTGTTCAAATAAAGAGAGATGTGCAATTTTTGGAAGAGAAAACATATAAAGATTTGAAAATAAAACAGGAAAGTTGCACTACTGATTGCCAGCCGCAGCTTACTAGTAAAGAAATGGATAATGTAAGTACTAATGAAAATAATAACGTTAATCCATTGCTTGTTATAGCTTCAACTGATTTGAATAACTCTGATACAACTACTTCTGATTGTGGCGACGATCCCAATGATGTCACATGGAATCCTGACATGGCTGTGGATCAATCACCAAGTGATTATGATGACACTGAAGAAAATGTTAACATTGTGATTGCCATGACAGCAATGAATGGTCATGAACCAGAGACCATAGCGGAAGCGTTGTCAGAAACTGATAAAGACCAATGGAGAGAAGCCATTGAAGAAGAGTATAAGTCATTTGAAAAGAATAAAGCTTGGACTTTAACACTACTGCCTGCAGGAAAGAAAGCTGTGAAATGTAAGTGGATTTTTAAGAAGAAACTTGGACTAGATGGTCAGTTACTTCGTTACAAAGCACGTCTTGTTGCCAGAGGATTTACCCAGGAGTATGGCATTGACTACAAAGAAACCTACTCACCTGTGGTACGATACTCCACTATACGTACATTAATCGCCCTGGCAGTCAATTTAGACTTGAACATTGACCATATGGATGTTAAGACGGCTTTCTTAAATGGAGAACTACAGGAGACTGTGTACATGGAACAGCCTGATGGCTATAAAATAGATGGTAAAGAAGACCATGTTTTTAAATTGAATAAAGCAATATATGGACTTAAACAGGCATCCAAGGCCTGGTATGATAAGATTGATAATGCTTTGAAAGACCTCCAGTTCAGAAAAACACTCAGTGAGCCTTGTGTTTACATAAAATCAGAAAACAGCGGCAACATCACTATATTAGCCCTGTATGTCGATGATATTCTTATTTTCAGCAAGGATATATCAGAGAAGAAGAAGCTGAAGGAGGAACTAATGAAGAGATTTGAAATGAAAGACTTAGGCCGAGCCACACATGTATTAGGAATGAGATTAAGACAAGAACAAAATAAAATTTCTCTTGATCAGAAAAATTACATACAAAAGGTATTGGAGAAATTTAATATGGTTGATTGTAAGCCTGTAAATATACCCTTGGAATGTGGCATGAAACTTGAAAGAGGAGATCAAACTGATGCTGACTCCAAATATAGAAGTCTTGTTGGATGTATTATGTACATAGCCGTATGTACTAGGCCTGACATTGCACATGCAGCAAGCTTATTGAGCCAATTTAATAATTGTCACTCAAATATTCATTGGAAAGCGGCAAAGAGAGTCTTGCGATATCTAAAGGGAACCATGGATTATAATATAGTATATCAAAAGTCTTCATTAGAAGTGACAGGATATGTAGATGCGGATTGGGCATCTAATCAGCTGGATCGACGTTCTTATACTGGTTATGTATTTACAATCGGTAACTCAGCAGTTTCATGGGAGAGCCGAAAACAAAGAACAGTGGCTCTATCAAGTACAGAGGCGGAATACATGACACTGTGTGAAGGAGCAAAGGAAGCTAAATTTATTAGAAGCTTTCTTTATGAATGTTTAGGGAAATACCTATCTGTAACCTTGTATAATGATAGTCAGTCAGCGCAGAAAATTTGTAATAGTCAAATTAATCATAGTCGTAGTAAACACATAGATATAAGACATCATTATGTAAGACAGATTGTGAATGACAAAATTGTTACATTAGAATATTTGCCCACTGAACAAATGGCTGCAGATGTCTTGACTAAATGTTTGAGTAAAGATAAGCATTGTAATTGTGTTTCTCATCTTGGTTTGCAAATTGTTTAGTTTAAGGGCAGGTGTTAGAAATATATAGTGTAGGTAAACCAACCAATTTACAAAGTTGAGTCAAGAAGACTCTTTATATTAATCTATTACTTTTGGTTGGGTTACCCTTTTTAAACTCTATTGTTTTTGTACTGTTCGATGACGTCTGTCCTAGAATAACGATCTCTTGTGAAGCATGTCTTTTTACTACTTATTAAAGTACTATTCTAATTCATAACCTTTTCATTTACTTATCAATAATATCTTGCGAAAACACCCCAATTCAAACAGTAAAACGCCCATAACTTTTGAAGGACTGAATCGATTTTCATCAAACCTACAACTAAGATTACTCTAGATAAAGTCGCTTTAAAAAAAAAAAAGAAACTTAAATCGGTTCATCCGTTTAACAGCTATGATGCCATAGGCAGATACATAAACACACATGGCAAACTTAAAACACCCCTCTTTTTCCGTCGGGGGTTAAAAAGGTTAAAAAATGTAGAATGTCAATAGCTATTGAAATGCCACGTGATCTTTACATTTTGGCATTTCGAACATCGTCATCGCTGTTAGAATTACAATTAGTCGAGAGTCTCTTGACGCTGTAAAACCTGCAAATGACATGCAATCTTAATTTGATAAAGAATCAGTCTCCCTGACGGTAACCACAGCTCTTTATAATATTACATCCTTTTATTGTTAGAACTAAACAAGGCTAGCGAAGGGTAAATTACTTATTTGTCGTAGTTATATCAGGTTCTATGACAATAATCAATCGAGTTCAGTTATTTTAGGTATTACACAGTGGTTATTATTAGATCGAAAACCAAATAAAATATAAGAGTTTGAGTATTTTCTTATTTTAATTCTCAAATATTTCTCTATAGTTGCTCAAAACTTAAGTACATTGTATTGGACTTTTCAATATTATAAATGACGAATTAGATTGATTACAAGCATATAAATATTTGAAACTGTGTCCGCGGCTTCGCTCCCGTCAACAGCCTACGTAGGGTAGTCTACTTAACCTACCTTACCTACCTACCTACATACCCTACCTATCTACTATTTTTTTCTTAATTTTTCTATCTAAGAACCTTCTCCCAACAATAACAAACACATCAAAAAAATAATTTGCGAAATCTCAAGTTATAGCGTAACCAGGAAAAATAGGGGTTATTTTTTATATATATAGATAGATTACTTTAAAGAGTTATTGGGTTTATCGGTCTAGATTTCTCAGCAGGTTTCTGGTTGAAGGCCATAGGTATGGGGTACTAACTCTGCCTAACCCTTCGGGCAACACAGGCGTGATGATAAGTGTTTCTTTAATACTTGTGATATTAGATAGTGTATAATATGCACATTTATCAATATTAATAGTTGACTCGCCAACGCACTACCGCACAGGCCGACAGTCTGATAACAACTTATCGCCCCACCACTCGGACCGGTATTTATAACCGAGCGGCATATGCGCACGAGGTAACCTACAATACTGTTATCGGCTTGTAGCGCGATCTATTGATATCTACATACACTACATTCCCTTTCTTGTTTTAACCAGTTGTATGTCACCAGAATTTTAAATAAGATTTTAAGCAAATTCTTATTTGTATTAATAATTAATTGGCATCTGTGGCATAACAAAATGACAGCACAATAATATTTAAAAAATCATTAACTGATTTAATTTATTGTTTCCTTTTAACCTTTCTCTTCCTCTTCTATTCCATTTTCTGATTCCCATATCGGCCTACTGATGAAGGTTACCCCTCACCATCAAATTTCTCTAACGTTAGTTGAGAACTCATGTTATTAATTAGTTACCTGGAACCAATAAATTAATACACGAAATAGTCTCGCGCGCAGGCCCGACGACTTCGAGCCTCCCGAAGAAACTGGCCTCCGAACAGACTCCAGCACCGTAGACCACAAACGTACGCTGCGGCAGGCTAAGGACCGTTGTACAACCTGCCTTTCCACTCAGCGTTTGTGGACCACGTGAAAGTCCTCGACTTGATCGAGACTTGGGCTGCACTGCAGTCCCTCCAACGGCGCCAAATTGACCGCCGGTATTTCGAGGTACCGAAGCGCCTGCACAAGCACGCCACTACGCTAGTTCCACCTTGCGACCTGGCCCCGAAACCCATCCCTCCGCAGCGAGGTGTAGAACAGGGAGACGCGACACCTCCGAAACCGTCCACCGATGCAGTGGAGGACGCCTTCAAGACTCCGGACCGGAGAGGGCCAGGCATCGACGTCAACGGCGAGCACATCACTCACCTTCGGTTCACCGATGATATAGCTGTCATGGCTGAGACCATGGAGGACCCCAGTACACAAAAGTACCACTGCTGCTGACTTAACATATCGGTTTCCTCACGATGTTTTTCCTTCACCACTAGTAGGTATCTCTTGGTCGCGTTCTTCATTACTGAAGGTCGCGTCCCGGAAAGGCACTCATGGCTTTATGCACGATGTTCTACCACCACCAATTGGTTCTCAGCTTCTCTTAGGGCGGTTGTAACAGAGAGTCCAGTAAGGGCGGTTACCTGGTCTGACCAGCGGTTAGGTGACTGGCCGCGAGGTCTTTTTCCATCCACCTTCCCAACAACTTCTCTAGATTGTCTGGTTCTCGACGGCAAATGTGATCAAAGTGGCTGGCAGCATACCGCAGCAGCGCTGGTGTAGTAGGTAGCAGAGTGTGGTGAGTCTGTCTTTTATGCCTAGTTGATCAAGGATAGATTGGTTCGTTCTCTTGGCGGTGCATGGTATGCGGAGCATTCTTCGCCACCACGACATCTCAAATCTTTTTCCGTTCTATTGCCCGAATCGTCCACGACTCCGATCCGAAAAGGGATATCGAGAAACCAGTGTCCAGACTAGTCTCATCTTACCACATTGTTGACCTTTCTGTCCTGCCAAATATGTGTCAGCTTCCTTTCGCCGCTTTGGCCATTTGAGTCCTTCTCCTGATCCCTCTTTCGGTTCCTCCCCGGTCAGGAATTAGCGATCCAAGGTATATAAACTCGCTGACAAATTCAAGGTCCGCGAGTTCTTTCGTTCTAGAGAGTTGACCGGACATGTCCGTGAGCATGACTTTTGTCTTCGACTTATTAATCCAACCAGTCCACTCTCATATTCTTCTTTGTGAAACAGATCAGCTAGCTTCTTTTCTGAAGCCAGTAGGTATAATCTACTGCTAATACTGTCATTCTCTGATGACTATCAATTTAATGACCAGTAGGTATAATCTACTGCTAATACTGTCATTCTCTGATGACTGTCAATTGAATGACCAGAAGGTATAATCTACTGCTATTACTGTCATTCTCTGATGACTGTCAATTTAATAACCAGTAGGTATAAACTACTGCTATTACTGTCATGCTCTGATGACTGTCAATTTAATGACCAGTAGGTATATTCTACTGCTATCACTGTCATGCTCTGATGCCTGTCAATTTAATGACCAGTAGCTATATCCTACTGCCTGTCAATTTAATGACCAGTAGCCATATCCTACTGCCTGTCAATTTAATGACCAGTAGCTATATCCTACTGCCTGTCAATTTAATGAACAGTAGCTATATCCTACTGCCTGTCAATTTAATGACCAGTAGCTATATCCTACTGCCTGTCAATTTAATGACCAGTAGGTATATTCCACTGTATGTCAATTTAATGACCAGTACCTATATTCTACTGCTTGTCAATTAAATGACTAGTAGGTATACTCTACTGAAATTGTGTGCTCTTTGATTTATTATTTTAGCAATCGCTTTGCTCTCACACAACGGTCTATCTAGACCAGACCTCGGACAGGACTAAAAGCAATATCGCTCACCTACGGACTACTTGTGTTGCCTCAAGATATACCGATGTACGGCTACGACTACGCTTAACCACTGGTACGGTTGAACATACACTACGCCGATAGACTGAATTACTCAAACTTTTACAGTTTGCTCATCAATCATCATTATCGAAATCAACATTGACTGCAACATGATTACGTGACCCACCATCATCTTTCTAAACCGTTAGTGTGTATACTTCTTAGTTCTAAGCGCATCTATTTAAAGTTTTCAGTGTATAACGATTACCGATATCGAAAGGTTCCTCTAAGCCTTAGCAGTTATTGATCAGAAACCGTATCAGCTTAGATCATAATTACAACGCTCATGGCACGACTGCTGCAGCAGCTAGTGACACTCATGCCCCCATATCGTTATTACCTCAAGTGGTACGACCAACACACATCACTTCAAATAGAGTCTACGACTTCTTCTTCTTGGTCGGTACACTCTTGGCAGAGCGGTCGTAGTCATCATGTTGCAGTGAGACTTCGGGTTGCCATAATTTGCCTAACGATGCGACGCCAACCATCTCTATCGGCTGTTATTTGTGTGTACTTATGCAATGGGCCACCCACTGCAGACTTAATCTGGTCGGTCCATCGCATGGGCGACCTGCCGCGCGCTCTAGGTCCTTCCACTCTACCCTGAACTACAAGCTGCTCGATAGAGTCGTTTCCTCGTCGGGACACGCCGCTTGGACTATAGCCGATAGACGCTGCCTGATACAGAGTTCTTGAAGGATGGATATATTAGTGCGAAACTCAGTCCAGGACACTCCAAGCATTTTCTCCAGCACCACATTTCCAGAGCGTCTATTCATTTCCTCTCAGTTTATTTCAGCATCCAGGTCTCGACTGCATATAGAAATATGGGGAACACAAGTATGAGCTGGGTTTTCGTGGCTTTGGTGATATTGTGATTCTAGGATGATTCATGATTCTATTCCTACGACTTCTAGGTTATTACAAAACCAATACAACGATAGTCTCCTTTGAGACCAGCTGCCCATAGCCCCCTGAACAACTCACAAGTGAATTGCAGGTACGACTACAGACAAGTGCGTAAAGTGCGACCTAATAGCCACGGTAAGTGCTCTCCAGCGCGGTGGAGGAACTCTCGTCACTGTTTTTTACGTTTAACTACTTAGAGGCATCCTTTGTATGCGATCGTGAGCGTACTTATTCGTTCTATTACTATTTAAAGATTTCAAAAGATAGCGATCGCGGGATCTACTACTATCATAATGTTACTTTGAAAGTAAACAAGTGAATTAAGATCTGAAGATGAAAATCAATCGATCGAGATAACGATCTCGTAAATCGTAAATCGTCCCGCGACATAAAATCTGTTCTGAATACATGTAATTGACCAATGGTCAGTATTGGTTAAAGCAGCTATAAAACCAACTCGCTCTGACACTTAAAATGACAGTTGTGCAGTCCTTCACAAGGGATATCTCATCCTTACTGAACAAAATGTTGAAGCTATTACCGTCAGTAAGAAATTTATTACGTACTGGCTTTTTACTAGGTATGTCTCAATTACCTAGTCTTAGTGCTAGGTATAACCACTACCAATTCAATGATCAACACAATTAACTCAAAACTTATCATTTCATTTGGAATTAACATTTTATCTTGAATGAAGTACGGCATTGTTATTGTATTACTCAAAAATTATCAGCCAAGGCTAGCTAATAGCCACCAGTGATACCCTTGAACAACACTAAACTTGACCAGTAATTAAGCCAACATTAATTATGATATGAAATGGCCCATACTGTATACAAAACCAGAACTTTGAATAATAAGCACTTGTCCTGAGCCATAACAAAATGAAAACGACTCACCAGATTGGCATAACATTCCACATTGTTTCTTTCATGTAGACGCGAAGCTGAAGGGCTTACTTCTACAGCATTCAGTTTTGGTGGGACCAAAACAATACGACGCCGACGGTGAAGTGTGCCACCGTTTGCGCATCGAACTCGGGTTTTACGAGGTTGAATTCCACAGCACTACTCAGCAAGTGCACTACTAATCGTATACATTTGATGCACTTCAAAAACTAACGCCACTGATTTTAACTGTCACCGTCATCACATTTAATTATTATTATTATTTTTTTTTTCGTAACAATGTATTCATGTTCCTTTTAGATAGGTTTTTGTTTTATAAGGAAATCAACTTTATTTCACTCTACGGATTTCTCCTCGTCGCCAATGTATAATATGCACATTTATCAATATTAATAGTTGACTCGCCAACGCACTACCGCAAAGGCCGACAGTCTGATAACAACTTATCGCCCCACCACTCGGACCGGTATTTATAACCGAGCGGCATATGCGCACGAGGTAACCTACAATACTGTTATCGGCTTGTAGCGCGATCTATTGATATCTACATACACTACAGATAGTATATAGGTAATTATGAACAGTTTTCCGTCAAGTCACGTTTGTTATAATCCCATAAAATAATAACATATTAAGGATACAAATACAACTACCTTATTATCTTTTATGTTTCGTCATACTCAACATTAATAAGATATAGCTACTCAATATTAATACATGTCAGCTTGCGGGTATGTCTACCAGGCATACACGAGATGACAGGACGTGTAACATTGCGCAGCTTCCTCAATTATCGAGAATAGTGACATCCTTACACGGCCTGTGATCGGCAAAGGTCGTATCCTTTTCATCTAAAATAGACCAACCTTAATTCCGGAAACTCCGAATTCTGACTCTTCTTGGTAAATGAGGCCTGCGTCTAAATTAACTGAATCAAGGTAAAACGCGCCTTAATAAAGAATTTTCTGAAGAATATTATCGCTGATGAGATAATCTCCGAAATTTTTTCTTCGCCAACTTGACCTGGTACTCATGCTGGTACCGTTAAACTTACCGGTACTTGGAGCGACTTCAGCGGCCTGTTCTTCGAGTTTTGTTGACGGAAAGAAGGATTAAAGTGTGTGTGTAAATAAATATTGTGTTAATTTGTAATATAATTTTAAAATTTTATTTACAGTGTTTGAACCTGTAAAGGTGAGCGCACACCACATCATCTCTGTCACGGGAATTGCTCTGGTACCCAATTTAGTTATTTAAATTAATATGTCAGAAACTGAGGGTAATTTCGTCGAAGCAGAAGGTGGAAAGGTATTAAATTCGTTCGTTCGTTCGTTCGTCAGTAGCCATCCGCAGATAGCGGAGTTAAACCAAAAAGTTGAGGAACTTACTCGTGTTGTGGCATCTTTGGCCAAACTAAATAATGAACAGCGTGGTCGCTCGCGAGAACGTAATTACCGTGATTATCGCAACCGTTCACGTTCGCGAAATAGTGGTTTTTGTTTTTACCACAATCGTTTTAACATCAAGGCGAAAAAGTGTATTCAACCATGTAAATGGACTGGCCCTCCCCCTTCTGGTGCTGGCAATACTTCGGAAAACTAGTAGAGCGCCCGGTGCAGGCGACTACCGATCGCTCCACTTCTAGTCGCCGACTTTTCGTTACCGACCGGTATACTAATAGGAAGTTTCTTATTGATACTGGGTCGGATCTTTGTTGCGTTCCAGTTGGCCACGTTAATAGGTTACAAAGACAGGTGCAGCCGTACGATTTAGTTGCAGCTAATGGCTCAAAAATTAAAACATATGGTTTAGTTGCATTGTGCCTGAATTTAGGACTTAGGCGCAATTTTACGTGGAATTTCGTAGTAGCGGATGTTGAGTCTGGGATAATTGGATCAGATTTTTTGTCGCACTATAATTTATTACCAGACTGTGCTCATGGGAGACTTTTTGACGGGAAGACAGGACTGTCATCCATCGCAAAGCTTCATGATGCGAGCCAGTCTAGTGTGAAGGTTATTTCTGTTCCCGACTCGCCTTTTTCAGACATTTTGAAGAAATTTCCGAGTATTACACGTCCGCCAGGTTTACTTCAGCTTTACTCAACAATGCATTTCATTAAGACGACTGATGGCCCCCCGATTTCGGCACGGCCGCGTCGGCTGGCTCCGTTGAAACTTAGTGCTGCTAAAAAGGAATTTGAGGACATGGTCAAGGCTGGGACAGCCAGGCCATCAAGTAGTCCTTGGTCTTCAGCGTTACACCTAGTGGAGAAAAAAGATTCAACGTGGCGTCCATGCGGTGACTATCGCGCTTTGAATGCACGCACCATTCCGGACCGATATCCGGTTCGTTATATTGGGGATGTTGGTCAGAACCTCGCTGGGAGTACCATATTCAGTTAAATCGACCTGGTGAAGGCTTACCAGCAAATTCCGGTAAATCCCGCTGACGTTTGCAAAACAGCAATAATTACACTGTAGCGGCACAGACGCCGCCACTTAGGAACTAATGACATGACGTCACACAAATCCTGCATCGCGCAAGTAAAGTTTTCGGCGCGATAAGAACACATACAACAGTCCGACAACAACCGTTGGGCAGTTGCCCGGACCAGACACAATATCCGTCTGGTCGGAGGATCCTCCCTTTTCTATGGAGGTTTGTGGGACTTTACACCCTGTTCCGCATACCCCCAAACTGGTGACCCTCGAGTATGAACATCAGCGCAGCCTTCGTGCAGAGCTACTTCATCGTGACGTCATCATCACTTCCTCAAGCTTTCCAGCAGCGAGTCACACAGCCAGCCAGTACCTACTACGGGGGTATCCTGACCACCAGCATGCAGCGGACGCGCATTCCTGGTCAGCACCCTCAGCTTCTTTCATCACCGCTCCGACCTACTGGAGCCAGCACCACTGTCCCGACTCACTGGGACATCATCACCGCTCCGACCCACTGGAGCCAGCAACTCTATCCCGACTCACTGGGATATCATCACCCCGACTCACTGGGGCACAACCGCATACAGTTCCGACTCACCGCGAACTCTGCGACTTCCGGTTCCGACTCACTGGAACCAACCTTCCACTGGCCAGGCACACATCACAAGATGTACGGACGACTCAACCTAACCTGCTATCGACCTCCGGTCTCCGGAGGGGAGTGATGTAGCGGCACAGACGCCGCCACTTAGGAACTAATGACATGACGTCACACAAATCCTGCATCGCGCAAGTAAAGTTTTCGGCGCGATAAGAACACATACAACAGTCCGACAACAACCGTTGGGCAGTTGCCCGGACCAGACACAACACCCGTCTGGTCGGAGGATCCTCCCTTTTCTATGGAGGTTTGTGGGACTTTACACCCTGTTCCACATTCCCCCAAAACACCATTCGGATTATTCGAATTTCCATTTATGAGTTTTGGACTTAGAAATGCAGGCCAAACGTTTCAACGTTTTATTGACGAAGTTGTTCGAGGCCTTGAATTCTGTTATGCTTACGTTGATGACATTTTGGTTTACTCCAGCTCCAGCTCCTGTCATGCTCAACACCTGGAGATCCTATTCAGAAGGTTGCATGAGTATGGTGTAGTAATTAACACTTCCAAGAGCGTTTTCGGAGTGAAAGAGGTTACCTTTCTGGGGTATAGGATTAATGCAGAGGGTGTTAGGCCCCCTGCTGACAGAATCCAAGCCCTAGTGGATTTTCCTCCCCCAAAAACTGTCGAAGGCATGCGTCGATTTCTTGGCATGGCCAATTTTTATCGACGATTTATACCAGCAGCTGCCAAATACCAGGCTCCTTTAATTGACGCAGTTGTTGCCATTCAAGGCAAGGGCGCCAAGCCTTTTATTTGGACGCCTGAGTTAATGGAGTGTTTCGAAGAGTGCAAGAAAAGTCTGACTTCCGCGAGGATCCTCGCGCACCCAGACTGTAGCGCATTTCTCGGTCTTTTTACTGACGCATCGAGCACTCATGTTGGTTCTTGCCTACAACAGCGATCAAGCGAGATGGATGATTGGCAGCCAATCGCGTACTTTAGCAAAAAGCTGAATTCCAAGCAGGCACTCTGGCCAGCTTACTATAGGGAGCTTCTCGGCGTTTACGAGAGTGTTCAGCACTTTAGGCATATTCTCGAAGCTCAGCACGCGACAATCTATACGGATCATAAACCGTTAATTTACGCGTTTTCTCAGCGGAGAGAAAAGCTGCCACCATCTCAGCTGAATCAGTTGTCGTTCATTAGCCAATTTTCTACGGATATTGTCCATATTAAAGGCGTTGACAACGTAGTTGCGGACACTTTATCACGTGTCGAAGCTGTTTCTTTGGAAGCGGACTTTACTGCTCTTGCTACTTCACAATTAGCTGATGAGGAATTAGCACATGCTCGCGTGAACTCTTCGCTTAAGTTGGAAGAAGTTTTAATCCCTGGCACAAATGTGACCATCACTTGCGACATGTCTACAGGCAAGCCGCGTCCGTTCCTTACTCCTTCCTTTCGAAAAGCAGCTTTTGACAAATGCCATAACCTCAGCCATCCTGGTGCGCAGGCATCTGCACGCATGGTGACTGAGAGATATGTTTGGCCTGGCGTTAAAGCCGATTGCCGTAAATGGGCGCGCTCCTGCTCTGAGTGCCAGCGTTGTAAAGTGACGAGGCACGTTAAATCACCACTAGGTGATTTTAGCAGACCATCTGGTAGGTTCAAGCATGTCCACATCGACATTATCGGACCACTTCCGCATTCAAACGGTTTCAATTATTGTCTTACCGCGGTAGATAGGTTTACGCGGTGGCCGGAAGTTTGGCCAATGAGCTCCATCACCGCCGAAGAAGTGGCCGATACCTTTTTAAATGGTTGGGTATCTCGCTTCGGTGTCCCAAATGTTATAACAACGGATCAAGGGCGTCAATTTGAATCATGCCTTTTTCAGCAATTAATGTGTGTTTGTGCAACGAAAAGGATTCGAATGACAAGCTATCATCCATGCGCGAACGGCATGGTCGAGCGTATGCATCGACAGCTCAAGGCGGCGTTAATGTGCCATGCTGGGTTTTGGTCGAAGGCACTTCCGTTGGTGCTCCTCGGTATGAGGTCGGTTTTTAAAGAAGACATTAAAGCTTCTCCAGCCGAGCTCGTTTTTGGCGAGACATTGCGTTTGCCAGGAGAATTTATTGAGACTACAGACTTGTCTAGAAGCCCTGAGTCAGTTGTTGATTTTGTCTCGGACTTAAAGAGGCGAATGGAGGTGATTCGACCGGTAGAAGCTTCGCACCACGCGCACCCTTCGTTATTTATTTTCAAAGACTTGGCGACGGCGTCGCATGTTTGGTTACGTGACGACACAGTAAGACGATCGTTGCAGCCACCGTACTCCGGTCCATACCGAGTAATTAGTCGGAAGGATAAAACTTTGAAGTTAGAAGTTAAGGGACGTGAGGTTACAGTAAGTATTGATCGCGTAAAACCTGCGTTTATTGAAGCTGATTCTTTAACGGTTAATAATGAGGTTTTAGATTCGCGAAGCTCGTTGTTAATAAATACTGCAAATGCTCCGACGTCCTTTCCACCTCCTGCTTCGGTAGTGACCAGATCGGGTCGTCAGGTTAGGTTTAGAAACATTTTGGACTTATAGTAGACACAGTTTTTTTTTTGATGCCTCCTCTGTGGGGGGGTTTTTCCTCTGCGTTGGGGGGTGATGTGGCGACTTGCGTGCCACCTATTTATATTCATACTGGCTGATTGTACATAATTACTGGCTGTTTGTAAATATTTTATAAGTAATATTTTAAAATGTTATGTGTTTGAATAGGTGTCATTACTTGGTTCTTGGCAGAGAGTCTTCTGATAATTTTACTGTCGCGCAATCCATGATTTATCAAATATTATTACAAGTCCATTATTGTTCAGTTTATGTACATCCATGTGAATAGTGTAAATATAAAAGAGACTGAAAGTTGTGCAGTTTTACTTCTGGTATCAAAGAGTCGAAACAAATTGAAAGGGATAAAATTCCTTTAAATGTATACAGTATAGGTATGAACACAAACCATTTTGTTGGAAGATTGTGTTTGTAACGATATTGAATTTTATGGAACAACATTTATGATTGATAACAAGCTACCGCTCGGACAAACTTTGAATCTTTAAGGATTGGAGTTGTCAAAAGTAAATCGTTCCCGTAACTTGTTGCGCTATGCTCAAATTTTGTACATAACAACTAACAGACTTATGCAAAAATAATGGTTTATCTGGGTAACTAAGTACTTATTATTTATATCGCTTTCCAACTTCTTAGGAAAGTCACACCATTTCCTAAAGCATTTAGTTAGCGATACAGCAAATATATCCAGGTAAGTGAGCTCGTTTTACTCGGCTATGGCGTATTCAAAAGGTCCATAATTTAGACTGGGAGGAGGCGGAGTGTACGTACGGTTGGGCTTTAATCGCTTCAGCTGCGCTAGCCATTCTTAATGGAGTTTTAAATAACACGTTTATTGTGTCTCTGTGTGGGTTATATTAACAACAAAGTAACGAAGCACAGAATATTAAGTGTCACGCGGTGATGTGAGATTTCTAGACACAATGGCTACCTTGCAACCATTTAGAGTTCCGGAAAATATAGTAAGTAACATTACCCCAAGTTGTAGCTGTCGAATAAGGGTAATGGATTATAATAGTATTCATTTGTAAAAGGGTTTCGACGTGATACCTTATAAAATAGTGGTGTTTTGAGTAGAGTCACAATTTCGAGGCAGGATTGTGCGAGACTCCTGCATCGGATTTGTGGACAGCCAACATCAAAATTGATTCACTTCAGATGATAACAACATGAGCTCAGAGAATCCAGTTACTTGAGTCTGCAGGAGGATGGTTATCTCTTTAACAGAGTAATGCGGACTGATGGGCATCGTTAAGAGTTAGAACCACTCGGGATTCGATTGCAGCTAGATACTAGTTGCTATCAGGTATCTGAAACTCCTTTGTTTACGTAGTTCCTGATTCGATATGCACGGAACGATTTGTTTCTACAGCTCCTTTGTTTTTTGAGCATTGATAACGCAATCATAGGAATGTATCTAATAACTAGCTGCCCGCCCCGGCTTTGCTCTGGTTAATATAGATTTTGTGATATTCTACTTCTTCATGATTCTGAGGTTCTGGTAGTTCGGGAGTCATCTCATGATTCCAACCCCGGTATTTTTTACTTCTGAATTGTTTGGTCATTTTCACCTCAGCACCTCAAACAAGCAGGTTTTGCTGCTTAAAGACAGTGAGCAAAATTCGATTTTGCTGCGAGCGTGAGACAAAGTAACTTTTTTTTTTTTTTTTTTAATGCTGAGTCAGTGCTGGGTCTACTCACAACATTCGAAAGATTTCAACTTCACTTTGTTCTGTCACTTTCACTTCGATACGAAAAGAGCGAGAGATAGAAACAAGTCGATTCGAAGTTCGATTTTCAAATTCCATATATAATAGGCTCAAAAAAGAAACCAAGAATAAAACGTTCGGAAACACGTCATCTATAAAATTTCAAATCAAGGTTTAAATGTAATTATTATACTTTTCTCTTAATAATCGAATTATATTTTTTTATAATCAAATAAAGAGATGTTGAAGTAAAAAATACGAAGTTTATCATGTAACTTACTTACATAATTATTTAAAGTTTTAACAATCTTTATTGTGACAGAATAATTTAGTAATAGTGCAATTTCCGAACGCATCTTTAAAAAATAGCGGGCTTTAATGTTTTATTGTTTTCTTCTTCTATTCGCTAGCTACAAAATGCGATACACGTTGGATATTATTAAAATAATAATAAATAAATATGAGTGAATCCAGTGATGATGTCTGCAATTTAACACCGGAAGAATTGAAGCAGTATGTAAAAAGCGAATCAGTGAATACTCAAACTGAAGTCGCTAAAACAACAATATCAGTTCCATTGGTTCCAAACAAAACTGGTAGGTACTTTTAATTTGCAAAACTGCAATAATTTTACTTTTAACTTTTAATTTTTACAAATATACATGTGGTTTAAATATTACCAAGTTGTATTTTTTACCTTTAGATTATTTGTTCTCGCTGCTGAAGTGAAAAGTTGTATGTGCTACACGAGACCAAAGTTATTTGCATCTCGTGTCTTTGAATCCCTCGCTGCACTCAGGATTCTAATTTTATTTGCATTGATTTTGAAGTTATATTATTTTTTGACATGTTAATTTAAAATTATATTCTTTACAATATCTTCTTAACATTTAAAATCTTTTTCATTTTTGACATTTTTATTATTAATTTACATAATTTTCATTATTTGTGGTTTAAATTTCCATCAAGTGACTATCAATATCAAATGGCAATATTTTGTAAATGTTTATTTGATTTGTAATGTACCTTTTACTAACACTAGTTGTATAAGTATTTGTTACTAACAATAAATGGACTGTAAATTGTCCGAATTTTGAAATAAATTAAATTAATAGCAAGGCTTGAATCTTCCTATGGCGTGGGACTTCAAAAGAACTACATAATTGTTTTTTTTATTACATCGAAAGTTTTGGTTTTGGCCGAAACTGGATGTGGAGCCGAACATTCGGTTATGGCTACAACTGAAAACCATGTTTCGGTCGGAAATTAAACTATTAACATACTACAACAGTTGTAACATGGAAGTACCCATCTAGAATCAATAACTAAATTATACTAGCGAAACTCCACTGATATGATTGGTATCAATATTTAATAGTGCTTAAATAAAAACTCTGCTAGTTAATTTCGCTTTGTAGATCAATGAATCGTGAAACTAAAATGCTACGGCGTTTCTTCACCAGAATTTATTAAACTTTCACAAAAGAAGTCGATGAACCTTTTGATACCACTGACGGTGAAACATTCTTACTAGGTACTTATAGTTTCTATGTCGAAGCTATGGAGCGTGTCTCCCTAAAGGAGCGAACCGAACAACTTGCCTCGCGTTTATACCAATATGACCTTGCTCTTTATACTTTAAGAACCCGCTATAAATAAAAGTGAGTCTCGTAGGGGTTTCAGTTGGTTTTATAAGGATTATTCGAAGGGTAAAACGACGTTTTTAACTTTGAGGGCTCATTCTTTTAGTCGTACCGACCCTTACAAAATCAAGATTCTAAAGAGAGTGCAGAAGTTATAGAAGTTGCTCAGAAATTATTACCTAACTAAGTTTCGAATTCTAGATCTCAATAGGTATGAACCCTGCTTACAGCGCCTTGTATAACAAGCAACTTGAAGTTTAATTGGACATAGCTCTCAAGTTGCGGCACAACACCTCTGTGGCCAGTATATTCTTCAGTTAGTATGTCCGGTAGTTTGCCAAATTTCAGCGATCTCTCTCTTATAATTAATCGCAACGAAAAGTTTATTTCTTATTCATATTCTTTATTTTACACAAAACAGGTACACAAATACAAAAGGTCAACTTAAAAAGGCGAGCTTAAAGCTTAAGTTTATTTCATTCTACTATTGCGCTTATAACTAGAGAACGGCTGATCCTTTTTGGTCCGCCCAGTACGTAGTAATGTTGTCTGACGCGGTTATTGTACCTATATAGGCTATTAATGTCTATCTGAGCGGAGCCAAAGGCAAAGCTAGTTTCACATTGGCTAGCCAGTCCAACGACAAACTTACGGCGCGGACACCGCTCCGGCGGCGCGCCGCGTCACCTTGGTACAGCACGGCGTCGTACCGCGGCACGGTGCGCCGCGCCGCAACCATCGGTTCAAACGTTTCAAACTTGCAGTTTTTGTCTAGAGACAAATAACCGCGAACGACGTATTAATTAATTAACAAGTCTACATCGATATTTACAGCATATTTTTTTATATGCGAAGCTAACCCTCGGTAAAAATTTTAATTATTAAAGATTAGAGTTGTCAAAAGTAAATCGTTCTCGTAACACCTGTGAAAGATCAACTGTCGAGCGTACAAAGCGCGAAGCCGTGCCGTTCCTCGGGGGGGTTGCCGCGCCGAGGTGATATTTGCAGGCCCTTAGCTAGTGAACTCGTAAAACTAGTGATTCTAAAAGCTATGTTGGTCATTCCGGATCTTTTCAGAACATTTCGTTGCTAATGTTTCGCTTAAAGAAATTAATAGCATAGCTCGCTAAGCGACTTTGAATTTTGTGGTTTAAAACTTTGACCCGTCTTTCAGAGCGCATTTTAATTAGTTATACTTTTAAAATTGTTGCCAAGTTTTAAGAATTCGTCTTGAAAGTCGTCAAGGGATTTTACCCGTGGCGGATTTCTTGTTCTGAAATCTGACTTGCTGATAATGCCGTATCTAGTAATTCAAGGACTTATTCGATTGTCTTGTTCTTGCAAATGCTACTGCTGAGCATCCTCATCTTCCTGCCCTTATCCCATGTTACTTGGGGTTGGCGCAACATGTTTTCTTTTCCATACCGTCCTGTCACGCTATCACTGACTCCCTTTTCTTTCATATCACTCCTCACACAGTCCATCCATCTATTCTTTGGCCTTCCTCTCCCTCTCCATCCATCCACATTCATATTCAGAACTCTTTCAGTAACATGCGCGTCATCCCTCCGCATCACATGACCATACCAGTACGAACGGTTTTCTTTCAACTTTTCTGTCACTGGCGCCACTTTCAAACTTCCTATAATATGCTCATTTCTCAGTTTACTGAGCATGCAGTCTAATTAAATTCCTGGGTTGACCAATGTGTTATTGGGGGTTTCCCTGAAACATTTGTAGAACTTAAGGAAATGCATTATTTTTGGGCTTTTTTTATCAAGTAGTAATTCGCTTAAGCCCTCAGTTCCAGTTCATTTCTACTTTCTTGGTAGTTTTCATAAACGATCGATATCATTTATTACGAATCCTTCATGCTTTTCTCTATATTTCATCGTAGATGCGCTTCGCGGAATACTTCTGGTACATTTCATTTGGTGCGCTACAAAGTTGGTGCAGTTTGAGGCATACCCCAATTTACGAAGGGGCACAACTATGATGCGTGCCTTGGGCGCGATTTTCGCTTTCTACGCCCCTGAGCACATAGCAAGTAGTTCTTACGTAGTCTGACGTAGGGGCGTGGCATATAGCAAATAGTTTCTACGTAGTCTGACGTAGTGTCGTAGCACTATTAGGGGTAACATCTTCGTTCAAGAAATTCGGTGGGAATTTCCCACCGTTCTGAACGTTGCAATTGGTTTTTTTATACTTATATTTACCTTTTTTATAGTAATCGGATCAGTATGCCAGAATTGAACCTTTTACAAATGTAAACAAACAATTTTATCTCTTTATAATAATTTTAATTGTGTTAAAAGTCTATCATTATTTCTTATAATTTCTGTCCTCGGGCAGGGAAAATTTATATTTGGTTTTTCCATTACGAATTTCTTAATAGACTGCAGCAACTCGAGGTCTTCAGTGTGGTTTCTTAAATGGATCTTCCTTTAATACAAGAAGCGATATGTGGGCATGCTATACATTTTATTTCGGATATTGCTTCGTTATTTCCACTGGAATACTGAAGTAATGATTTTTGTATGTGTAAATGTTATTATTATTGTTTTAGTAACATAGTTATAAGTTTATTTATTGTCACTATCGCAATGCGCCTCATTGGTAGTCGAAATAAATAATTATTATTATACACCCCTGTCTATCCCTTCGGTAAACACTGATAATACTGTGATGTTTCGTATGTTTATTTCCCCGTAATATGTTTATCAGTTTGTCCACTGTTACCAGGAATAGCGGTGTTCCGGAATGTTTGTATCAAACAGTATTAATTTGATTATAACACGCCTCACCTCAATCTGAGGGCCATATAAGTGCTTTAGCAATGACCAATTAGGTACACTATGTATTCCCCCGACCCGCCCGCATCCTGTATTTGTGAGTTATCGGCTATTGTAATTGAACCAGAACGGACTAATACTTAACATTAGTTGAAAACGCGAGTTTCACACATTTGTACGTAACTTTTCAACCAAATAATTGTCAATGGTTTTCAAAATTAATTCCCATTGACGGAAATAGCGTTAATCACTGTGAAATACCCTGATTTGAATGAGATAAACTATGAGCATTTGGAAGTGTTAATATAAGCGTTAACTTCATCAATAATTTACATCACTGAGCATAATTTTGTAAACATTTAGGATTGAATAACGCTGCTCAACTACTTAATTAAATTTGACAACTTTTGGAAAAGTTTTGATTTACTGAGAATATTTTTTAATAATAAGAAGAGCATCTATAATACCAGGCCCTCAGAAAGAATTGCGAAAAAAAGTTTTTATATATGGGAGACTGGCCAGTTATAATGTTTTTCGAAAATATGATTATTTATAAGTAAAAATAAGTAAGTTCCAATTTCAAAATTTCCCTCCACATTTTTTGCGAGTTAATTCAAAGTATTGTGTCTCACTGAAATATGGATCTGCGCCGGGAACATTTTAGAGCTATGATTTTATACGATTTCAAGTGTCGCCTGAAACCGGATGAATCGTACGATAGACTTCAAATGGCATTCATGGATGAAGGCCCTTCCAAGGCAACCGTGTATCGTTGGTATAACGAATTCAAGCGCGGCCGACCAACTTTGGGGGATGACGAAAGAAGCGGTCGCCCTTTGACGGCTGTTACCGAAGAAAACGTGCTAGCAGTGAAAAATTTAATCCAAGACAATAGGCGAATTACATATCAGGAGATTCAACACATATTGAAGATTGGATCGGGAAGCGTTCACGAGATTCTACACAGCCATCTTCGCGTGAGGAGGATAGTATCACGCTGGGTGCCGCACAACCTCACCGATGCTCAGAAGCAGGCCCGGGTGGAATGGTGCCGTGATATGCTTAACAAATTTGAAGCAGGCTCGTCTCGGCGTGTTTACGACATCGTTACAGGTGATGAGTCCTGGATTTATCAATACGACCCAGAAACCAAGCGCCAGTCGACTGTTTGGGTGTTTCAAAGTGAGCCAACGCCTACCAAAGTGAAGCGATCTAGAAGCGGGGGTAAGATTTTGATCGCTAGCTTTTTTAATTTGACTGGCCACTTGGTATCAATTCCCTTACGGGATCAAAGAAGCATTAATGCCGAATAGTATACTACCAAATGTTTGCCAGAAGTTTTCTCTGTTATAAGCAACAAGCGACCAAACACAGGGCTCCGCGGGCTACTGCTCCACCACGACAATGCACCTGCGCACACCGCACTCAAAACGAGGGACTTCCTGGACAGCACGCCAGTCAAACTCCTGGGTCACCCTCCTTACAGCCCTGATCTAGCACCGTGTGACTTCTTTTTATTCCCAAAAATAAAAAATCAGCTCAAAGGGATACAATTTTCGTCGCCGGAAGATGCGCTGGCTGCGTTCGAGCAGGCTGTAAACGAGGTGTCTGCGGCGGACTGGAAAAAGTGTTTTGAAAACTGGTTTAGGCGCATGAATCTTTGTATAGAGGCTGGTGGAAAGTACTTTGAAAAGATTTAATAAAAATATATGTACGTATAGAACAATTTTTTTTAGTTTCGCAAAACTTTCTGAGTGTCCCACGTATATATAACTTAAAATGTTTATACAGTAGTCAACATGTACAGTAGATATTATTATTCGGTCAGTTTAAATCAGTACATTTTTATTCATTAGGGATCGAACTGAGATACGATGCTTACACTTACTCGCTTGCAAACATGAACAAGAATTGATAATAATTGTTAAACATTCACATCAATTAACTCAACCATTATTAAACTAACACCTTTTGATTAAATTAGTCACGCATCAAGCTTCTCTTTAACCTAGTAACATCATTACTCACGGTTGTCGCTTCCCGCTAATTCAAACACGGGTAATGTGACAGTGCACTCGATTGACAAATGATTCCTCTACGTGAACTATAGACTACTGCAGGGTTTTACTAACGAAGGCAAAAAGTACATGTTTATAGTTTAATTGCCACGTATTGATGATAACACCAATAGCTTTAGACATTACTGCAAAGTTTGCATATTTAGTGTGAAAATAAAGTGACTAATATTAGCAACATTATTGTCGAGAGTCCCAGCTATCATTGTTTAAATCACAACTGGGATGTGTTTATAGAAAGTTTCGACTGTATCTCGTTAAAATATGGATGTTTGTTACCAAACGTTCCTTTATACTTTCGTTTTTGTGACTGTTACTGTAGGTACCAGCTTCACGTTTCGCATGACAATGCTTGCGTCCCAAGGGGCCTTTCGACCGGGAAAAATGCAAGCTATTCAGGCGAGCTAGCGCCGAGGCTGCCATCAATATCAGTGCTGCGTCAATATTGTCCGACAAATAATATAAAAATGCACGAAAACGTCCCATTTGTAATCACCGAAATATTTTAATTTACATTGTTCCATAAATATGAATCAACACGTGTCGTTAACACATGCGATGATATTATTAATAGCCGTGCAATGCGCATCGCTAATTGAAATCTTCTTACTAATACTACCGATGGTTTTAATTTAAGGAAAAATCAAAAATTGTATGTCGTTTTTGTGGCGAATAAACACTTTTTCTTTCTTTTCTTTCTTTCTTTCTATGAAGGAATACGTTATAATATACATTATGATGATATAAATTTCATTTTATATTACCATGTTTAATGATAATGTAATAAAGGATGGTTTTTGTCCATCGCAGGGAAATTAAGGCCTCTTTTGCATACAGACAGGGCTTTTATTAATATGCTTATCAGTTTACCTGATGTTGCAAATGCACCCACGATACAGAACAAATCTCTGCGACAGCTGTCAGTGTCAATACAGTAACAATAGCGCTTGACAGGCTAACAATAACGTATACGTCAGTTTGACATATGTCGCAGAGATCAAGCTATCTTTTATGAAGTATAGTAATACCTAGTAAGGAAAAGTTAAAACAAAAAATATTTTGGCAGGTAGGTAGGTATGTATTGCCAGGCAACCCTGCAGTAATCTATTCTACTAACTATCAAGTATCATTAAAAAAAATAAAGTTTCTCAAAAACATTATACCTGCAGATTTTAGCGGTGGGTTCTCGTACTAGGGAATCCCCCTCTTGGCATATTTTTTTTAGGCCTAATGTAGTTTGCCATAACGTTTTCGCATATGCATAATAATACTTTGGCATAATGCAAAGGTTAGCATAACTGTCATTTGGTCTAATTTGCTTTGCCATTATTTTGTAGTTGCATAAATATTTAAGGCATAATATTTATTCGTCATAAATATTTTATGGGAACATCGAAAATTAAAATACCTACGGGTGTAATGTCAATTGATTGAAAATTGTTTTACCTAAGCTTAAAATTTTCTAATTAAATGTATTTGATATTAAGACTCAAACTAATTAGATTAAGGTACGGCGGGGTGACCCTTGGGCCACCCTAGAGTTGCGAACATGTTTGTTGTATTCCAAAGAACATTATGTGTAAAAATCATTATGCTTTTTAAGATTATGCATCATTATTATTATGCCAATATTATTTATGGAAATATCATCATCATCATATCAGCTGAAAGACGTCCACTGCTGGACATAGGCCTCCCCCAAGCTTCACCACATTGACCGGTCCCGTGCGTCTCGCATCCAGCGGATCCCCTCAACCTTCACCAAGTCATCGGTCCACCTGATGGGAGGCCTTCCAACGCAACGTCTTCCGGTTCTCGGTCGGTAATATACATTATGGCAAAGCATGTATGCCTAATAACATTATGTGTAATGATCATTATGCTCGTTATGGCAATGAAAATTATGAGAATATATTTTATGCTTATCATTAGTAATCCCTCGTACTATTCACCACAGACAGCATCACATTGAAGTGCTGTTAAATAATAAACTAGACAACCACCACTGAAACCACTGCAATAAGTCACATTGACATATACCCCGTGTGAAACCTACAAGCTAGTGTTGTACTTAATTACCGTGCGAGTACCACAACGAATATATTGAGTGGCGTTGCGTAGAGGAAGCAATTTATTTGAATTAATATAATTTATTTGGCGTTTGCCCGTGGTACCTTCATCTTGCCAAGATTAAGGAAAACCCAGGCGAAATTCATTTGTTTTTATTTTGGTGGCTACGAACTATGACTACGCTACGAAGGTCCGCCTACGCCTACGCCGTAGGCCGCGTAGCAAAACTGATGGAGTAAAAACAAACTGTAGGATAACTTAGAGCTGAATAAGATTATCGCTTCGAAAGTTCCCTTTATGAACGGTAATGTTAAGTTTTGTACGCGGCATTGTTCTGATAATGTTTTCACATAATTATTTCCTATAAGAGAGGCATCATAGTAATCTGAGATTAGTCTTTATTAACTTCTAAGTAGCGGTAATGGTTTGTTTAATGTTTTGCGGACCATGTTTCTTTGAATTGGTATTGTTTGTTGCGTTTAGAGGAAGTACACAAGTGACGTCATTAGGCACCTACAGGAGTAATTAGCAAACTTGGGTGGTGGAGGAAATTGTATATACACCACGCTGTCTAGGTTTTGTAATATTGTTATGAGTAGTCAGAAAAATATATTATTTACCACTTTTGATTACAATTGCGAGTTCTAACTAACTTCTAAGTTAGTTATAAGAAGCTCGTGGCTAAATAATAACAGCCGTACTGGTCGATCTTCAAGGTTACGCAACGCTTGACGAGGTCGGTCCCTGGATGGGTGACCATTTCAACATACCGACTTTCCACCGTGCTTCGGAAAGCACGTTGAGCCGTTGGTCACGGCTGTCATTAGAAGATCTTTGACAGTCGTTACGGGTAGTCAGAAGCTTGCGATCTGACACCAGTATTGCCAAGTGGTACCGTGTTACCCAGTTACTGGGTTGTGGAGGTCAGATAGGCAGTTGCTCCGTGTAATACACTGGTACTTAGCTGAACCCGGTAAGACTGGAAGCCGACGCCAATGCAGTTGGGAAAAGGCTAGTCAGATTGATTTTGATTACAATTTCGAGTTAATTGTGATGTCATTAATAAAATTAACTATCACAGAAATAGGCCTGATGTGGCTTTAGACAGGTGGAATTCTAGCAAGAAAGCGTCGCGGTAGCGAATGGAACAAGTCATCATCTTCCTGCCCTTGTTCCATGTTATTTGGGGTCGGCGCAACACGTTTTCTTCTTCCATACTGTCCTGTCACGCTATCACTGGCTCCATTTTCTTTCATATCACTCCTCACACAGTCCATCCATCTTTTCTTTGGCCATTCCCTCCCTCACCATCCGTCCACATTTATATTCATAACTCTTTTAGTAACATGCGTTTCATCCCTCCTCATCACATGACCAAACCAGGATAAACGGTTTCCTTGTAGTTTAGCGAATGGAACAATTCAAATTTAATAAACCTCCGACTAATTTGTATTTCATCGATCGACAATCTATTGAACACGTAATTATGACACGATATCTTGTGAAAACACCTCGATTCAAACAGTAAAACGTCCATAAGTTTTAAAAGACTGAACCGATTTTCTCTAAACATACACTACTACTACTATTACACTCTCGAAAAGTCGCATTTCAAAAAAAAAACTAAATTAAAATCGGTTCATCCGTTTAACAGCTATGATGCCACATACAGATACACAAATACACTAGCAAACACGGCAAACATAAAATACGGGACCCCTCATTTTCCGTCAGGGTTAAAAAGGAATAAAATGTAGAATGTCAAGAGCTATTGAAATGCAATGAATTGTGAACAACGTGGTGAAGATTGAGAGTGTGTCGACCAGGGTGGCGTACCTTATACTCAGAATATCCTCGAGATATTCGCTGAAGGTCATACAGGTCTACGCACCGACCTCGGCACACCCCGACGACGAGGTAGACACCATGTATGAGCATATCTCTATAGCCATATATGCATGATTTCAAAACTCACTTCACCGTTGTCATGGGGGACTTTAACGCGAAACTGGACAAACGAGACGAGGATGAGCTGCAAGTGGGGCAATTTGGAGTTGGACGTCGGAACCACCGGGGTCACCTACTGGCCAGTTTTATGGAGACGGAGGGCCTCTACATGATAAACTCCTTTTTCAGAAAGCGTGAGCATAGGAAGTGGACCTGGCAAAGCCCCGATGGTGCAACAAAAAACGAGATCGACTTCATCATGTCAACCAAGAAGCAAATGTTCAATGATGTCTCTGTGATCAATTCGGTGAAAACCGGGAGCGATCACCGTATGGTAAGAGGCACATTGAACATTAATATCAAGCTTGAAAGGTCTCGACTGATGAAGTCTACGCTCCGTCCGGCACAGATCCAGATCCAAAACCCCGAGAGCTCTCAGCTCGAACTCCAGAATCGTTTCGAGTGCCTAGGGAGCTTCGTGGACTAATACAGCGATGGGTTCGTGGAAGCTGTCCATACGGTCGGGTCTAAGTTTTTCGAGACCCGCCTTACAGATATAAAGAAAAAGCTCTCTGATCCTACTCTCAAGTTCATGAAGGAGAGGCGTGAGATGATTCTGCAGTCTTCAGACGATGCGTTGAAATACCGGCAGCTTAATGGACGGATCTCAAAGTCCTTGAAAAGCGACCTCCGCCGCCGTATTAAAGACACAATTGAGCGGAATAAGGCGCCAAGGTCTTTGCAAGAGATCTGTCTATTGGGCAGAGCCAGCTCACGAAACTGATGACCGACGATGGCAGGATCGTATCCGCCAAACCAGAGCTTCTGAGGGAGATCGATAAATTCTATGGGCAGTTGTACACGTCAACCAGTAAACCCGTCGCGAATCTAGTAAAAGACCCTAGAGCTAGATTGACCCGTCACCATACTGAAGACATGCCGGACGTCAGCCTGTACGAGATTAGGATGGCTCTTAAACAGCTTAAGAACAACAAGGCACCGGGTGATGACGGCATTACGGCCGAACTCCTGAAGGCGGGTGGAAAACCAATACTTAAGGCCCTTCAGAAGCTGATTGGTGCCGTCATACTCGAGGGGAAAACGCCACAGGCATTTTTCAAGAAGGGTGGCAATGCCCTATTAAAGAACTATAGGCCCATCTCACTTCTTAGCCATGTCTACAAGCTGTTTTCAAGAGTCATCACGAATCGTCTCGCGCGCAGGTTTGACGATTTCCAGCCTCCCGAACAAGCCGGATTCCGAAAAGGCTTTAGCACCGTAGACCACATACATACGCTGCGGCAGCTTATACAGAAGACCGAAGAGTATAACCTGCCTCTCTGTTTAGCGTTTGTGGACTACGAAAAAGCCTTCGATTCAATCGAGACTTAGGCTGTACTGCAGTCTCTCCAACGGTGCCAAATCGACTACCGGTACATCGAGGTGTTGAAGTGTTTGTACAAAAACGCCACCATGTCAGTCCGACTTCAGGATCAGGCCTCGGAACCTGTCCTTCTGCAGCGAGGTGTGAGACAGGGAGACGTCATATCTCCGAAACTGTTCACCGCTGCACTGGAGGATGTCTTCAAGGTTCTGGACTGGAGAGGGCTAGGCATCAACGTCAATGGCGAGTACATCACTCACCTTCGGTTTGCCGACGATATAGTGGTCATGGCTGAGACCATGGAGGACCTCAGTATAATGCTCGATGACCTCAGTAGAGCTTCCGAAAGAGTGGGTCTTAAAATGAACATGGACAAAACCAAGGTAATGTTGAATGCCCATGTAACACCCACTCCTATCAAGGTTGGAGACTCTACACTCGAAGTTGTAGAAGATTATGTCTACCTGGGACAAACGATCCAGTTGGGTAGAGCCAACTTCGAGAAAGAGGTTAACCGTCGAATCCGACTCGGCTGGGCAGCGTTCGGGAAATTGCGCGGTGTCTTCTCGTCTAACTTAGCACAGTGTCTCAAGACGAAGGTCTATGACCAGTCTGTGTTGCCAGTGATGACCTATGGCTCTGAGACGTGGTCGCTCACAATGGGCCTCATCAGAAAGCTTACAGTCACCCAAAGGGCAATGGAGAGGGCTATGCTCGAAGTATCCTTGCGTGATCGAATCAGAAATGTAGAGATCCGCAAGAGAACCAGGGTTACCGACATAGCCCGAAGAATTGCCAATTTTAAGTGGCAGTGGGCAGGGCACATTGCTCGCAGAACGGATGGCCGATGGGGCAGAAAAGTTCTGGAGTGGCGACCGCAAACCGTAAGACGATGCGTTGGAAGGCCTCCCACCAGGTGGACTGATGACCTGGTGAAGGTTGCGGGGATTAGCTGGATGCGGGACGCACGGGACCGGTCAATGTGGCGACACTTGGGGGAGGCCTATGTCCAGCAGTGGACTTCTTTCGGCTGATATGATGATGATGATGATGATTGAAATGCCACGTGATCATTTTGGCATTTCGATCATCGTCTCTTGACGCTGTAAAACCTGCAAATGACATGCACCTTAAGATGATAAAGAATCATTCTCCCTGGCGTTAACTACAACTCTGTATAATGTTACATCTTTTTGTTTTTAGAACTTAACAAGGCTAGCGAAGGATAAATAACTTTTTTGTCGTAGTTATATCGGGTTCTACGAGATTAATCAATCGAGTTGAGTTATTTTAGGTATTACACAGTGGTTATTATTAGATCGAAAACCAAATAAAAAGTAAAGAGTTTGAGTATTTTCTTATTTTAATTATCAAATATTTCTCTATTGTTAACCGACTTACCAAAAAGGAGGAGGTTCTATGTTCGACTTCTTGTATGTTTTTTTTTTTTTTTTTTATTTTTTTTTATGTATGTTCACCGATATCTTTGTCAATTGTGGACCGATTTTGAAAATTCTTTTTTTGTTTGAAAGAGTATGTTTCGAAATTGGTCCCATTTTAATTTGGTGAAGGTCTGATGAAGAACTTCGGAGATACACAACAGAACTCTTCAATAAATAACGGCAAAACTCTCGGGATTGCTGCAATCGCTTGTCTGTTTGTTGTTTATACCATTTCATAACATAACATCACGCCAGTACGCTCTAAAGGGGTACGCAGATCTCTCATATCACCGGTTATGTTCAAGTTTTATGTTATTCGGTTAATCTATTCTGGAGTTATAGGGACCTTAATCAACAACTTGCTATTAGGTAGGTAAAACTAAAAAGGGAAAAATAAAAAACTTTTTTGCAAAAAAATACTACCGACTTCCAAATGAAAAACTACAAAGTGAAAAATAACTTAACTTTTGGAAGTCGGTGTCCATATCGCAAAAAATGTTTCCTACGAAAGACACCGACTTCCAAAAGTTAAGTTATTTTTCACTTTGTAGTTTTTCATTTGGAAGTCGGTAGGTAGTATTTTTTTGCAAAAAAGTTTTTTATATTTGCTTAAAACTTCAGTACGTTGTATTGGACTTTTTAATATTATAAATGACGAATTAGATTGATTTCAAGCATATAAATATTTGAAACTGTGTCCGCGGCTTCGCTCCCGTCAACAGCCTCCGTAGGGTAGGCTACTTAACCTACCTTACCTACCTACCTACATACCCTACCTACCTACTATTTTTCTTAATTTTTCTATCTAAGAACGTTCTCCCAACAATAACAAACACAACAAAAAAATAATTTGCGAAATCTCAAGTTATAGCGTAACCAGGAAAAATAGGGGTTATTTTTTATTTATATAGATAGATTACTTTAAAGAGTTATTGGGTTTATCTGTCTAGATTTCTCAGCTGGTTTCTGGTTGAAGGCAATAGCTTCACCCCCTATTACACAGCGAAATGGGGTACTAACTCTGCCTAACCCTTCGAGAAACACAGGCGTGATAATAAGTGAGCCTTTAATACTTGTGTTATTAGTAGGTATTCCATAAAATAATAACATAATAAGGATACACACACAACTACCTTATTATCTTTTATGTTTCGTCATACTCAACATTAATAAGATATTAACACATGGCAGCTTGCGGGTATGTCTACCAGGCATACACGAGATGACAGGACGTGTAACATTGCGCAGCTTCCTCAATTATCGAGAATAGTGACATCCTTACACGGCCTGTGATCGGCAAAGCTCGTATCCTTTTCATCTAAAATATACCAACCTTAATTCCGGAAACTCCGAATTCTGACTCTTCTTGGTAAATGACATTTGGCCTGGGTCTTAGTTCACTGAGTCTTTTTCACAATTCAGATATGGCGCCTACTAAGGTACTATTTATAGACATATTCAGAAATGGAACATAATTTACTTGAACTGATCTTTTAAGTAGGTAATTTAATCAGAAGATAGTAAAACAGATTAAAAAAAAGTTTTAAAATAGACAATTTAGTGGATATTTTTTGTTTAGATTAAATTCAATTGGAATAAATGCCGAAACAGTTGGGGAAAAGCCAGCTGAACAGAGAACAGTTTCACGCCAAAACACTCATGAGCACAAAACAAAATGCTGGAACGAGACCTGCGAGGTAATTACTAGTACATACGTCACCAAGTTATTTCCTGTTTTATTTTCAGCCAGTTTTGTCTGACTATACTAAAAATAAATTGCATCCAATGAAAACTTCCTATCACAATGGCTTTGCTAGACTGAACGAGATTTAGAATTTTAGCAACATAATGTACCTACGTATAGTTGGGCAACGTTGAATAAATAAATAAATGTTGTATACAATGTATAAATGTATACAGTATATGTATGAATAAAAACCATTTTGTTGGAAGATTTTGTTTGTTACGATATTTAATTTTATGGAACAACATTTATTATTGATAACAAGCTACCGCTCGGACAAACTTTGAATCTTTAAGGATTGAAGTTGTCAAAAGTAAATCGTTCCCTTAACTTGTTGCGCTATGCTCAACTTTTGTACATAACAACTTGCAGACTTAAGCAAAAATAATGGTTATTCTGGGTAACTAAGTACATATTATTTATATCGCTTTCCAACTTCTTAGAAAAGTCACACCATTTGCTACCAGCATTTTGGTTAACGATAGAGCAAATATATCCAGGTAAGTGAGCTCGTTTTACTCGGCTATGGCGTATTCAAAAGCTCCATAATTTAGACTGGGAGGAGGCGGAGTGTACGTACGGTTGGGCTTTAATCGCTTCAGCTGCGCTAGCCATTCTTAATGGAGTTTTAAATAACACGTTTACCGTGTCTCTGTGTGGGTTCTATTAACAACAAAGTAACGAAGCACAGAATATTAAGTGTCACGCGGTGATGTGACATTTCTAGACACAATGGCTACCTTGCAACCATTTAGAGTTCCGGAAAATAAAGTAAGTAACAAATTCGCCTCAACTATGGCGAATTGTAAGTAAACCTAAAGGCGTGGAGGCAATAAGTAACTCGTGTGATCCCCACGCTACCAGGACGTCAGAAAGGAACTCGTGTGATCCCTACGCTACCAGGATGTCAGAAAGAGCATGAAAGTTAAATTAACATGGTGGGAAGCAAGCTCTCTGTAAAATCGGCGTATTCGTGCTCACAGAGCATGAGGAATCAGGAATTCGAGTTGGCGTGGATCTATCTGTATAGCTTTTCAGAGCGCTGTTTTCGGATTCCCGCAAAAGTAATCATCCTGAATTTTTTTCTACGAATTGTTGTGTAGGAACTTGATAAATGTATTTCTGGGAATGTCAGACATTACTAAAATAAAAGTGGCAATAATCCGTGAAAGTAATTTCATGTCACTGTTTAACAGTCACAAACTCGAATATATTTCACAAGTTTCGTCGGCTATATTTCATTTCCCACATTACCCCAAGTTGTAGCTGTCAAATAAGCGTAATGGATTATAATAGTATTAATTTGTAATAGGGTTTCGACGTGGTACCTTGTGAAATAGTGGTATTTTGAGTAGAGTCACAATTTCGAGGCAGGATTGTGGGAGACTCCAGCATCGGATTTGTGGACACCACGCATCAAAATTGATTCAGTGTCAGATGATAACACACACATGAGCTCAGAGAATCCAGTTACTTAAGTCTGCAGGAGGATGGTTATCTCTTTAACAGAGTAATGCGGACTGATGGGCATCATTAAGAGTTAGAACCACTCGGGTTTCGATTGCAGCTAGATACTAGTTGAGGTATCTGAAACTCCTTTGTTTACGTAGTTCATGATTCGATATGCACGGAACGATTTGTTTCTACAGCTCCTTTGTTTTTTGAGCATCGATAACGCAATCATCGCAATGTATCTTATAACTAGCTGCCCGCCCCGGCTTCGCTCTGGTTAATACAGATTTAGTGATTTTCTACATGTTCATGATTCTGTTGTCCTGGTAGTTTGAGAGTCATCACACATGATTCCAGCCCCGGTATTTTTACTTCAGGATTCTGGTCGCCTGGTCAGTTGGGGAAAATCTAACTGAGCTTCCAGATGGTCTTAGAGTAGGTAAATAAAAATTACCATACAAACTCTTATCCCCTATTTCACCCCTTTAAGGGATGACTTAAGAAAACCCTTTCTTAAATGATACCTACAGTATAAAATCAATATCCTCTCAAAATTTCACACTTCTATCATCAGTGGTTTAGGCAGGCCGTTGATGTTATTCGGGACATTGCTTTTTATATTTATAGATTAGCTGATTTATTAGGTTATATAAGCAAACATATTCTCTCTTTCAACTTATGCATTTATCGCAGAGCCCCACAGAAAGTTCTATTCTGGTTTCGGCCAGTTTCAGCCGGATTTTCGGTTTAAGGTCAACCGAAACTAGTGTTCTTGAGCTGATAGATATTATAGACAATTAAGAACTGACTGCATCGTTCGTCTATGAATGCAATTATTTTTAGGATCAATTCAGGCTGCTTACCTGCTTCTTTAATGTTCTAGAGACAAAATTTAAAATTGTTTGGTCTGTTTATAGCAACAGGCTTGCATCAACGAGTATCTACTTGTGGGCGTGGGACTTCAACATACATAATTGTATTTTTATTATTCAATCGCAAGTTTTGGTTTCGGCCGAAACTGGATGAGAAACCGAATATTTAGAATTGGTTTCAACTGAAAACCATGTTTCGCTCGGACATTTAATTGTTAAAATGCTACAACAGTTGTAGCTTGGATGTACCCATACTACCCATCTAGAATCAATAACTAAATTAGACTAGCGAGTTCTACAGATATGATTGGTAGCAATATTTAATAGTGCTTAAACAAAAAAAAATCCTTTGCTAGTTAATTTGGCTTTGTAGATCATTGAATCGTGAAACTAATATGCTACAGCGTTTCTTCACCAGAATTTATTAAACTTTCATAAAAGAAGTCGATGAACCTTTTGATACCACTGACGGTGAAACATTCTTACTAGCTACTTATAGTTTCTATGTCGAAGCTATGGAGCGTGTCTCCCTGAAGGAGCGAACCGAACAACTTGCCTCGCGTTTATACCAATATGACCTTGATCTTTATACTTTAAGAATTCGCTATAAATTAAAGTGAGTTCCGTAGGGGTTTCAGTTGGTTTTATAAGGATTACTTGAAGGGCAAAACGACGTTTTTAACTTTTGTAGGATTCATCTAATGTCTTAGATGGCTCGTTATTTTTACCATACCGGTCCTTACAAATTTAAGATTCTAAAGAGAGTGCAAAAGTTATAGAAGTTGCTCAGATATTATAACCTAATTAAGTTTCAAATTCTAGATCTCAATAGGTATGAACCCTGCTTACTGCACCTTGTATAAGAAGCAACTTGAAGTTTAATTGGACATTGCTCTCAAGTTGCGCCACAACACCTCTGTGGCCAGTATTTTCTTTAGTTAGTTGGTGTATCCAGCTAGGTGGTAGTTTGCCGATCTCTTTCTTAACAAAAAGTTTATTTCGTATTCATATTTTACAAAAATCAAAAAACCCGACTGCTTCAAAAGCGAACTAAAAAGTCGTAAACAAGGAAAAAATCATGCTGTGCAGTCGGAGGATACATACGCGCGAGCTGGCTGACCAAAACCAGATGTATCCTCCTCCTGCACAGCATGATTTTTTCCTTGTTTACGACTTTTTAGTTCGCTTTTGAAGCAGTCGGGTTTTTTGATTTTTTGAATTAAGTTTTTTTTATTTATAACTTTTTAGTTAGTTTTTTTCGAATAAGATACATTTAAACATATAAGTGTTATATATTTTTGAAATCACCTCTTAAAACCCTTTATTTTGATACCCCACACGATGGGATTGGAAGAAAAAAAAAATTTGGGCCCCCACAATATGGCACCCAAAATCCGCCATTTTTCTATTATCCAATTTTAATGTAGCCTATGACACTCGCAGGGTTAAGACGCATCGATTGACGTATGAATCATCAAAATCGGCCATTGCGTTTGGTCTCTGGAACGCCACATAGGAACAAACATACATACATACATACATACATACATACATACATACATACTTACATACATACATACATACATACATACTTACATACATACATACATAGACTGATAAACACATTACCCTCCTTCGGCAGTCGGGTAAAAAACAGGTACACAAATAAAAAAGGACAACTTATGTACAAAGGCGAGCTTAAAGCTTAAGTTTATTTCATTCTACTATTGCGCTTATAACTAGAGAACGGCTGATCCTTTTTAGTCCGCCCAGTACGTAGTAATGTTCTCTGACTCGGTTATTGTACTTATATAGGCTATTAAAGTCTATCCGAGCGGAGTCAAAGGCACAGCTAGTTTCACATTGGCTAGCCAGTCCAACGACAAACTTACGGCGCGGACACCTCTCCGGCGGCGCGCCGCGTCACCTTGGTACGTCACGGCGTCGTACCACGGCACGATACGCCGCGCCCCAACTATCGGTTCAAACGTGTCAAACTTGCAGTTTTTGTCTAGACACATATATAACCGCGAACGACGTATTAATTAATTAACAAGTCTACATCGATATTTTCAGCATATTTTTTTGTATTAGCACCTGCGAACTTAGTGACAGCGAAAGATCAACTGCCGAGCGCGTGCGCCGTGAGCTCGGCATACTATACACGGCACCGTGCCGCGGCACGACGCCACCGAAGCTAACACTCGGTAAAACTTTTAATCATTAAGAATTAGAGTTGTCAAAAGTAAATCGCTCCCGTAACACTTGCGAAAGATCAACTGTCGAGCGTACAAAGCACCGTGCTGCGGCGCGAAGCCGTGCAGTTACATGGTGTCGGTGCTGCGCCGTGGTGATGTGTCCAGGCCCTTAGCCAGTAGTAGAACTCGTAAAACTAGTGACTCTAAAAGCTATGTTGGTCATTCCGGCTCTTTTCAGAACATTTCGTTGCTAATGTTTCGCTAAGCGACTTTGAATTTTGTGGTTTAAAACTTTGACCCGTCTTTCAGAGCCCAGTTTAATTAGTAGTACTTTTAAAATTGTTGCCAAGTTTTAAGAATTCGTCTTGAAAGTCGCCAAGGGATTTTACCCGTGGTGATTTTTGGTTGAAATCTGACTTGCTGATAAAGCCGTATAGTCTACAAATTCAAGGACTTCTTCGATTATCTTGTTCTTGCAAATGCTACTGCTGAGCATCATTATCTTCCTGCCCCTATGCCATGTTACTTGGGGTCGGCGCAACACGTTTTCTTCTTCTATACCGTCCTGTCCCCCGTCACGCTATCACTGACTCCCTTTTCTTTCAGATCACTCCTCACACAGTCCATCCATCTTTTCTTAGGTCTTCCTCTCTCGCTCCATCGCTCCACATTTATATTCATAACTCTTTCAGTAACATGCGTTTCATCCCTTCGCCTCACATGACCATACCAGGACAAACGATTTTCTTTCAACTTTTCTGTCTCTGGCGCCACTTTCAAACTTCCTCTAATATGCTCATTTCTCAGTTTACTGAGCATGCAGTCAAATTCGATTCCTGGGTTGGCCAATGTGTTATTGGGGGTTTCCATATGGAACAGCAAGGAGTAGCAACCCGATGTCTGGACCTGTGCCTATTTGATGGCAATTAAACATAACTGGTGAATTGGGGGTGTAATAAAAAAAAAAGCCTTTTATTTCCCTAATAAAATTCAATTTACAATGATATTATTTATGAGCATGCATATTAGTAAAATCAAATAAATTATTTCTTTAAAAAATTATACAATTGTTCAATTTAACCGCTACTATTATGTAATTATTCAATTCAATCATTATTATTAATATCTAGTTGTTCAATTCATTTACTGTTACAATACAATTATTAAATTGAAATATTATTACTATATAACTATTCCATGCAATTTAATTATTCAATTAAATTACTATAATTATAAATTTATTCAATTTAAATACCAGTATTATACAGTTCAATTCAATAATTATATTTCTTTCTTGATTTTTCTTTATTTATTTATTAAGGACCTCTCTATAGAGTATAGGCCTCCTCCATTTTTCTCCATATTGTTCTGTCCCTCGCTTTTTCAGTCCAATCTTTGCCCGCTGCTTTCAAAATTTCATCAAGCCATCTCTCCGCTGGCCTGCCTCTGGTTCTCTTGCCAACAGGTCCCTTTCACAGAGTAATCTTCTTGGCCCACCTGTCTTCGTTCATTCGTGCAATACGGCCGGTGGCCGGAAATGGGGGTGTACTACTCGTATAAGTGCGTCTCTGCATAACCCTTCGGGCATTACTGGTGTGATGTTATGTTTTGTCTACAAATCGTCGGCAAACATGTTTTATTTAAGGCATCTGTCACACTGTATCCGTTCTGCGTCCTGCGATCCGGTCACTCGAACATTTCCCGCACCAAATGTTCGAGTGACCGGATCGCAGGACGCAGAACGCAACCAGTGTGACAAATGCCCTAAGCATTCGTTACCACAATGCAGACGTGTCACTCTACTATGTAACCGCATATTACCAAATGTAAAGCAAAGGGCATTGACGTTAGATTACAAGATTACGGTGAACCGATTCTTAGTAGGGGATTACTTGTAATTATTGCGTACCTAGATTCTAGATGTTCATCTACATTAAAAGTCGCTTTGTGGGTTGGATCTAGTGACCCATGTAGGCAATGTAGGTAGGCAATTTTTAATTCCAGCATACCCGTAGTTTTCCTGTTATTGCTTCCACGTACTTTTCTCGTAAAGCGTGATTTTTCTGAGTTTTCTCGATTAGCATCTCGAAGAATCAACTTGAACAGTTATTTTTTACGTCCGTAGAGGCTGCTATTTATCTGTATTCAAGCTACTGTTCCAAGTTACTGTTGCCGTTGGTAAACTGGAAGATTTTTATTGCAGTTCCCTCTTATCTAGGCAAATAAATAAGTTTTGTGATTGGTCCATCACTTTTGCAATATTGTCGTATTTTTTACAAAAGGTAGACCTTGAACGAATGAGTGGTATATGTACTACAGTTGATGTTTTGCTCTTTTTTTAACGAATAACGACTAGCTCGTGATTCATTTCATTTGTTGAGTCTGTAAAAAATCATCAATAACACTTGTTTTGTCATTTGACTCAGACGTTTCGGTGAACATAGTGTTCAAAGTATTCTTAGAATGGTTGACAATGTAAATATTAATTATAAAACTGTTTGTACGCGGTTGCCTTTTAACCTGGTTGAGGTCACGACTCCCAGTACATATGCACTAAGGACTGCAATGTAGTTGCTACGACGCGACGTAGGTGAGGCGACATTGTTACGACCAACCCTTGAGTATATATTCAACAGAGACCAATCCTCAAACAATCGTCCTGCGATACAAAGCTAGGTGCGATAGGTAGCGCTCTGTAGGCTATCTACTCCGTGTTATTGTGCTACGGCTACGATTTCGTAGCGGCGTAGCAGATAACAGATATGCTACGAGTAGACTCATAATTTTTGAAACTTTGTTGTGCTCGTGGCTAAATAATAACAGCGGCACGGGTCGATCTTAAAGGTTGACGAGGTCGGTCCATGGATGGGTGACCATTTCAACATACCGAGTTTCCTCCGTGCCTCGGAAAGCACGTTAAGCCGTTGGTCCTGGCTTTCATTTGAAGATCTTTGACATTCGTTACGATGTCAGTCAGAAGCTTGAGATCTGACTCCAGTCTTGACAAGGGGTACCGTGTTACGCAGTTACTGGGTTGTGGAGGTCAGATAGGCAGTCGCTCCATGTAAAACACTGGTACTCAGCTGAATCCGGTTAGACTGGAAGCCAACCCCAACATAGTTGGGAAAAAGGCTAGTCAGATTGATTATTGTGCTTTCAAGAACTTGTATTTTTTGTTGGGTACTTCTGCAGATTTGAAGAGTTTGAGAATAAGGCTTGGATAATGAATGAAAAAAAAAACAAACAAGCAGCTATTATGGACAAAATTTATTTAATAAGTCTTACTTGTGGTTTAAAGTACTATTTACAAGTCGTAACATCAATTGTAATACTTATCTATAATAAACAACGAATTTAATATTCATTGCAGTAAATCTAAAGCCGCATTTCCACTCCGTCGGGTATTGCGTTTAATTCCACTACACACACTGTTAAACGTGTAATTCGTTAAAGTGTTACCAAACAAACTTGTCGATGTATGCAAACTAACGCGCAATACTCGAGGAAATGGAAACGCGCTTGGAAATTAATTCAAACTGATCAAATATCCATATGGCATATATTTATATGTTCACTTAAGTACATTAGATATCATTTATTTATTGTAAATTACAATGTAATTGTAAAAAAGTACCTATTTACAAATATCGATGGTCACTTTTTAATTTCATCTTAACTAAAAATAATAGCATTAAGTATGTGTATTGCGTTGTTTTTTTTAAACAGGCAAAAGTATATAGGCAGTGTACATAATATGCTTATGATATATTGAGCATTCCGCCGTAAATTTTACGCGAATCACAATAATATCAACAAAGTACCAATTAATTTAACGGCAGTGTTCTAAACTCCGCGCTCCGGTCAGACGAAGTGAGAAAAACACCGGCAGGCTTATTACGTATCTTTTGCAAGAGCAAAACGATAGCGATCAAACGCTATAAGTCATAAAAGTCAGCATAACCTGCAGTGTAGGTATGGTAGGTCCTACACAATCGTTTGCTAATCGCTCGCTGTTTGTCAAATGCACTCATTAAAAAAAACCGCCAACTACTCTATAATTTCTGTGTGGAAGAGCAATTATTGCGCAAAAATTGCTATCGTTTTGCTCTTGCAAAATATACGTAATAAGCCTGCCGGACGCGACGACATAATGCCCTCACAAACTGCAATAAAATATAAACGAGCAGCCTTTGTTATATCTTTTAGAGTTTAGACAATAAACAGGACAAAGTGAGTCGGAAAATCAATAATTCATTCTCATGAATTGCAGTCATATTGAGCGCGTACCGCGTACCGGTGTCAAAAGACTCCTATTTACTGGTGGCGTGTATTTATTGAGGTTAAGGTTACACTAGTCAAAAATTCTTCTATACAAACGTAGTCTAGAGATTACTCCACTGTTTGACGATGTACGTTCAAAATAAAAAATGTTATCAATTTGTCTCATCATTATCTAGTCCTGTATGGAAACTGAAATGTAAAAAATAATATACTTGAAAGTTATGAGCGTCGAAAGTTCCATATTTCAACACTAATTTTAACGCATCTTTGGGCGGAAATAAATACCGCAAGAAGAAGGAAAATTGCAAAACAGCCTCCATACAGGGATAGATTAGTAATTCAACAATGCAAATAATTTTATTTTGAAAATATAGATTTAGTCGTTTTTTCATGATATCTAGACGCCCAAAGGTCTGTTTATAAAAAAATCGCGCGCTTGTTTTGGTCCTAAATCATCATCCATTTCGCTACAAACTTGCAAAAGTGCTAATTCGTACACGAACTAGCTTCTTACTGCTCATCACAGCATCTATTTCTATCACAAGTGTTGTCGGATAAGATAGGATGCATTTTAACCCCACGCACAAAATAGCTCGTGCCGTCGACTAGTTCAACCTTAAGGACGTTTTGTATAAACCTGCATGGCATCTATAGACCTTCCTTTTATTTGTCTGAACCGTGCAATCAGTTTAACACACGCATTATTATATCTAGTTTGCATCGACTACTGAACTTTTTAAAAGTAGAAGTACCGATGTTTTTATGAAAAATTTAATGATATTTAAATGAGATTTGAACCTTCCATGTTCCTATGCTAATAGAAGTAATTGACGAGTGATAATGTCGCAACGACTTAATTAATAACCGTCTCTACATCGGCCATTGAACACGTACACAAAACATTGAAATAACGTATAAATAAAAAGTTAAAATACCCGCCACAGTGTCAATTCGAAAATAATTATAAATTGAAATGATAATCTAAATAATTTATTATAATGAAAAAAAAAAACAAAATTCATGATTCTTTAAGGTGGGTATTTCGTGATTTTTAATCTAATGAGTTTTCATCGCAAATTATTGGATGGTTTGGGTGATTCTGTACTTAATAAGGGTCGGAAATAATAGTGTGGGGATACCTAAAAATACTTGTAGATAACCTATTGTCGAGCCTACATACCAAGCTCGTAGTGATGCTATTACCTAATTACGAAAGATTGAATTGAACAGCAGATTATTACTTCTTGTCATAACAATATACATAATTATTTATAAATCATTGAAATAAACGAAACTCAAAATCTCGTGTTTCTTATTTAAGTAGTCGTTCATAATAAAGGTATAGTAGATTGGCACTAAAACATAGCTAGCAAATACTTCTAGAACCGTTAAAATTATATTTATTTCCGTAGTTTTAAATCTAAAAAAAATGTTGCCTTGAAAGCGATGTGTTCTCAAGATTTTGGTGTAAAATCAATGTCAGTTGTTTTGCAATGTATATAATGTCATTTGAGATCTATATAGATATTCTGCTGAATTGATAAAAATATTAGTCTCGTATGTCGCAGGCACTTTACATAGACCGCCTGTGTATATAAGTCTAGAGATGCTTAATTACATAAGAAAAGAACTATGAACTAAAAAAAATATGTTTTCTTACAGGCTGGATTGGATATATCTTTAAGGTAAAAATAGGCACCTCATATAAACTTTATATGAGGTGCCTATTTAGGTAGTATTTGTAAGCTTTTAAAGTAAATAGCATCAAGTTCACGAATCTATCAAGTCTTATTATTCTTGGAAATATTACAAAGTCTTTTACCATTTTCTCTTTATATATCGGTATTGGAAAAGTATAGGCAGTGATTGTATTTAAATCGAAGTGATATCTTTAATGACTTCAGAGACGGGAAGTCAGTCTGTCGCAGTCATATTTCACGAACCGTATTTTTTGAAAAACATAAAAAAAAAATACTAACTCAATATAACATATAGGCATAAATAATTTAGGAGACAGCGTTAAAATTCATGTCCTATATAATGTACCCTAGGAAATAGGTAATACATTTAAGGAGCCGAACACATCCCTCGTACCTACTGTCATAGTATAAATATACAAACAGTATGGAAACTACCTACAAACACTCAAAACGGCACACTCACAAAAACATGCGCACCGACGAGACCCCTAAGCAGCGTCCGCGGTGCTGTCAGTAGTGCGAGCCGCTTAGTTTCCATACTGTTTGTATATTAATACTGTGCTACTGTTTGAATTATTACACAGACATGTCCCCGATACTAACATGACAGTCTTTTGTCGATGGCTATAGCCAAGGGCATAGAGTAAACAGGGGTTGTCTAGCAAAGAGGAGATTTGGCTTCGGGGTCCTCAACCCTAGACAACCCAAAGACACTTATTAAAAATACACTGTTTGTCGTGTACTACCCTGAGTACGCCCCTGGCTACAGCCACGGTGTTGTTGCATACATCTAGAATAATCTAGAACATTACACATTAGATTTTGAGCTCCCGTACAAAATCTAAGAACGCATCACTATTAGAAAATAATAATATCAAGAGTATCTTTAGAAAATCCATACAGTCAAATATAAACGTTGACATAACACGAGTGTATATTTACAATTATCCAATAGTAACCTTATAATATTATTTGTGAAACAAATAACGTCATTATCGTAATAAATCTTATTCTATTATAGATCTGAACTCCTCAATATTTCAATAAACAATGCTTTGTGATGAATGCTGACTTGCGGCTTGCCTTCAAACATAACAGTAGAGTTTAAGCACAGAATAAATATACAAACAGTATGGAACACAAACATGCGCATCGACGAGACCCCTAAGCTGCTCGCACTACTGCCAGCACAGCAGAAGTGCCAAAATGATCTCGTCGGTGCGTATGTTTGTGTGAGTGTGCCGTTTCAAGCGTTTGTAGGTAGTTTCCATACTGTTTGTATATTTTTACTGTGGTTTAAGAGACTAGACAGTACCAAAGGACACGACATGAGATTACGAACACAGAAATTCTCATAAAATAATTATATTTAACAGTTCAAGTAATTTGCTTAACTCTTGTAAATTAGTTGAAAAGTTAAAATACACTGATTAGTTCAGCGAACTTCGACATTCACCCTCGCTCTAATATTAAGGCGGAGATGGAAAAGTTAATTATTTTTCTACAAACACCATTTTAATATGAAATAAAATGTAATTACAGTCGTTACTAAACAATGTTCCCGGGGAGTTGTAATCTTTCTTCATCAGTGCAATTCATACGAAAATTTCGGCCATTACCAGATCGGCCGCGTTACAAGACTGCGACAAGATTATTTGAGCTCAGAATATTGCTTGGAGATTTAAATCTGCACATAATTTCTTGGCCAATAATGAGTTGTCGTAAAATGTGGCTTGAGAAATAATAATACTGCGGATTTGTCTACTTTCCCTTATTATTTGTTTCGAACTTAGAGCTACATGTATATCTTTAAAATGTCATTTGTTTACTCTTTGTAGAAATAGGGTAGTTTACTGAAAATTAGTTTTTTGTTCGTCATCAGGTTGATTAATAAAAAATGTCGGAAACGTAATTTTTCTTTTGACACGTAAACATAAAGTGACAACGATATAATGCGTTGAAATATCGTGAAACGTCACGCCGCTAGCACAATTTATACTGCCTTAGTGACGTCACAAGCCCCCTCTCCTGAACTTTGATGCGCTTTAACTTTGTTAATTTTTATTGATTTGGTATAGCAAAATATACGTGTTCAATATTATTTGATAATCTCACTGACGGACTAAATAGAATTATCATTTTTCAACCCAGGAAACATCCCTATTGAAATAAACGACCAAACTATTCAATATACTGGAGCGACTGAGGAGTGCGTCGGATCCCTGTCATGCCCAATGGAGGCTCCATTACTCCAGTGCTCGTAAACTCTACAAACGTTCATACATACACATTACATACATCCTAGCATCACAATTGACAATGTCGACAATGCTCACTATTCTATACTTCGATGATTTATTTACACCACTCGCACCATACTTGCATAAGTCAATAATAAACCACATTTACAAAATATGAGCTATGGAGATCACATGTCATTCGTTATCGTACGAAACCTTCGTTTCGAAATTTATATGAAGGACGAAAGTAAAAGAGTTACTTATAAGAAGAACAAGAGCTTACCTTAATACATTCCATCGCTTTTGTAGCAGTTCTTCGCGACAGATAATTAAGAACTAAGCGATTTATGGCAACTTCCGTATCTAAATTACCTTTCGTCGTTGATTGTCCAATTCCACGTAACTAACATTGTTCAATACAGCGTATGTACACTCTCGCTGATTTTACAGGAGGACCAAAAACTAATCTACTGAGAACTTGAGTATAGGACCGTTTCGTTCTCCTTAATCTAATGTACCATACTCGAAATCACAAAATTTCTGAATAAAAAACATCACAAATTTATTTATAATAAAGTGTAAAATACGTGTGTCATACTTACATTAAAAATAATCCAGCAATTACATTCAAAATCAATTTTTCCCCGGAGCGTCACATAGACACTGCACACGCTAATACAAATTGGCGCGGATACGCGGCTTTCGTGTCGTTACTTGTTCGTCGAAAGATCCGCGGTATTGTTATTTTTGATATACCTACTCGTCTTCCTATTGGTCGATACAAAAAATTGTCATACGAGTCGACGCCAATCACAAGCAGTTACCTAAAACCGCGAAATCTCATTCTTGCTTGTTTTGTACATACGCAGTATTTTACAATGTTAGTTACGCGGAATTGGACTGTCAACGACGCTTTGTATTTTAAACAGTACCTCTTGATAACACTAATCATAAAAAAATATTGATACAAGAAAAGTTCATCCAGACTATTTCTCATTATTTATTGTTTGAGATAATAACTGGATAACCATTATGGGGTTTTATTTCATATCTGATTCCAATATAGGTAAGTATACCTAAACGCTGCCCCTAAAGTAAGCATGACTTTGGATAAATCTAAAGATTCACCTTCTATTGATTAAGTTGACATTCATTTCTGAAAAGGAAAACAAAATTTGCAAATTAAATCACCTGTTAAATACGCAATTTTGTTTCCGTTTTACGAGTTAATTAAAACACTTCAAGTTCCACGGCACTCGCGAAGTTTCTCAGTCCGTCACCACCGACTTATTCTAGTTCAATTTTCCTTCCCTGTATAAAAATATTTTACTCGACTTATCACAAAAATGTACTGTTCACGCACTAGCTACACTTAACTTTCTACGAAGAGCAACAGCTGCGCAGAATTCGGGTGTCACCAACTTCACTTATAATACGAGCGGCAGTCTTTAATGAGTGTTCTTGGGTACAAGTACACGACAAGTACCGACAGCGGCCGGGCGTGTCACGCCGGCGACTTACAGCCGTGTTCATACGATGATCTCGCGGATGACGCGGCGTGCACGCGAGTTGGGCGTGGAGTAGCCGGACTCCAGCGACTCGTCGTAGCCGAGCGACATGTGCAGCGGCTTGTCCTCCGCGCCGGCCTCCTCCGCGCGCAGCCCGTACTCCGGCAGCCCGCTCACCTCGTGGTACGGCGATTCTGTGGGGATACAACATGCTGTACGTACTGTAACCTTATGTCTGATACTGGCAAGAGACGCGATAATTTGAAAAAGTTAATCATATTTTATGATAGGACTAGCTGAACCCCGCGGCTTCGCACCCGTCAACTGACTATATGTCTACCTACCTACCCTACCCTACCCTACCTACATGATTGTTGCGTAATTTTAACCATTTACGCAGCGCACGCAACGGAAGGACTCAAAAAGAATACTTTTCCCCGTTTATAGAACATTTTTCATTTATGCTGCGCTCCTATTGGTCATAGCCTGATGTTATATAGCCTATAACCTTCCTCGATAAATGGACTATCCAACACAAAAATAATTTTTCAATTCCAAAAAGTAGTTCTTGAGATAAGCGCGTTCAAACAAACAAACTCTTCAGCTTTTTAATATTAAGTAAGTATATAGATTTGAATAGTCATTGCATTTTTATTTAGTTTTTTAATTCCTGTAATAGCCTTGGAAGGCAACGCTAGTCGCTACTAGCTGAACATAATTATATTAGATAATGTAATTCGTCATCTATTTCATTGAACCACACAAGCACATTAAAAATATACAAACAGTATGGAATATACCTACAAACGCTCGAAACAGCACACTCACACAAACGTACGCACCGACGAGACCGCTCGGGAACTTTCGAGGTAAAGTCAGTACTAAGTGTAGCGTCGCGACGAGTGGTCACGTATGTTTTTATTAGTGTGCCGTTCCGAGCGTTTGTAGGTAGTTTCCATACTGTTAGTATATTATTACTGTGACACAGGTCCCCTTTGAGCCGCCCCTTGTCACAGTATCTTCTGATTGCTATAATATGTTTAGGGATGATGAGCCACAGTCTTCAATATTTACGACTAACGTGGTCGGTGCCTTTTGCTTCCACCTGAAGGCTCTAACGATCGTCGGGATCGTCTAGATATCATTTTAAAAATATTTTTGAGTTTAGACTAAAGATGATATCTACGATCACCTGAAGTCTAGACAGGCCCTGCTTAACTTTGTCATTCGAGACTTCTATAAAGTAAATATATTTTTCGGCAGTTTTTAGGGTTCCGTACATCGAAGGGAAAAAATGGAACCCTTATAGGATCACTTTGTTGTCCGTCCGTCTGTCTTTCATGACCCTTTTTCTCAGGAACGCGTGAAATTTATATCAAATAGTCAGGTCTACTGTCCCTTAAAGCTGTGAAAAAATCAATCTTCTAAGCCAACGCAATCAAAAGATACAGTCGTTTTTGTCGCAAATTTCCGCAAATTTTGAAGAATCTTTAAATTTGGTACGAAGCAACGTCTTACAGCACAGATAAAGCAATAATAGCGAAAACCGTAAATTTTTAGTTACATCATATAATGAAAATATTTTTAATAATTTTAAACTTACTACCCCTTTCCTCATGTACGCGTAGAGGTATTAAATTGAAATTCATATCAAATACTCAGGTCTATAATACCTTTAATCTGAGGTTTGTACGGAACCCTCGGTGCGCGAGTCCGATTAGCACTTGGCCGGTTTTTTTTTAGCACAAGCCACGGTGTTTTGCAAAAGTGTGGGCGTAAGGTCATTACGCGGCTACGCTCCACGAAAATTTATCGCAGTAATTTATGAACAAGTTTTCGTAGCGCAAGAAAAACTCTTTGGTGGCGCACAAAGTGTTTCTATTATTAATTGGTGGGATAAAACACTTACCGATGTGTTGATCCATCCGTTTCTTGGGCTTGTGCACGGAGGCGTAGGGGTCGGAGCAGTACTCCTGGCGCGAGGGGTTCTGTGCGGCGCGCATGTCGTAGTCCGTGGGCGCGGCCGGCTGGCTGGCGTGCGGCAGGTGGGAGTAGTGGGCGTAGTCGTCGATGTTGCGGTACCCCGCGTGCGAGATAGGGTCGTAGTCGTAGTTGCTCTGACGATCCAGCACCTGGTGAGCTGGCAACGTCGCAGCATTGTTAGCCGCTGCCATCTTCATCTGCCACAGCGAGTCCTGAGAGTTCACGCTGCCCCCGTTGTTGCTGTTCGTGTAACTGTTCTCTATGAAGCCCATGTTTACCCCTGTGGACAATTTTCCTCGTTTCATATCGAATTGTGGGTTTTTAGGAAGATCAAACGCGACATGCAAAGCGTGCTCTCCAGATACTTATTGGTTGCTTTACCTTCTATGTCGACTGTAGTTAGTCCTTAGTGAATGCATAATGAGGAAATAAATCGAAATAAAGTCCAAATTAAAATGAAATTGTACAACACAACTGCGAATGAACGTAAAATTTTATGTTTGATGAGATTTTTTTTTAGTGTAGACACAAAGATATACTTACAATCAGAATTAGGCATTGTTTGTCCTGGATGAGGTTGAGTGTGCGGTGGCACATGGTAGGAGTACCCTCCTTGTGTCGCGTACACCGCAGTCTTTGAGTCATCCATAGACAAAGCCATGTCCATCGAATGTTCCAGAGCTTTGTTCTCCATGCCCGAGCTAGGGTAATAAGGCGGTGGGGCCTGGTTCTGTGGCGTCACTTTAGCTGGCCTCATCGAGTCCATTTCGTAGTCCTTAGACCTGTCTTTCTTGTTTGGCCTGCGTCTGCACTGGTATATAAGGAGTAATAGTCCAACAAATAGAAGAACTACGACGGTGGTGACGAATATTCCTACAATGGCGGCTGTAGTACGAGCTGATGTCTCCTTGATGTACGATGTGCCAACTGTTCAGAGAAAAACATGTTTTAATAACTATTTATAATTAATCAAAGCTCGGAGGAGAAAAGGAGGAGCTCGTGGCTATATAATAACAGCCGCACAGGTCGATCTTCAAGGTTAAGCAACGCTTGCCGAGGTCGGTCCGTAGTTGGGTGACCATTTCAACATACCGAATTTCCTCCGTGCCTCGGAAAGCACGTTAAGCCGTTTGTCCCGGCTATCATTTGAAGATCTTTGACAGTCGTTACGGGTAGTCAGAAGCTTGAGATATGATACCAGTCTAGCCAAGAGGAATCGAGTTATCCAGTTACTGGGTTGTGGACGTCAGATAGGCAGTCGCTCCATGTAAAGCACTGGTACTCAGCTGAATCCGGTAAGACTGGAAGCCGACCCCAAGAACAATTGGGAAAAGGCTAGTCTAGAGTCTTCTTCTTAGAGTCTAGAGTCTTCCCTTGTATTAATGCTTTCATAGAAGCTGTTTATTACACCATAATATTCATTCATTCACCCGGATACAAGTTAATAAAATTGGCCGTTACAAAAATTTTGATATTTGTTTTGTATTACTTTTGTAAATAACATGTTTTTTATTAACATTTATTTTCTTTTACGTTGCTTTTATATTTTAATTATCTAGTCCTATTTATTTATGCGTCAACATCGTGAGGAAACCGGCAAGTCTCAGAAACAAAAATTTGAAGACATGTGACATCCACCAACCCGCACTGGGCCCGCGTGGTGGATTATGGCCCATACTTTCTCACAGAGAACAGCCGCAAATCTTACAAATCTTTTACAGTTCAAGCAGCTCGTTTGTGGAATGCATTACCTATTGAAGTGAGGCGTGCTCAATCCTTACCAACATTCAAAAAAATGGTGAAGGGGCATTTCCTTTCACTATAATTAGTCTTCTCCTTTCTCTGTGATATTTTTGTTATTTATTATTATATTATTTATTATTGTATTTATGTATTTTATGTTATTATGTCTAAGTATTATTATTTAAGATATATTGTACACTGACAACCCTAAATTCCTTTCTTCTTGTACAGTCCATCCAAAGGTTGTCTGTAAGAGATTGCCCTGTGCGATAAGACCGCCCATTGTACACTTGTTTTATGATGTTTTATCCTGTATATATATTTTTGTGGTGTACAATAAAGAATATAATAAATACTCACTCTCTGCTTCCGTGTACTCGCTGCAAACATCTTGATTGACCTGCAAGCACAGCTTGAGTCGTATGCGAGGGTTAAAGTCGTCCAGGGGCGGATCTGTGACGTGCCGGGTGGTTGTGCGAGTTGTCTTACTGGGGAGCTCCACTGTGGCCTCTTGCACTGTGGCAACCGCGCCCGACAACCGAAGAGTCACCGTATCCACTACCTATTACGCAAGAAATTGTATTAACCTATGTTCCGTGCGAGGTGTTTGATTTGAAAATAGTAGCCATCTTATACTTCTTTTTCTGCGGTCTAAATAGGAAAATATGGACGGTAAATTGTAAACGCAATTTTGTTCAACACGTACGCCATTTGTCATTATTTCCTAACAATATATTTTTATTCCGGCAGCTGCTATATAGACACAATTTATCCTCGTAAATTCACAAACATAACTTTGTTTTGCATCGGAATATCACCATTAAACATGGCTCTATCCGCATTCAGCCAAAACCCACAGTTTGGTGAATATCGCCAAAATCGTTTCGCTTGGCAGTCGCACAAATATAATAGTTTTAAACTTAGTTGTCCTCAAACTTAACAAACAGTTTAAACTTCAATGTAGTTTCTATTTTCATTCACATTCTGTTGTAGGAGTAATTATTTCTTGTACAGAATGCCGGGCATGTTGTGTCCGACCCGGTCGAATCTAATGGCAAGCGCATTCCTAGAAAACATATTTCGTTGGACTAGATAGAATATCTCGTACTATAAGACGTATAATTTGAAACAAGAACATTTTGCCGATAATTAGTCGGAATCTGGAATAGTTTCGTTCTAAATAATTTAGAAAGTTTATTAACTTGCAAAGCAGATTTTTCAACGAAGTAATTAAAAATAGGTAGCTGTTTTAGCTACCGATTTTATGGTTCCTGTGTGTTCATTTAAATTTTCAGAAACATACTTAGGTACGTATTAATATTTTAAGCGCTATTTCTAAGAAGTTATTCACTATAAAGACTTCGCGGTATTCAAATTATACTGCTTAATTCCTGCGTATGTATAACTTCTAGTTTTATAAATTTTTACGTTTTTGTTGGGTCAGCGACCCAAAAACGCTGGCATAGTAAGTATGCCATGCCAGTTGACACTTGCTTAGTAAAAATTGCTAACTACTTTACACTGTTTTCAACTTCATAAAAAACTATAAAGCACCTTTTTTTTGCTCAATCAACATTATACCTAAAGCGCATGATATTAAAATGCAAATTAAACAAGGTATGTAACACCTGAAGCTAACACGTAAAGCTGACACAAGGGTGAGCTACATCAAAGAATTGTGGGGGTGTGGTGTGCAGAATGTAGATAGAAAATATTTACATAATATAAAAGAAAATGGGTACTTAGAAAAGTGTAATTACCTGCCAGCCCGCGGTGCCCCCCATAGAAGCGAGTCCTTCTACCACCCCTACTAGGGACAGGCACGTCGGCGTCACTGTGAAGGCTATCGCCTGCGTGCTCGGGTCGTACGTCACCTGCTCCGGAGGATTGATTTTGTCCACCTTCGTCGTCACCGTAATCTCATTCGAATAATTACTCTGCCCCTTAGTATTGACCGCTTTCACCTGTAGTTGAAAACTCAATTTAGAACTTCGAAGAGACGAACGAGTCGATTGTGAGCATTCTAAAGCGTGTCGAAAACCATAGCGACGGCACAAAACGTAAAGAGAACATTGTAAACTTAAATAGACTAACGGCACGCGCCGAATGATTTACCTTGAAAACAAATGTGAGTTGCTGTCGGTAGCGATAACAATGAAAAACAAAAAAGTAAGTTAATACCTTATACGGGATAAATCTTTACTGAAATTACATGGATGTTTCCTGGGTAGAACAATGATATAAGTCCGTCAGTGAGATTATCAAATAATATTGGACACGTATTTGTTTGCTTTACCAAATCAATAAAAATTTACAAAGTTAAAACGCATCAAAGTTCAGGAGTGGGGGCTTGTGACGACACTAAGGCAGTATAAAGTGTACTAACAGCGTGACGTCACACGATATTTCAACGCATTATATCGTCGTCACTTTATGTTTACGTGTCAATAGAAAAAATACGTGTCCAATATTTCGTATTAATCTACCTGACGGACAAAAACTAATTTTCAGTAAACTACCCTATTTCTACAATTTCTTGGGGCGACGTTATATCTGAAGCCGAAATTGGCCTATTTTACTAGTGATGGACCGAGACTAAATGTAGATTCTGTCGAACGACGACTTCGACCGAATATTCTGTAGCGGAACGAAAGTTTCGCCGAACTTCGGTTGAATTTCGCGCGCTTCGATAAGAGTGACAGGTTTGTAAGTTTATAAGTGAGAGCACTAGCGTGCATTTCAAACTATTGCGGCAATATATTTGATTCGATATGATTTGATCGGCTAAAGGAGCGTCCTCACTGGGAGCATTCTTTCGCGAGCTTTTGTAAACAAGCAATCGCTTCACAGCAAAACTATGAACATTCGAGTCGAACATTCCCTTGCGAGCTTGGAGCATTCGAATACGATCTCGTTGTTTGTCATTCATTAGATAATACGATTGATAAATAAGGTCACAAACACTTAAGATCAAGGAACTCTTCCTTGTTTTACAATTGGCCAGTAATATTCCTACATACATACTCATTGATTTCATTATCTGAGTACTCGCTTTCGAGCGTTTTATTTGTGTGAACATTCGAATGCGAGCCGTTTCCGTGAAAATCGTTGCGACGTCCACACTACTCGAATAATCGATGTCGACTGCTCATTACACGTGAATGCTCTCAGTGAGGACGTACCTCGATATCTAGAAGTTGAAATTCTTATTCTAGGAGTTGAAATTGTTATTTAGCAAATAAAAATTCGGCTGAATCCCAACAGAATCTGCGACAAATACTGTAATTTGAATGTTAATCTAATTTAAGTCCATCACTAATACTCTTAAGAAAATTGGTTTCTTCGAAAAGGACACAGTCGCTAATAATGTCTACTTGGCACTTCAGTATATAAACGTTTTAATTCCCCACTGACAAGGACAACCTCAACATTCTCGCTTTACGTTTTAGAGAATCTTATTGATTTATTGTGGACAAACGAGTAATTACGAAAGCCCACATAATTAACAGTCAGTCATTAACACACAATTATTACACTGATGTGATTGTAAGAGAAATTAAATATGTGATTCTACGTTCTATTGAATGACAGAGATATACTATTTGCGCTGTAGAATGGTGCGGGTGACAGTTTCAATAACATTTTTACACATATACGTATACGCATTTTTATATTTTCATACCATAGTTATACCATAGTTGCCTGTATGACGTTAAACTACAAAAAATGCGTACAAAATGTTACTGAAACAGTCACCCGCACCATGCTACAGCGCAAAGAGTATAGTTACAAAAAAAATGACCACGTTGAATTAATTTTAATTATTTTAAATTGAAAAGTTTGTTACCTTGAAAGAGTACGTGTTGTGCTGGTCGAGCCTGGTGACGTTGCAGGGGTTGATGCGACCGCAGTCGTACTCCATCCAGTCGAACTCCGAGGTGCGGTCCGAGGCGCAGTGCTCGGAGTTGGCAGAAGAGCCAGCGCCCCGCAGAGTCTCGCGCCGGTAACGCACGAAGTTCTTCGTGCTCGACAATCCCCCATCAAAACCTGCCTCCCACTTCAAAGTGACATACGTAGGCCCCACTTTTTGGCTCTCCAACAATCGAGGAGACTCCGGAGCGCCTTTAGGCTGTAACTTGATCTGAGGTCGTATGCTCCCTAGCGAATTCTTCACTTTGCAGTAGTACTCCCCGTAGTCTTGCGGCTTTACGGTCTTTATTTTAAGCACACTGCGGTATGAGTCGTTGTTGTCCGTCGTCGTATTTATCTCATAATGCCCGTCAGAGGACATCTGCAGTGGAGCTGTGTTAGATCCGTAAAACCACTGGAACTCTGGCTTGGGGTACGCTTGAACTCTGCATACTATTTCAGCCATTTCCATAACGTCGTAAGCAACTTTATTATGTTGCCGAATCGATATGGGTTCGTCTGAAATGAGGATAACAAGCATAAAAATAATGTAGCTATAAATTATGTAGTATTATACATATACTTTCTAATTTCCTTTACCTATTCCCTTCCTTTTCCATACAATCTTCGGAATAAAAGAAGCGAAATATTAAAGGAATTTTTATAATTAGTTCTTTATGGAGAGACAATTTTATATTTCTATGCTAATTAAAGTAGGTAATGAGATTCTAAAATAAAATTGCATATTTTCTTGTATACTCACGTTCTATACGAAGATGCATCGTAGACTCGACTTTCTTAACTTCGTTCTCGAATGCACAGGAATAAATGCCCCGATCGTCCGGCAGTAAGTCATTAGTATTCGGTCTCGCCTTTCCGTTAAATTTAAGAGTACTTTGAACAGTGTAAACGGCATTTCCACTCTCTTTAATATCAGTTTTGACTTCGTATAAATTCGTATCGGCTTTGATCTCAGCGTTGTCCTTAAACCATTTCACATTAGGACGCGGTTTGCCGAGTGCACTGCAGGTGACCGTGAAGTCTTGTTCTCCCGAGCGTTTCGTCATATGAGTTTGTAATTTGGTTTGGAAACGAGGCGGCTGGTGAACTTCTAGTGTGACGGAGGCTAGCTCGCCGTGACCTAATTCGTTTGTAGCTTGACAATGGTACACACCTTCACTTCCAAGGTGTGCACTAGGTATGGAGTATTGATTGCCTGTAGCGAGCACTGCAGGCTTCACGTCTGATGTAGTATCCATATCTCGGAACCATCGGTACTGTGGGGCTGGCCAGCCTGGTGGTTTAGCGCTGCAAGTTAGAGTAACCCCAGCTCCTTCTTGGGCCACTGGTCGATCAGGACTGATGTAGGCACGACCAGGCTTGTGTCGCACTAGCACAGCTACTGATGCACTGTTAAATCGCTCTGTACGCTTTCCATTGGTAGATGATATAACATTCACAGCTCGACAAACATAAGTTCCAGCCATCTCGGCATTCACTCTTGTTAAACTAAGAGTGTTTCCGCTCTGATGGAAATCAGGTTTCCCTTCCATCGTCCAATCAATAGATGTAGGCTCAGGGTTCGCTGAGACTTCGCAACGAATTTCGACATTTCCGCCTTCCTCGGCTTCATAAGTTTTGGACTCGACTGTTACACTAGGAGGGAATAGTACATCGAGGTACATTTCTTTCTCTCCGGGGCGCCCGAGGCCGTTGTCAGCACTGCATGTATATTTGCCCGCGTCCTGCACTGTAACTCCCTGGATAGTATGAGTGAAAGAGTTTGAGATGAATTTCCCGTTCCTAGTCCATCTCACGGTGCTGACTTTAGGCTTGGCATCTACTTTACATTCCATGGTAGCCACACCATCTATTTCTACCCGCAAAGGGTTTTCTGGAGCAACTTCAACACGAGGAAAATCTAAAACAATAATAAGATTTCGTTAAATTTATGAAATATTTTCGCAAAACTTTCTCAATCTGCAAGATTTATGATTATTTTCATCGCACGTGTGTGCTGTCGACAATGTGTAGTATTAATGTTGTACGAAGGAAGCGGATATGCTGGTCCGGTTAGCTGTTCGGCGCATACCAATAATACATTTGTTTACAGAATCTGTCTGTATTAAAACATGCACTGGCGCGAATGCAAGCGTGTTCTTCAGCTGGTGAAAGATGTTGCTTATACAGGTCAGTTCATAATAAACAGAACCCAGATGCTGTGAGATGAGAGCATCAAGATCTTATTATTTATCGTTTCTTCTTATCTTTTTATTTCAATTACCTAACCCAATTTCAGAGCATTGAACACAGACATGTGGCTGCAGTTGCATCTGTATAGATCGACTCGAATAAAAATACAACGCGAGGTCAATGGTCTTATATACCAGTAACATTTTGGCGTTAGAGATGACAACAATTAACTATGTACACTTACAGCCGGGTATTGGAGTTGTGCCCAGGACACAACTATAGACTCGTTTATTTACCAGCTAATTACGAAGTCTCATGTGCATGATAAAAATAGGACCTAATAAAGTCTGTTAAACTGGTTCAAATGTTTACCTGACTGCAAGGAAAGGGTTATGTTTTTCGCGCGTATATTGTATGTTTGTACCTAATATTCTTTATTATCTCATATCTTTCAAACCGCTAGACGGATTTATATAATTAGGACATCGTTGGATACGTCTTGACCGCTCAAGTGTTCCTAGTTAGATGAAGTTAAAAAAAAATTGCGGATTTTGTGCTCCATATTGTGCGAATGTTAATTTCTTCTTCCAAACCCACCGAGTTGGGTATCAAAATGAAGGGTTTTAAGAGGTGATTACAAAAATATATGACACTTATATGTTTAATAGATATTCGAAAAAAAAATGATAACTAAAACGTTAAATTAAAAATCAAAAACCCGACTGCTTTAGAAGCCATCAGGGGATCAACCAGTTCGCAAATATTTATCCCCCGACTGCACAGCATGATTTTTATTGTTTACAGCTTTTTTCTTCGCTTCTAAAGTATCTTCAATTTATCTTTATTTGCACTAGCTATTCTAAGAAGATTATGTTTAAACCCTAAAAATAAAGAATGTTTATTGTGGAGCCGGTTTATGTAGCGTTTAATAAAATACTAAGCGCAGGAAATATAGAATTTTAATGAGATAAGGCTTTAGAAGATTCTTTTTAAAATACTTCAAAATGACAAGAGACAAAGAGCTATTTTTCACAAGAAAAATGGTGTAAAATGTAACGTTAAAGTGTGAAATGTCCGATGCTATTTTTTTTTGTATTTTTTTGTGTTCCGTACCTCGAAAGGAAAAAACGGAACTCTTATAGGATCACTTTGTTGTCCGTCCGTCCGTCTGTCTGTCAAGACCCTTTTTCTCAGGAACGGGTGGAGGTATCAAGTTGAATGTATATCAAATACTCAGGTCTAATACCCCTGAACGCTTTGAAAAAATTAAACTTCTAAGCCAACGCAATCAAAAGATACAGCCGTTTATGCCGCAAATTTTCGACACTCGCAAGGGAATCAAAACCTACAGGGTACTTTCCGTGAACTCAGAATCTTGAAATTTGGTACGAAGCAACGTCTTATAGTACAGATAAAGGAATAATTGCGAAAACCGTTAATTTTTAGTTACATCATATAATAAAAATAATTTTAATAATTAAAAATTACTACCCCTTTCCTCATGAACGCGTAGAGGTATTAAATTGAAATTCATATCAAATACTCAGGTCTATAATACCTTTAAGCTGAGGTTTGTACGGAACCCTCGGTGCGCGAGTCCGACTCGCAATTGGCTGGTTTTATTTTCCTAGTATCTCTATTAAAAAAAGCATTCTAATCGGCTATGGGCTACTATTGTCTACATAGGATTCTATTTCAATTACTTTTTTGTTAAATATCATATCATCCTAACGCCAAAGCATTTCTTTTGAGTAATTGTAGAGTAACCACAACAAAAACCAAGTTTTTGTACGCTGGTCGGTTCACCTGGCCAACTTTCGATTGCGGGATTTGTCTTAACGTGTGGTTTAACCCAAACCAACTTGAACTACTAAATGTTACTTGCTTTGAACAAAGCCTTTACTAAAGCAGGTAGGACTCAGAGTTAATTCTACAAATCTTAAACTAAAACTTAAAACTCCAATTTAAAATAAAAACGTTTTTTCTTCTCTACAAATTACATCCTTATCTTAACTATTTAACATAGATAGATATTGGGTTTCGTAGTCTGGCAATTTTAATAAAGATGATGTGAATTAACCTTAAATAAATCTATACCAATATACAATTTTTTTTTTGTTTGTTTGAACCGAATAGGTTCCAAAACTACTGGACCGATTTAAAAAAAAAAAAACCTATGGAAAGCTACGTTAAGCCTGAGTAACATAGGCTATTTTTTATTTTCAAAAAATGTGAGATCCTTATGAAAATTACAATATTTAAACCCAAAGTAACAAAATTTTGCCTATAATATTCATTATTTGGCGTGCGCTGAGAAAAATATTGATGATACATAAAAATTATGCACTACATGATTAAAGTACTCATTATTAACTACACAAAAGTCTGTGAGAAAATATATCTCACTATCATAGTTAAGTCACAATAGCAGCTTTTGTGTTCAAAAATTTAATTAGATCGCTACGCTGGTAGAAACAAAAGTTGGTTACATTCTTATTGCAGTATTAATTCTTATTCAAATAAATAGTTTAAAAATTGGCAGGTAGGGCAGTAGGGTAGGGTAGGGAAGGTAGGGTAGATAGCCAGTTGACGGGAGCGAAGCCGCGTGGGACAGCTAGTCTTAAATATATAGCAATATATCAGTTCTGGAATAATGTAAGAACATTCTTAGTCTTGTATTTGCACAGTAGGGTCATGTAAATAATAGCGAGCAGGATTCCATTCCCGAGGTACGGCTGGAGCAAGTTTAGGTCATTGAGGTTATTTGCCGAGAGCTTTTACGTTTCCTTGATGGCCCCTGGCTTCGCTCAGGGATTCCTATGCCCGAGACGTCGTCGACATTTGAACGCGCGAAAGGAGTCCGTACAAACACTATCTGCCCGTGTTTCTTCGCTCGACATACGACTTTTATGTAGCAGTTTCAGAACTACCGACTAGCTATTAAATCCTGCCTTGAATTGGCCTTTTTTCTCTGAAGAACAGAAAATTGTAGGTCAGTATTAATTTGTGAAAATCTCGTAACAAAACCTGACAGGCTGAAGGCGGGTCAGGAATAATTAAAACAGAAAAAAAAGTATTAACAAATTCCGGCAAAGTGTGTGTCGGGCTTTGCACATTTAGGGTTTCGTACCAATTTATTAATATATTGGTTTTATTTAGTTTTTTTTCATGCTTCTCGCAATTCAGTCAAAGTGATTGGCTACTGCTTAACCGGGCAATCCTGTGGAAACTAATATAGTTAAACTAGAGCCTTCAGCCAGGGCATCAAAAGCTAAACCTATGCGACCGCACTGAGGGTACGGCGGACCTCAACTCAGGGCGTCGTAACTGGGGATGACAGCAAGAGGACTGGCTGGATCATGACCATGGTATTTGTTAGTACAATATACGCAATAATAAACATTATCACCAAATTTCAAGTAAATAAGTCAAAGGGAAGTAAAAAAGTCCTTCAGAACAAAATGTTTGACAGACGAAGGACAGACAGACGGATAGACAGACCGACGCGTGAGTGCAATAGCCAATAGGGCTCCGTTAGGACCCTTAGGGTACAGAACCCTAAAGATCAACGTTATAAATATTATCTCAACTCGAAATACAAAAGGACTTGAGAGACGTAAATGGTAGACGTTGAAGAAAACATCAAAGTTTACGAGCAGCAAATCATCAAAGATTTATTGTACGAAAATAAGATTTTACTACGAAGGTCTGCCCACTTTGAAGGAATAAAACTCGGATGAAATGAATTAATTTAATTGAAATAGGAAATCCTACAACTGATAAATAAATTTAACAAATATGTTAATAGCTGAAAGACTGCTAGGAGTTTTAAAGTGAAGAGATTACAAACACATAAAGTTTTTATTTGGTAAATACGAATAAAAAAGAACAACCTTATTTTATTTGCGACTGTTTTTTTTCTTTAATCCTAATAAAAAAAACTTTTAACAATAACAAGCAAAGCAAATATAAGCTCTCGGAAGTATTCAGTGGATATACAAACAAGTTATTATTTTGTTATAATACTTGTTTTTCAGAATCGCGACGACACTCTTAACCAAATTCCTGAATAGGTTTATTCGGAGCGTGAAAAGAATTGGATGACGTAACTGGCTTAATATACAACACTACATGTGAACAAAGAAATAACAAAATGTAGGCGCTTATATACGTGATGAATGAACCTATTGTTTACATACTGTGGTAATAAAATTCTCCATTATGTATTTGGCTCCAGTGTTGCCAGAATGTAAGTTTTGTTACATTTTACGTAACTTTTGACCTTCTCATGTAACCTCCATGTAACACGACTCAAAATGTAACTTTTAGGACTTAATAAAAATATCGAAATATGTTCTAGCAAACAAATAATAATCATGAAACGGAACGCATATATGGAAGTTTTCGTTCGTCGTGTTGTTGCACCTGATTTTGTGACACATACATTGACGTATTGCATATTCAGTCACTCACTCACGTATATTTTTATATCTTCTATCCCGCTTACTCTGGCGAGCGAGTGATCGTATTAGTGTCATTGAGGAGAGATGGACGTGATACCCGTGATCCTTGGCGTGAATCAATCTGCCTAGCCTTTTCCCAACTATATTGGGGTTGGCTTCCAGTCTAACCGGATTCAGCTGAGTACCATTGTTTTACATGGAGCGATTGCCTATCTGACCTCCATAACCCAGTTACTAGGTAACACGGTGCCACTTGGCAAGACTGGTGTCAGATCTCAAGCTTCTGACTACCCGTAACGACTGTCTAAGATCTTCAAATGACAGCCGGGACCAACGGCTTAGCGTGCTTGCCGAGGCACGGAGGAAACTCGGTATGTTGAAAATGGTCACCCATCCACGGAACAACCTCGTCAAGCGTTGCTTAACCTTGACGATCGACCCGTGCGGCTGATCCACATAAAATAAGGTAATGCAACTTTTCTTATGAAAATGCAACTTTTTGAGATGTCTCATGTAATATTTGGCTATCTGTCACTGGCAACACTGGCCCTAACATTTGGTGTAAGTAAAGTCGTTGTAGGCCTGTATGGTCTTATTACGTGCTTATAATTCAAAGCTCGGTTGGAGAATAATTTAATATAATCCTTAAGGGCTATATTTGAACCGAAGTAATGGTAATGTAACCGGTTATTCAAGTAACGGGTGAGCACTGTAGATGTGACCAATCACACTCCGGGGACAGACGCTCGCAGTGCGGATTGCGAACGTTATCAATTGCATCGATATTGACTTCAGTGTGCACTGTACCGGAACGAATGTCTTCATGACACGGCTGCCTACTAGTTTTGACTTACTACCCGTGTTTTGAGGATATTTTACCGACTTCAAAAAAAAGGAGGTAATCAATTCAATACGTATGTGGATTGGGCAATTCCAACAATATTACATATATTGTTGGAATTGCCCAATATTCATACATGTTCCTGTAAATGGGCTTCTAAACATGTGTGCTAAATTTCATAAGTGTATGTTCGTCGACGCATTTCACCGAAACTACTTATCATTCTTTTTTATTGGATTAGGTATTTCTCTACTTAGGGAATAAAGCAAATTTCATCCAAATCGGTTTAGCAGTTTTCAAGATATGGAACATACAACCGAACTCCTTAGCGAGGAACTGCACGAATTTGTAAATTGAGTTAATATGGATATTTTTTTATTCCTTTAGCTACCTTACTATAGAATTTGCTCATTTTTAGTGATAGTGTAATAAACCTAAAAAAAATAAAACAGATTTTCCCAAAAAAATACTACTTCAAAAGCATTGATGTATTAAAAAGAGGAGGTTACGCGCTAACATGGCGATCAGAAAACCTGGGCTCGGCGCACGATTACATGCACTAAAACACCTTTTTAACTGTACTTACGAGTGGTAAGTGATCCTGTGTGACTTATTTTTCTTCCTAGTATTATTTAAACACTGTTTAGCTACACAAGAAGTCATTTTGATGCGTATTTATTGCAAAAAAAAACATAAAAACACTGAAATTAATGAGCTGTGTGATCAACAATGTGCCGTGTGCGACTGAGTACCCGCTACGGGCATTCACTTAGATTAGTAGGACCAAGCGCTGTGAGCAGTCCCGTATCTTCCTCTTTTTAATACATCAATGTTCAAAAGCAATACACTAAAAAGTGCAGAATAACTTTCGTTTCGGCAGTCGGTGTCGAAAAACGATAAAAAGAAGTGGGTATCAAAGACACCGGCTTCCGAAACGAAAATTATTTTAACATTATTAGTGTTTAGCTTTTGAAGTCGGTTAATTTTTATGTAAAACACTTTTTTATAATTATAGGTAGTTGGTTTAAAAAGCTTCGTTGTCCGAAAATTTCGATGATAAAGTAGCTCTTAATAACTTTAAACGACTTGAGGGAGAGAAGCGTTAAAATGATATAAGGAGTGCTGGCAACAAGAATGTCATTATGCTCTAATATAATTCAGCGACGCCGTGTCGCCTAGCGTCAACCGTGTTCCTTACCGACGCCGTTGACTTTTACAATTCGCGTGAGAATTAATGCAGCTGCAATGTTTGCCTGTCATTTCCACAACAACCGGCATCCTGGTAATTGTTGATACAAATTGTGTATACAGCAGCGCACTCGAAACTAAATTATAAAGCGCTTAGATACCTTTTACAGACCATCGACTTCGCATTTTGTACAACGTTTTAAATTTTAAAACGATATTTTAAATAGTAAACAATTTTGCAAGTTTAATGTGTAGTTGAAAAACCCGACTGCCTCAAAAATCATGTTGTGCAGTGGGTGGATACATACTCACGAACGGTCTTACCCCCTGATGTTCCGACTGCACAGAATGATTTTTTAGGCAGTAGGGTTTTTGATTTTTAATTAACTTTTTATTTAATTATTTTTTTTATTTACACCCTTTTAGTTATCATTTTCTTTCGAATTACTTTTAAGCATATAACTGGTATATATTTCTATAATCACCAATTAAAACCCTCCATTTTGATACCCCACTCGATGGGGTACGAAGAAAAAAAAATGGAACTCGCACAATTTGGCGCCCAAAATCCGCCATGTTTGTTTTTTAGGGTTCCGTAGTTAAATGGCAAAATACGGAACCCTTATAGATTCGTCATGTCTGTCTGTCTGTCTGTCTGTCTGTCTGTCTGTCTGTCCGTCCGTATGTCACAGCCACTTTATTCCGAAACTATAAGAACTATGCTGTTGAAACTTGGTAAGTAGATGGAGTCTGTGAACCGCATTAAGATTTTTACACAAAAATAAAAATAAAACAATAAATTTTGGGGGTTCCCATATACTTGAAACTAAAACTAAAAATATTTTTTTTCATCAGACCCATACGTGTGGGGTATCTATGGATAGGTCTTCAAAAATGATATTGAGGTTTCTAATATCATTTATTTCTAAACTGAATAGTGTGCGCGAGAGACTCTGCCAAAGTGGTAAAATGTGTGTCCCCCCCCCTGTAACTTCTAAAATAAGAGAATGATAAAACTTAAAAAAATATATGATGTACATTACTATGTAAACTACCAGCGAAAATTGGTTTGCACGAGATCTAGTAAGTAGTTTTTTTTTATACGTCATAAATCATAAACCGCAATTTACCAAGTACGGAACCCTTCGTGCGCGACTCCGACTCGCACTTGGCCGGTTTTTTATACTTCAGCTGTCTAAGAACACTTGGGTGATCAAGAAGTATCTAACAATGATATGAGGTAATAAAGAATATTACATACATACATACAAACAAACAAACATACAAGATACGCGCGAAAAACATAACCCTTTCCTAGCAGTCGGGTAAAAATATATATTGTTATTGAATTCTAAGGGCCCGTTTATGAAATAGGGTGATAGGATGAGATGGACCGATAAGGAAGAGGGGTTGAATACCGAAAAGGACCATAAATTAACAAAGAAAACTTAACATAGAAGTTTGTACTTACAATTAACACTGAGATCGACAGAAGCGTCGAGCTGCTGTCCCTCCGACATGGCTCTGTTCCACACCACGCACCGGAAGACGGCGCCATCGTCTTCCCTGGTCGGCATGAGGGTCAGGGTCGCCACAGTCGGCTCCGAGCGAGTCTTGGCGTGCGCTATCGTCGCATCCAGCGGGTACGTCGAACCCTCTCGGTACCATCTGAAAAATTACACTCATTAACATTTGAACGAGCACATTTTGTCACACTCTTTGCTTTGATTTTTTCGTTTAAAAACAAGGTTTAAATAAAACGAACCCTTCGTTTTATTTAAACCTTGTTTTTAGGGTTCCGTAGCCAAATGGCAAAAAACGGAACCCTTATGGATTCGTCATGTCTGTCCGTCCGTATGTTACAGTCACTTTTTTCCGAAACTATGCTGTTGAAACTTGGTAAGTAGATATATTCTGTGAACCGCATTAAGATTTTCACACAAAAATTTAAAAATACAATAAAGTTTGGAGGTTCCCCATACTTAAAAAAAAAACAAAAAATTTTTTTTTTTTTTTTTTTCTCAATTGAACAGTTTGCGCGAGAGACACTTCCAAAGTGGTAAAATGTGTCCCCCCCCCTGTAACTCCTAAAATTAGAGATTGGTAAAACTAATTGTACATTACCATGTAAACTGCCACCGAAAATTGGTTTTAACGAGATCTAGTAAGTAGTTTTTGTTTTTAATACGTCATGAATCGTACACCGTAATTTACCAAGTACGGAACCCTTCGTGCGCGAGTCCAACTGGCACTTGGCCGGTTTATTGACGTTCGTGTGGACTCGACTAAAATCACACTTTTTCTGGGTACTATATTAATAAACCTAGAACGTGTGAATGAATTTACATTAGTCGCGAACCCTTCGGTATTCGGTGAAATAATGTTTATTGCTTTTCCCATTGAAACACAGCAGTAATCTATTTTCTGTTTGAACCACTGCCACTGGGCTTTTAGCCTTGCGGATTCTCAAAGAGTGATTAACAAAATTCTTCCTTTGTTATAAAAGAGTCCATTTTAATTCCCCGATCACATTTATTCTCATTTACAAAACCAGCTGTAACAGACCCATGATATTATCAATAAATGTTCAATGACCTTTATATGTTTTCAAATAACGATTTAAAAGGTGGTTTTGTAAGCTCGAAATATAACAATAATTTCAGTGAGCCACGTTTATATTTTGCTAATTTACGGCCAGTATATGGTCCGATGTTTAATTATAAACGAGTTACGGTTGTTCACAAAAATACATTCATTATCTGCCTAGCATTTTCCCAATTGTTGCTGGGGTCGGCTTCCAGTCTTACCGGATTCAGCTGAGTACCAGTGTTTTACATGGAGCGACTGCCTATCTGACCTCCACAACCCAGTAACTAGGTAACACGGTACCCTTGGCATGACTGGTGTCAGATCTCAAGCTTCTGACTACCCGTAATGACTGTCAAAGATCTTCAAATGACAGCCGGGACCAACGGCTTAACGTGCCTTCCGAGGCACGGAGGAAACTCGGTATGTTGAAATGGTCACCCATCCACGGACCGACCTCGGCAAGCGTTGCTTAACCTTGAAGATCGACCCGTGCGGCTGTTATTATTTAGCCACGAGCTAAAATACATTATTGTTGCTAAAATTATTTGCGTAATGCCGCCGTTTCTACAATTATACATTCACACGAGGGTGGGTACATAAGTAGTTACACACATACGTACAAAACCACGCATGTTTACTTTAGAATTTAGATCCCACTCAGAATAGAATTAAAAATTTAAACAGGAAGGTATCTTAGTTTCGTGTTTCACAGACCTTACTTTACGTATAATTTAGTGTGTGCCCAGCTCTTTTGATTTCCTTATTTTAACGGATACGTAACGCCACTTAGAGCTTTCAGCGCTAGATCTAGCGCTTTTTAGGGTTCCGTACCCAAAGGGTAAAAACGGAACCCTATTACTGAGACTCCGCGGTCCGTCTGTCTGTCTGTCTGTCTGTCTGTCTGTCTGTCTGTCTGTCACCAGGCTGTATCTCATGAACCGTGATAGCTAGACAGTTGAAATTTTCACAGGTGATGTATATCTGTTGCCGCTACAACAACAAATACTAAAAACAAAATAAAATAAATATTTAAGGAGGGCTTCCATACAAAAAACGTCATTATTTTGCCGTTTTTTACGAAAATGGTACGGAACCCTTCGTGCGCGAGTCCGACTCGCACTTGGCCGGTTTTTTTTATAGTTCCGTACCTCGAAAGGAAAAAAACGTAACCCTTATAGGATCACTTTGTTGTCCGTCAGTCCATCTGTCTGTCTGTCAAGACCCTTTTTTTCAGGAACGCAATCAAACAAACTTCTAAGCCAACGCAATCAAAAGATACAGCCGTTTATGCCGCAAATTTTCGACACTCGCAAGGGAATCAAAACCTACAGGGAGGGTACTTCCCGTGAACTCAGAATCTTGAAATTTGGTACAAAGCAACGTCTTATAGCACAGATGAGGAAAAAATATATAATAATATTTTTTTTGTTACATCATATAATAAAAATATTTTTAATAATTATAAACTTACTACCGCTCTCCTCATGAACGCGTAGAGGTATTAAATTGAAATTCAGATTAAATACTCTGGTTTATATTACTTTAAGCTGAGGTTTGTGCGGAAACCTCGGTGCGCGAGTCCGACTCGAACTTGGCCGGTTTTTTGTTCAATACCGCGTTCTAGCGCCTAGCAATAAACGCGCTTTTTGATACTTTGGCCTTTCTTTTAAAAAAAGTTACTGTGCAAGCTATCAACTTCCAAACGACGTGTTGAGGAAAATTTTCATTCACAGATAAATATAAATTCAAGTCCAAACTGATCAAGACAAACCATATAATTCGGCGGCAGAAGCAATTGTGATGAATTCCTTTATTTTATAAAATAATTACATTAACACGTAGTACTTTATTTAATTTTTACTAAACAAGTACTATAATGTATGTAACTCTTTTTATGACATATTTTTTATGACTCAATAAAACATTTATTGAATCAATGACCTAGGCTCAAATGATTGGGCGTTTTGTTTGAATTTGACGCCAAATACAGCGATTTTTTGACAGCGACCATTTAGCGCTTTCTAGCGCTTTTTTAAACAGCTAACAGCGCGTTTTTGCTTTGACGTGTTGGCAGCACTGATTTCATACCACATCATGTAACTTAGGTAGTATTCCTCGCGAAGTAATGTTGGTCCTGTGTGCCACAGTCCGTTACAAAGCCACAACTTTTTGGTAAGTTCGGACAAGAATGGATGACGCGCAGGTGTAAGGTATAAACTTTGAGCGGTACGCATTCATGATTAGATTTTAATTAAAATAAACTTGTGCTACTCTTTTGCTCCTACGTTTATAAGTTGAGATTTCGATGAAAGAGCAAATGTTTGAAGAATGTTTTTGGTATTTGGAAATGAATGAGACTTCAAAGCAAATAAATTGTTCTAACTTAAATATAAATAACACAAAATATATTTCAAGTAAAAATTCTAGCATACTTTGTAAAATTGCTTCAAAAAGTTTTTCTATAAAAATTAATGCAAATGATTTGAAATTTGAAACCTGCGTTACTTACTTTTTATATTGTCTGTACGTTAAGTGGTTACTAAATGGCTCCGTATTCAGAGTCTCCACGTTGCCACGTTGGGCTACAGATTACAATCGCAATATAATGTGTACCTGCGTCGTGTGTTAAGTGGCTGCTCTTCGTCGACAAAGAACTCATACGTAATTAGACAGTCAATCGTCAGTTTATTTTCAAAGAGTCAAGCTCTGCTAACTGTCAAACTGTGGCTTAAAACATAGAGATACTAAAATTTAAGAAACCCACGACACATTTTTATTTCATGCTACATAATTTATCTAGTAGTAGACACGCTTCGATCGAAGAACACGTAATTATGACACGATATCTTGCGGAAACATCCCGATTCAAACAGTAAAACGCCCTTAACTTTTGAACAACTGAACCGAATTTCATTAAACTTAGCTAAGAACACTCTCGATAAAGTCACCTTTCAAACAAAAAATATCAAAGTTGGTTCATCCGTTTAGGAGATATATACAAAGACACAAACACAAAGATACATACATCAAACGTCACGCGATCCCTTAAGTCATTTCGAACATCGCTATAGCGCTGATAAGATGATGTTTTGTACTATTCTGAATAGAATATATTCGTAACTGCAACACCAATTATAAAACTAAATATAACTCTCGCTCTATAAAAAAAAAAAAAAATATAAACGCTCATATGACATCATTTTTAACCGACTTACCAAAAAGGAGGAGGTTCTATGTTCGACTTCATGTATGTTTTTTTTTATGTATGTTCACCGATATCTCCGTCAATTCTGGACCGATTTTGAAATACCTTTTTTGTTTGAAAGAGTATGTTTGGAAATTGGTCCCTTTTTAATTTAGTGAAGGTCTGATGAAGAACTTCGAAGATATACAGCAGAACTCTTCAATTAATAAAGGCAAATCTCTTGGGATTGCTGCTATCGCATGTCTGTTTATTGTTTATACCATTTCATAACATTACGCCGGCACGCTCTAAAGGGGTACGCAGATCTCTCATTTCACCGGTTATGTTCAAGTTTCATGTTATTCGGGTAATCTATTCTGGCGTTATAGTTACCTTACTAAAAAACTTGCCTATTAGGCAGGTACAAATTAAAAGTGAAAAATAAGAAAACTTTTTTTGCAAAAAAATACTACTGACTTTCCAAACTACAAAGTGAAAAATAACTTTATTTTTGGAAGTCGGTGTCCATATCGCAAAATAATGGGAAAAAAGAAAGACACCGACTTCCAAAAATAAAGTTATTTTCAATTTCTATTTTTTTATTAGGAAGTCGGTAGTATTTTTTTGCCAAAAAAGTTTTTTTTATCAAATATCAGGGTAAGCCGGTTTAGAGCAACGCTTCAATTTCATTATTTGTACCGGGGCGTAATATGTACGATAGCAGCGGTCATTCCGACGGCCAGCTGGCCGCCGGGCTCTCGGGCGGGCGCACAGCACCCACAGTACCGGCCTTTCCCTCCCGACTCTAATTGAATCCGAGTCACTGCCTACATGAAATTTATCACCACATTTATCAGCTTTTTATCTTCCCCGTACGCCGATCTTAATGCGTTAGGTAAAAGCCAATTACGGTTTCGTACGAAAACGTACAAAGTGGAGAGCGGGATTAGTTCGGACAACCACTTGTATAGGAGCTGGGTCAAGTCTTCGGCAGTTTGTACAAATCACAAAGCAGGATTGCTGTCTTAAAACATGAGATCAACGTTGTCTAAGAAATCACGTGCTTGTACCAGAGGCTGTATCACACAACGAAATTGTTCTCAGAGAAAATGGTCAATATCATCATTATCTGACTAGCCTTTTCCCAATTGTTTTTGGGGTCGGCTTCCAGTCTTACCGGATTCAACTTAGTACCAGTGTTTTACATGGAGCGACGGCCTATCTGACCTCCACAACCCAGTAACTGGGTAACAACTATACCCCTTGGCAAGACTGGTGTCAGATCTCAAGCTTCTGACTACCCGTTAACGACTGTCAAAGATTTTCAAATGACAGCCGGGACCAACGGCTTAGCGTGCTTTCCGAGGCACGGTGGAAAGTCGGTATGTTGAAATGGTCACCCATCCACGGACCGACCTCGGCAAGCGTTGCTTAACCTTGAAGATCGACCCGTGCGGCTGTTATTATTTAGCCACGAGCTCCTCCGGCAAATGGCGAAAATGTGAGTGAATAATTAAAACAGGGGGGGGGAATATTATGCCGAATGTAATTAGCCCGCAATACGGGCTTACAGCACTGTCGGTAATGACTTTTTATTTCTCTGAGGCTTTAGCGACGTGCCAAATAAATTATTACATACTGATTATGAGTTTCGATGTTTTCCGAACGAATTCGTAATATAAGCAAGATACAGAGCTCATTATGGAAGATCTGAAGCTGTAATGAACCCTGCTTAGTTGGGATAGTACTTAATACGATCTACCTTTCGCTAGAATTTAATTCTGTGTCTCTAGAATTCTAGATTATCTATCGCATAAAATTTAATTAAGGATAAATTAAATCTATACTAGGTATAAAGCTGAAGAGTTTGTTTGTTTGTTTGAACGCGCTAATCTCAGGAACTACTGATTGGAATTGAAAAATCTTTGTGTTGGATTGTCCTTTTATAGAGTAAGGTTAAGCTACATAACATCACGCTATGACCCATAGGAGAGGAGCATAAATTAAAAATGTTGTAAAAACGGGAAAAAGTATTCCTTTTTCAAAAAAAAAAAAGAAAAATGTTGGTAGCCAGTTGACGGGAGCGAAGCCGCGTGGGACAGCTAGTATTTGTATAAGACTAAAGTTCAAAAAATTTCACAAAGTCACACATGTTAACTGGCACTTACAATTAGATGTTTAATTTGTAACTTTTTGCTTATATCAGGACAAAGTTTTAAAAGTGACACGCCTACATGTCACCAGTAAATACGTGGGACACTCAGAAAGTTTTGCGAAACTAAAAAAAATTGTTCTATACGTACATATATTTTTATTAAATCTTTTCAAAGTACTTTCCACCAGCCTCTATACAAAGATTCATGCGCCTAAACCAGTTTTCAAAACACTTTTTCCAGTCCGCCGCAGACACCTCGTTTACAGCCTGCTCGAACGCAGCCAGCGCATCTTCCGGCGACGAAAATTGTATCCCTTTGAGCTGATTTTTTATTTTTGGGAATAAAAAGAAGTCACACGGTGCTAGATCAGGGCTGTAAGGAGGGTGACCCAGGAGTTTGACTGGCGTGCTGTCCAGGAAGTCCCTCGTTTTGAGTGCGGTGTGCGCAGGTGCATTGTCGTGGTGGAGCAGTAGCCCGCGGAGCCCTGTGTTTGGTCGCTTGTTGCTTATAACAGAGAAAACTTCTGGCAAACATTTGGTAGTATACCATTCGGCATTAATGCTTCTTTGATCCCGTAAGGGAATTGATACCAAGTGGCCAGTCAAATTAAAAAAGCTAGCGATCAATCTATCCCCCGCTTCTAGATCGCTTCACTTTGGTAGGCGTTGGCTCATTTTGAAACACCCAAACAGTCGACTGGCGCTTGGTTTCTGGGTCGTATTGATAAATCCAGGACTCATCACCTGTAACGATGTCGTAAACACGCCGAGACGAGCCTGCTTCAAATTTGTTAAGCATATCACGGCACCATTCCACCCGGGCCTGCTTCTGAGCATCGGTGAGGTTGTGCGGCACCCAGCGTGATACTATCCTCCTCACGCGAAGATGGCTGTGTAGAATCTCGTGAACGCTTCCCGATCCAATCTTCAATATGTGTTGAATCTCCTGATATGTAATTCGCCTATTGTCTTGGATTAAATTTTTCACTGCTAGCACGTTTTCTTCGGTAACAGCCGTCAAAGGGCGACCGCTTCTTTCGTCATCCCCCAAAGTTGGTCGACCGCGCTTGAATTCGTTATACCAACGATACACGGTTGCCTTGGAAGGGCCTTCATCCATGAATGCCATTTGAAGTCTATCGTACGATTCATCCGGTTTCAGGCGACACTTGAAATCGTATAAAATCATAGCTCTAAAATGTTCCCGGCGCAGATCCATATTTCAGTGAGACACAATACTTTGAATTAACTCGCAAAAAATGTGGAGGGAAATTTTGAAATTGGAACTTACTTATTTTTACTTATAAATAATCATATTTTCGAAAAACATTATAACTGGCCAGTCTCCCATATATAAAAACTTTTTTTCGCAATACTTTCTGAGGGGCCTGGTATGGCGAGACTTCCACCGTTCATTTAACTTATGTATACATGTTGTTTTTAACATTATTACACTGGGTAATTTCAGAGAGAAGTAATTTAAAATGAATTGGTTTTAGTGAAATGTTTTGCGGAAAGCTTCCGTTGATTACGTACCGTTTTGCATTTACAAATAGTTTAAAGCTAACGAATTTTGATTGTATATTAGCGTTTAATTCTGACTACCAATAATTGAGGTATCAAATAAATGTTAAATAATGCTCTGATGTAAGCTTGAACAGGTACATTTTTCAGCTTTTATTATGGTTGGTAGCGGATTTCCCATTTTGCATTGAAAATCTCCTCACATACAATTTCAGTGAAGGGGTTCTCACCTTCACTGAAATTGTATGTATCGCGGTAGGCGGAACGTACTTAGGTGTTATTTGTGTGCTTATGCCGGGATTTTTAACGTACTCACGCGTGATAACGTAAATGATCTCTTAAGTCAAAATGTATACAAAAAAAAGACTCATTGGTAGTTCGTACTATTTGAGAAGTGTGAACACTGGCCAACTTATGCCACTGATGTACGAGAACTCCGTCATTTCTCTTTCACCTCATGTAAAAGATTTAGGTCTGTACATTGACGACAGTTTTAGTTGGAATAAACACGTAGCTCAGGTGAGCCAGAAAGTCGCGTTCTCACTGCGGTCTCTCTATAGATTCAAGCATTTCCTCCCATCCAGCACCAAAATCACTTTGGTCCAGTCACTTGTGCTTCCCATTATCGACTATGCTGATGTTTGTTATCCTGATCTATCCCAAGAGCTTCTAAACAAATTGGATCGACTTCTCAACAATTGTATTCGCTTTGTTTTTGGCCTTCGTAAATACGATCACATTTCTTCCTACCGTTCTCAGCTTAAATGGCTGCCTATCCGCCTCAGGAGGTCCCTCAGATCTCTCTGCTTGCTCTTCACTATTATGAACGATCCTTGTGCTCCCGATTATCTAAAAACTTATTTCAAAGTGTTGGGCAGTTCTCACAGTCGTAACCTTCGAGCCTTCAAAAATCTACTCCTCCAAATTCCTTCACACCGCACCGGTTTTATGTCCAATTCATTCGCTGTCTCAACAATTAAGCTCTGGAACGCGCTACCCTTTGGTATTAAAAAGGCTGAAAGCAAATTCACTTTTAAGAGAAAAGTTCGTAACCACTATTTGGGTCAGACAAAATAGCTCTCATCTAGAGACGTCTAGTCATAATAATTATTAATAGGGTTCTCGTTTTTTTATTGGTATTTATTAGTCTATTTTATTTGTATATGTGTATTGTTAATATATATGTAAGTATATACTTTTTCGTATACAAGTTGTTTTTTTTAATATTATTTTGTACCCCTTCACAACGTTGTTCTTTTTTAACCCTAAGGTTGACTGGTAGAGAATGCCTTGTGGCATTAAGTCCGCCTATGTACCACTTTTGTACATGAAGTTTAAATAAATAAATAAATAAAAATACAAAAAAAAGAGGTTTATACTTACTGTCACCACCAGGCGGCGCTTCTCCAGTTTCAATACAAACTCACGCTCGAGCGTGAGTAAAAACTCGCACTAAGGCCTCTGAATAATAATCACATAAGTTATGCACTAGACGTGTGCAGAATTACGAAACAAAATCGGGGTCTTACTTGATGGTAGGTTCGGGAGAACCTCCAGAGCTGGAGCAGGAGAGGTTGAGTTCTCGGCCTTCTTGGGATTGTGCGTGAGAGCCGGGCGTGAGCACGGGGGCACGCGGGCTGGTGAGCACGGTGAGCGCGTGGCCCTGCGCGTGCAGCGTGCGCCCGGACCCGCCCGCCTTCACGCGGCACTCGAACCGCCCGTTGTCGCGCTCGTACGTCACGTTCGCCACCAACAGGTCGAAGCGACCCTCCGTCGGCGCGTACGAGACCCTGCAACAAAACATATAAGCATTAGCATAATCAGCCACTGACGTTCCCACTGCTGGGAGACAGGTTTCCTTTCTGAGAGAGGGAATGGGGTTTCAATCCACCACAAGGGCCCAATGCGGGTTGGTGAATCATAAATGCTTTCGAATTTTTGATTCTATCTTTTTACCCGTCTGCCGAAGCAGGGTAATGTGTTTATCAGTCTATGTATGTATGTTTGTTCCTATGTGACGTTCTAGAGACCAAAGCGCGTTGGCCGATTTTGATGATTCTTACGTCAATCGATTCACTTAACCCTGCGAAGGTCACTGGCTACACTAAAATTGAAAAAAATTTTGGACGCCATATTGTGGGGCACCAATTTTTTTTTTGTTTCTAACCCATCGTGTGGGGTATCAAAATAAAGGGTTTTAAGAGGTGATTTCAAAAATATATCGAATATAATTTAAGAGGTCATTTCAAAAATATATTAAATGTACCTAATTCTAAAAAAAAATAACTAAAAAGTTATAAATAAAAAAACTTAAGTAAAAAAACATAAAACCCGACTGATTTTTTTCTTGTTTACGTCTTTTTAGTTCGCTTTTTAAGCAGTCGGGATTCTTTTTTTTTTTAAATAAGTTTTTTTTTTCTATATTTTCTATCTTCACGTTGTTTTCTTACAACGTTTTGAAAGCAGAGGTGATAAATTACACAAAGTAAAGTGTCTGCTTGGGTTCGAACCCAAGAACTACGACACATAGTCGCAGCCGTTACCACTGCACCACCACTGTTTTTTAATTCCGAAGATGGAATGTTCCATAATGGGTTCGCTCATTATTTTCCAGGATCGACAGATTCCTCGCGATCCTACAAAGAACAAAAGCTTCAGTGTGCCAACGCGAATGTGCTCCCTTGAGATCTTTACGTTTAAGGGCCTGCATACCCTTTAGTGCCGTAAAACGGTAACTTTCTAAAGCATACTCCTTAGTAACGGCTAGGTTAAAAGGTTTGAAAAAAAAAAATATTGATTCATGTACATAATTTAAAACACAAGGTTTTTTCGTGTAACTAATAGTTTTGCTGTAAAAAAATAATTAAGCATACGATATTTTTTCGCAACTTTTGGAAACTCCCCCAAAACGACTTGATTGTTTAAAAATATTAATACACAGAAAAATTTATGGCTGGAATTTTTTCATAGCATAGCATATGTAAATCAATAATATTTTGCAAACAAAACTGTTCAAAAGGAGGTTTAATATTTACTGGCATCGAGCGGGCGCACCAGTACTGCGTTAACATTGCGGATATAGCGCCTTAAGCAACGATGCCGACGACTCTTCAGACTGCTAGCAGAATATTTGTAAGCCATTTGTTAATAGACATAGATACACACCGGCCCACGAAGTGCAGATGTATTCCTTGTTTACTGCTCGTTTTGCAGTAGTGGGCATGTGGTGAAAATACAAATTTAAAACTATTTTCACAGAGGAAAGCTGTTTTAAGTAAGCAAAGGATGCTAATCGCGTTTATGTATCTTGGTACATAAATGACTCAAAGGAATTTTACGTAATTTCCTCTTAGTGGTGACATGAAGGCCCGGCGAGTGCCTACCTTAATATTATTGTGGTCGTTTGTGGGGTGTTCAGAAAGATTTCCTGTTTTGCCTTATTACGAGATGGCACGGACAAATATATTCCATTTGCATTATTAGAGTGTGTAACGAATGATAATCCCGCTGAACCTTTGCTGTGCTTAAAAATATACAAGACAAATTTCTGCCACCGGCTTCGCGTGCGTGAATATTGAAAATTATCCCAAGGAAAATATTCCTCGAAAAATAGTATCCTACTATAATCTATCTCTGTGCCAAATTTCATCCAGATCTGTTCATTAGTTTTTGCGTAAAAGAGTTACAAACACCCACACACAAACTTTCGCCTTTGTAATATTAGTGTGATGTGATTACTATCCTATGTGCTATTCCAGACTATAACCTATGCCTAATTTCATTCAGATCCATTCAGCCCTTCTAGGGTGATTGAGTAACAAACATACATCCACAGTATCCACACACACATCCATCCAAAACTTCGCAAGGTAAGACTAGTATGATTAGGTCTTCATTCTATATACCAAAGTAACATAATAACTCGACATTTTATATTTTTTAAGTAAGTACCATTCGTAAGAACGTTACATTACGTGGGACACTCAGAAAGTTTTGCGAAACTAAAAAAAATTGTTCTATACGTACATATATTTTTATTAAATCTTTTCAAAGTACTTTCCACCAGCCTCTATACAAAGATTCATGCGCCTAAACCAGTTTTCAAAACACTTTTTCCAGTCCGCCGCAGACACCTCGTTTACAGCCTGCTCGAACGCAGCCAGCGCATCTTCCGGCGACGAAAATTGTATCCCTTTGAGCTGATTTTTTATTTTTGGGAATAAAAAGAAGTCACACGGTGCTAGATCAGGGCTGTAAGGAGGGTGACCCAGGAGTTTGACTGGCGTGCTGTCCAGGAAGTCCCTCGTTTTGAGTGCTATATTGAGTATCTATCGCATAAAATTTAATTAAGGATAAATTAAATCTATACTAGATATAAAGCTGAAGAGTTTGTTTGTTTGTTTGAACGCGCTAATCTCAGGAACTACTGATTGGAATTGAAAAATCTTTGTGTTGGATTGTCCTTTTATAGAGTAAGGTTAAGCTACATAACATCACGCTATGACCCATAGGAGAGGAGCATAAATTAAAAATGTTGTAAAAACGGGAAAAAGTATTCCTTTTTCAAAAAAAAAAAAGAAAAATGTTGGTAGCCAGTTGACGGGAGCGAAGCCGCGTGGGACAGCTAGTATTTGTATAAGACTAAAGTTCAAAAAATTTCACAAAGTCACACATGTTAACTGGCACTTACAATTAGATGTTTAATTTGTAACTTTTTGCTTATATCAGGACAAAGTTTTAAAAGTGACACGCCTACATGTCACCAGTAAATACGTGGGACACTCAGAAAGTTTTGCGAAACTAAAAAAAATTGTTCTATACGTACATATATTTTTATTAAATCTTTTCAAAGTACTTTCCACCAGCCTCTATACAAAGATTCATGCGCCTAAACCAGTTTTCAAAACACTTTTTCCAGTCCGCCGCAGACACCTCGTTTACAGCCTGCTCGAACGCAGCCAGCGCATCTTCCGGCGACGAAAATTGTATCCCTTTGAGCTGATTTTTTATTTTTGGGAATAAAAAGAAGTCACACGGTGCTAGATCAGGGCTGTAAGGAGGGTGACCCAGGAGTTTGACTGGCGTGCTGTCCAGGAAGTCCCTCGTTTTGAGTGCGGTGTGCGCAGGTGCATTGTCGTGGTGGAGCAGTAGCCCGCGGAGCCCTGTGTTTGGTCGCTTGTTGCTTATAACAGAGAAAACTTCTGGCAAACATTTGGTAGTATACCATTCGGCATTAATGCTTCTTTGATCCCGTAAGGGAATTGATACCAAGTGGCCAGTCAAATTAAAAAAGCTAGCGATCAAAATCTTACCCCCGCTTCTAGATCGCTTCACTTTGGTAGGCGTTGGCTCATTTTGAAACACCCAAACAGTCGACTGGCGCTTGGTTTCTGGGTCGTATTGATAAATCCAGGACTCATCACCTGTAACGATGTCGTAAACACGCCGAGACGAGCCTGCTTCAAATTTGTTAAGCATATCACGGCACCATTCCACCCGGGCCTGCTTCTGAGCATCGGTGAGGTTGTGCGGCACCCAGCGTGATACTATCCTCCTCACGCGAAGATGGCTGTGTAGAATCTCGTGAACGCTTCCCGATCCAATCTTCAATATGTGTTGAATCTCCTGATATGTAATTCGCCTATTGTCTTGGATTAAATTTTTCACTGCTAGCACGTTTTCTTCGGTAACAGCCGTCAAAGGGCGACCGCTTCTTTCGTCATCCCCCAAAGTTGGTCGACCGCGCTTGAATTCGTTATACCAACGATACACGGTTGCCTTGGAAGGGCCTTCATCCATGAATGCCATTTGAAGTCTATCGTACGATTCATCCGGTTTCAGGCGACACTTGAAATCGTATAAAATCATAGCTCTAAAATGTTCCCGGCGCAGATCCATATTTCAGTGAGACACAATACTTTGAATTAACTCGCAAAAAATGTGGAGGGAAATTTTGAAATTGGAACTTACTTATTTTTACTTATAAATAATCATATTTTCGAAAAACATTATAACTGGCCAGTCTCCCATATATAAAAACTTTTTTTCGCAATACTTTCTGAGGGGCCTGGTACATGGAAACGCTTTAGGAAACTGAGCATTTGTCTGTATTGTTTCATTCGTAAGAACGTTACATTGCATGGAAATGCTTTAGGAAACTGAGCATTTGTCTGTATTGTTTCATTCGTAAGAACGTTACATTACATGGAAACGCTTTAGGAAACTGAGCATTTGTCTGTATTGTACCATTCGTAAGAACGTTACATTACATGGAAACGCTTTAGGAAACTGAGCATTTGTCTGTATTGTTTCATTCGTAAGAACGTTACATTACATGGAAACGCTTTAGGAAACTGAGCATTTGTCTGTATTGTACCATTCGTAAGAACGTTACATTACATGGAAACGCTTTAGGAAACTGAGCATTTGTCTGTATTGTTTCATTCGTAAGAACGTTACATTGCATGGAAATGCTTTAGGAAACTGAGCATTTGTCAGTATTGTTTCATTCGTAAGAACGTTACATTACATGGAAACGCTTTAGGAAACTGAGCATTTGTCTGTATTGTACCATTCGTAAGAACGTTACATTACATGGAAACGCTTTAGGAAACTGAGCATTTGTCTGTATTGTTTCATTCGTAAGAACGTTACATTGCATGGAAATGCTTTAGGAAACTGAGCATTTGTCTGTATTGTTTCATTCGTAAGAACGTTACATTACATGGAAACGCTTTAGGAAACTGAGCATTTGTCTGTATTGTATCATTCGTAAGAAAGTTACATTGCATGGAAATGCTTTAGGAAACTGAGCATTTGTCTGTATTGTTTCATTCGTAAGAACGTTACATTGCATGGAAATGCTTTAGGAAACTGAGCATTTGTCTGTATTGTTTCATTCGTAAGAACGTTACATTGCATGGAAATGCTTTAGGAAACTGAGCATTTGTCTGTATTGTTTCATTCGTAAGAACGTTACATTACATGGAAACGCTTTAGGAAACTGAGCATTTGTCTGTATTGTATCATTCGTAAGAAAGTTACATTGCATGGAAATGCTTTAGGAAACTGAGCATTTGTCTGTATTGTTTCATTCGTAAGAAAGTTACATTGCATGGAAATGCTTTAGGAAACTGAGCATTTGTCTGTATTGTTTCATTCGTAAGAAAGTTACATTACATGGAAACGCTTTAGGAAACTGAGCATTTGTCTGTATTGTTTCATTCGTAAGAAAGTTACATTGCATGGAAATGCTTTAGGAAACTGAGCATTTGTCTGTATTGTTTCATTCGTAAGAAAGTTACATTGCATGGAAATGCTTTAGGAAACTGAGCATTTGTCTGTATTGTTTCATTCGTAAGAAAGTTACATTGCATGGAAATGCTTTAGGAAACTGAGCATTTGTCTGTATTGTTTCATTCGTAAGAAAGTTACATTGCATGGAAATGCTTTAGGAAACTGAGCATTTGTCTGTATTGTTTCATTCGTAAGAAAGTTACATTGCATGGAAATGCTATAGGAAACTGAGCATTTGTCTGTATTGTACCATTCGTAAGAACGTTACATTACATAGAAATGCTTTAGGAAACTGATTAGATTATAATGCTCGCGAAAAATGCTCTAGTGTATACCCATCTTAATGTAAATACGAGAATAATATATTATTATATAACACCGAACAAACTTGGACATTTTCATAAATAAGTAGCAAAGACAAACCACAGTGCCATTAATCACATTTTTGTCGAAGAAAATCTCGTAAAGTTACATGCCGTAGATTCAGAAGTAACTTCATCAATAAGAAATAAAGTAGGCAATCCATAAAAAGGATGAGTTTTTAATGAAAATTGCTTTTGTTCAGAACTTGTGATGTTAGGCTGGCGAGATAACGATATCCCTAAATTATTAATGTCATCGGTTTCCAATAGCTTTGGTTGTGCAAACAATTTTAATATTGGTTTTGTAGGAAGGGGAGCATTTAACTCGAATATTAAAATCACACGATAAGCACCGACAATCTGACTGTGCTTAATTTAATGCAAAGAGGATAAAATTAATTATGTAATATGCGGCTTTGGTCTATCATGTGGTCACTGGGTCTATCTATATTTATTAAAGTGCTAGCCTGCGGCTTCACTCCCGTCAACTACCATACCTTACCAACCAATTTTTTTCTAGGGTCTTTCTTCCGCGAAGAATCTTAACACTGCCATTAATAAAATGACGTCAAATGCACAACGCCATCTACCTATCGAATATGGAGTTCAACTGTCCGAGTATCTGAATTGCGTGTGTTGTGATATTTTGCTTCTTGAACACTTTAAATTCATATATCTTTTGATAGAGTGTACCGATTGCGATGAAACAAAAACTAAGTAATACTTCAAGTTACGCGCAATTTTTACTTCGCTCCCGTCATCTGGCTACCTACCTACCCTACCCTACCTTCCATTTCTACACTATCCTTCCTGCCTATGTTTTTTTTAGTTTTTAAACCTTCCCTGTATTCTGGCATGTATCAGAGATGGCGCTGTGCTCGCAAAACTGAAATTGAAAATGAAATTTAAAAAAAAGTATTTCGTTAACTTTAACGATGTTTTAATAGTTATTATGTTATTCGGGACGAAGATAAATCGAGCCAATGAAAAATTACGGAAATTGGTCCAGCCGTTCTCTAGTTATAAATGGTGTAACTAACCCGACTTCGTTTTATATATAATGATAATACCTGTTCCACGGGGTCCCAGAGCTAAGAAAGAAAATTTGGTTCAAATAAATCTCACTAGATGGCGCGACATGAACCTAGTTGTTATTGAATAGTGTGTGAATTAACATTTTCAAAGCACAAAATTATGGAATATTGAACTCTTAATTCACAATTCAAAGATTAATTGAACGGATCATTTAAAATTGATGCCAATAGATGGCGCGGTTTTAAATGTCTGAGGCATTCTTCTCGATTGTATAAATTTGTATTGTAACACACATTTTGGTGCAATGAAACTGTAAAAACGTGCAAAAAAGTACTATAAATAAATCTTCACTGTATTTAAAGAAAAAAATATTCATGAACCGAGTGAACCCTTTTACTTGCAAGTCGCTGCTAACATATATCTATCGCCGTGGAACGGAACCGAACGCGAATGAAGTAAAAAAATCGGAACGTTAGTTACGTCGGCATGGTTTTTTTGTATGGGATGAGGCATCTGTATGCTAGTATTATATTATCTGTGCCTATTCATATTTCGATATTCATAAACTGAAATATAGTGTTCCTGATTAAAGCCATAGATTTGCTTTCTGGTGGATAAAGAGAATTTGGTCAACGATTTATGTAAGATTGCTATATCAAATCGACTAACAAAACATTTTTTTTTTTCATCACATTCGCGTCTGCTACTGACAAGCAGTTGATGGCCTTCGGTCTTGTTCCATTACCCATACAGAGACAACATATCATTTATATCGAGCAAGAAGAAAATATGTATTTTTAGGGATCCGTACCTAAAGGGTAAAAACGGGACCCTATTAATAAGACTCCGCGGTCCGTCTGTCTGTCTGTCTGTCACCAGGCTTTATCTCATGAACCGTGATAGCTAGACAGTCGAAATTTTCACAGATGATTTATTTATATTTCCGCTATAATAACAAATACTAAAAACAGAGTAAAATAAACATAAAGTGGGGCTCCCGTACGACAAACGTGATTTTTTGCCGTTTTTTTGCGATAATGGTACGGAACCCTTCGTGCGCGAGTCCATCTCGCACTAGGCCGGTTTTTTTTACAGTTGGCAGCTTAGTAACCTGGCTTCACATAACTTTTCTTGCTGAAAAACATTGCGACAGGGAATTACGTTTCCTCTGTCTGACGTGCCATCACTGAGTGATATTTTTTTATTCTTCCCTGCCAGTGCCACAGACTCCCCCGGGTCGGCCATTTTATATACGTACCAAGCGATGTATACTTTCATGCTCGTGGGATTTTCCAAACGTACAGTTTAAAGGCCGTCGCCTGCTATAATGTACACTCAAAAAGAAAGATATTTGGACGTTGAATTTATCTTCCTCGCATTAGACGCCGTCGTATCGCATTCAATGTAGCTGCTCGTGCATGAAATTACGTAAATGTATTTCTCTGATTTTGGAAATAGATCTCTTACTTGCTGCTTCAGCTATATATTTCACTATTTAAACCTTACTTTTTATGTTACGTGAATTAATTTAAGGTTCCCCTAGTCGACGGCACGAACTATTTTGTGCGCGAGGTTAAAATGCCTGCTATCTCATCCGACAACACGTGCGAAAGATATAGATGCTGTGATGAGCAGTAAGAAGCTAGTTCGTGTACGAATTAGCACTTTTGCAAGTTTGTAGCGAAATGGATGATGATTTAGGACGAAAACGAACGCGCGAAATTTTATAAACAGACCTTTGGGAGTCTAGATATCATGAAAAAAAAAGACTAAAAGTATATTTTCAAAATAAAATGATTTGCATTGTTGAATTACTAATACATCTCTGTATGGAGGTCGTTTTGCAATTTGCCTTATGGGATTTATTTCCGCCCAAAGATGCGTTAAAATTAGTGTTGAAATATAGAACTTTCGACGCTCATAACTTTCAAATATGTATTTCTTTTACTTTTTTGTTTCCCTACAGGGCTAGACAATGATAAGGCAAATTGATATCATTTTTATTTTGAACGTACATGGTCAAACAGTGGAGTAATCGCTAGACTACGTTTGTATGGAAGAATTTTCGACTAGTGTAACCATAACGCTCTGAGTAAGGGAAAGCTTTTAAATATATTCCCCTATACCTGCGTTACTTACGGCACGTTCATATAATAAAAGTTATAATACTTGTTAGATAAGTTTTAATCCTCAATAATTTACTTGTTTTGTAAAAGTTATAGCGGTATTATTTCGACCCGCCTCCGTGTTTAGCACGCAAACTCTTTGTACTTTTTCATGAATATTAATTATTTTATAAGGGTTGGCAGATGTCCGATATTTACTCTAGAGATCGGCACTTATTTGAATATCTTGCAGGTTGAAAAAAATAAAAAGGGTTTGGTAGTACAAAACGTCCAACGGAGGTCGCAAGATCATAAGTATCTACTTACGCGTAACCACAGATAATATAATACTAGCATACAGATGCTTCATCCCATACAAAGAAACCGTGCCGACGTAAATATCGTTTTTCATCTGATTAATCTTGTTATTTTTGTAAGTACATCAATCGCGTTCGATCCCGTTTCACGGCAATAGATGGGGTTGGCAGCGACTTGCAAGTAAAATGGTTTACTAGGTTCATGAATATTTTTTTCTTTAAATACAGTGAAGTTTCGTTTTATAGTATCTTTTTGCACGTTTTATCAGTTTTTTTGTACCAAAATGTGTTACAATGCAAATTTTAACAATCGAGTGGAATGCCTCAGAAATTTAAAATGCGCCATCTATTGGCCTCAATTTTAAATGATCCGTTCAAATAATCTTTGAAATGTGAATTAAGAGCCCAATATTCCATGATTTTGTACTTAGGAGAGTTGATTAAACAAGAACATACAATGTTTATGTTCAATTCCAGAAAATGTTAATTGTAAACACAATTCTATTGAATTGAGTGTATATGTCGCGCCATCTAGTGAGATTTATTTGACCCAATTTTTTTTTCTTAGCAATTAGACCCCGTGGCGTAACTAAGATTTCCATCTTGACACGTTTAACTTCGGGCTCTGGATATATGAAAACAATATCAGAGCCGCTATATTTTGAGGTTAAAAGATGTTGTGTGTACGAACCCGAACAATGTGTGTTTAAAGTACTACATGGCACGTTTTTGCGAACCTTATCTGAATGAAAATGGATTATCTTTTGTTGGTGTTTTGGTGTACCTACATCTAAATGAAATTGTAGGTTGTCGTTACTTACTGGTAATTAGTCTCGAGCGGGATGTTGCTGATGGCGACGTTGTCGTGTCCGCTGGCGGTGGTCCTCACCCAGTAGTAAGTGAGGGACTCCCCGGCGAGGGGCTCCAGGTTGAAGCGACACTGCAGGGTGACGTCATCGCCTTCCCGCGCGTCGTGTTGTTCGTCGTCACCGCGCACCGTGCACCATACTGGAACAAAACACATACACATTATGATCAACTTCATCATTATAATTTATTAGCTGTCCCACGCGGCTTCGCGTCAACTGGCTACCTACTTACCCTACAAACATGATTTTTGAGTAACTTTAACCGTTTACGCAGCGCACGCAAAGGAAGCTCTCAAAAAGAATAAATTTGCCCCATTTTTAGAACATGTTTCATTGATGCTCCGCTCCTATTGGTCGTAGCGTGATGTTAAATAACCTTTCTCGATAAATGGACTATCCAACACAAAAAAAATTTTTCAATTCCAACCCGTAGTTCCTAAGATTAGCACGATCAAATAAACTCTTCAGCTTTATTTAAGTATATATTTGATTATAATTTTATCCCAATTTTGATGATACACGGGGGTACACACAGAAAATCAATCGTAAGTAAATTGCTTGTAAATAATGTAGGAGCTTCTAGCGTCGTTCAGCCCTGTCTGTCTTGCGTTTAAGTTTTTAAAGTTGGCAATTTTGTCTCCACTTTTAAAATTTACTGTACGTCAGTCTGGAAAGATAGCACATAGCCTCGGCTATCTTCTCATATGAGAAAATTTCATATGTTCAGAGATATACGCGACGTATGGTGGGTAGTAACTCAGTGAGCTATAATATATGTGTTTTTCCACTACCTTGTCTATATAACACATTGCCTAAGAAATTCGTTTCGAAATATGAACATTTAGACACAAGATTATAAAATAAAAATAAAAACTAAATTACGTAATAACAGTTAGGAAATGACTTTTGTGTGGAGTTTTGATATCATTATGTAACCGGCAGAATGATACTGAACCTGTTACTTCTCGAAAAAGCGCGCGTTGATTGTGTGTGTATAGACTGGTTAAAAAAAAATCGAAATTGGCTACATCGCTTGCGTTAAAATCTCGACTTTTTATGCTCGTCACGAAATGTACTATTAATGCAGTAGATAGATCCCTGCTTTCTATTATATTACCTATTTAAATGTAGACAAAAGCCCGGCTTCATATCACTCAACGCATTTAAATTCGCTGGCTGCTGGCTTTTCGTATCTAAACAAAGAACAAACTAATCATGAAACTATCACTTCTACAATCGATTCAGCGGGTTTTTGCTGCGAATGTTGTGCTACTATAAAATGTACTAATAAATAATTTATATGAATTAACACACTGAGGTCATAAAATTAATGCTTTTTAGACCAAGAGAATGTAGTATTCTCGGTGCATATTGCTAAGAAAATTGTCGGCAACTCTTGCGAGTACCAAAATTCCTTGACATATCTCATCGTGCAATAGTAAGATGAAGAATTATTACATATTGGCAAAAATAAAACGCAGACGCTGTCCTAAAATATTATTTTTAAATCAAAGGCTTTTTGCCAAAGGCAATGCCAAAGGTAAGAAAAGTAGCTACCTAAAATCTAAAAGAAAATTTGATGACTTTTTAGTGTTGCCGCAATAAAAAGTGTTCAACAACATCGTAGAAAATTGAATTTAGAACACTTTCTTTTGTTGTTTAAAACACGAGTACAATCGAATCGTTTTGTTACGCGTTCACTAGAGATACCTGACAAGAAATTTTCATAATGTGGGTGCTTTGTGTACTTGTAGGCTGAGTATCCAGAATTAAACATAATTATCGTGGTAGATCTCCCGTGTATTCATAATTCAGTAAGCTAAATTATGTTAGGTGTCTCTAGCGGTGAACATGGCAAACTTAGAAAACATTTCTTGAATACCACGTTCAACTTTAATAGAGATTGAAACAATTAAATTACAGTGTTCCTATGTGTCTCAAGTTTGTTCTGTCACAGTAGACAACTAGACAAACTTATTATAACGATCGAGAAAAACTGAACTTATCGTAACCGTTTGTAACAATTTTGCAATGCGATAACTTCTAGAAAATATGCTGGACAATTGTTTATGCCAGAGAAAAACTAAAACCTTTTGAGGGACTATAAGAAACTACAACATTGTTAAATATTTACCAGTTCTTTTTTATATTGTCTAAGATGAAAGAACTAAAAAAAGGGTCCTGAAAGTATCCATGAAAACAGAACACAATGAATAAGTTAGTGAAAAACGTGATACGAAGTTAGTTTCAACAGGTTATGTGTGATACTATGAGTAAAAATAGAACAAGGTAAAGACATTGATTGATTTACTATCCAAACTTTTGTCTGCCACAGAGGTTTTATTTCATAGAACTGATTGAGTACGAGGATCACGAATTATTTCGCCACGTTTTTTTCTAATACTACAAATAATGTTACTCATCTCATGCTGATTCCATTGAAAACGAGTTCTCAGAATTACATTCTATTCGATGATTCTTAGTATGAATGGATTAAATGTCAGAGGTAGAATATCTACGTCACACATTATCGACTTCGAGAAGTATTATTTACGCCTTTCTTTAAGAGGAAATATGGGCAAAGAGCGCCGACTGAATTTCCTAAGTAAAATGTCATAATTCGAGGTTTGGCTCTCGTCTATTTCCTCCTCTAATATTGGACCAATTTAATGTTTTCCTTTTTCATTTATATTTGTCAAATTTGTACACTAAGCCCCTGTTGACAGCGCAATTTTGAGAATGTTTGTAGGGTTCTAGTGCTTCTAAAGATAATGTATCAGCAAAAAGGAAAACATAGGGACATAGAATATATCTTTAATTTTCAGTTTATGGAATATCTTTTAAATTGGTTCAATATTGGAGGAGAAAATAGACGAGAGCCAAACCTCGAATTATGACTTTTTACTAAGGAAATTAAGTCGGCGCTCTCTGCCCCCGTTTCCTCTTAATTTAGCATCAAGAAACCCGTCCCCCTTTTTAGAAGGTTTCGCCATTAAATACACGCACATATTTCGAAAATTACAATGACTTAACGTATTTTTTCTCACACTGGTTTCTCTTTTTCTATCACCACAACAGGATTGATGCTATCTCCCTCGCTCTTGTTAGGAGACATCAAGTTGTCGTCTCCTTCACTCGTACATCTAAACGGTTTTAGTTAGGGTTGTCTAAATTAAGTTTCATATTTTCACTTCAAAAATAAATTCGATGACTGATGGTTTTAAGTTGATAAGTGGACGCTAACTTTTGTGTAAACAGATTGCTTTCGGACTTTTACGTACATTAGTAGGTAATTTCGGTGATGAAAGAGATGACGTCAGAGAAAGTACTTGTGAAAAAAAAGATAAACTTGTGGCTTGACAATCCCACCGCACTATTCCCTAACAACTGCAACTCCTGAAAGCCAGAATCAACAGTGGCGACCACCAGAAAAGCGCCGAGGCAATGAAGCTCCACGAAGTACAGAATTTGACTGTCTTGGATCCCGCAACGAAAATAATCAGAAAAGAATAATGGAGGAGTAGGAAAAAAATACAAATTTCACCATCACTCCATATCATGCAGGAGACAGAACAAACATGACCAATAGGCACAAAGGGTCGTTTACAACTGGGATAAGCCCAGTTGCCTAGCACCACGGATAAAAATTAGCATTAATATTAATGGGTCCTAACATTGTGAAAGTTGTAGCTTATTGGTTATTAATGAATCACATTTTCCTCATGTATTCATGGAAGAGATTAACAAAGGTGGGTTTTTTGGCATCCTTAGCCTGACACCCATTCGTAGAAGCAGCAACGGCACCGGGCGCGGGCGCAGCGCGGCGATGGCGGCCGCGGCGGTCAATGACACGAGGTCGCGTGCGCCTGCGCCGCCTGCCGGCTACCGGAGCTTCGGCCGGAGCCACTAGAGCCTAACACGCGCCCGAGTCTCCACATTATCACCTCCATGTTACTATAACGTAAACGTTAACTTATAATTAACATAGCTTACTTAGAAAACAGTAAACAAACTATTAAAAACTTGACGCTGTACGTCGAGGTACTCAATTACCCATATGTATGGTAAATAAGCCAGCAAGTAAAATATAGTGGTACTAACAGCCTAACGGCCGACCTCTCGAATACAATAAAATCTTCTGTGCGTACATACTCAACATCATTATTAGATTCTGCTATATAAATGAACGTTGATATAAAATACAAAACATAAAAGGCTAATGGCAATGACAATAGCCTTACATATGTGTTAGCTTAACTGCTAATATATGTATATTAGTCATGTTACCAGTAAATGGGATTTACGAAATAAAAGATACAATGTTTATTATGCTTACTCAAAGCAACAGGTTCGTAATGAGGTTATTATAATATTAATATGATGTGATTATTGTGTATGGAAGGCGGTCTTAGTGACGGAAGTAATTAATGCTGACTAAATCTTTTACCCAAGAGCAAATGACACGATTTCGCAACAAACATACAACTGTTTACCAGTTTCTCTGATTATTATTCAACCAGTATTTGTTTAGTTTACTTAACCAAATGAAATCTTATAAAATATTTTCTAGGAAAGCGATAGGAAACAACTTTTCTAGTTATGCTGATCAGTTTTATTCAAGTTTTCAATAACGGTTTTAAATAGGTATCTAGCCGAGCGTCTAGAGATCTAGAGTTTAGTTTTTGAGCCACAGTAAAAGACTCACTCACAATTTATAAATTGAGAATATGCAGTTGAGTATTCATCATCATCATCATATCAGCCGAAAGACGGCCACTGCTGGACATAGGCCTTCCCCAAGCGTCGCCACTTTGACCGGTCCCGTGCATCTCGCAACCTTCACCAGGTCATCGGTCCACCTGGTGGGAGGCCTTCCAACGCAACGTCTTCCAGTTCGCTTTCGCCACTCCAAAACCTTTCTACCCCATCGGCCATCCGTTCTGCGAGCAATATGCCCTGCCCACTGCCACTTAAGTTTGGCAATTCTTAGGGCTATGTCGGTAAACCTGGTTCTTTTGCGGATCTCTACATTTCTGATTCGATCACGCAAGGAAACGCCGAGCATAGCCCTCTCCATTGCCATTGCAGTTAAATATTGGAAAACTCTTATTTAGCCTAAAAACCCGTCAAGCTTTGGCTTCTGGTTTTTCTCAATTTTTAAACCAACCTTTAGTTTATTTTACTAAATATTTCCATGCTTAGCTGGTTCCACTTGACCCTTTTCTTAATTGAGTTTTCATTAAGTCTAGTTTTAATTCACTCGCCGCCGCTAAGAAGCCGGCATTAATACATGAATTATTTTCATCAGAACCCTTCAGTTCCCAGGAGGCAATTAAATCAGTATTAACGGCCTTTGTTTATTTCAATTTTTATTGTGCGATTTCTATCTATATCTATACTAATATTATAAAGAGGTAAAGTTTGTGACGTTGTAAGGGGTAATCTCTGGATCTACTCAACCGATTTTGAAAATTCTTTCACCAGTAGAAAGCTACATTATTCTTGAGTGTCATAGGCTATAATAAATTTTCAAAAAAAATAGACATCATTTTGAAAATTGCAATAATGGAACCCAAGGTAGCAAAATGTTGCCTATAAAATTCATTCTTTGGCGTGCGCTGAGAAAACTATTGATGATAGATAAAAATTACTAGGTGAGTAGGTAGGGTAGGTAGGTAGGTAGGGTAGGTAGGTAGCCAGTTGACGGGACAAAGCTCTGAGGGTCAGCTAAAAGCCAATAACGGTCCTTTATGCTAACCAATCGTAGGAATCGTAGAATCATAGCACTTATAAACATTCTCTTTTCAAGTTTGCACAAAAGTAATTAAATCTTTGGTTTTATGAGAACAAATAAAACTTGGGGTGAGCCGAGAGAGAGAAGTTCAGCAAACATTGCTATATAATTTTGGCAGTGTTTGAAGGAAATGTTCACTTTTCTTGTTAAAGTAAATACTGTTGTTGTCCTAGTTACGTTGAACCCAGTAACAGTTATTAACGCACACATGTATCTTACATAATATTATTTACACGAATATGCCACTAAATTACAAAACTACCGTGTGAGTGAACCTCCATTTCGTCAAAGAAATTATTCACAGCAATTCTTTCCAGTATTGTACAATCTATTATGATGTATGGAAACAAATCGTGAAATAATTACACAACTATATTTTTATTGCAATCATATTTATATAATACTAGCTGACCCGGCAAACTTTGTTTTACATACCTACCCTACCCTACCTACCCTACTATCTTATGTCCGTCTCATGGTTCTAAGCTACCTCCCCACCAATTTTTAGCCAAATCGATTCAGCCGTTCTTGAGTTATAAATAGTGTAACTAACACGACTTTCTTTTATATATATAGTGTGAAAATGACCCACTGTACCTAATAATATTTTCTTTTCCCACACAAACTACGTAATAGACTTTCGTTTTTTTTTTTGCAGAAAATATAATAAAAAATCTGTTGAAAACGTGAAATTGGGACCTCTTGAACAATTTCCTAATGAAACAAAATGTTAATGAGTAAAAATAACATCATTTTTGCAGGCTGATATCATCTTTAGAAGTAACGAAATAATGATCAAGTTTCGTTGACGTATAAAATTAGGTAGTGGGTAATTTCGAGATGATTAATGTTATGATTGGTATAATTATTTTCACCCCAATTAAAGGTGCTCGTTTGAGTGGTGGTGAAGGAGCCTCGAGCCCCGAGCGGGGTCTGCGAGCCCTTTCCGCCCTTCGCTCTGACGACCCGCAGTTTAATTTGTACGCACCTTCATCACTGATGTATGGTTGCGAAATATAACAATTTTCCTCCATCCTCTTGTTACTCGTAATAAAATGCAGCGTCAGACTATATGCGCAAGTAATGCAGGAATTAATGATGAGCTTCTGCTGTGTTATGTATGTGACATGATAATTAAATTACAATTAGATATAGGTAATAATATATTATGCCTACATTTACTAGAAATACATAAAATAGAAACAATATGGATGATTAAATGAGTTTGCAAGTAATAATTATTATGGAAACAAACTGAAATTTCGATATCGGAATTGAGAATTGCGGGCTATATTACATTTCTGCGATTTTGAAAATGAAGGACATGTCCGCCGTGTCTACAAAATTTGTTACTGATGTAATTTCCAGTTTCACAGATCTAGAATTCTAGATTATATTAAAACTGACATCAAAAACATATATATCGGAGGAAGGGAGATGATTAATAATCAGGAACATAGAAATATCGCTTGTAAACTTATAAATTTAGTTTTCATGCATTGGCAACATTTTGATATTGATTCAAATTTCAATTCGATTCTATTCATTAGACAACACTAAATTTCTTCAATGTCCAATGCTGGCGAAGGATTTGAATCCTTAAGAAAGGTGACGGCTATTATGGAGGGAGACGCGAAGGTGCGAGAGAAGTGTCAAGGACTGCAGATTGACTTGAGAGAAGTAGGTGGCTATTAGGTGTGAAACCTTGTGAAAAGTGGAATTATTTGTGCAGTTGCATCTAAGTTTTTGACTAGTGATTACAAATTGGCGTGTCAACTCTATGCTGGTAATTGGACAATGGCCTTTCTCTAAACTGCAAATATAACTTACATACGGTGCTTTGAAAGACCGAGGGTATATTGAAGATACTTCCTATTTCCGATATTTATAGTAAATTAATAATATGTACAGCGCTAGATCACTTTGAACTTAGGTCACAAGACTTTTCATTTACTTTTATCCTATTGATAATCGAAAGTGTCTTTCTTTCCTGAATTATATTTGCTTTCGCTTTTCCGAATAGTTTACCAGTAAATACTTCAAAAGTTTTGTTGAGAATTAAAACAGTCTTCGAGTATTTCAGTACGTTTTGCCAACAACAAAAAAAAAAAATGGGACAGTTTCGTTGCAAGAGTGCCCGCCTTCATTGTTTTCATAGTGCGATAGTCTGAATGACAGACGAGACAGTCTGCCACCGCCTTAGCCTTGGGGGCAAATGTCCTGTCGCCGGCATATTTAACCTTTTGTGCCAAGACCCTGACGTAGACTTTGCTTTGGAGAGGCATTATGCAAAAAGCAACGGCTATAAATATAAATAGCCGTTGCACTATAAACTTTCCTAATGATATTACACATATATTTTGAATATTAACACTGAGAACACAAATTACGGTGATAATAAAATATTTCATATTAATTATTTTGTGCTATTCTATCAAAGAGAATACGATAGAGAATAAGAGCAGAGGTGGCCCAGAGGTATCGGCCGCGACTTACAAGTTCGTGGGTTCGAGCCCAGGCAGGCGCTTTAATTTGTGTAAATTATTGCATCACCACTACTCTTAAAACGGTGAAGGAAAACATCGTGAGGAAACCGGCATGTCCTAGAACCAAAAAATCGAAGACATGAGACATCCACCAACCCGCACTGGGCCCGCGTGGCGGATTACGGCCCATTCCCTCTTACAGAGAGGGGGCCTGTGTCCCAGCAGTGGGAACATTAAGAAGGCTGATGATGATGATTCTGTCAAAATATCACCATGAAAACTTAGGTGGAGTGAAATTGACTCGCACACAGTTCCGTTGTTGTTGAATTAGGTAATTTACCTATGTTTGCAATATTTTTAATTATGTGAGAACCATGTTCCTATTTATCAAACTAAAGAATTAAGCTTTTAGTGCTTGTAATACTTACTTTTTATTTATACGTAGTATAAGTATAGTATTAGTTTGGGTGCATCGACCTCACTTATATGAATTAATGTACTACTTATGTATATAAAAGTGTTGTAAAACACTTTTCTCTAAAACGCGGGCCCAGTGCGGATTGGTTGGATGTCACATGTTTTCGAATTTTTAGTTTTAGGATATGCCGGTTTCCTCACGATGTTTTCCTTCACCGTTTTATGAGCAGTGGTGATGAAATAATTTACACAAAGACTACGACACGTAAGTCAGGGCCGGTTCCACTGGGCCACCACTGCTCATATTAGGCCCATAATAGACCCAGCCGGTCTATTATGGTATTCTTTTATAAAATTACGCAAATTTTGTTTAGCAAAGCAACAGTGAAGCTTTAGTATAGCTATCAAAGTAAAGTAACATGTAATATTCAAGCGTTTTATAAATGAGGTCATAATTACAAAAGCCTCTTCCACAGACTTGGATAAATGTGCCAGAGACTAAAACTTGCAAGAAAGATGCCGCAGGTACTATCAGCAAACTATACATCTGATCACCGTAAAGACTACTTCTGCTTGCAGGGCTCGCCCGCTATAATAACGCCGACTTATACTCATCAACCAATAGCATCGCAGCATCGGATGACTGTTTCTTTAGTACTGGTCAGACCCTTGTTTTCGTAATAAAAAAAAGACAGCAAAAAAAACAAACGAGTAATTTTAACTACTTCGTAGATAACAGCCAGCTGAGTTTTACGGTTTGTTTCCTATGTGTATGTATTTTGCTCTATGAAAACATTGAGAGTTTCTCCACGTGAAATTAATCCGTCGTAGAAGGTCGCAAACGAGCCGTGTAACATGTCATACCAAATTTAGTTAATCCTAATTCAACTGCTCTTCTTTTCATGAGTCGCTTTCTTGATTTATCTAGCAGTAAAAGATAGTTTAAGATGACGGAAGTCACCAACGACGTTTAGGGAACAAAACACGCACTCGTTTGAACCCTATTTTCCTTATTATTCTTACCCTCTTACTAATAAACGCGGAATAAAGTTATACCAGGTATAACTAAGGTATACCCATACATTTTCATAGGTTTATACCTGGTATAACTTTATTCTGCGTTTATTTGTAAGAGGGCTAGACTTTAAAAAAATAGCCTCGGATCAAAATGTAGATAGTTAAATTGTCTTTGAGATGGTGAATACGCCCGGCGGTTTTGGTGCAATAGTCGTTTTTTTGTCCGTGTTAGACATAACTTTACAAATTAATCACACTGTGTTTTATGAATAAAACTGAAAATTTTCTTAGATTAAATTATTATGAAAATGGTCTAATGTAACATATATTTTTACCAAAACATTACGACTAGCCGTTTAGACGTGATTCTCATTTTAAAATCAGCTACTGAGGCACAGAGACCCCTGTGCCATAACTGTTCGAAAGTGGCGCCAATGACAGAAAGTTGAAAGGGAATCGTTTGTCTTGTTATGATCATGTGAAGAAGAGAGATGAAACGCATGATACTCGTCCTAAAAGTGTTATAAATATAAATGTGGATGGATGGAGGATGACGCACAAGAAAAGATGGATGGATTAGTGCGTGCGTGTCAGTGACAATGGACAGGACGAAATAGAAGAAGAAAACGTGTTGTGTCGAACCCTACCTGGGTTCGACACAAAGGAAAGACAAGGGAAAAGACCAAGAAGATGGTGAAGTGATGAAAATAAAGTTGAAGATGATGAAAAGAAAGTGGAAGATGATGAAAAGAAAGTTGAAGATGATGAAAAGAAAGTTGAAGATGATGAAAATAAAGTTTAACTCAAGTTAGTGCACAACAGAATCTCCAATATTGTCCTTTATATTGCCTAAGTGGTATGCTGTGGCTACGTATTCATAATTATAGTATTAAGTTTTATAATGGTGTAGCACGTTTACCTCGCAATAAAGCTTTTGTTATTTATTAGCTCTGTTGTAATTTGCTTGGCCTTTGTTACCTTCACGATTCAAAAGCTGTGCGCCTGTTTTTAATAATTTTATTGAAACTTAGTCTTGAGCCCTCGACCTTCTTGGTATAGGGAGCTGGTACGTGCGGGGAACCAATAAATGGGATCACAAATGCTTCACAAAGGGTCACGATTACGTCGCCCAAAACAAATACTACCTTCAAACCACATTTGGCGTAAAGGTTACATTATTTTGTGGACTGTTACATTTCTCATCAACTTGGAAATTTATTCTCGTAATATATTTTTGATAAGTTACGTCAGCCATAAAATCCGCGGCATTTTAAAAATGTGTTGGGTAATCTCGCTACATTTGTGGAGCTCTTTCTACGCTTTAGAAATGCATGAAGATTTTTGAGAACGTCGTGCCAGTTTCCATTACTTTTATAGAGATTACGGACGACGGACGTCATGTATTAGCCTTGTATTACTTTTATAAGGAACATAAGACACGTCACCTATTTATCTATACTCTATACTAATATTAAAAAGAGAATGATTTGTATTGTTGTATACATGTAATGAAACTTGAAAACTACTGGACCGATATCAAATATTCTTACACCGTTGGGAAGCTACACTATCCCCGGGTGATATTGGATACGTTTTTATCCCTATTGTATGCCCATGGGAACTTTTTTTTAGATATTGACTCACACACTGTTCCGTTGTTGTTGAATTAGGTGTTTTACCTATGTTTGCAATATTTGTAAGTATGTGAGAACCATGTTCCTACTTATCAAATTAATTAATTTTCCTGTTAATGCTTTTTAATACTTTAGACCTGTACGTAGTATAGTGTGTAGAGCTATTCTGGGTGCATAGTCCTCACATATATGAATTTATCAATGTATGTACTTATGTAAATATTGTAAAACAACTATTTTTTTTAAAAGATTTAGTATGGAGTTTCTTGTGCGTTCTTCTCCATAGCAATCTACTTTCCGAATGCACGGTAGAATCAATTTTAATAACTTGTAAATTTTAATTTATTTGACGTTCAAAAGTGCCGTTTATTGGCCTAGTTGAATAAATATATTTGACTTTGACTTTGGAACGGGAACTACGCAGGTGAAACCGCGAGGCGTCCGCTAGTTACTGTATATCTGTATAAGCATTTTATCAAGAGAATTTACCTACTGTGCCACTACTAGTGATTCGATCACGTACCTAACTAAGTAGAGTAAATAAAAATCATTATGAGTTGCGAAATGTTGCAATGCAGTAAAAGGCAGGAAGGGCGAATGTAATGGTAACAATATCTGCAAGGTCATGTTTGTCATTAGCACGTGACGTAGGAGTCTGTTTTGCCACATTATCGCTGATCTCTGCACACCGTTAAGGAAAGATAGATCGATCTACATATTCATGAGTTACTGTGTGGAAAAAATGTCACACTTGAACTACGTGAGCAGATCCACTCTGCTTAGGGATCTAGAACAAGAACGTCTCACTAAGTAGGAAGAGAGATTTTCACGAAAACTTGTTTTCAACTCGATAAAAACTATCTTATACCTACCAAAACCACCCTACCCTACCTTACTTACCCTACTATCCTATGCCCGTCCCCTGGTTCTAAGCTACCTCCCCACCAATTTTCAGCCAAATCAATTCAGCCGTTCTTGAGTTATAAATAGTGTAACTAACACGTGTAGGCTATCCTATCTTTCAAGTTGGACACGGTGTGCAAATTTAATTTAAAATCGGTTAAGTAGTTTAGGAGTCCATCGCGGACAAACAACGTGACACGTGATTTATATATATTAAGATTTTCGAATAAATCTTTCACACATACGTCCGGAGAAATCAAAACATTAGTACATTTACGTCACAAATACCGAGTATTTCAGTTCACACCTCGGCAACTCGCCGCCGGTGAAAGGTGAAAATATTGCAAAGAGCATCGGTACGGTAACGTTTATGACCTCGTAACTCGACAGTGGCCGTCCGGAGTTTCATCATTTCCTTATACCAATAAACATGCTGCAGTAAGAGTTTATTTAAATCGTTCACCATCTGCATTGACGTACAAACAAACACACGTTTTAATATTAGTTTTTTAAATAAACAAAGTAATGCAATCATGAGTGGAATTGGGTCAAAAAAACTGTACGTGTGTACATATCGTGTGCACGAGTACATACTTGTGTTTTCTCATATGATTTATGTACCAGCGTTCGTGAACTCTGCGTTCTACGCATTCTTCATCAAGTACAGGCATACTTCAGTGAATTCTTGTTCCTACCTAATTTATTATATTAATGTGTATCGATTTTTTTTCGAGCACTTAATAGCGCAATTAAGGTGAATAACTTTGGGAGTACCATGTTCCCCTCGACGTCTTCGATTGACAAACGAAACTGAAAGGTTTTTTTATGATAAGAACGGAGTAGGCCACCTTTTATTATTATTTCTGTCAACATAAGTTATAATTGAAGGAAACTCAAAGTGCGTGCCCCATGTTATTATCATGTTGACCCTTGCTGATAAAACACTTTCACATATGGATAAAATTGCTGGTTACATATTAAAAATACCGGTCAAGTGCGAGTCGGAGTCGTGCACCGAGGGTTCCGCACAAACAGCTACATTCCGGTTGACCTAGAATTGTCAATTTTGGTTAAAAGCAAGGTCTTACAGCACGAGTAAAGGGAATATTAAGAAAAATTAAAAAAGTTGAAAATTAAGGAAAATTTTGGTACTTAATTTTTTTCCTGAAAATCTAATTTTGCCCATATCTTTTTATCGTCTTGAATCAGGACCTTAATTTTTATACACCTAATAGGGACTATAGACCTTAGTATCTGGTATAAATTTCAACTTGCTAGGTCCACTCGTTCCTGAGAAAATCGGTGGTGACACACGGACAGACAGACGGACAGACGGTGATCTTATAAGAGTTCCATGTTTTTCCTTTTGAAGTACGGATAACCCTAAAAATAAAGATTTATATTTCTACACTGTTTTTTTTTTAATATGTATATGTATGCTCTATCCAGCAATCATTTAATATCGAATGTCAAACTCGAGTCTTGGGATACAAACAAAGTAATAACTTAGTCCCTGTCGTGAACACCCATTTATCATCGCTTCGACTACGATTGCCATGAAAACGAACGATAAGGCTAGCAATTACTGAAATCGACATTTCAAATAGTGCTACTTTATATTTCATAGACTTTCTAACAACTTCAAAATATTAAGGTAAGTTCTTCCCATGACGACAGTAAACATATACAAACAGTATGGAAACTACCTTCAAACGCTCGAAACGGCACACCCTTACGCAGCAGTCGCAGTGCTGTGATGAGTGATGTACAGAGGCCTTAGTGCGAGTTTTTACTCACGGTCAATCGCGTTAACGTAAACATCAAATTGTATTGAAACTGGATAAGCGCCGTCTGGGGACGGTAAGCAGAAACCTCTTTTTTTGTATACATTTTGACATAAGAGATCGTTTACGTAACACGAGTGAGCGTGAGTCACGCGTGAGTAAAAACTCGCACTAAGGCCTCTGAGCACCGCGACGCGACGAGTGATCACGTATGTTTGTGTGAGTGTGCCGTTACGAGCGTTTGTAGGTAGTTTCCATACTGTTTGTATATTTTACTGTGCCATGACTATAATGTCGATAAATAGGTTTTAAGTTGTCGAAAATTAAGTACTATGTTGTCTGATCGACCTGACGAAAATTGTTCGCGTTTGATCAATTTCGCCTTTGACAGTGATTGAAAATATTAAAAGAGAATTTCAAAGCAATTCATAAATAATACTCTAGACAGTTGAGATGACTCAAAGAAACAAAGAAGCTTTAAACTCAGCGTTTCAATCATAATATTTCATTGAATGTAAACTAAATGCGGGAGTGTTTCCAATCTATCCGCCGATCCACAGAATCCGCGAGGCGGTGGATCAATCCATCATTTTCATATTATTTCTATTATTAAATTGAAAACTTCCAGCTCAAATAACTTAAGAATAAGAATACCTAAGTTTATGTACTTACTAGCTGACCCGGCAAACGTTGTTTTTACATATAAATTATTTCAAAGATTCCCAAAAACTCAACACACAACAATGGTTGTTGTTGGCTCGAGACACGTGTTGAATAGTATTGATTATTATGAGATCACTTAATTAACTGTACGTGAGAACTATCTTGAGCTAAATGGCACCCACCTGACCTACATACCTACCTACCCTACTTTACCTATCTACCTACCTACACACCTATCCTACTCTACCCTAACCTACATACCTATCACAGCGGATCTGTGTCTCTGAAGTTGGCTCTGTCAACTATTGCGCAAGAAACAGATTAACTGCATAGAGTAAGCGAGATAGGATGATGAGACAAACGTAAGCGAGTGAAAGAGACAGTTATACAATGCTATCTTCACTTTCAATATTGACACAAAAATAGCTACTGCGCAGGCTCTTGCAGCCAATTCAGAGACACAAAGATCCGTTGTGAGTATTATACCTACCCTACCTACCAATATTTCTTTTTTTCGTCTTAAACCATCTTCGCATTGTCTTTCTAATGAAACCGGTTTGGGGCATATCGGTGGGATGGTTTCAAAGTCTATAACGGACATAGGTAGAAACATTTTTTGTGTTTTATATAGTAGAGTAGGATGAATTTCAGAAAAATCGACAACGCCATCTACTGGCAATACCGGAACCAGCATACAACACCATGATAATTTTTGTGTGTGCTTTGTTTCTATCATGTATCAGAGATGGCGCTGTGTTCGCAAAATGTACGGGAAAATTGTTTTTTTTTTTTCGGTAATTTTTCGATTTTTATTACCTACTCATTATCCTATGCCGGACGAAGATAAATCCAAAAACACAAAAATCGTAAAAATTTAGCCAGCCGTTCTTGAGTTATAAGTGGTGTAACTAACACGACTTTTTTTTATAAATAGACTAGCTGACCCAGCAAACTTTGTTTTGCCATAAAAAGACCAAACATTTATCTACCCTACCTACCCGACCCTACACTACCCTACCCTACCCTACCCTACCCTACACTACCCTACCCTACACTACCCTACCCTACCCTACACTACCCTACCCGACCCTACACTACCCTACCCTACCCTACCCTACCCTACCCTACCCTACACTACCCTACCCTACTCTACCCTACCCTACACAACCCTACCCTACCCTACCCTAACCTACCCGACCCTACACTACCCTACGCTACCCTACACTACCCTACGCTACCCTACACTACCCTACCCTACACTACCCTACCCTACCCGACCCTACACTACCCTACACTACCCTACCCTACACTACCCTACCCTACACTACCCTACCCTACACTACCCTACACTACCCTACACTACCCTACCCTACCCTACCCTACCCTACCCTACCCTACCCTATGTCCTTCTCCTGGTTCTAAGCTACCTCCCTGCCAATTTTCAGCTAAATCGATTCAGCCGTTCTTGAGTTATAAGTGAAGTAACTAACACGACTTTCTTTTATATATATAGATATTATAGCCAGAAATATAAAAAACATTTACCCATCGGAGTCGGTCGAGTGTTTCGGTAAAATATGCACATATAAAGGTGGTCATCTTTAATAAAATTTTAGAGATATTAGAATAAATTGCGTGTAGAATAGGTACGGTGCGCAGATTGTCGGGCCCGGGACGTGGACGCATTTGAATCAACATTGAATGTCAACGGCGACAGCGGTTGGCGGCGCGACGCTCCGCTCGGGCACAAAATAATAAGTACATATACAGAAGGACCACTCCCGCCGTTTAGAAAATCTAATAGGGTTGCTACTATATTGATTCCAAATTTAAAAAAAGAGTAGGTTGTATAAGTTACTAACATAAATACATCGATGCCTTAGAGGGTAGACAGGGCAATCAATTATCCATTTAATATCACGAAACATTTAATATTACGCCACATACGACGAAGATTGGAGAGTAACAAGACGTAGTAATAGTGTAAAAATGATCCCACTTAAAACATTAAATTGTGAAAAGCACCAAGCTCGACAAAAATATAAATGTGAAAAAACAGCCACCTAATAAAATCAAATAACCAAAGATGATCTTAAACAAGAAGAAAATTATGCTGTGCAGTCGGAGGAAACATATTTGTAAGCTGGATGACATGAGCCTTATTATGACAAGTTCCCAATTCCGTCTATGTACTTAAAATAATTTATTATAATCCTAGATAATGAATTTCTAATTTGTCATCTAGAAAGATTTAATGATCATTATAACTTAAAAACAACTGAAAGAAAGAATAAAAAATAAAAAGTAAATTCGGTCTGTAATAAATAATAAAGGTAACCCATCCAATGCAACCAACCTCGTTACAGTGCTTAATGTATGAATGACGTGACAAACGCCGGCTCAAAGCACTCGTGACAGCCGCGACTGAGCTCGGTCCAATATTGCCCAATATTCCCTGTAAAACCGCAATGTCAAAGTATGTGTGCAAAATGACACTTTGTTCGTAGTGGCCCCTCTGTCTGCAGCGCGCCGCCGCTTACGTACTTTGTGGCTCGGGCCACTAACAAATGACACCCATTTATGTGAAAGAATTTTATTGATAATATAAATTGAAAAAAGGACATGGTCGACCATAGATTTTTTTTATTCGACGGTAAAACGTGATCTATTTTCGCTGCCATTGTTTCGTGTGCTTCGCGTGTGACAGATACGTTGTTACCACAGATGGTTCTTGTGGTAGGAGTATTGACGTGTTATTATTTCCCAACACGTTTCCTAATTAAGATTCATTAGTGTTGAACATTAACTTCTACTCCACTACACATATTAATGAGAAACTGTTTACAAGAGAATATTTGCCCCGGGGTTGCTTTTCAGACCAGCGAGTGTGTTTACATTATCTTATTTATTATCTTTAGCTGTGCTTGTATTAGCTCCCCCATCAAATAATATTGAGCTTTGTATCGCTAATTAAGAACATACACCTGGAACTTGTACATTTTCCGACTATTATGTGGTAACATGTAACTATACTATTTGCGCTGTAGTATGGTGCGGGTGACAGTTTCAATAACATTTTTACGCACATACGTATACGCATTTTTTGTAGTTTAACGTCATAAACTATGGTATAACTATGGTATGACGTTAAACTACAAAAAATGCGTATACGAATATGCGTAAAAAATATTATTGAAACTGTCACAAGCACCATGCTACAGCGCAAAGAGTATATAGCGCAAAAAATAATGATTTAGTGATGAACCAATGCGATACTGATTCGATTTCGTATAACAATCGACTTTATTAATGAAGAAATTTTAATCGATTGAACTTACGATAACACAATTGATTTTTTTAAACCCGTTTGACGTGTGTTTCTGTGTATCAGTCTGTGGCATCATAGCGCCTAAACGGATGAACGGATTTTGATTTTGTTTTTTTTTTGTTTGAAAGGTAATTTTGTCGGGAGTGTTCTTAGCTATGTTTGAATAAAATCGGTTCAGCCGTTCAACAGTATGGGCGTTTTACTGTTTGAATCGGGGTGTTTTCGCAAGATATCGTGTCATAATTACGTGTTCAATAGATTGCCGATCGAAGAGTATCTACTATGTACTAGATAAATTATGTAGCATGAAATAAAAATGTGTCGGGTGTTTTTAAAATTTTGAAATTTTACTTGTATTCTAGTGAAGATTCCAGTTTATATGAAAAAGAATCCAACGATTCAGCATAATAAAATCGCAAGTATTTTATTTGCTGTATATTACTTTTTCAATATTTAACCATAATTGCAAGTCTTTTTTACAATTACATTATTGTTATGTAACAAATATTCAATTTAAATGTCAAATTTACTGCTACATAAATTCGATTTAACTGTGAATTTTAAATAATCGGAATAACGGAGCGAAAAGCTAGTCTAGCTTTTTTTCATTTATATTTGTCAAATTTAAGCCTCTGTTGACAGCGCAATTTTGAGCATTTTTTGAGGGTTCTAGTGCTTCTAAAGATACCTAATGTATCATCAAAAAGAAAAACACAGGGACATAGAATATGTCTTTCATTTTCAGTTTATGGAATATCTTTTAAATTGGTTCAATATTGGCGGAGGAAATAGACGAGAGCCAAACCTCGAATTATGACTTTTTACTTAGGAAATTCAGTCGGCGCTCTCTGCCCCCGTTTCCTCTTAACCAACTCTCAAAAAGAATAAATTTGCCCCGTTTTTAGAACATTTTTCATTGATGCTCCGCTCCTATTGGTAGTAGCGTGTAACCTTCTATAACCTTCCTCGATAAATGGACTACCAACACAAACATAATTTTTCAATTCCAACCCGTAGTTCCTGAGATTAGCGCGTTCAAACAAACAAACAAAAACAAACTCTTCAGCTTTATAATATTAGTATAGATAGTGTCTGGGCGACCGAGCCTTGCTCGGGTGAAAATAAGGTAACGACGTTTTCTAAAAATGAAACCTAGCTAGAATGATTTATCGCCCCCGAAAGGCCCTGCATACTAAATTTCATGAAAATCGTTGGAGCCGTTTCCAAGATTCAGATGATAAATATATATTGTACAAGATTTGTTCGTTTAAAGGTATTAGATTAGGTTTACTGGTCTATCTATCTCTGTTGTATGATAGCTTAAATATTACATAGTATCATTAGAATTTCCTTGTATCAAATTTCAAGCGGATTCCAAATGTAATTACTGCGTCCTACGTGTACATGATAATTTTAGTCCGTAGTGTTAGTTCCACTGTATTTATTTTGAGCGGGTGTAGCTCTGAGTACATCGACGTCGTACGAACAGTGTCTTGTCTTTGTTCTACTTTAATATACATGGCACTTGGAAACACGTGTTCCGCATTGTAAATGGCGCGACCAAGTTGTGTGATCAAGTGGCGAGTGGTGGGATTGGTACGGGTGGGAAGGCATAAGGCATGTCTCGTCTCTGTAAGACGAGACCGTGGGAGCATGCGGGCCGCCAACCGCCTCGCGCTCGGCTCGGGTTGCTACTTCAGACTGGGCCCCATCTAGCAGTGCTGCCAACTCGTTTATGCAAAAAGGCGCTGTTAGCTCTTTAAAAAAGCGCTAGAACGCGCAAAGTGGTCGCTGTCAAAAAATCGCTCCAAAAATCGGTCAAATTCGGCGCCTAATTCAAACAAAATGCCCAATAATTTGAGACTAGAAATGTATAACGCAGTTTTTTATTTAATCTTTATGTTATATAAAGAGTTACATACATTATAGTACTTGTTTAGTAAGAATAAAATAAAGTAGTGACGTTTTAATGTTATTATTTAAAAAATAAAGGGATTAAATTAATTCAACATCGTCCGATTCTACTACAATTGCTTCTGAGGCTGAAATAAGGTTGGTCTTGATCAGTTTCAGACTTGAATTTATATTTTCCTCAACACGTCGTTGGGAAGTTGAAAGTTCGCGCAGTTACTTTTTTTATTAAAGAAAGTACACAGTTTCAAAAAGCGCTAGATTTAGCGCTAGGCGCTAGAACGCGCTATTGAACAAAAAAGCGCTACAATTGGCGCTGAAAGCGCCAAAGTTGCAGCACTGCGATGTAGCAATTTCGTCGCACCGGGCTTAGACAATATTTACCGCCCTTTGCGCCCTTTAAAATGACGCCATATAAAGACGCAAATGTTTCAGGATATTATCTATTGAAAAAAATGCGGTTTTTAACCGTCGAATCGGATAAAGCCGCTTTTTACCCGACTGCCGAAGGAGGGTAATGTGTTTATCAGTCTATGTATGTATGTATGTATATATGTATGTATGTATGTATGTATGTATGTATGTATGTATGTATGTATGTATGTTTGTTCCTATGTGGCGTTCCAGAGACCAAACGCGTTGGCCGATTTTGATGATTCATACGTCAATCGATTCGTCTTAACCCTGCGAGTGTCATAGGCTACGTTAAAATTGGACAATAGAAAAATGGCGGATTTTGGGCGCCATATTGTGGGGTCCCAAATTTTTTTTTTCTTCCAAACCCATTGTGTGGGGTATCAAAATAAAGGGTTTTAAGAGGTGATTTCAAAAATATATAACACTTATATGTTTAAATGTATCTAATTCGAAAAAAACTTAACTAAAATCTTATAAATAAAAAAAGTTAAATCAAAAAATCAAAAAACCCGACTGCTTCAAAAGCGAACTAAAAAGACGTAAACAAGGAAAAAATCATGCTGTGCAGGCGGAGGATACACCAGATTTTGGTCAGCCAGCCCGCGAATATGTATCCTCCGACCGAAAAAAATGCGGTTTTTAACCGTCGAATCGGATAAAGCCGCTTTTTTGACAACTTAATTCGAGCGAAGTGAAAACGAAGTGAGGTCGAAAATTTCACCTGAAGAACATTATGAATGTTAAGATAATTAACGGTGGGTTTACAACAAGAACCAATGAAATTCGACAGCGAAGCGAGCTTGAACATTTTAGCACCATACCACGAATAAGTTAGGTTTTCTGAAGAAATGAAAATGCAGTTTGGCCGTCACTGATTTATGCCGCTCTGGGCATTTGCCCGGCTCGCCCCCTCGGCCCTGCTTCAGACACCATTCGCAAATTGATTGAAAATATCAATTGCCTATAAGTGATCTAGAAGACCTTGTATCCCTTTGTAATCCAAACTAAATAAAAAACCAAAAGCTCAAAACTCTCGAAACACAGGAAATCTACAAAACAGAACAGACTTCGGTTATTTCGTTACGACTCTCGAATAACTTTCAGAAATGTGTACTTGTTTTTCGGATTCGGATACCAGACCCAACAGTATGATACTCGCACTTCATTCCTTATTTGATCATCAAATGAGTGTTTTGAAATGGAATTCAAGGCCTAGATAAATCCCTTACTGTGGCAATCTTATAATTTCATCACATCCCTGAACCCTTTGCAAATAAACAATCTACACAACATAGCTCCTGTTCCGCCCGAGACCGCAGCGCAGACGTCCCGGCCTGTATAAATAAACACATCACAGAAACACATCTGGACTACTTGTTATTGAAAACATATAAACTATGAGATCAAATTTTTATATCATGAATCAACCAACACTTAAATATTCATCTTCTGCGGCACACATATTGAGGTGTTTGGTATATAAAAGTGTGTTAAGTGCTTATCAATGATATCCACTGCGATTGCTTTTTTGAATAACAACTCATTTGACCTCATTGTGCAGCTTTTAGTAGACTTTTCTATATACATGTAATATTATAAAGCTGAAGAGTTTGTTTGTTTGAACGCGCTAATCTCAGGAACTACTGGTTGGAATTGGAAAATTCTTTTTGTATTGGATAGTCCATTTATCGAGGAACGTTATAGGCTATATAACATCACGCTACGACCAATAGAAGCGGAGCATAAATGAAAAATGTTGCAAAAACGGGCAAAATTATTCCTTTTTGAGTGCTTCCGTTGCGTGCGCTGCGTAAACGGTTAAAGTTACGCAACATTCATGTATAAGGGTAGGTAGGTAGCCAGTTGAAGGGAGCGAAGCCGCGTGGAACAGCTAGTAAATTATAAAATAGTACATCCAATATTAGTGGCAGTTTGGGGCTTTTTCTGTGAAGCACGAGCTTCTAAAGCTCTACATTAAAGCTTATAGAACGTTAATAAAATTGATACTTTAAAGCTATAACAATACCGTCACTAAATTTAAATTAAAGTAAGACTGTTTGTTTGAACGCGCTAATCTCAGGAACTACTGGTTGGAATTGGAAAATTCTTTTTGTATTGGATAGTCCATTTATCGAGGAACGTTATAGGCTATATAACATCACGCTACGACCAATAGAAGCGGAGCATAAATGAAAAATGTTGCAAAAACGGGCAAAATTATTCCTTTTTGAGTGCTTCCGTTGCGTGCGCTGCGTAAACGGTTAAAGTTACGCAACATTCATGTATAAGGGTAGGTAGGTAGCCAGTTGAAGGGAGCGAAGCCGCGTGGAACAGCTAGTAAATTATAAAATAGTACATCCAATATTAGTGGCAGTTTGGGGCTTTTTCTGTGAAGCACGAGCTTCTAAAGCTCTACATTAAAGCTTATAGAACGTTAATAAAATTGATACTTTAAAGCTATAACAATACCGTCACTAAATTTAAATTAAAGTAAGACATTTATATGGCTAATAAAATTAATACGAATAATAAAATAGACGGATCTTTATTGCTTGTGGTAGAAGAACAAAAAATTTAATCTATACGTTACAATTCCGCGGAAGGGAACATGGCTTTATCATTATTAAATTTTCTATAAGTATTAACATCTAATAGGTTAGATACCGTTATACATTTTTTTTATTTCTTATTCACTAAAATAATGTACAATAGAGTATACATATAAATAATGTACAACAAAAATCCTGATAGCCTCTTACATGCACATTTTAAAAACACTTTTTATGTATTTAAAAAATGATATAAAAAATTTAAGAAAATAAAAAATATTTTTTTTACCGCTAACAGATTAAAATTAAATCAAAATAAAATTAAAATCAAATCACAATTGAATTCAATCACAGCAAAGCATTAAATAAATCAAAAATGAAATTCAAATTAAATTATAATTAAATAGTAGTTGAATTAAAATTAATCAAATGACACACACAACACACAAATGAACTCATATTACATGGCTTGTTATAACTTTGCTATTGCTAAACCGTTTCAACAATCAACTCTACTATGACGGGAAGGCGTAAGAGGATTACAACTTAGTTCAACACCTACATACGTTTTCATATCAATAAATAACATGTGAATAATTTAATTTTCGTCGCAATGAAACTTTTCTTACACGTGGTCATAGCTGTGACTTATAGTTCACACAAAATAAATGGACCTGTGACCTATTTAGACTTGTTTAAATAATATATGATGTATGCATCCTGCCCATCCTAACCTACGGAGCTCAAACTTGGTCGTTGACCGAGTCTCAAAAGTCCAAACTCAAGGTATGCCAAAGGGCGATGGAGCGGAGCGTATTGGGTATTAAGCTCAGCGACCGAATACGTAATACTACGATACGCTCCAAAACAGGAATCGCCGATATGGGCACCAAGTCTGCTGGGCTGAAGTGGAATTGGGCGGGTGATATATGCAGAATGCATAAGGATAGATGGGCCAAAATCGCCACCCAGTCGGAACCGGAAGATGGGCGTCGTCGCCGTGGGAGGCCTAAGAAACGCTGGCGTGACGACTTAGAGGCGTTTACGGGAGATTAGCAGAAGATTGCAAATAATAGGGAAGAGTGGAAAGCTATGGGGGAGACCTTTGCCCAGCAGTGGGATAATGTAGGTTGATAAAAAAAAATGTTTTTCCTATGTGGCGTTCTAGAGACCAAACGCGTTGGCCGATTTTGGTGATTCTTACGTCAATCGATTCGTCTTAACCTTGCGAGACACTCGCTACACTAAAATTGGAAAATAGAAAAATGGCGACTTTTGGGCGCCATATTGTGGGGATCCAATTTTGTTTTTCTTTCAATCCCTTCGAGCGGGATATCAAAATAAAGGGCGATTTCAAAAATATATAACACTTATATGTTTAAATGTACCTAATTCGAAAAAAAAACTATAATGTTATAAATAAAATAAAACCCAACCCAACTGCAATTTTTTTTTTTTTGAAACTACCAGAGACAGGTATACAGTAACAAAAATGTATGACAAGAGTCAGAGATAGACGCACTGCAAAACCGAACTTATTTTCAACCAATTGTGTCAATTCTTGACCGCGTGCTGGTAAGTCTTCCAGCATTTTTCAATTAAAAATGACTATAAACAAATAATTTATCAAGTAATAGACACAGTAAACCGGCTACAGTAACGTGTGTAAAGTGGTTAGGTCTTGAGGACAAACGGTTCCGTGTAGCTAACGGTCGTGACAGTTCTGAGCTTACGTCGCCGCCATGTTGTGCCTTGTGCCATGTAGGTGACATCACTACCAGTACCGTACGCTAAGGTAGTAAGTAGCGTGCACCTGCAATTAAGATGGCCGACGCTTATTGCGTGGGCAAACACGATTTAATCAATATTATGTACCTTTTCAATAAACACTTGAAGTAACGGTTGCCCTATATATTAATAGCCGGCTTCCGAGAAGAGGGTTTTAACCCTCGTTTGATGACAAAATTGACAGCTTTTAATTGTGTCCACAGATAATATAATACTAGCATACAGATGCCTCATCCCATACAAAGAAACCACGCCGACGTAACTAGCGTTTTTCATCTGATTAATCTTGTTATTTTTGTAAGTACATCAATCGCGTTCGATCCCAATGCACGGCAATATATGGTGTTAGTTAGCAGCGACTTGCAAGTAAGAGGGTTTACTCGGTGCATGAATATTTTTTTATTTATATACAGTGAAGATTTGTTTTATAGTATTTATTTGCACGTTTTTACAGTTTCATTGCACCAAAATGTGTTACAATACAAACTTAAACAATCGTGCCTCAGACATTTAAAACCGCGCACTCTATTGGCATCAATTTTAAATGATCCGTTCAAATAATGTTTGTAATGTGAATATTCCATAATTTTGTGCTAAGGAGAGTTGATTAAACAAGAACATACAATTCTTATGTTTAATTTCAGAAAATGTTAAAATACACACAATTCAACAACAACTCGGTGCATGTGCCATCTAGTGAGATTTATTTGAACCAAATTTTCCTTCTTAGCGCTGGAACCCCGTGATTGTGTGAAAACAAATACTCAACTTCAAATTCTTTGATTAGAAACTTGCAGAAATAACTTATGGTCGGTTGCCATTCGAATTCAAGGCAAATTGTCACAGTCGTTACCTTTTGACCGTTGGACCATCTTGTAACAAGCGACAAAGCTTGGACTCCTATACGTCTACAACTACGTAAATTACCCTCATGCAATGAGTTTGGAGTATTTTTCGTAGTATTGCCAGAGGTAAATTTGTGTATATTCGATGCAAAAATAAAAATGTATCGCTTCACGTGCTCAATTTTCAATTTCGACGTAAAATGCTTTGTTTGCTCTGTCGATACATTATTTCGTCAGAACCAGCAACTAAAATTTAATTTGTGTAACACAGAGCTCGTTTGAACAAATCAAATTGGTGAATATTACCAGAAATATTATTAAATACCGGCTAGAATACAAATTGTACAATTGTACATAGTTTTCGTATTCAAATTGGACATGTGTACGTAACGAATATACAAAGTATCGTAAAACGCGATTTTATTCGTTGCCAGTGTTGCCATGCTATACAATACTAAGTCGCAATGTGTAGTTTAACTAGTTTCAAACTACTAGAGCGATTTTAATTAAACCATCGCATGCTTGCTGTTTGGTATTCTGGCGGCGTCGCCAACTACCTCAGCCCGGAGTACATGTCTATGAAATTAGATATTTCTCTCACCAAATTTTTGAACTAAATAAATTGATTATACAGGCTAGGCGCAAAAACAAGTGATATGCAGAACATTATTGTTTTGAAGTATTGTTGGACCTGCTGACGACTGTATCAATATATTTGTATTATATAAATTCAATATCTTTTAGTATTATATAACTGCACAGCACGTGTGTGAGTACTATGTGCCCAACTGTAAATCTACCATTTGCTGTACCTTTGTGTTGTTCGTTGACTTGTGTGTGCCCTGGCAGTTGAGTGTGTCATGCTCTCTCAAATGTCTCGCTGATGGTGGCGCGTGTGTTGTATCATTCGGTTCCCTTCATGATGGTTGAGCTGGGTGGTGCCGATTCATGCGTCATGTTCGAGAACCGGCGCCGTCAGTTGGTCATAACTTAACTGCTTCGGATGTTAATGTTTTAACTACTTTTAATATACAGTAGAATCATTTTTTATTCCTTGTAAATTTTAATTTTAAGAGGGGACTCTAGTGAGACTTTCTCCATACAAACACATTCTGCTGTTTTCTTCGTGGATAATGCCTCTAGAGCAATGATTTTTTTCCATAAAATCTTGGTCTAATTAATACGTGCCTGTATCATTTGCTTTTTTCCAAAACATAATCACAAAAAGAAATTGACAATCCAAAAATCCGAAATAAATGCCCGTTTTTACCGCCATGTTCAGAAGACTTTCAGACAAAATTTATAAGTTTTTAACAAAAAAAGGAAAAGGAATGATAGGAGTATAGATATACTTTTCCTCAAAATTTTGATATAAGAATTTTTTAGATCAGACCAGTTTTCATGAAGAAAACAGCAGAATACGAAACGTCTTTTAGTCAAAGTTTTTGTAGGTAAAATCAGCCTGAGCTGCAGTTGTCCCTTTCGCACTTTACGGGGTGAGTGAGGTTGGAGGTGACGCGACGGCAATAGTTTCTTCAAATACCTATTTTTCAAATTCCTGTTGACTAGAGTCCGCTCTTAAATATCTTTGTCTTTGTCTAGGTTTACGTATACGTACATATACGTGAGCTATACGCTGGGTCGTTTGTATGTGAACTACCACAGAAAACTTTTTTCTGTTATTTTTGATGAAAAACTTAGTTTTCTAAGTACTGCGAACGAGAATACGAGTAGCTAGCGTGGAGCGACGTCCTCTATGTGTTTTAAATATTTTTTCATATTTCTGTCTTTGATATAGCAACAGGTGGATTTTAGCTTTAGCTGTAGGATTATGGATGGTTTAAAAATGCGAAATAACAGCTGAGTGCTTTCGCAGTCTGTGTTGTTCTGAAGCTAGTATTTACAAAGGTACGTTCGTTTAATCCATTTTTTTATAATCCATAAAAAAATGGATTAAATCTGTCTGAATCTTAATTACAATCTAAATAGAACTAAATGAAGGTTATTCTAAACCTTAGTTCACATGATTCTTATTTTTTTATTAAGGTTCCGTACCCAAAGGGTAAAAACGGGACCCTGTTACTAAGAAGAAAGAAGAAGAAAACTTGTTTATTTGACACACACAGATACACACAATGTACAAGTATAAGGAAAAATAATTTAATAAAAACAATTACATACATAGTGTGCCCCGCGGCTGCGCCAAAAAGGTCCAGTTCAGCAAAATGCCAGACAACTGGGAGTTGCCTGACGCTGGTTTTCAACTGAACCTTACGTTGAAGTGCACGGATGTGAATCAGTTTTGATTTTGAGGTTACAATACAGGTAAATAGATATGTGTTGACTCCGCGGTCCGTCTGTCTGTCACCAGGCTGTATCTACCGTGACAGCTAGACAGTTGAAATTTTCACAGATGATGTATTTCTGTTGCTGCTAAAACAACAAAAACTAAAAACAGAATAAAATAGATATTTAAGTGGGGCTCCCAAACAACAAACGTGATTTTTTTGCCGTTTTCTGCGATAATGGTACGGAACCCTTCGTGCGCGAGTCCGACTCGCACTTGGCCGGTTTTATAAAAAAAATTGAGCCACTTTTGCTGATATTTTCAAAGGGATTATTTTTTTATTCCAAAACATAATGTGGGTATACTTGGTTATACATTTTAGATCTTTGATTCAGGACAGATTCTTTTTAAATACAAAAAAAAAGCTGAAGACAAAAACAAAAAAAAAATTTGAGCTTGACGCAATAAACGAAACTTACAATGGGCAACAGCAAAAAATCCTATCGAATTTGAAATTGAAATATACCAACTACACCAAACAATCTGCAATCTGCCTAGCCTTTTCCCAACTACATTGGGGTCGGCTTCCAATCTTACCGGATTCAGCTGAGTACCAGTGTTTTACATGAAGCGACTACCTATCTGACCTCCACAACCCAGTAACTGGGTAACACGGTACCCCTTGGCAAGACTGGTGTCAGATCTCAAGCTTCTGACTACCCGTAACGACTGTCAAAGATCTTAAAATGACAGCCGGGACCAACGGCTTAACGTGCTTTCCGAGGCACGGAGAAAACCCGGTATGTTTAAATGGTCACCCATCCACGGACCGACCTCGTCAAGCGTTGCTTACCTTGATGATCGACCAGTGTGGCTGTTATTATTTAGCCACGAGCTCCTCCTCATTATCAAATATACCAACTACACCGATGTAGCGCAAATAGACGTAGCTTTACAGACCATGAAAAATGCGAAAAGTCTATACTTAGAGTAAGTCAGTGACCGATATCGTTAGCGTTCACGAAGTATTTATTTAATAAAAATGCAAAGAATTTTAATGAGAGCTAAAATATTTAATTCTGTGTTAATTTTTAATTTAAGTGTATTGTCAACGAGACGGTAATTGCCACACGGGCGCGGCTACACCTTCGAAATCTTGCTTGATTATTAAACACTTAGTAAGAAATAATGTTTCGATGTGATGGACTGTGATCTCGATATATAGTTTTACACATCATTCATCATCATCACTTCAGCTGAAAGATCTATGTCCACTGCTGGACATAGGTTGCCTCCGAGTGTCTCTGTGCGTTTCGCATCCACCTGGCGAGCACGGCCTCTGTGATAGGCTCGAACATGCATTTTATCACGGTTTTTGAAATGTGTGGATCAAGCCTGTCACAGTAGGCCGTGCTCGCCCGGCAGCATTTTACATAAACTCACGACTGTTACCCATGGGGGGTAGGCGGATACTAAAGAACCCCACCTGCTACGACCCTTAGATACTCGTTTTGATTCGTTTATGTTTATACATCTGAACATACACGCACGCCGGTTATGAGTAGATAGATACTACGCACCTGGCCTTTCTGAAGGACATCACCAATAAGATCTGTCCTTTTAAGATCATTCTTTTTTAAATGAACCTACCTAAAAATAAACGTTCATGTTACAAGTTCTTCATAGATACTCTTTCAAGATATAAAACTCTTTCAAGTTTCATTTCTTCGTTTTTTGATACCGACCTCCGGCAAATTGAAGTTATTTTTCACTTCGTGTTGTTATTTTGAAGTCGGTTACAGATTTTTTTGTAAAAAGATTTAAATTTCCTCTTGTTTGTGGTTATTGGGCAATTTCTATACTGATGTACAATACATGCGACATGCGATAGCAGCAATCCCGGATAATTTGCCATAATATATCAGATCTTCATCAAATTTCAATGGGATCGATTCGGGACCCTTCCAAACAAAGAATTTTCAAAATCGGTCCACAATTGACTGAGATATCGGTGAACATACAAAAAAAACGTACAGTCCAACATAGAACCTCCTCCTTTTTGGAAAGCCGGTTAAAAAACTATAGTATCGCTGACAGATTGTACATTTTCTAGAGACCAAGATCAGTGCACTGTAAAATTAAAATAACAGTAGATTTTACCTAAAACAGGTAAAGTATTTTAGATTGCATTCAAAATCAAAATCAATCATTTTTATTTCACATAGGCCTACATGGGCACTTATAAAACGTCGACAATGTGCAAGGTTCGGGTTGGTCGATTCCTATGGAGAAGAAACGGCAAGAAACTCCATGGTTACTCTTTTAAAAAATTGTTTGGTTTTACAATATTTCCATGTTACTGCTACTTAGATGGGGGGACAACGCAGGTCCGATAATAAGTCGTAAGAAACTAAAACAAAAAACCGGCCAAGTGCGAGTCGGACTCGCGCAAGAAGGGTTCCGTACTTGGTAAATTGCGGTTTACGATTTATGACGTATTAAAAAAAAACTACTTGCTAGATGTCGTTCAAACCAATTTTCGCTGGTAGTTTACATAGTAATGTACATCATTTTTTTTTTTTTAGTTTTATCATTCTCTTATTTTAGAAGTTACAGGGGGGGGGGACACACATTTTACCACTTTGGCAGAGTCTCTCGCGCAAACTATTCAGTTTAGGAAAAAATTATATAAGAAACCTCAATATCATTTTTAAAGACCTATCCATAGATACCCCACACGTATGGGTCTGGTGAAAAAAAATATTTTTAGTTTTAGTTTCAAGTATGGGAACCCCCAAAATTTATTATTTTACTTTTATTTTTGTGTAAAAATCTTAATGCGGTTCACAGAATACATATACTTACCAAGTTTCAGCAGCATAGTTCTTATAGTTTCGTAATAAAGTGGCTGTGACATACGGACGGACGGACAGACAGACAGACAGACAGACAGACAGACAGACATACATGACGAATCTATAAGGGTTCCGTTTTTTGCCATTTGGCTACGGAACCCTAAAAATGATTAAATAATAAAAAAAAACAAAAGATTAAAAAAAAAAACCATTGAACCCAGATTCATCATTCTACGTACGTATAATTCTCATTCGGTCCCTTTCCTAATTCGTTTGTTGTTGGTAATTTTGTAAAGCCATGTTTCACGGTAAGTTACCCGACGTTTCCCGGAAATAATTATTTATAGAACACGAGAATTAATGTAGGAATGTTTAGTTATGAGAATATCACTTTCCGTTGCGGCACATACTTATTATGTGGGTATTTGCGATAGAGATCAGTAGTGCATCTATACTAATATTAGTAAGTTGAAGAGTTTGTTTGTTTGAACGCGCTAATCTTAGGAACTACTGGTTGGAATTGAAAAAATATTTTTGTGTTGGATAGTCCATTTATCGAGGAAGGTTATAGGCTATATAACACCACGCTACGACCAATAGGACCGGAGCATAAATGAAAAATGTTACAAAAACGGAAAAAAAAATCCTTTTTGAGAGCTTCCGTTGCGTGCGCTGCGTAAACGGTTTAAGTTACGCAACAATCATGTATGTAGGGTAGATGGATAGGCAGGTAGCCAGTTGTATAGAAGCGAAGCCGCGTGGGACAGCAAGTATTCTATAAAAATAAAATATTCATTTAAGTTGATGTACTTTAAGAGGAAGTTCGTAAAACTGGTGCGTTTCATAAATTTCAGGGGATAAACCAAAAGCCTCTATGCAGATGATGTATCGTCCGCGTTTTAGGATTCCGTACAACACGATTTTAACGCGGTTTTATGACCGTCGGATAAAGTGGTGCCGTGTCAGCATTTTATCAGATATTGAAAAACATTTTAGTAAAGAATAGGATGGGATCCAGAAATTAATAAATTGAACTTCACTTGTGTAAAACAAAGCGCAAAAGTAAAAAAAAAACCGGCCATGTGCGAGTCGGACTCGCGCACGAAGGGTCCATTATCACAAAAAAAAAACTGTTTTTAGTATTTGTTGTTATAGCGGCAACAGAATACGTTATCGGTCAAAATTTCAAATGTCCAGCTATCACGGTTCATGAGATACAGCCTGGTGACAGACAGACAGACGGACCGCGGAGTCTTAGTAATTGTTTGTTTGATGTCATTTATGTATGTATATTGATGGGCCCGCTTTACCCTTTGGGTACGGAACCCTAAAAATACATACATAAATGACACAAAGAGATTCTGCGATTTGATTTTCTCAAACTGAAACAATTATTGTTATGGAACTCAGTTAAAGCGTGCTGCACACGCTTGACCGGTTTATTCGTTACAAATTCCGATTCAGCCTTGGAATGATTAATGACGCAAACAGACTTAAACCCACAGAATTCAATTTAATTAACCCTCTTAAGGCATTGTATATTTTAATAAGTATGTATTGCAAAATTGAATATTGAAGGAGTGGACCGGTTCTTAAGAGGAAACGGAGGCCGAAAGCGCCGACTGAATTTCCTTAGTAAAAAGTCATAATTCGAGGTTTGGCTCTCGCCTATTTTCTCCACCAATATTGGACCAATTCAAAAAATATTCCATAAACTGAAAATTAAAGATATATACTATGCCTCTATGTTTTCCTTTTTGATGATACATTATCTTTAGAAGCACTAGAACCCTCAAAAAATGCTCAAACTTGCGCTGTCAACAGAGGCTTAGTGTACAAATTTGACAAATATAAATGAAAATAGGAAAACATAGGGACATAGTATATATCTTACTTTACCAGTTTATGGAATATCTTTTAAATTGGTCCAATATTGGAGGAGGAAATAGACGAGAGCCAAACCTCGAATTATGACTTTTTACTTAGGAAATTCAGTCAGCGCTCTCTGCCTATATTGCCTCTTAAAGTTATCTTGGTTTATCCTACAGACGCAGTCCAGAATACAGAGAAACCGTCAGAATAAAAATACAAAGCAGCTTTTAATTGCCCCATCCTAAATTGCTGAAACGCCAACAGAATAGACTCCACCTGTTTTAAAGCACATCAATTATTCATAGGAACTTATTTATTTATAAAGATTGAAATAGACTTATTATACAGCAGCTTCTAATATTTAACGCTTTTGTCTCCTTTCGTAAAGATTGCTTACTTTATTATTACGCCAAAACCTGCAAGCGACATTTGAAACAAATACATTTTTGATTTCCCCCCAGGGCCGGAAGCCGCGCGGTGTAACTTGGTCGATACAGATTATGTTTTACAAAAATGTTTTGGGGAGTCCTGGATGTATCTTTGTGTTATTTACATAATAAATTGACGCAGAGAATTGTGTCGGCCATCCGCATAACGATGTATAAATCTCTTTCGCTGGGTTGTATTAACTAGACCGCCGAGCAGCGCGTTTTAAACCCTCGTTTTCCACATTTAAAACGATAATAATATCCACGCCGAAAATGCAGAACTCATTCAAAAGTATGTTTGAGTAGAACCACCTAAAATATTATTTATACGCGTTTGAGTTTGCCCCAGGTAAGAAGGTACACCTTACTTTCTTTGTTGTATTCAAGAATAACCCGAGTCCTTTTGTCGTAACCTGCCTACCTGCTCGCAAATAGGACCTCATAGCAACTCGAGATGCCATTGTGAAGAAGGATACACTTGGCGAAATTGGGTATTGACATTGTATTGTAGAATCTCACGATATTTTAAAATATTAAATAGCCCACAGAATGTGGACTCAATGCTGACACGGTTCTTTAGAATCTCAGCAGATTGAATAGTATTAGAATACATTTGTAGCCCATTTGTTTGTGGCAGTACGAAGGATTTCGAAAATGTTCTTTAAATACTTGTAAACTTAAGGGCCTACATACCCTTTAGTGCTGTAAAACGGTAACTTTCTAAAGTATACTCTTTAGTAACAGCTAGGTTACAAGGTTTGAAAAAAATATATATTTATTATTCATCCATGTACATAATTTTGAACACAAGTTTCTTTCGTGTAACTAATAGTTTTGCTTTAAAAAAAAAATACAACACGATATTTTTTCGCAACTTTTGGAAACTCCTCCAAAACGACTTGGATATTTAAAAATAATATTACACAGAAAAATTGATGGCTGGAATTTCTTCATAACTAACATAGCATATGTAAATCAAATAATATTTTGCAAACAAAACTATTCAACAGGTGGTTCAATATTGATATTTTGGCATCGAGCGGGCGCACGGCCAGTACTGCGTTAACATTGGGGCGTATATAGCGCCTTAAGCTCTATTCTGTAGTACTCTTTCAAGTATTCACGAGTAGCTGAGTAAACAAGCGTGAAGCAACTAATGCATGAGTCTCATTTTGCGATATTAAATCACTATGATCGCTCACAACGCTGAAAATGCATCCAGTAAACATTTAACAGGCTTCCGTCCGTGCGTTAACTATGACGGAACAGCGTCAGTACACCGACAGGACGACAATGTTGTGTGTTCAGCACGGAAACGTTAGCTTTAACATTCAACAACACTCCAAATACACCCTAAAACGTAATTAGAATTAATTTAGGAAGTGTTCCTAAGTTTCAAACCAAAATAGCATTTCTATTTGTTTCGAATGCGTGACATTTCTCTTCTAATTCGCCGGAAGAGTCATGTTTATTTATAAGTGTCCGCTCTCAGTTTAAGGAAAGGCCATCAATAAAATATCTCGCGTGCGAACAACCAATCCTAATGAATAAAGTCAAACATATACGTCATGTAAGTTGTTGCCAGTGCTGCCAACTTAGCGCTTTCAGCGCCAGATCTAGCGCTTTTTTTGTTCAATAGCGCGTTCTAGCGCCTATATATATGATTTCAAAAAGCGCAAATCTAGCGCCTTTTGAAATCATATTATGATATGCATATCTACTATTATTTATTCTGTGATGTACTTAAATACGGAACGAATCACTATTTTTTATAGAATTAACACCTAAATGCTGCTTTATGTCTTAGTGTCTTTTTCTATGATTTCGGTATGCCGCGAGTTGGCAGCACTGCACTTGCTAACTATTTTGTTTGTACTTTTGTTCGACAGTAATTTATAACTTTCCGAAAGTTTTGCTGAGGCAGTTGTGCAGTGGGACAATTTAAAAAATGAATATGCCATTATAAAAAAACAACTAAAAACATTATAAACATCCATATTCTCAAAATATTGTGCATTTTGTTTGAATTTGGCGCCGAAAATAGCGCTTTTTTTGACAATTACCATATAGCGCTTTCTAGCGCTTTTTTAAAGTGCTATTAGCGCATTTTTACATAAGACGAGTTGGCAGCACTGGTTGTTGCCCTCAGTTCCCTGCAAAGCCTACACATAATGAAACTTTAAAACTGCTGAAAGTTGTTATCCAATTTTAATTTGTGTTGCTAATATTGGCATGGCGTAAAGCGAATTTCCTAGGAGGAAGTTTTGTCATTAGCTAGATTGGATTGCCACTCGACTTGCTTCTCCTGTCATTATCGGCAAAGTACCAGTATATGAATAAATTGGAAGCTCCTAATAACGTCTTTGGATTACGTTAGCACTTATAATTTAATATGTTGCAAAGCTATTTCAGGCTTATGCCTCACATTGAGTTTTAGGTAGAAAATTTAACAAATTACTATTAAATTACCTGTATTTTTAACCCCAGCTGGAAAAGGAGGGATGTTATAAGTTTGACGTGTGTTGCTGTGTATCTGTGTGTGTCTGTGGCATCATAGCGCCTTAACGGATGAACCGATTTAGATTTAGTTTTTTTTGTCTGAAAGGTGGTTTTGTCGAGAATGTTCTAAACTATGTTTGAATAAAATCGGTTCAGCCGTTCAAAAGTAATGGGCGTTTTACTGTTTGAATCGGTGTTCTCGCAAGATATCGTGTCATAATTACGTGTTCAATAGATTGCCGATCGAAGCGTATCTACTATGTACTAGATAAGTTATGTAGCATGATATAAAAATGTGCCTGGGGATTTTTATATTTTGAAATTTTACTTGTTGACTGACTGAAACTATAAATTATCGGATACACTCGAACAAATATATCCATACCAGCAGGAGCATCAAAACGTCGAGCCGATTGAATTCGGTCGATTTGATAACTTTGATGAAATCTTATTAAAAATAAATATATTCGAGAATCAAGAGGAATTTATTAATTGAACTTATCACAAAAATGAGTCTGGCAAACGACGAGACACTCGAATTATTTGCAAACTTTTTATATGGCAATGCAATATTAATGTCAACCTGATTTGTTATGGTCTTAATAATAGCATTTATTTAAGTGAAAAATTAATAAAACAATTGAAAGTGTATTACGGAAGATGTTGTTTCTCATGATGTCTAAATATCAAGAAAAACAACAAGTTAAAGACGCCGAATTAAAACAAAAACAAGATTGTTTACGTGTGGTGTGAATAAACCAAAAATATTATAAAATACTGTTAAATTTATTTATTCAGATTGATACCTACCTAAAGTAGGGTGGGTGCACCAGTGCCACACCAGGAACCAGTAGTACACCATTTCAATCTTTTAACCGAAATATTAACCTTCTGTTGAATTTCCCGCAACTTTTTTTACGTTTGGTAGCCCTGCCGTACTTCTACCAATCATGTAAGCATAGATAAAACCGATTTACACGCCATCTACATCAGTAAAAAACACAAAATCCGAAATAACAATCGTTCACATCGTTCCGGGCGGCCATTTTAGTAAGCACGCGTACGACGGTAAGTTTTTTAATCCTTTTATATCTTGGTTTAAATGAATCATTGTAACCTAATGTGCAATTATCTGCATAGTATAATGCATAAAGAAATAATATTACTTCTTATTTCATCAGAAAATGCTAATTTAAATCATTGGTTGTCATTTGTACTAATGGAACACGAATTCAGTGATGTTCTAGTAATATTCCATTTGGTCTACAACTGGTGATTAAAACTTTTTTATATTTTTTTGTTTTTTCTTTTTCATTTATACTCACTTAAGGCACTGCAATAAATTATTATAATAAACTCCTAAAAAAATCTCAATATTCCAGTTGTAGACCAGTGGTTTGTTACTGGTAACATCTATACAACGAATTTGTGCCAGATGTAGACCAGAGGTTTGTTACTGCTTATATCTATACTAAGAGTTTGTTCCAGTAATTGACCACGTACACTTTTTTACAGACACAATGCCACCGAAAAGAACATTTTTCAAATATAAGGAGGAAGATTTCCTTAAAGCGATGGACGAGACAAGTAATAGCGCAAAAATTATGCATAAATAAATAAATAAGTAATATGTAAAAAAGGCCCTCGCACGCCTTTTAAACGACCGGGATCCCAGGGTCCTGTAGTATGAAATACATGTTCTGGTCCTGTTCCTATTACATGAAATTTGTACCCTGATTAAAATTTGTGATGATTATTAGGTACAAAACTTAATTAAATTAATTAGTATCGATAATAAAATTATTCTTCATTAAAAACATTCGTTTTATTTACTGGTTCACTATTGGCACATTGTCTGGTATATTACTGGTACAATCTGGTCCATCTTAGGCACATTGCGACTTTCCACATTCATATTTAAATTAAAAAAAAAACAATAATTATTAAGAAAATCGGATTAAACTACATGATTCTATGGTAGATAAGGAGTATGATGATTTTTTTTTGCAACGATTTTTGCAATAATTGAGTCACAGCATATTTTTTTTTTTCAAAATGTCTCTTAATCGGTTTGTTACTGGTGCACCCACCCTACCTATAGTACTTTTAATAAATAATTCTAAAGTATCAATTTAGGTTATTCCAGGTATTTTATACTAGTTTAAGGGTTGCTATGCTGATATTTTTTTAAATTTGCCGCGCTTTTTCAGTCTCTACTTTCGTTTGCCAGACTCTAAGAAAATTGACAATGTTTAACTTCAACATGAAGCTATATCATTGGGGTATAAAGTTCGAAGAAGCAGGGTTATCAGAAGGGAGTGCCACGTCCAAAACACACAAGAAAGCCATCATTCTGTAATAATACTTGTGAACCCACGTGTTGGGCCATTGGCCCACTTGAGAAGTGATAGTTCAGATAACAAGTTCAAAGTATCATTAGACAGGAACGTCAGCGGCAGGAACTGTTCGACGTCGGTACGGGTGGGATATTTGTGAGTGTTTTTAGGGTTCCGTAGCCAAATGGCTAAAAACGCAACGCTTATGGATTCGTCATGTCTGTCTGTCTGTCCGTCCGTATGTCACAGCCACTTTTTCCGAAACTATAAGAGCTATGCTGTTGAAACTCGGTAAGTAGATGTATTCTGTGAACCGCATTAAGATTTTCACACAAAAATAGAAAAAAACAATAAATTTTGGGGGTTTCCCATACTTAGAACTGAAACATTTTTTTTTTTTCGTTTAACCCATTGTTATCTTCAAAAATGATATTGAGGTTTCTAATATTTTTTTTATCTAAACTGAATAATTTGCGCGAGAGTCACTTCCAAAGTGTAAAAATGTCCTGTAACTTCTAAAATAAGAGAATGATAAAACTAAAAAAATATATGATGTTCATTACCATGTGAACTTTCACCGAAAATTGGTTTCAACTAGATTTAGTAAGTAGTTTTTTTTTAATTCGTCATAAATCATAAACCGCAATTTACCAAGTACGGAACCCTTCGTGCGCGAGTCCGACTCGCATTTAGCCGGTTTTTTTTTTTGCTTCGTCCCGAGCGACGTCGACATGTGCGTGGAACGAAGGGCGACGCGATGGTAAAAAGTTAACATATGTGGCGTTCTACTCACAGGCGACAACATCCGGGACAGAATCCGCTACACCCGACCCCACTCAGCACTCTCCCCGTCCTTTTTAACTAAGTAATCATTATAACTTTCAAATAAACATTTAAGAAGAAAGTATCAACTCCAAGCAAGAGATATCCAAGTTATTATTCATGTACTATATATACTCTTTGCGCTGTACCATGGTGCGGGTGACAGTTTCAATAAAAAAAGTATACGCTATTTTTGTAGTTTAACGTCATACAGGCAACTATGGTATATGGTATAACTATGGTATGACGTTAAGAGGAAATATGGGCAGAGAGCGCTGACTGAATTTCCTAAGTAAAAAGTCATAATTCGAGGTTTGGCTCTCGTCTATTTCCTCCTCCGATATTGGTCCAATTTAAAAGATATTCCATAAACTGGTAAAGTAAGATTATATTCTATGTCAAATTTGTACACTAAGCCTCTGTTGACAGCGCAATTTTGAGCATTTTTTGAGGGTTCTAGTGCTTCTAAAGATAATGTATCATCAAAAAGGAAAACATAGGGACATAGAATATATCTTTCATTTTCAGTTTATGGAATACCTTTTAAATTGGTTCAATATTGGAGGAGAAAATAGACGAGAGCCAAACCTCGAATTATGACTTTTTACTTAGGAAATTCAGTCGGCGCTCTCTGCCCCCGTTTCCTCTTAAACTACAAAAAATACGTATACGTATATGCGTAAAAATGTTATTGAAACTGTCACCCGCAGCATGCTACAGCGCTAAGAGTATTGTCGGACGGGCGATTGATTAATAAAAAACGTAGTCTAGGTCAGAAAGCACTGTGGACTCATCAACAATACACAAACAAAAAGGCGAATAATGAAACGCACTGAAGACAAGATGACTGATGAATATTTATAATATTTCAGCTTAGCTAACACTGTCTGTCTCTTGGTTTATTACGCGTTTCATCTTATTCAAGAGAGATGTTAGTTTCAGATTTATAAATTTTTGAATAAAACGTTGAATAATATTTCATTATGTTATTTCCTTAAGGAAAGGTGACAAGATTTTTATTATAATTTACTCGTGTCGACGGTTTTTACATAAAATTTGGATATTTATAGGATTTTCATCACCTTTTTACCCGACTACCGAAGTAGGGTAATGAGTTGGTTTGTTCCTATGTGGCGTTTTAGAGACCAAACACGTAGGCCAATTTTGATGATTCATAAGTCAATCGATTCGTCTTAACCCTGCGAGTGTCACTGGCTACATTAAAATTGGAAAGTAGAAAAATGGCGAATTTTGGGCGCCATATTGTGGGGGCGTTTATAACACTTATATGTTTTAATTTAGTACCTAAATCTTATTTTTTTTTAAAGCTATAAATAAAAAAAGGTTAGGTAATTCAAAAAAAAAAACTGACTGCTCAATAAGCGAACTAAAAACTAAATTTCGAGGTACATCTGGTTTTGGTCAGCCAGCTCGCAAATACGTATCCTCCGCCTGAACAGCATGATTTTCTTCTTGTTTACGGCTTTTTAGTTCGCTTTTTAAGCAGTCGGGTTTTTTCCATATCAATAACTTCCCTTTTTGCTTCTACAACTTTTTGGCATTCACGGTCATATCGACATAATCGAGAGACTCATTTCAACTTTTTTGAATTAGATTCTGTAGATCATTAGGTACTATCTTTGTAACTTTATCATCATAATATAAAAACTTTGTAACATAAATTCTGAATACAATTTACAACCGAGACATCGATTCAATTTGTGATTGAGGTTACTGAGTGTAAATTACTATGAGGTGTATATCATGCGCTATTTTAGAATTAAAAAAAAACACATTGGTATTTAGAGACTCAGCGAAGTGTTTTTATATTCAGGCGTCATACCACCGATACCGTTACGAGTTGGCGTTCATTGCCAAATACCTCCGCTCGCGTCCAGCACAGAATGTCGAGTGGTTAGTGCTCGCCTGTGCTGGGATTACGTACTTACAAATCACGTTTACAACGTGCTACTAATCTACCACATGTAGTGCACGGGGTCTCATTGCTAAGAAAGAAAATTTGGTTCAAATAAATCTCACTAGATGGCGCGACATGTGTGTAAAATTAAAATTTTCTAGAATTAATCAAAAATTTTATGTTTTTGTTTAATCAACTCTCCTAAGTACAAAATTATGGAATATAGGGCTTTTAATTCACATTTCAAAGATTATTTGAACGGATCATTTAAAATTGACGCCAATAGATGGTGCATTTTTTTAATTTCTGAGGCATTCCACTCTAAAATTATCATTGTAACACATTTTGGTGCAAAAAAACTGTAAAAACGTGCAAAAAAAATACAATAAAACGAACCTTCACTGTATTTAAAGAAATAAAAATTCACGAACCTAGTAAACCCTGTTACTTGCAAGTCGCTGCTTACACCATTTATTGCCGTGAAACGGGATCAAACGCGATTGATGTACTTACAAAAATAACAAGATTAATCAGATGAAAAACGCTAGTTACGTCGGCACGGTTTCTTTGTATGGGATGAGGCATCTGTATGCTGGTATTATATTATTATCTGCGATGTAGTCTAAGTACGATTGGATTCGGGTTCCACTCGGACGAATTCATAATTTAGTACCTATCTACGGTTATGCAAATGCAGTGTAAAATGTCGACAAAACAAGATTGTAAAAACCTTGACGGGCGAGTGTAGCATATGGAACGATGAAACGACGCTGTTTGGTGAATTGTACGCTGTGTTAAGAATAGAGGAGGCATTATGCACAGAGTGCGGCCTGGCATCGCTTCGCCAGGTAAGTAAAACGATCACGTTTCGGAGCGGCTGCGCCCGCGCCGGCCGCGGCCGCCATGATCGAGTCCCTACAGCTTGAGTGGCACGCAGTGCTGCCAATACTTAGAAACTTTACAACAGTATTTTATTTAATCGCGGCAGAAAAGAGATTCAAAATAATGAAGGCTAATAGGCAGAATATGTTACAAAGTATCTTTTTACGATGTAGTCTGACTCTAAAGTTGATTACGCCATTTTAAGTTTGAATAAAGTTAAGAAGTAATGATACCAAAGCGATAAGCGGTAACACAAAATTAACTTTTCAAGACTACAGTTACAAAATCGTCATTGCAAAATATTTCGGTAATGTAAACAGTCATGTTTTCGCCGTAAACCAAAGGAAAGAAAGTTACAACCTACATCTTAATTCGACTTATACCGTTGGCAGCACTGCTTATACGTGGAAGCGATGTTGCATGGCTACATTCACGTGCGAGAGAGACCACGTTACGCTTGATAGGGGGAGAGAAAGGGACAGCTGAACTGGCTGAGCAGGTAAACGGCGCGGGCGCCGCCCTGCGTACACCGAAATCACGAAGCCAGATGCAACGACCGTCTGTTCACCAGGTAGATACGATTTATAATACGTTCGTAGATGTATACTCGAACGAGCGAACCTACTCAACTTTGAAACACGGTGCGTGGGCCGCGTGGCCTTAAAACTGTTCCATTTTTGCTCGCTAAATTCTTCTGCGAAACTAGTCTTGTGACGGCGTTAGACGATTTTTATCTATACATTATACAAAAATGGAAATATTAGCATCGAGATTAAATCATATTAAATCGGATATAGAAAAATTACATTATCATTTTACGTACCAAGATCAACATCGCATTGATGCGTAAAAGTATTTTTTGTTTAGCACCAATCATTTATAATAAAATATCAAAACCTATTAGACAAATGCCTACTGCTCTGTTTAAAATACATTTAAAAAAAATATCTCATAGATAGACAAATGCTATTTATTATACCATATCGGCATTTTTAAATTACCGCAATTAATTGAATTAATTCCAATAATTACGACATTTTCACACCCAAATCTGTTACAACAATACTTTCTTATTATTATTTAAGTTATTGATTTAATAGTTTGCTGCGTGGACTGACACCAGATTTTGGTCAGCCAGCCCGCGAATATGTATCCTCCGACTGCACAGCATGATTTTTTGTTTACGACTTTTTAGTTCGCTTTTGAAGCAGTCGGGTTTTTTTTCTCTTATGGTTTATTCTAAACCAAAAATATGTTGTTTTGTACGCATAGTATTTTTTAAAGAATTTAAATTTTCACAGTGTAATTTAAATTTAATATAAATTTTGATATTGTATTCTTGTATTTTGTTTTTGTAGGCAAAACATGTAACCAGCTCATATTTATATAAGACCTTCATACTGTACTCATCTTTTACAAAATAAATATCTTATATTATTCTTGTTACAAGTATAGAGAACTAGTCACAGTCCAATATCTGTTATCAAATACAGCTTTTTTGTGCTATCTAAACAAACAAAGAGATTTAAATCCATTAAGTTGAAATCTTTATCCACATTAAAACAGAAAATCAGTTCTATTTTGGTAATGAAACGTTGCATAGCAGTTAATATTCCACTTAGCTCAGTTTTATTAAAGTTTTAATCAAAAAGCGGGCCGTGGGTAAAGCGAGAAAAGCGGGGCAATTCAATTGGTCGGCGCCGCAACGTTTGGCACACGGGACGGGCTACGGTGAGGGCGGTACCCCGAGCAAAACGCCGCGCAAAAAATACATTAAATTTCTACATAATATTGATTCTAAAATGGTATATTTAGTTTTTTTTTAAATGTTGTATATTATATTTCACTAATCTCCTTCCAAAAAAACATAAAAATGAGAAATAATTATTGATATTATGCATCTCCTCGTAAAGTGTTCATTGATTATTTTTTGTACTAACACTAATGGATAGACAATTTAATAACGAACATATTTGTAGTTTTTTTTTTTTCAATAGACCAAAATTCGATTTTATAAAGATTTTATTCTAAAATCTGGGCGTCTTACTACTGTAATTCATGCGCCACCAGTGCCGCTAGACCAATAGGAATGCTCATATCTCATGCCGATTTTTTGGTCAGGGTACCGTCTTAACCTCCCTTGTTTGTTACTTACCATAGGTTTTATACCACCTCAATTACAACTCGAAATTCAACTCGATTACACAGGAACGTGCTAATGACGTGTAATAATTCGCTCTCGAATCCCTCCTAATTCAATTAAGGTTAAACTAGTCGAAAATTCTTCCATACAAACGTAGTCTAGCGATTACTCCACTGTTTGACGATGTACGTTCAAAATTAAAAATTATATTATTTGTCTCATCATTATCTAGCCCTGTATGGAAACAAAAAAGTAAAAAATAATATATTTGCATGTTATGAGCGTCGAAAGTTCCATATTTCTTCAAAGTCAAAGTCAAATATATTTATTCAATTAGGCCAATAAACGGCACTTTTGAACGTCAGATAAATTAAAATAAAAATTTACAAGTAATAAAAATAAAAAAAGATTCTACCGTGCATTCGGAAAGTAGATTGTTATGGAGAAGAACGCACAAGAAAATCCATCCATCTATCTTATTATATCCTTGGGCGGAAATAAATACTATAACAATAAAGAAAATTGCAAAACGGCCTCCATACAGGGATAGATTAGTAATTTAACAAAGCAAATAATTTTATTTTGAAAATACACATTTAGGCGTTTTTTCATAAAATCTAGACTCCCAAAGGTCTGTTTATAAAATTTCGCGCGCTCGTTTTCGTCCTAAATCATCATCCATTTCGATACAAATTTGCAAAAGTGCTAATTCTTACGTGAACTAGCTTCTTACTGCTCATCACAGCATCTATCTCTTTCGCACGTGTTGTCGGATGAGATAGCATGCATTTTAACTTCGCACACAAAATAGTTGGTGCCGTTGACTAGGGGAACCTTAACTCTCATAGTTATCACTCGCATATATAATGTTTGGGCTTCGAGAATCCTAAGTTTGGGGCGTTTTAATGACTGGAGCTGTACATTTTAACGCGCGGCATAGCCTTGTGTAATATTTAGTTCCCTCGTTGACAAATTTCCTCGTTAGCGGTTTCATTCCACTTCATATTATAAATTAATTACAGTTTATATTCATATTTTGTAAACTATAAATCTTGAGACTACCATTTATAATATCTTAGTTGAGATGAAATATGTCAAGATGAGATGAGTTGCCGGAACGTCTACAAAAGGAAACGAGCGTCCACGTTTTAATAAACATGAACGGTGAACTCAAACGAAATAGCCAATCAAATACAGATTTATTTGGATTACAATATTTGGTATTGCTCTTAGGAGGCAACTAATAAAACAATACGGACGTTCAGTGGAAACTGCGAAACGTGATGGAGAAAGCCTTCAGACTTGTGTGCCAGGTACTCAATCTGCCTAGCCATTTCTCAACTATGTTGGGGTCGGCTTCCAGTCTAACAGGATTCAGCTGAGTACCAGTGTTTTACATGGAGTGACTGCCTATCTGACCTCCACAACCCAGTAACTGGGTAACACGGTACCCCTTGGCTAGACTGGTGTCAGATCTCAAGCTTCAGACTACTCGTAACGACTGTCAAAGTTCTTCAAATGACAACGGCTTTACGTGCTTTCCGAGGCACGGAGGAAACTCAGTATGTTGAAATGGTCACCCATCCACGGACCGCCTTCGGCAAGCGTTGCTTAACCTTGAAGATCGACCCGCTGTTATTATTTAGCCACGAGCTCTTCTTGTGTGCCAGGTACTCCATGCTGAAATTTGAAATGCCCAATCTCGACGGTCGCCAGTAAACGGCTAAATACGAAGAGCCTCGACCGAAATTTCGGATTAATGACCGTGAGCAGACTCCTCGCCTTAGAACCCTAATTACCAGCTTATGTTTAACCATCCCGCCCTTCACAGTTTACAAACCAAACATTATTTCCGAATATAATTATGAGGAGGCAAAGCGATATTTTATAATACTGTCAAGAAGCTGTAAGCGGCGATACACGGGATAACGTAGGTAAATTATGTACATAATGTAAATGAGAATGACAATTTTGGACGTATCTTTTCCTGAGCCATTCATGTGCTTTGAAGTTTTACGATCCGTGGGTCCGGAGAGGCGGTAACTAGTCGACTATTGTCGTCGCATCCGACGCAAGTGCAATCGGATTCAGCACCATTGTTTAGAATTACAGGCGATCCAGCTCAAATTCTCCGTATACAGAATCAGAAGTGGGATAAAACAAATCGGTAACAAATTCGACGTGTAATCCTTAGTCTTGTAGTCTTAAGTACTTTTTGTTCGAATCAGTCTATTATATCAGGCTTATTGGCAATAAAATAAATGGGCTGTTTTTCTTCTAATTCAGCCTTTGTAACAGTATTCCGTCCGTACATTCCTTTCCTCCCTTTCCGTATACACTTTTGTTAAGATGTTCAAACACCTCCTCGGAGCATTGTCTCATTTTGTTTCTTCTTGTGACATTCGCCTTTATTCTTGTTTACAAAATATTTACACGTTGCCGTCATTTACATACTCATAATGGTAATTGAACTGTATAAGTGAAAATAAATATTATATCCATTTGTTAGGTTTTTCGTAAAGGCCACATCAACAATTCAGTTACAGGAATTTGGCGTTTTAAATAAACTGAATGTTTTCTGTTCATCGACGAATGGCAGTTCACGTTTTTGATAAATGACGATAGAAAAAGTGTGTGTCTCCATCAGTAGATCTGATAAGGATAACACATCGTCGTCTTCATTGTGTTACGTCATTAAGGCCGTACCCTGACCAAAAAATCAGCATGAGATATGAGCATTCCTATTGGCCTAGCGGCACTGGTAGCGCATGAATTACAGTAGTGAATACGCCCGGATTTTAGAATAAAATCTTTATAAAATCGATTAAAGGTCTTTTGAAAAAAAAAAACTTAAAAAATGTTCGTTATCAAATTGTCTATCCATTAGTGTTACTACAAAAAATAATTAATGATCACTTTACGAGGAGATGCATGCTATCAATAATTATTTCTCATTTTTATGGTTTTGCTGGTAGGAGATTAGTGAATCTTAAACCTCTTTAAAAAAAAGTATACTACCATTTTAGAATCAATATTATGTAGAAATTTAATGTATTTTTATTAATTGATATTTCTTTTTAAATAACGAGTAGATAACTCCTAAAAACAGTACGAAAAACGGCTTGCGCGGCGTTTTGCTCGGGGTACCGCCTTAAGATATCGAAGCTACCACAAAAACCAGTGTCTTTTTCGAGCGAACGTTGGCCAAGCTCACACGTGCCTGTTCGTAGGACAAATACCACGACCTCAGAGCCTCTGTCGCCGGTGCGCGCTCCGCGAGGAATACGTAATGCGCTCTCGTATCTTGAGTGTGAGGCAGTTTCGGTAACGGACGCGTCACACGTGACGCGGAACGCAATGTACACAAGGCTCCATGTTCCAAACTTTGATTAAGGGTCAGGACCGAAACTCTTAGGATAATCACAATAATCTTTCATATTTTTTTCACATTCCCGACAGACCGGCCGCATTGCCTGTCCCATCCGTCTTCTTACAGGCGTCATTAGCTTTTATGTAAGGGCTTATATAACTTTGGTTTTCTGAGGTTTTCTCTCCAGTCTACAGACAGACAAAGTATCACTTAAATGTCATATTTCAGAGAACATAGGCTGGACGAGACTAGAATTTTCAGGGATATTCTGACCCCAAAAACCTCTGCAGAATACGATCCTGTTTTTACAACAGTATTTCTTACCACTCATACTTTGCCCCGAACTTTCAACAGCCGTAGTTCTTCTAAGTGTTTCTTAATTGTGTTCAAGTTCGGCTCTTAAACAATTCCCGAAAGCGACATTCCGCAACTTTCTAGCTGAAATAAACTGGAAGTTATTCCACTTAACAAATTTTGTAGATAACTTCACCGATGCCTTTTTAAATAAATGGTGGAGACCGTCCGTTCTGTGCCATTGTTCTCAGCCGCAATAAAAATTACACAGAAAAAACTTTATTGGACCGATGAAATCGCGTTGGTAGTTACTACAGGTACGTCTATTTTAATTTATGGAAGACTATAGTTTCAAAAGTGTTTTTTCATCCCTAGGGAATATTATACCGGGATGAAAAGTAGACTAAGTGCTATTCCAGACTATAATATCATCCAGATCCGTTCAGCTGTTCTGTCGTGATTGAATTACAAAAACATACATCCACATGTAAGTTTAATATTTTCTTTCCCGGCCACGAATAAAACCCAAAGCGTTGACATGTCTCTAGTTCTACTAAGTAAAGAAAAAAAAAGGTAAGTACCTATTAAAGAAATGGAGGAAAAACTTCATATGATGACATCAGTTAACAATACAAGTTGGTTCATACGAACAATGAATAGTTAAGTTTTAAAGACATTTTCTTACGCACATTGACCTTATTCCGTTACAAAAAGAAATAAAGTGTAATGAGAAAATTTTGTGCGAATGGGATAGTGGGAACGTGGAGATAACACACAAACAGCCATTGTACCAGGTCGAACACTCGCGTGCAAATAACCGCGCCACTATTGTTTTGCAGACGACGAACAATGCACACACAGAAGTACCCACTTACATATGTAACGTCGATGCAGTTACTAGAAAATTGTATGGAATAACGTGGATCACACGAATAGTTTGTGCACAATGAACATCATCGAGAATAATAGAGTCCATGTTGACTTCCAATAGTATCTCACGAGGAGGATCCAAAATGAACTTGCTTATTTGAATAGACTTAAACGTTTGCGGACGTTTCGCGTAATCAACAGGTAACAAAATACCTGAGTAATCGATTTTATAATAGTTGTTATTCCATGACTTGGAACGGTTACAAAATAAGTTATCGTGCGTCATGCAATGGAATCATAACTCAGTTTAAATGAATTCACCGCATAAGCCAAGTCGTCAAATATCGTCTGCTATAAATCTTCACCGGGAACCTATTGTACACCGTGTTTTTAAAAAGTATAAGGCTACCTCGTTTACGAACAAACAGTTTTTCGCTTGAAAACCCTTTTCCCTAAAAAGAAAACGTTGATGGAAAAGCCAAGAAGGGCCGTGATATACCAAAGATTATATTGTTACATTCTGGAACCAACGAAAATGATTTCGCTGGGAAGAAAATAGTATAAAAGATATCATTTTTAACTTTTCTCCTCAATGCTCGACTTCCATTCCAGCGACAAAATTATTAAAGTGCAAAGCCAAAGCTATTTCAGTTAATAAAGATTTCAGAGTTCGTAGACGCAGACCCTCGGTATCTGGAACTGTACGAATTCCCTCGTGTTGAACATTTTAATTAGGCGCCTCTATTCGGCGGCCATATTGTTTTATTATTCCGCTTTTATACAGGTGGGTTACAACCGATCTTAAGAGGGGACTCTAGTGAGACTTTCTCCATACAAACACATTCTGCTGTTTTCTTCGTGGATAATGCCGCTAGAGCAATGATTTTTTTCCATGAAATCTAGGTCTAATTAATACGTGCCTGTATCATTTCCTTTTTTCCAAAACATAATCACAAAAAGAAATATGACAATCCAAAAATCCGGAAAAAAATGCCCGTTTTTACCGCCATGTTCAGAAGACTTTCAGACAAAATTTATAAGTTTTTAACAAAAAAGGAAATGATAGGAGCATAGATATACTTTTCCTCTAAATTTTGATACACGAATTTTTTAGATCAGACCAGTTTTCATGAAGAAAACAGCAGAATACGAAACGTCTTTTAGTCAAAGTTTTTGTAGGTAAAATCAGCCTGAGCTGCAGTTGTCCCTTTCGCACTTTACGGGGTGAGGTTGGAGGTGACGCGACGGCAATAGTTTCTTCAAATACCTATTTTTCAAATTCCTGTTGACTAGAGTCCGCTCTTAAGATGTATGCATAGGGAAAAGTTATTTACGAAGCCGACTTCACATTTTCCTGTCTTATGCAAAAACAAGAACAAATGGAATCTTTATAAAGGTAGGCCAACACTGTATTGGGCAAGTTGCGGATTTATTTAGGTTGTATTGAATTTATTTATTCAGTGCCTAGAAGATTGAAATACCTACGTTCCGGTCGCTTGACCTCCGTCATTGAGTTTCGAATGTATGACTTATTCTGAAAAAAAGCCGAATGAAATCCGTTTCAGCTTCTCTTTCTAGTAAAAAAAAAAGTTATTTTTGAATTTTTCGAAAAAGGAGGCGGTTCGACTTTGTCTGTTTTTTTTTGTTTATGTTTACCAGTTTCTCCGTCAATTGTGGACCGATTTTGAATTTTCTTTTTCTGTTTATAAGAGTATGTTCCGAAATTGGTCCCATTTTAATTTGTTTGATGAAGAACTTCGCAGATATACAACAGAACTCTTCAATAAGTAACGGCAAAGCTCTCGGGTTTGCTGCAATCACATGTCTGTTTATTGTTTAAATCATTACATTTTTATAACATTACGCCAGTACGCTCTAAAGGTTTACGCAGATGTGTACAGTTCACCTTGATACACTCTCACTTCACCGGTTATGTTCAAGTTTCAAGATATTCGGGTAATCTAATGTGGCATAATAGGTACCTTACTAAACAACTTTGCATTTTAGGTAGGTAAAATTAAAAATAAAATATAAAAAACTTCCTTACAAAAAAATACCACAGACTTCCAAAAAGAAAGTTATTTTTCACTTTGTAGTTTTTTTTAGGTATTTGGAAGTCGGTACAATTTTTTTTGTAGAAAAGTTTTTTTTATATTCTCTGTAGATAAAGTTTAATGTACCTATACATATGGTTATGGTTCTTTCTTTAATTCGCAACGTACTCTAGTAAATGGACGGTGTGTTTTCTATAAAGTCGGGTCGATTCAATCGAAACTCGTGACTTTCGTACCGTGCTTCTTGACTAAACAAGACTTGTGGAAAAAAATACACTGTAATCATTTATCTCTTGCCTCTGGTAGCGTTTTCCTAGAAGTGAGACTATAGTAAATACAAACAAACATCCACATATTTATTTCCAAGAGTTGATACTTTGCTACATCCAATCTTGAAGCGATCTCGCCCCGGGCCGAAGATCAAGCAACTTACTTGTACTAACATGGCCTAAAAGTTTTAGCAAAATCTATAATATAGTAAAAATGAATCGCAAAATGTGTTGGTAAGCGCATAAGTCAACAACGCCTGGACCAATTTGGCCAATCCTTTTTTTTAAATGTTCGTTGAAGTTCAAAGATGGTTTTAACGGGGAGAAAAATTCTAATAATTGGCGAAAAAAAAAAAAAACAGCCCTTTTCTTTTTCCCATACAAAAGTTTTCTAACTAAAACGTAGACTCAATTTGAGCTTTATTGCTATTGTATAAGCTATTTTTGCTTTGTGTAGGGTAGTGTAGTGTAGGGTAGGGTAATGTAGGGTAGGGTAGGGTAGTGTAGGGTAGGGTAGTGTAGGGTAGGGTAGTGTAGGGTAGGGTAATGTTGGGTAGGGTAGTGTAGCGTAGGATAGCGTAGGGTAGTGTAGCGTAGGGTAGGGTAGTGTAGGGTAGGGTATGGTAGTGTAGCGTAGGGTAGGGTAGTGTAGTGTAGCGTAGCGTAGGGTAGGGTAGTGTAGTGTAGGGTAGGGTAGTGTAGGATAGGGTAGGGTAGTGTAGCGTAGGGTAGGGAAGGTAGTGTAGGGTAGGGTAGTGTAGAGTAGGGTCGGGTAGGGTAGGTAGTGTAAGATAGGGTAGATAATTTTTTGGTGTTTTTATGGCAAAACAAAGTTTGCCGGGTCAGCTAGTAATATAATAATAAAAATGAATCGCAAAATGTGTTGGTAAGCGCATAACTCAACAACGCCTGGACCAATTTGGACAATTCTTTTTTTTTAAATGTTCGTTGAAGTTCAAATATGGTTTTTAGGTATAATTTTTTTTTGATTTTCTTTTTTTTTTTGTAGTGTAGGGTAGGGTAGGGTAGGGTAGCGTAGGGTAGGATAGGGTAGTGTAGTTTAGTGTAGGGTAGGGTAGTGTAGCGTAGGGTAGGGAGGGTAGTGTAAGGTAGGGTAGGTAGGTTAGATAAATGTTTGGTGTTTTTATGGCAAAACAAAGTTTGCCGGGTCAGCTAGTCTATATTATAAAGAGGAAAGATTTGAATTTTTGTATGTAACGAATGAACTACTGGACCGATTTCAAAAATTCTTTCACCGTTGGGAAGTTACACTATCCCCGGGTGACATAGGCTACTTTTTATCCCTGTATTCCCAAGGGAACGGAAACTACGTGGGTGAAACCGCGAGGCATCCGCTAGTGTAGTATATTTCCAAACGTTAACAGAATTTCCTAATAAAACATCTGGGGTCCGCTAGTCTATACCTCTATACCAATATTATAAAGAAGAATGATTTTTTGGTTTGTTTGTTTGTACCGAATAGGCTCCGAAACTACTGGACCGAATTGAAAAACTTTTTCACCAATAGAAAGCTACATTATTCCTGAGTGTCATAGGCTACTTTTTATCCCTGTAATCCCACGGGAATGGAAACTACGCGGGTGAAACCGCGTGGCGTCGGCTAGTAATAAATATAGTTGAAAATTCTTGTTAAAGACTGAAGAATGAAAATTTGCGGCGCAACTGGGGAATTTCAAGAGGCTTACATGAATATAAAGGTAATCGTTTCGAAATCCTGCATTGATTGATTAAACACATAAGGTTGGGGCGCATATTTTATTTTATAAGGAAATCACGCAGCGAAAAATGGGTCGAGGACTCGAGGCCTTCACCTTACAATGAAAAAGAAAGGCATGCAAGAACTTGAATCGTGCTCATGAAACGGTTCTTGATAACTTTAAATATTTAAAAACATTAAAAATCAGCCAAGTGCGAGTCGGAGTCGCGCACGAAGGGTTCCGTACCATTATCGCAAAAAACGGCAAAAAAATCACGTTTGTTGTATCCCGTACAACAAACGTGATTTTTTTGCCCTTAAAACAGAATAAAATAAATAGAAGGGTTCCGTACCGTTCCGTTTTATCCTTTGGGTACCTTGAATAAGATATTCAGTACTGATAACTTAACAATATGAAATTGTGCAGTGTAGTGTAAGTACGCTTCTGTTCCTAGTTTCACAGAACTGTGTCTACAAGGATCAATAGGCAACGTCAAAGCTGAAACTCACTTGATCGAAGTCAATCACCATAGTGAGAGGTTTCTATGTAAAGTCGGGGATATTAATTGGTTGGGAGAAACTTCACTAAAGTTGAAACTATTTGCCAAATAGGCAAATAGACCATTGTGATAGTCAAGAGACATTCAACCTTAAGACGGTACCCTGACCAAAAAATCGGCATGAGATATGAGCGTTCCTATTGGTCTAGCGGCACTGGTGGCGCATGAATTACAGTAGTGAATACGCTCAGATTTTAGAATAAAATCTTTATAAAATCGAATTTTGGTCTTTTGAAAAAAATTAATCTACAAAAATGTTCGTTATTAAATTGTCTATCCATTAGTGTTAGTACAAAAAATAATTAATGAATACTTTACGAGGAGATGCATAATATCGATAATTATTTCTCATTTTTATGTTTTTTTGGAAGGAGATTAGTGAAATATATACAACATTTAAAAAAAAACTAAATCTACCATTTTAGAATCAATATTATGTAGAAATTTAATGTATTTTTATTAATTGATATTTCTTATTAAATGACAAGTAGATAGCTCCTAAAAACAGCACAAAAAACGACTTACGTGGCGTTTTGCTCGGGGTACCGCCTTAAGGCTGGAGGTGAGAAACAATTGTTTCAACTGACAATGATATGCATTTGAAATTAAAAGTAACAGCTAATGCTTTGTATACTGAGGACTTGAGGAGTAAGTAAACATGATACAGGAGGTCAGGGGACCTTGTTCGCAAAAAGCCTTTTAGTATTTAAGGTTACACTAGTCGAAAATCTTCCACACAAACGTAGTCTGGCGATTACTCCACCGTTTGACGATGAATGTTCAAAATTAAAATTGCTATCAATTTTGTCTCATTTGTATCTAGTCCTATATGGAAACACAAAAAATAAAATGTTTGAAAGTTTGAGCGTCGAAAGTTCCATTTTTCAACACTAATTGTAACGCATCTTTGGGCGGAAATAAATACCATAAGAAGAAGGAAAATTGCAAAACGGACTCCATACAGGGCTAGATTAGTAATTCAACAATGCAAATAATGTTATTTTATAAATATATACATTAAGTTGTTTTTCATGATATCTAGACCCCCAAAGGTCTGTTTGTAAAATTTTGCGCGCTCGTTTTCGTCCTAAATCATCATACATTTCGGTACAAACTTGCAAAAGTGCTCATTCGTTCGAACTAGCTTCTTACTGCTCATCACAGCATCTGTCTCTTTCGCACGTGTTGTCGGATGAGATAGCATGCATTTTAACCTCGAACACAAAATAGTTCGTGCCGTCGACTAGGGGAACCTTAAGGCAGGTCAGAAACAATAATAATTATTTCAACTGACAATGCATTCGAAATTGAAAGGAACAGCATTAATGCTTCGTATGTTGAGGACTTGAGGAGTAAGTAAACATGAGACAGGAGATCAGGGGACCTTGTTCGCAAAAAGCTCTGTAGTATTTAAAGTGTTGAAAGAAGAAAGAAAGAAAAAGTGTTTATTCGCCACAAAAACGACATACAATTTTTGATTTTTCCTTAAATTAAAACCATCGGTAGTATTAGTAAGTACTTAAATTATGTTAGTAAAGGAAGTTAAAATAAAATACCAGTTTTGAGTACAGTACAAGGATGATGAGTAGGTAAGTACAAGCAGATGCATGTCGTGACTGTGACAAGAAGGCTTCCACTTAAATACTCTCAACCGCTACGATTAATAGCACGGCTACAATCCAACCCGTCTGTTTACTCTTTACAATTTTCTCGAAAACTTCGTTTTTATTACCCTCGAGGATTATTCCGTGCCCTGTGCTAGTGTATACTTACCTTTACAAGGACCAAAATAATGAGGGCCGTGATTTATACAGCGTCTTATCCTGTAGATAACGACTGACAAACTTTCGTATAGGTAATTTGTTTGTTTCCGCATAATGTGCTGGAAAATAGAAGATTTGAATGGGATATTGGTTAAGGAAGCAGAGGTAGAAAATAAAGCAGGATCAACATCGCAATAAATATCTATGGTTATAAGTCCTCCACTTGTAGGTATTGCTTATAATCATGTTGAGAATATAGGACTATACTGCTCGTCTGTGGAATGCATTGCATTACAATGCATGCCTGAACCAATAAAACGCTATCGCTGTGATTGCTCTTGCTCTTGGTTTTTCTATACCAATATTATAAAGAGGAAAGATTTTTTTTTTTGTTTATGTGTTTGTTTGTACCGAATAGGCTCCGAAACTACTGGACCAATTTCAAAAATTCTTTCACCTTTGGGAAGCTACACTATCTCTGGGTGACATAGGCTACTTTTTATCCCTGTATACCTACGGGAACGGGAACTATGCGGGTGAAACCGCGAGGCGTCCGCTAGTTTTATATAATTTGCTATGATTGTCGTACCTACATCATTTATTTTCATTGCTTATATATTAAGTATATATGTATTACATAGTAGTTTTTTTATCGTCTATAGGCTTGCGCTTGACCACTATCTCACCTGATGGTAAGCGATGATGTGGTTGACGATGAAGCATGCTTGCCTAGAAGTAACCTATTCAGACCCTAAGATTGTAGCTATCGGGAAACACAGACTCCGGCAGGGAATTCCACTCCTTAGCTTATTTAGCATGTGTATGTATTTGTGTTTCTAGTAAGTATTATTGTAACTATATTATGTTCATTGTTGGTATTGTCGCACCAATGACAACCCCATGTCATGTCCAGGTAATCTCTGTCCATTCCAGGTTGCCTGGCAGAGATCGCGGTATGCGGTAAGGCCGCCCATTGTATGTTTTTAGTATTATGTTTATTTTTTTCTTGTATATTATGGTGTACAATAAAGTGTATATAAATAAATAAATAATAAGACAAACCACACAAATGTAAAGCCGTATCAGTGGTGTCTTATCCCATACAAAGAAACCGTGCCAACGTACTGTACTGATTATACTAATTATTTTTTGACTTCCGAAATTGAAGTTATTTTTCACTTTGCTTTTTTATGGAAGTCGGTGGTCATTTTTGTAAAAAGAATTTTATTTTTCACTTTTGAGTTGTGGTAATTACCTAATTAACCAGTTCTCTAGAATAGCTACCTATAACACCCAAAGTGAAGCTAGAATCGATTAACCCAATAACATGAAACTTAAACAAAACTGTGGCATGAGAGTATACCAGGGTGTACTGTTCACACCTGCGTACCTCTTTAGAGCGTACTAGTGTGATGTTATGTTATGAAATAGAGTAAACAGACATGCGATTGCAGCTATCCCGAGTGATTTGCCGTCATTTATTGAAGAGTTCTGATGTATATCTCCGAAGTTCTTCATCAGATCATGATGAAAATGGGACCACATGACAAGCACCAGCGGCATTCAAATAAAAAAAAGAACCATCAAAATCGGTTCACCCAATAAAAAGTTCTAAGACAAAACACATAAAAAAAAATACCCTCGAATTGACAACCCCCTCCTTTTTGCGAAGCCGGGTAAAAATAAGTGAACATAGTTTTGTTCTTTCGACAAAAAGCATTGAATTCTTCGAATGAATAGGCAGAGGTCCAGATCAGATAAGTGCTAACTGCTGTGTAATACAATAAATAAAGAGTGCGCCATTTTCCAGTTTCTGGGCACTATTCCAAACTAGGACTATTCAGAATTGCATAAAAGGCAACCTAATAATAGTGCTTCTACTGGTAATCAAATACCTAGCTCAGAAATCAAAACTTTTTTAATAGTTAGTAAGTAGTTGGGAAAAGGCTAGGCAGATTTATTGAAAAATCTGCCTAGTCTTTTGCCAACTATGTTGGGGTAGGCTTCCAGTCTAACCAGATTCAGCTGAGTACCAGTGTTTTACATGGAGCGACTGCCTATCTGACCTCCACAACCCAGTAACTGGATATCACGGTACCCCTTGGCTAGACTGGTGTCAGATCTAAAGCTTCTGACTACCCGTAACGACTGTCAAAGATCTTCAAATGACAGCCGGGACCAACGGCTTAAGGTGCTTTCCGAAGCACGGAGGAAAGTCTGTATGTTGAAAATGGTCGCCCATCCACGGACCGACCTCGTCAAGCGTTGCTTAACCTTGATGATCGACCCGTGCGGCTGTTATTATTTAGCTACGAGCTCCTCTTTTTTTAAATAATTCAATGATTATTCATATTCACTTGAGGGAAACTATTATCTGTGGAGAAATAATCATTTATTAAACATTTCTCTAATTAATTTAGTGAAACCGCAATCCGGTATCCGCCATGTTTAATTAAATACCTCATGATTAGGTTGTCTGTCTGTTATTTTAATGAGAAACCGAATTAAACAAAACTATTGAATTTATAGTCACAACTAGCTATCCCACGCGGCTTCGCTCCGGTCAACTGGCTACCTACCTACCCTAGCCTACCTACCCTACATACATGATTGTTGCGTAACTTTAACCGTTTACGCAGCGCACGCAACGGAAGCACTCAAAAAGGAATATGTTTTCCCCTTTTTTTCTACATTTTTCAATTATGCTCCGCTCCTATTGGTCGTAGCGTGATGTTATATAAATGGACTATCCAACACAAACATATTTTTTTTTAATTCCAACCAGTAGTGCCTGAGAGTAGAGCGTTCAAACAAACAAACAAGTTAGTATAGATAACATACATTGTGGTAGGGATAATTTTTAGAAAAAAAACATGTTTTGTTTGTTGTTTATTTATCATACGAGTATGTCTTTCAAAGAAAGAAACACAATTTATCACTTCGAAGAGTGACGGAAAACACCGAGGCAACTTCGCTGGTGGAAAGCGTTACCTGTCACAACGCATGAATTACTGCCGCAATATACATACATAAGTTAAGTGTCAAACATTCTATATATACTATGATTGACGGTTCTTTCAGTAAACCCTATTTGTTATATTTGTCTTCGAGTCTACACACCTCGTCAACGATCAGCTCTTCGTCGATAAAATAAAATAATATTATTCATTAAAAATATTTTTAATACAAGCTTTTTTCGTATTCTTCTCAGCAAACCCTTTCATTTGATACCCATATCATGGCAGTGCACAAAAAATAACTAGTCCGCCATCTTCGGCCGTCCGCCATATTGGATTTATTTAGACCTCACTTAGCTAACCATGCATTGTCATCCAAACTAAACTAATCGGTGGAGAATAGCTACTGTAAGATTTGACCCGAACACACTTACATACCTACATACAAAGTTCAAAATAAATAATAAAAAAAATCTTGTAATAATAATTACTCTTATACCATAGAGTCATTACGTTGATTTGTTTACAGAAGATCAAACACCGAAAACTGGAGCGAACACCGCAGGAAATTAATTTTCTATCAGATAACCTGTATTATGACACGCACATGAAACCTTCATAATATTTCGACTGAATAATTCAGTATATTGACAGAACACTCATGTAGCTTTGTGGAATAGACAAGTAGACACAGGTGCTCTATGATATTGATTCGTTAGCTTGCGCGCGTAAATTTGAAATTGGAAATTCCTTTAATGAATGTTTTAATTCAAATCCGGAATAGTGCCAAGAAGGTTTTATATGAAAAGCGATTGCAGGAGGATTAAAAAGGGGAGCAACTAGGGCCTCATATATACGCACACATACGTATTCTCCGTTTCCGTTCTTCATTTTCCTTGAGTTTTGTGCGAACGTGTTCCAGATTGGTGTAAAGGGATTGCCTGTTATTACGAACAGAAAAACGGAAGGATTTTATATAAAAATTGAGCTTGACTTTGTAGACAATATTCGCTATATCGAAATCATAAAAGTTAATAGTCTTGATATCTACACTCACAACGTAATGTTCTAAATATGAATTCAAAAAATGTGTGGATAGGTAAAATTAAAAAAAATACCATTACAGTGCAACATTTTCCTTCGATTTTCAAACAACTGCATCATAAAATAACTTTTTAATTTTTATAGCTCACTTTTACTTTTTAATTTATTGGCGCTTATGGCATCATTGACATTGACAGTCATGATGCAATGAGAACCTAAATTGCCCGCCATACTGCATATTTTTTTCCGTTTCCATTTTTATTTTATTTTAATTGTATGAGTGAAGATAATATAGTGTATGCAACGGCATATAATTAGGTATTAAAACACTCGCGTGTTAATATTATCACATTCAGCTTCTCCTCATGTGATAAACCCACGCTCGTGTTTTAATAACCCCTATTACCTATATGACCATTGCATAAACTACAATTATGCCAAATAAACTCCTGTCTACAAAATTCATAAAGGAAATGAAAACATGATAAATAACGTTCAAAAACATATGAATAGCTAACAACAAAACAAATGAATGGTGATTGATTGCTGTATCAATTAATCATCAAAAATAGTTTACCTATTTCTTGAAGACGGCCATTAACATAGTTGTAATTATTATAAATTATTCACAATTTCTCCGTCATTACGACCATTTACCGTAATATTACCATTAGAATAACCAAGTAATTGTTGTAGTTAAGGCGGTACCCTGACCGAAAAATCTGCATGAGATATGAGAATTCCTATCGGCCTAGCGGCACTGGTGGCGCATGAATTACAGTAGTGAATACGCCCAGATTTTAGAATAAAATCTTTACAAAATCGAATTCTAGTCTTTAAAAAAAAATACGACAAAAATGTTCGTTAATTAAATTGTCTATCCATTAGTGTTAGTACAAAAAATAACTAATGAACACTACGAGGAGATGCATGCTATCAATAATTATTTCTCATTCTTATGGTTTTGTTGGAAGGAGATTAGTGAAACATAAACCTCCTTAAAAAAAAAGTATACGACCATTTTAGAATCTATATAATGTAGAAATTTAATGTATTTTTACAGTTGTTTTTTTGTAGTAGATAGCTCCTAAAAACACCACGAGAAAACGGCTAGCGCTGCGTTTTGCTCGGGGTACCGCTTTAAGTAAGGACGCACAAATAGCTCCGTTCTAAAAATAATTACGCTAAAATGATGCGGCAGTAATCCCTCAATGTAAGAAGGACGGAAATTGAGCAAGTTATGAAGGCTCTCTGGAAGACCGTCTTTGTTCCGTTACAAAATCCTTCCCGGCCATTAGTATAGTTGACAAGCTGCCTGCTGCTCCGGGACCCGACGACTTATCAAGTCCTCAAAACTACCCACACAAACGAAGGTACGGTATTATGGTCCCAGGATCCTATCTTACGTACATAATATATTTAGCCCCGTACCGCCTTGCCGTAGCCACAGTATAAATATGGAACAACAGTATGGAAACTACCTACCTACAAACTGGCAAATACCTCATACATACTGGAATGCAACACACCGTCATATAGGGTGAAGCACCAAGAGACCACCACGGGAACAAATTTGAGTAGTGGTTGTGAGTTGTGCACGCTTGTATCACTTTCCACCACCTATAAGGGGATCGGTATCCCAAAAAACAGACCCCTATAGCAACCGCTACCGCGATATTTTTTTAAATCTTCTGTAGGCTCGCGCTTGACCACTATCTCACCTGATGGTAAGCGATGATGTGGTCGACGGTGAAACACGCTTGCCTAGAAATAACCTATTCACTCTTGACTTAAAGACCCCCTGATTGTAGCTGTCGGGAAAGACCCCGGCAGGGAATTCGCGGTTTTGCGGGTTTAGACGCTGTAGGATCCAAGAGTCGCTGCATTGCTCATGGACCCCAGTGTTGCCTCTTGGCTTTGTGATCCTGTATTCAACATTTCATAACAGTTTTCGCGATGCTGTCAGTAGTGCGGGCCGCTTGGCGATGGTCATGTTTGTGTGAGTGTGCCGTTTCGAGCGTTTTGTAGGTAGTTTCCATACTGCTTGTCCATATTTATACTGTGCCGTAGCAGCGTTAGCGTGATACAATATAATTACATGATATGGGCTACTAAGTTTAGGAAAATAATCGTTAAAACCGGCTTTGTAGATCTAGATTTAAGCAGCCCGATTTTAAACAGGCCTGCTAATTTACTAAGTAAATGGTTATTTGGAACAAACATATTCATGCTGTGCAATGCGCTTTCGTAATAAACAGTTTTTACCTTTATTCATTTTATGTTAAGCTATAACCGTTCCATTAGCGTTATTATGATAATTACAAACGCATGTTAGAATAATAATCTTTTCATCATCGTCTGACATAAAATTTTCTATTATAGAAATTGGGTCCAGTCACGTAGTATAATTATTTTGACGGTACATAATGTCACACAAATGAATATATTAGAGGCAGTTTGAAACTGGCGCCAGTGACAGAAAAGTTGATGAGTTGACTTATAGTTCATCCTCATTTCACCAGTTTGTTTAATTCCCAGCCAATTGCCACCTGGGCACAAGTCCAGACTTCGGACTGCTATTCGGAAATTCCATATGGAAAAACCCAATAGCACTTTGCCCACCCAGGAATTGAATTGGACTGCATGCTCAGAATAAACTGAGAAATTTGCATATATTAGAGGAAGTTTGAAACTGGCGCCAGGGACAGAAAAGTTGAAGGGAAACAATTTGTCCTGGTATGGTCATGTGATGAGGAGGGATGAAACGCATGTTACTAAAAGAGTTAGGAATATAAATGTGGATGGATGGAGAGGGAGGGGACGGCCAAAGAAAAGATGGATGGACTGTGTGAGGAGTGATTTGAAAGAAAAAGTTAATTTAAAATCTAAAATCCCCACTGCTTAGAAATCGAACTAAAAAGACGTAAACAAGAAGAAAATCATGTTGTGCAGTCGGAGGATACATATTCGCGAGTTGGCTGACCAAAACCAGATGTATCCTCCGACTGCACATCATGATTTTCTTCTTGTTTACATCTTTTTAGTTCGATTTCTAAGCAGTCGGGTTTTTAGATTAACTTTCTTTTCGATTTTTTTTCATTTCAACATATAAGTGATATATATTTTTGAAATCACCTCTTAAAACCCTTGATTTTGATACCCCATACGAAGGGATTAAAAGAAAAAAAAAAGAAAATCCGACATTTTTTTGATTTCCAATTTTAATGTAGCCAGTCACACTCGCAGGGTTAAGACGAATCGATTGACGTAAGAATCATCAAAATTGGCCAACGCGTTTGGTCTCTAGAACGCCATATAGGAACAAACATACATACAAAGACTGATAAACACACTACCCTCCTTCGGCAGTCGGGTAAAAAGGGAGTAATGGCGAGACAGGGACAGGACGATATGGAAGAAGAAAACGTGTTGCGCCGACCCCAAGTAACAGGAGATAAGGAAGATGATGATGGTACCTATTTCAGACTATAGTAGAGGCACACATATTGGGCTTATTCGTCATAAACTCAATCAATATTTGCACTTCAATCAATTAGCCATTTTCCGCATCTCAAATCTCTCCGGAGTTCAATATGTCTACGTTTTATACGCGCAGCACTTAGACGTTTCACAAGTTTTGAATTAATTATGTCGTGTTATGAAAACCGCCATCTATTAATTACTATATTGAATTCAGCAGCGTGCGCAACCTGTCTGTAGGTGCCTCTGATACGTGCGCGTCAAATTGTCAATAACCGAGTTAATTATGATCACTCTCGCTAACCCTAAACTACTTAGTCAATATTAATAAATCTTGTAGCCAGTTGGAATAGTTTGTAGTCAGTCGTGATTGGGGTTACCAGGTTATTACGTAACCATCAAGATAGTCCGGTGAACTCGGTAGTCTATAAAGGAAAATGTTCAAAAAACCGGCCAAGTGCGAGTCGGACTCGCGCACGAAGGGTTCCGTACCATTTTCGTAAAAAACGGCAAAAAAATGACGTTTGCTGTATGGAAGCCCCCCTTAAATATTTATTTTATTTTGTTTTTAGTATTTGTTGTTGTAGCGGCAACAGATATACATCACCTGTGAAAATTTCAACTGTCTAGCTATCACGGTTCATGAGATATAGCCTGGTGACAGACAGACAGACAGACAGACGGACCGCGGAGTCTCAGTAATAGGGTCCCGTTTTTACCCTTTGGGTACGGAACCCTAAAAATGAAATTGCAATATCGACGGTTCTTTTGTTTAGGTTTTTAATTTCAAAACTTGACTGTCACGATTCTGACGCACGCTTTCTGTTCCATTTTTATTCTTTATCAAGATTGAAATGATTTGTTACTATGGAGAATTTGTTTGGAACCAGAGACCAGCGATTTGCATGGTAAACTAAACATTAAATACTAGAGGACGCCTCGGGGTTTCACCCGCGTAGTTCCCGTTCCCGTGGGAATACAGGGATAAAAAGTAGCCTATGTCACCCGGGGATAGTGTAGCTTCCCAATGGTGAAATACTTTTTGAAATCGGTCCAGTAATTTTCAAGTTTATTCGTTACATACAAATCTTTCCTCTTTATAATTATTAGTATAGATATATACGTAAACTAGCTTCTGCTAGCGGCTTCGCCTGCGTTAATGTCGAAAATTATCCCAAAAGAACATAATATTCTCGGGATAAAAGTAGCCTATGTGCTATTCCAGACTATAACCAATCTCTGTGCTAAATTTCATCCAGATCCGTTCAGCCGTTCCTTTACGACCTAAACCGAACAGTTTTCCTTCGATAACGAAGGAAAACTGTTCGGTTGCAATATGTTTTAAGGGTTCCGTACCCAAAGGGTAAAAACGGGACCCTATTACTAAGACTCCACGATCCGCCTGTCACCAGGCTGTATCTCATGAACCGTGATAGCTAGACAGTTGAAATTTCCACAGATAACGTATTTTTGTTGACGCTATAACAACAAATACTAAAAATAGAATAAAATAATTATTTAAGTGGGGCTCCCATACAAGAAACGTGATTTATTTACCGTTTTTTGCGATAAAGGTACGGAACCCTTCGTGCGCGAGTCCGACTCGCACTTGGCCGGTTTTTTTTATTTTCGCTAATGTCTACTTAAGTCCTTACATGCAATCTTTAGATTAAATTAAGTAAATTATAGATCATACCTATCCCTCTCATTTCCAAAATTAATTATTCCATTTTACTTAATTATCGGAAATCTTTTAAACAGGAAATTAAATACTGAACCACCGCAGTTCCCGCCATGGAAACTTTGACTTCGTTATACCGCGGTTTCCTCCCGAAAAACTTCGATTTTACACGCTCAATTATTCCTGGAATATTAAAAGTTGATAAGGGCCCATTGTTGTTTATTTTCAGCTTTACTTCTTTGTGATATACTAGCTGAACCCCGTGGCTTCTCTTCCGTCAATTAGCTATCTACCCTTCCTACCTACCTACCTACCAATTTGTCAAACTATTTATTTGAATAAGAATTAATACTACAATACGAATGTAACCAACTTTTGTTTCTACCGGTGATCTAATTACATTTTAGAACACAAAAACTGATATTGTGACTTAAATATGATAGTGAGATTATTCTCATGCATACTTTTTTGTAGATAATAATGAGTACTTTAATCATGTAGAACATAATTTTTATGTATCGTCAATAGTTTTCTCAGCGCACGCCAAATAAAGAATTTTATAGGCAAACTTTTGCTACTTCGGGTTACATTATTGCAATTTTCATAAGGATCTCTATTTTTTTGAAAATAAGTTCTAGCCTATTGTACTCGGGAATAATGTAGCTTTCGATAGGTGAATGAATTTTTAAATTCGGTCCAGTAGTTTCGGAGTTTATTCGGTACAAACAAAAAAATCTTTCCTCTTTATAATATTGTTACCGGCTTTTGAGAATTCCAAAAATACGTAAGTACTTGCCAGAAGTCACCTATGGCTGGTTGGGTTTCCTTCTTTCCTTCACCTACAACTAAAACAACAATAGCAAACCATTTCCTAAGCTGAAAAACAACTTTCGGGGAATAAGATAAGCCAGTCGCCATGTTTTCGTTTAGTTTCCGAAACAACACGAAACCGTAGAACGAGATTAAATTCGACTTAAGAGCGGACTCTAGTCAACAGGAATTTGAAAAATAGGTATTTGAAGAAACTATTGCCGTCGCGTCACCTCCAACCTCACCCCGTAAAGTGCGAAAGGGACAACTGCAGCTCAGGCTGATTTTACCTACAAAAACTTTGACTAAAAGACGTTTCGTATTCTGCTGTTTTCTTCATCAAAACTGGTCTGATCTAAAAAATTCTTATATCAAAATTTAGTGGAAAAGGATATCTATGCTCCTATCATTTCCTTTTTTGTTAAAAACTTATAAATTTTGTCTGAAAGTCTTCTGAACATGGCGGTAAAAACGGGCATTTTTTTCGGATTTTTGGATTGTCATATTTCTTTTTGTGATTATGTTTTGGAAAAAACGAAATGATACAGGCACGTATTAATTAGACCTAGATTTTATGGAAAAAAATCATTGCTCTAGAGGCAATATCCACGAAGAAAACAGCAGAATGTGTTTGTATGGAGAAAGTCTCACTAGAGTCCCTCTTAACTTACTTTCGATAAAATGTCATACAAATTGCGAGTCGACACTGTCAGAAACGGAGGGTTCAAATTATACTTTCGCGATATTTGATCAATTGGTTAACCGAATAACATTTACAAGGAAACCCAATTGGATGGGAGGATTACGTGTCGTATCATGCGCTATAAATAAAAGGAAAATATGGGAAAAGTGAGATGGGAGCAAAAATCATAAGTACACAGAGTAAGTCATTAGACAACAGGGCTTGTACCGCTGGAGGCTGTAAAAGCTTATTATCTGAGCCACTGTTGTCTTGTGAAATAATACGACAACTATAATTCTCCTTTAGTAAATAACATTGCGTTTTATTATCTATTTCCTCGAATTATTGGATAATGTATGAAGGTTTTAATAATCTATTTCAAAGAGGAGCTCGTGGCTAAATAATAACAGCCGCACTGGTCGATCATCAAGGTTAAGCAACGCTTGAAGAGGTCGGTCCGTGGATTGGTGACCATTTCAACATACCGAGTTAAGCCGTTGGTCCCGGCTGTCATTTGAAGATCTTTGACAGTCGTTACGGGAAGTCAGAAGCTTGAGATCTGAAACCAGTCTTGCCAAAAGGTATCGTGTTACCCAGTTACTGGGTTGTGGAGGTCAGATAGGCAGTAAATCACTGGTACTCAGCTGAATCCGGTAAGACTGGAAACCGACCCCAACATAGTTGGGCAAAGGCTAGGCAGATTGTATGGAGATTATACATTTTCATGAAAATAAATAAACGTGAATGTATTTCCATTAAGCGAAGCGATGATAAATTAAAAGGATGACATTGACATATACAAATTTAAAGAGCAAGTAAGAAAGTGTCACGTAAGGAAGACAGATACAAATGAATCCGAAAACGATGCTTACTGATAAACGATCGAAGTCCTCGTGACATACTGAACTTAATGAAATTCTTACGAACTGTATTAGTAAACAAAATATGGTTCTATATCCTGCAATAATAATAATCTTCGTACAGATAATAAAAAAAAACTTTTTACAAAAAATACAACCGACTTCCAAATAAAAACACTACAAAGTGAAAAATAGCTTCAATTTCTGCAGTCGATGTCCTTGTTTTCGTTTCTTCGTTTTTTGACACCGACTTCCGAAATTGAAGTTGTGGTAAATAATGGACCAGTAACATAGGCTTGGTACCAATAATGCCCAAAGTGAAGCCAGAAATGATTAACCCAATAACATGAAACTTAAACAAAACCGGTGGAATAAGAGTATACCAAGGTGAACTGTTTACACCTGCGTACCTCTTTAGAGCGTACTAGTGTGATGTTATGTTATGAAATGGTGTAAACAATAAACAGAAATTCGATTGCAGCTATCCCGAGTGATTTGCCGTCATTTATTGAAGAGTTCTGATGTATATCTCCGAAGTTCTTCATCAGATCTCTATGGAAATTAAATGGGACCACATGACAAGCACCAGCTTTCAAATAAAAAAAAAAACATCAAAATCAGTTCACCTTAAAACAAGTTCTGAGGAACACATAAAAAAAAATACAGTCGAAATGATAACCGCCTCCTTTTTGGTAAGTCGGTTAAAAAACCGGCCAAGTGCGAGTTGGACTCGCGCACGAAGGGTTCCGTACCATTATCGCAAAAAACGGCAAAAAAAACAAGTTTGTTGTATGGGAGCCTTACTCAAATATTAATTTTATTCGGTTTTTAGTATTTGTTGTGAAAGCGGCAACAGAAATACATCATCTGTGAAAATTTCAACTGTCTAGCTATCACGGTTCATGAGATACAGCCTGGTGACAGACAGACAGACAGACAGATGGACCGCGGTGTCTTAGAAATAGGGTCCCGTTTTTACCCTTTGGGTACGGAACCCTAAAAAGGTAGAAACACTGAACGAATCTTAGATAACTTATCTATACTAATATTATAAAGCTGAAGAGTTTGTTTGAACGCGAATATCTCAGGAAATACTAGTTGGAATTGAAAAATTATTTTTGTGTTTTATAGTCCATTTATCGAGGAAGGTTATAGGCTATATAACATCACGCTATGACCAATAGGAGCGGAGAATAAAGGAAAAAAAAATGCAAAAAACGGCAATTTTTTTTTTCCTTTTTCAGGGCTTTTATTGCGTGCGCTGCGTAAGTGGTTAAAGTTACGCAACATTCATGTATGTAGGGTAGGGTAGGTAGGTAGCCAGTTGACGGGAGCGCAGCGGCGTGGGACAGCTAGTGTAGGTATAATCTTGGAAGATACTTGTACTAGGTAATCCTGTATCACAGGCAGTAAGGAGATCTAAAAATATGCTTATGGTAGAACAACAAAATTTAAACAATATTTAACCTAAGACTTTTTTTTAAATAGTAGCAAGATTAAATAATAATAAAGGTATTTACAAGGCAGACGTGAATGGAAACGCCGGGAGGGGACGCCCTAGAAAGACATAATTATATAGACCTTATAGGTGATGTTCTTCAGAAAGGCCAAGTGCGCAGTACCCATAACCGGCGTGTGTGTATGACTAGATGTATGAATGTGTGTGAAGCAAAAGAAGTATGTAAGGATCGTAGCAGTTGGCGTTCTGTAGTTTCTGCCTACCCCCATGGGAAAAAGGCGTGAGTATATGTATGTATTAAATAATTATGAAAAATAATCCTAATTCATAATTATATAGGAATAATGCAAATTAGCATCAGCACATATTATCAGAACTATGAATAAATGGTTGATTACAAGAAACCACATATATAAAGAGAAACAAAGGTAAATACCTAACTAGGTACAAACATTTAAATAATTCCTTTGTTTTAATTAAGTACAAAGTACACCAAAGAAAATAGTAATCACAACGCGGGATGTAGTAAGCTTTTAATCTTTTGCTTACCTAATAGCATCTACAGGCGAAGTAAATCCCACTAGAAAAATATAGTTCGTTAACAAAAACAATTCGTATCAGGTTCTCGTAGCTTTTAAATAACTACGGTGATATAGAAAACCATTAAATTTATAGTAAATACCGGTGCGAATCGTAATAGGTAACTTGCGCTTGAACTCAAAAGAAACACCCACTCCTTTCAAGGTGTGGCTAGAATCTAAAAACGTTTAGGCTAAATAATAACAGCCGCACTGGTCGATCATCAAGGTTAAGCAACGCTTGACGAGGTCGGTCCGTGGATGGATGACCATTTCAACATACCGAGTTTCCTCCGTGCCTCGGAAAGCACGTGGTCCCGGCTGTCATTTGAAGATCTTTGACAGTCGTTACGGGTAGTCAGAAGCTTGAGATCTGACACCAGACTTGTCAAGGGGTACCGTGTTACCCAGTTACTGGGTTGTGGAGGTCAGATAGGCAGTCGCTCCATGTAAAACACTGGTACTCAGCTAAATCCGGTAAGACTGGAAGCCGATCCCAATATAGTTGGGCAAAGACTAGGACGATGATGATTCGAATAACATAAAATATTTCCACTACATTAGAAACCCTAAGAACAACTTTACGCCCCCTAGACATAAAATCAAACAATTTTCCAGTACTTATCTTTGAGAATGTGTTTGACTAACTACATGTAATTCTCCAATTTAGGAAAATTCAGGGAAATTACTTTCAAAAAGGAAATAATTATTTAACACAATAAAGTACACCTGTTTGAAATACGAAAGTTGGTAATTAGGCGTTAAGGTTGAACTAGTCGACGGCACGAACTATTTTGTGCGCGGGGTTAAAATGCATGCTATCTTATCCGACAACACGTGCGAAAGAAATAGATGCTGTGATGAGGAGTAAGAAGTTAGTTCGCGTACGAATTAGCACTTTTGCAAATTTGTATCGAAATGGATGATGATTAAGGACGCAAACGAGCGCACGAAATTTTATAAACAGACCTTTGGGAGTCTAGATATCATGAAAAACAACTAAATGTATATTTATAAAATAACATTATTTTCAGTATTGAATTACTAATCTATCCCTGTATGGAGGCCGTTTTGCAATTTTCCTTCTTCTTATGGTATTACCTATATAATGATGAGACAAATTGATAAAAAAAATTATTTTGAACGTACATCGTCAAACAGTGGAGTAATCTCTAGACTACGTTTGTTTGAAGAATTTTCGACCAGTGTAACCTTAAAACAAGTTTAAATGAACGTGTCAAAAAACTGTATTAATTATTATTTTCGATCATTCGTAAATCGTACGGATTTTCTTTATCAGGTAAATATGATGGACGGGAGTGGGTAATTATGGGGTATTTGATGCGGAGCGTTTATTTCACGCATGAGGAGTGACATGACGGGGTCACTCAATGGCGAATAAGGGCCGGTAGACAATCAGTCCCATGCAAACGGAAGCCCCGTAGTCCGCTCGCCTGCCAAGCGAGCCTCTAATAAAGGAAAACGAGCTTCTTGTGAACTGAACCACGACGACCAAACGAACCGTTGGGAATGAAATACCTATTGTGGTGGCATTTAAATTTCATAGTAATGAGGCATTTGTTAAGAGCGGACTCTAGTCAACAGGAATTTGAAAAATAGGTATTTGAAGAAACTATTGCCGTCGCGTCACCTCCAACCTCACCCCGTAAAGTGCGAAAGGGACAACTGCAGCTCAGGCTGATTTTACCTACAAAAACTTTGACTAAAAGACGTTTCGTATTCTGCTGTTTTCTTCATGAAAACTGGTCTGATCTAAAAAATTCTTATATCAAAATTAGAGGAAAAGTATATCTTTGCTCCTATCATTTCCTTTTTTGTTAAAAACTTATAAATTTTGTCTGAAAGTCTTCTGAACATGGCGGTAAAAACGGGCATTTTTTTCGGATTTTTGTATTGTCATATTTCTTTTTGAGATTATGTTTTGGAAAAAGGAAATGATACAGGCACGTATTAATTAGACCTAGATTTTATGGAAAAAAATCATTGCTCTAGAGGCATTATCCACGAAGAAAACAGCAGAATGTGTTTGTATGGAGAAAGTCTCACTAGAGTCCCCTCTTAAGGCGCTATATACGCCCCAATGTTAACGCAGTACTGGCCGTGCGCCCGCTCGATGCCAAAATATCAATATTAAACCTCCTTTTGAACAGTTTTGTTTACAAAATATTAACTGATTTATGTTAGTTATGAAGAAATTCCAGCCATCAATTTTTCTGTTTAAAAATATTTTTAAACACCCAAGTCGTTTTGGAGGAGTTGCCAAAAGTTGCGAAAAAATATCGTGTTGTTATTTTTTTTTTAAAGCAAACCTATTAGTTACACGAAAAAACCTTGTGTTCAAAATTGTGTACATGAATCAATAATAAATATATATTTTTTTGAAACCTTTTAACCTAGCCGTTACTAAGGAGTATGCTTTAGAAAGTAACCGTTTTACGGCACTAAAGGGTATGTAGGCCCTTAAGTTATCCTCTGTCTACAAACTTATCGACTCTGAGGTCACTAATCCCAACAAGTAATTAGTAGTCTCAATACCCATTCTTCACTTATCGGTATTGGAGAAAACAGGATTATAAAAGACAATAGCATACTTTTTAGGATTGCCAGCGTCTACAAATACACTACCTATTTTCCAAAAAGGAGGAGTATATACCGTATTTTTTTTAATTTCATTTGTTTTCGCGGATAACTTCGTTGTTTATGAACCGATTTTGATGATTTAGTTTTTGTTAGAAAGGAGATATCCCAAGGTTGGTACCATGATAAGGAAACCATGATCTGATGATGGGATCCTATTGAAATCGAGGGAACTCCTCAAACATTACAGGCATACATATAGCAATTTTGGTATTTTCATCAATAATGCAATCATTTGCACTCAGAAAGTATCATTTGGAAGTGGAACTGATGGAGAAGACCACAATGGCCAGTGAAACTCTGAAATAAAACAATGTATCTTAGTCGTGTTTGGGCTTATTGGAATCGTCATGAGATGTACTTTGGCTATAAATGAATTTCATGTTAATTGGAGGTACCTACCAAAACTAAAAAGAGGAAAATAAAAAAACTTTTTAACAAAAAATCTAACTTAGAACTAGACTTCGGAAAGGAAAGTTATTTTTCGTTTCGTAGTGTTTTGTTTTGGAAGTTGGTTAGATTTTTTGTTAAAAAGTTTTATCATTCCTATTGTTTTTTTTACAATTTTCTTCCAGCTGCAGAAATGCAGATTTGAGAGTGAACAGTTTATTAAATAACTGGAAGTGTCAGACTTAGTTCTCGAGGAGACGGAATAATTTTCTACATATCAGAGCTGCTAATATTTCGAAAGGAGACAGAAAGGATATTAAGATGTACAGAAATAGACTGGAATATGCACCGCGCGTCTCAAGTACAGTAACTTTCTGTATACTCACTTATGCAGTCTGTTATGCAGAATGAAATTGGACGCAAATGTAATTTTAGCATTGGATCCCAGTCTCCCAGATGAAAAAAACGGCCAAGTGCGAGTCGGACTCCCGCACGTAGGGTTCCGTACTTGGTAAATTGCGGTTTACGATTTATGACGTATTAAAAAAAACTACTTACTAAATCTCGATCAAACCAATTTTCGGTAGAAGTTTACATGGTAATGTAGATCTTAATTTTTTTTTATTAATATTATTCTCTTATTTTGGAAGTTACAGGGGGGGGACATATTTTACCACTTTGGAAGTGTCTCTCGCGCAAACTAAAAAAAAATATATTAGAAACCTCAATATAATTTTTAAAGACCCATCCATAGATAACCCACACGTAAGGGTTTGAAGAAAAAAAAAAAAGTTTCAGTTCTTGGGGAACACCCATTTTTTTTTTCTATTTTTGTGTGAAAATCTTAATGCGGTTCACAGAATACATCTATTTACCAAGTTTCAACAGCATAGTTCTTATAGTTTCGGAAAAAAGTTCCTGTGACATACGAACGGACAGACAGACAGACATGACGAATCCATAAGGGTTTGTCCATTTGGCTACGGAACCCTAAAAAGAGAAAAAATATCTTCGCTATTTTGGTTTAGTTCATTAAAATCTGAGGTAGTTAAGGAGTTTTGAAACGAACTGTAACTGCGATTGCTGAGCAGGAAAGTTGAGCAATAAAAGTTATTTGTTTTTGCTCAGCACGTAAGTAGCTCCTTTCATAATCTAAGAAGTCAAGTGGCAGTATTTTTGCGAACCCAGTAAATTGTTTGGCAACGGTTTTGGGACAATTTGAAAAGTTTGTTGACACGTCTTGCGGTGCCTGGCTTATTTTGTGTTACTGTAATTCTAAATGTCTGCGTTTACGGTACAGTGCAACTTTTCAGGCTTTGTACGAGGTTCCTAGATATCGGTATTTTCGTCTTCTCGAAAATAGTATAAATTATAATATCTCACTAATATTATTAATGAGAAAGTTGGGATCTGTGTTTGTTACTCAATTATGACAGAACGGCTGAACGGATCTGGACGAAATTTGGCACAGAGATAGATTATAGTCAGGAAAAGCACATAGGATACTTTTTATTGCGGAAATATGTTCTCTCGGGATCATTTTCGACTTTAACGCGGTTGAAGCCGCGGGCAGAAGCTAGTTCTCTATACATATTTTGTATCTACGTATGTGTTAATTTAGTTTTGCATAAGTTTGAGTTAAAATAAGTCAGTAACATTTTAGTTATATCAATACCGAGATCTCTCAGATACTCAAAATCAGCAGACCGATGTTAAGATCCAATATTTAGTTGGAGATACAAGTCAATTACATTTCTGCGAAATGTGATTAAGATACAGAAGTTTCGAAAGAACTTCTCAGACGTTTGCAAATAAATCTGGTCCGTTTTTTGATTGTACAAGTAAATTCCGAAGATACAAAATACTTTTCATATTAAAAGGCTTTCTTTGGCTTCAGTTGAAAATATTGCAAAATATGATGTATTTACTTTTTAGACAGTTTCCACGTAAATTATTTTGATGCTACAATATTATGACCAAAGTTTTGAAAAGCTTCAAATTGGATAGAACCTTGTACTTTTTTTTTTTTTATAAATTATAGGCTCGCGCTTGACCATGATCTCACCTGATGGTAAGCGATGATGTGGTCGACGGTGAAGCACGCTTGCCTAGAAGCAACCTATTCACTCTTGACTTAAAGACTCCTAGATTGTAGCTATCGGGAAACACAGACTCCGGCAGGGAATTCCACTCCTTAGCTGTACGCATAATGAAAGTATTTCCAAAACGTTTAGTGCGTATGGATGGTATGTCTACCATGTAGCGTAACCGCATCGCCGTACGTCTTGTAGTCCGATGATGAAACGGGCTTGGTACTTGACTAGCAATACGTATATCATTGGAAATTTGATTGTGATGGTGATGATTTTATTTAATGAATGATTTGGAAATTAGTCTAAAACAAAAACTTGAAAACAGTTTGAGGATCCATTACCTAGCTGGACGGGTGGGTGATTGATTTTCAGTTGGTAAGTAGAGGTTTAGTTACTAGTTCAAAAAGTACGAACAGGACTACGGCATCCCGAAAAAAAAATAGACGCCAACAATATTCGATATTTAAAATCGAAATCCCGTTCATCACGTGGTTTGAGTTCCTTTACTACTATTGTTATTTATATGGCAACATTTACATAAAATTGTTAAATTGAAATATGTTCACGTACGAGTAAGTGCTACAGCATGTTAAAATCAACACATTTTTTTTTATATTGCAATGCTTTTATTTGCCATTGCTGATGTATTGTTGGTTTTTCTGTACATTGCAAATATTTATAGATTACATTGGTGCTCAAACAGCTCACCAAAATAGGTACAGCCAACTAGTTACTTGAAGGACTGCATGCTTTAAAAGTGGATTAATTGCCACGCATAGCTGGGCACAAGAATAATATAAAACATCTACTAAAATAACTTGGTAGACCACGAGTGGACTATTCTACCTCGAACGGCGCACACCTGCATCAAAACCGGTTTCTATAAACATGATTTCACTCTCTCAGCACGGCTCGCGTTGCCTAATTTACGCATTCAAGCTTGAGACGACGAGAATATTTTCTTTCTCTATTTCGTGCAGAAAATTGCGGTTATTCAAAATAGGAATCATTTATTTTTGTTCTTTTTTTAAGTTTGAAAATGCTGATCGGAAATTTTAGGTTAAAAAGTTAAAATGCTTCAGTCAGCATTTCGAACCGACATCATGTTTATGTCAATTTAGATACCTATCTACATAAAATTAATAACAATATTTTGTCTCCTTTACTTTATCAATTCATTTGTCATCAGTACATCGCTAATTTGAGTCGATAACAGGTATTAATTGAGCAATACAATATCAATTAAGTCAGTAGCCATTGACAAATTTTGCCATTAACAAATTACACGAAAATATATTTTAAGTACCTTTGTACCTGTTTACCTGGTATCCATTAGGGATTACTACTTTCTTCGGCAATTGTAAATAGCGCTGTGGGTTTATTCAATACCACAATTGGCCAGATTACATTTTTCCAATCTTTTGTTTGGACATTGCTACTTATTTTAATACGTCTTTCTGCAATACGGTTAAAAGGACACATTTTTGTTCTTTTATAACATTCTTTTATTTTTTGATTCTTCTTCCAGAATCAGATTTCCCTCTTTATTATGATGCTAAACTATTTTTTTTCAAAAATGCATTTAGTATAGTGTTGCAGTCCCAGCCAAAAGTGCATCGTACAAAGGTATGCACGCTTTACGGAAGGATGCCGCATTGCGCGCACCATTCTATAACTTTTGATAATGTTTATGAATACAATACGCCTCGTCGTCCGTCGAAACAAGAACATCATATACAGCTATTATTATTTGACAGAAATCTCGCATAGTAACATAAACAGGGCACTTTCAGCATAAATCTAAGCAGTTGTTGCGGTCTGGAAGTGCATGCAGCGCGTACAATGGTTTATCATACCCTATTCACATAGCTAAGCCAGCTTCCCTTGCATACGGTTAAAGAGTCAACAAACGCACACATAGGTGGTCGTACTGCCTTGTAGGCACAGCCGAGCACACGGCACACAGGCAGGCTGTGGCACTCGCTTGTTGATACAACGACGCAGCGTCGTCGGCGCTGAGCTAAGGTGACTCAGAAAATAAGTAGGTAGCTCCGCTTACCTGTACAAATCAGCAGCAAAGTAAATGGTGAAAGCAGCCGATTGGTCCCCATGTTGGCAGTCCAGATACTTTCTATCAATTATGCACCGGGAAACAAATCTTATGCGCCCATCTTGCACAACTTTATAAGTGCTTAACTCCAACTTAACTGTTATGCACACACACAAAGTAAACGTTTACACTTCAGGTAGCCGGTGATACACTTTAGTCAGTCCAATTGACTAGAACAGGCAGTTGCCGCACTTTCTAACTTGATACACTTCAAAAAATAATCTCATTTTCCAATCCTCAATGTAAACTTTGGCGCGAAATATCCGTTACGAGCGAACATGGGCACGTTGTACACGGGCGACGGTTAGCCCAAGGCTGAATAAATTTCAAATCACAAAGCGGCGCGCGGAAAAGAGACGGCACTATGAACTGAGTGAAACAGGCTGATAATAAAGTTTGCCTTGTCTTGTCCGGGAGTGAAGTGGCAACAACGCGCCGTTTTTAATGGCGTCTTGCGAGTTTTTCACTAGATGGCAGTGCGGACTCCTTAGAAAAAGTATGTAAGTACCTAAACTTTCTTTTCATATACATACTATTTTTATTTCTGGTCTTCATCTCATGTCGGTATATAAAATAATTTGAGGTTAATACAAAACCATTGTTTTTTTAATACAAAGCACTAATATTTTAATATATAAACAGGGTAATTATGATAATGGTTTGTATGAGTGTGTGTATGTAAATATTTATAACGTGTTTTTTGGCGCTGGTCGTTTATTTAGCTTAGGTATTAATCGGACTAATGAAGATTTGCACAGCGTAGTCAAAGCGGCAATCTAGTGTAGACGTTGCGTAGACGATGCGGTAACGCTACGTGTCTATTTAGTTGCTACGACAACACGCAGACTGCGAATCTTGCATAGGAGCAGCGTAGGCTGTGCGTAGCAGCGACTCGACGTAGGCCAAGCGTAGCAGAGGCGTAGGTAGGCCGTCTGCTGCAGTATCGGCGTAGCCCTGCGTAGCAGCGACGCGACGACGTTTTAGGCTATGCGTAGCAGCGGCGTAGGCTTGCCGTAGTAGCAATAAGAAGCGTAGGCTTTGCGTTGCATTGCAGTGGCGTAGACGTTTCGAAATAATCGTTATTCTTACGAGCCAATACTCATGTTTTCTTGGTTTTAAACATTTTAGTCGAATATTTATTTTAGAGAAACCACGTTGGAATTTTTGGTTAACAGAAATTTTACTTACTGTTGTTTTTTTAATTACGAACTAGCTGACCCCGCGGCTTCGCTCCCGTCAAAATTATAGCCTATGTTACTCTGGAATAATGTAGCTTTCCATAGGTGAAAGAATTTTAAAATCGGTCCAGTAGTTTCGGAGCCCCATTCGGTACAAACAAACAAACAAAAAAATCTTTCCTCGTTATATTATTGGTATAGATAACCCAAACATTTTCTTCACAATAATAATTCATTGCTTCTGTTTTATTTCCTTCTTCTAAAAAAAGTTATACATACAACACTACCAAACGATTTTTGCCATGCAATGCCGCGTACTTGCATACACTTCCCAACATGTTACATGCGAAACTTTTTTGCAAATTCCGCACCATTTGTATACAGAACCGAATGAAAAAATACTGCAGTTTTTGCTTCTCATTCAAGCTCGAGATGCCAGCGAAATTATAAAAGAATTAGATAAAAAAAAAGTTTCTCGTATTTCAGCAAAAAGGCTGGAAGGACAAGAGGGTCGCTTTTCAACACTCGATATTTTGCTCAATTCTTCACACCGAGCCGGGTCAAGATTCTCTCTTGTGATCATTCAGAGCCTCTCAACTTTCCTTGATTCTAATAAACACTTGCAATATCCTTTCTTCCCCTCATTTCAGAAAGCTTTGATCTTGGCACCGCTTCATATTTTAATGAAAATTTTGTGAGACCGGACTTTAGATTGCTGAAATTCCGTAGCGCTTTTAACAAACGCGAATACTCGTACATGTTTTGGACAAAAACAATTGTCAAATCATCGAGATTATAGCTGCCAACGGGTAATCACGGGAACTTTCGAAGCGCACATTTCAAATGTCGCCGCATCGTTTTCGTATCGACTATCGCTGCTAAATAGCCGCGTACTGACTGAGTGAGCAGCCTCGCGAGGCAGCCGCGCGAGGCAAATCCTCGGTCGGTCAGGACGTGCCTCGGCCGAGGCAAACCTTGTCGGTTTTTGTTAATGCTCAAAACTTCAAAAGCGCCACTCAGTAAGTTTTCCGCGCGCACTCAAGACGGTTGTGTTTTGCCTCGCTTGTTCGACGAACGACGGCATCGTTTGCGTCATGGATAAAGAACAGTGCCTTAAATTAATACAATTTTATGGCGAATGTAGACTTCTTTGGGATGCAAAATGTTCTGATTATTCCTATCAAATAAACTAACTGTAATACAAAAATTTCAGCAACTAAATTAGTATGCAATAATAATTCAAAATTTAACATAAACATAAAAAGGCACACACATATTAGTAAATTAATCCAAATGAAAGCAGATAGATAGGAAATGGATAACTGAAATTTTTTATTATAAAAGAAAATATGAGCGCTATTCCTCTCTCCTAGACACTAACTGTATCTAGAATGTTGCTGTGCCCGTCAGGGTCCATAATTGATTCTGTATCTAATATTTACCACCTGGATGTACATTATGGATGCAATAAATTTAATTTGAATTTGAATTATATTAATAGAGGAATAATAGAAGATGCGTGGAGAAACATAAACCGTGAAATAAACATTTCACAAGCGGACTTGAAAAAAAAAAAATATTTGCTAGGATCTTATAGTGGGGAAAACTGGTTATTAGCCGCGTTAGGCACGCGCAGTCGTTGTTCGACTTCTCGTTAAACTGAGCGCTCGGTGCTGGCTCGGCCTCACCGTGGCTCGGCCATGGCGCGCGAGGCAGCCTCATGCAAACAAAATCTAGACCGAGGCGGCCCCGCGCGGCAAACGTTGCACTGCAAATGTCCGAGGCTGCCTCGCGAGGCTGCTCGCTCAGTCAGTACGCGGCTAATCCCTATTGTCTGTCTTATTCACCACGGACGCAATTGTCAGTTGGCATTTCGTACTAAACTCTGAAATTAGTCGCCATTAGCTTAATGTTATAATCTTATAACACAACGATGTAAAATCGTCCTATCCCAAGCTAAAACATAACCATTCAAAATAATACCTTCCCCTTATTAACCCCTAATCCTGTAACACGATACAGCCTAGATATTTTTACAAACTGGGCTCCAAACCATACAAGTAATATTTGCGGAAATCTGCCAGCATCAAAGGCTTTGTCGACGAACCTACACACATATATTTAGTTAACAAACTTTATGTGGCTTACGAAAATACCTGGTGTGGGTAACGTACGGTTACCTAGTATTTATGTACGTTACGTTCATTTTCAAACCTAATATTTTACGCTCTTCGATTAATTTAAAAATAATATTTGCTTAGTTCTTATTACTTTTTAGCTGATCCGACCCATTGAGCTCCATTTTAATAAGATTTTCAGCATACTTAGAGATGTAAATTGAAAAAAAAAACCAAATGTTTTATTTTCACAATCTTGAAAAAAAACATGAAAAAATACTTGGCACCGTCGTTTTTAGGGTTCCGTACCCAAAGGGTAAAAATGGGACCCTATTACTAAGACTCCGCGGTCCGTCTGTCTAGTCACCAAGCTGTATCTCATGAACCATGATAGCTAGACAGTTGAAATGTTCACAGATGGTGTATTTCTGTTGCCGCTATAACAACAAATACTAAAAACAGAATAAAATAAATATTTAATTGGGGCTCCCATACAACATACGTGCTTTTTTCGCCGTTTTTAGCGATAATGGTGCGGAACCCTTCGCGCGAGTCCGACTCGCACTTGGCCGGTTATTTATTTCTACATATGTTTTTTTTTTCAGAAAAAGTGAAACACAAGATTTGGTTGTTTTGTTTTAATTAAATTCTAATTATGTTTAAACCAATGGGTACCTATTATTATGAACTCAGAAAATACTTAATTTGTTACAATCATCTTTTCTTTGTAAATAGGAAAATTTACGTCCGTAAATGGTTTTTTTTTTATTATTTGTGCCTAAACCGTCCGTAAATCCGTAAATCCGTAAATGGTAAACTTCAGTGGGTGTTGACAATTATTTTAAGACATTATGTACCATTTAAGAAAAAACAAATGGTATTTTCATATTAAACAAAAAAAAATTTAATATCTCTTCGATAACCGCCTTACAATATTTTATTTTCGTACTCTTGAAAAAAAACCTACTCCATGTTTTTTTCATCTCAGAAAAATACCGTTTTTTTACAACTCTAAGCATACTTGAAGCTGCGATATATCGATGGATACTGAAATCCAATCTTAATTACTATTTCGACTTTACCTACCTATGTGTGTGTAAGTGAAGAGTATCTTTGCTTAGCAGCACACACTGATATTGAATGAGTTTGAAGCTTGCGTTTCGATTCCACGAATCCTGAACTAATTCAAGTCAATCAAATCCGTCCTGTAAATGATTTATCAGAGCCGTCATAACATAACACACTCGACATTTTTGTTTTTTTTTTTTATTGGAAAATCATTCATTGACTTCACCCGCTCTGGGTGAAGCGGGAAGGCGTGTCAGACTTTTACTGACTAAAACCCACCCGTGTTCCTTCAGTTGCTTGCGCCAGGGCCGCGGTAACTCTCTTTCAATTTTATCCGCCCAGACAGGCATCGGCCCTATCAGGCCTCGTCACTTTTGCTGACATCTCTTTGAGGCGCGCGTGGAACGCTACGCGCCGTAAACTCGGGCTTGGTCCTTATCTTACGGTGAGCTACCCATAACTTGCCGTCCGAAAGCCCGCGCCTACGGTGGCCGGGAATCGGCTTGCGACGCCCGACGCCCGGGGCGTCTCCTGCGGTGGCTAGGGGCATGAGGGCGTCTCCTTTACGAGCATTAGATAGAGGAGGAGACTGCTTGCCATGCCATCTCGCTCCGTACCATGGCCTGGACCAGATAACACACTCGACAAAGCGTGTCGATTTCGTAGAGCGCTTTGCTATTTTAATCATAAATTAAATAATAAATATGCAATTAAAATACTCATAAAATCTGTTTTCCACGAAAGTGTCGGAGTGATTTACTCACACAAATGTGAAACGTGAAATTATGCTTCCAATGTGAAAATGTTCTCATCTACAGTGTTAAATTGTCAAACACAATATGCACATTCAGTTTGTTATGAAACCTTTCTACGTAATAACCTGTATTGTACAAATAAATTAATTGATTGGTACACACAAAAGTTCGATGGCATGGACTATTTTGTGCGCGAGTTTAAAATGCATGCTATCTCATCCGACAACACGTGCGAAAGAGATAGATGCTGTGATGAGCAGTAAGAAGCTAGTTCGCGTACGAATTAGCTGAATCGTCGTCGAAATCGAATTGGATGATGATTTAGGATGAAAACGAGCGCGCGTAATTTTATAAACAGACCTTTGGGAGTCTAGATATCATGGAAAAACTACTAAACGTATATTTTCAAAATAAAATTATTTCCATTGTTGAATTACTAATCTATCCCTGTATGGAGGCCGTTTTGAAATTTTCCTTTTTCTTATGGTATTTATTTCCGCCTAAAGATGCGTTAAAATTAGTGTTTACTTTTTTTTTTCCATACAGGGCTAGATAATGATGAGACAAATTGATATATTTTTTTATTTTGAACGTACATCGTCAAACAGTGGAGTAATCGCCAGACTACGTTTGTATGGAAGAATGATCGACTAGTGTAACCTTAATACACTACAAAATATACGGGACCTTTTTGATGGCGGGACGCAATTAAAATTACGTCGATAGGCGATATTGAATCTTCGCGCACATTATGAGAGGAGGCGGACGCCGGGGTGAGCTCCGGCAGGATTTCATGATGACATGTAGAGAGCGACTGTCACAAAACAGCGCTGGGCACGCCACAGTGCATTCGGAGGATATTTATAGTTTTGGTCAGACAGCTCGCGAATATGTATCCTCCGACTGCACAGCATGATTTTCTTCTTGTTTACATCTTTGCTGTCGGGTTTTTTAACTGCAAATTTGTCTTCAAATTCTGATTTACCGACCGTAACATCGAGAGAAGTGAAGTGTTACTTAAGAAGACTTAAGTAATTTTATTAGAATCATTAAATCTTTGCGCAATAATTCAATATTTGATTTAATAAAAGACAGCTTACATAATGTGTACATTTTTATTTTCCGTAATTAGTTACGGAAAATAAAAGAGTTTGATTAGCAAATATTGAATTATTGCGAAAAGCTTTAATGATTCTAATAAAACAACTTAAGTCTTCTTAAGTAACACTTCACTTCTCTCGATGTTACGGTCGGTAAATCAGAATTTGCAGACAAATTAGCAGTTAAGAAACCCGACTATAAAGATGTAAACAAGAAGAAAATCATGCTGTGCAGTCTGAGGATGCATATTCGCGAGCTGGCTGACCAAAACTATAAATATCCTCCGAGTGCACAGCATGAATTTTCTTGTTTACATTGCAGTCGGGTTTTTTGATTTTATTAACTTTTTTTATTTACAACTTTTTAGTATTACTTTTTTTTTCAAATGGCCTTATATGTTTTATAAGTGGTATATTTATATATTTTTGTTATCACCTCTAAAACGCTTCATTTTGATACCTCACTCGATGGGTTTCGAAGAAAAAAAATTGCAACCCTTACAATATGGCGACCAAAAGCCGCCATGTTTCTTTTTTTTAACGGCACTTATCTATATCGTGTTACCCAGGTACTGGGTTGTGGAGGGCAGATAGGCAGTCGCTCCATGTAAAACACTGGTACTCAGCTGAATCCGGTAAGACTGGAAGCCGTTAAAAGAGTATGCGTGGAGTTTCTTGTCCATTCTTCTCCACAACAAGCTACATTTCCGAATGGACGGTAGAATCAATTAGTATTAGATTTTTTTTTTTTTTGACGTTCGAAAGTGCCGCTTAATGGCCTAATTGAATAAATACATTTTGATTTTGATTTTGTTTTCGACCCCAACAATAATTGGGAAAAAGGCTAGGCAGATGATGACTTATCTAAGAACACTTGGGAGGCCAAGGCCTATCTAACGATGCCTTAATTATAAAAATCCGTCAAGTGGTTTGAAAGATAAGAGGTAATAAAGAATATTACATACATACATACAAGATACGCGAGAAAAACATAACCCCTTACGTGCAACCGGGTAAAAAGAACGTTTGAAGTTCTTTGATAAGGTGATTCATTGGTTCACTATTTGATAAGTAAATCGGCATTACTAAAAGAAAATAAAGATAAGTGATTGATTGTTAAACTAATCTGTCTGTATTGTCCTAACTAAAGATAGGAAGGCATAACTTTCTTTGTTTTTCTAGATTGCGATTTATACGTCCGTTACGGCTACTGATTCATATAGGTACCAACTACAGGGCTCCAGCTAGACACAAGTATGTTTATCATTTCGAAAATTGAAAAGCCCTGACTAACAGCCGGACTTCCAAAAAAACCGCGATTTGAAAAGTATGAAACAAGTATGCTTAGAGAATAGCAATGGTCGTATGAAGACAACAAAATTTTGCCATCGAAGCGAAAAAGCTGGACAAGTCAGAAGGTCGGATAAAGTCCGGACAGGAGGCCAAATGTCCGGACATGTCCGCATGAATTCGGACGAAAGCTTGTTATCGAGAAGAATGCACAAGAAACTCCATACTTTTTAAATTTACATGGAATAAAAGTTGATTCTACCTATTCGGAAAGTAGCTTGTTATGGAGAAGAATGCACAAGAAACTCCATAAATTTCTCCATAATCCAGATTCTAAGGAAACGACGCGAAATCGATTGGTAAAATGTAAAAAAGATATGGAGGCCTTAGTCAAGTGTCATTCGATGTCAACTTTGGCGAAATGCCAAAATGTAGGATTATTGATCTCGTGAAATTTCGGTAGCTTTTGACATTCTCATACATTTTTAACCGACTTCAAATAGGAGGAGGTTCTCAATTCGACGAATTGAGAACCTCCACCTCAATTAGACATTTGGCCTCCTGTCCGGACTTTATCCGACCTTCTGATTTGTCCGGCTTTTTCACTTGGATGGCTAAATTTTGTTGTCTTCATACGACCATTGCTATTCTCTAAGCATACTTGTTTCATACTTTTCAAATAGCGGTTTTTTTGGAAGTCCGGCTGTTAGTCAGGGCTTTTCAATTTTCGAAATGATAAACATACTTGAACGTGTCTAGCTGGAGCCTCTGTAGTTGGTACCTATATGAATCAGTAGCCGTAACGGACGTATAAATCGCAATCTAGAAAAACAGAGAAAGTTATTCCTTCCTAAAAGAGGAGGTTCTCAATTCGTCTGTATTTTTTTGATGTGTGTTACCTCGGCACTTTTTACTACGTGAAAATTTTTTGATGATTCTTTTTATACTTATTTGAACCAGCTTTCAAATGCTTCTCATGTGATCCCAAATTTCATCAAGATCTGATTATTTTTTGAATTATCCTTAATAATGCGTATTTTCATTGGAATATAAGGTAAAAACAGAAAAATAACCGACTTCCAAAACAAAACATTTCAAAAATAACTTTCTATTCGGAAGTCGGTGCCAAAACGAAAATGGAATAGGTCCCAAGATACCGACTTCGGAAAAGAAAGATGTTTTGTTTTGTTTTGGAATATTGGAAGTCGGTTTTTTTTTTGTTAAAAAGTTCTTTTCATCGCTATCCGCACGCCATTGTTAAGGCGCTATATACGCCCCAATGTTAACGCAGTACTGGCCGTGCGCCCGCTCGATGCCAATATATCAATATTGAACCTCCTTTTGAACAGTTTTGTTTGCAAAATATTATTTGATTTACATATGCTTTGATATTAATGAAGAAATTGCAGCCATCAATTTTTCTATGTAAAAATACTTTTGAACAACCAAGTCGTTTTGGAGGATTTTCCAAAAGTTGCGAAAAAATATCGTGTTGTTAATTATTTTTTTAATGCAAAACTATTAGTTACACGAAAAAAACCTTGTGTTCAAAATAATGTACATGGATCAATAATAAATATATATATTTTTCAAACCTTTTAACCTAGCCGTTACTAAGGAGTATGCTTTAGAAAGTTACCGTTTTACGGCACTAAAGGGTATGTAGGCCCTTAATAGAATGTCACTTGTTCCACTATGTTCCACTACTAGCCAAATTAACTTAAAAAGCACCTAGAGCCCATTATGTAAACACGCGGCTAGATAATGTCTATTTGATAACAAACATTAGGCTCCAAATGTCAGCTTTATGTACACAAGCGAGCCAATATTAGTACTGAAACCAATGATTACTGAATCCCGGTCACGTTGGTATAGTGAAATTACACACGTTGTATTTAAAGCTGTTTTTAGGCTTTTTTTAGGAACTTAATTGTTTATTGTTAAACGACGAAAGATTCCAATGCGGCCAGTACTTTTCGAGTTATTTAATTGAGTATGAAATATCCCTAGACCGTGTTGATGTGTGTAGTTTAGAAAGATATCTATAATGCCACAATATCACCCGAATATCATACAATTGAACATAACCGTTGAAATAAGAGTGTACAAAGGTCGGTAGTATTTTGTGTGAGGAGCTCGTGGCTAAATAATAACAGCCGCACGGGTCGATCTTCAAGGTTAAGCAACGCTTGACGAGGTCGGTCCGTGGATGGGTGACCATTTCAACATACCAAGTTTCCTCCGTGCCTCGGAAAGCACGTTAAGCCGTTGGTCCCGGCTGTCATTTGAAGATCTTTGACAGTCGTTACGAATAGTCAGAAGCCTGAGATCTGACACCAGTCTTGCCAAGGGGTACCGTGTTACTCAGTTACTGGTTGTGAACGCTGAAAATTATCCAGCGGATCATCATCTGCCTAGCCTTTTCCCAATTGTTGTTGGGGTCGGCTTCCAGTCTAACCTGATTCAGCAAGTACCAGTGTTTTACATGGAGCGACTGCCTATCTGACCTCCACAACCCAGTAACTGGGTAACACCAAACCCCTGGCAAGACTGGTGTCAGATCTCAAGCTTCTGACTAACCGTAACGACTGTCAAAGGTCTCCAAATGACAGCCGGGACCAACGGCTTAGCGTGCTTTCCGAGGCACGGAGGAAACTCGGTATGTTGAAATGGTCACCCATCCACGGACCGACCTCGTCAAGCGTTGCTTAACCTTGAATATCGACCCGTGCGGCTGTTATTATTTTGCCACGAGCTCCTCACACAAAATACTACCGACCTTTGTACACTCTTATTGCCCCGTTTATGTTCAATTGCATGCTATTCGGGTAATCTATTGTGGCATTATAGATATCTTTCTAAACTATTTGCCTATAAGGTAGGTACAATTAAAAAGTGAAAAATAAAAAAATACTTATTTACAAAAAATACTACCGACTTCCATATAAAAAAACTACAAAGGGAAAAATAACTTTATTTTTGGAAGTCGGTGTCTTTGGTAGGTACCAATTTTTCGCGTTATTCACACCGACTTCCAAAAATAAAGTTATTTTTCCCCTTTGTAATTTTCTTATTTGGAAGTCGGTAGTATTTTTTTGTAAAAAAGTTTATTTTTTATTTATTTTTCTACAGGCCAATTTTTTTGTAAGGTACCTATAATGCCAGAATAGATTACCCCAATATCATGAAACTGAACATAACCGGTGAAATGAAAGTGTACAAAGATGAACTTTACACATCTGCGTACCCCTTTAGAGCGTACTGGCGTGATGTTATGTTATGAAATGGTATAAACAGACATGCGATTGCAGCAATCCCGAGACATTTGCCGTTATTTATTGAAGAAATCTGTTGTATATCTCCGAAGTACTTCATCAGATCTTCAAAATGGGATGTAAACTTCAATTTCGGAACATACTCTTTCAAGCAAAAAAGAATTTTCAAAATCGGTTCACAATTGACGGAGATATCGGTGATCATAAACAAAAAAAAAACATACATAACATCTAACATAGAACCTCCTCCTTTTTGGTAAGTCGATTAAGAAGTACTACCGAGGTAGAAACGAATCCTAGGTCATCATTTACCCGTGTTCCAAATTTCATCCAAATCCATTCAGCTGTTTCAGCATGAGTGATTAACAAACACTCAAACATCCAAACACACAACCTTTCACATTTATAATTGCATTGTAGGAAGTAGCATTAATTCACCGTTTTAGTATTTACGTTAATTAGCAAGCAGATCGGTAATCGCTGATTAATGTTATTTTTGCATGCTTTCATGTTCCGCGTCGGTTTGCATGCTTACCCACTTAGCATGCGCGAGAGTGACATGTAACGAGTACGCTATGTTCGGCAAAAACACAACACATTTCTTTATTTCATTTTCATTTCTTTTTTTCTTTTGTCTTTCCAGCTGTTTTAGAACCCAATGGCTTGGCACGCGACGATGGGAAGAGACCAGACGGGATGACCATAATGCCTTGGAAGGTGGGTAGGCCTTTGGTGTGGGATGCAACATGTGTCGACACCCTTGCGCCATCCCATCTTCTTAGCACGGCGGGCTGTGCTGGGGCGGCTGCTGCCGGTGCAGAAAACCTCAAACGGCGCAAATATAACAACCTTATTGGGAATTATATCTTTGAGCCGTTTGGGGTTGAAGCATTAGGTCCATGGGGTCCGAGTGCGCATCGAGTTTTTCGAGAAATTAGTACAAAGCTCGTCGACTCTTCACGTGACCAGAGGGCTGGCCTTTTCTTCGGCCAGAGAATCAGCATTGCCATCCAAGGTGGCAATGCTGCCAGCGTTCTGGGCACGTTTCCCATTGACTTCGATGAGGACGAATTTTTTGATGCACAATGAGGTCTTTTCCGTCTCCCTTTTGTATTTTCCGTCTCCATTTTTTGGGCGCACGGTTGGCGCAGTGGTTGAGCGATTGACTGCTGCGCTGCGTGTCGCGGGTTCGATTCCCGCACGGAACAAATATTTGTATGACCTACAGATAGTTGTTCCGGCTCTGGGTGTTTGTGTATGTGAGTTTATATGTTTGTAAACGCACCCACGATACAGGAAGAAATTCCAAGAGTGGGGCAACGTTTTTATAAAAAAAAAAAAAAAAAAAATTGTATGAAGGTTTGTTTTTGTTTTTAGAATTTTCAATTGTATATATGTTAATAAAAACTTGTTTTCTTTCTTATCACACATTTCTCGTATAGGGTAAACCAGCAGGCTTATTACGTATCTTTTGCAAAAGCAAAACTATAGCGATTTTTTCGCAATAATTGCTCTTCCATACAGCTGTTTTTAAGTTGTTGGCAGTTTTTTTTTTTTTAAATAAGTGCATTTGACAAACAGCGAGCGATTAGCAAACGATTGTGTAGGACCTACCATACCTACACTCTACACTGCAGGTAATGCCGACTTTTAAGACGTAAAGCGTTTGATCGCTATCGTTTTGCTCTTGTAAAAGATACGTAATAAGCCTGCTGTATAGTTATTCCAGCAGCTTAAGAGGGGACTCTAGTAAGACTTTCTCCATACAAACACATTCTGCTGTTTTCTTCGTGGATAATGTCTCTAGAGCAATGATTTTTTTCCATAAAATCTAGGTCTAATTAATACGTGCCTGTATCATTTCCTTTTTTCCAAAACATAATCACAAAAAGAAATATGACAATCCAAAAATCCGAAAAAAATGCCCGTTTTTACTGCCATGTTCAGAAGACTTTCAGACAAAATTTATAAGTTTTTAACAAAAAAGGAAATGATAAGAGCATAGATATACTTTTCCTCTAAATTTTGATATAAGAATTTTTTAGATCAGACCAGTTTTCATGAAGAAAACAGCAGAATACGAAACGTCTTTTAGTCAAAGATTTTGTAGGTAAAATCAGCCTGAGCTGCAGTTGTCCCTTTCGCACTTTACGGGATGAGGTTGGCGGTGACGCGACGGCAATAGTTTCTTCAAATACCTATTTTTCAAATTCCTGTTGACTAGAGTCCGCTGAATTCGGCAAGGCAAATGGCAAAGAGTTTGAACAATCGACCAATCACGTAGTCGGTAATCCACATCGCCTCTTTCATCTCGCGGTGAGTGCTAACGCGTGCCCGTGTTCCCGCCATAAGCGGCACAGGAGGACACCGTGTAGTTTTAGTGGGTTAGAGTCCCACATAACTGCACTATCTCCCCGTGGTAGTGCAGTATGTATGAACAATATTATTTTAATTTCTTCTTCTCTTTTTGTTTAAAAAATTGACTCGCACACTGTTCTGTTGTTTTTTAATTAGGTAATGTACCTATGTTTGCAATATTTGTAAGTACGTGAGAACCATGTTCCTATTTATCAAGTAAAGGAATTTACCTGTTAGTGCTTGTAATTCTCTCATACCTATATGTAGTATAGTAGTGCTGGGTACATCTTCCTCACGTATATGAATTTATTAATGTATGTACTTAAATAAATATTGTATAAAACTTTTTTTTAAAAGAGTATTATGGAGTTTCTTGTGCGTTCTTCTCCATAACAAGCTACATTTCCGAATGCACGGTAGAATCAATTTTTATTAAATGTAAATTTTAACGTTCAAAAGTGCCGCATAATGGCCTACTTGAAATAAACACATTTGACTTTGACTTTGACAATACTCCAAGCAAAAAAAAAAATGGTTAGGTTCCACCGATTGTAACTACTCTAGTTTCGCGGATGTGTTCACGTCAAGAGAAATTTCAAAAAGTGTGGCAACTATCCCGTTTTTACCCTACTAAAGTGAAATATGCTTCCTAATTGTACTGGCGCTCTAGACTCTAGACAAAGTGTGATTCGACCAACGCACGGAAGCGTCGCGATATCGAAAAAAACATTTTAACAAAAAAATCGAACCGACTTCCAAAAACAAAACACTACAAAGCGAAAAATAACTATCTTTTCCGAAGTCGGGTGGCTTTAGTACAATTTTTTTTTCCGTTTTTCTACATCGACTTCGGAAAAGAAAGTTATTTTTCGCTTTGTAGTGTTTTTGAAGTCGGTTTGATATTTTCTTGTAAAGTTTTTATTTATCTCTTTTTAGTTTTGGTAGGTCTCTCCATATACCATGAAAATCAAATATGGCTAAAGTAAATCTCATGAAGATTCCAATAAGTCCAAACACGACTAAGATCCATTTTTTTTATTTCGGTGTTTCAGTCTCTATCTATTGTATTTATTGTATATATAAATAGTACACCAAAGACTACCTACAGTACTGTCTTTCCTTTAATTTTTAAAATCCATCCAAAGGTTGTCTTGAAAAGATCGCTTTTAGCGATAAGGCCGCCCATTGTGTCACCCAGTGTAATGTTTTCTTCGTCTAAACTTTCTGTAACTTATATGGTGTACATAATAAAGAGTATTCTATTCTTGATTCTATTCTATCTTCATGCTTCATCATCAGATCAGTTCGATGTTACCATTTTCATTAGCAGGTACCATTTTTTTTATAAGTATTTGCTTCATCGTAGTCGGTTAGCTATTCGATATATCTTATACCCTTGACATACTTTGCATTAAGGAGTTCCAGTGGCCATCTGTGGTCTGCTTCATCAGTTCCATTTCACCAAAAGACCCTTTCTGAGTGTAAATGATTGCATTATTTGAAAAATACCATAATCGCTATATGTATGCCTATAATATTTGAAGAGTTCCCTCAATTTTTCTGGGATACTATCATAAGATCCTGGTTTCCTTGTCATTGTACCACCAATGGAATATCTCCTTTCCAACAAAAAAGAAAAGAAAAGAATAATCAGAATCGGTTGATAAACGACGAAGTTATCCGCGAAAACAAATTTAAAAAAATAAAAATACGGTTGAATTGAGAAACCTCCTTCTCTTTGAAGTCTGTTAAAAATGAATAGAAAATTTGGAATGCCAAATGCTATCAAAATGTCACGTCTACATGAAATTTGGCATTTCGACCATAGCCATCCCTGATAGAAGGACAATGCTAATAGACCATCTCGCGCTCTACATAAAATTATATCTGCGATGATGATTGTCAAAAGTTCAAAATGTTTGGGCTTGACGTATCGTTTCGGTAGCGCTAGCAATCCGACACATTTTGCACTTCATGACAAAGTTATCGCTAGCTATCCGATACATTTTGAACTTCTTGAGAATGTTATCGCTAGCAATCCGATACATTTTGAACTTCTTGACGATGCTGCGATGCTTAGCGCAAGCAATCCGATACATTATGCACTTCATGACAATGTTATCGCTAGCAATCCGATACATTTTGAACTTCTTGACAATGGTATCGCTAGCAATCTGATACATTTCGCATTTCTTGACAATGTTACAGCTAGCAATCCGATACATTTTGCACTTCTTAACAATCGTTAGCGCTAGCTATCCGATACATTTTGCACTTCTTGACAATGTTATCGCTAGCAATCCGATACATTTTGAACTTCTTGACAATGTTATCGCTAGCAATCTGATACATTTTGAACTTCTTGACAATATTAATTGCTGATAGAATGCCACCATCTTGTGGTGTTCTGGACTTATTGTTTTTTAATCTTAGTCGTCTCACGAAACTTAAGTAAGTATAGAAAGTGTCGGTCGACCTCCTATGTAGCAATAGGACAGGTACTCAACGCCAATTATGTCTAATTAAATTAATTAGATAATAGGTAGGCACTTTATAATAATTAACAGTAACAAACTAATAATTGTTAATATGTAAGCTGTTGGTCATGTGATGAGGATTGTGAAACGCAAGTTACTAAAAGAGTTATGAATATTAATGTGGATGGATGGAGAGGGAGGGGACGGCCAAAGAAAAGATGGATGGACTGTGTGAGGAGTGATATGAATGAAAAGGGAGTCAGTGGTAGCGTGACGGGGGACAGGACGGTATGGAAGACGAGCGAAGCGATGATGTAAGCTGTTGAGTATGTCAATAAGCGACTTGCTCAAGCTATAATTCATGCATAGTTTTGCACATTTTACAATGTGAAACTCATAATTAATTAATATGAACAATTTTACTGCAAGCTACTTGCCTTGCCTTTCAAATGAAATTGCCCCAGACTCCCTCGCATCTCCTATCCAAACGAACTAATGTAAACCGCTCGAACATTTTTAATTAAGAGTCGAAAAATCGAGTAGACTCATCAATGTGTGCACAGCACAGCCGCATGTAGGTATACTACGTACGAAGTATAAAAATACACTGGCCTTCAAAACTTTGTACTTGCCAACTTTTTAAATTTCAACTTCTCGTAAACTATTGAAATCAGTTTTGAAATAAAAAAAGTTTTATAGAAAATATCATCAACTTCCTTTGAAATTATTTTTTATTCTTTAGTAACGTTTTTAACTTAAAACGGGCCAATTGCGAGTCTGACTCGCGCACAGAGGGTTCCGTATAAACAGCTACATTCACCAAAATAAATAGGTAACATTACTAACGTTCATAAACAATGAATGCACCGAACATTGCTCTAACGAAGGGGCAAAATTAACTTTGCCGTTCGAAAACTGTTGTCCCCATACATCAATATACATCTTTTTTACTTTTCCAAGTACATTTTATGAGTTGGTCGATTATTACTCGTAAACTTGTAAAGTCTACTTAGCAGTGATAGTTTTCCTTTTAATTTCGTTATATATATGTCGGGTTTAGTCAATAGTATGGACGTCAAAACAAATCGCAAGCACGCCATCTGGCGGCAAAGCAAGAACAACTACGCATTGGCGCGCTATTTCTAACCACTGGCGTGGTGGGGAACATAGAATATGGCAGTTGAGTACTGACAGCCGTAGAGCGAACACGTCGTAGAATCAGTGTCGATCCGTAATATTAGTAAGCAAGATTGTAACTGAGTTGTGACTATTTAAATAAACCCAGTGTATCGAATAACTTCTGTGATTTCATTTGCACGATTGTACCCAACGACCTGCCCACACACGATGTCTTAACCTAAGGGAATACATCCTGACTTCCCGATGGTTTACATCTATCGGCCAGCCTTTATGCGACATATAGTTACTACTGCCGTGGAGCTCGTGGCTAAATAATAACAGCCGCACTGGTCGATCATCAAGGATAAGCAACGCTTGACGAGGTCAGTCCGTGGATGGGTGACCATTTCAACATACCGAGTTTCCTCCGTGCCTCGGAAAGCACATTAAGCCGTTGGTCCCGGCTGTCAATTGAAGATCTTTGACAGTCGTTACGAATAGTCAGAAGCTTGAGATCTGACTAGTGTCAGATCTTATAGAATCTTAGATCTACTGTCTTGCCACGGGGTACCGTGTTACCCAGTTACTGGGTTGTGGAGGTCAGACAGGCAGTTGCTCCAAGTAAAACACTGGTACTTATTAGCTAAATCCGGTAAGACTGGAAGCCGATCTCAATATAGTTGGGAAAAGGCTAGGCAGATTAATTGATACTACTGCCGTGATTTTTATAACATATCCAAATGCTGTTGTTGTTACACCCACTCCTATCAAGGTCGGAGACTCTACACTCGAAGTTGTGGGTGAATATTTCTACCTGGGACAAAAGATCCAGTTAGGTAGACCCAACATCGAGACAGTGGTCAACCGTCGAATCCGACTCGGCTGGGCGGCGGCGGCGTTCGGAAAGTTGCGCGATATCTTCTCGTCCAACATGCCACAATGTCTCAAGACGAAAGTCTATGACCAGTGTGTGTTGCCAGTGATGACATAATAATATGGCTCTGAGACGTGGTCGCTTACAATGGGCCTTATCAGAATGCTTACAGTCACACAAAGGGCAAAGGAGAGGGCGGAGTTTACTCGCGTGATCGAATCAGAAATATAGAGAGCCGCAAGAGAACCAGGGTTACCGACATAGCCCGAAGAATTGCCAAACTTAAGTGGCAGTGGGCAGGGCACATTGCTCGCAGAACGGATGGCCGATGGGGCAGAAAGATTCCGGAGTGGCGACCGCGAACCGGTAGACGTTGCGTTGGTAGGCCTCCCACTAGGTGGACCTATGACCTGGGGAAGGTTGCGGGGATCCGCTGGATGCGAGACGCACGGCACCGATCAGTGTGGCGACGCTTGGGGGAGGCCTATGTCCAGCAGTGGACGTCTTTCGGCTGATATGATGATGATGATCCAAAAGCAACCATTTATCTGGCAGGTAGAGGAGGGACACTTGACTCTAATAAAAATTTGGCACTATAAAGCCTAATTATACGCAAAAGGTTCCTTGTATCGAAAAATTGTTTTAACAGATCCTAATATTTTTAAATAGCCTATCCAACGATCTGTCTGTTGTCTGTCACTAGGCTGTATCTCATGAACCGTGATAGCTAGACAGTTGAAATTTTCACAGATGATGTATTTCTGTTCCCGCTATACCAACAAATACTAAAAACAGAATAAAATAAATATTTAAGTGGGGTTCCCATACAACAAACGCCGTTTTTTGCCGTTTTTTGCGATTTTGGTACGGAACCCTTCGTGCGCGAGTCCGACTCGCACTTGGCCGGTTTTTTTTTACCAGTTTTTCGGCGTGATTAATATGTATATCCATGACAAATTATAGCTTTCTAATCTCTGAGCTAAGCTACGGACGGACGGACGGACGGACATGGCAAAACTATAAGGGTTCCAACATCGCCTCCGAAACCTCGTCTTCCGTCAATACCAGTTATTAAAATGTGTTAGCGTAAAACATACTTATAAATTTTGTTTGAGTTTTTGCCAGTAAGGTGAAAATGGTTATCTTTTGGTTTTTATCATTTTTAAGTTAAAAAAAATACTAATGCATAATAAACTATAATTAAATTTTCAAAGAAAGTTGATGAAATTTTCTATAAAACGCTTTTTATTTCAAAATTCTGACTTCTATAGTTTAGGAGAAATTAAAATTTTTTAGGTGTGTTTTGGTGGATGTCACATCTCTTAAAATTTTTGGTTCTAGGATATGCCGGTTTCCTCACGATATTTTCCATCACCGTTTTTTTTTATTAATTCATTTCATTAGGAGTTTTAGGATTGATGCTTTCGAGATGTGGGTGTTGGAGACGAATGCTAAGAATACCTTGGACAGCGAAACGCACAAATGCATCGATCCAGACCCAGCTCCGAATAAAAACTCGCTTGTCAACTATTTGCCAACAACGCATTCTTGCGTATTTCGGTCACACAATGCGCAGAGGCGACAAGAGTTTGGAAAAGCTGATTGTGGTTGGGAACACCGACGCCAAAAGATCGCGGGGTCGTTCACCAACAAGTTAGACCGATCAAGTGAAAGACTCGTCGGCCTTCAAACCGGTGAAGGCAGATCATCCGCTCCAGGTGCAACCCTGATGCTAACCACGATCCTCAGACATGAGGGTCCGACCAAGAGAGAGAGGAGTTTTAAACTAAAATAAAAAATACTTAGATCTAATATTAGACATCTATTAAGTGAATAAAATTCATAAGTTTTAAAAAAACATGATATTTTAGAAAGCAAGAATTGTCGAGTTACGTGGAATTTGTGCGATATTTCTGTCAACAAGGTAATTTAATTTCCCAGCGTAGGTAGGCATTTAGGTTGTTCTCGGAAACTAAAATTAATTAAATACTACCCACAATAAGACGAGATTTGTAAAGCCGCGATTGCTTTTCTATTAAAAGCAAGTTTTCTTATAATTAATTTATTATTAAGTCAGTATTAATAACACGTCATGTTATACTTTGGGTACTCACAGCAAAAATCTTAAGTGCCCACGATCAGGCAGGCGAATCACGTAGGCTTATTACGTATATTTAATTAAGAGCAAAACGATAGCAATCAAACGCTTTATGTCATAAAAGTCGGAATTACCTGCAGTGTAGGTATGGTAGGTCCTACACAATCGTTTAATAATCGCTCGCTGTTTGTCAAATGATTTATTAAAAAAAAAACCGACGACAACTTTTTTTTTTTTATAAGCTATAGCCTCGCGCTTGACCACTATCTCACCTGATGGTAAGCAATGAAGTGGTCGACGGTGAAGCATGCTTGCCTAGAAATAACCTATTCACTCTTGACTTAAAGACCCTTAGATTGTAGCTATCGGGAAACACAGACTCCGGCAGGGAATTCCACTCCTTAGCTGTACGCATAATAAAAGTGTTCCCAAAACGTTTTGTGCGTATGGGTGGGATGTCCACCATGTACCGATGACGCATCGCCGTACGTCTGCTAGTCCGATGATGAAATGGGCTAGGTGGAATTAGATCGTGCAATTCCATCGCACACTCCCCGAAATGTAACCGATAAAAAACCGACAGGCTGGCAACTCAGCGACGATGTTCAAGACTCTGGAGCTTTGACTTGACCAGCGCCTCATCGCCGATGAGCCTCTTGGCTCGCTTTTCGATCGACTCTAGTGCGTCAAGCTGGTATTTGGCAGTTCCGTCCCAGAGATGAGAACAGTACTCCATACAACTCTAATAAAACGTTTGTATTGAAGAGCAATTATGTCGCAAAATCGCTATCGTTTTGCTCTTGTAAAAGATACTTAATAAGCCTGCCGTCCTTGTTCGCGTACTGAACAAAATATTATGAGACAAGGATATACAGTAAAATTGTGTGCCCAGCATATCCTCAAACTCATCATTAATAAAAGGCTCAGGTATATCTTTAAGAAGAAATATGGGCAGAGAGCGCCGACTGAATTTCCTAAGTAAATCATAAAAATAGGTTTGGCTCTCGTCTATTTCCACCTCCAGTATTGGACAAATTTAAAAGATATTCCATAAATTGAATAAAAAAGTTTATAGTTGTCAAATTTGTACACTAGACCTCTGTTGACAGCGCAATTTGAGCATTTTTTGTTGTTCGAAAGATATATCAAAAAACAATATAAAAAAAAACAAGATATCATCAAAACACCCGACTGCTTAAAAAGCGATACCCCACACGATGGGTTCGGACGAAAAATAATTTGGGCCTCACAATATGGCGCACAAAATCCGCCATTTTTCTATTTTACAATTTTAATGTAGCTAGTGACACTCGTAAGATTAAGACGAATCGATTGACGTACGAATCATCAAGATCGGCCAACGCGTTTTGATATAGACTCATAAACATATTACCCTCCTTCGACAGTCGTTTAAAAAGGAAAACATAGGGGCACAGAATATATCCTTCTTTTTCAGTTTATGGAATATCTTTTAAATTGTTCCAATATTGGAGGAGCGAATAGGCGATAGCCAAACCTCGAATTAAGACTTTTTACTTAAGATATTCAGTCGGTTGTCTGAGTCCGCATTGCCTCTTAATCTAATCTACTCTCGTACAATTCGTATAAAAACTTGCCAAAAAGTGAAATGTGTTTCAATTACACACGTTCTCATCGCAAATCAGTTTCGTTCAGCGTCTTCTTAAAAAAACTTTCTAATTTCATAACACAAGGTGCGTACTGTACACCAGCTACGGTAACATTTCTCAGTAACTAGTCCGTTTAAAACTAACTGATTAAACAAGTTAGGGGAATTTAATGTATCGTGTTTGGAGTTTTTACCCTTGTATTTGAGTTCTTCAGCAAAGCCGCGAGCTGTTGACGAAGTCCTAGGTAAGTTTGTTTGTTATTCCCTCGTGGTGAGTAACGTACACTCAAATACATAGAAATAGTTATCCCAGCCCCGTTTTGTCGTTGTGGATAAGATTATGGCGTCATTTCCCCCTGAGAGTGGCCTGTAAGTAGCCACTTGGGACGGCCAAGTGCCTAATAATTTTGACTTAGTCACTGCCTACAAGTAATATCACTATTGTGATAATAATCTCGGGTGTTTATGTTTGTGTTTCTAGCTTATTAATATTTTTGTCTCCAAATAGACAGTCTGGTCTATTCGGACATGAAGCCAGTCAACAAAAACCGGCCAAGTGCGAGTCGGACTCGCGCACGAAGGTTCCGTACTTGGTAAATTGCGGTGTACGATTTATGACGTATAAATAAAAATGCTTACTAGATTTCGTTCAAACCAATTTTCTGTGGAAGTTTACATGGTAATGTACATCATATTTTTTTTTTAGTTTTATCATTCTCTTATTTTAGAAGTTACAGGGCGGGACACACACATTTTTAAATTTTGGAATTGTCTCTCGCGCAAACTATTAGGTTTAGAAAAAACATGATATTAGAAACCTCAATATATTTTTTGAAGACCTATCCATAGATACCCCACACGTATGGTTTTGAAAAAAACATTTTTTTTTAGTTGCAGTTTCAAGTATGGGAACCCCCAAAATTTATTGTTTGTTTTTATCTGTTTTGTGTGTAAATCATGCGGTTCACAGAATACATCTACTTACCAAGTTTCAACAGCATAGTTCTTATAGTTTCGGAAAAAAGTGACTGTGACATACGGACGGACAGACAGACAGACATGACGAATCTATATGAGTTCCGTTTTTTGGCATTAGGCTACGGAACCCTAAAAAGCAATAAAAAAGTCCTAAAAAAAGTCTACAGAGTCGCGTAAAAATATGATTTGCCATCAGAACATTGAATCTCAATCTGTCTACTGATAATAACAGTATCACGATAAAAACATCGTTCTTTCCGTATTTTTGTAAGCTGTTTCACGTGGAAAAATCTTTATAGATTATCCGGGGTAGGTAGATGTTTTTAAAGATGCTTCCTCGTTTGTGTACCTAGGGGTGGCGGTCCGAATAATATTCGATAAAATAATGCAAAAAAAAAGACATTCCCGTTGAATTATAAACTTTTTTAAACTTTTTTTTTTAGTTTCCAAAACTTTACCAATAAAATATTTATTTTTTATGTTGTCCACCTACCACTGTTGTGTCCTTTTTACCCGACTGCCGCAGGCAGGTAATGTGCTTATCAGTCTATATAAGTAAGTATGTTTTTTCCTATATGGCGTTGGCCGATTTTGATGATTTGGACGTCAATCGATTTGTCTTGACCCTGCGAGTGTCACTCGCTACATTAAAATTGGACAATAGAAAAATGGCGGCTTTTGGGTGCCATATTGTGGGGGCCCAATTTTTTTTTTCTTCTAACCCATCGTGTGGGGTATCAAAATAAAGGGTTTTAAGAGGTGATTTCAAAAATATATCATACTTATATGTTTAAATGTACCTAATTCGAAAAAAATCTAACTAAAAAGTTATAAATAAAAAAAGAAATCACAAAATTCAAAAACCCGACTGCTTCAAAAGCGAACTAAAAAGACGTAAACAGGGAGAAAATCATGCTGTGCAGTCGGAGGATACATATTCGCGGGCTGGCTGAACAAAATCTGGTGTATCCTCCGCCTGCACAGCATGATTTTCTCCTTCTTCTTCTCCCTACGTGTTTTTAGTTCGCTTTTGAAGCAGTCGTGTTTTTTGGTAGAGAATGCCTTGCTGAATTAAGTCCGCCTATTTATCACCATTGTACATGAAGTTTAAATAAATAAAAGAAACAGCGCATACATTAACTAAGATAGGAATATGAAACTATTCACGCTCTGACGAAAGTCCAAAGAAATAGCTGCCGGTAGCCATGTACCAACTGTTCCATTGTGCGAGATGTGGGCTATTTGTCATCCCACACGAATACGCGATGACCTAACAAACTGCCTTTACTTACAAATGCCCCAAAACATAAATCCAACATGTTACTGTTGTTTGGTTTCATAAATGCTGACCGACCTTACGCTCAAACAGATTACAAGTTTCTCTATGCTCTCAGGGAAAAACTTGACTGACAATGTGAAAATAACACGATTGTTCTCGAGTACGACGCGTAAAACGTTCATTTTACGTCAAACCTGCCACGTCTGTCTCAAAGGATTATGCCATAAGCCTTATTGAAGTTCCAAATAGACGCAGATTTAATTTATAGGCCGTCAATGGCCTCCTGAACTGAGTAAATTAATTAGAATTTTGACGTAGGCCGCTGTCAAGCGCTCTAGTAGTGTACCGCACCTCGCACAGGAATACTAAATCCTCCGACCACTCCGACCGAACGGTTGTGACTTAATTAAATTTATGCCCGACATGGTCTTAACGTTTAATTTAGATATTCAAGAAGCACCTAAAGTTTTTACAACCGCACGTCATCCGCCTGGGATTATCGTGAACTAACTTTGCCCTGGGTTTATGAGAATCCTAGGCAATTATTTACGTATGTGTATGAACAAGGGCGGATTTAAGGGGAGGGCACGGGGGCACCTGCCCCTCCCAGACGGTATTTTTGTGTACTGTGGAGATTCCATCACAGTATATACTTAGAAGCAAATCAAATTATCAGTGTTGTTAAAATATATGAATAAAATAACAGAAAAAACATGAGTGAAACTCTTGTCTATTTCTGGCTGGAATTGCGTTTCCAGTGACTACTAGCACTGCCGAGCGATCTTTCTCCATATTACGCCGATTAAAGTCATATCTCCGCAACAGGATGACAGAAGAGTGTTGAAACGGATTGGCTTGAATGCATATCCAGCAAGATGTTGCGGCAAAAATAAACGCTAATGAAGTGCTGGACATCTTAAGTAGGAAACGTCAACAACAGCAACCTTCCTATATACTATATTTGAACTTGCAGAAATAAACTTGAAGTATGATACTTCAAGTTTATTTCTAACAGTTATTGTTGTTTTTTTTTGCCCGTCCGCCCCTTGTGCCCCTCCCAGATATAAATCCTGGATCCGCTCTTGTGTATGAATACAAGTAATATTAAAGCTCGTATCCCGTATGCGGGTACCTACTTGCTTTTATCCGTTGCTTTGTTTGCGTGTTTTATTTCATGAACTTCAAAGGAAATACAAATTTCGAACACCATAAAAGTTTTTTACAATAGCCCGTCGGGTCAACGGCTATTCGTTATGACATAACTAACAAGAAGTCTATAATAAAAACTAACTACGTCGAGCTTCAGTACCGTTTTTAACTGTTTAGTTTGTTCAATTTCACTTTTTTGATCGTTGAGTTACGTAACCCGTGGTTAGTTAAAAGATTTGCGGTAGAAGATAAGGTACTTAGTTTGAAACGTTTATTTGAAATAGAAGTTTAACAAGTTGTTCTGAAAGAATATTGAACTATTGATTTTTTGGGTCCACGCCCACCCGACCCGCTTAGTTAGGCTTGACCCGAAGAATAATACCGAACTTTAATACCAATTCAGTGCCATTTGTAAAGTCAGACAAAGTGATATTTTAATTCTACATAGCTTATTAAATTATTATTCATAGAATATTGATTATTTTGTATAAAAAACTGTTATCTTTTAATTATTTTGTTCTTACCTGAATATTGATTATTTATAGAAAATTGATGATGTTTTCATTGTTGATGTTGTATTGCTGAAAACTTTAATCTTTTAATTGTGTTCTTCATACTTACTTCTGTATTCTTTAAGATAGGTACCTAATGTTTATTTTTTAAAGATAATTTAGTCAATCATGTTTTTTTTATAAATTAGAAGTTAGTACCTAATTAGTTTTGTTAACCTAATATAATTATAATCACGTATAAAGAAGACTGATTCAATAAATACCACCGTGCCACTAGCTATAAGATTGTAATGATAATCAACAATAATCTGTATTTTTTCTAAAAAGTACTATATTAAAAAACCGACCAAGTGCGTGTCGGACTCGCGCAAGAAGGGTTCCGTACCATTTTCGCAAAAAACGGTAAATAAATCACGTTTGTTGTATGGGATCCCCACTTAAATATTTATTTTATTCTGATTTTAGTATATGTTGTTATAGCGGCAACAGAAACACATCATTTGTGAAAATTTCAACTGTCTAGCTATCACGGTTCATGAGATTCAGCTTGGTCACAGACAGACAAAAATTATTGACGATAAAAAAAAAAAAAAAAAGACAGACAGACTGACAGCAGAGTCTTAGTCATAGGGACCTGTTTTTACCCTTTGGGTACGGAACCCTAAAAAGGATGAGACATGTTTAATTATTGATTTATTTATCCAAACATTATTTAAATTTCACACTCTCTGTGGTGCTAGCGTAAAATCGACACTTTTCTGTCTGACTATATACGTACATCTTTGGATCGAGTCTAAGAGGGTCGAGTGTGCGCGGACCCATTTTTTTCTCATTTATTTCGTTCTTTTATAAACTTTTGTATAACAAAAATCACCTATCTATTCTACTTACACTTTAAAGGACTTTTTATACCAAAAATCACATACTTTTCATTATATAAACTGCCATTGAAATGACAATTTATATAATCCACCTCATCAGAAACATTCCATCTGACTTGAACATACATAGATATATAAAATATTTGCGAGTATCGTTCGCGGGTGTCATCTCCGTCGCAACACTCCAACAGATACGGAACGCTGCATTCACCGCCAAGAGTTTTGCGATATTTATTAAAAGTCAACCTCTATCCTCGCTGATATCCTGAACACGTCCATTTGATACCGTAACATTCATACAAGCCTTACAAATGCGCCTTCTTTATGCAAATATTCTACGCCGTAAAAAAAACTTTGAGGCCCTTACATTGTCAAAAGGAAATATATTCCCAAACAGTTATGAGGTAGGATGTAAGCAGTAAATCAGATCTGATTGTAAAAAGGAGAAAAGTTTTTAGTTTAACAAGAATAACTCTAATAATAAACTGGAACCCGGGATCGGTTTTATTACCGTTTGGGACACAAAGGGAGCATGAAACAATACAGATATTCCTATGAGTCCGAGTACAATTTGTTATTAGATTGCTTCTAATAAAGAGCCTTAAGTTTGAACTAGTCGACAGCACGAAATATTTTGTGCGCGGGGTTAAAATGCATGCTATGTCATCCGACAACACGTGCGAAAGAAATAGATGCTGTGATGAGCAGTAAGAAGCTAGTTCGCGTACGAATTAGCACTTTTGCAAATTTCTATCGAATTGGATGATGATTTAGGACGAAAACGAGCGCGCGTAATTTTTCTGAACAGACCTTTGGGAATCTAGATATCACGAAAAAACCGGCCAAGTGCGAGTCGGACTCGCACACGAAGGGTTCCGTACCATAATCTCAAAAAACGGCAGAAAAAACATGTTTGGTATGGGAGCCCCACATAAATATTAGCTATCACGGTTCATGAGATACAGCATGGTGACAGACAGACAGACAGACGGACAGACAGACAGACAGACAGACAGACAGACGGACAGACAGACAGACAGACGGACAGACAGACAGACAGACGGACAGACAGACGGACCGCGGAGTCTCAGTAATAGGGTCCCGTTTTTACCCTTTGGGTACGTAACCCCAAAAACAACTAAATGTATTTTTATAAAATAACATTATTTGCATTGTTGAATTACTAATCTATCCCTGTATGGAGGCCGTTTTGCAATTTTCCTTCTTCTGATGATATTTATTTCCGCCCAAATATGTGTTAAAATTAGTGTTGAAATATGGAACTTTCGACGCTCGTATCTTTTAAATATATATTTTTTTTACATTTTTGTTTCCATACAGGACTAGATAATGATGAGACAAATTGATAGTTTTTTTTATTTTGAACGTACATCGTCAAACAGTGGAGTAATCTCTAGACTACGTTTGTGTGGAAGATTTTCGACAAGTGTAACCTTAAATCCGCGCTTTAACCGTTTCAGTTGGCAATTGGCCATTCAAAACTTGTTGCCATTTTGGTTTTTATTCAAAAATAACTTTGGGAGTAGGGCAGCTGCATTAATTTGCGAGGTTAATCCGGCATTACCGTAACTGTTCCTCAAGGTGATGTCGAAACATCTCTGTTCTTCGTGATCAGTCGTCAAAAACACAACTTCTGTAGACTGTGTTCGACTAGTGATTTTTAGGGTTCCGTACCCAAAGGGTAAAAACGGGACCCTATTACTAAGACCCCACGATCTGTCTGTCTGTCTGTCTGTCCATCTGTCACCAGGCTGTATCTCATGAATCGTGATAGCTAGACAGATGAAATTTTCACATCTATACATATAATAAATCTGTAGAAAAGTCATTTTTGTACATTGAAGAAATTGAAACAAAAAATAGCCAGCGTGTGAAAAGATAAGTAACAGAACCCATTTCCATCATTTTTGAAATTTTTGTCTGTTTGTCTGTTTGTCTGTTTGTCTGTTTGTTTGTGCGCACATCACGTAAAATCTACGAATTCAATGCTGACAATGTTTATATACAAAAATTATACGCAACTTGAGGTTTAACTTAGTTTTTGTTTCATCGAAATCGGTTCACTCTATCAAAAGATATGATTAATTTAGTGAGTTCAAGAAGTAAAATATTACGTTACGCAATTAAGTATAGTACTTGCAACGACATCTTAAGACTAAAAATAGAACTAATGTTGATAGTTGAAATCTAAATCCGATAGATGGCGTTGTGCAAATGACGTCATTTTCTGAATCGCGGTGTTAAGATTTTCCGCGCGAGGATGACGTCCACCGTGTTTACTAGGCAAATTGGGTTTCGTTAGGTGTCTTAAAAGTTCTTGCGTGTGTCGTAAAAGTTCTTTGGTTGCTTGGTTTATCGATTTTCTAAATTGGTCGAAAAAAAAGTATTTGCTTATCTTATTGGTTTCGTTTGGTCAACTTTGGTCATTGGTTTGAAGTACGAAGTTAAGATTGTATTTGATTTACTTCGTAGTTTGAATCCAATAGTGCCAATCGTTATACAGTAAGTTAGTGTTGCCAATTCGTTGAGTCACGACCACGAACAGACGATACGTTGTCACACTAGACTGTTCGACGCACCGTTCTTTTAAGTTTGTAGGCTATTCAGTCATAAGTGTTGTTAGTTTTGTTTATTGCTTTAATTTTCCTTGAAAATGCCTCAAAGAAAAAAAACTAACCTTTCGCTGCGTAGCCGAAATGCGAAAAGGATGAGACTTTGTAGGTCTCAGGAATCGGAAGAAGATCGTGAAGCACGGTTATCTGCTAACCGAGAGCACATCGCTCTTTCACGTGAATCGGAAACGTTCACCGAAAGGGAGTCACGTTTAAGTTCACAAAGAACACGGACCGCGACTTTGCGGTCTCAAGAGAGTATCCAGGAACGCGAAGACCGGCTGTCTGCTGATCGGGAGCGCCACTCTCTCTCACGTGAGTCAGAGACATTCACAGAAAGGGAGTCGCGCTTAAGTTCGCAAAGAACTCGGACCGCGACTTTGCGTTCTCAAGAGAATATCCAGGAACGCGAAGTTCGGCTGTCTGCTGATCGGGAGCGCCACTCTCTCTCACGTGAGTCAGAGACATTCACAGAAAGGGAGTCGCGCTTAAGTTCGCAAAGAACTCGGACCGCGACTTTGCGTTCTCAAGAGAATATCCAGGAACGCGAAGTTCGGCTGTCTGCTGATCGGGAGCGCCAGTCTCTCTCACGCGAGTCAGAGACTTTCACAGAAAGGGAGTCGCGCTTAAGTTCGCAAAGAACTCGGACCGCGACTTTGCGTTCTCAAGAGAGTATCGAGGAACGCCAAGCACGTCTGTCATCTGACCGAGAGCGACACGCTCTCTCGCGCGAGTCTGAATCTCTCTCCCAAAGAGAAGAACGATTAGAAATAGCTAGACATAACTATGTAGGTGTACAAAGAAACAATGAAAGTTATCTTGCATCTGAAAGGGAAAGAATAGATGAACTAAGACGAGCAGAAACAGCAGAACAACGTCAATCTCGCCTAGAAATAGAACGAGCTCGATACCATATGAATAGAGAAACAAATAGCGGAGCTGATGAGTCCATGGAAAATGACGATGCAAATATTTTATTACCTTGGGACAATAGGGAAAAATCAGGGTTCACATATTCGTCTAGAATTAATTATGCTGGCTTTACTTTCGTGGGTGACATGAGAGAAATTTGTAATTTTTGTCATGCTTTGAAATGGAGGAAAGAGACAGATGGAATGTGCTGCTCAAATGGAAAAATTGTTCTTCCAAATTTCCAAGATCCACCACACTTACTTATAAGTCTCCTGAATGGCGATCATCCCCAGTCGAACCGTTTTTTGGATAATATTCGTTTATATAACAGTGCTTTCCAAATGACTTCCTTTGGGGCAAAACAAATAACGGAAGGACCGTTCATGCCAACCTTCAAAGTACAAGGTCAAGTTTATCACCTTATTGGATCTTTGCTGCCAGAAAATGAACCCAAATTTCTCCAAATTTATTTTGTATCCGATTACACGCAACAGCTCAATGTTAGAAATCACAATTTTCCCCAGCTCAATGCTGAGCTTTTGGGTCAACTTCAAGAATTGCTGCATCGCGTTAACCAGTACGTTCGTGAATTCAAAGCTGCATTGGAGTCAATTCCACAAGGCAGCAATGATTTCAAAATTGTTATAAGTGCCGATAGACGTCCTGTGGGTGAACACCGTGGAAGACACAATGCACCCGTCGCAGATGAAGTTGCAGTTGTTTTAGTCGACCAGGAGTGTGAGAGACGTGATATCGTGTTGCGTACACGCGACGATCGCCTTCAACGCATTTTGGAAACCCACCGAGCTTACGACGCCCTGCAATATCCACTAATCTATTGTCATGGTGAAGATGGGTACAATTTTGGGCTGTACCAAGTGAACCCTACTACGAGAGTCACTAATTATCAAAAAAAAATATCTGCTCAACAATACTATTCCTACCTTTTACAAATAAGGCAAAACAGTTTCGTATATTTGCAACGATTTCGTGGTTTGTTCAGCCAATTTATTGTGGACATGTACGCAAAAATAGAAACTGAACGTTTAGTGTATATTCGCACTAACCAGCGACGGTTACGCGCTGAAGAATACGTGCACTTGCGGGACGCCATGCAATCAGATAATAACGTCGAAAACTTGGGTCGATTGGTTATTTTGCCATCCAGTTTCACAGGCGGTCCGCGGTATATGCACGAACGAACGCAAGATGCTTTTTGTTACGTCCGTAAATACGGCCGGCCGGACCTTTTTATAACATTTACAACAAATCCAAAGTGGACGGAGATTTGCCAGGCACTTCTCACAGGACAGGCGTCATACGACAGACATGACATTATTGCTAGGATTTTTCATTTAAAACTCAAAGTCTTGATTAATCTACTTACAAAGGAGAAAGTTTTCGGTTCAACTCTTTGTTTTATGTATAGCGTCGAGTGGCAAAAGCGTGGTTTACCCCACGCGCACATTCTTCTGTGGCTGGAAGAAAAAATTCGTCCCGATGCTATAGACAGTGTCATAAGTGCAGAATTTCCGGACTATAATGCAGATCCGATTTTGCATGACATAGTAAAAACACATATGGTTCACGGGCCATGTGGCCTCTTAAACAGGGAATCACCGTGCATGAAAGATGGTCAATGCTCAAAAAAATACCCCAGAGCACTGAAAGAACTAACTATGGCTGGGGAAAATGGGTATCCGCAATACCGGCGAAGATCACCGTCACAAGGTGGTTTCACAGCTACTGTCAGATTCCGTGGACAAGAAATAATTCTAAATAATAGTTGGGTGGTACCGTATTCTCCAGTTTTGTCAAACGCTTTTCAAGCACACATTAATGTTGAAATTTGTAATAGCGTCGAATCTATAAAATATATATGTAAATATGTTAATAAAGGTAGTGATCAAGCCATGATAGCACTAAGAAATAACAACCAATTTGATGAAGTGACAAGGTATCAATCTGGCCGATACATAAGCTCTTCGGAGGCAGTTTGGCGCATTTTGAGTTTCCCTATTCATGAAAGGTATCCGCCAGTCATCCATCTTGACGTGCACCTGGAAGGCGGGCAGCGAGTTTACTTTCAGCCAGAAAATGTGGCAGAAAGAATGAACAACCCAAGACAAACCACCTTGCTCGCATTCTTTCGCCTTTGCGAAAGAGACAATTTCGCTAAGTCTCTGTTGTACAATGAAGTGCCACATTATTATACTTATAACAAGCAGCAAGGTGTTTTTAATCGCAGGAGACGTGGAACTGCTGTAGAAGGCGAGTCCGGCATTTTTAAAGAACACGTGATTGGAAGAGTATACACGGTGCACCCAAATAATGCAGAGTGTTATTATTTACGCCTTCTTCTTCACACAGTGCGAGGACCTACTTCTTTTGCTGAGCTCCGCAAAGTGGACGATATAGAATATCCCACATTTCAAGCTGCTTGCCGCGCACGGCATTTATTAGATGGCGATCAGCATTGGGATGATGCTTTAGCCGAAGCATGCGTCAGTGATAGTCCACATCGTTTGCGCCATTTATTTGCCATTTTGTTGACATTTTGTGGCCTATCGGACGCTGGGCAGTTGTGGCAAAAATATAAAGACGCGTTTGCCGAAGATTTTTTGAGACAGCAAAATATAAATAGTGAAACTTCTGACCAAGTACGTGAAAGCTGCCATAATAGGGCTTTGCTGGCTATACAAGATATAGTTACAAGTATAGGAGGGAACCCCCTCAGTCAATACGGCTTGCCGACACCGACAGTTGGTGGGGAACGAATTAATAGGGAGTATACATCTGAAATAAATTACAACCCCGAAGAGTTAGCAGAAATATTGCGAAATGGCTGTTCAAATTTGACGTCAGAACAACGTCAAATCTTTGATAGAGTATGCTGTAGTGTAGAACATTCATTAGGAGAAATGCTGTTTTTAGATGCACCTGGTGGAACAGGTAAAACTTTCCTCACTAAAGTTATCTTGGCTCAAATAAGGAGCCAAAACAAAATTGCCCTTGCCGTCGCTTCCTCAGGAATAGCTGCCACTTTATTACCAGGAGGAAAAACTGCACATACAACATTTAAAATACCAATCGACTTGGACCGCACAGAAAACCCTGTTTGCAACGTGTCTCGCAATAGTGATAAAGCAAGGGTTTTACGCGATTGCGCCCTTATCGTTTGGGACGAGTGTACGATGGCAAATCGTAAAGCTGTGGAAGCTGTAGATAGAACGTTGCGAGATATAAGACAAAATGACCGACCGATGGGAGGCTTAACGGTGCTATTCTGTGGAGACTTCAGGCAGACACTCCCTATAATACCCAGAGGAACGAGGGCCGATGAAATAGGTGCCTGTTTAAAGAGCTCTATTTTATGGCGTAGTGTCATATTAACTAATTTGAGCTTTAATATGCGAGCATATTTGGGAGGTGACGCAAACGCGCAGGTTTTCTCAAATTTACTACTTCAAATTGGTAACGGCACATACCCGACTCAAGAAGGAGGTAAAGTAACTTTAGTCGAAAGCCTGTGTTCTTCTGTTGCCTCACAGCAGGAACTCATTTCCTCTGTATACGGAGATCCATCAGAGATCTCGAACCATGACGCTGCTTGGCTATGCCAACGAGCTATTTTGGCACCTCGCAACGACCAAGCAGCAGCAATAAATTCTCAAATATTGGTACATGTTTCTGGAGAAAGTAGGGAATATTTATCTATTAACACGGTTTTAGAAGAAGGAGATGCCACCCACTATCCAGTAGAGTTTTTAGACTCTCTAAATACACCAGGTCTTCCAGCACACAAAATTTATTTAAAAGTCGGAGTACCAATCATTCTACTCAGAAATTTAAGCCCACCAAAACTATGCAATGGAACTCGGTTGAGAGTAACAAATCTCCAACGAAATGTCATCGAAGCCGAAATCTTAACAGGTTGCGGCTCCGGTGATGTTGTTTTCATTCCCAGGATACCCATTATCCCCAATAATTTTCCGTTTACTTTCAAACGTGTGCAATTTCCTGTAAGCCTCTGTTACGCTATGACTATTAATAAAGCCCAAGGCCAGACGTTATCCGTTGCGGGTGTAGACCTTACTTTTGATTGTTTTTCACACGGCCAACTCTATGTTTCTCTATCACGTGTTAGCAACCCAAACAACCTTTTTGTATATGCTCCGGGTAATTCCACCGCTAACATAGTATATAGAGAAGCATTAACGTAATCAACTATACCAAAGTCAGGACTCTTATCTAAATCATCAAAAAGGTGATATACTCTTATCTAAACGACGTTGTTTTGCTCTCGACAACCACGCGAACGAAGTCGCGGGCACAGCTAGTCTATACTAATATTATAAAGCTGAAGAGTTTGTTTGAACGCGCTAATCTCAGGAAATACTGGTTGGAATTGAAAAATAATTTTTATGTTGGATAGTCCATTTATCGAGGAAGGTTATGGGCTATATACTTCTCCTCTTCTTTTTTCTATTTTCATAAATCTCATTACTTTCAAACTTCAGTGTGCGTATCATCTGTATGCAGATGACCTGCAGTTGTACTGTCAGGGGAGTGTTGACGAAATATCTGATGTTATCAGTAAATTAAACAGGGACTTATCTGCTATAAAAACCTGGTCCGATAGATTCGGTGTGGCAGTAAACCCCAATAAATGTCAGGCAATCATCATTGGGAGTCACCGAAGCGTCGCTAAAGTGGATGGTACAACTTTGCCACCTATATTGTTTGACAGTAAAATTGTTACTTTCAGCACTGATGTAAAGGACTTGGGCTTGCACATAATACCCTTAACTGGCGTACTCAAGTCGCTAGTGTGAGTCGGAAGGTTACTGGAACGCTGCGGGCTCTGTATCGTATGAAAAACTTATTACCATCGAACACGAAGGCAATGCTTGTGCAGTCCCTAATTTTTCCTTTCATCGATTATGGTGACGTGTGCTACTATGACCTGAATGCAGATCTTCTCAACAAACTTGACCGTCTTCTAAATTACTGCATTCGATTCGTTTTCAAATTGCGTAAATATGATCATGTCTCTGCGCATCGATCGCTTCTAAAGTGGTTGCCTATACGCCAGCGCAGAGAGCAAAGGGCACTAACTACGTTGTTCTCATTTCTCGCCTCTTCTAATTCCCCTAGTTATCTGGCCCCTCACTTTAACTACATTTGCGCCAACCACAATAAAAATCTACGGTCATCCCATAACCGCCTTCTTCAATGTCCCACTCACCGCACTGACTTTATTCACTGTTCTTTCTTCGTTCAGTCTATTTCTCTGTGGAATGCGCTCCCCCAGGAAATCAGGATGGCAACCAACCGGTTAACCTTCAAAGTCAAAGTTCGCGAGCACATTCGCAAGAAGTTGGCAGTAGTATCGTCACAACGCTAATATTTTTCAATTATTAATCTAATATTACTAATGTTTAAGTATATCTATATATTTAGTTTATTCTTTTGAGTATAATTTTCTTGATTATATTGTATTTATAGTTGTATATATTTTTTGCATGAACCTGATTCGTTTAATTGTCAATATTGCACCTACCACTAGTTGTCTCTGCATCACCCAAAGGTTGACTGGTAGAAAATGCCTAAGGCATTAAGTCCGCCTCTGTACGTTTGTGTGCATAAAGTATTAAATAAATAAATATATAATACTACGCTACGACCAATAGGAGCGGAGCATAAAAGAAAAATGTTGCACATATATTATATGTGCAACATTTTTCCTTTTTGAGAGCTTCTGTTGCGTGCGCTGCGTAAACGGTTTAATTTACGCAACAATCATGTATGTAGGGTAGGTAGGGTAGATGGTAGCCAGTTGACAGGAGCGAAGCCGCGTGGGATAGCTAGTATATGACGTATTTCTGTTGCCGCTATAACAACAAATACTAAAAACAGAATAAAATAACTAAAATAACATACAACAAACGTGATTATTTTAGCCGTTTTTTTTGCGATGATGGTACGGAACCCTTCTAGCGCGAGTCCGACTCGCACTTGGCCAGTTTTTTTAATCATGGTTTAGCTTCCATTCGAAAGGCAATAACAGCAGACTTATTGCGTAAGTGAATTCGGCAAGGCAAACGATTTGACGCTATCAATCGACCAATCACATAGACGGCAATCCACATCGCGTCTTTCATCTCGCACATGATTGGTCGATTGATAGGATCGAATCCTTTGAGTTAACTTACGCAATAAGACTGCATGTGCGTACCAAACTAAGCCAATCTCGTCGTTATTGAAAAAAAGAGCGTGGAAAAGTTTTTAGGGTTCCGTAGCCAAATGGCAAAAAACGGAACACTTATGGATTCGTCATGTCTGTCAGTCTGTCCGTCCGTATGTCACAGCCACTTTTTTCTGAAACTATAAGAACTATGCTGTTGAAACTTGGTAAGTAGATGTATTCTGTGAACCGCATTAAGATTTCTTTTCACACAAAAATAGAAACAAAACAATAAATTTTGGGGGTTCCCCATTCTTAGAACTGAAACTCATTTTTTTTTGTGTGTGTACCGCCCCTGTAACTTTTAAAATAAGAGAATGATAAAACTAAAAAAAATACATTACCATGTAAACTTCCACCAAAAATTGGTTTGAACGAGATCTAGTAAGTAGTTTTTTTTTAATACGCCATAAATCGTGAACCGCAATTTACCAAGTACGGAACCCTTCGTGCGCGAGTCCGACTCGCACTTGGCCGGTTTTTTTTGTTTTTATTTTCAATAGTTTCAGTTACAATCTCAACATCTATAAGATCTTGTTGAAGTTTTCACAGAAGTATCTGTATACAGGCACCAGTTTTAATCTTATTTTAATCGAGAGAAAAGTATAAAAACAACCCGGGAAAATTATGTTAGGGCAGTGGCGGTTTAATTGGCAATTAACTAATTCAATTATGCAAATGGCATTATAATTTGATTAAAATTCGGACAATTTTATTTGTCAAAACTCCTTTCCGGGTACGAGTCACCCTTACCACAGATAATATAATACTAACATACAGATGCCTCATCCCATACAAAGAAACCGTGCCGACGTAACTAGCGTTTTCCATCTGATTATACCGATTATTTTTTGTAAATCGATCGCGTTCGGTTCCGTTCCACGGTGATAGATAGATCAATCAAATCATCAGTATAATCAGTACAGTTCATCGGCAGGTTTATTACGTATCTTTTGCAAGAGCAAAACGATAGCGATTTTTGCGCAATAATTGCTCTTCCATATAGAAGTTTTAGAGTTGTTGGCGGTTTTTTTTTAAATAACTGCATTTGACAAACAGCGAACGATTGTGTAGGACCTACCATACCTACCATAGATATAATAAACAAGATATTTCTATGATACCTACACTGCAGGTAATGCCGACTTTTATGACATAAAGCGTTTGATCGCTATCGTTTTGCTCTTGCAAAAGTTACGTAATAAGCCTGCAGGATAGTTTCTTTGTATGGTGAGAGATGAGACACCACTGCCCTTACAAACCAAAATTTCGCACAGACCTCAATATTGCAACTCCATTATTAAGAGGAAACGGGGGCAGAGAGCGCCGACTGAATTTCCTAAGTAAAAAGTCATAATTCGAGGTTTGGCTCTCGTCTATTGTCTCCTCCAATATTGAACAAATTTAAAAGATATTCCATAAACTGAAAATGAAAGACATATTCTATGTCCCTGTGTTTTCCTTTTTGATGATAAATTGTCTTTAGAAGCACTAGAACCCTCAAAAAATGCTCAAAATTGCGCTGTCAACAGAGGCTTAGTGTACAAATTTGACAAATATAAATGAAAAAAAGAAAACATAGGGACATAGTATATATCTTAGTTTACCAGTTTATGGAATATCTTTTAAATAGGTACATTATTGGAGGAGAAAATAGACGAGAGCCAAACCTCGAATTATGACTTTTTACTTAGGAAATTCAGTCGGCGCTCTCTGCCTATATTTCCTCTTAAGTATAAACTGTTGACTTATAATATAGACATTGTCTCAAATCCATCTCCGAGTAATCTGATGTTAAGGTAAATAAATTAGCAACGCATTCATTTATAACAATAATCCTTATCTTAACAATTATCGGTAATTCTGTCGTCACGATCATAATTAGGGAGCTCTTACTTCATAAATATAATAAAGGTTTGGGTATGTTTCTTTAGGAAACATGGTCTATCTCCCTGATCTTCATTCTTCTATTTTTATTACAATTATTTTACTTGCGCAGAAATAATAAGTAGGTACCCTCAGATGCCTTGGGCGGGATCCCAATAAATCTGTATCTTAGGCAAATAGGAAATTTTATACAATATTACTTTATTCTCTAACCTACTACAATAAGATAGAAGTTTTGCGAACGACTGTGTTTTGAGATTACAATATATCGAAATCGGCTTAGGAATGCTGGAGAATGGAGATCGTACTACCGATCTTTGGTATTCCAAACCAATATGGATTATTTTATTTTATTGAGGTAGGATGATTTCATGAAACAGATGAAGTTGTGAAATCAAAAAACCCTACTACTTGAAAAGCGAACTAAAAAGACGTAAACAAGAAGAAAATCATGCTGTGTAGTCGTAGGATACATATTCGCGAGCTGGCTCACCAAAACCAGATGTATCCTCCGACTGCACAGCATGATTTTCTTCTTGTTTACGTCTTTTTAGTTCGCTTTTCAACCAGGTTTTTTGAATTAACTATTTTTTTATTACTATTTAGATTTAAAAAAAATCGAATTAGGTACATTTAAACATATAAGTGTTATACATTTTTGAAATCACCTCTTAAAACCCTTTAATTTGATACCCCACACGATGGAATTGGATGTAAAATTGGCCCCCACAATATGGCGTTCAAAAGCCGCCATTTTTCTATTTTGTAATTTTAATGTTGCCAGTGACACTCGCAAGATTAAGGCGCAGATACCCCTGGGTAGCTAATTTTAAAATGAGAATCACGTTTAAACGGCCAGTCGTTATATTTTGAAAAAATATAGGTTTTATTAGACCATTTCCTTAATAATTTCATCTGAGCAGAATTTGAGTTTTATCCGTATAACATAGTGTAATTAATTTGTTAAGTTATGTCTAAAATGGACAAAAACACGACAATCGCTCCTAAACCGCTAGGCGTCTTTTACTGAAATTGACTCCATCTCAAAGACAATTTAATTATCTACATTTTGATCTGAAACTTTTTTTTTAAAGTCATGGAATAATAAGGAAAGTAAAAAAAAATACTAAATTTTGAGTCGCGCAAGTGTGAAACGAGGGCGCGTTTTGTTCCCTCAAGATCGTTGGCGTTAGTCTAATAGATTGACGTACGAATCATCAAAATCGCCCAACGCGTTTGGACTCAGAAACGCCACATAGGAACAAACATACATACATAGACTGATAAACGCATTACCCTCCTTCGGTAGTCGAGTAAAAATTAAAACTTTCTTGTAAAACAACATAAGTTTGTTCGTGAGATTTTACTTTTTCTTAAAAAAAAATCTGACGAAGACCGATCGTTATTAAATCATGTTTTCACGTACAAAATAAGTCCATAGTAACTTCGGAAGACTCGCTAGAAGCAGGTTAAGCCGAATAATGGATCCTGGCACTAAGCCGGCATTCTTCCTAGGTTGAAGAAAAACAACGACTCCTAAAAAAAATACTTAAGTATCAGATAATAGCATAGGAAATCTTTTTAACTACGTCAGTATAGCGTGGTGGATAAATTCCGGCACCAAGTGTACTAAATGATTCAGGAAATTCAGATTATGGTGGTCGGTTAAGTGGTGGGTAATTCTAATATTATTTATAAAATATAGTGTACTTAGAACGTTCCCACACTGAACGGGAAAGCAGTTGACAGCTTCAGGTGTTGACAGAATGAATAGTATTTGTGATTTATGTCGATGGACGATTTACTTATGGCTTTTGACATATGCTTGGGACGAAAGTATTTCCGGTGAAGATAAACTTTAACTTGGAATAATAAAGTTACTTTACTCTGATTTTTAATTTCGGAAAACATTTATTTTCACCAATTAGTAAAATTAAATTGAGGAGTCATGTCACATCGATTCAAAGAATCACATAAGATTGAGCCTTACCTACAACACTATGCTCCGCGCTTGCACCATTAAAAAAAAAGAGTTTTTGGCGGGATCTTGTCGAGTGAAGTTCAGTGGCTGTTAATATTATTTGCAAATTGATTCCTAGTGGATATTGTGGTATATTATTGGTGTAGTTTTGTGTCTCAACTGTCTACGCAACTGGACAATTTGTGAAATCATTAACAGAAGCGATCTCGGGATAGTGGAGCGGAGTATTTTATAGTAGTATTGACTGCCTCCGCAAAGCTTACTGGGAAGACTGACTCGATACAATTTGCTGCCAAATACTCCAAAAAACATTAGAATCTGTTACATCCGCATTCTAATGCAAAATAAAGAATAACAGCGAAATAATAAAATGGCTAAAAGGTCCTAGCAACCAGGCCATAAAACTTAAATATAAAAAAAATAAGTTCATGGGCAGCTGTCAGTTCAGTCTACGAATTTAAAAATCACAGTATAGCATAAGTAATACCTACCACAGATAATATAATACTAGCATAGTTATACATAGATAGAGCTTATTAATGTATATACTCAGAACGATATTAATAGTAGGTACATAGACATTTAAGAGTATTGGCACAAACTGCTTTTCAACTTTTAAAATTTTGCTCAATAAAATCTAAAAAAAAAGTTGGCCTGTATTTATTTTTAATTTTAATAGATAATGTTTTTATTGACAAACCTACATGACAGAACCCTATAGCAATACATATGCAAGCATAAAGTTTGAATTCAATGCTTTTAAAACAATGACTAGTAAAAAACGAAAAAGGTTGCCAGCTTCCATGCTAAACACTGAAAGGTACCGAGCGAGTGGAATTTAGTAGGTTTGTGTATCTGTATTGTGCTGCGTCAGCCAGTTCACGACAACAATAGAAGGATAGTGTTCGTTTACAGAACTTTACAACGTTCCTACAATGTAAAACGAGCATTGTCAGAAACGTTGCTATTGACTTTGTTATTTTGTTGGTTGATGAGCTGTCTGGCGGTAATGAATCAAATTAAAATAAAATAAAAAATGTATTAATTTAATTTATCCAGTGTCAAAGTATAAATCTGCCTAGCCTTTTCCCAATTGTTGTTGGGGTCGCCTCCAGTCTTACCGGATTCAGCTGAGTACCAGTGTTTTACATGGAGCGACTGCCTATCTGACCTCCACAACCCAGTAACTGGGTAACACGGTACCCCTTGGCTAGACTGGTGTCAGATCTCAAGCTTCTGACTACCCGTAACGACTGTCAAAGATCTTCAAATGACAGCCGGGACCAACGGCTTGAGGTGTTTTCCAAGGCACGGAGGAAACTCGGTATGTTGAAATGGTCACCCATCCACGGACCGAACTCATCAAGCGTTGCTTAACCTTGACGATCGACCCGTGCGGCTGTTATTATTTAGCCACGAGCTCCTCTAATCCAGTGTCAAAGTATTTTTTTTATTTCAATGAGGCCATTAGGCAGCACTTTTGAACGTCAAAAATTTAAATGTAATAATAATAATTGATTCTACTGTTATAATAATAATTATTCCTCTGACTGCAATTTTTTAAGCACAATGAGCCCTTTTTCCTCTCCCTTTTGTATATAGGCTTGTTTTTTTAGGATATTCAAATGTATTATGATAGTAAGTATATTTGTGACAAAAATAAAATATATATAATAATGGGATTACTTCCCATAGGAGGTAACATTAAGTAGTTTTTTCATGATGGTATGAAAACCTTAAGACGACGACTAACGCCAACGACCTTGAGGGAACAAAAAGCGCACTCGTTTCACACCCGCGCGACTCAAAATTTAGTAGTTTTATGTAATTTCCTTATTATTCTATGACTTATAACTTAAAAAAAAATCCTCATATCAAAATGTAGATAGTTAAATTGTCTTTGAAATGGTGTCAATTTCATTAAAATACGCCCAGCGGTTTTGTTGCGATTGTCGTGTTTTTGTCCGTTTTAGACATAACTTTACAAATAAAGTACACAAAGTTATACGAATAAAACTCATATTTTTCGTTAATTAAATTATTAAGAAAATGGTCTTATTTAACATATATTATTTCCAAAAAATGTGTGAGTGATTCTCATTTTAAAAGCAGCTACTCAGGGGTATCTGCGCCTTATTACTTAATATAAAAAAATTAATTCACCTCGACATAGTTGTGTTGTACAAAAAGTATCAAGATGTAACCTCAACAATTTTCCTACCTACCCTACCTACCTTACAAAAGTAATGTACAAAAGTAAGTACTAAAGGTATCAAGATGACCAACGATGATAAATCTCAAGATGATAACCTCAATAATTTTCCGTGCCGATCTCTATAGGACAAAAATACTCTTTTGTAATCAACGCAATGTCGCGAACGAATCATTCTGAATAAATTGTATCAATTCATATTTTTCATAAGAATCGTGCTTTTGTTGCAGTTCGTGAATCAAATAAATCACGTTGTGTATTGTCGCTGCCACAATTCCTATCGTTTTTCTATAGAAATTATAATAATAATTCTTCCATACTCCATTACACGCGAAAGTTTAGGCTTTGAGAGACGTAGGCAGTTTTCAGATACCTTGTACCTACTTGTATTTTTTTCAGTTGGGCAGAAAAGTCTATCTATGAAAAATATAAAAGTCTGGGCCAGAGACAAATTTATTATTTGAATATTTTCGCGTTGAGTTGGATAAACAAGTTTTGTTGTAAGAAAAGTTTCTAGTTGTGGAGATGTATCAGAGATTCAGAGTTGGTCCATATTTCATCCGGCAGTGATACATAGATAGAGCTCAACGAGGAGCCAGCCTGTCGTTTATAGGTAATAAATCTACAAATATTAAGAGCAATATCACGGGGAGTGGACATGTGATAACTGGGGATCATATTTTTAATTGCCTCCGAGTTGGTACTACAACGATGTTACGACATTGTCGTTTGTCGCACCCGGCCAACGTGACGAGGTTTAATTAATTGTCTGTAGATGTGTTGATGAATACAAGGCCTATTGTAATAAAAGTAAATATAGATAGACATAGGCCGTTACGTCTTCCCAATCGCAGGCTACTAAGCTCCTTCGGTGAGGCCGCGAGCCTCCTTGCCGGATTGCCGCCATGGGATCTGGAGGCATAAATCCTCGCGCACACTTCGGAGTGGCGTGAGGAGGCGAAACGCCGCTGCCACGACAAATCGCGGCTCGGCGGACAGAGTTCCGGCAGGATCTCATGGCGACATGGAGAGAGCGACTGTCGCAACCCAGCGCTGGGCACGCCACAATTGCGGCGACAAGGTCCCTCTTTGAGGAGTGGCATGAGAGGCGCCACCGTAGGCGCGGGCTTGCGGACGGCGAGTAATGGGCAGCTCGCCGTCCGATAAGGACCAGGCCCGAGTTGACGGCGCGTAGTGTTCCACGTGCGCCTCAAAGAGATGTCAGCAAAAACTGACGGGGTCCGCTAGGGCCGATCCTGTCTGGGTCGCGGATAAATTTGAAAGAGCCCAGGCTCAAGCCACTGAAGGAACATGGGTGGGTTTTAGTCAGTAAAAGTCTGACACACCCTTCCGCTTCACCCAGAGCGGGAGAAGTCATTGGAAGATATCCCACTCCAAAAAAAAAGACTACTAAGCTCGATCATCAGCAGCCGTCAATTTTCAGCTAGCTTACTTTAACTGCACCTAGCTTTGAATAACCACACAATTTCAAAAAGTAAATGGATCAATTTTACGAGTATAAAAAAAACAATCGTGCACCAATAAGTAAACTAAATGTTACCCGATATTGAACACGTCTTCGAATTTATCGCCGATTGCGAGCCAACGGACAAAAGTATTTTCAAATGGCTCAAAAGGTATTGTTTTTTAATGGTTCCCAGAATCTATAGCCCACATCTGCGAAACAAAATATTCGAAAATCGAATGAAAACCGCTTTTCAGTATTTCGGCACTTATTATCCATCATCATTCATCATCCTAACTTTTTCCAAACACGTCAAATCAGATTCTAAGTAGTATATCTGTTTTCTGTTAGAAAGCTTTTGTAATCATTTTGAATACTTCAAATCTTTTAAGTTTTCATCATAACTAAAGTCTTTCCAGTATTTTGTCGACACTTTAGATTCGGGGGCGATTTTTATGTCTTCAGTATTCTCCAAAAAAAAATGTGGATGAGTGACCATTTCAACATACCGAGTTTCCTCCGTGCCTCGGAAAGCACGTTAAGCCGTTGGTCCCGGCTGTCATTTGAAGATCTTTGACAGTCGTTACGAGTAGTCAAAAGCTTGAAATATGACACCAGTCTAGCCAAGGGTTACCGTGTTACCCAGTTATTGGGTTGTGGAGGTCAGATAGGCAGTCGCTATATGTAAAAACACTATTACTCAGCTGAATCCGGTTAGACTGGAAGCCGACCCCAACATAGTTGGGAAAAGGCTAGGCAGATTGATTGATTCTCCAAAAAAAATAGATTCTTGGAATTAATTTTCCTTGAATTGCTAATAAAAGAGAAGCGACAATGTGGAGTTTTTTACTTTTAATTATAAAAGAGTTTATTTATCTTGTCCGTACGAACTTTTGCTGTGAATTATGTAAGCCCGCATCATGGTGTTTACAGCATTCACTGTTTAAGATTAAACAGCATATATCTAAAATGAAATAGACGGAATTGTGGTCAGTACCTGCTCACCTTTCAATGTCCCACCAAAATATATTGTCTGTACCCTCACCAAACCGTGAATAAGTCGAATATACTGCTAATACATGTAAATAGTCACGGTCGCCATTTTTTGATATTGTATTCCGTATAAACAGCCTATCGGCCGCTTTGCATACAAATGGTACATTCTTCTCAGCTGTAGAGCGCAGACCTGTATAAATTACCGTCACATTGTTCCAACCGTTTAGTTTGATGTTTCAATTTCGGCTCACGAACTTGAAGTGTTTTGAGACGATGCTTGCTATCTTCATAATTCTGCCATAGTGTAACTAAAAGGCCGGTATCCGACATCTGCTCGATTTTTTACTTTTGATGCTATATTAATGAGGAAAAGATATCTATCGATCTGTGTATGCGAATTTTCAATACCTTGAATAGTTTTCGAAATTTGCATAACCAGATCTGTTGATATTTTTTTCCTCATTAATATAGCATCAAAAGTTAAAAAAAGCGAACTAAAAAGACATAAACAAGGAGAAAATCATGCTGTACAGTCGGAGGATACATCTGGTTTTGGTCAGCCAGCTCGCGAATATGTATCCTCCGACTGCACAGCATGATTTTCTCCTTGTTTATGTCTTTTTAGTTCGCTTTTCAAGCAGACGGATTTTTTGAATTACCTAACTTTTTTTATTTACAACTTTTTAGTTATTTTTTTTTCGAATTAGGTACATTTAAACATAGAATTATATATTTTTGAAATCACCTCTTAAAACCCTTTATTTTGATTCAATACAATTAGAAGAAAAAAAAATTAGGCACCCACAATGTACGGTGGTCACCTTAAACCTTAGTTTGTTAATGTTATGAGTACCGCGCCGCGACCCAGGTTAGGGATTGATTAAGTAAAACGATGTTTACTATTACACGGATTTATTGGCACTGAAGTAATTAGTTTATAAATGAACGCGATGCACCGCATCGTGAGTGCAAGCGTCAGCATTATTACTTAACAATACAAAATGTACGGGTTTGCTCGTACATACTCCCTACAGGAGAAATTAACAAGTTACAAAATAAATGTTAACAGATCAAAGATCAACATATTTAAAAACAATGTTTCTAGAAAATGTAAAAAATAATAAATGTTATACAAAATTAATGTCGAGACAATATAAAGCAAAAATAATTAACGATTAAGCGATAAAGTCAATTATTGTCACTAGCCGCATCATTTAACTCAACGAACGCAAATAGGTGACGTAGCTTTATTCACTCGCGCACTATTGAGATTAGAAAGACTGCTCTGATTGTTGTCATTTAACTCACTAACACTGTGGTAAAACACTCGGTCACCTATAATCACACACGGATTGTCGTTGTTGCGAGGAGGAGGCGCAGGCGCACCCTGGGCCTGCGCTGGTGTCCGCGCCGGCGTGGTCGGCACTCTCCAGGTGCGCACGCGACGCCACGCGTACACCAGTCCCGCTACTCCCGTGATGCCGACGAGGATGTATATCAGCGTGTAGTGGTGTATATCATGGGCAGACATGCTTTCAGCTATAGCAGCATTTTCTTTCATGATCTTAATTTTCTGGCCAAGCTCTGTTAAATCTAATTGATTCTGGTCAGTTTCAGAATCATTCAAGGTTATCATATGCGGGATCGTGATGTTGATAATATGATTTATCGGCGGTATCAGTGGCGTATAAACATCAGGTTTAATGTTCAGTTCGCTAGACTGTTGTCTGTGGGCAATTAAAGTAAATGCTTGCGTTTTAATAATACACCCATTGTCTATAGCGACAAGACCCGCACCGGTCAGCTGATGACTGGCAACTTGATCCTCGCACATTATCCGTAAAGAGCATTGATCGCAACAAAAATAGATGTAGTTGTTAATTGTGTTACTTTCATACCAGCTGTTTTTGCAAGGAGAGATCTTTGTCTCGCACTCAAGCTCTTCGGTCTGACAGAAATCTTTATCTCCATTTAGATGATAAATAGGTCTCTGAATATGACACAGATATGCATCTGATATCAGACATGATGTTAATGTTTTCTCTGTCATAGTTAAGTAGGTATCCTTCTTTAAGTTTATAGCCACATAATCTGATATTGGTTGGATGTTAACCATGTCTGTTCCTTTGACTTGAGGAATGGAAAATATTTTGAATATCTCAAAGGAGTCTCTACTGATAAGAGGAAGCCTAATTTCAAAGATAAGGTATTCTTCCAGCATTCTGGCCTTTACTTTAAGAAGCTTATATATTTTCCTTAAGTCCATCTGCACATTGTCTACAGGCAATGTCACGTCCTTAGGGAGCTGACTAGCGATGGTACTCAGCTGATCTTGCAATTGAACGGGAGTTAAAAGATGTGGATTGAACTGACCGTGATAGATGTCAGTGATAGTGTCCAGCAAGGTGCTTTGTAATGACTTCAAGTTATGTAGCATGTTGCTCCCGATAATAGCTCCGACAGTCAGCTCATTTACGATAGACATGTTTCGTGTTTCGGATTGAAGTTGGTTTAGCGCTTTTTCAATGGAAAATATATGTTGGGAAACCATTTTATGTTGTTTGTTCATGGTTTGCTCTGTTCGTTTGAGGAGATTATATTCAACCTCTATAATCGATGTTTGGTTTTTCCAGTAGGAGGCAATATGACGTTGGTTGTCGCGTAATAACGTTATGTCCTTGCGATACTGATCGGCGAATCTCGTATCTAATACCCCGAAGAGGCTATTCGCGAGATATCCGACACCGTCGATAAGACCGCGCCGCTGTCTAGCGCGCTGCACGTTTGAGTGCTGACCGAGCAACATCTGGTTGTAGTACTCAAGTTCACCGAAGCCTTGAATTAACTGTAATAATATGATATCACAGTTCATAATGTTACGTATTGTTTTGCATGATTGTTCTAGGGACTTCGTGTATTTGTTGAGAGCTGTTATGCCCTCCCAATAAGGTTGCATATCGTAGTAGATAATGAGCTTCCACTCATCCCGTATAATCTGCATGTTAGTTAATTTATCGAAATAAAGGCCTTGGTTTGGTCTAAATTTTGTTGTTTGGAAATCGCAGTGTCCTCCTGTTACGATTGTCATAAAAAATAATAAAGATATAAATAATGTTGTTACGCTAACTCTCTTCGATTTCCTTTGAGGTTGTGTTTTTTCGCTGTTTGGTTTCAGCTCTTCCTGGACGTTTTCAGACGAGTCTGATTGATTTTGTTTTACAGGTAACTTTGATATTTTGGTGATTGGTCTTTTAAGAATTCCGTTCTTCGTTTTTAAGCTGACAACGCGAACGAATCCATCTGCTCCGGGATGTAGATCGACAATCCTACCCATAGACCATTTTCCTGGTGGTAAGTTGTCATCGTGCAAGAGGACTACGTCGTTTAGGTTTATGTTTTCACGAGACTGTTGCCACTTGCTTCTTGTTGTTAGTTGTGTTAGATACTCAGATCGCCATCTTTTCCAGATGTCAGCGAAAATTTTCTGAGTTAACTGCCACCTAGTCCTCAAGTCTCTTTCTGTTTCAACTAGGGTAAGTGCTGAACCGCCAGTCAAAAAGTGAGATGGAGTTAAGTAGTCTAAGTCCTCCGGATCTTCAGTGAGGGGACATAGAGGCCTAGAATTGAGGCATGCTTCGATTTGCGTGAGGACTGTTGACAACTCTTCGTAAGTTAGCTTTTGCTCTCCGACAACTCTTCTAAAGTGATGTTTGAAACTTTTGACTGCGGACTCCCAAAGACCGCCTGCGGAAGGCCAGATTGGTGCATTAAAATGCCAGTTGATTTCCATGTCTGTTAGTTCAGCCAACAATTCGTTGTTAAATATGTGTTGCATTTCTTGGTATTCTTGTTGAATTTGCTTGTTAGCTCCGACAAAGTTTCGTCCATTGTCACTATAAATGTGACTCGGCGTACCTCTACGTGCTGCCATTCTTCGTAAAGCTGCAATGAACGATGAGGTGCTGAGATCGGAGACTAGCTCTAGATGTACTGCTTTTGTAGACATGCAGACGAAAACAGACACATATCCTTTAGTGGTTTTTATGCCACGGCCTTTGTTGGCTTTAAGGAGTAGGTGCCCGGTAAAATCTATTCCAGTGTGGTCAAACGGACGAGATGGATTGCTTCTCGCTGCAGGTAAGTCACCCATAATTTGGTTATGTTTGTTAGGACTTAGCTTTTTACATTTAACGCATAAGCGTATTTGCCTTTTCGTTGCTTCATTTCCGCCTATAATCCAATACTTTTGTCGGATAAATCCCGATGTCAAGCGGGCTCCGCCATGGAAAGTAAGCTTGTGTGCATGTTCTATTAGAAGCTCTGTTAAACGTCCTCGCTGTGGAATAATTAAAGGATGTTGCATGTCTGCATGAATATGAGCATGTCTTAGCCTTCCCCCGACACGGAGAAGCCCAATGTTATCCAGAAATGGATTTAGATTTAGTATTCTGCTTTTGTTGCTAAGCTTTCCTTTCTCTTTTAAGCTTTTGATTTCTTCTACAAATTCCTGCTGCTGTACTTGCTTTATGATCTTCATTTTTGCTTCTCTTATCTCTTCTAACGTAAGATAGGAAGTTTCCTTATTGCTTTGCTTGTTTGTTAAAAATCTATACACCCATGCTAAAATGTGTACAACTTTGGTAAAAGAACTGTGACTTTTTAATAAGCTCATGATTATACTTTCGTCATCTGTTTGTTTCGTGACAGTGTTTGCTTGCTTCTGTAATTTTGTTTCCAATGTTGTTGTATAGATTATTTCTTCCATTCTTTCATCAGCTTTAAATGTTTGTAGCCAAGATGGTCCCTGCCACCATAAAGGATGTTGAATCAATTGCGACATCGATAAGCCTCTACTTGCGCAGTCTGCAGGATTTTCGGCAGATTTGACATACCGCCAGCAGGTAGAAGGCATGATTTCAGTTATAAATCGTGTTCTGTTGGCAACAAAGGAGATCCAGGACGCTGGCAACAGCGTCCTGGATCTCCTTGCAGCCACCCCAGTACTGCTGTGGAGTCAATCCAGCCATAAATAACAATGTTGTAGTCAGTTAAAGATGCCTTGACCTTAGCCATGAGTTTTGCTAATAAATGAGCGCCGCAAAGCTCCAATCGTGGCAACGATATGTTTTTGTTAGCCGGGATAATTTTTGATTTTCCGGCCACCAAGATGATGCTTGTTTGTTCGTTATAAACTTTACAGTAAATAACGCATGCGTATGCTTTTGTTGACGAGTCACAGAAACCATGTAACTCGACTCTTCGTTCGGGTTTTGTGCCTAACCATCTTGGTATTTGAGCTTGACTTATTTGATCGATATCCGCCTTAAGTTTATTCCATTCTTCAAAAATTTCCTCAGATATCTGCTCATCCCACTGAATTTGTGAAGTCCAAATTCGTTGAAATAAAATTTTGAGTTTTGTTGTGGTAGGTGTAAGCCACCCCAAAGGGTCAAAGAACTTGGAGATATCGGATAGCACGGATCTTTTTGTAGCCTTGTTGACTGTTGAATCAATTTTTGGCTCAAATGTAAAGTTATCCTTGATAGGATTCCAGCGAAGTCCTAATGTTTTAGTAGACTCCGGCTGTCGAAAGCTTTTGCTTTGTTGTTGGCATGGGACTTCATCGTGCAGTAAATGCGGATCATTAGAAGCCCATTGTCTTAAATTGAATCCCCCGCGTTTCAGGAGTTCAATTAAATCTTGTTGAAGTTGGCGTGCTGCTGATACGCTGTGAGTACCATGGAGAAGGTCATCCATGTAGAACGACTCTTCGAGGATTTTAGATGCTTCTTGATATACGGAGCGTTCATCGTTCGCCAGCTGTTTTAACGTCATCATTGCGAGGAAAGGAGCCGCTTTAGTCCCATACGTGACCGTGGTCAGCTGATATTCTTGTAGTTTATCTCGGGGACTATCTCTCCAAACTATTTTTTGCAGGTACTGATCTTCCTTATGGACCAAAATTTGGCGGAACATCTTTTCGATGTCCGCGGTGAAGGCGAATTGATACTGCCTCCATTTAAGTATTAATGACTGAAGGTCCCGTTGCAGATTTGGGCCCCTTTGCATCAGATCATTTAAACTTTGGCCACTTGATGTTTTTGATGAGGCGTTAAAAACGACTCGAAGTGACGTTGTTGTAGAGTCGTCACGTAGCACACAATGATGCGGCAGGAAACATTCGAGTTTCGAGTTACAAAGGGCTGGTTTCATATGTCCTAACGCTAGGTACTCGTGTATGAATGTTTTATACTCTTTTGCGATGTTTTCTTTTTTAATTAATTTACGTTCCAAATTACCAAATTGTGCTATGGCCTTTGATTTCGAGTTACCCAATTGTTCTTCAAAGTTTGTTTTCAGAGGGAGTCTCACTACATATCTTCCATCTAGCAATCGGTTTGTTGTTGAGCTGTAAAATTGCATACACTCTTGATCATCTGATGAAAGCGAAATAGACTCTGCAATTTCCTCCGTTTCCCAAAATTTTTGCAACTGGTCAATATCAAACTGTACGACATTGCATTGCAGTATGTTTACGTTGCCGCACAGAATCCACCCAAGCCGAGTCTGTTGAGCAATCAATCCGGCTCGAAGGACCATAAAGATGTACGGTGTTCACCTTAAACCTTAGTTTGTTAATGTTATGAGTACCGCGCCGCGACCCAGGTTAGGGATTGATTAAGTAAAACGATGTTTACTATTACACGGATTTATTGGCACTGAAGTAATTAGTTTATAAATGAACGCGATGCACCGCATCGTGAGTGCAAGCGTCAGCATTATTACTTAACAATACAAAATGTACGGGTTTGCTCGTACACACAATATGGCGCCCAAAATCCGCCATTTTTCTATTGTCTAATTTTAATGTAGCCAGTGACACTCGCAGGGTTAAGACGAATCGGCTGATATACGAATCGGCCAACGCATTTGATCTCTGGAACGCCATATAGGAACAAACATACATAAATACATACACTGATAAACACAGTACCCTCCTTCGGCAGTCGGGTAAAAAAAAAATCTGTCGATCTGTGTTTGCGCATTTTCAATACTCTGAATAGTTTTCGAAATTTGCATACACAGATCTATTGATATTTTTTTCTCATTAAATAGCACGGGGTCTCATTGCTAAGAAAGAATATTTGGTTCAAATAAATCTCACTAGATGACGCGACATGTACACACAATTCAATAGAATTGTGTTTAAAATTAACATTATCTGCAATTGAACCTAAACATTGTATGTTCTTGTTTAATTAACTCTCCTAAGTACAAAATTATGGAATATTGGGCTCTTCATTCACATTTCAAAGATTATTTGAACGGATCATTTAAAATTGATGCCATAGGTGGCGCATTTTTAAATTCCTGAGGCATTCAACTCGATTGTTAAAATTTGCATTTTAACACATATTGGTGCAAAAAAACTGTAACAACGTGCAAAAAAATACTATAAAACGAACCTTCACTGTATTTAAAGAAAAAAATATTCACGAACCTCGTAAACCCTTTACTTGCAAGGCGCTGCTAACACCATCTATTGCCGTGAAACGGGATCGAACGCGATTGATGTACTCACAAAAATAACAAGATTAAGCAGATGAAAAACGCTAGTTACGTCGGCACGGTTTTTTTGTATGGCATTAGGCATCTGTATGCTAGTATTATATATAGCATCAAAAGTTAAAAATCGAGCAGATTTCGGATAACGGCATTTTAGTTATACCACGGCAGAATTTTAAACTTGAGTCTAAGCTACGTTGCTCTTATTATAAACACAATGCAGTGCTCTGTAATTCCGGAATATATCGAGAGTCTCCGTGGCATGTATCCGTATTCTTGTCTTTTGGGAATTTAATTCAATCTTGACTCTCAACGAACCAATCGTTTATCAAGTGCTTAACGGGTCGAGAACCGTTATTGTTCATCTTTGTAAAGTTTAACACAATACACTGCCACACATCTGCTGCTACTCATGGCAAAGAAAAGAAAAACACTTTCTCTTCAATATTATAATATTTTCATCTTTTGTTATAAGATTTTCGAGGTAGGTGTAAGCGTATAAGACATTGATATATATTGCGAGTGAGAATCGGCCTCTTTACATACAATAACGATATTTGCGCTAGGAATTGAGGGAAGGAATAGAGTCCCGAGCGGCTCCCTTCACGGGTTACGGTGATTAATTCTTTGAGATACATATCAGAACAGGAAAGGTCTTAAAATGTGGCTTTGGGGAAAATACACGTAGGTATTCTGTCTAGCATTGTCGTCTAGGAAACTTTATGGAGTGAGATATTTATGTTAGAAGTTAGAACCACATTTACAAGTTACATTATGATTTCATGCGCTGAAAGGACTGTGAAAACTAGTGTTGCTGTTTCAGTTACCTACTTTAGAACAGCATATTTTGACGAGTTAGGTTCTTTTGTTTTTAATTGGCTGTAGGTATTAGTTTGAAGAGATCTTCAGTTGTAATTTGTTGTTGTTTTTAGGGTTCCGTAGCCAAAGGGTAAAAAAACCGGCCAAGTGCGAGTCGAACTCGCGCACGAAGGGTTCCTGTACTTGGTAAATTGCGGTTTACGATTTATGACGTATTAAAAAAAACCACTTACTAGATCTCGTTCAAACCAATTTTCGGTGGAAGTTTACATGGTAATGTACATCATATATTTTTTTTAGTTTCATCATTCTCTTATTTTAGAAGTTTCAGGGGGGGGGGGCACATTTTACCACTTTGGAAATGTCTCTCGCGCAATCTATTCAATTTAGAATGATATCCCACACGTATGGGTTGGATGAAAAAAAATGTTTTTTGTTTCAGTTTCAAGTATAGGAACCCCCAATTTTTTTTTTAAATCTATTTTTATGTAAAAATCTTAATGGCGTTCACAGAATACATCTACTTACCAAGTTTCAACAGCATAGTTCTTATAGTTTCGAAAAAAAATTGGCTATGACATACGGACGGGCAGACAGACAGACAGACAGATAGACAGACAGACAGACAGACATGCCGAATCTATAAGGGTTTCGTTATTTGCCATCTGGCTACGGAACCCTAAAAACGAACCCTATTACTAAGACTCCACGATCCATCTGCCTATCTGTATGTCTGTCTGTCACCAGGCTTTATCTCATGAACCGTGATAGATATACAGTTGAAGTTTTCACAGATGATGTATTTCTGTTGTCGCTATAACAACTAATACTAAAACAGAATAAAATATATATTTAAGTGGGGCTCCCATACAACAAACGTGTTTTTTTTGCCGTTTTTTGCGATAATGGTACTACGGAACGCTACGTGCGCGAGTCCGACTCGCATTTGACCTTGTTTTTCTTCAGTTGTATTTTTGTTGTTTATTTTTATTGATTTATTTATGTACACACAAAAACACTTTACAGAGAAAATAAATAATACAGATTAAAGACCACAAAGGTACTGCTTATTTCATTAGAAATTTCTTCCAGCAGACCTGCGACAGGAATGTTGGATGATAGACGAAGACACAGTGTGTAGAAAGAACAAGGAAACTAGACAAAAATAACTTAACTAATCAGGTATAAATTACACATATACCTTAACTTAATAAATATAGAAAATAAAAATACATACATATACTTAATATATAAAATTACAAGATGGTGGAGAGACAAGTTGTTGTTGTTTTTTTGTAGGTAGGTTTTTGTACGGATTACTAAAGCAAAAGATATTTCCCTTGTTCAAAATCTCACTTCTTGCTAACTACTGCCATTGTTCGTAAACTTTCTTTGCCTTACTCTATAGACGCGGCGTTAACAACATCTTGAACTGTTCGCCTTGACTAATACAACTTGCCACCTGCTTGACAAAGTTTACCGCAGCAATTACCGCACAACCGTAATACGTTAGTTACGTAATTAGTTAATTAGCTCTAGAACGCTTCGTGCGTTTCGGGTTCCATACGATAATGTTATGTTAGGCTAACCTGTCACGCACGGTACACGCTTGCTGTCAATTATATTCGCAAGCTGTTCGGGTCAATGCACTTGGTAGTTTAGGGCCTGAGTTTACCTATGTGGTTCTGTTAGCCTAGTAGCTGAAAAAGCAACGTTTAGCATGTATTCAATAACATCTAACGCTTTAATGTGACGGCTGAGAGCAGGCCTAAAAAAAAACTAAAAACGTACTGCGTTGACTTCACAAAAAAGACGACAAGAATTCAGACGTCTTAAAAAAAATATTCATTAAGTAAAAGTTCTTCTGTAATCGGTCCCTCCTATATAATCAAAGGGTCCCTCATTACGGAGGATCGCGGTTACTGGTCCCCTTTAAGGTGAACGCGCACCTAGACGCACTACAGAAGCCGCACGCGCCGCAGTCATAGCATTTTATAAAGCTTTATATGAAATTGCATGCAGCCTCGCGCACCTATCCGCGCCGAACGACCCACATTTCAGCAAAATGCTGTAGGTATACGGATTCCACCAGCGCGTGAGAATGACTGGGTGATTTCAACACAAACCTCCTTTCTCAAAACTCCCTTCGATCTCGTAAGCTTCTCCATCTTATCGAGTCAGTTAGTCTGCACGTGTTGCCGCTCCAGGCGACCCATTATAACAAATCTGGCGATGACACCTGGCTCGATCTTATCCTCACCTCGAATCCCTCCCTTGTCTCATCCCATGGTCAACATGACGCTCCTGGCTTCTCTCATCACGACATGATTTTTCTTTTCTATATCCTCAAACCTCCTAAACCTAAACCCAGGGTTCTGTACAGGCGTTGTTTTGCCAGGATGGACGTTGAGAAACTCAAGAGGGATGCATCTCTTATCGATTGGGAGGTTGTGACGGAGGCCTCTTCGGTTGACGATAAGGTGGCAATCTTCAACGATGTTGTAATGAACCTTTATAACCTCCACGCTCCCATAAGAATAGTGAAACTGAAGCGTCCACCAGCGCCTTGGATGACAAGTGGCATACAGATGGCCATGCGACGCAGGGATCGTGCTTTCCGAAAATTTAAAAGGGATCGAACTGACGAAAACTGGGTGCTATTCAAGGCTGCAAGGAACAGATGTAACCAGATGATACGCAATGCTAAACGCTGCCACATTCTGCAAAATATTTCTTCTTCTTCTTCTGCCGATATTTGGAAGTTCCTAGGAACCCTTGGTATCGGCAAACCGCGACATTTAGACCTTCCTAATTCTATCGACTTAGATGATCTCAATCGGCATTTCTCCACTGTGCCTACTATGGATTGCCTAACTAAGGAACAAACTTTGTCTCTTCTTTCTGGTCTAACGCGTCCTCACATTAATCCTTTTTGTTTCGTTCCAGTTGAACCGGGTGAGATCAAAAAGATAATTCTCGCCATCAAATCCAAAGCGGTGGGATATAATAATATCACTCGTGATATGGTAATCACTATCTTGGATCAAATTCTATCTCCCATCACCCATATAGTAAATTATTCCTTGTATTCTGGAGTATTCCCCTTTTTGTGGCGTAAAGCCTATGTTCGTCCACTTCCCAAAGTTTCTAATCCCACTCTTCCAACCCATTTCCGCCCCATTTCTATCCTTCCCTTCCTATCCAAAGTGCTTGAGGCCTGTGTCCACAAACAATTTTCAAACTTTGTGCAGAATAATTCACTCATTAGCCCTCTACAATCTGGGTTCAGGCCCGGTCACAGCACTATATCCGCCCTTCTTAAAGTGAATGGTGATATAAGGTCGGGACTGGAAGATACCAAAGTCACTGTACTGGTGTTGGTTGATTTCTACCCTTAACTGGCGTACTCAAGATGCTAGTGTCATTCAGAAGGTAACTGGAACACTGCGGGCTCTGTACCGTTTAAAAAAAAAATTGCCGTCGAAAACGAAGACAATGCTTGTGCAGGCCCTAATTTTTCCTATCATCGATTATGGTGACGTGCGCTATTATGGCCTGAATGCAGATCTCCTCAACAAACTTGACCGTCTTCTAAATTACTGCATTCGATTCGTTTTCAACCTGCGTATATATGATCATGTCTCTGGGCATCGGTCAATTTTAAAGTGGTTGCCCAAAAATCAACGCAGAGAGCTAAGGGCACTAACTACCTTGTTTTCATTTCTTACCTCTTCCAATACCCCTAGTTATCTAGCCCTTCACTTTCAATATACTTGCGACAACCACAACAAAAATCTTCGCTCTTCGCATAACCGTCTTCTTCAATGTCCCACTCATCGCACTGACTTCTTTCACTGTTCTTTCTTCGTTCAGTCTATCTCTCTGTGGAATGCGCTCCCCCACGAAATCAGGATGGCAACTAACAGATTGGCATTCAAAGTGAAAGCTCGCGAGCACGTTCTTAAGAAGTTGGCAGTAGTATCGTCACAGCGATAATGTTTTCCAAATAACTGCTACTACTAACTGTTTAAGTATATTCGTGTATTTAGTTTATTTGTGTATTTAGTTTATTTGTTTAAATATATATTGTTTGTATTTTATAGTATGGATCTTTTTATTTGAATAAACCCATCTTGTCATGATTCACTTTCAATATTGTACCTACCACTATTTGTCTCTGGATCACCCAAAGGTTGACTGGTAGAAAATGCCTAAGGCATTAAGTCCGCCTCTGTACGTATGTGTGCATGAAGTATAAAATAAATAAATAAATGACGTCATCAGATTTGGCGCGTTCGATGTTGCGGCGAGTGCGATGCTGGCGGCGCGGAGACTCATCCGTATCCGTATAGAGAATATTGTTCAAGATACGGATTACGCGGGGTCTTGAGAAAATGCGATGACTGCGGTGCGTGCGGCTCCTGCGGCGCGGATAGGTGCGCGGATAGGTGCGCGTTGAACTATAAGCGGACAATCTGTCTCCATCGATGCCGGTCCAAAGTTGCCATCACTACCTGTTGAAATTTGCTTGAGGACGTAGCTTCTTTTACTTGGTCAGACCATAGTGTTGGCAACCGGCCTCGTGCTCTCTTGCCTTCGGTATTGCCAACAATGACCAGCTTTTCAAGACTGCTGTCTCCCCTTCGCATTATGTGGCCAAATAGGGTAGGGTCCGCTGTAGGCATGTAGACAATCGGATTTTGACATCGAGTTGGGAAAGAAAAGACACATTTTTGCGTTTGGTTGTCCATGGTAATCGCAACCGCCACCAACACCACATTTCGAATACGTCTTTCCGCTGCCTTTCTCGGCTTTTCCACGTCTTAACCCCATCTCCATAGAGGAGAATCGAAAAACTAATGTTCTGACCAATCGGGCTTTGGTTTTATAACATATACGCTTGAACCTGTGTCAAAACTGTTAAAGAGTTAATATCAGCGCAGCGCAGAACTGCTTCCAGCGTTCCAGAACCTGATCCTTTTGGGTAAGTATGTATGAGATTTAATCAACTCTTTGACCTTACGGAAAAGATCTCTTAATCTCATGTTTCGCCGAGTTCTGTTCGAGATCAGCACAGAAGTTGTTGATGTATTGGTGGCGGTCATAGTCTTCACGGAATGTTTTCTGGACCTCTGTGCTTAGTTGGTCATATAACCTTTCGTTGTTATCCACGAAGAATTAGGTCAGCTGTTTCCGTAGATATAAATGGCTTCATGGTAGGTTTTGGTAGTATGTTATTTTTGGCAGTTTGCACAACAATTCTCTGTGGAGCTTTCCAAATGGCATCTGATTCAGTGGCGACATTTATAGAACACAGTACTTTGTGTTCCATAGCTTTTCTGAAGTTGGCTTAGCCGAAATTGGATTGTGGTGAATAAAAGTTGGTGATCAGAGCCACAGTCTGCCCCAGGATATGTCGTGGTATTTATAACAGACGATTCTTCATTTAGGATGAGGATATAGTCTATCTGGTTCCTAAAACAGTCCCCAGGAGAAAACTAGGTATACAATCGCCGTATTATGATGTTTAAAACAGGTGTTCGTCATGGTAAGATTTTCCTTACAACAGAACTGAAGCACTCGTTCGCTCTCTCTCGTTTCTGTGGCCGGTTTCGTACTTCGAGACCACCCTAAGAAGATGTGTCGCTGTCCGTTTCACAAACTTTTTTGCATTAATGTCACCTAAAATCATCTCCTTTTTAGATATTTCATGAAGAGATTTGGCCAAGGTGCTGTAAAAGTTCGTTACGGTAGGCGCATATACCTCTATGATGTTAATTTATAAGGAGTTGTGTTAACTTTAATGTAAATTTTTCGGCCGTTAATCGGCTTGTAACCGCTGACATATTTGTCCATATTATGTGGTACCACAAAGGCAACACCTTTAGACTGACATGGTCACAATCATTAGAATTAATATTTATCGGGCTGGGTAACGGTACCGAAATATCGAGCTCACAACCAAAATCAAAATATACATGGTAAATATCCCGAAACAAATATTAATTCTAACACCTTTAGAGCTCACATTTTAAGGGTTATTCAGACCCTAGGGCCGCAGCAGCTCTAAACCAGTTATAATACTCACAACGGATCTTTGTGTCTCTGAATTGGCTGCAAGAGGCTGCGCAGTAGCTATTTTTGTGTCAATACTGAAAGTGAAAATAGCATTGTATAACTGTCTCTTTCACTCGCATACGTTTGTCGCATCATCCTATCTCGTTTACTCTATGCAGTTAAGCTGTTTCTTGCGCAATAGTTGACAGAGACACAAAGATATCTAGCAGGGAGCACCACGGCTTTCAGAAGGCAGCCGCCGCCATTCAGCACGTGCAGGTGAGGATGACAGTTAGGGCCGGCAAGGTCCGCTCTCCCCCTTACTCCCCGTAAAACATATAAATCTAAATATAATTGAAAATATGCAAAATGTAGGTAAGCTTTTAAACCATTTAAAATCACACGAAGCAGTTAAAATAATTACGCGTAAATTCCCGTACGTAAATTGAAAAACAATATTAATATTATAACTTCGACACCGCACCCCCACAGGTCCTACAGATAATTAAATGAAAGTCATCACTGTTAACTCGAGCACATAATTACATATGGCGGTACTTGGGAGACAAGGTACATACACGAGATATTATACACCTGTATTTTACTCCTGTGCCTGTATTCCCTGTAGTTACGTGCATGCATATAAGTACGAGCACATTATGCCAGTTATGTTTAACAGAGAGAGAGAGAGCCAGAGTCTGAATTAGGACACCAAATTCAGACTCTGGCTGTTAGGTACTGAGAAATTACAGATGAAATAAAAAAACGGCCAAGTGCGAGTCGGACTCGCGCACGAAGGGTTCCGTACCATTATCGCAAAAACAGTAAAAAAAAAACTATATTAAATCACGTTTGTTGTATGGCAACCCCACTTAAATAATTATTTTATTTTGTTTTTAGTATTTGTTGTTATAGCGACAACAGAAATACATAATCTGTGAAAATTTCAACGGTCTAGCTGTCACGGTTCATGAGATACAGCCTGGTGACAGACAGATAGACCGACCGCGCAGTCTTAGTAATAGAGTCCCGTTTTTACCCTTTGGGCACGGAACCCTAAAAAACGTCAAATAATCACGTTTGTTGTATGGGCAATAAATTAATATTCATTTTAGTCTGTTTTTAGTATTTGTTGTTATAGCGGCAACAGAAATACATCATCTGTGAAAATTTCAACTGTCTAGCTATCACGGTTCATGAGATATAGCCTGGTGACAGACAGACTAACAGACAGACGGACAGTGGAGTCTTAGTAATAGGGTCCCGTGTTTACCCTTTGAGTTCGGAACCCTAAAAAGTAAATTTAAAAAATCAAAAACCCAACTGCTTAAGAAGCGAACTAAAAAGATGTAAACAAGAAGAAAATCATGCTATGCAGTCGGAGGATACACAAGGTTTTGGTCAGCCAGCTACCGAATATGTATCCTCCGACTGCATAGCAGAAATTTCTTTTTTTTTTCGTCTTATCTAAGAACACCTTGACGGTCAAGACTTACCTAACGAGGTCTTAATTATATAATTAATCCGTCTAGTGGTTTGAAATATGTATTTTTTCATATTGACAGTATGACGTCTGGTGGTCGCTGTAGTGATTTTTGAGTACTGTAATGTCTTAAGTGACACTCGCAAGGTTATGGCGAATCGATTAACTTAACAATCATCAAAATCGGTCCACGCGTTTTGCCTCTAGAACGCCACATAGGAACAAACATACATACATAGACTAATTAAAGAAAAAAAAAAAAAAAATATGACGCGCACAGGAGACACGAGATAAGCAAAACACAAAAAATACCACACACACACATATACCTACACAACCCCCACACACACACATATCACACACACCACATCGCATTACCCTCCTTCGGCAGTCGGGTAAAAACAATATAACACTTTTCCCGACCCGGGAATCGAACCCCAACTCGTACAAGGGTGCTTACGTAATACTTTTACTACCTATAAAGTTAAAGTGTTAACAAAGTTGACAAACAATTGTCTCGAAAAAACAATTGACGAACAATTGAGAAGGTATCAGAAGGGTTGCAAAAGGCTAGAATTGTATTTATTTGCCCTTTTAAAAGTTATCAAAAAGTAACAACTTTTGACTATTTCAGGCAAAACAGCAGTGCCAACTTTGACAAATGATTGATTTTTATTCTTTTAAAGTTAGTTACATCTAAGCAAGCACCTAATTGTTTACTTGGTTGAAAATAGACACTGACAATAGAAAATCAACCCTATTTTATGCTACCCAATTTTAACTTTGATTACGAATTTATGTATAGCTCTCCAAAAACTGGCCATGTGCGTATCGGTCTTCCCACATTCGGGGTTCCATACCAAACGAATAACGAGGGAACGTCAAAGAAAAAATTATATATATCAATATATTCGTATTTTTTTGTAAAATATATCTATGTAATAATAAACATTATCACAAAATTTGAAGTCGATCAATGGGAAGTATAAAAACTAAATTTTGTAGAAACGTTGACTTTGTTGGCTTCTCATTCCTATATTTATCAAAACTTTTTAAAACAAAAAATACAGTATTTGTCTACTTAACGAACTCTAAGCAACGATACTCCCCTTTATCTGTTTGGGACCCCACCTTAAAGACATTTTATTTTTTAAATTGATAGTTTGTATGGCTTTGGTTGGCTCAACAAGATGCTTATACTTTGAAAATTTGAAGACTGTAGCTCCAACCGTTTCGCTGTTAAACCTGTGTGACAGACGACGGACAGACAGACGGACACGTGAGTGATAGCAATAGGGCTCCGTGTGGACCCATCGGGTACGGAACTCTAATAATCAAAGAGGTTCGTCATGACAGGTGTCAAAATATTTTGTTTTAAGATGGGAATCGGTAACCATGGCAACGAACTACACGACACAACATTGCTGCATCGTTTTGGTAGAAAATTGTTGATGCAGGATTATTAACAGTGTTTTATTGTGTGTGTATCTATATTGAAATGACACTGAAAATTCCTTTTTCCATGCGATTTTTAACCCCCGCCGGAAAAAGAAGGGGTGTTATAACTTTCACGTGTGTTGCTGTGTATCTGTGTATCTGTGTATCTGTGTGTCTGTCTGTGGCATCATAGCGCCTAAACGGATGAACCGATTTTGATTTAGTTTTTTTTGTTTGAAAGGGAATTTTGTCGAGAGTGTTCTTAGCTATATTTGAATAAAATCGGTTCAGCCGTTCAAAAGTTATGGGCATTTTACTGTTTGAATTGGGGTGTTTTTCGCAAGATAAATGCGTCGGGGGTTTTTTAAATTGTGAAATTTTACTTGTCTATATAATCTTTGGATAGAACCACGTCTTTCAGGTGAGTTAATATTCGATAAAATCTTAAGAAACTGTTTATGAATGTTAAGTCTTTATGATCACATAATTTTTAATCTAGCACGGGTGTTTTAAATTCTTTACGTTTTAAAATTTCTTTATTTCCTGTGCGAGTAGCAAATTATAACTTTTTTTGCTTTCTTTATTTTACTAATTCATAAACTAGATAAAGTAAGTAATAAAAATATTTATTGAGATAGGGCATTTCATAGAATTTTCTATTTCGTGTATTGACAATCAAACGATCAAAGTTATCGCCTCATGAAAATCAGTAACGTCAAGACGAATCTATTCAATTACTGACGGACCTGCAACTTCAATAATTTTCTGACTAACGGAATATCATTCTGCAACAGTTTCCATTTGTATTCGCATCAATTTGGTGCGTGTTCCGTTACAATACTTACGATGAAACACGACAGACAACTGATGTTTCCAACTACGTCTCCAACAGTAATGTGATCCTCCAAACTTCCTGCTTTGATACTTTGATAGCCAGTAAACACACAAGCATTACGGATTCTTATTTCATTTGGCTCGTAAACGTCAACTATTGCATCAATCTCTGCCTGAAAAGTGGCTTTAGTATTTTTTTACACTATACATCACAGTTTAAGGTTACACTAGTCGACCATTCTTCCATACAAACGTATAGTCTGGCGATTACTCCACTGTTTGACGATGTACGTTTAAAATAAAAAATATATATCAATTTGCCTCATCATTATCTAGCCTAGTAAGGAAACAAGATTAGTAATTCAACAATGCAAATAATTTTATTTAGAAAATATACATTTAGTAATTTTTTCATGATATCTAGACTCCCAAAGGTCTGTATATAAAATTTCGCGTGCTCGTTTTCGTCCTAAATCATCATCCATTTCAATACAAATTTGCAAAAGTGCTAATTCGTTCTTGAACTAGCTTCTTCATCACAGCATCTATCTCTTTCGTACGTGTTGTCGGATGAGATAGCATTCATTATAACCTCGCGCACAAAATAGTTCTTGCTATCGACTAGGGGAACCTTAAACATTTATGTTCATATTTTATGTTTATTTTAAACTATATGTCAGGATATATTTGAATAGACGAATTTCATGTTATCTTTACCCATTGTGACGAGTGATGCAGCACGTCAAACAAAAAAGAAAAAAACACTGAAAATCTAAAAATATTTTCAGTGCTTTTATCTAAATCTATGGATCCTAAGCGCTCTACGTGAGCTAAAATATGGTACGCGAAATGTTTTAACATTTTTATTCATTTGTTGGGCAGTCAAGCGCGTGCAGTCAGATAGTTAGGTGTAACTACGTATAGTAACTACAGTATTAAATAAGTTTTATGATTATGTTGAAAGTTGATCACATTTTATTCAACCTTGTAGTTAGAGAATACAATCCCGAGCATGTTTTTCAATCCCGGAATTTTGGGATTTTAGAAGCGAAATCCCGGGATCCCGGACCTATCCCGGGATAAGACTATTGTTAACGTCGGCGAGCTTTCACGTGGTAATTTTAGAAATGGACACTTCCCACGCTAAATTCCTTAATTGCCTGTTTTTATAACTGCACATTTTTGGGTTCTTAGCGAGTCTAGTCTACCGAACCCGGCCCGCTTCTCGAATTATGAGGACGTGCGAGCCATGCAAGCTGGCGACGGTGGCTACGCAATTATCTGCCCACACGGGTACCTTGCGGCGAGCCACGGAACACATGGCCGATGGGAATCGTCGAGCGCACGCATCGCGGACCGGATGGCGGCATCAGAGTCGTCGAGGTGCGCACCAGGACCGGCACCTTTCGACGCTCCGTGAGCAAGCTCGTCGTCGTGTCAACGAAGGAGGCTACGCGAGCTGCGCCGGGGGGAGAACTGTTAACGTCGGCGAGCTTTCACGTGGTAATTTTAGAAATGGTCACTTCCCACGCTAAATTCCTTAATTGCCTGTTTTTATCACTGCACATTTTTGGGTTCTTAGCGAGTCTATGAATGGTGGCCTTTTTCAATGTTATAAAATGTAATTTAAAATCAATGCTTAAAGTTTCGGGCTCAGCTCGACCCTAATTAAAATGGGTATGGAAGGATGGCCACCTGGCGCGAAACGGCGTGAGAAAATAAGACGAACTCCGTCCCTTGTAATGTAGCTACCTGATAGGGCCGGACACAATGTACCGTAAGCATTGTCTCTTAGCTTTCTTGTAACTTAGAAATTAACACGTGAATATTTAAAGTAGGATTGACGTAGGTGCCATGTGAGTAAAGCTATCTACACTTGTAATGATTTAAGAACTAGAGAAAAGGTAGATAGTTAGTTGGGATTGTCTCGCAGTTTTCTTCTTTGTTACAAAAATAAATGAACACGTTATGTCCACGTGTTTGACCACGTGTGTAAAATGACACATGTATGTGCCATGTGAATTTTAGAGTAGGAGTATAATAAAACTTGAAGTATACATAAGATTTAGAGAAAAGGTAGCTAATTAGATAAGATTATGTATATTGTCATAGTTTAATACTTGGAGTAAGGAATCTAGATTAAGATTTTTGTGTTGACCTTTGTACACCTTTTATATTTTTCCTATGTAGAATTAAGTATGTAGATTAAGGAAATGTATAACTTGTGTATATTTAAGTAAGATAAGTTTTATAAAATCGGCATTTCTGTGGTGCCATGCTTGAATACAGTTGCAAAGTAGGGGCGCCATTGTTCTCGCCGAGCGGTTTTTGTATAAAAGCCGGCCCGCTTGTAGGCAGAGACACAGTCGGTCTTCCACTCTACAAGGAGTAACAAGTAAGGAATAAATTGAAGATACGAATCACGATAGTATTTTCATTTCCTCAACGAGTCTCCAAACGAACCAACAATACAGTCCACTTCAACTATGTAGTTTCTAATAGACGAAAATGAAAAAAAAAACTTGAATAATTAAAAAAAATGTTTTCAATGTCTTTGCACAACACAAATCACAATATAATAAGAATAATGAATTGCAAGAAATTAAAAAGACAATACAAAAAAACTATTTAAAGCATTCAATGTTTAACTTTCAAGTCTACTTCGTAGTTTATTGCCAACATAAGCAGTAGCTGAAAACGCTCGCTCAGGTTCTACACTGGTACGGCGTATCTGAGGGTTGTTTTTTGTCGTTATGTAATAAATGCTATTAATATAATCTAGGCAAGGTTATTGTCAAGGCGCAACGGACTACGGAATACAAACTAGACTTAAATTGTTAGTGCCAATCCCGAAAAGCCCGAGATTAATCAAGTACAGTCCCGGAATTTTCGGTGCCAGAAAACGTTCGGGAACCCGGGATCACGAACCTCGGGATTTGTATCCACTGATTGTGCCACTGATCCCTCATTTCTGTGACGTCATAGGCCCGGTCATAACCCATGGACAATCAACTAAATATTGTGCTTCATAAAAGTGGAGACGATCTATCATAAAAACTCCGTCCCCACATATGAATATATCCCCCTCAAATCCTCTACGATGAATGATATATTACGTAAATTATTTATCTTTCTGTAGACGACTTCCGTTTCCTATCGTTAGCGCTGACAAAAGGTTCATATCGTCCTCGTGAAACATTCTGTCATGAAAACCATATTAGACTCGTATCCTGAAGTTTCGTCTGTAACGTAGCGTGAAGCAAATAAATACGATTTCAATATTGTAGCTTCGGAAACTGTCGTTATGCAGATAAAAGTATAGTTAAAAAACCTCTCCAGCTAGCTGAATTATGAAAGACTTACTGCCAAAATAGCTTTGAATTTAGTACCTACTGGTTTTTAACCGGCTTTCTACAAAGGAGGAGGTTCTATGTTCGACTTCATGTTTGAGTGTTTATTTGTGTATTGTCACCGATTTCTCCGTCAATTATTGTCAGATTTTGAAAATTATTTTTTTGTTTGAAAGAGTATGTTCCCAAATTGGTTAATTTGGTGAAGAACTTCGGCGATATACAACAGAACTCTTCAATAAATGACGGCAAATATCTCGGGATGCTGCAACCGCATGTCTGTTTATTGTTTATACCATTGCATAACATACCATCACGCCAATACGCTTTAAAAGGGTACGTAGATGTGTACAGTTCTCCTTTTCTCCTTGGTATACTCTCATTTCACCGGTTATTTTCAGGTTTCATGATATTCAGGTAATCTATCTATTAAAAAAAACTGAAAAGATAAAAATAAAAATCTTTTTTTACAAAAAAACTACAGTCGACTTCGAAATTAAAGCCAAAGTGAAAATAAATTTCTTTTTGGAATTCGGTGTCCATAACGAAAAATATATATACCTACCAAAGACATCGACTTCCAGAAAGAAAGTTATTTTTCAGTTTGTAGTCCTTTGAAGTAGGTAGTATTTTTTTGTTAAAAAGATTTTTTAATCAAACTATGTAGGTGAACATGAATATTTTGTTTCATAAAATGTAGCACCGTGTGAACCTTTCGCAAAAATAACTAATTTGGTAACTATAATAACGTATATGTTAGTTATATGAAGGTACAAGTAAATTACCCACAAAATACAACTACGATTACAATAGAGTACACTGAATAAATAATATCCACCACCAAAACTACTTCCATACAAACAATAAATTATTTGAAATATTGCCACAATTTATCATTCCGTTCAACTCAATATTCGATATATATGTTCCTAATAAAACTCTTAGAGGTGTACAGGCTACAGGCATCTTTGTTTATTTCACTTTGAGAAGTAACGTAGCGATTCACAGCACACCTACCGAGAAATCTTTGTTGGTGAAAAATGTACCTTCATTTGATTCATAAGAAGCTCATTCTTTGTGCAATTGAATACAAATTATAGACTTTTTCTCTCTCAATATTTAAGGGGTAATTTGTGCTGCAACTTTTTCCTTTTGTTTTGTCTACTAAGTCCATTGATGTATTAAAAAGAGGAAGATACGGGACTGCTCACAGTGCTTGGTCCTACTAATCTAAGTGAATGCCCGTAGCGGGTACTCAGTCGCGCACACGGCACATTGTTGATCACACAGCTCATTAATTTCAGTGTTTTTATGTTTTTTGCAATAAATACGCACCAAAATGACTTCTTGTGTAGCTAAACAGTGTTTAAATAATACCAGGAAGACTAAATAAGTCACACGGGATCACTTACCACTCGTAAGTACAGTCAAAAATGTTAATTTGTTGAAAATGACAATAATATTTAATGTTTGCTTCGCCATATTTGTGAGAGCGAGATAGATATTACAAACATGCGTGAGAGACACGATACGCACATATTGCAATGTCATTTCATTCATAATATTATCTGTCCTTGTCTATCGGTAACTCTAGGTTTGGGACTAGTGATAACACTGAACACAGATGTGTGAGTTTCGGTGCATGTAGTCGTGCGCCGAGCCCAGGTTTTTTGATCGCGATGTTAGCGCGTAACGTATCTTCCTCTTTTTAATACATCAATGACTACGTCTGTACATCTTGATAGTAAGTAGCTTAGTTTCTGACTACCGTCATTATTCTCCTCCTCTTTCCTTTATTAACTATCCACTAATAACTGCCTACCCCCATGAGCAAGCACAAGGCATGAATTTGAACGAGGAATTTTAACCTCGAGCAATGAGTTCATATGAACTCATAAATCTCGTGGCCAGTTTGGTGAGTGCACAAATCCTTTGGTCGAGTGTAAGCCCTGCAGATGCAACAGTCTCTACGGACAACCCGAATATCTGTCGTGTCTAATCTTGGGATATCTAGGCTTGTATGTCTCAGTAATTGGGTTGTGGCAGCCAGTGACAACAGCCCAGTGCAAAATACTAATTAGCTACAGGTCAGATTAAAAGCTGATGCTGACGTAACAAGGGAAGGAGTTGGATTGTGGTGTTGATATTATAATACAGGGGTTCACCAATTACTTTCGTTTGGGGTCCGTTTCATAAAAATTGTATCATCATCTGCCTAGCCTTTTTCCCAATTATTGTTGGGGTCGGCTTCCAGTCTTACCGGATTCAGCTGAGTACCAGTGTTTTACATGGAGCGACTGCCTATCTGACCTCTACAAACCAGTAACTAGGTAACACGATACCCCTTGGCAAGACTGGTGTCAGATCTCAGGATTGTGACTACCCGTAACGACTATCAAAGATCTTCAAATGACAGCCGGGACCAACGGCTTAACGTGCTTTCCGAGGCATGGAGGAATCTCGGTATATTGAAATGGTCACCCATCCACGGACCGACCTCGTCCATCGTTGCTTAACCTTGATGATCGACCCGTGCGGCGGTTATTATTTAGCCACGAGCTCCTCAGTTTCATAAACATTGTATGGTCACGAAAATTTCTCTAAACTCCCCTCCCACCGCCTTCACATCGTCAGTCGTCACTTGTATTTACTTTATGTAATTTTTATCTATATTCGTCCGAATTGGGACTAATGTTGGTGCAGTCTAAGGCTGTTGTCATTAAATCTTGGAGATGTTCATGGATAACTCTACTAATGTCCATCCCCACCGGGGTGACAGACGATTTCGCGCTTTGCGCTCGTCCGTTGTCGAATCGAATCACCGGCAATAAAGGCAAAGTGCGGGTTAAATTATTATATGTCAACTAGGTGACCCGCCAAACGTTGTTTTGCAATAAAAACACCAAACATATTTTTTATTTTATTTATTGTATTTTTTTCCTACCTGCGACTTTTTAGTTCGCTTTTGAAGCAGTCGGGTTTTTTGATTTTTTTATTTAATTTTTTTTATTTATAACTTTTTAGTTAAGTTTTTTTCGAATTAGATACATTTAAACAATATAAGTGTCATATATTTTTGAAATCACCTCTTAAAACCCTTTATTTCGATACCCCACACGATGGGTATGGAAGAAAAAAAAAAAATTGGGCCCCCACAATATGGCGCCCAAAATCCGCCATTTTTCTATTGTCCAATTTTAATGTAGCCTATGACACTCGCAGGATTAAGACGAATCGATTGACGTATGAATCATTAAAATCAGCCAACGCGTTTGGTCTCTGGAACGCCATATAGGAATAAACATACATACATACATATATACATACATACATAGACTGATAAACACATTACCCTCCTTCGGCAGTCGGGTAAAAATAGTTTACAACCGATTCTCAGACCTACCAAATATGCACAAACAATTTCATAAGAATCGGTAAAGCCGTTTCGGAGGAGTTTGCAGACAAACACTGTGACACGAGAATTTTATATAAAAGAAGATTAAATTGTACTGTTTACTTAGGTCCACAGAAAATAGTTCGGCGGTCCGCCATTCGGTGATTCCTGTTATAAGATAATTATTATACTCCTTAACCATCACAGATAAGCAAAAAAAAAGTTAATTCTGCAGGCTGCAACAAAACGCAGAGCACAGTACAAAAATAAACATAACAAATACTAAGGGCAAAAAGCCTTGTATGCCTGCCCTTCCCTTCGTAAAGTTAAAAAAGTTTGAGCTGGACAATAGCCCTTCCCCAAGAATGGCCGTACCGACCAGTCTTGCGCTACCCGCATCCATGGATTTCCGCAAGGGACCTTTGCAAGTTTTATTATAAGATCAAGATCCATCAAATGATGGAAATTCATTTCAATTCGTTCAAAATTTGCGAATGCGGAGGAGGGTGCGATACAAAGAAGAACCGCTAATAAGTTGTTCAAGTTAGAAATTCTTTCTAAAGAAGAAACATTCAACTCGTGCGTATCATCGCATGTTTAATGTATATCTTTGAGCTCAAAACAAACAACCCTTATTTGAAACAACATTCTCGTGCACCCTTCTTGTAATGTAAGCAACAATTAAGAAACAATTTTTGAAATTCGACTCCATAGGGGTGGAAAAGTGAAATGCGTTTTGGCGAAAGACCCGAGTCCCTGCCGCATGCCCCGGGCCAGCGGTCGACATGAAATGCAACTTATCTATAATTCGAATATCTCGTTGGCTTTTTCTCCATTCCGACGCAGATGTAAGAAGATTCCTTTGCAGCTTTGTAGATATAAATGTGATTCATTTTGTTAATATTCTATTAGCTATTGATAAACAAACCGATCTTTTTCTATCAAAAATTAAATATAAGTTTTATATGCTGAGCTTTATTATAATTTTCAGACTTATTAAATACTAGCGGATGTCTTGCGGTTTCACCCGCGTTGTGCCCGTTCCCGTGGGAATACAGGGATAAAAAGTAGCCTATTTCACCCGGGGATAGTGTAGCTTCCCAATGGTGAAAGAATTTTTGAAATCGGTCCAGTAGTTTTTAAGTTTATTCGTTTCATACAAAAATACAAATCTTTCCTCTTTATAATATTATTAGTATAGAAATACCTGTAGGTTTTTAGGGTTCCGTAGCCAAATGGCAAAATACGGAACCCTTATAGATTCGTGATGTCTGTCTGTCTGTCCGTCCGTATGTCACAGCCACTTTTCTCCGAAACCATAAGAACTATGCTGTTGAAACTTGGTAAGTAGATGTATTCTGTGAACCGCAATAAGATTTTCACACAAAAATAGAAAAAGAACAATAAATTTTGGGCGTTCCCATACTTGAAACTGAAACCAAAAAAAAAAATTTTCATCATACCCATACATGTGGGGTATCTATGAATAGGTTTTCAAAAATGATATTGAGGTTTCTAATATCATTTTTTTCTAAACGTAATAGTTTGCGCGAGAGACACTTCCGAAGTGGTAAAATGTGTCCCCCCCCTGTAACTTCTAAAATAAGAGAATGATAAAACTAAAAAAAATAATATTAGGTATATTACCATGTAAACTTCTAACGAAAATTGGTTTGAACGAGATCTAGAAAGTAGTTTTTTTTTAATATACGTCATAAATCGTAAACCGCAATTTACCAAGTACGGAACCCTTCGTGCGCGAGTCCGACTCGCACTTGGCTGGTTATTTTTAATAAAAAATAAATGCGCAATCCTTACTATATACTTACAGTGTGAGTTTTTCAAGTGGGCGTAGATGGACAAATCCAAAATTATGAGGAATATGAGGATATACTAGAACTGAATGAGACGAAATTTAAAACTTGTATAAAACGCACACTATGCAGGCAAGCATATTATAAGTGAATTACAGCACTGATAAAAATGCTTGGCTCAATGCTAGTCCTGCTCCACAACCACTAGGGCGCGAAAACAAGTCATATGTAGAACATTATTATTTTGAAGTATTTTTGGACCTGCTGAAGATTGTATGAATATATTTGTATTGTATAAACTCAATTTATTTTAGTATTATATAACTGCACAGCACATTTGTGAGTACTATGTAGCAACTGTAAATCTACCATTTACTGTACCTATGTGTCGTTAGTTGACTTGTGTGTGCCCCAACAGTTGAGAGTGTGTCATGCTCTCGCTAATGTCTCTCTGATGGTGACACATGTATTGGATCATTCGGTTCCCTTCATGATGGTTGAGCTTAGTGGTGCAAATCCATGCGTCATGTTCGTGAACGGGCGCCGTCAGTTGGGATTGGTCATAACTGCTTCGGACTGTTTTGTTCTCACATAGGTATGTATATTTCCAACAAGAATGATGTAATCAAATAATTGTAATTAAAACTTTAAAAAAGAGTGTCTGTGGAGTTTCTTGCACGTTCTTCTCCACAGAGATCTACTGACGCTTGCGAATGTGCGACTAGATTCATAGGTATTTTGTTTGACAACTCATAATTCTACCTATGTATGGTTTAGTCGAGATAAAAATATTTTGATCTCGATTTTGTTTTCGATTTTATCGAAATATACTCAAAGGAGTCACAAGCCCGATTTTGATGCAAACTAAAACTGCATCATTGGATTTTTCTCAACCATTATATGAGCAATCAGAACTGCTTGACAAAACGCATATTAACGCGAATAAAAGCCGCGAGCATCAGCTGGTTTAACATTTGATATAAAATAAATAGTCTGCATAAGCAATCGAGTGAAGATAATAAACAAATAATATTATTTTAAATCTGAGTCTGGAGAGTCACTAAGTAGAAAAAAGTTGCCCTGATGGGGGGGTCGTTAACTTTAACAAATGTGTTTTCAGCTCATTTTAACTGTCTGTGTTGTACTGTACTTTGATTTATGTTTTAAACATGTAAAATAAAATTCTTAGTTGTCGTCTTGAGAGGTCAAGGAAACCTCAAGCGTACATCTTGAAGCCATGTGTAGTAAAAACCGGCCAAATGCGAGTCGGACTGGCGCAGGAAGTGTTCCGTACTTGGTAAATTGCGGTTTGCGATTTATGACGTATTAAAAAAACTACTTAATAGATTTCGTTCAAACCAATTTTTGGTGGCAGTTTACATGGTAATGTATATCATATATTTTTTTTAGTTTTATCATTCTCTTATTTTAGAAGTTACAGGGGGGGGGACACATTTTAGCACTTTGGAAGTGTCTCTCGCGCAAACTATTCAGATAGAAAAAAAAAAATCGAAACCTCAATATCATTTTTGAAGACCTATCCATAGATACCCTACACGTAAGGGATTGATGAAAAAAAAAATGAGTTTCAGTTCTAAGCACGGGGAATCCCCAAAATTTATTGTTCTTTTTCTATTTTTGTGTGAAAATCTTAATTGCGGTTGCGGTATCTACTTACCAAGTTTCAACAGCATAGTTCTTATAGGTTCGGGAAAAAGTGTCTGTGTCATACGGACGGACAGACAGACAGACATGACGTTCCGGTTTTTGCCATTTGGCTACGGAACCCTAAAAATGAGTAAGTACTATCATCGTGAGAAATAGGTTAGCCAGCAACATCGCAATAACCGAATTCCTTTGGCCGGATCTAACAACTTATGTGAGATGAGACTCTGTGAGATAAACATTAAAGGAACTGATTTACTAACATTGTATGAAATACTGACGGAGTAGCTGTATTTCTAGCGCGAGCAGAGTCTTGGTTTCGAACCAAGGCAGGCGTTTTACTTTGTGTAAATTATTTCTTCACCACTGCTCTCAAAACGGTGAAGGAAAACATCGTGAGGAAACCGGCATGTCCTAGAACCAAAAATTCAATCCCCGCGTGGTGGATTACGGCCCATTCCCTCTCACAGATAGGAGGTCTGTGTCCCAGAAGATGTGGAAGATAAGGCTGATGATGATGAGCTGTATTTCGGATTTGTTGCCACTAAAACGCCTATATACATAGTTTAGAAGCTATAATGATTTCACGGCGGTAATGGCTGAGCTGTTGGTATATAAATCTGTGTCAGCATAGCCGCGATCCGCCGGTCCGCCAGGTTGCTATAGATAGAGCAATATTGAAGAGGAAACGGTTATTGTCTACCCCGACTAAAGGGTCTCGCCGGACTCCTATTATCCCTAATAACATTTCCCTAGTCTTGGCGTATATGAAAATAAGCCGGTTTGTTTGTGCGTCAACATGGCTTCTGTTGAATATACAATGAAATCTATTTGAACTAGCGATAACAATTTCAAAAGCCTTTCTTTCTATCTCTATCTACAGGTATTCAGGGATATTTTTGGCAAGATCTTGGTATTTTGTTTCTGTACCTATTCGGGTAAGTTCCACTACTGGGATTTCAGAGGAAATTGCTTTATAGGCACGCTAAGTGGAAATGTAGAATTTTATTTACGTGGAAAAGTTACAAGTAATATGTTTGAGCCGTAAATAAAATGTAGTCCAAATATACGAAAATTCGAACTAAAAATAAAAATAAATTGGGTACTCGGTTTTAATGAGTCGAGCTCTTGCCACGTCAAACAGAAGAGGCGGATATCTCAGCGAAAAATAAAAACCGGTTAAGTGTGCGTTTCGAGTTTCCAACGAATCTTTACCGTAGGTAAAATATAACAATAGCAGTGCAGTCTTTGGCGTCTTGTTTTTGGAATTTCTTAAGAAAATATCATAAAGAACTCATGCGATACAGCGACTTTAAAAATTGAGTAATTACGTTATGCAAAAGGAAAACAGCGTCACAAACGTTTTACTGTTCCCAAAAATCGTGCAAATGGTGCTTGAAGTGTTTGTAACAGCGTGTAAGTGACGGTCACACTCTACACGACTAACAAGGCCCCTTCCCGCTTTGTGTCACGTTATATGTATCACGGAACGGAATTGTACGCACAATATGCAAAATCCCGACCGGCTCAGTAATTTACATGGAAATTTGTCACTTAATACTTAGGTGTGAAGGTGTTGACGGGTTCCGGCATTTTGTGGGAAACCTGATCAATTTAACAAGGTCAACAGCGCGACGGTATTCCCTCGGGGGACCGTTATTCACGCCACTCGCCGCCCGTGGCCAGTTGACTTCGGTGGCCAGTAACCCATTTGCTTTCATTAAATATTAGTCTTCCTCATGCATTATAAATTAAGCTGTGGATGCCAGTAAAACATAAGCATTATCGGATAATAATGTGTCACTCCTTCAAAGCGTCCATTTTCTTGTTTATTACCCGGCTGCAAGGAAAGGGTTATGTTTTTCGCGCGTATCTTGTATGTATGTATGTAATATTCTTTATTACCTCGTATCTTTCAAACCACTTGACGTATTTTTATAATTAATACATCCAAAGGCAGGTCTTGGCCGCCCAAGTGTTCTTAGATATGTGTCGTTACAAAAAAAGAAACATGGCGGATTTTGTGTGCCATAATGTGGAGGTTGCAATTTTTTTTTCTTCCAAATCCATCGAGTGGGGTATCAAAATGAAGGGTTTTTATAGGAGATTACAAAAATATAAACCACTTATATGATTAAAAGACATTCGAAAAAAAAATATAACTAAAAAGTTGTAAATAAAAAAATGAATTTAAAAATCAAAAACCCGCCTAAAAAGCTGTGAACAAGAAATAATCATGCTGTGCAGTCGGAGGATAAATATTCGCAAACTGGCTGACAACCAGATCTTCCGACTGCACAGCATGATTATTTCTTGTTTACCGCTTTTTAGTTCGCTTCTTAAGCGGGCGGGTTTTTTTTTATTTCAGTATCTTACTAATATTCATTCTTCTTCACGCAAACTGCAATTTAAAAAGTTTGGTCTTACTTTTACAATTAAGCAGTAGAATAAACTACTTAAGGCAGACAAAGTCGCCGGAAAATGCTGTTTTTTCATCGAGAAAGTTGAAGCAGAAGTTTTAAAACAGTTTGTAAGTTTTAATTTCAGTTTGGGATGCGGCTTCCAGAAATCCAATAGACATTATTAAGACAACACATTTTCGAAACTATTTTTCGTAACGATTATAGTGAGAGCTTTTAAGCTCAGTAGTGACTTGTCACTTGAGGAGCTCGTGGTTAAATATTAACAGCCGCAAGGGTCGATTTTCAAGGTTAAGCAGCGCTTGACGAGGTCGGTTCGTGGATGGGTGACCATTTTCAACATACCGAGTTTCCTCCGTGCCTCGGAAAGCACGTTAAGCCGTTGGTTCCGGCTGTCATTTGAAGTTTTTTGACAGTCGGTACGGGTAGACAGAAGTCTGTGATCTGACACCAGTCTTGCCAAGGGGTACCGTGTTACCCAATTACTGGGTTGTAGAGGTCAGATAGGCAGTCGCTCCATGTAAAACATTGGTACTCAGCTGAATCCGGTAAGACTGGAAGCCGATCCCAACATAATTGGGAAAAAGGCTAGACAGATGATGAGTGACTTGTCATGTTGAAGTTAAGCTTAATATTTACGTCTAAAAAGCTAACATTAAAATCAACTTACAAGTTACAGTTTAGATGCGAATTCCAAAACGTAAAAAAGTTGACTGGAAGGTAAAACTAATTGGGTTCCGTAAACTGCCGCGGTAATTACAACAATAGTTTTCTAACAAAGCCAACGGCTTTTGACTCCTCAACCAAACAAGCAAATAACCAGCGCGCAGCGAGGTAATTCCTGCAGACTTGAAATAACTTATTTTGAGGGTCGTAATTAAATTATGAGTATCCCTTTGGTGGGTCCGTGGGCTTAATAAAAGCGTAATAGTTATATTTCGAGGGAGGGTGGCTGGTTGGTTGCGCAATTACGACGATTACAGGGGACGTTATTTGCCCAACTGCGGCATAACCGAAAAGGATTGTGGTGGGTTTGGCCTTTCCGAAATTAGAAATTGATAGAGTGCACAGATGAAGTGATTGTGTTGTGTGAAGATATTGAGTAAAACTTTGTTGCTGCTTGCTATAAAACTGCAGGTTTGTCGTAAAAAAGTAAGTACGTTCACAAAAATGTACATTAGTTGCAGTAGTTTAATTTCTAAACAATGGTATAAATAGAGCTTATATGTAAAGTATTTCTAAAATATTTATAACAACTACATGATTATTTAAAAAAAAAGAATGTCTATTTTTTGGTAGGGACCTGCCCGATTTAGGTTCTTTCAAACCTGTGTTTCAGGCCATCACTTTACTCAGAGCAATAATTGGGCCAGTTAAATTATTGAATAAAATTAGTCTATTAACAAACATAAGAATACATACATTGGTACAAAACACAAAAAAAAACAAATAATAAAAGAACAAAAAAAAAAAATATAAATTTAAGTATGTACAAGTAGATATGAGAATAAGTATTGTAGATGATCAAGAATATGAAGAGTCACCGCTCGAGAGTTCAATGGATGGCAATGCTTTGCAAATGAGTTGCGGATATGATCGTGACCAGTGGCATCCTGTGGATCCATCATTGTAGTATCAGCCTCATGTTAAGGCGGTACCCTGACCAAAAAATCAGCATGAGATATGAGCATTCCTATTGGCCTAGCGGCACTGGTGGCGCATGAATTACAGTAGTGAATACGCCCAGTTTTCTTTTTTTTTTATAAAATCGAATTTTAGTCTTTTGTAAAAAATAATCGACAAAAATGTTCGTTATTAAATTGTCTATCCATTAGAGTGAGTACAAAAATAATTAATGAACACTTTACGAGGAGATGCACGCTATCAAAAATTATTTCTCATTTTTATGGTTTTGTTGGAAAGAGATTAGTGCAGCATATACCTCTTTAAAAAAAAAGTATACGACCATTTTAGAATCAATAATATGTAGAAATGTTATGTATTTTTATTAGTTGATATTTCTTTTTAAATAACGAGTAGATAGCTCCTAAAAACAGCACGAAAAACGGCTAGCGCGGCGTTTCGCTCGGGGTACCGCCTTAATGCGATAACTACTTATTTCCATATTCGATTGTGATTTGATCGCTGTATCGTGTGAACAATATTGTATGCCAATATTGTAATATGTAATAATACATGTAATAATATTCTTGTGCTACTTCATGATACGTGTATCGAGTTGCCGCGACATGATCTGGGAATTAAATAAAACCTTGGACAGGGCTGTTAATTGGAACGAGTAGCAATCTGTCACAATTGCGGCCTTTGTGCGCGATACATTGAAGTACGTATACAATGTTCGTCGACAATCGATACGGGTGCTGGTTCCGTATTGTACTTTTTTGAGGTTCTGTAGTGCCTCTTGTAGTTTCGCCATGTCTGTCTGTCATTGAAATGCATGTGACTTTTTAGTGTTCCGTACCCAAAGGTTAAAAACAGGACCCTATTACTAAGACTCCGCGGTCCATCTGTCTGTCTGTCTGTCCGTCTGTCTCATGAACCGTGATAGCTAGACAGTTGAAATTTTCACAGATGGTGTATTTCTGTTACCGCTATAACAACAAATACTAAAAACAGACTAAAATAAATATTTAAGTGGGACTCCCATACAACAAACGTGATTTTTTTGCCTTTTTTTTGCGATAATGGTACGAAACCCTTCGTGCGCGAATCCGACTCGCACTTGGCCGGTTCTTTTTTGTTTGAATGGACTATGGAAGCCTACTTCACAAGAGGTTTTATACGCACTTGGCATGTATAAATAATATTGCTCATACTCACTCACCAACGCGGCAAACGAATATACAGAGTCAAAACACATCAAAATAAATAAACGATTTTCATAACACCATTACCGTAACATGCTATAAACGTGGCAGAGAGTTAGCTAGTTCTCTCCTATAATACTTTTCCGAGTTCATCTCGACGCTCTTACACAAACAAGGATTACGCCCAACTTGGAATACTTTATGCAAAGCTCGGCTATTCGCGGCCCGACTACGTAATATGATGAAGCTAATGAGACCGTTAGCATCTATTCAATAGCTCTCCGATTGATGCGGATGCCACACAATGATAGGTCAAGTGTGCAAGTGGTCTTGGATCAGCTGAAACGAGCTTCTAGTGCGGAAACACTACCATTCCTCTTATAAGCCCTTTTCCGCCTCATAACTGCTGGAGGGCACTTCCGAGCTACGTTATTTGGCCTTTTTGCTTCGCAATTTCAGTTGCTTGCTACTGAGTTTCAAATTGTTCCTGGTAAATAGAGGAGAGATTGGCTGATGCGCGGTTGGTTCGGCATACTTCAAGCTATCTTTTGAATGAAAAAGCTTGTTGATTCTTTATGATCTGATGTTTTGGTCGAAGAAGTTACTTAAATACTCGTCGTGTTTGTTTAGGTACTGGTCATTAAGACTTCAGGAAAGATTGTAATAACATACCTAGCTACGGAATTATGTAATAGAGAAGAGGCTTATCGGAAACGATGCACTGGTCGCCTCAAAGCTCCAGAGTCTTGAACATCGACGCCAAGTGGCCAGTCTGTCGGTTTTTTATCGGTTGCATTGCGGGGAGTGTGCGATGGAACTACACAATTTGATTCCGACTAGCCCTTTCCATCACCGGACAACAAGACGTACGGCAATGCGCCACTGGTACATGGTGGACATCCCACCCATACGTACAAAGCCTTTTGCGAATACTTTCATTAAACGCACAGCTAAGGAGTGGAATTCCCTGCCGGAGTCTTTGTTTCCTGATAGCTACAACCTTGGGGTATTTAAGTCAAGAGTGAATAGGTTACTTCTAGGCAAGCGTGCTGCAACGTCGACCACATCATCACTTACCATCAGGCGAGATAGTGGTCAAACGCGAGCCTATCGATAAAAAATATGCTCGCTTTCAGAAAAGTGAACCCGGAATAGAGCATGTACAACAGACCATCTATATCCATCTTCTAGGTTTACAAGCGTGACGGTTATATAATGATTGGTCAATAGTGCGAGGCGTGACTGGTGACTCAATGTGCCACTCTGTATCTATAGTGAACCACTATGTGTCCACTCATGTGCCCTCATCCTAATCGAGTGGCCCACTCCGATGTCACCCGGAAGACACAATGATCATGTCCAGACAATAAGCACGTGTTTGTTCACTAGTGTTGTACCCGCGAGTTTGTTCCCGTTGACCAAATATTAAATTCTTACTTCAGAGTTTGGCTCGTGACTTCTCTTAAGTTATGGGAATAAGCCAATGTAAAAAAACTTAATTAAAAAAATCAAAAAACCCGACTGCTTCAAAAGCGAACTAAAAAGTCGTAAACAAGGAAAAAATCATGCTGTGCAGTCGGAGGATACATATTCGCCGGCTGGCTGACCAAAATCTTGTGTATCCTCCGCCTGCACAGCATGATTTTTTCCTTGTTTACGACTTTTTAGTTCGCTTTTGAAGCAGTCGGGTTTTTTGATTTTTTTAATTAAGTTTTTTTATTTATAACTTTTTAGTTCGTTTTTTCGAATTAGATACATATAAACATATAAGTGTTATATATTTTTGAAATCACCTCTTAAAACCCTTTATTTTGATACCCCACAGGATGGGTTTGGAAGAAAAAAAAAATTTGGGCCCCCACAATATGGCACCCAAAATCCGCCATTTCTCTATTATCCAATTTTAATGTAGCCTATGACACTCGCAGAGTTAAGACGCATCGATTGACGTACGAATCATCAAAATCGGCCAACGCGTTTGGTCTCTGGAACGCCACATAGGAACAAACATACATACATACATACTTACATACATACATACTTACATAAATACATACATACATAGACTGATAAACACATTACCCTCCTTCGGCAGTCGGGTAAAAAGAAAAAGTCGCAGATTGCCTCAACAGGTTTTCGCCAAGTTTCCAAATTAATCCGGATTTAGTTTCTATACTAGGATAATTCGTTCAAGGCAATAATAAATGGGTCAGGTCCAAATCTTTGCCGGATACAGACACTGTGGTTTCCGACTCATATGTGACAAAATATTTCGAACTTTACACGCCTTAAAATAATGTTGGATATTTGCTAATAATAATTATCTTTATATATTGTAAACAGTCCCATTCATTAAACAACTAAACTTGCAGCTTAATTTCTTCAAATAAAATATAATAACAAGCTCGGTGTCTTTTTACGCTATGTAAAATACGCATGTCCTTGCTTGAATACCTAAGAATATTTTTCCCGCTGTTTTTTTTTTGAATTAGTCAATTGTTGCAACTTGTAGGTTATGTCATGAATAATTTTCATTCCATTGAGCGATTTATTTTCGAACATTTATATTCCAGTGTGACACATAGTGATTTCCGTTGTACAATTACGTAAAAAATTTGGTCCTGACCCAAATACCGACGTGTTATTTTGTAATACCATTATGTGAGAATATAACTCCAATTACATTACAGCACTACGACGACGGCACCTGACTGAAGTTCAGAATATTGTCAGCCGTCAACACATTTATTGAACACGTTCTCGTTCGTTCTCGTTCATTTCAATCTTGTCTGTCAGTGTCAATTGAACGCGCCGACCCATGCTCGGGGTCCAATTAGCGTTTTTAATAAATTGCTCTGTGTTGCATATAGTCTCATACCTCCCAAATGAACCACGCGCCGTATTTCCCAGCCCTCCGCTCTCGTTTCCTACCAATCCGTGTCAAATTGACTAAATTTATGCAACTGCTGTTCCTCCATCCTGCCCTACGCATCAAATGTCATAATTGAGAGGGGATTGCATCTGAATAATGTATTTGCAGATAAAGCAAACTTGGAAGTCGCAATAACTGTCATCATTTTGGCCAGTTAGATACCACTTGGATGAGGAGAGACCCCTTTACATTGCGAATACAATATTCACTTTGATTAAGGGTGTGATTAAGTATCAAAATAATAAGACGATGAAAAGGGATTTTGTTGGATTAAGGATTTGAGAATAATGATGTTGGTAAAGTATATGCCTCCCTGTAGTCTTGGTGATTAATTCAACGTTGGTTTAATATTATATCATTGACTGTTTACGCAGCGCACGCAACGGAAGCTCTAAAAAAGGAATCATTTTCCCCATTTTGCAATATTTTTCATTTTTGCTCCGCTCCTATTGGCCGTAGCGTAATGTTATATAGCCTATAACTTTCGTTGATAAATTGACTATCTAACACAAAAAGATTTTTTTCAATTCCAACCTGTAGTTCCTGAGATTAGCGCGTTCAAACAAACAAACAAACTCTTCTGCTTTATAATATTAAGTACATATAATATATAGTAAAGATTTATTTTAGCTCGATACAAAAATATATACATAGACCATGGAAGTATACAAATATTATTTTTATTTTCCAGAAAATTGAGCAACGTAAAAACTTCAGAAATATTCACGAGTAAAATAACAAAGTATTGTGAAAAGAAAACTTTTTGTTTGTTTGTGAGCCAAGAATTTCACGTAAAAAAGGAGTTTTCGGCTTGTTATGAACATCGGATAGCTGGTTTTTCAGATCCGTTATCAATATATATAAAAGAAAGTCGTGTTAGTTATACTATTTATAACTCAAGAACGGCTGAATCGATTTGGCTGAAAATTGGTGGGGAGGTAGCTTAGAACCAGGAGACGGACATAGGAGTTTGTAGTTATGGTGTTATAGTTTAGGTAGGGTAGGGTAGGTTTTTTTTTCATAACAATGTTTGCCGACTCAGCTAGTATATTATAATTATAAATAATATAATTACGCCACACCCGGCTGAAAGGGAAGCGTAGAAGGGTGGCTTACCTAATAATAATAATGGACTTTTATTACAAATGCTCATAAGTGCGTGCACATCTTGACACCCCCTTTATGAAACTGTTAAGTACCATCATAAAAGATTTTTCGACGATAAAAGTGCTGTTGTTCTGTTCGATATTATTAAATCTTTGAAAAACGTCAAACAGAACGAATCTTGGCAACAGTTAAATGGAATCTTTCAGATCAGATGACTGAATCTCAAAAGAGGTAGGTAACTAGTTCCAATAATTTAATATTAATAATTTTGGGCGCACGGTTGGCGCAGTGGTTGAGCGATTGACTGCTGTGCTGCGTGTCGCGGGTTCGATTCCCGCACGGAACAAATATTTGTATGACCTACAGATAGTTGTTCCCGCTCTGGGTGTTGTGTATGTGAGTTTATATGTTTGTAAACGCACCCACGATACAGGAAGAAATTCCTAGTGTGGGGCAACGTTTTTAAAAAAAAAAAAAAAAAAAAAAAAAATACGCTTTGGAAGCTGGAGACAAAGACATTCAATTACGTTCTGTCTTCAAATAGTACATTATTTTGTTGATGAAACAATAGTGTAGATTTCCTTGAACAATAGTAAAGTATAGCATGACAAACACCATTTTCTTAAGTAAAGATTTTCTGTTTAAATCGAATTACTTTCAAAGTCAAAGTCAAGTATATTTATTCAACTAGGCCATTAAACGGCACTTTTGAACGCCAAATGAATTAAAACTTACAAGTAATAAAAATTTATTCTACCGTGCATTCGGAAAGTAGATTGTTATGGAGAAGAACGCACAAGAAACTCCATACTTACTCTTTTAAAAAAAATAGGTGTTTTACATAAATTCATATATGTGAGGACGATGCACCCAGAATAGCTCTACACACATTAACAAGAAAAATTAATTAATTTGATAAGTAGGACATGGTTCTCACATACTTACAAATATTGCAAACATAGGTAAAATACCTAATTCAACAACAACGAAACAGTGGGTGAGTCAATTTCTAAAAAAACGGTTTCGACGGCTTTTCTTATTTTAAGGCAATCTTGTCTAGTCAGTTTCCTGAATTTCGGGATGAGAATATCATGTGAGCATCTCGCTCAGTCGACTTTATGAAATATACGCGGGAAAATAACCAACTGACATATTATTTCTGTTATTATTTCATACTCGGATAAGCGCAAAGCGAATTCCTACTCAATACGAAGTTGAAATAAAACACCAGTCAAGTGTCTTATATATAATATATAAAATAATAATATAATTTAATATATGCTTCCTCGTTTGTGTACCTCGGGTGTTGGTCGGAATCATATTCGATAAAATAATGCAAAAAAATACATTCCCGTTGAAATATTAACCTTTTTAATAGTTTCCAAAACTGTACCAATAAAATATTTATTTTTTATTTTGTACACCTACCACTGTTGGGTCCTTTTTAACCCAAAGGTTGACTGGTAGAGAACGCCTTGCTGCATTAAGTCCGCCTATTTATCACCATTGTACATGAAGTTTAAATAAATAAAATAAACAGCGCATACATTAACTACGATAGGAATATGAAACTATTCACGCTCTGACGAGAGTCCAAAGAAATAGCTGCCGGTAGCCATGTACCAGCTGTTCCATTGTGCGAGATGTGGGCTATTTGTCATCCCACACGAATACGCGATGACCTAACAAACTGCCTTTACTTACAAATGCCCCAAAACATAAATCCAAAATGTTACTGTTGTTTGCTTTCATAAACGCTGACCGACCTTACGCTCAAACAGATTACAAGTTTCTCTATGCTCTCAGGGAAAAACTTGACTGAAAATGTGAAAATAACACGATTGTTCTCGAGTACGACGCGTAAAACGTTCATTTTACGTCAAACCTGCCACGTCTGTCTCAAAGGATTATGCCATAAGCCTTATTGAAGTTCCAAATAGACGCAGATTTAATTTATAGGCCGTCAATGGCCTCCTGAACTGAGTAAATTAATTAGAATTTTGACGTAGGCCGCTGTCAGGGTCTAGTAGTGTACCGCACCTCGCACAGGAATACTAAATCCTCCGACCACTCCGATCGAACGGTTGTGACTTAATTAAATTTATGCCCGACATGGTCTTAACATTTAATTGAGATATTCAAGAAGCACCTAAAGTTTTTACAACCGCACGTCATCCGCCTGGGATAATCGTGAACTAACTTTGCCCTGGGTTTATGAGAATCCTAGGCAATTATTTACGTATGTGTATGAACAAGGGCGGATTTGAGGGGAAGGCACGGGGGCACTTGCCCCCCCCAGACGGTATTTTTGTGTACTGTGAGATTCCATCACAGTATATACTTAAAAGCAAATCAAATTACCAGTGTTGTTAAAATATATGAATAAAATAACAGAAAGAACATGAGTGAAACTCTTGTTTATTTCTGGCTGGAATTGCGTTTCCAGTGACTACTAGCACTGCCGAGCAATCTTTCTCCATATAACGCCGATTAATGAAGTCATATCTTCGCAACAGGATGACAGAAGAGTGTTGAAACGGATTGGCTTGAATGCATATCCAGCAAGATGTTGCGGCAAAAATAAACGCTAATGAAGTGCTGGACATCTTTAGCAGGAAACGTCAACAACAGCAACCTTCCTATATACTATATTTGAACTTGCAGAAATAAACTTGAAGTATGATACTTCAAGTTTATTTCTAACAGTTATTGTTGTTTTTTTTTGCCCGTGCGTTTTTTCCCTTGTGCCCCTCCCAGAAATAATCCTAGATCCGCCCTTGTGTATGAATACAAGTAATATTAAAGCTCGTATCCCGTATGCGGGTACCTACTTGCTTTTATCCGTTGCTTTGTTTGCGTGTTTTATTTCATGAACTTCAAAGGAAATACAAATTTCGAACACCGTAAAAGTATTTTACAAAAGCCCGTCGGGTCAACGGCTATTCGTTATGACATAACTAACAACAAGTCTATAATAAAAACTAACTACGTCGAGCTTCAGTACCGTTTTTAACTGTTTAGTTTGTTCAATTTCACTTTTTTGGTCGTTAAGTTACGTAACCCGTGGTAAGTTAAAAGATTTGCGGTAGAAGATAAGGTAGTTTGAATGGTTTGTTTGAAATATAACAGTTTTACAAAAATGGTCTGAAAGAATATTGAACTATTGATTTTTTTGGGCCCGCGCCCACCCGACCCGTTTTGACTCGACCCGAAGAATAATACCGGCTTGTACTACCAATTCAGTGCCATTTGTACAGTCAGACAAAGTCATATTTTAATCCTACATAACTTATTAAATTATTATTCATAGAATATTGATTATTTTGTATAGAAAACTGTTATCTTTTAATTATTTTGTTCTTACTTGAATATTGATTATTTATAGAAAATTGATGATGTTTTCATTGTTGATGTTGTATTTCTGAAAACTTTAATCTTTTAATTGTGTTCTTCATACTTACGTCTGTATTCTTTAAGATAGGTACCTAATGTTTATTTTTTAAAGATAATTTAGTCAATCATGTTTTTTTATAAACAAGACGTTTGTACCTAAATTATAATCACGTATAAATAAAACCAGTGTCACTAGCTATAGGATTGTTATGATAATCAACAATAATCTGTATTTTTTTTAACAATTACTGTATTAAAAAACCGACCAAGTGCGAGTCGGACTCGCGCAAGAAGGGTTCCGTACCTTTTTCGCAAAAAACGTTAAATAAATCACGTTTGTTGTATTGCCCCACTTAAATATTTATTTTATTATGCATTTAGTATTTGTTGTTATAGTGGCAACAGAAATAAATCATCTGTGAAAATTTCAACAGTCTAGCTATCACGGTTCATGATATACATCCTGGTGACAGACAGACAGACGGACAGTGGAGTCTTAGTAATAGGGACCCGTTTTTACCCCTGTGGTTGGGTCAACCCTAAGATGGATGAGAACTTACATGTTTAATTATTTATTTATTTATCCACACATTATTTAAATTTCACACTCTCTGTGGTGCTAGCGTAAAATCGACACTTTTCTGTCTGACTATATACATACATCTTTGGGTCGAGTCTAAGAAGGTCGAGTGTGCGCGGACCCATTCTTTTCTCATTTTTCTTCGTTCTTTTATAAACTTTTGTATAACAAAATTCACCTATCTATTCTTCTTTCAATGTAATGGAGTTTTTATACCAAAAATCAGATACTTTTCAGAAAGTGAAACTACCATCGAAATGACAATTTATATATTCCACCTGATCAGAAACATTCCATCTGACTTGTACATTCACAGATATATAAAATATTTGCGAGTATCGTTCGCGGGTGTCATCCGTCGCAACACTCCAACAGATACCGAACGCTGCATTCCTCGCCAAGAGTTTTGCTATATTTATTAAAAGTCAACCTCTATCCTCGCTGATATCCTGAACACGTCCATTTGATATCGTAACATTCATACAAGCCTTCCAAATTCGCCTTCTTTATGCAAATATGCCACGCCGTAAAAAACTTTGAGGCCCTTACATTGTCAAAAGGAAATATATTCCCAAACAGTTATGAGGTAGGTTATACGCAGTAAATCAGATCTGATTGTAAAAAGGAGAAAAGTTTTTAGTTTAACAGGAATAACTCTAATAATAAACTGGAACCCGAGATTGGTTTTATTACCGTTTGGGACACAAAGGGAACATGAAACAATGCAGATATTCCTATGAGTCCGTGTACAATTTATTATTAGATTGCTTCTAATAAAGAGCCTTAAGGTTACACTAGTCGATGTTTCTTCCATACAAACGTAGTCTGGCGATTACTCCACTGTTTGACGATGTAACGTTCAAAATAAAAAATTATATCAATTTGTCTCATCATTATCTAGCCCCGTTTGGAAACAAAAGTCGAAAATTCCATATTTCAACACTAATTTTAACGCATCTTTGGGCGGAAATAAATACCATGACAAGAAGGAAAATTGCAAAACGGCCTCCATACAGGGATAGATAAGTAATTCAACAATGAGAATAATATTATTTTATAAATATACATTTAGTTGTTTTTCCATGATATCTAGACTCCCAAAGGTCTGTTTATAAAATTTCGCGCGCTCGTTTTCGTCCTAAATCATCATACATTTTGATACAAATTTGCAAAAGTGCTAATTCTTTCGCGAACTAGCTTCTTACTGCTCATCACAGCATCTATCTTTTTCGCACGTGTTGTCGGATGAGATAGCAAGCATTTTAACCTTGCGCACAAAATATTTCGTACCGTCGACGTCGATTAGGGAAACATTAAATCCGCATTTTAACCGTTTCAGTTGGCAATTGGCCATTCAAAACTTGTTTCCATTTTGGTTATTATTCAAAAATAACTTTGGGAGTAGGGCAGCTGCATTAATTTGCGAGGTTAATCCGGCATTACCGTAACTGTTCCTCAAGGTAATGTCGAAACATCTCTGTCCTTCGTGATCAGTCGTCAAAAACACAACTTCTGTAGATTGTGTTCGACTAGTGATTTTTAGGGTTCCGTACCCAGAGGGTAAAAACGAGACCCTATTACTAAGACTCCAAGATCCGTCTGTCTGTCTGTCCATCTGTCACCAGGCTGTATCTCATGAATCGTGATAGCTAGACAGATGAAATTTTCACAGCTATATTAATATTATAAAGCTGAAGAGTTTGTTTGATCGCGCTAATCTCAGGAAATACTGGTTGGAATTGAAAAATTATTTTTGTGTTGGATAGTACATTTACCGAGAAAGGTTATAGGCTTTATAACATTACGCTACGATCAATACATCACATCATCAGCCTATTAATATACCCACTGCTGGGACACAGGCCTCCTCTCTGTGAGAGGGAATGGGCCTTAATCCCCCACGCGGGCCCAGTGCGGATTGGTGGATGTCACATGTCTTCGAATTTTTGGTTCTAGGACATGCTGGTTTCCTCACGATGTTTTCCTTCACCGTTTTGAGAGCAGTGGTGAAGAAATAATTTACACAAAGTAAAGCGCCTGGCTCGAACCTACGACCTACAACTTGTAAGTCGCGGCCGATACCACTAAGATATACCGATACGACCAATAAGAGCGGAGCATAAATGAAAAATGTTGCAAAAACGGGAATAATTATTTCTTTTTGAGAGCTTCCGTTGAGTGCGCTGCGTAAACGGTTTAATTTACGCAACAATCATGTGTGTAGGGTAGGTAGGGTAGATATCAGCCAGTTGACAGGAGCGAAGCCGTGTGGGACAGCTAGTATGATGTATTTCTGTTGCCGCTATAACAAAAAATATTAAAAACAGAATAAAATAACTCCAATACAACAAACGTGATTATTTTGCCGTTTTTTTGCGATGATGGTACGGAACCCTTCTTAAGCCAATCCGACTCGCACTTGGCCAGTTTTTTTAATCATGGTTTAGCTTCCATTCGAAAGGCAATAACAGCAGCATTATTGCGTAAGTGAATTCGGCAAGGCAAACGATTTGACCCTATCAATCGACCAATCACATACTTAGACGGAAATCCACATCGCGCCTTTCATCTCGCACATGATTGGTCTATTGATAGGATCAAATCCTTTGAGTTCACTTACGCAATAAGACTGCAGGTGCGTTCCAAACTAAGCCAATCTCATCGTTATTGGAAAAAGAGCGTGGAAAAGTTTTTAGGGTTTCGTAGCCAAATGGCAAAAAACGGAACCCTTATGTTATGTGATCGTCATGTCTGTCTGTTTGTCCGTCCGTATGTCACAGCCACTTTTTTCTGAAACTATAAGAACTATGCTGTTGAAACTTGGTAAGTAGATGTATTCTTTGAACCGCATTAAGATTTTCACATGAAAATAGAAAAAAAAAACAAATTTTGGGGGCCCACATACTTAGAACAAACAAGAAACGTAATTAATTTTTGTGTGTTTCCCGCCCCTGTAACTTTTAAAATAAGAGAAACATAAAACTAAAAAATATTTAAGATGTACATTACCATGTAAAATTTCACCGAAAATTGGTTTGAACGAGATCTAGTGAGCAGTTTTTTTTTTTAATACGTCATAAATCGTAAACCGCAATTTACCAAGTACGGAACCCTTCGTGCGCGAGTCTGACTCTGACTTGGCCGGTTTTTTTTGTTTCTGTTTTCAATAGTTACGAGGAAAATTGTTACTACAGTTATAATCTCAACATCTCTAAGATCTTGTTGAAGTTTTCACAGAAGTATCTGTATACAGACACCAGTTTTAATCTTATTTTAACCGAGAGAAAAGTATAAAAAACATTCCAGGAAAATTATGTTTGGCGGTTTAATTGGCAATTTACAAATTCAATTATGCAAATGGCATTATAATTTGATTAAAATTCGGACAATTTTATTTATCAAAACTCCTTTCCGGGTACGAGTCACCCTTACCACAGATAATATAATACTAGCATACAGATGCCTCATCCCATACAAAGAAACCGTGCCGACGTAACTAGCGTTTTTCATCTGATTATACCGATTATTTTTTGTAAATTGATCGCGGTCGGTTCCGTTCCACGGTGATAGATAGATCACCATCTAATCGATATATAAATCAAATAATCAGTACAGTACATCGGCAGGCTTATTACGTACCTTTTGCAAGAGCAAAACGATAGCGATTTTTGCGCAATAATTTCACTATCCCATACAGAAGTTTTAGAGTTGCTGGCGGTTTTTTTTTTTAAATAACTTCATTTGACAAACAGCGAGCGATTAGCAAACGATTGTGTAGGACCTACCATACCTACACTGCAGGTAATTCCGACTTTTATGACTTATAGCGTTTGATTGCTATCGTTTTGCTCTTGCAAAAGATACGTGATAAGCCTGCAGGACAGTTTCTTTGTATGGTATGAGATGAGACACCACTGCCCTTACAAACCAAAATTTCGCACAGACCTCAATATTGCAACTCTATTAGGCAGAGAGCGCCGACTGAATTTCCTAAGTAAAAAGTCATAATTCGAGGTTTGGCTCTCGTCTATTGTCTCCTCCAATATTGAACCAATTTAAAAGATATTTCATAAACAGATAATGAAAGACATATTCTATGTCCCTATGTTTTCCTTTTTGATGATACATTGTCTTTAGAAGCACTAGAACCCTCAAAAAATACTCAAAATTGCGCTGTCAACAGATGCTTAGTGTACAAATTTAACAAATATAAATGAAAAAAAGAAAACATAGGGACATAATATATATCTTAGTTTACCAGTTTATGGAATATCTTTTAAATTGGTCCAATACTGGAGGAGGAAATAGACGAGAGCCAAACCTCGAATTATGACTTTTTACTTAGGAAATTCAGTCGGCGCTCTCTGCCCATATTTCCTCTTAAGTATAAACAGTTGACTTATAATATAGACATTGTCTCAAATCGATCTCCGAGTAATCTGATGTTAAGGTAAATTAATTAGTAACGCATTAATTTATAACAATGATCCTTATCTTAACAATTATCGGTAATTCTGTCGCCACGATCATTATTAGGGAGCTCGTACTTCATAAATATAATAAAGGTTTGGGTATGTTTCTTTAGGAAACATGGTCTATCTCCCTGATCTTCATTCTTCTATTTTTATTACAATTATTTTACTTGCGCAGAAATAATAAGTAGCTACTCTCAGATGCCTAGGGCGGGATCCCAATAAATCTGTATCTTAGGAAAATAGGAAATTTCGTACAATATTTCTTTTTTCTTTAACCTACCGCAAAAAGATAGAAGTTTTGCAAACGACTGTGTTTTTTAAGATTACAATATATCGAAATCGGCTTAGGAATGCTGGAGAATAGAGATTGAACTACCAATCTTTGGTATTCCAAACCAATATGGATTATTCAGTTTTATTGAGGTAGGATGATCTCATGAAACAAATGAAGTTATGAAAATAATAGTTAATTCAAAAAATCAAAAAAACCCTACTGACCAGTTGAAAAAACCAGATGTATCCTCCGACTGCACAGCATGATTTTCTTCTTGTTTACGTCTTTTTAGTTCGCTTTTCAAGCAGTCGAGTTTTTTGATTTAATGAATTAACTATTTTTATTTATTACTTTTTTAGATAACATTTATTTTGAATTTGGTACATTTAAACATATAAGTAGTAAATATTTTTGAAATCACCTTTTAAAACCCTTAAATTTGATACCCCACACGATGGGATTGGATAAAAAATTAAATTGGGCCCCCACAATATGGCGCCCAAAATCCGCCATTTCTCTATTTTGTAATTTTAATGTTGCCAGTGACACTCGGACGTACGAATCATCAAAATCGGCCAACACGTTTGGACTCAGAAACGCCACATAGGAACAAACATACATACATAGACAGATAAACGCATTACCTTGCTTCGGCAGTCGAGTAAAAATTAAAACTTTCTTGTAAAACAATATAAGTTTGTTCTTGAGATTTTACTTTTTCATAAAAAAAAATCTGACGAAGACTAGTTATTAAATCATGTTTTCACGTACAAAATAAGTCCATAGTAACTTCGAAAGACTCTAGAAGCAGGTTAAGCCGAATAATGGATCCTGGCACTAAGCCGGAATTCTTCCTAGGTTGAAGAAAAACAACGACTCCTAAAAAAAATACTTAAGTATCAGATAATTGCATAGGAAATCTTTTTAACTACGTCAGTTTAGCGTGGTGGATAAATTCCGGCACCAAGTGTACTAAATGATTCAGGAAATTCAAATTATGGTGGTCGGTTAAGTGGTGGGTAATTCTAATATTATTGTAAACGACAACGGCTTTCACATGGTAATTTTAGAAATGGACACTTCCCACGCTAAATTCCTTAATTGCCTGTTTTTATAACTGCACGTTTCTTGGGTTCTTAGCGGGTCTATGAATAGCAGCAATATAGATATTCTGTCGGCCTTTTTCAATGTTATAAAATGTTATTTAAAATCAATGCTTAATGTTCCGGGCCCGACTAATATTCCTCGACCGTAATTAAAATTTGTATGAAAGTATGGCCATATGCCGCGAAGCGGCGTGAGAAAATAAGACGAACTCCGTCCCTTCATCCTATCAGGCCACACAATGTACCGTAAGCATTGTCTCTTAGCTTTCTTGTAACTTAGAAATTAACACGTGAATATTTAAAGTAGGATTGACCTAGGTGCCATGTGAGTAAAGCTATCTACACTTGTAATGATTTAAGAACTAGAGAAAAGGTAGATAGTTAGTTGGGATTGACTCGCAGTTTTCTTCTTTGTTACAAAAATAAATGAACACGTTATGTCCACGTGTTTGACCACGTGTGTAAAATGACACATGTATGTGCCATGTGAATTTTAGAGTAGGAGTATAATAAAACTTGAAATATACATAAGATTTAGAGAAAAGGTAGCTAATTAGATAAGATTATGTATATTGTCATAGTTTAATACTTGGAGTAAGGAGGAATCTAGATTAAGATTTTTGTGTTGACCTTTGTACACCTTTTATATTTTTCCTATGTAGAATTAAGTATGTAGATTAAGGAAATGTATAACTTGTGTATGTTTAAGTAAGATAAGTTTTATAAAATCGGCATTTCTGTGGTGCCATGCTTGAATACAGTTGCAAAGTAGGGGCGCCATTGTTCTCGCCGAGCGGTTTTTGTATAAAAGCCGGCCCGCTTGTAGGCAGAGACACAGTCGGTCTTCCACTCTACAAGGAGTAACAAGTAAGGAATAAATTGAAGATACGAATCACGATAGTATTTTCATTTCCTCAACGAGTCTCCAACCGAACAACCAATACAGTCCACTTCAGTCTGGTCCTTCGAAAGCCGGATACAAGATCCAAGAACCTGCGGCAACCAGTCTACTTCAGTCTGGTTCTACGAGCAACGGATACAAAAAGAATCCGCGGCAACCAGTCTACTTCAGTCTGGTTCTACGAGCAACGGATACAAGAAGAATCCGCGGCAACCAGTCCACTTCAGCCTGGTCCAGCGAGCTACGGTTTCAAGAACGAAGAACCCGTGGCAACCACGCCCAATACAGTCTGGTCCATCAAGCAGCGGATACAAGAACGAAGAACCCGCTGCAACCAGAACCACCGAGCTGCAGACCAAGTACGAAGATCTGCGGCAAGAGCGGAGAAAGGAACCCGGCTGTCACCGAGCTGCAGACGAAGTAAGAAGATCTGCGGTAAGAACAAAGCTGTACGGAACAGGACCGGTTTCGAACATAACCGGTCTTGAACCTGACCAGCTTAATCCCAACCGAACCCGACCGGCTCACCGAACCGAGCCGACCGGTTTCACCCATAGTACCGACCCGAAGAGGTACCAACCCGTCGTGCTAAACCGAACGTGCTGAACGACTCAAGATGGTGTTCACAAGGAGCCAGGGAGACGCAACCGAGATGGAAGAACAGCTACGCATCCAAGAACAGGAAGCGCGACGCGTCCAAGAACAGGAGGCGCGCCGCCAGGAAGCGGAGCTGATCGAACGGGAGCGAAGAAGAAGACTCTCACCGGACCCACCAGCATCACCAGTCTCGAGAACAGCACATAACAGCGCAGCGGGGCCTTCCAGTGCACAGACGACAAACACCGCGATCCGACAGCGAATGATGTCACCGACCAGAACAATGAGGTCGCAACGGTCAACGACAAGCGTCACAACAAGGCTACGGATGGCGGAACTAGAGGCTGCAGATAAGCTAGCAGCCATCCGGACCCTGCAACTGGCACTGGAGGAAGAGCTAGTCAAGAAGAGACTAGCAGTGGAGGTGTCAGCGATCAACGATGAAGAAAGCGTACAAGAGGAACAAGAGCCCTCTCGTCCACACGAAGAGCCTCATCGAATGGTGGATGAATGGCTGAGGACGAATCCCCTCAACTCACGGGGGGAGGAGGGACCAAGAGAATCCAAACGGCTACGCTTCGCGTCTAGAACGAGATCGCCGACCCCCACAAGAGCGAAGGACAGCATCGAGCACTTGGCAGCAACGCTAGAGAAGATGGCCCGACCTAGGCCTAGGCACACGGAGCTACCTACATTCTCCGGAGCAGCCAACGAGTGGCTGCCATTCAAGGCGGCTGTACGAGATTCGACAGACATGTACCAGGTTACAGCAGCCGAAAACGTACAAATGCTAAGAAGCTGCCTCAAAGGAGAAGCAAGAGACGCCGTGGCCGCCCTTCTACATACGGCCACTGATCCAGGCGTCATTATGAAGACCCTTGAGCAGTGCTTCGGACGACCGGAAGTCATCATCGACCGGGCACTGGATGACCTCAAGAAGCTTCCGAAACCTGGTACATCGGCCACAGAACTCAACAGTTTCGCTGTCAAGCTACAAAACATCATTTGCGTGCTGCAAACAATCGACCGAAGAGGTTACTTGTTCAACCCTTTTATGACCCGGGAAGTACTGGACAAGCTCAGCCCGCATCTCCGATCCCGCTGGTGTGACTACGCCTACGATCAAGAAGGGACAGCGGATCCGGAAATCGTCGTGATGTCACGGTTTCTAATGCGAGAGGCGGACCGAGCGTTACGATATACGTACGCTCCGTCTACAAGCGCCGCCGCACCGAGAAAGGAAACTCGACCCATCGTGACACTCAAGAAGAAGGCGAGCGTGTTCACTACAACCCAGGAAAGGGAAGAAGAAGAAAAGGACAAGTGCCCCAAGTGCGAGCAAGCCCACGTGTTGACGCGGTGTCCGCGGTACAAGGCGCTTACGGTAGAGCAGCGATGGAGCTTCCTGAAATCCAATAGGATTTGCTTCAAATGCGCCCAGAAGCAACACAGGCGCATAAGCTGCAAGGCGCAGCTGTGCGGCGTGGATCAATGTCGCCGCCCGCATCATGCGACGCTCCATCAAGTGGTACGCGAAGCGCAGACCGAAGACGCGGGGAAGGCTGAACTACCGAAGGAGGAAGCGGTCCTGTCCGTGGCTACCCGACCTGCTACTGGGCCACGGGCTGTCTTGCTCAAGATGTGCCCTGTCATCGTGTCCGGACCACGGGGGGAGGTCAAGACCTACGCGCTCCTAGATGAAGGGGCCACGATCACGCTAGTGGACGAAGAACTGGCGGCGAGCGTCGGGGCAGAAGGGCCATCACGGCCGCTCCACCTGAGCGGGGTCAACATGTCGCTGCGAGATATGGGCAGCCAAACCGTAAACATCACAGTGAAGGGACTAAAGAGTGACGAGAGCTACAAGGTCAGAGCGAGGACCATGAAGGATCTCCGGCTGCACCAGCAGTCAATTCCCGACACGTTGCTGGACTACGAGCACCTGAGGGACCTGACACCAGAAGAGGTGTGCTACGAACTGGCGCGCCCCGGGCTTCTAGTGGGTACAGACCACTGGGAGTGCATAGTGTCCCGCGAGCTCCGAATCGGTGGCCCTAACCAACCAGCAGCATCAAGAACGCAACTAGGATGGGTGGTGCACGGAACCGCACCACGCAAGACCATCGTTAAAGAAGGGAACGTGCTGCATGTATACGAGCCCGACCGAACAAAGGGTGCATGCAGCCAGGAACTCCACGACCTAGTCGAAGGCCACTTCAGGATCGACGCGCTCGGCATACAAGGCAAGCCGAGTGTCAAGGCGAGCGATCAACGGGCCATCGACATAGTTGGGAGGACAATCAAGAAGATTGACACCGGGTACGAGGTTGGGCTGCCATGGCGACGAGACGAGGTCACTATGCCGCCTAGCTACAATCAAGCGTTCCGCCGGCTGAAGAAGATCGAGCAGAAGATGGACGCCGACCCACAGTTCGCGGCCGAGTACTCCAAGCAGGTTAACAACCTATTGGACAAGGGGTACGCAACGCCATGCGACGGGTCGGAGCGAGCGAGTGCCATCTGTTGGTATCTGCCACATTTCGCCGTGCAGAACCCGAACAAGCCCGGCAAACATAGGCTAGTGTTCGACGCAGCAGCGAAGAGCAACGGCGTCTGCCTAAACGACGAACTGTTGGAGGGACCCGACCTACTGCTGTCGCTACCAGGAATCCTGTTTAGGTTCCGAGAAAAGGCGGTAGCGATAACAGCAGACGTGCAGGAGATGTTCCTGAGGATCAGGATAAGGCCGGAGGACCAACCAGCGCAACAGTTCCTATGGAGAGGTGACGACCGACAAAAGCCTTCGAGGAAATACAAGATGACCAGTATGATATTCGGCGCCGCGAGCTCCCCGTACATGGCCCATTACGTACGCAACTACAACGCAGACGTACATGGGCAGGAGTACCCGCGGGCGCTGGAGGCCATCAAAGGAAGTCACTATATGGACGATTTGGTGGCCAGCTATGAAGACGCCGAAGAAGCACGGAGAGCAGTCGAGGAAACGAGGGCAGTGCACGCGCACGCAGGGTTCACGCTGCGAGGTTGGAGCTCCAGCGACGAGACGGTGCTATGCGACGTGCCCACCGAGCTACACGCCACCTCTCCTACACAATTGGGAGGTGAGCAGCCTGACAGCAAGATCCTGGGGCTGCATTGGGACGCGGAGCGCGATGAGCTGGGGTTCAACACATCCATGAACCGAGTCCCGGCTGAAGTAAGAACGAGAACGCGCGCCCCGACTAAGCGTGAAGTCCATATACGACCCGCTTGGGTTGCTGAGCCACTACACAATACGATCGAAGATCATACTGCAGAGCTTGTGGCGCCTTCAGACGACGTGGGACGAGCAAATCCCCGAGGAAGAGAACGAGCTCTTCGCCTCCTGGCTCGCTCGCCTGACAGAACTCGCTCAGCTGCGACTACCGCGCTGTTACGTGACGCAAAAGTATGAACGCGTCGACTTACACGTACTTTGCGACGCCAGCGAGCAAGCCTACGCAGCCGTGGCCTATTGGCGAATAAGAAACGTCGATGGGAGCCTGAACGTCGTGTTGGTGGCCGCCAAAGCTAAGGTGGCGCCTCGTCGGGCGCAAACTATACCACGCCTGGAGCTACAAGCCGCAGTGATCGGGGCAAGACTCGCCGAGACGATAAGGAGGGAGCACCGCGTCGATATCGGCCAGACGACCTACTGGACCGATTCATCTACCGTGGTGCACTGGATCCATAACGACGTACGACGCTACACGCCATTCGTCGCGCATCGGCTGGGAGAGATCGCAGAGTTGACCCAGAAAGAAGAGTGGCGTTGGCTGCCTACTGCGTGCAACGTAGCGGATGGCGCCACTCGACTCGTCGACACGCCCATCTGCGCCTCGGATAGATGGTTTCGGGGGCCGGACTTCTTGCTCCTGCCTGAAGAGCAGTGGCCCACGACGTCGACGGAGGAACCAGAGAACGAGGAGGTCCTTCACACAAGGAAAGAAATGGAGCGAGACAGCTGGCTACCGAACCCGGCCCGCTTCTCGAAGTATGAGGACGTGCGACCCATGGAGGCTGGCGATGCCGCAAACACCAGCTACAGGAGACCTGCCACAAGCCCGCCTTGACCCTTTTACCGCCCGTTCACTAACTGTGGGCCAATAATGGTCAAGGTAGGACGCCGCCGAGAGAAGAGGTGGGGCGCACTCTTTACGTGCCTCACTTCCCGCGCCGTGCACATCGAGCTTGTCGCTTCACTCTCCACCGACTCAGCAATCATGGCGCTGAGACGAATGGCCGCGCGCAGGGGCTGGCCGAGGGTGATATACTCCGACAACGCGACTAATTTCCGCGGAGCCGACCAGGAGCTACGCCACGCCTACGCCGAGTGGATGCCTGCCCTGCGAGATGAGGGGCTACTGCATCGCTTGGAGTGGCGCTTCATCCCTCCCGGCGCGCCCAACCAAGGTGGTGCGTGGGAACGTATGGTGCGCTCCGTGAAGACGGCACTCAGCGTGACCCTGCGAGAGAAGGCGCCGGCGGAAGAAGTACTGAGGACTCTGCTCACTGAGGCTGAGTTCTCAATCAATGCGCGACCGCTGACACACGTCAGTGTGGATCCCAGCGACCCCGAGGCCCTAACCCCCAACCACTTCTTGTTGGGGTCGTCCAAGGGGCTGCCGACGACAGGGCCCTGCGAAGAGGATGACCGGAGGACTTGGCGAGCTAGTCAGGCGCTCGCTGACCACTTCTGGCGACGATGGCTACGCGAGTACCTGCCCACGTTGGTTCCTCGCGGCGAGCCACGGAACGACGTGCGACCCATGCAAGCCGGCGACGTGGTCCTCGTGGTCGACAACACGCTGCCACGGAACACATGGCCGATGGGAATCGTCGAGCGCACGCATCGTGGACCGGATGGCGGCATCAGAGTCGTCGAGGTGCGCACCAGGACCGGCACCTTTCGACGCCCCGTGAGCAAGCTCGTCGTCGTGTCAACGAAGGAGGCTACGCGAGCTGCGCCGGGGGGAGAACTGTAAACGACAACGGCTTTCACATGGTAATTTTAGAAATGGACACTTCCCACGCTAAATTCCTTAATTGCCTGTTTTTATAACTGCACGTTTCTTGGGTTCTTAGCGGGTCTATGAATAGCAGCAATTTAGATATTCTGTCGGCCTTTTTCAATGTTATAAAATGTTATTTAAAATCAATGCTTAATGTTCCGGGCCCGACTAATATTCCTCGACCGTAATTAAAATTTGTATGAAAGTATGGCCATATGCCGCGAAGCGGTGTGAGAAAATAAGACGAACTCCGTCCCTTGTAATGTCCCATTGTGTGGCCTGATAGGGCCGGACACAATGTACCGTAAGCATTGTCTCTTAGCTTTCTTGTAACTTAGAAATTAACACGTGAATATTTAAAGTAGGATTGACGTAGGTGCCATGTGAGTAAAGCTATCTACACTTGTAATGATTTAAGAACTAGAGAAAAGGTAGATAGTTAGTTGGGATTGACTCGCAGTTTTCTTCTTTGTTACAAAAATAAATGAACACGTTATGTCCACGTGTTTGACCACGTGTGCAAAATGACACATGTATGTGCCATGTGAATTTTAGAGTAGGAGTATAATAAAACTTGAAATATACATAAGATTTAGAGAAAAGGTAGCTAATTAGATAAGATTATGTATATTGTCATAGTTTAATACTTGGAGTAAGGAGGAATCTAGATTAAGATTTTTGTGTTGACCTTTGTACACCTTTCATATTTTTCCTATGTAGAATTAAGTATGTAGATTAAGGAAATGTATAACTTGTGTATGTTTAAGTAAGATAAGTTTTATAAAATCGGCATTTCTGTGGTGCCATGCTTGAATACAGTTGCAAAGTAGGGGCGCCATTGTTCTCGCCGAGCGGTTTTTGTATAAAATCCGGCCCGCTTGTAGGCAGAGACACAGTCGGTCTTCCACTCTACAAGGAGTAACAAGTAAGGAATAAATTGAAGATACGAATCACGATAGTATTTTCATTTCCTCAACGAGTCTCCAACCGAACAACCAATACAGTCCACTTCAATTATTTATAAAATATAGTGTACTTAGAACGTTCCCACACTGAAGGGGAAAGCTGTCGAAAGCTTCAGATGTTGACAGAATGAATAGTATTTGTGATTTATGTCGATGGTCGATTTACTTATGGCTTTTGACACATGCTGTGGACGAAAGTATTTCCGGTGAAGATAAACTTTAACTTGGAATAATAAAGTTACTTTACTCTGATTTTTAATTTCGGAAAACATTTATTTTCACCAATTAGTAAAATTAAATTGAGGAGTCATGTCACATCGATTCAAAGAATCACATAAGATTGAGCCTTACCTACAACACTATGCTCCGCGCTTGCACCATTAAAAAAAGAGAGTTTTTGGCGGGATCTTGTCGAGTGAAGTTCAGTGGCTGTTAATATTATTTGCAAATTGATTCCTAGTGGATATTGTGGTATATTATTGGTGTAGTTTTGTGTCTCAACTGTCTACGCAACTGGACAATTTGTGAAATCATTAACAGAAGCGATCTCGGGATAGTGGAGCGGAGTATTTTATAGTAGTATTGACTGCCTCCGCAAAGCTTACTGGGAAGACTGACTCGATACAATTTGCTGCCAAATACTCCAAAAAACATTAGAATCTGTTACATCTGCATTCTAATGCAAAATAAAGAATAACAGCGAAATAATAAAATGGCTAAAAGGTCCTAGCAACCAGGCCATAAAACTTAAATATAAAAAAATAAGTTCATGGGCAGCTGTCAGTTCAGTCTACGAATTTAAAAATCACAGTATAGCATAAGCAAAGACCTTATACGTATTTCTAGCATAAGTAATACCTACCACAGATAATATAATACTAGCATAGTTATACATAGATAGAGCTTATTAATGTATATACTCAGAACGATATTAATAGTAGGTACATAGACATTTAAGAGTATTGGCACAAAGTTATTCGATTAACTGCTTTTCAACTTTTAAAATTTTGCTTAATCATAAACTAAAAAAAAAAAATTTTTATTTTTAATAGAAAATGTTTTTATTGACAAATCTACATAGAACCTTATAGCAATACATATGCAAGCATAAAGCAAATGCTTTTAAAACAATGAATAGTAAAAAAACAAAAATGGTTGCCAGGTTCCATGCTAAAAACTGAAAGGTACCGAGCGAGTGAAATTTAGTAGGTTTGTGTATCTGTATTGTGCTGCGTCAGCCAGTTCACGACAACAATAGAAGGATAGTGTTCGTTTACAGAACTTTACTACGTACCTACAATGTAAAACGGGCATTGTCAGAAACGTTGCTATTGACTTTGTTATTTTGTTGGTTGATGAGCAGTCTGGCTGGAAAAGATCAAATTAAAATAAAATAATGTATTAATTTAATTTATCCAGTGTCATTTTTTTTTTTTATTTCATTGAGGCCAATAGGCAGCACTTTTGAACGTCGAAATTTTAAATTTAAAGTTAATAATAATGACTGCATTGTATTAAGCACAATGAGCCCTTTTTTCTCTCCCTTTTGTATATAGGCTTGATTTTTTTAGGATATTCAATTGTATTATGTTAATAAGTATATTTGTGACAAAAATAAAATATATATAATAATGGAATTACTTCCCATAGGAGGTAACATTTTAATTAGTTTGCTGGTATGAACACCTTAATATTAAGACGAGGGAACAAAAAGCGCACTCGTTTCACACCCGCGCGACTCAAAATTTAGTAGTTATATGTAATTTCCTTATTATTCTATGACTTTTAACTTTAAAAAAAGCCTCGTATCAAAATGTAGATAGTTAAATTGTCTTTGAAATGGTGTCAATCTCATTAAAATACGCCCAGCGGTAGTAGTGGTTTGGTGCGATTGTCGTGTTTATGTCCGTTTTAGACATAACTTTACAAATTAAGTACACCATGTTATACGAATAAAACTCATATTTTTCGTTAATTAAATTATTACGAAAATTGTCTAATTTTACATATATTATTTCCAAAAAATTACGACTAGCCGTTTAGACGTGAATCTCATTTTAAAAGCAGCTACTCAGGGGTATCTGCGCTTTATTACTTAATATAAAAAATAAAGTTCATCTCGACATAGTAGTTGTGTTGTACAAAAAGTATCAAGATGTTACCTCAATAATTTTCCGTGCCGATCTCTATAGGACAAAAATACTCTTTTGTAATCAACGCAATGTCGCGAACGAATAATTCTGAATAAATTGTATGAATTCATATTTTTCATAAGAATCGTGCTTTTGTTGCAGTTCGTGTATCAAATAAATCACGTTGTGTATTGTAGCTCCCACAATTCCTATCGTTTTTCTATAGAAATTATAATAATAATTCTTCCATACTCCATTACACGCGAAAGTTTAGGCTTTGAGAGACGTAGGCAGTTTTCTGTTACCTTGTACCTACTTGTATTTTTTTCAGTTCGGCAGAAAAGTCTATCTAAGAAAAATATAAAAGTCTGGGCCAGAGACAAATTTATTATTTGAATATTTTCGCGTTGAGTTGGATAAACAAGTTTTGTTGTAAGAAATTTTCTAGTTGTGGAGATGTATCAGAGATTCAGAGTTAGTCCATATTTCATCCGGCAGTGATACGTAGATAGAGCTCAACGAGGAGCCAGCCTGTCGTTTATAGGTAATAAACCTACAAATATTAAGAGCAATATCACGGGGAGTGGACATGTGTTAACTGGGGATCATATTTTTAATTGCCTCCGAGTTGGTACTACAACGATGTTACGACGTTGTCGTTTGTCGCACCCGGCCAACGTGAGAAGGTTTAATTAATTGTCTGTAGATGTGTTGATGAATAGAAGGCCCATTGTAACATTAGGTCCTTACCTATGAAATTGGCGTTTTGTCGTACTGGCCACTTTGATCTCAAATATCTCCTCTTTGGTTTGGAATTCCAATTTTAAATTTATACAGCTATTTAATCATGCTTTTGTGTTTGGAAAACCGTAATTCATTTGTTTTTTCCTCTTTTGGTTTTTCTTTGCACCAGTCAGTTTACAAAATGGAAAACTTGAAATATCGCGTTATTTACGAGTACGAGTTCCATCGTGGCACCAGTGCCGCAGAAACGACTCGAAGGATTAATGATGTGTATGGCGAAGGTGTCGCAAAAAAAACCGACATTTTCGTTCTGGAAATTTCGACCTGCAGAACAAGCCCCGTGACCAGACGGCCGGAGACCAAAGTTGATAATGAAGAATTGAAGGCTATTGTGGAAGCGGATCCATCGCAAACCACGTCCGACTTAGCTGCAGGCTGCGATGTTAGTGATAAAACTGTTTTAATCCACTTGAAGCAAATTGAAAAGGTGAAAAAGCTTTAAGGTGGGTACCTCATGAATTGAGTGCAGCAAACCGACGGACGCGCGTCGACTGCTCCGTTACATTACTCAACCGGCACAATAATGAAGGGATTTTAAATCGAATCATTACCTGTGATGAAATGTGGATCCTGTACAATAATCGGAGACCCTCATCGCAATGGCTGAACCCTGGCGAACTAGCCAAATCCTGCTCCAAGCGTAAATTGAATAAACAATAATTACTTGTGAGCGTTGAGAGCGGTGGACTAGTGCCGGTGTTGTTCACTACAGCTTGCGTGTCAGGTAGTGTTGAGGGTCGCCACAGAGGTCTGACGGCGCATGACCGAGGTTGGATCGGTGCACGTGGACCTTCAGCGGGTAAGGGTCGAAGGCCAGTCCCCGCTAGTCCAGTGCTCGCTCTGCCTAGGGTATGGGTCTGCCGGGTCAGCTAGTATATTAGCTAGACATAGGCCGTTACGTCTTCCCAATCGCAGGCTACTAAGCTCGATCAGAAGAGCAGTGGTGGCCCAGTGGTATCGGCCGCGACTTACAAGTTGCAGGTCGTGGGTTCGAGCCCAGGCAGGCGCTTTACTTTGTGTAAATTATTTCTTCACTACTGCTCTCAAAACGGTGACTAAAATTCGAACAAATGTGACATCCACCAACCCGCACTGGGCCCGCGTGGTGGAATTCGGCCCATTCCCTCTCATAGAGAGGAGGCCTGTGTCCCAGCAGTGGGAACATTAATAGGCTGATGATGTGATGTGAAGCTCGATCATCAGCAGCTATGAGTCGACAATTTTCAGCTAGCTTACTTAACTGCACCTAGCTTGCAATCATCAATTTCAAAAACTGGCCAAGTGCGAGTCGGACTCGCGCACGAAGGGTTCCGTACCATCATCGCAAAAACGGCAAAAATATCACATTTGTTGTATGGGAGCCCCACTTAAATATTTATTGTATTCTGTTTTTAATGTTTGCTGTTATAGCGGCAACAGAAATACATCATCTGTGAAAATTTCAACTGTCTAGCTACAGCCTGGTGACAGACAGACGGACCGCGGAGTCTTAGTAATAGGGTCCTGTTTTTACTCTTTGGGTATGGAACCCAAAAGTAAATTATTAAATTTTATAAAAACACAATCGTGCACCGCTAGGTCAACTGAATATTACTCGATATTGAACACGTCTTCGAATTTATCGCCGATTGCGAGCCAACAGACAGAAGGATTTTCAAATGGCTCAAAAGGATACAATAGTTTATAAAAAAACAATAGTTTTTTTAATGGTTCCCAGAATCTATAGCCCACATCTGCGAAACAAAATATTCGAAAACCGAATGAAAACCGCTTTTCAGTATTTCGGCACTTATTATCCATCATCATTCATCATCCTAACTTTTTCCAAACACGTCAAATCAGATTCTAAGTAGTTAATATCTGTTTTCTGTTAGAAAGCTTTTGTAATAATTTAGAAAACTTCAAATATTAAGTTTTTCATCATAACTATATAAGTCTTTCCAGTATTTTGTCGACACTTTTAATTCGGAAGCGATATTGTTTCTTCAGTATTAAAAAAAAAATAGATTCTTGGACACTATTTTCCGTAATTGCGTACAAAAAAAAGCGACACAGCAGTTTTATTACTTTTAATTATAAAGGGGTTTATTTATCTTGTCCGTACGAAGCAAAGACTCTCTTTTGCTGTGAATTATGTAAACCTGCATCATGGTGTTTACGACTTCGTTCATTGCAGCATTTATCTAAGACTAGCTGTCCCACGCGGCTTCGCTCCTGTCGACTGGTTACCTACCTACCCATCTACCCTACCTACCTACCCTACATATATGATTGTTGCGGTACTTAAACCGTTTACGCAGCATACGCAACGGAAACTCTCAAAAAGGATTTTTTTCCCGTTTTTGCAACTTTTTTCATTTAAGCTCCGCTGCTATTTAGACCAGAGTCGAAATTTTTTGAAAAGAAAAAAATTATAGTAGGATGAAACCCATTGGAAATGGAAGAACCGAACTACTGAGAACGCCCGGAGAATATACCAAAAATTAAAGGAAATATAATTTACGGGCGATCTGAGGTCGGGAATAGGAGGAGTATATTTTTTTACACCATCAGAAAGTAGAGATTTCAACGAACAAAGAGCTCACCGACTTTTTGGAAAAAGCAGATATTTTGACAGGAAAATTTTCGATAGAAAAATAGGGAAGTTTTTCGATATTAAGTCAAAATAAGGTGAAAGAATAAATATTTTAAATAAAAAAAATTACAGTGTGTTTGGGACATAAAAAGGTAAGTTTTTACCAAACTATGTGAAAAACAATAAAAAATTGTCAAAGATAAAAACCAAAAACTTGGTTATTTGAATTTTTCACATACATTTTGAGGTTATGTGAAAAAAGTGTCAATTCAAAAGTAGTAGATCTTTTTATTATCTACAACTTTGCCATTTACCTTTTTTCCATAGGACTTGTAGTTTTGCCGGAAATCGAGATAAACCGTTTTCACCCTTAAAAACTCACCCCCTTCCCCTTCCCGACCTCAGATCGCCAGTAAATTATTTTTCCTTTCATTTTTATAATATTCTTCTTCTTTCCCAATGGGTTTCAACCTACTATTATTATTTTTCACTTTTTATTTATTATTTACCCTGGTCTAATTGGTCGTCGCGTGATGTTATATAGCCTATAACCTTCCTCCATAAATGAAATGTCCAACACAAAAATATTTTTTCAATTCCAACCAGTAGTTCCTGAGATTAGCGCGTTCAAACAAACAAACAAACTCTTCAGCTTTATAAAATTAGTATAGATGAAATAGACGAAATTGTGGTCAGTACCTGCTCACCTTTCATTGTCTCACCAAAATATTTTGTCTGCACCCTCACCAAACCGTGAACAAGTCGAATATACTGCTAATACATGTAAATAGTCACGGCCGCCATTTTTTGATATTGTATTCCGTATAAACAGCCTATCGGCCGGTTTGCATACAAATTGTACATTCTTCTCAGCTGTAGAGCGCAGACCTGTATAAATTATCGTCACATTGTTCCAACCGTTTAGTTTGATGTTTCAATTTCGCCTCACGAACTTGAAGTGTTTTGAGACGATGCTTGCTATCTTCATAATTCTGCCGTAGTGTAACTAAAAGGCCGTTATCCGACATCTGGTCGATTTTTACTTTTGATGCTATATTAATGAGAAAAATTTAAATCAAAAAGCCCGACTCCTTCAAAAGCGAACTAAAAAGATATTCGCGGGCTGGCTGACCAAAATCTGTGTATCCTCCGCCTGCACAGCATGATTTTCTCCTTGTTTACGAATTTTTAGTTCGCTTTTGAAGCAGTTGGGTTTTTTGATTTATCTTTTTTTATTTATAACTTATTAGTTAGTTTTTTTTCGAATTAGGTACATTTAAACATACACGTATTATATAGTACTGAAATCACCTCTTAAAACCCTTTATTTTGATACAATACAAGAAGAAAAACAAATTGGGCCCCCACAATATGGCGCCCATAATCCGCCATTTTTCTATTGTCTAATTTTAATGTAGCCAGTGACACTCGCAGGGTTAGGACGAATCGATTGACGTACGAATCGGCCAACGCGTTTTTGTCTCTGGAACGCCATATAGGAACATACATACATACTGACTGACAAACACATTACCTAAAAAAATATCTATCGATCTGTGTATGCGAATTTTCAATACCTTGAATAGTTTTCGAAATTTTGTATACACAGATCTATTGATATTTTTTTCTCATTAATATAGAATCAACAGTTAAAAATCGACCAGATTTCGGATAACGGCATTTTAGTTATACCACGGCAGAATTTTAACCTTGAGTCTAGGCTACCTTGCTCATATTTTAAACACAATGCAGTGCTCTGTAATTCCAGAATATATCGAGAGTCTCCGTGGCATGTATCCGTATTCTTGTCATTGGGGAATTTAATACAATCTTAACTCTCAACGAACCAATCGTTTATCAAGTGCTTAACGGTTCGAGAACCGTTACTGTTCATCTTTGTAAAGTTTAACACAATACACTGCCACACATCTGCTGCTACTCATGGCAAAGAAAAGAAAAACACTTTCTCTTCAATATTATAATATTTTCATCTTTTGTTATAAGATTTTCGAGGTAGGTGTAAGCGTATAAGACATTGATATATATTGCGAGTGAGAATCGGCCTCTTTACATACAATAACGATATTTGCGCTAGGAATTGAGGGAAGGAATAGAGTCCCGAGCGGCTTCCTTCACGGGTTACGCTGATTAATTCTTAGAGATACATATCAGAACAGGAAAGGTCTTAAAATGTGGCTTTGGGGAAAATACACGTAGGTATTCTTTCTAGCATTGTTGTCTAGGAAACTTTATGGAGTGAGATATTTATGTTAGAAGTTAGAACCACATTTACAAGTTACATTATGATTTCATGCGCTGAAAGGACTGTGAAAACTAGTGTTGCTGTTTCAGTTACCTACTTCAGAATAGCATATTTTGACGAGTTAGGTCCTTTTGTTTTTAATTGGCTGTAGGTATTAGTTTGAAGAGATCTTCAGTTGTAATTTGTTTTTTGTTGTTGTTTTTAAGGTTCCGTAGCCAAAGGGTAAAAAAACCGGCCAAGTGCGAGTCGAACTCGCGCACGAAGGGTTCCGTACTTGGTAAATTGCGATTTACGATACATGACGTATTAAAAAAAAACCACTTATTAGATCTCGTTCAAACCATCGGTGGAAGTTTACATGGTAATGTACATCCTATATTTCTTTAAGTTTCATCATTCTCTTATTATAGAAATTACAGGGAGGGACACACATTTTACCACTTTGGAAGTGTCTCTCGCGCAAACTATTCAATTTAGAAAAAAAATATATTAAAAACCTCCATATCATTTTTGAAGACCTATCCACAGATATCCCACACGTATGAAATTTAAAAAAAAAGTTTCTGTTTCAATTAAAGGAACCCCCAATTTTTTTTGTTTAATCTATTTTTATGTGAAAATCTTAATGGGGTTCACAGAATACATCTACTTACCAAGTTTCAACAGCATAGTTGTTATAGTTTCGAAAAAAAATTGGCTGTGACATACAGACGGGCAGACAGACAGACAGACAGACATGCCGAATCTATAAGGGTTCCGTTTTTTGCCATTTGGCTACGGAACCCTAAAAAGGTACCCTATTACTAAGACTCCACGATCCATCTGCCTATCTGTATGTCTGTCAGTCTGTCTGTCACCAGGCTTCATGAACCGTGATAGCTAGACAGTTGATATTTTCACAGATGATGTACCAGGCCCCTCAGAAAGTATTGCGAAAAAAAGTTTTTATATATGGGAGACTGGCCAGTTATAATGTTTTTCGAAAATATGATTATTTATAAGTAAAAATAAGTAAGTTCCAATTTCAAAATTTCCCTCCACATTTTTTGCGAGTTAATTCAAAGTATTGTGTCTCACTGAAATATGGATCTGCGCCGGGAACATTTTAGAGCTATGATTTTATACGATTTCAAGTGTCGCCTGAAACCGGATGAATCGTACGATAGACTTCAAATGGCATTCATGGATGAAGGCCCTTCCAAGGCAACCGTGTATCGTTGGTATAACGAATTCAAGCGCGGTCGACCAACTTTGGGGGATGACGAAAGAAGCGGTCGCCCTTTGACGGCTGTTACCGAAGAAAACGTGCTAGCAGTGAAAAATTTAATCCAAGACAATAGGCGAATTACATATCAGGAGATTCAACACATATTGAAGATTGGATTGGGAAGCGTTCACGAGATTCTACACAGCCATCTTCGCGTGAGGAGGATAGTATCACGCTGGGTGCCGCACAACCTCACCGATGCTCAGAAGCAGGCCCGGGTGGAATGGTGCCGTGATATGCTTAACAAATTTGAAGCAGGCTCGTCTCGGCGTGTTTACGACATCGTTACAGGTGATGAGTCCTGGATTTATCAATACGACCCAGAAACCAAGCGCCAGTCGACTGTTTGGGTGTTTCAAAATGAGCCAACGCCTACCAAAGTGAAGCGATCTAGAAGCGAGGGTAAGATTTTGATCGCTAGCTTTTTTAATTTGACTGGCCACTTGGTATCAATTCCCTTACGGGATCAAAGAAGCATTAATGCCGAATGGTATACTACCAAATGTTTGCCAGAAGTTTTCTCTGTTATAAGCAACAAGCGACCAAACACAGGGCTCCGCGGGCTACTGCTCCACCACGACAATGCACCTGCGCACACCGCACTCAAAACGAGGGACTTCCTGGACAGCACGCCAGTCAAACTCCTGGGTCACCCTCCTTACAGCCCTGATCTAGCACCGTGTGACTTCTTTTTATTCCCAAAAATAAAAAATCAGCTCAAAGGGATACAATTTTCGTCGCCGGAAGATGCGCTGGCTGCGTTCGAGCAGGCTGTAAACGAGGTGTCTGCGGCGGACTGGAAAAAGTGTTTTGAAAACTGGTTTAGGCGCATGAATCTTTGTATAGAGGCTGGTGGAAAGTACTTTGAAAAGATTTAATAAAAATATATGTACGTATAGAACAATTTTTTTTAGTTTCGCAAAACTTTCTGAGTGTCCCACGTATATCTGTTGCCGCTATAACAACAAATACTAAAAACAGAATAAAATAAATATTTAAGTGGGGCTCCCATACAACAAACGAGATTTTTTTGCCGTTTTTTTTTCGATAATGGTACGGAACGCTACGTGTGCGAGTCCGACTCGCACTTGGCCAGTTTTCTTCAGTTGTATTTTGTTGTTGTATTTTTGTTGTTTTTTTTTGTAGGTTGGTTTTTGTACTGATTACTAAAGCAAAAGATATTTCCCTTTATCATATTCAATTATTTCAAAATCTCACTTCTTGCTAACTACTGCCATTGTTTGTAAACTTTCTTTGCCCATAGACGTGGCGTTGTTAAAGAATGAACCCCGTAACAACATCTTGAACTGTTCGCCTTGACTAATACAACTTGCCACTTGCTTGACAAAGTTTACCGCAGCAATTACCGCACAACCGTAATACGTTAGTTACGTAATTAGTTAATTAGCTCTAGAACGCTTCGTGCGTTTCGGGTTCCATACGATAATGTTATGTTAGACTAACCTGACACGCACGGTACACGCTTGCTGACAATTGTATTCGCAAGCTGTTCGGGTCAATGCACTAAATTACCAAGGACCTGAGTTTACCTATGTGGTGCTGTTAGCCTAGTAGCTACAAAAGCAACGTTCAGCATGTATGCAATAACATCTGACGCTTTAATGTGACGGCTGAGAGCAGAGCATAGATGAAAAGCCGGCCAAGTGCGAGTCGGACTCGCGCACGAAGGGTTCCGTACCATCATCGCATAAAAACGGCAAACACATCACGTTTGTTGTATGGGAGCCCCACTAAAATATTGATTTTATTCTGTTTTTGGTATTTGTTGTTATAGCGGCAACAGAAATACATCACCTGTGAAAATTTCAACTGTCTTGCTATCACGGTTCATGAGATAAAGCCTGGTGACAGACAGACAGACAGACAGACGGACCGCGGAGTCTTAGTAATAGGGTCCCGTTTTTACCCTTTGGGTATGGAACCCTAAAAACTAACAGCGTTGACTCTACTTATAAAAATAATTCAATACGTAAAACTTCTTCTCCAATCGGTCCCTCATTATTGAGGATCGTGGTCACTGTAAGCGGACCATCTGTCTCCATTGATTCCGGTCCAAAGTAGCCATCACTACCTGTTGAAATTTGTTTGAGGACGTAGTTTCTTTTACTTGGTCAGACCATCGAGTTGGCAACCGGCCTCGTGCTCTCTCTCCTTCGGTATTGCCAACAATGTCCAGCTTTTCAAGACTGCTATCTCCTCTTCGCATTATGTGGCCAAATAGGGTAAGGTACGCTGTAGGCATGTAGACAATCGGATCTTGACATCAAGTTGAGCAAGGAAAGACACATTTTTGCGTATGTTTGTGCATGGTATTCGGAGCAACTGCCTCCAGCAACACATTTCAATTGCGTCTATCCTCTGCCTTTCTCTTGCTCGGATTGCCCACGTCTCAATTCCATAGAGGAGAATCGAAAAACTAGTGCTCTGACCAATCGGGCTTTGGTTTTATAACATTCTAGCTGTCCCACGCGGCTTCGCTCCCGTCATCTGGCTACAAACCTACCCATCTACATCTACCGTACCAACCGTACATTCATGATTGTTCCGTAACTCTTCAGCTTTATAATATTAATATAGTATAGATATATACGTAGTGTCTATACGATTTTTTCTGATGTTCTGGAGACGTGTCATAGCATCTTAAGCCATAGCTATCCGTCGTTTTATTTCTGGGACGCAGCTGCCCTCATTATTGATATTAGAGTCCAGATAGACAAAACTGCCCACAGTATTGGACGGCTTGGACGTTATTGGCGCCCGATAACTTCCCCGCACGATCAATCACCATAAACTTGATTTTCTGACTATTTATTGCAAGCTCTAATTTGCCACTTTCCACCTCCAATTTATGCAGAATCGCCTTAATGTCATCAAGTGTGTAAGGAGGACGGTGTCGTTAGCATATCGCAAATTGGAGATGCGCTTTCCACCAACGGCAAACCCCTTCTCCCAGCCCTCAATAGTTTTTAGGATGATGTACACTCTATAAACATTGAAGAACAGGTAATAATAAGTATGTATGCTTCTTCATCTGCGATTGTGCAGGTTTTTGTATTACGAGATTTAATCGACTCTTTGACCTTACGGAAAAGATCTCTTAATCTCATGTTTCGCCGAGTTCTGTTCGAGATCAGCACAGAAGTTGTTGATGTATTGGTGGCGGTCATAGTCTTCACGGCATGGATATATGGCATGCACGGCATAGTTTTCTGGACCTCTGTACTGGTCATATAACCTTCCGTTGTTCTGTGAGGTTATCCACGAAGAATTAGGTCATCTGTTTCCGTAGATATAAATGGCTTCATGGTAGGTTTTGGTAGTATGTTATTTTTGGCAGTTTGCACAACAATTCTCTGTAGAGCTTTCCAAATGACATCTGATTCAGTGGCGACATTTATAGAACACAGTACTTTGTGTTCCATAGCTTTTCTGAAGTTGGCTCAGCCGAAATTGGATTGTGGTGAATAAAAGTTGGTGATCAGAGCCACAGTCTGCCCCAGGATATGTCGTGGTATTTATGACAGACGATTCTTCATTTAAGATGAGGATATAGTCTATCTGGTTCCTGAAACAGTCCCCAGGAGAAAACTAGGTATACAATCGCCGTATATGATGTTTAAAACAGGTGTTCGTCATGGTAAGATTTTCCTTACAACATAACTGAAGCACTCGTTCGCTCTCTCTCGTTTCTGTGGCCGGTTTCGTACTTCGAGACCACCCTAAGAAGATGTGTCGGTGTCCGTTTCACAAACTTTTTTGCATTAATGTCACCTAAAATCATCTCCTTTTTAGATATTTCATGAAGAGATTTTGCCAAGGTGCTGTAAAAGTTCGTTACGGTAGGCTGTATACCTCTATGATGTTAATTTATAGGGAGTTGTGTTAACTTTAATGTAAATTTTTCGGCCGTTAATCGGCTTGTAACCGCTGACATATTTGTCCAAATTAAGTGGTACCACAAAGGCAACACCTTTAGACTGACATGGTCACAATCATTAGAATTAATATTTAACGGGCCGGGTAACGGTACCGAAATATCGAGCTCACAACCAAAATCAAAATATACATGGTAAATATCCCGAAACAAATATTAATTCTAACACCTTTAGAGCTCACATTTTAAGGGTTATTCAGACCCTAAGGCCGCAGCAGCTCCTTCCAAACCAGTCATAATACTCACAACGGATCTTTGTGTCTCTGAATTGGCTGCAAGAGGCTGCGCAGTAGCTATTTTTGTGTCAATTTTGAAAGTGAAAATAGCATTGTATAACTGTCTCTTTCACTCGCATACGTTTGTCGCATCATCCTATCTCGTTTACTCTATGCAGTTAAGCTGTTTCTTGCGCAATAGTTGACAGAGCCAACTTCAGAGACACAAAGATCCGCTGTGAATATTATACCCGGATCACCGGATGGATGTATGTTATACCGCTATTGCTCGGTCGTCATACCCTCTTTCGTTATCTAGCAGGGAGCACCAAGGCTGTCAGATGACAGCCGCCGCCTTTCAGCACGTGCAGGTGAGGATGACAGTTGGGGCCGGCAAGGTCCGCTCTCCCCATTACTCCCCGTAAAACATATAAATCTAAATATAATTGAAAATATGCAAAATGTAGGTAACCTTTTATAGTTATTTGTGCAACAAGAGAGCAAAGTTGGTTTTTGCCGCGAGTGTTGATTTTGAATCCCGAGTAAGCGAAGGATTCTATATTTGAATCACGAGCGTAGCGAGTGATTCTAGGTTAGAATCCTGAGTGCAGCGAGGGATTCAAAGACACGAGATGCAAATAACTTTGGTCTCGTGTAGCACATACAACTTTTCACTTCAGCAGCGAGAACAAATAATCTAAAGGTAAAAAATACAACTTGGTAATATGTATTTAAACCACATGTATATTTGTAAAAATTAAAAGTTAAAAGTAAAATTATTGCAGTTTTGCAAATTAAAAGTACCTACCAGTTTTGTTTGGAACCAATGGAACCGATATTGTTGTTTTAGCGACTTCAGTTTGAGAATTCACTGATTCGCATTTTACATACTGCTTCAATTCTTACGGTGTTAAATTGCAGACATCATCACTGGATTCACTCATATTTATTTATTATTATTTTAATAATATCCAACGTGTATCGCACTTTGTAGCTAGCGAACAGAAGAAGAAAACAATAAAAATTTAAAGCCCGCTATTTTTTAAAGATGCGTTCGGAAATTGCACTATTACTAAATTATTCTGTCACAATAAAGATTGTTAAAACTTTAAATAATTATATAGATACATGATAAACTTCGTATTTTTTACTTCAACATCTCTTTATTTGATAATAAAAAAATATAATTCGATTATTAAGAGAAAAGTATAATAATTACATTTAAACCTTGATTTGAAATTTTATAGATGACGTGTTTCCGAACGTTTTATTGTTGGTTTCTTTTTTGAGCCTATTATAAATGGAATTTGAAAATCGAACTTCGAATCGACTTGTTTCTATCTCTCGCTCTTTTCGTATCGAAGTGAAAGTGACAGAACAAAGTGAAGTTCAAATCTTTCGAATGTTGTGAGTAGACCCAGCACTGACTCGGCATTTAAAAAAAATAATTAAAAAGTTACTTTGTCTCACGCTCGCAGCAAAATCGAATTTTGCTCACTGTCTTTAAGCAGCAGAACCTGCTTGTTTGAGGTGCTGAGGTGAAAAATCATTTAACATCACACGAAGCAGTTAAAATAATTACGCGTAAATTCCCGTACGTAAATTGAAAAACAATATTAATATTATAACTTCGACAACGCACCCCCAGGGGGGACCTGACCACAGATAATTAAATGAAAGCCATCATTTGCCAGTTATATTTAACAGAGAGAGAGAGAGAGAGCCAGAGTCTGAATTAGAACACCAAATTCAGACTCTGGCTGTTGTGTGCAACGATATTAAAAAGAAAATAACGCACACACACATCCGCACACCCTCACACACACACACACACATACACACTTTCACACACACACACACACATACCTACACAACCTCTACACACACACACACATCACATTACCCTCCTTCGGCAGTCGGGTAAAAACAATATAACACTTTTCCCGACCCGGGAATCGAACCTCAACCCGAGGATAATGTCTTCGGGTCCTCGGCTCAGCAGTAGAGCTTGCGAAAACTAGACAACAAAATACAAGGGTACTTACGTAATACTTTTACTACCTACAAAGTTGAAAGTGTTAACAAAGTTGACAAACAATTGTCTCGAAAAAACAATTGAGGAACAATTGAGAAGGTATCAGAAGGGTTGCAAAAGGCTAGAATTGAATTTATTTGCCCTTTTTAAAGTTATCAAAAATTAACGACCTTTGACAACTTCAGGCAAAACAACAGTGCCAACTTTGACAATTGATTGATTCCATTCTTTTTAAGTTAGTAACATCTAAGCAAGTACTTAATTGTTTACTTGGTTGAAAATAGACATTGACAAAGGAAAATCAACCCTATTTTAAGCTACACAATTTTAACTTTGAATACGAATTTATGTATAGCTCTCCAAAAACTGGCCATGTGCGTATCGGTCTTCCCACATTCAGGGTTCCAAACCACGCGAATAACGAGGGAACGTCAAAGAAAAAGTTATATAAATCAAAATATTCGTATTTTTTTGTAAAATATATCTATGTAATCATAACATGTTTATCACAAAATTTGAAGTCGATCAATGGGAAGTATAAAAACTAAATTTTGTAGACACGTTGACTTTGTTGCCTTCTCATTCCTTTATTTACCAAAACTTTTTAAAACAAAAAATACAGTATTTGTCTACTCAACGAGCTCTAAACAACGATACTCCTCTTTATCTGTTTGGGAACCCACCTAAAAAACATTTTATTTTATAAATTGCTGGTTTGTATGGCTTTGTTGGCTCAACAAGATGCTTATACTTTGAAAATTTGAAAACTGTAGCTCCAACCGTTTGGCTGTAAAACCCGTGTGACAGACGACGGACAAACAGACGGACACGTGAGTGATAGCAATAGGGCTCCGTTTCGACCCATCGGGTACGGAACTCTAAATAATCAAAGAGGTTTGTCATGACAGGTGTCAAAATATTTTGTTTTAAGATGGGAATCGGTAACCATGGCAACGAACTACACGACACAACATTGTTGCATCGTTTTGGTAGAAAATTGTTGATGCAGGATTATTAACAGTGTTTTATTGTGTGTGTATCTATATTGAAATGACACTGAAAATTCCTTTTTCCATGAGATTTTCTATATAATCTTTGGATAGAACCACGTCTTTCAGGTGAGTTAGTATTCACTAAAATCTTAAGAAACTGTTTATGAATGTTAAGTCTTTATGATCACATTATTTTTGATCTAGCACGGGTGTTTTAAATTCTTTACGTTTAAAAAAATTGTATTTCCTGTGCGAGTAGTAAATTATAACTTTTTTGATTTCTTTATTTTACTAATTAATAAACTAGATAAGAGACTAAACTAGATAACTAGATGAGGTAAGTAACAAAAATATTTACATATCTCTTGCTTTGTAAGTACACCCTTACACCCCTGAATGCCGGGGTGTATGACTATCATTACAGCATAGGTTTTGGAATTTGAAAAAAGAACTGTCATACTCTACTGCACGAAGAATATTTTTAAAAAGTTAATATTTTTTTTCTCGGTATCCATTAATTACTCGAATCGGAATCTAGACAATTTATTTTATAAAGATTTTATTTTAAATATGGAACTATTTGTTTCCACATCGTATGTTAGATGGAATCGATTTAAAAATTAAACTGGCCAGCAAGATTTGACGCGCTCGCGTGCGTGAAAAAAAAAAGGCAGTCTACTAGTAGGCGCGAAAGCATCGCGAAAATAATTAATTTTCTTGTTTGAGTTCTTTTTCAAAAGTTTTAAACATGTCTAGTGACGAAGACATAGATCTAACGCCCGATTTTATTAAAGAAAGGGCAAAAACAGTTGTCGAAAATATATTACCGCCGAACTCGAAAGAAAGATATGTAAAGGCATACGACGAATTTATGAAATGGCGGTCAGAAAAAAAAGTGAAATCTCTTTCTGAAAGTGTTTTTATATCATATTTTGATGAATTATCTAAGAGGCTACAACCTTCCAGTTTATGGTGCTTTTATTCCATGCTAAAATCTACAATGATGACAAAACATGACGTGAATTTGAAAGATTTTTCTAAACTTACTGCTTTCTTGAAAAGGCAGTCTGACGGCTTTAAAAGCAAGAAATCGAAGGTATTTACTGCAGAAGAAGTACAGAAATTCTTAAATGAAGCTCCGGATGAAATTTATTTAGCAATAAAGGTACCTACGTATTTACTTGCCCTTTTTAATAAGTTACCAAAATATTTCACAAAAATACTATGCGAATTTGGTGCCTTTAATACAACTTATGTCTTTTTTACAGGTTGTTCTAATTTTTGGGATATCGGGAGCCTGCAGAACCGTGGAATTGACAAACTTGACAATAGAAAATGTAGAAAAACATAACAAATTACTACTCATAAAACTGCCTAACACGAAAACTAAAATTGACCGGTCATTTGTTGTGCATGAAGAATTTGCAAATTATGTTGAAAAATATCAAGCTCTTCGGCCTGAAAACGTGGATACAAATCGTTTTTTTCTTAATTACAGTAAAGGAAAATGCCACAGACAAGTAATAGGAAAAAACAAATTTACAGGCATGCCAAAGCAAATAGCCACATATTTAAAACTGAGTAACGTAGAGTTATACACCGGGCATTGCTTTCGCAGAACATCAGCGACTCTATTGGCTGATTCGGGAGCCAACCTCACTCTGTTAAAAAGGCACGGCGGCTGGAAGTCCAGCAAAGTGGCCGAAGGTTATATCGAAGATTCGATGGCAAACAAAAGCAAAATTACTTCTAAAATAACAGAAAATATAAACTTGAAATCACCACGTCAAAGCACATCATCTGAGCCATTTTTTAATGAAGAAAATAGTACCAGTCAACTGCCGCCATTTACGATGCAAGAACCTCAAGTCACTCAAACTCAAGTCTTATCATCACAAACTCATATTCAAACTATAAATATTCCTAAAAAGAACGTGACCATATCTCTTACAAATTGTAATAATTTTACTATTAATTTTAATTAAATACACATTTTTTTCTTCTTAATAAATGTTCATTGAAACCTGCTGTCTTGTTGTTTACTTACCTCACAATCGATATGTAAAGCAGAGTATTTATCTCGGGCGTAAGCATCAATTGCATACTCGGGTTAATTAGCGCCTTCGCTTCGCTCAGGCGCCAAAAACCTCGTATGCAATAGGGAACATTACTGCCAATTGCTCCCGCCAGATGGCGCTTGAAGGATAAAAGTAAACAAAACATAACAACATGGCGTCTACTACAGTTTGTGTTAGTGTTGTGTGTATAACTATTATAATCTATGGTTGATGTTAATAGAGTCTGTTATAGGAAAATGGAGATTACTCTATGGTAACATGTACGTGAGGAATAACCTAAAATACAAGTACTTTTTAATAATGAATATTCTTTTATTGTAATACATAACATGGCGCTGCAAAAGCAAAATATCGGATTGGAACCTGAACGAGATGGTGAAGGAGTTGTGGGCTTAAAAACCCCACAGCCTTTGGTAAATTTATCTGCTGAAGGGTTTACTACGTGGATTCAGCTATTTGAAATCTACAGAAAAGCAACCGGCGTCACTAAAAAAGACCAAGATGTCCAAGTTGCAGTGCTCTTGCATTGTATGGGAGAGGCGTGTGTAGAAATTTTTAATACTCTACAAGTAAACGAACAAAGTACATATGAAGAAGTGAAAAAGGCGTTCAACCAACACTTTGTACCAATAAAGAATGAGTGTGTAAATTCACATGTATTCTTCACAAGAAGTCAAAAAGAAGAATCCTTTGACCAATATGTGACTGACTTAAAGAAATTAGCAGCAGAGTGTAACTTTGGTGAATTAAAAGACAGGTTGATCAGAGACAGAATTGTTGCAGGAATAAAAGATAATAGACTCCGAGACAGGTTACTAAGAGAAGGTGACTTAACTTTACATAAGTGCATAAACATTTGTAAAACAGCCGAGTTGGCATCAGAACAGGTGAAAAAATTTGAGCATAAAGATGATAAAGAGATATATAAAATAAATAGAGAAAATATACAAAATGAAAAAAATTATGCCACAAGCAGTACAAAGTTTAAACAACCAGTGTCTGACAGTGGTAAATCACCAGCTGAACTGTTGTACAACAGAAAGGTAAATCACATGATACCTAGTATATGTAAATTCAAAGCTAATAATTATAAGAAAGAATTGTACATGAAACAGTGTAAACAAGAATATGATTATAATAAACATGTAAGACCATTGCCTAAGATAGAGGAAGGAAAAATTGTAAAGATCAAAGAGGAAGGCAGGTCAGGACCACATAAAAGTGGAGTAGTCTTAGGTTATGGAAAAGTTCCTAGGTCATATTTAGTTAAGACAGAAGAAGGTAATGTAATACAAAGAAACAGAAAAGATTTAATTAGTAATGGAAAATATTATGACAAAACTATAGATCTAGATATTACAGATAATTGGGATGAAGAGAATAGAGTTGAGTTAAATAGTAATGAAACAAATGATAATAATATTATAATTGAAAATAATAGAGACAATATTTGTAACGAAAATACAGATTCAAATTATAGAACAAGAAGTGGAAGAATTGTGCACATTCCTAGTTATTTAAATGATTATGTTTAATTAAAGTTTACAAAAGAAGGGAGATGTTGTGTGTATAACTATTATAATCTATGGTTGATGTTAATAGAGTCTGTTATAGGAAAATGGAGATTACTCTATGGTAACATGTACGTGAGGAATAACCTAAAATACAAGTACTTTTTAATAATGAATATTCTTTTATTGTAATACATAACAGTTAGTGGTTACCGAACTATTTTTACTGTTTTAAGTATAACTTGTGTTCAAAAACTAAATAATAATATTGCTAGCTGTTGGTCAAGAATGCATCAGTGTTGTGTTTATGGATGCAGAAATAAAACCGGCCATATAATCCCAGAAAACGCCAATATTCGCAAGCAATGGGAAATTACTATTCGTCGCAGGAATTTTACAAAAAAGTCAAGGCTGTGTCCTGACCGTTCTAAAGCGGAATATTTAATAAAGAAGGTATTTTTCTCAAAAATGGTATGTAATGTTGACATAACATCTCTAAAAAGTATCCAGAAAGTGAACTCTACCGGAGACTATTCACAACTGTCCGGTAAGAAGCGAGATTTTAAATTTGGAATCTCCTACTGTCCAGTAAGTAAGTATGTAATTTACTTACTGGACACTTGGTCATCCTTCATCCCTTTTTTTTTTTATGGCTTCGCACGGTTTAGGTCATCCTCTTTAGATCTGCTTAGAAAAAAAAAACATAGTACCAGACACAGATTAGAGTTTAGCCATTATAACATGGTTAGAGGGAGGCTCCAAATATATATCTATCTCTTTTTGGTATGACATTTTATGAGATACATAATATATTTTGGAGCCTTAAACATCCATTTTATTGTCTGTGACACTTTTTTTTTTTTTTTTTTTATGGGTCTGTGACACATAACGCGACGCAGAAAAAGTATGCACGTTGCGTTTTGTACTTAGTAATGTTGTAGAAGTATAGTGTGGGATTTTATGTTTGTATTTAGTCATTTCAGTTTATAAATCATGTTGGATTAAAGAGTCCGTTAATCAAGATGTACAACAAACAAATATAAATGCCCCCGGTAAATCGATCACAATATCTATCAGTAATTGCCCTAATATGAATGTAACCTTCAATATTAATTAAACGAATTTGTTGTTAAACTTTCTTTCATTTTTGAGAAAAGCATTATACAAACCTCAACCAGTAAGAAAGCCATCCTGGCCTCGTATATAACCGGACCTCACCTGCGGTTCGGTCCGGTTAACTCATACTCGGCCAGGAAGGCTTACTTACTGGATTCTGCTGTAATGTACTATTACAGGTCAGTGTATTATCCTAAGGCAACCTTTATTCAAATAATAACAGTAATTATTATGTTCAATGCTATAGACATTAAAAATAAGGTACATAACATTGTGTACTAATTAAACACAACTACAAAATGGTTTTAATGTCTACATAAATACGCATGTTTAACCATATGGTGTTAATGAAACCTAATTTATACTTACAGGACTGAAACTAAATAGAAAAAATATTAAATAAGGGGGTTACCTACCATTGTTTGGAGAAAAAAAGAGTCGATGAAAGATAAACAGAGAAGGAAACTTTGAACAAATTGAGGAGAAACAATCAGCACTTTAAATTTCCGGTGCTGTTGGAATAAGTTTCACAATAATGTCTTAAAAATAGTGTTTCAAAAAGCTAAATTTCATTTGTGGTAAAACAATAAGAAAACACCTTTTGTAAGTAGAATAACTTGGCCCTTAAGAATGTGACTTTGATATCATGGATATACCCAGATAGCCTAGATTTAGACTCAACTCTGGACCTAAGTTTCATGACAATAACCCTTCAAAAACTCTTGTTAATTGATGTGAAATATTGTAAAAGAAATATATTTCTTTTTAACTTAATTTGATACTTGGACAATAATATAGATTCAGTACCTACTCTCAGAAATAATAAGTTTCACCGGTAAAGTAAGTAATTACTTTAACAGTTGGTCTATTTTTAACGGTTTTGAAACATTACTCAGGTTGACCAGGATTTCTCCGATTATATTGGCAAACAACATTGTATATGAATTGTATTAGTAATCAATCCTAAGAAAAATAAATAACATACAAGTACAAAGAATTTTCATTTATTTCTTGTTATAATTAAGTAACACACAGTAGGTACATTTTAATAGCACAGCACTGAAATTTAGGTAAATGTAGGTACTTATTTTATACACAACTATCTAGCCCTTAACCCTTCTTGAAAATAGGTGTGATCCTATGTTATGACAATATTGACAATGGAAAATAACACCACTCAAAACAAATTTTGTGTGTATTCTAGATGTTAATTTCAGTTTTCATCCAGGTGACACATAAAAATAATAATATCTATTTTGTTGTTGTAAAAATAGGTACTACTAGATATTTTCATGGAGGCCTTAGACCGGGTGGTGCAATAAAACATAATAACAAGCATTAGCTGCAAATGCCATTCTAACGTGCAGCAGATACGCAGATACATTTTCGGTCCTTTTTCTATGTTTAGATCAAACCTGAAAGAATGAAGACAGTAGATGTAAATGAAATGTAATAATATCAAGTGCCAATAAACTTATTTATGATTCAATGACAAGATTTCTAATTTTAGAGTAAGAACTATCAAAACAAAGATATTTAATATCTGCTTTTACAAATCACCTTCTTAAAAGAATATATATATTTATTCGAAATGATTAAGGGTGGTAAGGAAGTCAGCGTTTAGGTCTTTGGTAAGGCTTTTGGCAATTAATAGTGCATTGGACTGCTGTCCACCATCAAAATGTAACCGTGTGCAAAACGGTTCCACTGCAAAGTAATTATGTAAGTTGATTTATACAAAATCAACCTGGAAGTATTGTTTTGAATATTAATTGGAAGTACATTGATCTCATTACATATTAAATTGATATAATATCTGCAAGTTACACAAGATTTCCAATGTTCGCATTCATATTCGTACCTTTCAACTAAATCCGTTTTCTTTTTCTTTTACTGATGCACCGCGCTCTTGAAGCCGGGTTTTTAGGTTCTGATTTCCTCAATTATTAGTTAGCTCCATTTTTCTTTCACTATTAGCACATGCTATTAGTTTTATATTTTGTATGCTTAAACTGCGAAATATTGCCGCTCGACTTTGACAGTATAAAAAAAAAACGTGGTGTTACATACTCTTTGGTATAGTTTGTTAACCTCCCGGCTTAGGGTATATATGTTCTGTGGTTATCCTCTGTTTTCAGTGGCGCCATCTGAGCTCAGCTTTGCGGATAGTTCCCTATTGATGTCATACAGCCCTTGGTTAATAATCTACTATTATTGAGATAGGGCTTTTCATAGAATTGTATTGTATAGTAAGTGTATTGACAATCAAACGATCAAAGTTATTGCCTCATGAAAATCAGTAACGTCAAGACTATTCAATTACTGACGGACCTGCAACTTCAATAATTTTCTGACTAACGGAATATCATTCTTCAACAGTTTCCATTTGTATTCGCATCAATTTGGTGCGTGTTCCGTTCCGTTACAATACTTACGATGAAACACGACAGACAACTAATGTTTCCAACTACGTCTCCAACAGTAATGTGATCCTCGAAACTTCCTGCTTTGATACTTTGATAGCCAGTAAGCAGACAAGCATTAAGGATTCTTATTTCATTTTCGTCGTAAACGTCAACTATTGCATCAATCAATCAATCTGCCCAGCCGTTGCCCAACTATGTTGGGGTTGGCTTCCAGTCTTACCGGATTCAGCTAAGTGTCAGTGTTTTACATGGAGCGATTGCCTATCTGACCTGCACAACCCAGTAACTTGGGTAACACGATACCTCTTGGCAAGACTGTTGTCAGATCTCATGTTTCTGACTACCCGTAACGACTGTCAAAGATCTTCAAATGACAGCCGGGACCAACGGCTTAACGTGCTTTCTGAGGCACGGAGGAAACTCGGTATGTTGAAATGGTCACCCATCCACGGACCGACCTCGTCAATGATGTAGCACGTCAAACAAAAACACTGAAAATCTGAAATTATTTTCAGTGCTTTTATCTAAAACTATGGATCCTAAGCGCTCTACGTGAGCTAAAATATGGTACGTGAAATGTTTTAACATTTTTATTCATTTGTTGGGCAATCAAGCGCGTGCAGTCAGATAGATATGTGTAACTACGTATAGTAACTACAGTATTAAATGAGTTTAATGATTATGTTAAAAGTTGATCACATTTTATTCAACCTTGTAGTTAGGGAATACAATCCCGAGCATGTTTTTCAATCCCGGGATTTCGGGCTTTTAGAAGCGTAATCCCGGGATTCCGAGCCTATCCCGGTATTCGACTATGTGGTTTCTAAATGGGCGCAAATGAAAAAGAAACTAGAATTATTTAAAAAAAAATGCACAATATAATAAGAAGAATGAATTGTAAGAAATTAAAAAGGCAACACAAAAAAACTATTTAGAATAATAATCGCAGAAATATCAAAGCATCGTATGTTCGACTTTCAAGCCTTTTTCGTAGTCTATTGAAAGAAAGAAAGAAAAATATTTATTTGTGACCCGCACAGGAGACACGAGAAATTGCCAACATAAGCAGCAGCTGAAAACGTTCGCTCCGGTTCTACGCTGGTTGGAGTACGGCATATCTACGGGTCGTTTTTTGTCGTTATGTAATAAATACTATTAATATAATATAGGCAAGGTTATTGTCAAGGCGCAACGGACTACGGAATACAAAAAATTGTTTGTGCCAATCCCAAAAATCCCGAGATTAGCCAAGTACGTTCCGAGATTTTTGGGGCCAGAAAACGTTCGGGAGCCCAGGATCACAAATCTCGGGATTTGTATTGTCTACTTGTAGTCCGCTCAAAGGTTGGGAGCCACTGATCATTTTAAGAAACAGGGCTCGCCCGTTCTGATCCCTGATTTCTGTGACGTCATAGTCCCGGCCATAACCCACGGACAATCAACTAAATATTGTGCTTCATAAAAGTGGGGAACTGGGGACGATCTAACATAAAAACTCCGTCCCCACATATGAATATATCCCCCTCAAATCCTCTACGATGAATGATATATTACGTAAATTATTTATCTTTCTGTAGACGACTTCCGTTTCCTATCGTTAGCGCTGACAAAAGGTTCATATCGTCCTCGTGCAACATTCTGTCATGAAAACCATATTAGACTCGTATCCTGAAGTTTCATCTGTAACGTAGCGTGAAGCAAATAAATACGATTCCAATATTGTAACTTCGGAAACTATCGTTATGCAGATAAAAGTATCTTGTTAAAAAACCTCTCCAGCTAGCTGAATTATTAAAGACTTAGTGCCAAAATAGCTTTGAATTTAGTACCTACTGGTTTTTAACCGACTTTCTACAAAGGAGGAGGTTCTATGTTCGACTTGAAGTTTGTTTTTTTTTTTTGTATTTTCACCGATTTCTCCGTCAATTGTGGACTGATTTTGAAAATTCTTTTTTTGTTTGAAAGAGTATGTTACCAAATTGGTCCATTTTTATTTGGTTTATTTAAGATCTGATGAAGAACTTCGGAGATATACAACTGAACTATTCAATAAATGACGGCAAATATCTCGGGATGCTGCAACCGCATGTCTGTTTATTGTTTATACCATTGCATAACATACCATCACGCCAATACGCTCTAAAAGGGTACGTAGATGTGAACAGTTCTCCTTGGTATACTCTCATTTCACCGGTGATGCTCAGGTTTCATGATATTCAGGTAATCTATCTATTAAATAAAACTAAAAAGTTAAAAATAAAAAACTTTTTTACAAAAATCTACAGCCGACTTCCAAATTAACGCACTACAATGTGAAAAATAACTTCTTCCTTTTCTTTCTTTTTGGAAATCGGTGTCCATAAAAAAACATATATATACCTACCAAAGACACTGACTTCCAAAAAGAAAGTTATTTTTCAGTTTGTAGTCCTTTAATTTGGAAGTAGGTAGTATTTTTTTGTAAAAAAGTTTTTTTAATCAAACTATGTAGGTACCTACATGACATGAATATTTTGTTTCATAAAATATAGCACCGTGTGAACCTTTCGCAAAAATAACTAATTTGGTAACTATAATAACGTATATGTTAGTATTATGAAGGTACAAGTAAATTACCCACAAAATACAACTACGATTACAATAGAGTACACTGAATAAATAATATCCACCACCAAAACTACTTCCATACAAACAATAAATTATTTGAAATATTAGCACAATTTATCATTCCGTTCAACTCAATATTCGATATATATGTTCCTAATAAAACTCTTGGAGGTGTACAGGCTACAGGCATCTTTGTTTATTTCACTATGAGAAGTAACGTAGCGATTCACAGCACACCTTACCGAGAACTCTTTGTTGGTGAAAAATGTACTTTCATTTGATTCATAAGAAGCTCATTCTTTGTGCAATTGAATACAAATTATAGACTTTTTCTCTCTCAATATATATGGGGTAATTTGTGCTGCAACTTTTTCCTTTTGTTTTGTCTACTACGTCTAAACATCTTGATAGTAAGTAGCTTAGTTTCTGACTACCGTCATTATCATCCTCCTCTTTCCTTTATTAACTATCCACTAATAACTGCTTACCCCCATGAGCAAGCATAAGGCATGAATTTTAACCTCGAGCTATAAGTTCCGACTCATAAAGCTTGTGGTCAGTTTCGTGAGTGCACAAATCCTTTGGTCGAGTGTAAGCCCTGCAGATGCAACAGTCTCTACGGACAATCCGAATATCTAGCAATCTGTCGTGTCTAATCTTGGGATATCTAGGATTGTATGTCTCAGTAATTGGGTTGTGGCAGCCAGTGACAACAGTCCTGCGCAAAATACTAATTAGCTACAGGTCAGATTAAAAGCTGATGCTGACGTAACAAGGGAAGGAGTTAAATTGTCGTAATGATATTATAATACAGAGGTCACCAATCATTTTCATTTGGGGTCCGTTTCATAAAAATTTTATCATCATCTGCCTAGCCTTTTGGCCAATTATGTTGGGGTCGGCTTCCAGTCTTACCGGATTCAGCTGAGTACCAGTGTTTTACATGGAGCAACTGCCAAGTAACTGGGTAACACGGTACCTCTTGGCAAGACTGGTGTCAGATTTCAAGCTTCTGACTACCCGTAACGACTGTCAAAGATCTTCAAATGACAGCCGGGATCAACGGCTTAACGTGCTTTCCGAGGTATGGAGGAATCTCGGTATATTGAAATGGTCACCCATCCACGGACTGACCTCGTCAAGCGTTGCTTAACCTTGAAGGTCGACCCGTGCGGCTGTTATTATTTAGCCACGAGCTCCTCAGTTTCATAAAAAATATATGGCCTCACGAAAATTTATCTAAACTCCCCTCCCACCGCCTTCACATCTTCAGTCGTCACGTGTATATCATCATCTTCCTGCCCTTATCCCATGTTACTTGGGGTCGGCGCAACACGTTTTCTTCTTCCATACCATCCTGTCCGCCGTCACTCCATCACTGACGCCCTTTTCTTTCATATCACTCCTCACACAGTCCATCCATCTTTTCTTTGGCCGTCCCCTCCCTCTCCATCCATTCACATCTATATTCAAAACTCTATGTATTTACTTTATGTAATTTTAATCTATATACGTCCGAATTGTGACTAAAGTTGGTGCAGTCTAAGGCTGTTGTCATTAAATCTTGGAGATGTTCATCGATACCTCTACTACTGTCCTTAATTCCCCACCAGGGTGACAGACGATTTCGCGCATTGCCCTCGTCCGTTGTCGAATCACCGACAATAAAGGCAAAGTGCGGGATAAATTATTATATGTCTACTAGCTGACCCGGCAAACGTTGTTTTTCCATGAAAACACCAAACGTTAATTTTTTGAATTTATTGTATTTTTATCCTATCTACCCTACCGACCCACCCTACCCTACCTAAGGGGTTTAAAAATAGTTAACGACCGATTCTCAGACCTACCAAATATGCACAAAAATTTTCATAAGAATCGGTCAAGCCGTTTCGGAGGAGTTTGCAGACAAACACTGTGACACGAGAATTTTATATATAAGAAGATTAAATTGTACTGTTTACTTAGGTCCACAGAAAATAGTTCGGCGGTCCGCCATTCGGTTATCCCTGTTATAATATAATTATTATACTCCTTAACCATCACAAATAAGCAAAAAAAAAGTTTATTCTGCAGGCTACAACAAAACGCAGAGCACATTACAAAAATAAACATAACAAATACTAAGGGCAAAAAGCCTTGTATGCCTGCCCTTCCCTTCGTAAAGTTAAAAAAGTTTGAGCTGGACAATAGCCCTCCCCCAAGAATGGCCGTACCGACCAGTCTTGCGCTACCCGCATCCAAGGATTTCCGCAAGGGACCTTTGCAAGTTTTATTATAAGATCAAGATCCATCAAATGATGGAAATTAATTTCAATTCGTTCAAAATTGCGAAAGCGAAGGAGGCTGCGATACAAAGAAGAACCGCTAATAAGTTGTTCAAGTTAGAAATTCTTTCGAAAGAAGAAACATTCAACTCGTGCGTATCATCGCATGTTTAATGTATATCTTTGAGCTCAAAACAAACAACCCTTCTTTGAAACAACATTCTCGTGCACCCTTCTTGTAATGTAAGCAACAATTATGAAACAATTTTTGAAATTCGACTCAATAGGGGTGGAAAAGTGAAATGCGTTTTGGCGACAGACCCGAGTCCCTGCCGCATGCCCCGGGTTAGCGGTCGACATGAAATGCAACTTATCTATAATTCGAATATCTCGTTGGATTTTCCTCCATTCCGACGCAGATGTAAGAAGATTACTTTGTAGATATAAATGAGATTCATTTTGTTGATATTCTATTGGCTATTGATAAATAAATCCTCATTTTTCCATCAAAAATTAAATATAAGTTTTCGATGCTGAGCTTTGTTATCATTCTCAGACTTATTAAATACTAGCGGATGCCTTGCGGTTTCACCCGCGTTGTGCCCGTTTCCGTGGGAATACAGGGATAAAGAGTAGCCTATGTCACCCGGGGATAGTGTAGCTTCCCAACGGTGAAAGAATTTTTGAAATCGGTCCAGTAGTTTTTAAGTTTACTCGTTACATACATAAATACAATATAATATTAGTATAGAAATACCCTGAAGGTTTTTTAATAAATACACTTGAGAGCAATAAAATCGCACACCTTGACTTTTTTTTGTTATGTCAGTTTTAGTGTCCAACATTATGCTACCCCAAAACATACACGATCCACCGCCAAAAGCCACACGTTCGCTTATGCAGCATTGTGAAAAACGCTCTGACGACCTTCTGTAGACCCTAGAGCGTCCATCATGACCATGTAATGTTATTCTGCACTCATCAGAGAACATAACAGACCGCCATTGGTCATATGCCAATTTAAATGTTCCCTGGCAAATTTTACTCGTGCTTGCCGGTGAGCTGTGGTCAATTTGGGACCATTTGCTGGGCGATGTGAAGTCAGTCCTGCTTCACCAAGTCTTCTTCTGACTGTCCACCGACTTATACTGACATTGCGGACTTCTCGAAGCTCTTGTCCAAGTTTAAACGCATTCAGTTGCCGATTTCTTAAAGACCTCGACAGAAGAAAGCGGTCATCACGCTCTGATGTTCTGCGTCGCCGGCCAGATCCTGGTCGCCAAATGTAGCCACCGGTCTCTTGAAACCTCTGGTACACACGACGAACAGCAATAAAATCGCACACCCCTTGTAATTTGGTTTAATACTGATTTTTTTCTTAAATCTAAAGATATTGAGTACAAATCATTAGGCAAAATTAAAGAATACAAGCTTAGCTTTAAAAAAACACAAAATTAAAATCATTGACCTTCACGTAACTTACAGAAACCAGCCGTACACCAAATTAGCCAAATTCACCTGTTAGCATTGTCACTACTTGCACCCCTTACCCGCAGGTATAAAAGGGTCGTTTTTTTAAATTTTTAATCAATTGCTTACCGAAGGTCAACGTGATAACATCTCTACTGAAAGCATACGGAAAAATATGGATACCACGCCCGCAGAAGCCGCTCAAGTTATTGCCTTACTCGAAGCAGGCCATAATCAAAGTGAAGTTGCTCGACGACTAAATTTGAGCCGCTACTCTGTTCGTCGTGTGTACCAGAGGTTTCAAGAGACCGGTGGCTACATTTGGCGACCAGGATCTGGCCGGCGACGCAGAACATCAGAGCGTGATGACCGCTTTCTTCTGTCGAGGTCTTTAAGAAATCGGCAACTGAATGCGTTTAAACTTGGACAAGAGCTTCGAGAAGTCCGCAATGTCAGTATAAGTCGGTGGACAGTCAGAAGAAGACTTGGTGAAGCAGGACTGACTTCACATCGCCCAGCAAATGGTCCCAAATTGACCACAGCTCACCGGCAAGCACGAGTAAAATTTGCCAGGGAACATTTAAATTGGCATATGACCAATGGCGGTCTGTTATGTTCTCTGATGAGTGCAGAATAACATTACATGGTCATGATGGACGCTCTAGGGTCTACAGAAGGTCGTCAGAGCGTTTTTCACAATGCTGCATAAGCGAACGTGTGGCTTTTGGCGGTGGATCGTGTATGTTTTGGGGTAGCATAATGTTGGACACTAAAACTGACATAACAAAAAAAAGTCAAGGTGTGCGATTTTATTGCTCTCAAGTGTATTTATTAAAAAACCTTCAGGGTATTTCTATACTAATATTATATTGTATTTATGTATGTAACGAGTAAACTTAAAAACTACTGGACCGATTTCAAAAATTCTTTCACCGTTGGGAAGCTACACTATCCCCGGGTGACATAGGCTACTCTTTATCCCTGTATTCCCACGGAAACGGGCACAACGCGGGTGAAACCGCAAGGCATCCGCTAGTATTTAATAAGTCTGAGAATGATAACAAAGCTCAGCATCGAAAACTTATATTTAATTTTTGATGGAAAAATGAGGATTTATTTATCAATAGCCAATAGAATATCAACAAAATGAATCTCATTTATATCTACAAAGTAATCTTCTTACATCTGCGTCGGAATGGAGGAAAATCCAACGAGATATTCGAATTATAGATAAGTTGCATTTCATGTCGACCGCTAACCCGGGGCATGCGGCAGGGACTCGGGTCTGTCGCCAAAACGCATTTCACTTTTCCACCCCTATTGAGTCGAATTTCAAAAATTGTTTCATAATTGTTGCTTACATTACAAGAAGGGTGCACGAGAATGTTGTTTCAAAGAAGGGTTGTTTGTTTTGAGCTCAAAGATATACATTAAACATGCGATGATACGCACGAGTTGAATGTTTCTTCTTTCGAAAGAATTTCTAACTTGAACAACTTATTAGCGGTTCTTCTTTGTATCGCAGCCTCCTTCGCTTTCGCAATTTTGAACGAATTGAAATTAATTTCCATCATTTGATGGATCTTGATCTTATAATAAAACTTGCAAAGGTCCCTTGCGGAAATCCTTGGATGCGGGTAGCGCAAGACTGGTCGGTACGGCCATTCTTGGGGGAGGGCTATTGTCCAGCTCAAACTTTTTTAACTTTACGAAGGGAAGGGCAGGCATACAAGGCTTTTTGCCCTTAGTATTTGTTATGTTTATTTTTGTAATGTGCTCTGCGTTTTGTTGTAGCCTGCAGAATAAACTTTTTTTTTGCTTATTTGTGATGGTTAAGGAGTATAATAATTATATTATAACAGGGATAACCGAATGGCGGACCGCCGAACTTACGTTACGAACGTTTTCATGACAGAATGTTGCACGAGGACGATATGAACCTTTTGTCAGCGCTAACGATAGGAAACGGAAGTCGTCTACAGAAAGATAAATAATTTACGTAATATATCATTCATCGTAGAGGATTTGAGGGGGATATATTCATATGTGGGGACGGAGTTTTTATGTTAGATCGTCCCCAGTTCCCCACTTTTATGAAGCACAATATTTAGTTGATTGTCCGTGGGTTATGGCCGGGACTATGACGTCACAGAAATCAGGGATCAGAACGGGCGAGCCCTGTTTCTTAAAATGATCAGTGGCTCCCAACCTTTGAGCGGACTACAAGTAGACAATACAAATCCCGAGATTTGTGATCCTGGGCTCCCGAACGTTTTCTGGCCCCAAAAATCTCGGAACGTACTTGGCTAATCTCGGGATTTTTGGGATTGGCACAAACAATTTTTTGTATTCCGTAGTCCGTTGCGCCTTGACAATAACCTTGCCTATATTATATTAATAGTATTTATTACATAACGACAAAAAACGACCCGTAGATATGCCGTACTCCAACCAGCGTAGAACCGGAGCGAACGTTTTCAGCTGCTGCTTATGTTGGCAATTTCTCGTGTCTCCTGTGCGGGTCACAAATAAATATTTTTCTTTCTTTCTTTCAATAGACTACGAAAAAGGCTTGAAAGTCGAACATACGATGCTTTGATATTTCTGCCGTCGGTCCGTGGATGGGTGACCATTTCAATATAGCGAGTTTCCTCCGTGCCACGGAAAGCACGTTAAGCCGTTGGTCCCGGCTGTCATTTGAAGATCTTTGACAGTCGTTACGAGTAGACAGAAGTCTGAGATCTGACACCAGTCTTGCCAAGGGGTATCGTGTTACCCAATTACTGGGTTGCAGGTCAGATAGGCAGTCGCTCCATGTAAAACATTGGTACTCAGCTGAATCCGGTAAGACTGGAAGCCGACCCCAACATAATTGGGAAAAAGGCTAGGCAGATGATGAGTGACTTGTCATGTTGAAGTTAAGCTTAATATTTACGTCTAAAAGGCTAACATTAAGAGTGGACTCTAGTCAACAGGAATTTGAAAAATAGGTATTTGAAGAAACTATTGCCGTCGCGTCACCTCCAACCTCACCCCGTAAAGTGCGAAAGGGACAACTGCAGCTCAGGCTGATTTTACCTACAAAAACTTTGACTAAAAGACGTTTCGTATTCTGCTGTTTTCTTCATGAAAACTGGTATGATCTAAAAAATTCTTATATCAAAATTTAGAGGAAAAGTATATCTATGCTCCTATCTCTTTTTTTGTTAAAAACTTGTAAATTTTGTCTGAAAGTCTTCTGAACATGGCGGTAAAAACGGGCATTTTTTTCGGATTATCATATTTCTTTTTGTGATTATGTTTTGGAAAAAAGGAAATGATACAGGCACGTATTAATTAGACCTAGATTTTATGGAAAAAAATCATTGCTCTAGAGGCATTATCCACGAAGAAAACAGCAGAATGTGTTTGTATGGAGAAAGTCTCACTAGAGTCCCCTCTTAAAATCAAATTACAAGTTATAGTTTCGATGCGAATTCCAAAACGTAAAAAAGTTGACTGGAAGGTAAAACTAATTGGGTTCCGTAAACTTCCGCGTTAATTACAAAAATAGTTTTCTAACAAAGCCAACGGCTTTTGACTTCTCAACCAAACAAGCAAATAACCACCTCAAAATAACCGAGGAGCGCGCAGCGAGGCAATTCCTGCAGACTTGAAATAACTTATTTTGAGGGTCGTAATTAAATTATGAGTATCCCTTTGGTGGGTCCGTGGGCTTAATAAAAGCGTAATAGTTATATTTCGAGGGAGGGTGGCTGGTTGGTTGCGCAATTACGACGATTACAGGGGACGTTATTTGCCCAACTGCGGCATAACCGAAAAGGATTGTGGTGGGTTTGGCCTTTCCGAAATTAGAAATTGTTAGAGTGCACAGATGAAGTGATTGTGTTGTGTGAAGATATTGAGTAAAACTTTGTTGCTGCGGAAAAAAACCAAATCCCAAAGATGGCTCTGTTATAAAACTGCAGGTTTGTCGTAAAAAAACTTAATTCAAAAAATCTAAAAACTCGACTGCTTCAAAAGCGAACTAAAAAGTCGTAAACAAGGAAGAAATTATGCTGTGCAGGCGGAGGATACACCAGATTTTGGTCAGCCAGCCCGTGAATATGTATCCTCCGACTGCACAGCATGATTTCTTCCTTGTTTACGACTTTTTAGTTCGCTTTTGAAGCAGTCGGGTTTTTAGATTTTTGGAATTAAGTTTTTTTATTTATAATATTTTAGTTAGTTTTTTTCGAATTAGATACATTTAAACATATAAGTGTTATATATTTTTGAAATCACATTTTAAAACCCTTTAATTTGATACCCCACACGATGGGTTAGGAAGAAAAAAAAAATTTGGGCCCCCACAATATGGCACCCAAAAGCCGCCATTTATCTATTGTCCAATTTTTATGTAGCCTATGACACTCGCAGGGTTAAGACGCATCGATTGACGTATGAATCATCAAAATCGGCCAACGCGTTTGGTCTCTGGAACGCCATATAGGAACAAACACACATACATACATACATAGACTGATAAACACATAACCCTCCTTCGGCAGTCGGGTAAAAAGTAAGTACGTTCACAATAATAAACATTAGGTGCAGTAGTTTAATTTCTAAACAATGGTATAAATAAAGCTTAATAAGTAAAGTATTTCTAAAACTATTTATTACAACTACAAGATTATTTTAAAAAAAGAATGACTTTTTTTTATAATCTTCTTTACAGGTTCTTTCAAACCTGTGTTTCAGGCCATCAGTTTACTCAGAGCAATAATTGGGCCAGTTAAATTATTGAATAAAATAGTCTTTTAACAAACATAAGAATACATAAATTGGTACAAAACACAAAAAATCAAATAAAAAAAAATTACAAAAAAAAAATTTATAAATTTAAGTATGTACAAGTAGATTATATTATAGAATAAGTATTGTAGGTACATGATCAAGAATATGAAGAGTCACCACTCGAGAGTTCAATGGATGGAAATGCATTGCAAATGAGTTGCGGATATGATCGCGACCAGTGGCATCCTGTGGATCCATCATTGTAAAATCAGCCTCATGTTAAGGCGGTACCCTGACCAAAAAATCAGCATGATATGAGCATTCCTATTGGTCTAGCGGCACTGGTGGCGCATGAGTTACAGTAGTGAATACGCCCAGTTTTCTTTTTTTTTTCTTTATAAAATCGAATTTTAGTCTTTTGAAAAAAATAATCGACATAAATGTTCGTTATTAAATTGTCTATCCATTAGTGTTAGTACAAAAATAATTAATGAAAACTTTACGAGGAGATGCATGCTATCAATAATTATTTCTCATTTTTATGGTTTTGTTGGAAGGAGATTAGTGAAACATTAAAAAAAAATCATACGACCATTTTAGAATCAATAATATGTAGAAATTTAATGTATTTTTATTAGTTGATATTTCCTTTTAAATAACGAGTAGATAGCTCCTAAAAACAGCACGAAAAACGGCTAGCGCGGCGTTTTGCTCGGAGTACCGCCTTAATGCGATAACTACTTATTTCCATATTCGATTGTGATTTGATCGCTGTATCGTGTGAACAATATTGTATGCCAATATTGTAATATTCTTGTGCTACTTCATGATATGTGTATCGAGTTGCCGCGACATGATCTGGGAATTAAATAAAACCTTGGACAGGGCTGTTAATTGGAACGAGTAGCAATCTGTCACAATTGCGGCCTTTGTGCGCGATACGTTGAAGTACGTATACAATGTTCGTCGACAATCGATACGGGTGCTGGTTCCGTATTGTACTTTTTTGAGGTTCTGTAGTGCCTCTTGTAGTTTCGCCATGTCTGTCTGTCATTGGAATGCATGTGACTTTTTAGTGTTCCGTACCCAAAGGTTAAAAACGGGACCCTATTACTAAGACTCCGCGGTCCATCTGTCTGTCCGTCTGTCACCAGGCTGTATCTCATGAACCGTGAAAGCTAGACAGTTGAAATTTTCACAAATGATGTACCTATTTCTGTTGCCGCTACAACAACAAATACTAAAACAGAATAAAATAAATATTTAAGTGGGACTCCCATACAACAAACGTGATTTTTTTGCCTTTTTTGCGATAGTGGTACGAAACCCTTCGTGCCGACTCGCACTTGGCCGGTTCTTTTTTGTTTGCATGAAATACGGAAGCCTACTTCACAAGAGGTTTTATACGCACTTGGCATGTGTAAATAATATTGCTCATACTCACTCACCAACGCGGCAAACGAATATACAGAGTCAAAACACATCAAAATAAATAAACGATTTTCATAACACCATTACCGTAACATGCTACAAACGTGGCAGAGAGTTAGCTAGTTCTCTCCTATAATACTTTTCCGAGTTCATCTCAGCGCTCTTACACAAACAAGGATTACGCCCAACTTGGAATACTTTATGCAAAGCTCGGCCGGCCCGACTACGTAATATGATGAAGCTAATGAGACCGTTAGCATCTATTCAATAGCTCTCCGATTGATGCAGATGCCACACAATGATAGGTCAAGTGTAAAAGTGGTCTTGGATCAGCTGAAACGAGCTTCTAGTGCGGAAACACTACCATTCCTCTTATAAGCCCTTTTCCGCCTCATAACTGGTGGAGGGCACTTCCGCGCTACGTTATTTTGCTTCGCAATTTCAGTTGCTTGCTACTGACTTTCAAATTGTTCCTGGTAAATAGAGGAGAGATTGGCTGATGCGCGGTTGGTTCGGCATACTTCAAACTATGTTTTGAATGAAAAAGCATGTTGGTTCTTTTTAGCCGAGTTACCAAAAAGCAGGAGGTTCTATGTTCGACTTTATGTTTGTTTTTTTTAATTTATCGTTGTTCACCAATATCTCAGTCATTTGTGTACCGATTTTGAAAATATTTTTATTGTTTGAAAGAGTACCTATGTGCCGATTTTGGTCCGATTTTAATTTGGTGAAGATCTGATAAAGAACTTCGGAGATACACAACAGAACTCTTCAATAAATAACGGCAAACCTCTCGGGATTTCTGCAATCGCATGTATGTTTATTGTTTATACCATTTCATAACATAACATCAAGCCAGTACGCCCTAAAGAGGTACGCAGATGTGATCAGTTCACCTTGTTACACTCTCATTTCACCGGTTATGTTCAGTTTCATGATAATCGGGTAATCTATTCTGGAATTATAGGTTCCTTACGTGACTACTTGCCTATTAAGAAGGTACAACTAAAAAGTGAAAAATTAAAAAACCTTTTCACAAGTCGTTGTCCATAACGCAAAAAATTGGTACCCACCAAAGACACCGACTTCCAAAAATAAAGTTATTGTAATTGATGTGATATTTTGATCGAAGAAGTTACTTAAGTACTCGTCGTGTTTGTTTAGGTACTGGTCATTAGGACTTTGGGAAATATAGGTTGTAATAACATAGGTATTTAGCTTCGAAATTATGTAATAGGGAAAATGCTCGCTCCTAATTTCAGAAAAGTGAACCCGGAATAGAGCATGTACAACAGACCATCTATATCCATCTTCTAGGTTTACAAGCGTGACGGTTATATAATGATTGGTCAATAGTGCGAGGTGTGACTGGTGACTCAATGTGCCACTCTGTATCTATAGTGCGGAACCACTATGAGTCCGCTCATGTGCCCTCATCCTAATCGAGTGGCCCACTCGGATGTCACCCGGAAGACACAATTTTTATTTATTTTTATATTTAAGTTTTATGGCCTGGTTGCTAGGACCTTTTAGCCATTTTATTATTTCGCTGTTATTATTTATTTTGCATTAGAATGCGGATGTAACAGATTCTAATGTTTTTTGGAGTATTTGGCAGCAAATTGTATCGAGTCAGTCTTCCCAGTAAGCTTTGCGGAGGCAGTCAATACTACAATAAAATACTCCGTTCCGCTATCCCGAGATCGCTTCTGTTAATGATTTCACAAATTGTCCAGTTGCGTAGACAGTTGAGACACAAAACTACACCAATAACATACCACAATATCCATAGGAATCAATTTGCAAATAATATTAACAGCCACTGAACTTCACTCGACAAGATCCCGCCAAAAACTCTCCATACTATAAGCTCGTGTTTGTTCACTAGTGTTGTACCCGCGAGTTTGTTCCCGTGGACCAAATATTAAATTCTTACTTCAGAGTTTGGCTCGTGACTTCTCTTAAGTTATGGGAATAAGCCAATGTAAAAAGAAAAAGCCGCAGATTGCCTCAACAGGTTTTTCGCCAAGTTTCCAAATTAATCCGGACTTAGTTTCTATTCTAGGATAATTCGTTCGAGGCAATAATAAATGGGTCAGGTCCAAATTTTTGCCGGATACAGACACTGTGGTTTCAGACTCATAAGTGACAAAATATTTCGAACTTTACACACCTTAAAATATTTTTGGATATTTGATAATTATCTTTATATATTGTAAACAGTCTAATTCATTAAACAACTAAACTTGAAGCTTCTTCAAATAAAATATAATAACAAGCTTGGTGTCTTTTTACGCTATGTAAAATACGCATGTCCTTGCTTGACTACCTAAGAATATTTTTGCCGCTGTTTTTTTTTTGAATTTGTCAATTGTTGCAACTTGTAGGTTATGTCGGGAATAATTATCATTCCATTGAGCGATTTATTTTCGAATATTTTTATTCCAGTGTGACACATTGTGATTTCCGATGTGCAATTACGTAAAAAATTTGGTCTTGTCACCAAATACCGACGTGTTATTTTGTAATACCATTATGTGAGAATATAACTCCAATTACATTACAGCACTACGACGACGGCACCTGACTGAAGTTCAGAATATTGTCAGCCGTCAACACATTTATTGAACACGTTCTCGTTCGTTCTCGTTCATTTCAATCTTGTCTGTCAGTGTCAATTGAACGCGCCGACCCGTGCTCGGGGTCCAATTAGCGTTTTTAATAAATTGCTCTGTGTTGCATATAGTCTCATACCTCCCAAATGAACCACGCGCCGTATTTCCCAGCCCTCCGCTCTCGTTTCCTACCAATCCGTGTCAAATTGACTAAATTTATGCAATTGCTGTTCCTCCACTCTGCCCTACGCATCAAATGTCATAATTGAGAGGGGATTGCATCTGAATAATGTATTTGCAGATAAAGCAAACTTGGAAGTCGCTCTAACTGTCATCATTTTGGCCAGTTAGATACCACTTGGATGAGGAGAGACCCCTTGTACTGCGAATACAATATTCACTTTGATTAAGGGTGTGATTAAGTATCAAAATAATAAGACGATGAAAAGGGATTTTGTTGGATTAAGGATTTGAGAATAATGATGTTGGTAAAGTATATCCCTTCCTGTAGTCTTGGTGATTAATTCAACGTTGGTTTAATATTATATCGTTGACTGTTTACGCAGCGCATGCAACGGGAACTCTCAAAAAGGAATCATTTTCCCCGTTTTTGCAATATTTTTCATTTATGCTCTGCTCCTATTGGTCTTAGCGTGATTTTATATAGCCTATAACCTTCCTTGATAAATGGACTATCCAACACAAAAATATTTTTTCAATTCCAACGTTTATTTCTTGAGATTAGCGCGTTCAAACAAACAAACTCTTCTGCTTTATAATATTATATAGTATATAGTATAGATAATATATTATATAAAATAGTTTTTTTTTAGCTCGATACAAAAATATATACATACACCTTGGAAGTACACAAATATTATTGTTATTTTCCAGAAAATTTAGCAACGTAAAAACTTCAGAAATATTCACGAGTAAAATAACAAAGAATTGTGAAAAGAAAACTTTTTGTTTGTTTGTGAGCCAAGAATTTCACGTAAAAAAAGAGTTTTCGGCTTGTTATGAACATCGGATAGCTGGTTTTTCAGATCCGTTATCTATATAATATAAAAGAAAGTCGTGTTAGTTACACTATTTAATACTCAAGAACGGCTGAATCGATTTGGCTGAAAATTGGTGGGGAGGTAGGTTAGAACCAGGAGACGGACATAGGATAGTTTTTTTTTTGAGTTTGTTTTGTAGGGTAGGTAGGGTAGGTTCTTTTTTCATAACAAAGTTTGCCGACTCAGCTAGTATATTATAATTATAAATAATATAATTACGCCACACCCGGCTGAAAGGGAAGCGTAGAAGGGTGGGTTACCTAATAATAGTAATGGACTTTTATTACACATTTTCATAAGTGCGTGCACATCTTGACACCCCCTTTATGAAACTGTTAAGTACCACCATAAAAGATTTTTCGACGATAAAAGTGCTGTTGTTCTGTTCGATATTGTTAAATCTTTGAACAACGTCAAACAGAACGAATCTTGGCAACAGTTAAATGGAATCTTTCAGATCAGATGACTGAATCTCAAAAGAGGTAGGTAACTAGTTCCAATACGCTTTGGAAGCTGGAGACAAAGACATTCAATTACGTTCTGTCTTCAAATAGTACATTATTTTGTTGATGAAACAATAGTGTAGATATCCTTGAACAATAGTAAAGTATAGCATGACAAACACCATTTTCTTAAGTAAAGATTTTCTGTTTAAATCGAATTACTTTCAAAGTCAAATATATTCAACTAGGCCAAACGGTATTTTTGAACGTCAAATGAATTAAAATTAAAATTTATAGGTAATAAAAACTGATTCTACCCTGCATTCGGAAAGTAGATTGTTATGGGAAAGAACGCACAAGAAACTCCGTACTTACTCTTTTTTAAAAAAATGGTGTTTTACAATATTTACATAAGTACATACATTAATAAATTCATATATGTGAGAACGATGCACGCAGAATAGCTCTACACACTATACTACGTACAGATATAAAGTATTAAAAAGCATTTACAGGAAAAAATAATTAATTTGAAAAGTAGGAACATGGTTCTCACATACTTACAATTATTGCAAACATAGGTAAAATCCCTAATTCAACTACAACGGAACTGTGTGTGACTCAATATCTAAAACCTGAATTTCGGGATGAGAATATCATGTGAGCATCTCGCTCAGTCGACTTTATGAAATATACGCGGGAAAATAACCAACTGACATATTATTTCTGTTATTATTTCATACTCGGATAAGCGCAAAGCGAATTCCTACTCAATACGAAGTTGAAATAAAACACCAGTCAAGTGTCTTATATATAATATATAAAATAATAATATAATTTAATATATGCTTCCTCGTTTGTGTACCTCGGGTGTTGGTCGGAATCATATTCGATAAAATAATGCAAAAAAATACATTCCCGTTGAAATATTAACGTTTTTAATAGTTTCCAAAACTGTACCAATAAAATATTTATTTTTTATTTTATACACCTACCACTATTGTGTCCTTTTTAACCCAAAGGTTAACTGGTAGAGAATGCCTTGCTGCATTAAGTCCGCCTATTTACCACCCTTGTACATGCAGTTTAAATAAATAAAATAAACAGCGCATACATTAACTACGATACGAATATGAAACTTTTCATGCTCTGACGAGTCCAAAGAAATAGCTGACGGTAGCCATGTACCAACTGTTCCATTGTGCGAGATGTGGGCTATTTGTCATCCCACACGAATACGCGATGACCAAACAAACTGCCTTTACTTACAAATGCCCCAAAACATAAATCCAACATGTTACTGTTGTTTGCTTTCATAAACGCTGACCGACCTTACGCTCAAACAGATTACAAGCTTCTTTATGCTCTCAGGGAAAAACTTAACTGACAATGTGAAAATAACACGATTGTTCTCGAGTACGACGCGTAAAACGTTCATTTTACGTCAAACCTGCCACGTCTGTCTCAAAGGATTATGCCATAAGCCTTATTGAAGTTCCAAATAGACGCAGATTTAATTTATAGGCCGTCAATGGCCTCCTGAACTGAGTAAATTAATTAGAATTTTGACGTAGGCCGCTGTCAAGCGCTCTAGTAGTGTACCGCACCTCGCACAGGAATACTAAATCCTCCGACCACTCCGACCGAACGGTTGTGACTTAATTAAATTTATGCCCGACATGGTCTTAACGTTTAATTTAGATATTCAAGAAGCACCTAAAGTTTTTACAACCGCACGTCATCCGCCTGGGATTATCGTGAACTAACTTTGCCCTGGGTTTATGAGAATCCTAGGCAATTATTTACGTATGTGTATGAACAAGGGCGGATTTAAGGGGAGGGCGGGGGGGCACGTGCCCCTCCCAGACGGTATTTTTGTGTACTGTGGAGATTCCATCACAGTATATACTTAGAAGCAAATCAAATTAACAGTGTTGTTAAAATATATGAATAAAATAACAGAAAGAACATGAGTGAAACTCTTGTCTATTTCTGGCTGGAATTGCATTTCCAGTGACTACTAGCACTGCCGAGCGATCTTAGTCCACCATACGCCGATTAAAGTCATATCTCCGCAACAGGATGACAGAAGAGTGTTGAAACGGATTGGCTTGAATGCATATCCAGCAAGATGTTGCAGCAAAAATGGACGCTAATGATGTGCTGGACATCTTGAGCAGGAAACATCAACAACAGTAACCTTCCTATATAATATACTTGAACTTGCAGAAATAAACTTGAAGTATGATACTTCAAGTTTATTTCTAACAGTTATTGTTGTTTTTTTTTGTCCGTCCGCCCCTTGTGCCCCTCCCAGAAATAATCCTTGATCCGCCCTTGTGTATGAATACAAGTAATATTAAAGTTCGTAACCCGTATGCGTGTACTTGCTTTTATCCGTTGCTTTGTTTGCGTGTTTTATTTCAAGAACTTCAAAGGAAATACAAATTTCGAACACCATAAAAGTATTTTACAAAAGCCCGTCGGGTCAACTGTTATCCGTTATGACATAACTAACAACAAGTCTATAATAAAAACTAACTACTTCGAGCTTCAGTACCGTTTTTAACTGTTTAGTTTGTTCAATTTCACTTTTTTGGTCGTTGAGTTACGTAACCCGTGGTTAGTTAAAAGATTTGCGGTAGAAGATAAGGTACTTTGAATCGTTTATTTGAAATAGAAGTTTTAGAAAAATGTTCTGAAAGAATATTGAACTATTGATTTTTTTGGGCCCGCGCCCACCTGACCCGTTTTGACTTGACCCGAAGAATAATACTACATTTTACATACCAATTCAGTGCCATTTGTACAGTCAGACAAAGTGATATTTTAATTCTACATAACTAATTAAGTCAACTTAACTCATGCAGTACGATTGTGGAACACAATCCGTGATCTCCAAAATGTATCTGTATTAAAAACAAGTCAAAGAACATTACCTCCCCACCATCTTGTAATTATATATATTAAGTATATGTATGTATTTTTATTTTCTACATTTATTAAGTTAAGGTATATGTGTAATTTATATATGATTAGTTAAGTTATTTTTGTCTATTTTAAGTTTCCTTTTTCTTTCGTCTATCATCCAACTTTCCTGTCGCAGGTCTGCTGGAAGAAATTTCTAATGAAATAAGCAGTACCTTTGTGCTCTTCAATCTGTATTATTTATTTTCTCTGTAAAGTGTTTTTGTGTGTACATAAATAAATAAATAAATAAGTTATTATTAACAGAATATTGATTATTTTGTATAGAAAACTGTAATATTTTAATAATTTTGTTCTTACTTAAATATAAATTATTTATAGAAAATTGATGAGGTTTTCATTGTTGATGTTGTATTGCTGAAAACCATAATCTTTTAATTGTGTTCTTCCTACTTACTTCTGTATTCTTTAAGATAGGTACCTAATGTTTATTTTTTAAAGATAATCATGTTTTTTTTATAAATTAGACATTTTTACCTAAATTATAATCACTTATAAAGAAAACCAGTGCCACTAGCTATAGGATTGTAATGATAATCAACAATAATCTGTATTTTTTTCTACAAAGTACTATATTAAAAAACCGGCCAAGTGCGAGTCGGACTCGTGCAAGAAGGGTTCCGTACCATTTTCGCAAAAAACGGCAAAGAAATCACGTTTGTTGTATGGGAGCTACACTTAAATATTTATTTTATGATTCTGTTTTTAGTATTTGTTGTTATAGCGGCAACAGAAATACATCATTTGTGAAAATTTCAACTGTCTAGCTATCACGGTTCATGAGATACAGCCTGGTGACAGACGGACAGACAGAGAGGCAGACGGATGGCGGAGTCTTAGTAATAGGGTCCCGTTTTTACCCTTTAGGTTTAAGAACTTGAATGTTTAATTATTGATTTATTTATCCAAACATTATTTAAATTTCACACTCTCTGTGGTAATAGCGTAAAATCGACACTTTTCTGTCTGACTATACATCGACATATTTACGCCTGTCGAAATAGAAATATCCAGGTATTTTTTTATTTTTTTTTTATTTATGATGGGTTTGCTCTTTGTATTATCTTCGGGTCGAGTCTAATCGGGCCGAGTGTGCGCAAACCCATTTTTTTCTCATTATATTCTTCGTTCTTTTATAAACTTTTGTATAAAAAAAAAACAGCTATCTACTACTACTATTACTACTTACACTTTAAAGGACTTTTATACCAAAAATCAGATACTTTCCAGAAAGTGAAACTGCGATTGAAATGACAATTTATATAATCCACCTCATCAGAAACATTCCATCTGACTTGAACATTCATAGATATATAAAATATTTGCGAGTATCGTTCGCGGGTGTCATCTCCGTCGCAGATACTCCAACAGATTCCGAACGCTGCATTCGCCGCCAAGAGTTTTGCTATATTTATTAAAAGTCAACCTCTATCCTCGCTGATATCCTGAACACGTCCATTTGATACCGTAACATTCATACAAGCCTTCCAAATTCGCCTTCTTTATGCAAATATTCCACGCCGTAAAAAAACTTTGAGGCCCTTACATTGTCAAAAGGAAATATATTCCCAAACAGTTATGAGGTAGGCTGTAAGCAGTAAAGCAGATCTGATTGTTAAAAGGAGAAAAGTTTTTAGTTTAACAGGAATAACTCTAATAATAAACTGGAACCCGGGATCGGTTTTATTACCGTTTGGGACACAAAGGGAACATGAAACAATACAGATATTCCTATGAGTCCGTGTACAATTTATTATTAGATTGCTTCTAATAAAGAGCCTTAAGGTTACACTAGTCGATTTTTCTTCCATACAAACGTAGTCTGGCGATTACTCCACTGTTTGACGATGTACGTTCAAAATAAAAATTGATATCAATTTGTCTCATCATTATCTAGCCCCGTTTGGAAACAAAAGTCGAAAATTCCATATTTCAACACTAATTTTAACGCATCTTTGGGCGGAAATAAATACCATGACAAGAAAGAAAATTGCAAAACGGCCTCCATACAGGGATAGATAAGTAATTCAACAATGCAAATAATATTATTTTATAAATATACATTTAGTTGTTTTTCCATGATATCTAGACTCCCAAAGGTCTGTTTATAAAATTTCGCGCGCTCGTTTTCGTCCTAAATCATCATCTATTTCGATACGAATTTGCAAAGCATCTATCTCGTTCGCATGTGTTGTTGGTAGAAGCATGCATTTTAACCATGCGCACAAAATAGTTCGTGCCGTCGACTAGGGGAACCTTAAATCCGCGCTTTAATCGTTTCAGTTGGAAATTGGCCATTCAAAACTTGTTTCAATTTTGGTTATTATTTAAAAATAGAACTTTGGGAGTAGAGCAGCTGGATTAATTTGCGGGGTTAATCCGGAATTATCGTAACTGTTCCTCAAGGTGATGATGAAACATCTCCGTTCTTCGTGATCAGTCGTTAAAAACACAACTTCTGTAGATTGGACTCGACTAGTGATTTTTATGGTTCCATACCCAAAAGGTAAAAACGAGACACTATTACTAAGACCCCAGGATCCGTCTGTCGGTCTGTCCGTCTGTCACCAGGCTGTATATCATGAATCGTGATAGCTAGACAGATGAAATTTTCACATCTATACTAATATTATAAAGCTGAAGAGTTTGTTTGAACGCGTTAATCTCAGAAACTACTGGTTGGAATTGAACAATTCTTTTTGTGTTGGATAGTCCATTTATCGAGGAAGGTTATAGGCTACATAACATCAAGCTACGACCAATAAGAGCGGAGCATAAATGAAAAATGTTACAAAAACGGAAACAATTATTCCTTTTTGAGAGCTTCCGTGGGTTATAACCCCAAAATTTGTATTTTTTACCACCCACATACTTAGAACTGAAACTCAATTAATTTTTGTGTGTTGCCCGCCCCTGTAACTTTTAAAATAAGAGAAACATAAAACTAAAAAAGTAAACTTTCACCAAAAATTGGTTTGAACGAGATCTAGTAAGTAGTTTTTTTTAATATGTCATAAATCGTAAACCGCAATTTACCAAGTACGGAACCCTTCGTGCGCGAGTCTGACTCTGACTTGGCCGTTTTTTTTTGTTTCTATTTTCAATAGTTAACTACGAGGAAAATTGTTACTACAGTTACAATCTCAACATCTCTAAGATCTTGTTGAAGTTTTCACAGAAGTATCTGTATACAGGCACCCATGTTAATCTTATTTTAACCGAGAGAAAAGTATAAAAACCATCCCAGGAAAATTATGTTAGGGCAGTGGCGGTTTAATTGGCAATTAACTAATTCAATTATGAAAATGGCAATATAATTTGATTAAAATTCGGACAATTTTATTTGTCAAAACTCCTTTCCGGGGTACGAGTCACCCTTACCACAGATAATATAATACTAGCATACAGATGCCTCATCCCATACAAAGAAACCGTGCCGACGTAACTAGCGTTTTTCATCTGATTATACCGTTTATTTTTTGTTAATCGATCGCGTTCGGTTCCGTTCCACGGTGATAGATAGATCAATCAAATATCTTTTTTTACGTATCTTTTGCAAGAGCAAAACGATAGCGATTTTTGCGCACTAATTGCTCTTCCATACAGAAGTTTTAAAGTTGTTGGCGGTTTTTTTTTAAATAACTGCATTTGACAAACAGCGAGCGATTGTGTAGGACTTACCATAGGTAGGGGAAAAAGGGGTAATGGGAGTCACTTAAGCAAGAAATTAAATAAAACACAAAATTTTTGTATAAACTTTATGAAAATCAACACTTAAGATAGCATTATTATTAAACTATCAGTCTCAATTAGTTTCATTACCTTTGGAATGATAAATTACTAGCAATCAAACTTTAAAAAAAAATCAGCTTTGACCACAATTGGCCGCATATGAGGGTAATTATAGTCACTATGCGGACAATGGTAGTCAGACCACCCCCTAACAATTATCACATACATATCCACGTGGTGATTCCCACCCAGTGCAGTCTTGGTGTGCCCACAATCCGCAAGAGGTGCACCTGTACCATAGTTCGTTATTGCGACCAAATTCATCGCATACGAGGCATTTATTTAAATCATCGTCTTCGTCATCGCAAATCTTGTTAAGACTGATGTTTGATTCCGAAGAGCTGTTTGACTCCTGCAGCACGCGCCTTTTGGCCTTATTTGCCACTTGTTTTTTCTGTTTTCCTTTAGCTTTCCTTTAGCTTTCCTTTCTTTCTTCCTTTACCTTCAACTCTCATTACCCGAATCGCAGTGACTCTCATTGCCCGATTTTACCTACTGCGAAAAAACGAATCGTAAAAAAATAACCTGACGTTAGAACACCTTCAACGATTTCAAAATATATAATTTAAGATTACAGTTACTCAATATGCTACATTAAATAGTCAGATTTGTCGTAATAATGTACTCACCGGTTATTTTGTGCACTCGTAAAATTACATCGAAAGCGCGCCAAAACGTGTAACAGCCTGCCTCCGCAAACGACCGATGCGCACTGAACAGGCGATCGGGCGGCCGCTAGGTGTCACGTGACGCGTCGTTTAAGTCGACATTCGCTTGTTTAATTTCTTGCGTTTGGGTGTGGTTACACTGACCACCATTACCTGCTGACTCCCATTGCCCCTTTTTCCCCTACCTACACTGCAGGTAATGCCGACTTTTATGACATAAAGTGTTTGATCGCTATCGTTTTGCTCTTGCAAAAAATACGTAATAAGCCTACCGGACAGTTTCTTTGTATTGTATGAGATGAGACACCACTGCCCTTACAAACCAAAATTTCGCACAACCTCAATATTGCAAGTCCATTATTAAGAGGAAACGGGGACAGAGAGCGCCGACTGAATTTTTTAAGTAAAAAGTCATAATTCGAGGTTTGGCTCTCGTCTATTTTCTACTCCAATATTGAACCAATTTAAAAGATATTCCATAAACTGGAAATAAAAAACATATTCTATGTCCCCATGTTTTCCTTTTTGATGATACATTATCTTTAGAAGCACTAGAACCCTCAAAAAATGCTCAAAATTGCGCTGTCAACAGAGGCTTAGTGTACAAATTTGACAAATATAAATGAAAAAAAGAAAACATAGGGACATAGTATATATCTTACTTTACCAGTTTATGGAATATCTTTTAAATAAGTCCAATATTCGAGGAGGAAATAGACGAGAGCCAAACCTCGAATTATGACTTTTTACTTAAGAAATTCAGTCGGCGCTCTTTGCCCATATTTCCTCTTAAGTATAAACTGTTGACTTATAATATAGACATTGTCTCAAATCGATCTCCGAGTAATCTGATGTTAAGGTAAATTAATTAGCAATGCATTAATTTATAACAATGATCCTTATCTTAACAATTATCGGTAATTCTGTCGCCACGATCATAATTAGGGAGATCTTACTTCATAAATATAATAAAGGTTGGGGTATGTTTCTTTAGGAAACATGGTCTATCTCCCTGATCTTCATTCTTCTATTTTTATTACAATTATTTTACTTGCGCAGAAATAATAAGTAGATACCCTCAGATGCCTAGGGCGGGATCCCAATAAATCTGTATCTATGGAAAATAGGAAATTTCGTACAATATTATCTACTTTATTCCCTAACCTACTACAGTAAGATAGAAGTTTTGTGAACGACTGTGTTTTGAGATTACAATATATCGAAATCGGCTTAGGAATGCTGGAGAATGGAGATTGTACTACCGATCTTTGGTATTCCAAACCAATATGGATTATAATGTTTTATTGAGGTAGGATGATCTCATGAAACAGATGAAGTTATGAAATCAAAAAACCCTACTACTTGAAAAACGAACTAAAAAGACGTAAACAAGAAGAAAATCATGCTGTGCAGTCGTAGGATACATATTCGCGAGCTGGCTCACCAAAACCAGATGTATCTTCCGACTGCACAGCATGATTTTCTTCTTGTTCACGTCTTTTTAGTTCGCTTTCAGTCCGTTTCAGTCGGGATTTTTCTTTTTTTGAATTAACAAAATTTTTCGGGTAACATTTTTTTTCGAATTAGGTACTTTTAAACATATAAGTGTTAATTTTTTCATACGATTTGGATGAAAAAAAAAATTGGGCCCCACAATATGGCGCCCAAAATCCGCCATTTTTCTATTTTGTAATTTTAATGTTTCCAAACACTCGCAAGTTTAAGACGAATCATCAAAATCGGCCAACACGTTTGGACTCAGAAACGCCACATAGGAACAAACATACATACATAGACTGATAAACGCATTACCCTCCTTCGGCAGTCGAGTAAAAATTAAAACTTTCTTGTAAAACAACATAAGTTTGTTCGTGAGATTTTACTTTTCTTACAAAAAATCTGACGAAGACCGATCGTTATTAAATCATGTTTTCACGTACAAAATAAGTCCGTAGTAACTTCGGAAGACTCGCTAGAAGCAGGTTAAGCCGAATAATGGATCCTGGCACTATGCCGATTCTTCCTAGGTTGAAGAAAAACAAGGACTCCTAAAAAAATACTTAAGTATCAGATAATTGCATAGGAAATCTTTTTAACTACGTCAGTTTAGCGTGGTGGATAAATTCCGGCACCAAGTGTACTAAATGATTCAGGCAATTCAGATTATGGTGGTCGGTTAAGTGGTGGATAATTCTAATAATATTTATAAAATATAGTGTACTTAGAACGTTCCCACACTGAAGGGGAAAGGAGTTGAAAGCTTCAGGTGTTGACAGAATTAATAGTATTTGTGATTTATGTCGATGGACGATTTACTTATGGCTTTTGACACGAAAGTATTTTCGGTGAAGAAAAACTTTAACTTGGAATAATAAAGTTACTTTACTCTGATTTTTAATTTCGGAGACTAAACTGACATCCTGAGTGATCGAAAGTTGATCAAAAATCGAAGTAGATCAAAAATATAACAATTTAACGGCAAAAAAAATACATTTGTTAAGAAACAAGTGGCCCTTATTTAGTTTCTAATCATTTATGTCAGACCTCATTTTATCGACCGCATTTATGTTATTGTTGATTTCATATTTAGCACAATACTTACAAGTTTATGTACTATGTATATGAATATTGTTATATTTAAATATATTATGTTTATATTCACAAAATATTTATTTACACCAATTAGTAAAATTAAATTGAGGAGTGATGTCACATCGATTCGAAGAATCTCATAAGATTGAGCCTTACCTACAACACTATGCTACGCGCTTGTAACATTAAAAATAATAAGAACATTGGCAGCTGTCAGTTTAGTCTACTAAATTAAAAATCGCAGAGCATAAGTTATACCTACCACAGATAATATAATACTAGCATAGTTATACATAGATAGAGCTTATTAATGTAGATACTCAGGACGATATTAATAGTAGGTACATAGACATTTAAGAGTATTGGCACAAAGTTATTCGATAAACTCCTTTTCAACTTTTAAAAATTTTGTTCAGAAAAAACAAAAAAAAAGTTGGCCTGTATTTATTTTTATTTTTATAGACAATGTTTTTATTGACAAACCTACATGATAAAACCCTTAAGCAATGCAAGCATAAAACAAATGCTTTTAAAACAATGACTAGTAAAAAATTAAAAAGGTTGCCAGGTTCCATGCTAAAAACTGATAGGTACCGAGCGAGTGGAATTTAGTAGGTTTGTATACCTGTATTGTGCTGCGTCAGCCAGTTCACGACAACAATAGAAGGATAGTGTTCATTTACAGAACTACGTACAAGTAAAATTTCAAAATTTAAAAAACCCCCGACACATTTATCTTGCAAAAAAACCCCAATTCAAACAGTAAAACGCCCATAACTTTTGAACGGCTGAACCGATTTAGTTTCAAACATAGCTAAGAAAACTCGACAAAATCACCTTTAAAAAAAAACTAAATCAAAATCGGTTGATCCGTTTAAGCGCTATGATGCCACAGACAGACACACAGATACACACGTGAAACTTATAACACCCCTCTTTTTCCGGCGGGAATTAAATACGGGCATTGTCAGAAACGTTGCTATTGACTTTGTTATTTTGTTGGTTGATGAGCAGTCTGGCTGGAAAAGATCAAACTAAAATAAAATAAAATAATGTATTATTTAATTTATCCAGTGTCAAAGTATATTTTTTTATTTCAATGAGGCCATAAAGCAGCACTTTGGAACGTCGAAATTTTAAATTTGTTGTTAATAATAATTGATTCTACCGTTATAATAATAATTATTCCTCTGACTGCAATTTTTGAAGCACAATGAGCCCTTTTCCTCTTTTTGAATTGGTATAATAAGCTTGTTAGGCTAAAGAAAGCTAATATAGGCTTGTTTGTTTAGGAAATTCAATTGTAAATAATAATATGTAGTAGTAAAATATTAGTTACAAACCAAAAAAACATTTTTTCAAAATATGGGATTACTTCCCATAGATAACATTGCAAGTAGTTTTTTCATGCTGGTATGGAAAACTTAACTACCTAGAATATATAATTAATATAAAAATAAAGCTTTTCTCTACATAGTGTTGTACAAAAAGTACCAAGATGTAACCTCAATAATTTTCCGTGCCGATCTTTAGAGGACAATAAAAAAAGTTTTTACAAAAAAATACTACCAACTTCCAAATAACACTACAAAGTGAAAAATAAGTTTATTTTTGGAAGTCGGTGTCTTTCGTAGGTACCAATTTATTGTGTTATAAAAATAAAGTTAATGTGTTATAAAGAAAAATAAAGTTATATTTCTCTTTGTAGTTTTATTTGGAAGTCGGTAGTATTTTTTTGTAGTTTTTTTTTATTTGTCACTTTTAGTTGTACCTATCTAATAGGCAAGTTGTTTAATAAGGTACCTATAACGCTAGAATAGATTAGCCGAATATCATGAAAATTGAAAATAACCGGCGAAATGAGATCTGCGTACCTCTTAAGAGCGTACTGGCGTGATGTTATGTTATGAAATGGTATAAACAATAAAAAGACATGCGATTGCAGCAATCCCGAGAGATTTGCCGTAATTTATTGAAGAGTTCTGTTGTATATCTCCGAAGTTCTTCATGAGATCTACACCAAATTAAAATGGTACCAATTTCGAAAGATACTCTTTCAAACAAAAAAAGAATTTTCAAAATCGATCCACAATTGATGGAGATATCGGTGAACATACATACACAATACACATAAAAAACAAAACATACATAAAGTCGAACATAGAACCTCCTCCTTTTTTGGTATGTCGGTTAAAATTAAAGCTCATTTCTACATTGTGTTGTACAAAAAGTATCAAGATGTAACCTCAATAATTTTCCGTGCCGATCTCTATAGGACAAAAATACTCTTTTGTAATCAACGCAATGTCGCGAACAAATAATTCTGAATAAATTGTATCAATTCATATTTTTCATAAGAATCGTGCTTTTGTTGCAGTTCGTGAATCAAATAAATCACGTTGTGTATTGTAGCTCCCACAATTCCTATCGTTTTTCTATAGAAATTATAATAATAATTCTTCCATACTCCATTACACGCGAAAGTTTAGGTTTTGAGAGACGTAGGCAGTTTTCTATTACCTTGTACCTCCTCGTATTTTTTTCAGTTCGGCAGAAAAGTCTATCTAAGAAAAATATAAAAGTCTGGGCCAGAGACAAATTTATTATTTGAATATTTTCGCGTTGAGTTGGATAAACAAGTTTTGTTATAAGAAAAGTTTCTAGTTGAGGAGATGTATCAGAGATTCAGAGTTAGTCCATATTTCATCCGGCAGTGATACGTAGATAGAGCTCAACGAGGAGCCAGCCTGTCGTTTATAGGTAATAAACCTACAGATATTAAGAGCAATATCACGGGGAGTGGACATGTGATAACTGGGGATCATATTTTTAATTGCCTCCGAGTTGGTACTACAACGATGTTACGACATTGTCGTTTGTCGCAGCCGGCCAACGTGAGGAGGTTTAATTAATTGTCTGTAGATGTGTTGATGAATACAAGGCCTATTGTAATAAAAGTAAATATAGATAGACATAGGCCGTTACATCTTCCCAATCGCAGGCTGCTAAGCTCCTTCGGTGAGGTGGCGAGCCTCCTTGCCGGATTGCCGCCATGGGATCTGGAGGCATAAATCCTCGCCCACACTTCGGAGTGGCGTGAGGAGGCGAAACTCCGCTGCCACGACAAATCGCGGCTCGGCGGACAGAGTTCTGTTAGTTCAGTTTCGGCAGGATCTCATGGCGACATGGAGAGAGCGACTGTCGCAACCCAGCGCTGGGCACGCCACAATTGCGGCGACAAGGTCCCTCTTTGAGGAGTGGCATGAGAGGCGCCACCGTAGGCGCGGGCTTGCGGACGGCGAGTAATGGGTAGCTCGCCGTCCGATAAGGACCAGGCCCGAGTTGACGGCGCGTAGTGTTCCACGTGCGCCTCAAAGAGATGTCAGCAAAAACTGACGGGGTCCGCTAGGGCCGATCCTGTCTGGGTCGCGGATAAATTTGAAAGAGAGTTACCGCGGCCCTGGCACAAGCAACTGAAGGAACATGGGTGGGTTTTAGTCAGTAAAAGTCTGACACACCCTTCCTTTTCACCCAGAGCGGGAGATGTCATTGGAAGATATCCCACTCCAAAAAAAAAGACTACTTAGCTCGATCATCAGCAGCCGTCAATTTTCAGCTAGCTTACTTTAACTGAACCTAGCTTTGAATCACCACACAATCTCAAAAAGTAAGTTGATCAATTTTTACGAGTATAAAAAAAACAATCGTGCACCAATAGGTAAACTGAATGTTACTCGATATTGAACACGTCTGCGAATTTATCGCCGATTGCGAGACAAAAGACAGAAGGATTATCAAATGGCTCAAAAGGTATTGTTTTATTAATGGTTCCCAGAATCTATAGCCCACATCTGCGAAACAAAATATTCGAAAACCGAATGAAAACCGTTTTTCAGTATTTCGGCACTTATTATCCATCATCATTCATCATCCTAACTTTTTCCAAACACGTCAAATCAGATTCTAAGTAGTTAATATCTGTTTTCTGTTAGAAAGCTTTTGTAATCATTTTGAATACTTCAAATCTTTTAAGTTTTCATCATAACTAAAGTCTTTCCAGTATTTTGTCGACACTTTAGATTCGGGGGCAATTTTTATGTCTTCAGTATTCTCCAAAAAAAATGTGGATGGGTGACCATTTTAACATACCGAGTTTCCTTCGTGCCTCGGAAAGCACGTTAAGCAGTTGGTCCCAGCTGTCATTTGAAGATCTTTGACAGTCGTTACGAGTAGTCAAAAGCTTGAGATCTGACACCAGTCTAGCCAAGGGTTACCGTGTTACCCAGTTACTGGGTTGTGGAGGTCAGATAGGCAGTCGCTATATGTAAAAACACTGTTACTCAGGTGAATCCGGTTAGACTGGAAGCCGACCCCAACATAGTTGGGAAAAGGCTAGGCAGATTGATTGATTCTCCAAAAAAAAATAGATTCCTGGAATGTCTTTTCCTTGAATTGCTCATAAAAGAGAAGCGACACTGCAGTTTTTTGTACTTTTAATTATAAAAGAATTTATTTATCTTGTCCGTACGAACTTTTGCGGTGAATTATGTAAGTTCATGGTGTTTACAGCATTCACTGTTTAAGATTAAACAGCATGTATCTAAAATGAAATAGACGGAATTGAGGTCAGTACCTGCTCACCTTTCAATGTCCCACCAAAATATATAGTCTGTACCCTCGCCAAACCGTGAACAAGTCGAATATACTGCTAATACATGTAAATAGTCACGGTCGCCATTTTTTGATATTGTATTCCGTATAAACAGCCTATCGGCCGCTTTGCATACAAATTGTACATTCTTCTCAGCTGTAGAGCGCAGACCTGTATAAATTACCGTCACATTGTTCCAACCGTTTAGTTTGATGTTTCAATTTCGCCTCACGAACTTGAAGTGTTTTGAGACGATGCTTGCTATCTTCATAATTCTGCCGTGGTGTAACAAAAGGGCCGTCATACGACATCTGGTCGATTTTTTATTTTTGATGCTATTTTAATGAGGAAAAAATATCTATCGATCTGTGTATGCGAATTTTCAATACCTTGAATAGTTTTCGAAATTTGCATACACAGATCTATTGATATTTTTGTCCCCATTAATATAGCATCAAAAGTTAAAAAAAGCGAACTAGAAAGACATAAACAAGGAGAAAATCATGCTGTACAGTCGGAGGATACATCTGGTTTTGGTCAGCCAGCTCGCGAATATGTATCCTCCGACTGCACAGCATGATTTTCTCCTTGTGTATGTCTTTTTGGTTTGCTTTTCAAGCAGTCGGGATTTTTGATTTTTCGATTTATCTTTTTTTATTTATAACTTATTAGTTAGTATTTTTCGAATAAGGTACTTACATTTAAACATTTAAGTATTATATATTTTTGAAATCACCTCTTAAAACCCTTTATTTTGATACAATACAAGAAGAAAAACAAATTGGGCCCCCACAATATGGCGCCCATAATCCGCCATTTTTCTATTGTCTAATTGTGACACTCGCAGGGTTAGGACGAATCGATTGACGTACGAATCGGCCAACGCGTTTTTGTCTCTGGAACGCCATATAAGAACATACATACATACATAGACTGACAAACACATTACCTAAAAAAATATCTATCGATCTGTGTATGAGAATTTTCAATACCTTGAATAGTTTTTGAAATTTGCATAAACAGATCTATTGATATTTTTTTCTCATTAATATAGAATCAACAGTTAAAAATCGAACAGATTTCGGATAACGGCATTTTAGTTATACCACGGCAGAATTTTAACCTTGAATCTAGGCTACCTTGCTCTTATTTTAAACACAATGCAGTGTTCTGTAATTCCGGAATATATCGAGTCTCCGTGGCATGTATCCGTATTCTTGTCTTTGGGAAATTTAATTCAATCTTAACTCTCAACGAACCAATCGTTTATCAAGTGCTGAACGGGTCGAGACCCGTTACTGTTCATCTTTGTAAAGTTTAACACAATACACTGCCACACATCTGCTGCTACTCATGGCAATGAAAAGAAAAACACTTTCTCTTCAATATTATAATGTTTTCATCTTTTGTTATAAGATTTTCGAGTTAGGTGTAAGCGTATAAGACATTGATATATATTGCGAGTGAGAATCGGCCTCTTTACATACAATAACGATATTTGCGCTAGGAATTGAGGGAAGGAATAGAGTCCCGAGCGGCTCCCTTCACGGGTTACGGTGATTAATTCTTTGAGATACATATCAGAACAGGAAAGGTCTTAAAATGTGGCTTTGGGGAAAATACACGTAGGTATTCTGTCTAGCATTGTTGTCTAGGAAACTTTATGGAGTGAGATATTTATGTTAGAAATTAGAACCACATTTACAAGTTACATTATGATTTCATGCGCTGAAAGGACTATGAAAACTAGTGTTGCTGTTTCAGTTACCTACAATAGCATATTTTGACGAGTTAGGTCCTTTTGTTTTTAATTGACTGTAGGTATTAGTTTGATGAGATCTTCAGTTGTAATTTGTTTTTTGTTGTTGTTTTTCAGGGTTCCGTAGCCAAAGGGTAAAAACGTGATCCTATTACTAAGACTCCACGATCCGTCTATCTCAAAAAAAGACAGTTGAAGATTTCACAGATGATGTATTTCTGTTGCCGCTATACCAACGAATACTAAAAACATTATAAAATAAATATTTAAGCGGGGCTCCTATACAACAAACGTGATTTTTTTGCCGTTTTTTGCGATAATGGTACGGAACGCCACGTGCGGGAGTCCGACTCGCATTTGACCTGTTTTTATTCAGTTGTATTTTATTGTTGTTGTTGTTTTTTTTGTTGGTATGTTTTTTTACGGATTATTAAAGCAAAAGATATTTCCCTTGTTCAAAATCTCATTTCTTGCTAACTACTGCCATTGTTTGTAAACTTTCTTTGCCTTACTCTATAGACGCGGCGTTAACAACATCTTGAACTGTTCGCCTTGACTAATACAACTTGCCACCTGCTTGACAAAGTTTACCGCAGCAATTACCGCACAACCGTAATACGTTAGTTACGTAATTAGTTAATTAGCTCTAGAACGCTTCGTGCGTTTCGGGTTCCATACGATAATGTTATGTTAGGTTAACCTGTCACGCACGGTACACGCTTGCTGTCAATTATATTCGCAAGCTGTTCGGGTCAATGCACTTGGTAATTTAGGGCCTGAGTTTGCCTATGTGGTGCTGTTAGCCTAGTAGCTACAAAAGCAACGTTTAAGATGTATTCAATAACATCTAACGATTTAAGGCGCCTCCCTGAGCAAAACGCCGCGCGAGTCGTTTTTGTGCAGTTTTTAAGAGCTATCTACTCTTTATTTAAAAAGAAATATCAATTAATAAAAATACATTAAATTTCTACATAATATTGATTCTAAAATTGTAGTATACTTTTTTTTTAAAGAGGTAAAATGTTTCACTAATCTCCTTCCAACAAAACCATAAAAATAGGTTTTTTTTTTCAAAAAACCTATTTTCGATTTTAAAATCTGGGCGTATTCACTACTGTAATTCATGCGCCACCAGTGCCGCTAGACCAATAGGAATGCTCATAACCCATGCTGATATTTTGGTCAGGGTACGGCCTTAATGTGACGGCTGAGAGCAGAGCATAGAAGTGAAAAACGAACTGCGTTGACTCCACTTAAAAAGGCGACGAACGCAGATGTCTTTAAAAAAAAATTCAATACGTAAAACTTCTTCTGCAATCGGTCCCTTATTATTGAGGATCGTGGTTACTGTAAGCGGACCATCTGTCTCCATCGATTCCGGTCCATCATTACCTGTTGAAATTTGCTTGAGGACGTATCTTCTTTTACTGGGCAGACCATTGCGTTGGCGACTGGCCTCGTGCTCTCTCTCCTTCGGTATTGCCAACAATGTCCAGCTTTTCAAGACTGCTATCTCCTCTTCGCATTATGTGGCCAAATAGGGTAGGGTACGCTGTAGGCATGCAGATAATCGGATCTTGACATCAAGTTGAGCAAGGAAAGACACATTTTTGCGTATGGTTGTGCATGGTAGCGGAGCATCTGCCTCCAGCTACACATTTCAAATACATTTAACCTCTGCCTTTCTCTTGCTCGGATTGCACACGTCTCAATTCCATAGAGGAGAATCGAAAAACTAGTGCTCTGACCAATCGGGCTTTGGTTTTATAACATTCTAGCTGTCCCACGCGGCTTCGCTCCCGTCATCTGGCTACAAACCTACCCATCTACATCTACCCTACCAACCCTACATTCATGATTGTTCCGTAACTCTTCAGCTTTATAATATTAATATAGTATAGATATATACGTAGTATCTATACGATTTTTCCGGATGTTCTGGAGACGTGTCATAGCATCTTAAGCCATAGCTATCCGTCGTTTTATTTCTGGGACGCAGCTGCCCTCATTATTGATATTAGAGTCCAGATAGACAAAACTGTCCACAGTATTGGACGGCTTGGACGTTATAGGCGCCCGATAACTTCCCCGCACGATCAATCACCATAAACTTGATTTTCTGACTATTTATTGCAAGCCCTAATTTGCCACTTTCCACCTCCAATCTATGCAGAATCTCCTTCATGTCATCAACATCAAATGTGTAAGGAGGACGGCGGTGTCTTTTCTTTTTCCGCTAAAAAGAGCCAATTTCAACCGGCTCCAACTTTCCGAGATGTGACCGTGCCAATAACTGACCATCTTGAGCTTCTTGGCGTTACGTTGACATCGACTCTCAATTTTGGCCCATACATTGAGGCAAAGGCTCAGCTGGCTGCCAAAAAGCTGGGGATCCTTGCAAAGGTTAGAAGGTACTTCACGCCAGAACAGCTGCTCAGCTTGTTTCAAGCGCAAGTTCGATCATGCATGGAGTACTGTTCTCATCTCTGGGACGGATCCGCCAAATACCAGCTTGATGCACTAGAGTCGATCGAAAAGCGGGCCAAAAGGCTCATCGGCGATAAGGCACTGGTTAAGTCTAAGCTCCAGAGCCTTGAACATCGTCGCCGAGTTGCCAGCTTGTCGGTCTTTTATCGGTTGCATTTCGGGGAGTGTGCGATGGAATTGCATGATCTAATTCCAGCAAGCCCGTTTCATCATCGGACTACAAGACGTACGGCGATGCGCCATCGCTACATGGTAGACATACCACCCATACGCACTAAACGTTTTGGAAATACTTTCATTATGCGTACAGCTAAGGAGTGGAATTCCCTGCCGGAGTCTGTTTCCCGATAGCTACAATCTAGGAGTCTTTAAGTCAAGAGTGAATAGGTTACTTCTAGGCAAGCGTGCTTCACCGTCGACCACATCATCGCTTACCATCAGGTGAGATAGTGGTCAAGCGCGAGCCTATAATATATATTAAAAAAAAAAAAAATGTGCTTTCCACCGACAGCAAACCCCTTCTCCCAGCCCTCAAGAGTTTTTCGGATGATGTACACTCTATATACATTGAAGAACTGGTAATAATAAGTATGTATGCTTCTTCATCTGCAATCGTGCATGTTTTGGTATTACGAGATTTAATCGACTCTTTGACCTTACGGAAAAGATCTCTTAATCTCATGTTTCGCCGAGTTCTGTTCGAGATCAGCACAGAAGTTGTTGATGTATTGGTGGCGGTCATAGTCTTCACGGCATGGATATATGGCATGCACGGCATAGTTTTCTGGACCTCTGTGCTGAGTTGGTCATATAACCTTCCGTTGTTCTGTTAGCTTATCCACGAAGAATTAGGTCATCTGTTTCCGTAGATATAAATGGCTTCATGGTAGGTTTTGGTAGTATGTTATTTTTGGCAGTTTGCACAACAATTCTCTGTAGAGCTTTCCAAATGACATCTGATTCAGTGGCGACATTTATAGAACACAGTACTTTGTGTTCCATAGCTTTTCTGAAGTTGGCTCAGCCGAAATTGGATTGTGGTTAATAAAAGTTGGTGATCAGAGCCACATTCTGCCCCAGGATATGTCGTGGTATTTATAACAGACGATTCTTCATTTAGGATGAGGATATAGTCTATCTGGTTCCTAAAACAGTCCCCAGGAGAAAACTAGGTATACAATCGCCGTATATGATGTTTAAAACAGGTGTTCGTCATGGTAAGATTTTCTTCACAACAGAAACACAGATAATATAATACTAGTATACAGATGCCTCATCCCATACAAAGAAACCGTGCCGATGTACCTAGCGTTTTTCATCTGATTATACCTTATCTTTTCTAAATCGATCGCGTTCGGTTCCGTTTAACGGCGATAGATAGATCACCATCTATATCCGTGGAACGGAACCGAACGCGATCGATGTACAAAAAATAATCAGTACAGTACGTCGGCACGGTTTCTTTGTATGGGATGAGACACCACTGATATGGTGCATATTCAGAGTGCGTTCTTGTTTTTGAAGTTTTCTCAGCCGAAGTCGGATTGTGGTGACCAAAAGTTGGTGATCGGAGCCACAGTCTTCCCCAGGAAATGTCGTGGTATTCATGACAGAGTCTGTAAGACATCACAGACGATTTATCATGTTAGATGAGGATATATTCTATCTGCATTAACATTCGAAACGGGATATTTACCATGTTTACTGTTTTTTGCGAGTTTCCGATATTTCTGTGCTGTTGCAAGCACCATGACCACGGATAAACTGATGTTCTTGCGGGTGGGTGTTTATGAGGAGACAAAACGGCAAACCCTCTTTCTTGTTCGCTTTTTGCACTCAATACCTTAACCCTTTAACTACCATTGTCACTCACAACTTGATTCTGTTCCCGACACACGAAACTCACTGTGTCCGCTCGCGAACTGTTTTCGGCACTTTTTCGGGTTTTGCACAGCCAACCACTGGATTCCAAGCTCTCAACAGTTGAAACCCATCCTCCCGGTTGAAATTCTTGTATTTGGTAATCTCGATAGATTCTCTCACCAGTCTAGAGATATAGTGGCGTTCTGTCGAAATGACCTGAAAACTTAAACTAAACAACACAAAAAACTTATATGGTCTATCTGGTTTCTAAAACAGTCCCCAGAAGAAAACTAGGTATACAATCGCCGTATATGATGTTTAAAACAGGTGTTCATTATGGTAAGATCACAACAGAACTGAAGAACTCGTTCGCTCTCTCTCGTTTCTGTGGCCGGTTTCGTACTTCGAGACCACCCTAAGAAGATGTGTCGCTGTCCGTTTCACAAACTTTTTTGCATTAATGTCACCTAAAATCATCTCCTTTTTAGATATTTCATGAAGAAATTTTGCCAAGGTGCTGTAAAAGTTCGTTACGGTAGGCTGTATACCTCTATGATGTTCAATTTATAGGGAGTTGTGTTAACTTTAATGTAAATTTTGCAGCCGTTAATCGGCTTGTGACCGCTGACATATTTGTCCATATTAAGTGGTACCACAAAGGCAACACCTTTAGACTGACATGGTCACAATCATTAGAATTAATATTTAACGGGCCGGGTAACGGTACCGAAATATCGAGCTCACAACCAAAATCAAAATATACATGGTAAATATCCCGAAACAAATATTAATTCCAACACCTTTAGAGCTCACATTTTAAGGGTTATTCAGACCCTAGGGCCGCAGCAGCTCTAAACCAGTTATAATACTCACAACGGATCTTTGTGTCTCTGAATTGGCTGCAAGAGGCTGCGCAGTATCTATTTTTGTGTCAATACTGAAAGTGAAAATAGCATTGTATAACTGTCTCTTTCACTCGCATACGTTTGTCGCATCATCCTATCTCGTTTACTCTATGCAGTTAAGTGGTTTCTTGCGCAATAGTTGACAGAGCCAACTTCAGAGACACAAAGATCCGCTGTGAATACTATACCCGGATCACCGGATGGATGTATGTTATACCGCTATTGCTCGGTCGTCATACCCTCTTTCGTTATCTAGCAGGGAGCACCAAGGCTGTCAGATGACAGCCGCCGCCATTCAGCACGTGCAGGTGAGGATGACAGTTGGGGCCGGCAAGGAGTCCGCTCTCCCCCTTACTCCCCGTAAAACATATAAATCTAAATATAATTGAAAATATGCAAAATGTAGGTAACCTTTTAAACCATTTAACATCACACAAAGAAGTTTAAATAATTTCGCGTAAATTCCCGTACGTAAATTGAAAAACAATATAAATATTATAACTTCGACACCGCACCCCCACAGGTCCCCTACAGATAATTAAATGAAAGTCATCACTGTTAACTCGAGCACATAATTACATATGGCGGTACTTGGGAGACAAGGTACATACACGAGATATTATACACCTGTATTTTACTCCTGTGCCTGTATTCCCTGTACTTATGTGCATGCATATAAGTACGAGCACATTATGCCAGTTATGTTTAACAGAGAGAGAGCCAGAGTCTGAATTAGGACACCAAATTCAGACTCTGGCTGTTAGGTACTGAGAAATTACAGATGAAATAAAAAAACGGCCAAGTGCGAGTCGGACTCGCGCACGAACGGTTCCGTACCATTATCGCAAAAAACGGCAAAAACTAAATAAATAAACTAAAAAATCATGCTGTGCAGGCGGAGGATACACCAGATTTTGGTCAGCCAGCCCGCGAATATGTATCCTCCGACTGCACAGCATGATTTTTTCCTTGTTTACGACTTTTTAGTTCGCTTTTGAAGCAGTCGGTTTTTTTGATTTTTTGATTAAATAACTTTTTTATTTATAAATGTTTAGTTAGTTTTTTTATCGAATTAGATACATTTAAACATATACGTGTTATATATTTTTGAAATCACCTCTTAAAACCCTTTATTTTGATGATACACGAGATAAGCAAAACACCAACAATAATAAAAAACATAACCCCGTGCGAGACCAAATAGGCTCCTATCTCAGCATGTGCAACGATATTAAAAAGAAAATAACGCACACACACATCCGCACACCCACACACACACACACACACACACACACACACACACAAATACCTACACACCTTTACACACACACACACATCACATTACCCTCCTTCAGCAGTCGGGAAAAAAACCATATAACACTTTTCCCGACCCGGGAATCAAACCCCACCCGAGGATGAGGTCTTCGGGTCCTCGGCTCAGCAGTAGAGCTTGCGAAAACTAGACAACAAAACACAAGGGTACTTACGTAATACTTTTACTACCTAAAAAGTTGAAAGTGTTAACAAAGTTGACAAACAATTGTCTTGAAATTCAATTGACGAACTGAAACAATTGAGAAGGTATCAGAAGGGTTGCAAAAGGCTAGAATTGTATTTATTTGCCCTTTTTAAAGTTATCAAAAATTAACGACCTTTGACAACTTCAGGCAAAACAACAGTGCCAACTTTGACAATTGATTGATTTCATTCTTTTTAAGTTAGTAACATCTAAGCAAGTACCTAATTGTTTACTTGGTTGAAAATAGCCATTGACAAAGGAAAATCAACCCTATTTTAAGCTACCCAATTTTAACTTTGAATACGAATTTATGTATAGCTCTCCAAAAACCGGCCAACCGGCCGTATCGGTCTTCCCACATTCAGGGTTCCATACCAAACGAATAACGAGGGAACGTCAAAGAAAAAATTATAAATCAATATATTCGTATTTTTCCGTAAAATATATCTATGTAATAATAAACATTATCACAAAATTTTAAGTCCATATGTCAATGGGAAGTATAAAAACTAAATTTTGTAGAAACGTTGACTTTGGTGGCTTCTCAATCCTTTATTTACCAAAACTTTTTAAAACAAAAAATACAGTATTTGTCTACTCAACGAGCTCTAAACAACGGTACTCCCCTATTATGTGTTTGGGACCCCACCTTAAAAACATTTTATTTTTTAAATGTATAGTTTGTATGGCTTTGGTTGGCTCAATAAGATGCTCATACTGTGAAAATTTGAAGACTGTAGCTCTAACCGTTTGGCTGTTAAACCTGTGTGACAGACGACGGACAGACAGACGGACACGTGAGTGAAAGCAATAGGGCTCCGTTTGGACCCATCGGGTACGGAACTCTAATAATCAAAGAGGTTCGTCATGACAGGTGTCAAAATATTTTGTTTCAGATGGGAATCGGTAACCATGGCAACGAACTACACGACACAAGATTGTTGCATCGTTTTTGTAGAAAATTGTTGATGTAGGATTATTAACAGTGTTTTATTGTGTATGTATCTATATTGAAATGACACTGAAAATTCCTTTTTCTATGCGATTTTTCTATATAATCTTTGGATAGAACCACGTCTTTCAGGTGAGTTAGTATTCAATAAAATCTTAAGAAACTGTTTATGAATGTTAAGTCTTTATGATCACATAATTTTTGATCTAGCACGGGTGTTTTAAATTCTTTACGTTTAATTTTTTTTGTATTTCCTGTGCGAGTAGTAAATTATAACTTTTTGATTTCTTTATTTTACTAATTGTTATAAGTAGTAAGTGAATAAATAAAAAAATATTTATTGGGATAGGGCTAGAGTTGTAAAGAAAGTTTTTTTCTGAGATGAAAAAAACGTTTAAAAAAATCATGAAAAAAAAAAGTTTTTTTCTGGAGTAGATCTTTTTTCAAGAGTACGAAAATAAAAATATTGTAAGGCGGTTATCCTATATGAGTTGATATTTTTGTTTTGTTTAATTAAAATAATACCATTAGTTTTTTGTTAAATAGTACATTAATGTCTTAAAATAATTGGCAACACTGAAGTTTACCATTTACGGAAGGGGTTATTGCTAATTACAAAGAATAGATGATTCTGATTATAACAAATTAAGTACGGTATTTTCTAAGTTCATAATAATAAGTACCCATTGATTTAAACATATTTTGACTTTAATTAAACCAAAATAACCAAATTTAGTTTTCACTATTGCTGAAAAAAAAAACAATTGTAGAAAAAAAACAACTGTGCCAAGTTCTTTTTCATGTTTGTTTTTTCAAGTTACATCTCTAGATGGGGCATTTCATATAATTTTCTATTTCGTGTATTGTCGATCAAACAAAGTTATCGCCTCATGAAAATCAGTAACGTCAAGACGAATCTATTCAATTACTGACGGACCTGCAACTTTAATGATTTTCTGACTAACGGAATGTCATTCTGCAACAGTTTCCATTTGTATTCGCATCAATTTGGTGCGTGTTCCGTTACAATACTTACGATGAAACACGACAGACAACTGATGTTTCCAACTACGTCTCCAACAGTAATGTGATCCTCCAAACTTCCTGCTTTGATACTTTGATAGCCAGTAAACACACAAGCATTACGGATTCTTATTTCATTTGGCTCGTAAACGTCAACTATTGCATCAATCAATCAATCTGCCTAGCCTTTTCCCAACTATGTTGGGCTCGGCCTTCCAGTCTTACCGGATTCAGCTAAGTGCCAGTGTTTTACATGGAGCGACTGCCTATCTGACCTCCACAACGCAGTAACTGGGTAACACGGTACCTCTTGGCAAAACTGGTGTCAGATCTCAAGCTTTTGACTACCCGTAACGACTGTCAAAGATCTTCAAATGACAGCCGGGACCAACGGCTTAACGTGCTTTCCGAGGCACGGACGAAACTCGCTATGTTAAAATGGTCACGGTCATCCACGGACCGACCTCCTCAAGCGTTAACCTTGAAGATCGACCCGTGCAGCTGTTATTATTTAGCCACGAGCTCCTCAGTTTCATAAAAGTTGTATGACCTCACGAAAATTTAAAGCCAACTACTCCCCTCCCACCACCTTCACATCTTCACTCGTCACGTGTATATCGCAAGCTCGTGGCTAAATAATAACAGCCGCACTGGTCGATCATCAAGGTTAAGCAACGCTTGACGAGGTCGGTCCGTGGATGGGTGACCATTTAAACATACCGAGTTTCCTCCGTGCCTCAGAAAGCACGTTAAGCCGTTGGTCCCGGCTATCATTTGAAGATCTTTGACAGTCGTTACGGGTAGTCAAAAGCTTGAGATCTGACACCAGTTTTGCCAAGAGGTACCGTGTTACCCAGTTACTGCGTTGTGGAGGTCAGATACTGGAAGGCCGAGCCCAACATAGTTGGGAAAAGGCTAGGCAGATTGATTGATTGATGCAATAGTTGACGTTTACGAGCCAAATGAAATAAGAATCCGTAATGCTTGTGTGTTTACTGGCTATCAAAGTATCAAAGCAGGAAGTTTGGAGGATCACATTACTGTTGGAGACGTAGTTGGAAACATCAGTTGTCTGTCGTGTTTCATCGTAAGTATTGTAACGGAACACGCACCAAATTGATGCGAATACAAATGGAAACTGTTGCAGAATGACATTCCGTTAGTCAGAAAATCATTAAAGTTGCAGGTCCGTCAGTAATTGAATAGATTCGTCTTGACGTTACTGATTTTCATGAGGCGATAACTTTGTTTGATCGACAATACACGAAATAGAAAATTATATGAAATGCCCTATCTAGAGATGTAACTTAAAAAAAAAACTTGAAAAAGAACTTGGCACCGTTGTTTTTTTTCTACAATTGTTTTTTTTTCAGTTATAGTGAAAACTAAATTTGGTTGTTTTGGTTTAATTAAAGTCAAATTATGTTTAAATCAATGGGTACCTATTCTTTGTAATTAGCAATATCCCCTTCCGTAAATGGTAAACTTCAGTGTTGCCAATTATTTTAAGACATTAATGTACTATTCAACAAAAAAAATATATAATATCAACTCATATAGGATAACCGCCATACAATATTTTTATTTTCGTACTCTTGAAAAAAGATCTACTCCAGAAAAAACTGTTTTTTTTTCATGATATTTTTAAACGTTTTTTACAACTCTAGCCCTATCCCAATTTTTTTTTTTTTATTCACTTACTACTTATAACAATTTGTAAAATAAAGAAATCAAAAAAGTTATAATTTACTACTCGCACAGGAAATAAAGCAATTTTAAAACGTAAAGAATTTAAAACACCCGAGCTAGATCAAAAATTATGTGATCATAAAGACTTAAGAGGAAATACGGTCGGAGAGACTTTTGAAAAATAGGTATTTGAAAAAACTATCGCTGTCGCTCTGCGAACTGCGAGCGCGTGGCGTCCGGCCGCCCTATCCATGTGTGAGTAAGTTGACAGTGTGTGCGTGCCTCCGAAACGCTCCCGGCCGCGGCTCGCGCATTTCTTGTTATCGCCCCAGTCACTCGTAACTTTTGTAGTTGTGGATTGTGGACTGATATCCAACAATATCTGTTATTCTTAACAGCAAATGCATCAAATCTTTTTTTGGAAGTAACTAATAATACTGTAGAGCAATTTAATAATGTAATTGCTAAATTTATTGGCGGAAAAAGAATTAACTTTGCAGGAAGTGGCTCAGGGCTATTCATGCAAGCAGTAAAAAAAAAAAAACAGGGCTGCAGTCCGGGTCAATATACAAAAAAAAAATATAGAACAAAAGCAGCGTTCGAAAAGAACCACAGAGATTTACCGAAAAAGAAAACTGACGTATCCCAAAGACGGAGCAAAATAAAAAGAACTACATAACCTGTTAAAACTACGGTCGCTTAAAGTTGGAAGAAGATATGCCTTTGGGTTTATATAAATTAAAGAAAAATAAATTTCTTGAAAAATTGCTCTCAACTAAGGATGTTCAAAGAAAAATAGTGGGGGCCACAGCGATAATAGCTTATGGGAAATTGAAAGACTAAAGAGGCTTACGGCATCGAATTTTGGGCGAATATGTAAGATGCGACCGAAAACATCGGTTCGCAAAATATGACAAACGTTATTATATAACAAATTTAAAGGAACCGTGGCTACCAATTATGGCAAGGAAAAGGAATCTGAAGCGATCGATCAATTTATCAAGCACACGGGGCTACAGGTATTAGAGTGTGGAATGTTTATCGATGAAAACAAACCCTTTTTAGCGGCAAGTCCGGATGGTCTGGTAGGGGAAGACTCGATAATAGAGGTAAACTGTCCTTATGAAATTGCAAGTATGTCACCTGAAGACGGAATTCATCAAAAATAAATGGATTTAGAGCCGTTTTCAAGGGTCATCACTAATCGTCTCCGTAGACCATACACATATGCTGCGGCAGGTTATACAGAAGACCGAAGAGTACAACCTGCCTCTGTGTTTAGCGTTTGTGGAATACGAGAAAGCCTTCGATTCGATCGACATTTGGGCTGTACTGCAGTCTCTCCAACGGTACCAAAGTGACTACCGGTACATCGAAGTGTTGAAATGTTTGTATAAAAACGCCACCATGTTAGTTCGACTTCAGGATCAGACCTCGGATCCCGTCCTTATGCAGCGAGGTGTGAGACAGCTGCACTGGACGATGTCTTCAGGGTTTTGAACTGGAAAGGGCTAGGCATAAATGTCAATGGCGAATACATCACTCACCTTCGGTTTGCCGACGATATAGTGGTCATGGCTGAGACTATGGAGGACCTCAGTACAATGCTCGATGACCTCAGTAGAGCTTCCTAAAGAGTGGGTCTTAGGATGAACATGCACAAAACCAAGGTGATGTTGAATGTCCATGTTACACTCACTTCAATCAAGGTCGGATACTCTACACTCGATGTTGTGGGTGACTATGTCTACCTGGGACAAACGATTCAGTTGGGTAGGGCCAACTTCGAGAAAGAGGTCAACCGTCGAATCCGACTTGGCTGGGCAGTGTTCGGGAAGTTGCGGTATCTTCTCGTCCAACTTACCACAGTGTCTCAAGACGAAAGTCTATGACCAGTGTGTGTTGCCAGACATATGGCTCTGAGACATGGTCGCTTACTATGGGCCTCACCAGAAAGCTTACAGTCACCCAAAGGGCAATGGAGAGGGCTATGCATGAAGTTTTCTTGCGTGGTCGAATCAGAAATGTAGAAATCCGCAAGAGAACCAGTGTTACCGACATAGCCCGAGCAATAGAATTTGGCAAGCCCGAGAATTGCCAAACTTAAGTGGCAGTGGTCAGGGCACATTGCTCGCAGAACGGATAGCCAATGGGGCAGAAAAGTTCTGGAGTGGTGACCGCGAACCGGAAGACATTGCATTGGAAGGCCTCCCACCAGGTGGAACGATGACTTGGTGAAGGTGCCGGGGATCCGCTGGATGCGAGACGCACGGGACCGATCAATGTGGTGACTCTTGGGGGAGGCCTATGTCCAGCAGTGGCTGATATGATGACGATGATGATGATGAAATAGATTTATAGAATAGAATAGAATATACTTTATTGTACACCATAAAAGTTACACATCTTTTTTATAAGAAAAACTTAATTATACGTGTACAAAGGCGGTCTTATCGCTGACAGCGATATCTACCAGACAACCTTTGGATGGACTGAAAGAACTTACAATGAAAAAGGGGGTAGTCTGTGGTGTACTGCTATTACATTACAACATGAATATTTATATACAAAAATATATTGTTATAATAAATACTATCCATAAACTTAAATAAACAATTAAAACAGAATCACAATTACTTCTACCAAGTACAAGGCCAACTACACATAACTCGTCGAGATTTCTGTTATTTTATTTTATGGAGTAACAAAAGCTTTTATTTTTAAAAATATTAAGAGGGATGATGCGTTATGGCATAAAAATGGAACCATTATTAGAAAAGTTCGATAGATTTAATTTGATTTGAAAAGTTCTACCACATTAGTGGCAAGCCTAAGACATTAGCCTTTTACCAGAAATCATTGACGGTCGGATACCAATGAATAAACCAGTTAGAGAAAGCACGTCGTCATAATCTGCCTAGCCTTTTCCCATCTACTTTAGAGTCGGATGCAGCTGAATACCAGTATTTTGATGGATCGACTGCCTATCTGACCTCCACAACCAGTTACTGGGTAATATGCAACCCCTTGGTAAAACGGGTCAGACTTTCGGGCTGTCAAAGCCGAAAATAACAGCCGGGACCAACGGCTTAACGAGCTTGGCGAGACACGGACGGGTCTTGGTATGTAAAGATCCCATCCACGGACCAACCACGGCAAGCAAAGCTTAACCTGATCGATTGACCCGTGTGGCTGACGATGAAATAAGTTTAATTTCGCTGATGTACCTAGTAGGCGATCTAGAGATTGCGGATACCTACCCGATATATAATTTACTGTTTTGTTTTGAAAACTTTTTGTAATAAACATTTATAGACATGCACTTTATTTTATTTTGTATCCAATACTTTTTAATACTTCTATTTGTATTTCTCACAAACAGCAAATGTAAACAATATAAATGTGTTTATCGATAACTGTTTACAACACTAGTATATCGATATTATTTTCGACTACTACGCATCACTTTTCCGTCTGTGTACGTATTATGCAGACCCCTTGCGTCTCACCCCGCCCACAAATTCGTGCGATAAGGACAACTGCAGATTCAAGAAATTTTCATAAGTAAAAAGTCATAATTCGAGGTTTGGCTCTCGTCTGTTTTCTCCTCCAATATTGGACCGATTTAGAAGATATTTCATAAACTGAATAAGAAGGATATTTACTATGTCCCTATGTTTTCCTTTTTTCATTATTAGTCGTCAAATTTGTACACTAAGGCTCTGAAGACAGCGACTCAATACAGACAATTTTGAGCATTTTGAGAGGGTTCTAGTTCTTATAAGGATAATATATCACCAAAAAGGAAAACATAGGGACATAGAAGAAGTTGATATTTATTTTACTGTAAAAAATCATTGCTTTAAGTTTATAAACCAGAGAGAAAACAGACGAGAGCGTTTGTATGGACAAAAGACCACCCCCGTTTCCTCTTAACATTCATAAACAGTTTCTTAAGATTTTATTGAATACTAACTCACCTGAAAGACGTGGTTCTATCCAAAGATTATATAGAAAAATCGCATAGAAAAAGGAATTTTCAGTGTCATTTCAATATAGATACATACACAATAAAACACTGTTAATAATCCTACATCAACAATTTTCTACCAAAACGATGCAACAATGTTGTGTCGTGTAGTTCGTTGCCATGGTTACCGAATCCCATCTTAAAACAAAATATTTTGACACCTGTCATGGCAAACCTCTTTGATTATTAGAGTTCCGTACCCGATGGGTCCAAACGGAGCCCTATTGCTATCACTCACGTGTCCGTCTGTCTGTCCGTCGTCTGTCACACAGGTTTTACAGCCAAACGGTTGGAGCTACAGTTTTCAAATTTTCAAAGTATAAGCATCTTGTTGAGCCAACCAAAGCCATACAAACTAGCAATTTATAAAATAAAATGTTTTTAAGGTGGGTTCCCAAACAGATACAGGTGAGTACCGTTGTTTAGAGCTCGTTGAGTAGACAAATACTGTGTTTTTTGTTTTAAAAAGTTTTGGTAAATAAAGGAATGAGAAGCCAACAAAGTCAACGTTTCTACAAAATTTAGTTTTTATTCTTCCCATTGATCGACTTCAAGTTTTGTGATAAACATGTTATGATTACATAGATATATTTTACAAAAAAATACGAATATATTGATTTATATAACTTTTTCTTTGACGTTCCCTCGTTATTCGTTTGGTATGGAACCCCGAATGTGGGCAGACCGATACGTACTTGGCCGGTTTTTGGAGAGTTATACATAAATTCGTATTCAAAGTTAAAATTGGGTTGCTTAAAATAGGGTTGATTTTCCATTGTCAGTGTCTATTTTCAACCAAGTAAACAATTAGGTGCTTGCTTAGATGTAACTAACTTTAAAAGAATGAAATCAATCAATTGTCAAAGTTGGCACTGTTGTTTTGCCTGAAATTGTCAAAGATCGTTAATTTTTTATAACTTTAAAAAGGGCAAATAAATACAATTCTAGCCTTTTGCAACCCTTCTGATACCTTCTCAATTGTTTTAGTTCGTCAATTGGTTTTTCAAGACTTAAGGCGCCGATCCCCTTGAGTAGCTGATTTTAAAATGAGAATCAAGTTTAAACGGCTAGTCGTAATTTTTAGGAAAAAATATATGTTACATAAGACCATTTCTTAATAATTTGATCTAAGAAAATTTTGAGTACTAAATTTTGGGTTGTGCGGGTGTGAAACGAGGGCGCGTTTTGTTCCCTCAAGGTCGTTGGCGTTAGTCTCGTCTTAAGCAAGTCCATTGTTTGTCAACTTTGTTAACACTTTAACTTTATAGGTAGTAAAAGTATTACGTAAGCACCCTTGTACGTTGTTGTCTAGTGTTCGCAAGCTCTACTGCTGAGCCGAGGACCCGAAGACCTCATTTTTGGGTTGGGGTTCGATTGCCGGATCGGGAAATGTGTTATATTGTTTTTACCCGACTGCCGAAGGAGGGTAATGTGATGTGTGTGTGTGTGATATGTATGTGTGGGGGTTGTGTAGGTATGTGTGTGTGTGTGTGGTATTTTTTGTGTTTTGCTTATCTCGTGTCTCCTGTGCGCGTCATAAATACATATTTTTTCTTTCTTTCTTTAATCAGTCTATGTATGTATGTTTGTTCCTATGTGGCGTTCTAGAGGCAAAACGCGTGGACCGATTTTGATGATTGTTAAGTTAATCGATTCGCCATAACCTTGCGAGTGTCACTTAAGACATTACAGTACTCAAAAATCACTACAGCGACCACCAGACGTCAAACTGTCAATATGAAAAAAAAAACAAAAATTGGCGAACTATGTCAAGTGGATACCCCACTTGACATAGTTCGCGTTGAATAGGTATATTTCAAACCACAAGACGGATTAATTATATAATTAAGACATCGTTAGGTAAGTCTTGACCGTCAAGGTGTTCTTAGATAACTGACGAAAAAAAAGAAAATTATGCTATGCAGTCGGAGGATACATATTCGTGAGCTGGCTGACCAAAACCTTGTGTATCCTCCGACTGCATAGCATGATTTTCTTCTTGTTTACATCTTTTTAGTTCGCTTCTTAAGCAGTTGGGTTTTTGATTTTTTTAATTTAATTTTTAGGGTTCCGAATTCAAAAGGTAAACACGGGACCCTATTACTAAGACTCCACGATCCTTCTGTCTGTTAGTCTGTCTGTCTGTCACCAGGCTGTATCTCATGGACCGTGATAGCTAGACAGTTGAAATTTTCACAAATGATGTATTTCTGTTGCCGCTATAACAACAAATACTAAAAAAACCGGGCAAGTGCGAGTCGGACTCGCGCACGAAGGGTTCCGTACCATTATCGTAAAAAAACGGCGAAAAAATCACGTTTGTTGTATGGGAGCCCCACTTAAATATTTATTTTATTCTGTTTTTAGTATTTGTTGTTATAGCGGCAACAGAAATACATCATCTGTGAAAATTTCAACTGTCTAGCTATCACGGTTCATGAGATACAGCCTGGTGACAGACAGACAGACAGACAGACGGACCGCGGAGTCTCAGTAATAGGGTTCCGTTTTTACCCTTTGGGTACGGAACCCTAAAAACAGACTAAAATGAATATTTATTTATTTCCCATATAACAAACGTGATTATTTGACGTTTTTTAGGGTTCCGTACCCAAAGGGTAAAAACGGGACCCTATTACTAAGACTGCGCGGTCGGTCTATCTGTCTGTCTATCTGTCTTTCACATGGCTGTATCTCATGAACTGTGGTAGCTAGACCGTTGAAATTTTCAAAGATGATGTATTTCTGTTGCCGATATAAGAACAAATACTAAAAACTGAATAAAATAATTATTTAAGTGGGGCTGCCATACAACAAACGTGATTTAATATAGTATTTTTTTTTGCCGTTTTTTGCGATAATGTTACGGAACCCTTCGTGCGCGAGTCCGACTCGCACTTGGCCGTTTTTTTATTTCATCTGTAATTTCTTTGTACCTAACAGCCAGAGTCTGAATTTGGTGTCCTAACTCAGGCTCTCTCTCTCTCTCTGTTAAACATAACTGGCAAAATGTGCTCGTACTTATATGCATGCACATAAGTACAGGGAATACAGGCACAGGAGTAAAATACAGGTGTATAATATCTAGTGTATGTACCTTGTCTCCCAAGTACCGCCATATGTAATTATGTGCTCGAGTTAACAGTGATGACTTTCATTTAATTATCTGTGGTCAGGTCCCCCCTGAGGGTGCGGTGTCGAAGTTATAATATTAATATTGTTTTTCAATTTACGTACGGGAATTTACGCGTAATTATTTTAACTGCTTCGTGCGATGTTAAATGGTTTAAAAGCTTACCTACATTTTGCATATTTTCAATTATATTTAGATTTATATGTTTTACGGGGAGTAAGGGGGAGAGCGGACCTTGCCGGCCCCAACTGTCATCCTCACCTGCACGTGCTGAATGGCGGCGGCTGTCATCTGACAGCCTTGGTGCTCCCTGCTAGATAACGAAAGAGGGTATGACGACCGAGCAATAGCGATATAACATACATCCATCCGGTGATCCGGGTATAATACTCACAGCGGATCTTTGTGTCTCTGAAGTTGGCTCTGTCAACTATTGCGCACGAAACAGCTTAACTGCATAGAGTAAACGAGATAGGATGATGCGACAAACGTATGCGAGTGAAAGAGACAGTTATACAATGCTATTTCCACTTTCAATATTGACACAAAAATAGCTACTGCGCAGCCTCTTGCAGCCAATTCAGAGACACAAAGATCCGTTGTGAGTATTTTATCTGGTTTGGAAGGAGCTGCTGCGGCCCTAGGGTCTGAATAACCCTTAAAATGTGAGCTCTAAAGGTGTTACAATTAATATTTGTTTCGGGATATTTACCATGTACAATATGTGATCTGCTTTCAACATAATCATAAAACTTATTTAATACTGTAGTTAATATACGTAGTTACACATATCTATCTGACTGCACGCGGTGCTGGTATATATCTATCTCTGCCTGAAAAGTGGCTTTAGTATTTTTTTACGCTACACATAAACATTGATGGTCATATTTATGTTTTTTAGGGATCCGTAGCCAAAGGGTACAAACGGGACCCTATTACTAAGACTTCGCGGTCCGTCTGTCTGTTTGTCACCAGGCTGTATCTCATGAACCGTGATAGCTAGACAGTTGCAATTTTCACAGATAATGTATTTCAGTTGCCGCTATAACAACAAATACTAAAAACTGAATAAATTAAATATTTATGTGGGGCTCCGATACAACAAACGTGACTTTTTTGCGTTAATGTTAAGGAACCCTTCGTGCGCGAGTCCGACTCGCACTTAGCCGGTTTTTTAAACTATATGTAAGGATATATTTGAATACACGAATTTCATGTTAGTCAGATAGATATTATGTGTAACTACGTATATTAACTACAGTATTAAATAAGTTTTATGATTATGTTGAAAGCAGATCACATATTATTCAACCTAGTAGTTAGAGAATACAATCCTGAGCATGGTTTTCAATCCCAGGATTTCGGGATTTTAGAAGGGTAATCACGGGATCCCGGGAATATCCCGGGATTAGACTATGCGGTAGAAACTACATAGTCTAATCAATGGGCGCAAATGAAAAAAAACTTGAATAATTAAAAAAACAATGTTTTTAATGTCTTTGCACAACACAAATCAGAATATAATAAGAAGAATGAATTGCAAGAAATTAAAAAGACAATACAAAAAAACTATTTAAAGCATTCAATGTTTGACTTTCAAGCCTACTTCGTAGTTTGGCCAACATAAGCAGCAGCTGAAAACGCTCGCTCAGTTTCTACGCTGGTTGGAGTACGGCGTATCTACGGGTTGTTTTTTGTCGTTATGTAATAAATGCTATTAATATAATCTAGGCAAGGTTATTGTCAAGGCGCAACGGACTACGGAATATAAACTAGACTTAAATTGTTTGTGCCAATCCCGAAAAGCCCGAGATTAATCAAGTACAGTCCCGGAATTTTCGGGGCCAGATAACGTTCCGGATCCCGGGATCACGAATCTCGGGATTTGTATTCTCTACTAGTAGTTCGCTCAAAGGTTGGGAGCCAATGATCATTTTAAGAAACAGAGGGCTCGCCCGTTCTGATCCCTGATTTCTGTGACGTCATAGGCCCGGCCATAACCCTTGGACAATCAACTAAATATTGTGCTTCATAAAAGTGGGGACGATCTAACATAAAAACTCCGTCCCCACATATGAATATATCCCCCTCAAATCCTCTACGATGAATGATATATTACGTAAATTATTTATCTTTCTGTAGACGACTTCCGTTTCCTATCGTTAGCGCTGACAAAAGGTTCATATCGTCCTCGTGCAACATTCTGTCATGAAAATCATATTAGACTCGTATCCTGAAGTTTCATCTGGAACGTAGCGTGAAGCAAATAAATACGATTCCAATATATATTGTAACTTCGGAAACTGTCGTTATGCAGATAAAAGTATCTTGTTAAAAAAACTCTCCAGCTAGCTGAATTATTAAAGACTTACTGCCAACATAGCTTTGAATTTAGTACCTACTGGTTTTTAACCGACTTTCTACAAAGGAGGAGGTTCTATGTTCGACTTCTAGTTTGTTTATTTTTTTTGGGTATTTTCGCAGATTTCTCCGTCAATTGTGGACAGATTTTGAAAATTCTTTTTTTGTTTGAAAGAGTATGTTCCCAAATTGGTCCATTTTAATTTGGTTTATTTAAGATCTGATGAAGAAATTCGGCGATATACAACTGAACTATTCAATAAATGACGGCAAATATCTCGGGATGCTGCAACCGCATGTCTGTTTATTGTTTATACCATTGCATAACATACCATCACGCCAATACGCTCTAAAAGGGTACGTAGATGTGAACAGTTCTCCTTGGTATACTCTCATTTCACCGGTGATGCTCAGGTTTCATGATATTCAGGTAATCTATCTATTAAATAAAACTAAAAAGTTAAAAATAAAAAACTTTTTTACAAAAATCTACAGCCGACTTCCAAATTAACGCACTACAATGTGAAAAATAACTTCTTCCTTTTCTTTCTTTTTGGAAATCGGTGTCCATAAAAAAACATATATATACCTACCAAAGACACTGACTTCCAAAAAGAAAGTTATTTTTCAGTTTGTAGTCCTTTAATTTGGAAGTAGGTAGTATTTTTTTGTAAAAAAGTTTTTTTAATCAAACTATGTAGGTACCTACATGACATGAATATTTTGTTTCATAAAATATAGCACCGTGTGAACCTTTCGCAAAAATAACTAATTTGGTAACTATAATAACGTATATGTTAGTATTATGAAGGTACAAGTAAATTACCCACAAAATACAACTACGATTACAATAGAGTACACTGAATAAATAATATCCACCACCAAAACTACTTCCATACAAACAATAAATTATTTGAAATATTGGCACAATTTATCATTCCGTTCAACTCAATATTCGATATATATGTTCCTAATAAAACTCTTGGAGGTGTACAGGCTACAGGCATCTTTGTTTATTTCACTATGAGAAGTAACGTAGCCATTCACAGCACACCTTACCGAAAACTCTTTGTTGGTGAAAAATGTACTTTCATTTGATTCATAAGAAGCTCATTCTTTGTGCAATTGAATACAAATTATAGCCTTTTTCTCTCTCAATATATATGGGGTAATTTGTGCTGCAACTTTTTCCTTTTGTTTTGTCTACTAAGTCCATTGATGTATTAAAAAGAGGAAGATACGAGACTGCTCACAACGCTTGGTCCTACTAATCTAAGTGCATGCCCTTAGCGGGTACTCAGTCGCGCACACGGCACATTGTTGATCACACAGCTCATTAATTTCAGTGTTTTTATGTTTTTTGCAATAAATACGCACCAAAATGACTTCTTGTGTAGCTAAACAGTGTTTAAATAATACCAGGAAGACAAATAAGTCACACGGGATCACTTACCACTCGTAAGTACAGTCAAAAATGTTAATTTGTTGAAAATTACAATAATATTTAATGTTTGCTTCGCCATATTTGTGAGAGCGAGATAGATATTACAATCATGCGTGAGAGACACGATACGCACATATTGCAATGTCATTTCATTCATAATAGTAAACATTCGGCCATCATTCGGCGGCTAACGCGATTTCACTCGCACTACAGCGCCGTCTCCTATCTCTGTCCTTGTCTATCGGTAACTGTAGGTTTGGGACTAGTGATAACACAGAACACAGATGTGTGAGTTTCGGTGCATGTAGTCGTGCGCGCTCTTTTTAATACATCAATGACTACGTCTATACATCTTGATAGTAAGTAGCTTAGTTTCTGACTACCGTCATTATTCTCCTCCTCTTTCCTTTATTAACTATCCACTAATAACTGCCTACCCTCATGAGCAAGCACAAGGCATGAATTTGAACGAGGAATTTTAACCTCGAGCAATGAGTTCATATGAACTCATAAATCTCGTGGCCAGTTTGGTGAGTGCACAAATCCTTTGGTCGAGTGTAAGCCCTGCAGATGCAACAGTCTCTACGGACAATCCGAATATCTAGCAATCTGTCGTGTCTAATCTTAGGATATCTAGGCTTGTATGTCTCAGTAATTGGGTTGTGGCAGCCAGTGACAACAGCCCAGTGCAAAATACTAATTAGCTACAGGTCAGATTAAAAGCTGATCCTGACGTAACAAGGGAAGGACTTAGATTGTGGTATTGATATTATAATACAGGGGTACGTCAATTGCTTTCGTTTGGGGTCCGTTTCATAAAAATTGTATCATCATCTGCCTAGCCTTTTTCCGAATTATGTTGGGGACGGCTTCCAGTCTTACCGGATTCAGCTGAATACCAGTGTTTTACATGGAGTGACTGCCTATCTGACCTCCACAACCCAGTAACTGGGTAACACGGTACCGCTTGGCAAAACTGGTGTCAGATTTCAAGCTTCTGACTACCCGTAACGACTGTCAAAGATCTTCAAATGACAGCCGGGACCAACGGCTTAATGTGATTTCCGAGGCATGGAGGAATCTTGGTATATTGAAATGGTCACCCATCCACGGACCGACCTCGTCAAGCGTTGCTTAACCTTGAAGATCGACCCGTGTGGCTGTTATTATTTAGCCACGAGCTCCTCAGTTTCATAAAAATTGTATGACCTCACGAAAATTTAAAGCCAACTACTCCCCTCCCACCGCCTTCACATCGTCAGACGTCACGTGTATTTACTTTATGTCATTTTTAGGGTTCCGTAGCCAAATGGCAAAAAACGGAACCCTTATAGATTCGTCATGTCTGTCTGTCTGTCTGTCTGTCCGTCCGTATGTCACAGCCACTTTTTTCCGAAACTACTGAAACTATGCTGTTGAAACTTGGTAAGTAGATGTATTCTGTGAACCGCATTAAGATTTTCATACAAAAATAGAAAAAAAACAACAAATTTTTGGGGTTCACATACATGAAACTGAAACTAAAAAAATAATTTTTCATCAAACCCATACGTGTGGGGTATGTATGGATAGGTCTTCAAAAATAATATTGAGGTTTCTAATACCATTTTTATCTAAACTGAATAGTTTACGCGAGAGACACTTCCAAAGTGGTAAAATGTGTCCCCCCCCCCCTGTAACTTCTAAAATAAGAGAATGATAAAACTAAAAAAAATATATGATGTACATTACCATATAAACTACCACCGAAAATTGGTTTGAACGAGATCTAGTAAGTAGTTTTTTTTTAATACGTCATAAATCGTAAACCGCAATTTACCAAGTACGGAACCCTTCGTGCGCGAGTCCGACTCGCACTTGGCCGGTTTTTTATCTATATACGTCCGAATTGTGACTAAAGTTGGTGCAGTCTAAGGCTGTTGTCATTAAATCTTAAAGATGCTCATGGACAACTCTACTAACGTCCTTCCCCACCGGCACGACTGACGATTTCGCGCTTTGCGCTCGTCCGTTGTCGAATCACCGGCAAAGGCAAAGGCAAAATGCGGGTTTTTTTTTTTGAATTTATTGTACTTTATCCTACCCACCCTACCCTACCAACCCCACCCTACCCTACCAAGGGGTATAAAAATAGTTTACGACCGATTCTCAGACCTACCAAATATGCACAAACAATTTCATAAGAATCGGTAAAGCCGTTTCGGAGGAGTTTGCAGACAAACACTGTGACACGAGAATTTTATATATAAGAAGATTAAATTGTACTGTTTACTTAGGTCCACAGAAAATAGTTCGGCGATCCGCCATTCGGTGATCCCTGTTATAATATAATTATTATACTCCTTAACCATCACAGATAAGCAAAACAAAAGTTTATTCTGCAGGCTGCAACAAAACGCAGAGCACAGTACAAAAATAAACATAACAAATACTAAGGGCAAAAAGCCTTGTATGCCTGCCCTTCCCTTCGTAAAGTTAAAAAAGTTTGAGCTGGACAATGGCCCTCCCCCAAGAATGTATGCCGCACCGACCATTCTTCGCTGCCCGCATCCAAGGATTTCCGCAAGGGACCTTTGCAAGTTTTTATTATAAGATCAAGATCCATCAAATGATGGAAATTAATTTCAATTCGTTCAAAATTGCGAAAGCGAAGGAGGCTGCGATACAAAGAAGAACCGCTAATAAGTTGTTCAAGTTAGAAATTCTTTCGAAAGAAGAAACATTCAACTCGTGCGTATCATCGCATGTTTAATGTATATCTTTGAGCTCAAAACAAACAACCCTTCTTTGAAACAACATACTCGTGCACCCTTCTTGTAATGTAAGCAACAATTAAGAAACAATTTTTGAAATTCGACTTCATAGGGGTGGAAAAGTGAAATGCGTTTTGGCGACAGACCCGAGTCCCTGCCGCATGCCCCGGGCTAGCGGTCGACATGAAATGCAACTTATCTATAATTCGAATATCTCGTTGGATTTTTCCTCCATTCCGACGCAGATGTAAGAAGATTCCTTTGTAGATATAAATGAGATACATTTTGTTGATATTCTATTATCCATTGATAAATAAATCCTCATTTTTCTATCAAAAATTAAATATAAGTTTTCGATGCTGAGCTTTGTTATCATTCTCAGACTTATTAAATACAAGCGGATGCCTTGCGGTTTCACCCGCGTAGTTCCCGTTCCCGTGGGAATACAGGGATAAAAAGTAGCCTATGTCACCCGGGGATAGTGTAGCTTCCCAACTGTGAAATAATTTTTTAAATCGGTCCAGTAGTTTTTAAGTTTATTCGTTACATACATAAATACAATATAATATTAGTATAGAAGGTTTTTTAATAAATATAAATGCTCAATCCATACTATATACTTACAGGGTGAGTTTTTCATTGGGCGTGGATAGACAAATCCAAAACTATGAGGAATTTGAGGATATTCTAGAACTGAATGAGACGAAATTTAAAACTTGTATAAATCGCACACTATGCAGGCAGGCATATTATAAGTTGGGGGATTACATCACTGATAAAAATGCTTGGCTCAATGCTAGTCCTGCTCCACAACCACTAGGGCGCAAAAACAAGTGATATGCAGAACATTATTGTTTTGAAGTATTGTTAGACCTGCTGAAGACTGTATGAATATATTTGTATTGTATAAACTCAACTTCTTTTAGTATTATATAACTGCACAGCACATGTATCAGTACTATGTAGAACTGTAAATCTACCATTTACTGTACCTATGTGTCGTTAGTTGACTTGTGTGTGCCCCAACAGTTGAGAGTGTGTCATGCTCTAGCTAATGTCTCTCTGATGGTGACACATGTATTGGATCATTCGGTTCCCTTCATGATGGTTGAGCTTAGTGGTGCAAATCCATGCGTCATGTTCTTGAACGGGCGCCGTCAGTTGGGATTGGTCATAACTGCTTCGGACTGTTTTGTTCTCACATAGGTATATATATTTCCAACAAGAATGATGTAATCAAATAATTGTAATTGAAACTTTAAAAAAGAGTGTCTGAGGAGTTTCTTGCACGTTCTTCTCCATAGAGATCTACTGACGCTTGCGAATGTGCGACTAGATTCATATTTTGTTTGACAATTCATAATTCTACCTATGTATGGTTTAGCCGAGATAAAAATATTTTGATCTCGATTTTGTTTTCGATTTTATCGAAATATACTCAAAGGAGTCACAAGCCCGATTTTGATGCAAACTAAAACTGCATCATTGGATTTTTCTCAACCATTATATCAACAATCAGAACTGCTTGACAAAATCTATATTAACGCGAACAAAAGCCGCGGGCAACAGCTAGTCTAACATTTGATATAAAATAAATAGTCTGCATAAGCAATCGACTGAAGATAATAAACAAATTATATTATTTTAAATCTGAGCCTGGAGAGTCACTAAGTAGAAAAAAGTTGCCATGATGGCGGATCGTTAACTTTAACAAATGTGTTTTCAGCTCATTTTAACTGTCTGTGTTGTACTGTACTTTGATTTATGTTTTAAACATGTAAAATAAAATTCTTATTTGTCGTTTGGAAAGGTCAAGGAAACCTCAAGCGTACATCTTGAAGCCATGTGTAGTAAAAACCGGCCAAATGCGAGTCAGACTCGCGCACGAAGTGTTCCGTACTTGGTAAATTACGGTTTGCGATTTATGACGTATTAAAAAAACTACTTAATAGATCTCGTTCAAACCAATTTTTGGTGGCAGTTTACATGGTACTGTATATCATATATTTTTTTTAGTTTTATCATTCTCTTATTTTAGAAGTTACAGGGGGGGGGGACACATTTTAGCACTTTTGAAGTGTCTCTCGCGCAAACTATTCAGATAGAAAAAAAAAATATTCGAAACCTCAATATCATTTTTGAAGACCTATCCATAGATACACTACACGTAAGGGATTGATGAAAAAAAAATGAGTTTCAGTTCTAAGCACGGGGAATCCCCAATTTTTTTTGTTTTTTTTCTATTTTTGTGTGAAAATCTTAATGCGGTTCACAGAATACATCTAATTACCAAGTGTCAACAGCATAGTTCTTATAGTTTCGAAAAAAAGTGGCTGTGACTTACGGACGGACGGACAGACAGACATGACGAATCCATAAGGGTTCCGTTTTTTGCCATTTGGCTACGGTACCCTAAAAATGAGTAAGTACTATCATCGTCAGAAATAGGTTGGCAAGCAACATCGCAATAACCGAATTCCTTTGGCCGAATCTAACAACTTATGTGAGATGAGACTCTGAGAGATAAACATTAAAGGAAGTGATTTACTAACATTGTCTGAAATACTGACGGAGTAGCTGTATTTCTTGCGAGAGTAGAGCCGTGGTTTTGAACCCAGGCAGGCGCTTTACTTTGTGTAAATTATTTCATCACAACTGCTCTCAAAACGTTGAAGGAAAACATCGCGAGGAAACCAGCATGTCTAAGAACCAAAAATTCATAGACATCTATCAACCCGCAAATTTGCCCGCATGGTGGATTACGGCCCATTCCCTCTCACAGAGAGGAGGTCTGTGTCTCAGAAGATGTGGAAGATAAGGCTGATGATGATGATGATCAGATGTATTAGGGATTTGTTTCCACTAAAACGCCTACATAGTTTAGAAGCTATAATGATTTCACGGCGGTAATGGCTGAGTATTCCTGTTGGTATATAAATCTGTGTCAGCATCGTCGCGTTCCGCCGGTCCGCCAGGTTGCTATAGATAGAGCAATATTGAAGAGGAAACGGTTATTGTCTACCCCGACTAAAGGGTCTCGCCGGACTCCCATTATCCCTAATAACATTTCCCTAGTCTTGGCGTATATGAAAATAAGCCGGTTTGTTTGTGCGTCAACATGGCTTCTGTTGAATATACAATGAAATCTATTTGAACTAGCGATAACAATTTCAAAAGCCTTTCTTTCTATCTCTAGCTACAGGCATTCAGGGATATTTTTGGCAAGATCTTAGTATTTTTTGTCTGTACCTATTCGGGAAAGTTCCACTACTGGGATTTCAGAGGCAATTGCTTTATAGGCACGCTAAGTGGAAATGTAGAATTTTATTTACGTGGAAAAGTTACATATGTTTGAGCCGTAAATAAAATGTAGTCCAAATAAACGAAAATTCGAACGAAAAATAAAAATAAATTGGGTACTCGGTTTTAATAAGTCGAGCTCTTGCCACGCCAAACAGAAGCGGCGGATATCTCAGCGAAAAATAAAAACCGGTTAAGTGTGCGTTTCGAGTTTCCAAGGAATCTTTACCGTAGCTAAAATATAACAATAGCAGTGCAGTCTTTGGCGTCTTGTTTTTGGAATGTCTTAAGAAAATGTCATAAAGAACTCATGCGATTCAGCGACTTTAAAAATTGAGTAATTACGTTATGCAAAAGGAAAACAGCATCACAAACGTTTTACTGTTCACAAAAATCTTGCAAATGGTGCTTGAAGTGTTTGTAACAGCGTGTAAGTGACGGTCATACTCTACACGACTAACAAGGCCCCTTCCCGCTTTGTGTCACGTTATATGTATCACGGAACGGAATTGTACGCACAATATGCAAAATCCCGACCGGCTCAGTAATTTACATGGAAATTTGTCACTAAATACTTAGGTGTGAAGGTGTTGACGGGTTCCGGCATTTTGTGGGAACCTGATCAATTTAACAAGGTCAACAGCGCGACGGTATTCCCTCGGGGGACCGTTATTCACGCCACTCGCCGCCCGTGGCCAGTTGACTTCGGTGGCCAGTAACCCATTTGCTTTCATTAAATATAGGTGTTCTTCATGCTTTATAAATTAAGCTGTGGATGCCAGTAAAACATAAGCATTATCGGATAATAATGTGTCAGTCCTTAAAAGCGTCCATTTTCTTGTTTATATTTATTTCAGTAACTTATTAATATTCATCCTACTCCAAGCAAATTGCAATTTAAAAAGTTTGGTCTTACTTTTACAATTAAGCAGTAGAATAAACTACTTAAGGCAGACAAAGTCGCCGGAAAATGCTGTTTTTTCTTCGGGAAAGTTGAAGCAGAAGTTTTAAAACAGTTTGTAAGTTTTAATTTCAGTTTGGGATGCGGCTTCCAGAAATCCAATAGACATTATTAAGACAACACATTTTCGAAACTATTCTTCGTAACGATTATAGTGAGAGCTTTTAAGCTCAGTAGTGACTTGTCACTTGAGGAGCTCGTGGTTAAATAATAACAGCCGCACTGGTCGATTTTCAAGGTTAAATTGCGCTTGACGAGGTCGGTTCGTGGATGGGTGACCATTTTCAACATACCGAGTTTCCTCCGTGCCTCGGAAAGCACGTTAAGCCGTTAGTCCCGGCTGTCATTTGAAGATCTTTGACAGTCGTTACGAGTAGTCAGAAGTCTGAGATCTGACACCAGTCTTGCCAAGGGGTATCGTGTTACCCAATTACTGGGTTGTAGAGGTCAGATAGGCAGTCGCTCCATGTAAAACATTGGTACTCAGCTGAATCCGGTAAGACTGGAAGCCGACCCCAACATAATTGGGAAAAAGGCTAGGCAGATGATGAGTGACTTGTCATGTTGAAGTTAAGCTTAATATTTACGTCTAAAAGGCTAACATTAAAATCAAATTACAAGTTATAGTTTCGATGCGAATTCCAAAACGTAAAAAAGTTGACTGGAAGGCAAAACTAATTGGGTTCCGTAAACTGCCGCGTTAATTACAAAAATAGTTTTCTAACAAAGCCAACGGCTTTTGACTTCTCAACCAAACAAGCAAATAACCAGCGCGCAGCGAGGCAATTCCTGCAGACTTGAAATAACTTATTTTGAGGGTCGTAATTAAATTATGAGTATCCCTTTGGTGGGTCCGTGGGCTTAATAAAAGCGTAATAGTTATATTTCGAGGGAGGGTGGCTGGTTGGTTGCGCAATTACGACGATTACAGGGGACGTTATTTGCCCAACTGCGGCATTACCGAAAAGGATTGTGGTGGGTTTGGCCTTTCCGAAATTAGAAATTGTTAGAGTGCACAGATGAAGTGATTGTGTTGTGTGAAGATATTGAGTAAAACTTTGTTGATGCGGAAAAAAAAACAAATCCCAAAGATGGCTTTGCTCTAAAACTGCAGGTTTGTCGTAAAAAAACTTAATTCAAAAAATCTAAAAACCCGACTGCTTCAAAAGCAAACTAAAAAGTCGTAAACAAGGAAGAAATCATGCTGTGCAGGCGGAGGATACACCAGATTTTGGTCAGCCAGCCCGTGAATATGTATGCTCCGACTGCACAGCATGATTTCTTCCTTGTTTACGACTTTTTAGTTCGCTTTTGAAGCAGTCGGGTTTTTAGATTTTTGGAATTAAGTTTTTTTATTTATAATATTTTAGTTAGTTTTTTTCGAATTAGATACATTTAAACATATAAGTGTTATATATTTTTGAAATCACATCTTAAAACCCTTTAATTTGATACCCCACACGATGGGTTTGGAAGAAAAAAAAAATTTGGGCCCCCACAATATGGCACCCAAAAGCCGCCATTTATCTATTGTCTAATTTTTATGTAGCCTATGACACTCGCAGGGTTAAGACGCATCGATTGACGTATGAATCATCAAAATCGGCCAACGCGTTTGGTCTCTGGAACGCCATATAGGAACAAACATACATACATACATACTTACATACATACATAGACTGATAAACACATAACCCTCCTTCGGCAGTCGGGTAAAAAGTAAGTACGTTCACAATAATAAACATTAGGTGCAGTAGTTTAATTTCTAAACAATGGTATAAATAAAGCTTATTATGTAAAGTATGTATTTCTAAAATATTTATTACAACTACAAGATTATTTTAAAAAAAGAATGACTTTTTTTTTAATAATCTTCTTTACAGGTTCTTTTAAACTTGTGTTTCAGGCCATCACTTTACTCAGAGCAATAATTGGGCCAGTTAAATTATTCAATAAAATTAATCTATTAACATAAGAATACCTAAATTGGTACAAAACACAAAAAATCTAATAAAAAAAAGAACAAAAAAAATATAAATTTAAGTATGTACAAGTAGATATGGGAATAAGTATTGTACATGATCAAGAATAATATTGAAGAGTCACCACTCGAGAGTTCAATGGATGGAAATGCATTGCAAATGAGTTGCGGATATGATCGCGACCAGTGGCATCCTGTGGATCCATCATTGTAATATCAGCCTCATGTTAAGGCGATACCCTGACCAAAAAATCAGCATGAGATATGAGCATTCCAATTGGCCTAGCGGCACTGGTGGCGCATGAATTACAGTAGTGAATACGCCCAGATTTTAGAATATTTTTTTTTATAAAATCGAATTATAGTCTTTTGGAAAAAAAAAACTACATAAATGTTCGTTATTAAATTGTCTATCCATTAGTGTTAGTACAAAAATAATTAATGAAAACTTTACGAGGAGATGCATGCTATCAATAATTATTTCTCATTTTTATGGTTTTGTTGGAAGGAGATTAGTGAAACATTAAAAAAAAAGTATACGACCATTTTAGTATCAATAATATGTAGAAATGTTACGTATTTTTATTAGTTTATATTTCTTTTTAAATAACGAGTAGATAGCTCCTAAAAACAGCACGAAAAACGGCTAGCGCGGCGTTTTGCTCGGGGGTACCGCCTTAATGCGATAACTACTTATTTCCATATTCGATTGTGATTTGATCGCTGTATCGTGTGAACAATATTGTATGCCAATATTGTAATCTAGTAATATTCTCGTGTTACTTCATGATACGTGTATCGAGTTGCCGCGACATGATCTGGGAATTAAATAAAACCTTGGACAGGGCTGTTAATTGGAACGAGTAGCAATCTGTCACAATTGCGGCCTTTGTGCGCGATACGTTGAAGTACGTATACAATGTTCGGCGACAATCGATACGGGTGCTGGTTCCGTATTGTACTTTTTTGGGGTTCTGTAGTGCCTCTTGTAGTTTCGCCATGTCTGTCTGTCATTGGAATGCATGTGACTTTTCAGGGTTCCGTACCCAAAGGTTAAAAACGGGACCCTATTATTATATTAAGACTCCGCGGTCCATCCGTCTGTCTGTCTGTCCGTCTGTCACCAGGCTGTATCTCATGAACCGTGATAGCTAGACAGTTGAAATTTTCACAGATGATGTATTTCTGTTGCCGCTATAACAACACATACTAAAAATAGAATAAAATAAATATTTAAGTGGGGCTACCATACAACAAACGTGATGTTTTTGTCTTTTTTGCGATAATGGTACGAAACCCTTCGTGCGCGAATCCGACTCGCACTTGGCCGGTTCTTTTTTGTTTGCATGGAATACGGAAGCCTACTTCACAAGAGGTTTTATACGCACTTGGCATGTATAAATAATATTGCTCATACTCACTCACCAACGCGGCAAACGAATATACAGAGTCAAAACACATCAAAATAAATAAACAATTTTCATAACACCATTACCGCAACATGCTACACACGTGGCAGAGAGTTAACGCTATATAGTTCTCTCCTATAAGCGAGACTTTTCCGAGTTCATCTCAGCGCTCTTACACAAACAAGGATTACGCCCAACTTGGAATACTTTATGCAAAGCTCGGCTATTCGCGGCCCGACTACGTAATATGATGAAGCTAATGAGACCGTTAGCATCTATTCAATAGCTCTCCGATTGATGCGGATGCCACACAATGATAGGTCAAGTGTACAAGTGGTCTTGGATCAGCTGAAACGAGCTTCTAGTGCGGAAACACTACCATTCCTCTTATAAGCCTGTAAACGTCGGCGAGCTTTCACGTGGTGATTTTAGAAATGGACACTTCCCACGCTAAATTCCTTAATGGTTGTTTTTTATAACTGCACATTTTTGGGTTCTTAGCGAGTCTATGAATGGCGGCCTTTTTCAATGTTATAAAATGTAATTTAAAATCAATGCTTAATGTTTCGGGCCCGACTATTACCGACCGTAATTAAAATTTGTATGGAAGGATGGCCACATGGCGCGAAACGGCGTGAGAAAATAAGACGAACTCCGTCCCTTGTAATGTAGCTACCTGATAGGGCCGGACACAATGTACCGTAAGCATTGTCTCTTAGCTTTCTTGTAACTTAGAAATTAACACGTGAATATTTAAAGTAGGATTGACGTAGGTGCCATGTGAGTAAAGCTATCTACACTTGTAATGTGTATAAGAACTAGAGAAAAGGTAGATAGTTAGTTAGGATTGTCTCGCAGTTTTCTTCTTTGTTACAAAAATAAATGAACACGTTATGTCCACGTGTTTGACCACGTGTGTAAAATGACACATGTATGTGCCATGTGAATTTTAGAGTAGGAGTATAATAAAACTTGAAATATACATAAGATTTAGAGAAAAGGTAGCTAATTAGATAAGATTATGTATATTGTCATAGTTTAATACTTGGAGTAAGGAGGAATCTAGATTAAGATTTTTGTGTTGACCTTTGTACACCTTTTATATTTTTCCTATGTAGAATTAAGTATGTAGATTAAGGAAATGTATAACTTGTGTATATTTAAGTAAGATAAGGTTTATAAAATCGGCATTTCTGTGGTGCCATGCTTGAATACAGTTGCAAAGTAGGGGCGCCATTGTTCTCGCCGAGCGGTTTTTGTATAAAAGCCGGCCCGCTTGTAGGCAGAGACACAGTCGGTCTTCCACTCTATAAGGAGTAACAAGTAAGGAATAAATAATTGAAGATACGAATCACGATAGTATTTTCATTTCCTCAACGAGTCTCCAACCGAACCAACAATACAGTCCACTTCAAAGCCCTTTTCCGCCTCATAACTGCTGGAGGGCACTTTACGTTATTTGGCCTTTTTGCTTCGCAATTTCAGTTGCTTGCTACTGACTTTCAAATTGTTCCTGGTAAATAGAGGACTCACTGTGGAAAGCCACTAAACGTCTGAATAAGCCTATTGTTCATGCATCACCTATTAAACAAATAGATGGCAAATGGGCCATAAGCAACGAACAGAAAGCAAATATATTTGCAGAGCATTTACAACAAACTTTTCAAACAAGTGCTGAGGAAAGCTCTGAAAAAATAACACTAGATGTCACTCACCATGACGAGTTGAATATACGATTAGCTACGCCGAAAGAAGTGCAAAATATGATCAAAAACTTAGCCAAAAAGAAATCGCCTGGATACGACCTTATCACTGGAGAACTGCTTCAAAATCTGCCACGAAAAGCCATAGTAAAACTTACAACCCTTATAAATGCAACATTCCGATTGAAACACGTGCCTGATATCTGGAAAGTTGCTGAAGTAATAATGATCCCCAAACCCGGAAAATCGCCTCAGGAAGTAACATCATACAGACCTATATCTCTTTTACCAATCATTTCAAAATTATTTGAAAAACTACTTATAAGACGCATAAAACCAATAATAGAAGACAGAAAACTGATTCCCAATTACCAATTCGGTTTCAGAGAAAAACACTCCACGATAGACCAAGTACATAGAATTACCAACATTATAGAAAGAACCCTAGAAGAAAAAAAAGTCTGTTCTACAGTTTTTCTAGATGTAGCACAGGCATTTGATAAGGTTTGGCATAAAGGTCTCATTTATAAGTTAAGGAAAATGCTTCCTAAACAATTTGCAGACATTTTAGAATCTTACCTAACAGAGAGGACGTTTAGAGTCCGACATGAAGATGCTTACTCAGATCTCAAGCAAATAAAAGCTGGTGTACCACAAGGAAGTGTTCTTGGACCTATCTTGTACCTATTGTACACCTGTGATATCCCAGAAATGAAAAACAACTTTATTGCAACCTTCGCAGATGACACAGCCATCATGGCTATAGGTGTCACTCACAAAGAAGCCGTAGATAAAGTACAAATTGCTGTGAACTCCATCACCAACTGGACAAAAAAATGGCGAATTAAGTTAAATGAGTCCAAATCGACCCATATAGACTTCACAAACCGAAGCCCTAATTATACACCGGTTTATATCAACGGTTGCATAATACCTTACGAAAATACTGCAAAATACCTGGGTATGACGCTTGACGCCAAGCTTCGCTGGAAGGCTCATGTCAAAAAGAAACGCCTGGAGTTAGATATCCGCTACAGGAATATGTACTGGCTACTTGGCAGACATTCATCATTGTCAGTGTACAACAAAGTACTTCTGTACAAACAAGTGCTTATGCCTGTATGGGCATACGGTATACAGCTTTGGGGCTGTACAAAACGTACCAATGTTGAAATTATACAAAGATTTCAAAACAAGGTACTGCGGAGCATAGTAAACGCTCCCTGGTATATTAGAAACGAGGACATCCACCGGGACTTAGGAGTGGACCTCGTCGCCAAAGTTATAAAAAAATACGCCGAAGCTCATGAAGAGAGACTTCATAAACATGTGAATGTCGAGGCTATCCAGCTCCTTGACACCACGGACATAATAAGGAGACTGAAAAGGACTAAGCCTTTTGAGTTAGTTTAGAGTGAAATTAGTGTTACGGAGTGCAGTGAGTGCTACCTTTTATGAACACATGAACTAAGTGTCTTCCCATCATAATAGAGACAATAAGAAAAGTGCCAATGGACACATTCTTTACCGTATAAATTATTAGCAAATTAGGTTAAATTTAAGTTACTTATTAGCCTCAAGGCTAGATTGTGACTGTTATGAAGTAACTATTCAGTTACATCGTAATAAAAAAAAAAAAAAAAAAAAAAAAATTTTCATTTCCTCAACGAGTCTCCAACCGAACCAACAATACAGTCCACTTCAAAGCCCTTTTCCGCCTCATAACTGCTGGAGGGCACTTTACGTTATTTGGCCTTTTTGCTTCGCAATTTCAGTTGCTTGCTACTGACTTTCAAATTGTTCCTGGTAAATAGAGGAGAGATTGGCTGATGCGCGGTTGGTTCGGCATACTTCAAACTATGTTTTGAATGAAAAAGCTTGTTGATTTTTTGATGTGATGTTTTGGTCGAAGAAGTTACTTAATTACTCGTCGTGTTTGTTTAGGTACTGGTCATTAAGACTTCATGAAAGATTGTAATAACATACCTAGCTACGGAATTATGTAATAGAGAAGAGGCTTATCGGAAAAGATGCACTGGTCGCCTCAAAGCTCCAGAGCCTTGAACATCGTCGCCAAGTGGCCAGTCTGTCGGTTTTTTATCGGTTGCATTGCGGGGAGTGTGCGATGGAACTACACAATTTGATTCCGACTAGCCCTTTCCATCACCGGACAACAAGACGTACGGCAATGCGCCACTGGTACATGGTGGACATCCCACCCATACGTACAAAGCCTTTTGCGAATACTTTCATTAAACGCACAGCTAAGGAGTGGAATTCCTTTCCAGAGTCTTTGTTTCCTGATAGCTACAACCTTGGGGTCTTTAAGTCAAGAGTGAATAGGTCACTTCTAAACGGAACCACTATGAGTCCGCTCATGTGCCCTCATCCTAATCGAGTGGCCCACTCCGATGTCACCCGGAAGACACAATGATCATGTCCAGACAATAAGCTCGTGTTTGTTCACTAGTGTTGTACCCGCGAGTTTGTGCCCGTGGACCAAATATTAAATTCTTACTTCAGAGTTTGGCTCGTGACTTCTCTTAAGTTATGGGAATAAGCCAATGTAAAAAGAAAAAGCCGCAGATTGCCTCAACAGGTTTTCGCCAAGTTTCCAAATTAATCCGGATTTAGTTTCTATTCTAGGATAATTCGTTCGAGGCAATAATAAATGGGTCAGGTCCAAATCTTTGCCGGATACAGACACTGTGGTTTCAGACTCAAAGTGACAAAATATTTCGAACTTTACACACCTTAAAATAATTTTGGGTTTGATTATTATCTTTATATATTGTAAACAGTCTAATTCATTAAACAACTAAACTTGAAGCTTCTTCAAATAAAATATAATAACAAGCTCGGTGTCTTTTTACGCTATGTATAATACGCATGTCCTTGCTTGACTACCTAAGAATATTTTTGCCGCTGTTTTTGAATTTGTCAATTGTTGCAACTTGTAGGTTATGTCGTGAATAATTTTCATTCCATTGTGCGATTTATTTTCGTACATTTATATTCCAGTGTGACACATTGTGATTTCCGATGTACAATTACGTAAAAAATTTGGTCCTGACCCAAATACCGACGTGTTATTTTGTAATACCATTATGTCAGAATATAACTCCAATTACATTACAGCACTACGACGACGGCACCTGACTGAAGTTCAGAATATTGTCAGCCGTCAACACATTTATTGAACACGTTCTCGTTCGTTCTCGTTCATTTCAATCTTGTCTGTCAGTGTCAATTGAACGCGCCGACCCGTGCTCGGGGTCCAATTAGCGTTTTTAATAAATTGCTCTGTGTTGCATAAAGTCTCATACCTCCCAAATGAACCCCGCGCCGTATTTCCCAGCCCTCCGCTATCGTTTCCTACCAATCCGTGTCAAATTGACTAAATTTATGCAACTGCTGTTCCTCCACCCTGCCCTACGCATCAAATGTCATAATTGAGAGGGGATTGCATCTGAATAATGTATTTGCAGATAAAGCAAACTTGGAAGTCGCAATAACTGTCATCATTTTGGCCAGTTAGATACCACTTGGATGAGGAGAGACCCCTTTACATTGCGAATACAATATTCACTTTGATTAAGGGTGTGATTAAGTATCAAAATAATAAGACGATGAAAAGGGATTTTGTTGGATTAAGGATTTGAGAATAATGATGTTGGTAAAGTATATCCCTTCCTGTAGTCTTGGTGATTAATTCAACGTTGGTTTAATATTATATCGTTGACTGTTTACGCAGCGCATGCAACGGGAGCTCTCAAAAAGGAATCATTTTAACCGTTTTTGCAATATTTTTCATTTATGCTCCGCTCCTATCGGTCTTAGCGTGATTTTATATAGCCTATAACCTTCCTTGATAAATGGACTATCCAACACAAAAATATTTTTTCAATTCCAACGTTTATTTCTTGAGATTAGCGCGTTCAAACAAACTAACTCTTCTGCTTTATAATATTATATAGTATAGATAATATAATATATAAAATAGTTTTTTTTTAGCTCGATACAAAAATATATACATATACCTTGGAAGTATACAAATATTATTGTTATTTTCCAGAAAATTGAGCAACGTAAAAACTTCAGAAATATTCACGAGTAAAATAACAAAGTATTGTGAAAAGAAAACTTTTTGTTTGTTTGTGAGCCAAGAATTTCACGTAAAAAAAGAGTTTTCGGCTTGTTATGAACATCGGATAGCTGGTTTTTCAGATCCGTTATCTATCTATATATATAAAAGAAAGTCGTGTTAGTTACACTATTCATAACGCAAGAACGGCTGAATCGATTTGGCTGAAAATTGGTGAGAAGGTAGCTTAGAACCAGGAGACGGAGATATGTTTTTTTTTTTTTTTGAGTATTTATTGTAGGGTTGGTAGGGTAGGTTTTTTTTTCATAACAAAGTTTGCCAACTCAGCTATTATATTATAATTATAAATAATATAATTACGCCACACCCGGCTGAAAGGGATGCGTAGGGGTGGGTTACCTAATAATAGTAATGGACTTTTATTACAAATTTTCATAAGTGCGTGCACATCTTGACACCCCCTTTATGAAACTGTTAAGTACCACCATAAAAGAATTTTCGACGATAAAAGTGCTGTTGTTCTGTTCGATATTGTTAAATCTTTGAACAACGTCAAACAGAACGAATCTTGGCAACAGTTAAATGGAATCTTTCAGATCAGATGACTGAATCTCAAAAGAGGTAGGTAACTAGTTCCAATACGCTTTGGAAGCTGGAGACAAAGACATTCAATTACGTTCTGTCTTCAAATAGTACATTATTTTGTTGATGAAACAATAGTGTAGATTTCCTTGAACAATAGTAAAGTATAGCATGACAAACACCATTTTCTTAAGTAAAGATTTTCTGTTTAAATCGAATTACTTTCAAAGTCAAAGTCAAATATATTTATTCAACTAGGCCATTAAACGGCACTTTTGAACGCCAAATGAATTAAAATTTACAAGTAATAAAAATTGATTCTACCGTGCATTCGGAAAGTAGATTGTTATGGAAAGAACGCACAAGAAACTCCATACTTACTCTTTTTAAAAAAAAAAATTGTTTTACATAAATTCATATATGTGAGGACGATGCACCCAGAATAGCTCTACACACTATACTACGTACATATATAAAGTATTAAAAAGCATTAACAGGAAAATTAATTAATTTTATAAGTAGGAACATGGTTCTCACATACTTACAAATATTGCAAACATAGGTAAAATACCTAATTCAACAACAAACAACAGGAGGCTACGGTTAGGACCGAGGGAGGGGCTGTTTAGAGTTCCGTCAACTCGCACTAACGTGTTAAAGTTTGCACCAGTGACTCGAGCAGTTGTGATACTGAATAGCATCTCTCTGCGTTTGGACATATTTTCTTGCTCTTTGGCGGAATTCCAGAGGGTGACACTTAGTGTGTTGTCCACTGTGTAACTTCTGCCTTTACCTAGATCTGTTACTGGGACTGGCAAACTTGTATGTAGTTTGGGTCTTACCTGTAAAAATAAATGTATGTGTTAATAATAAATAAATAAATAAATAACGGAACAGTGTGTAAGTCAATTTCTAAAAAACGGTTTCGACGGCTTTTCTTATTTTAACGCAATCTTGCTTCAAGTCAGTTTCCTGAATTTCGGGATGAGAATTTCATGTGAGCGACTCGCTCAGTCGACTTTATGAAATATACGCGGGAAAATAACCAACTGACATATTATTTCTGTTATTCTTTCATACTCGGATAAGCGCGAAGCGAATTCCTACTCAATACAGTCAAGTGCCAGTTATGCTTGCGCAGTTAGTGTTCCGTACTATTTTGCTAGGCTAATAATATTTATTCCAATTATGAAAAATAGCAACTTGTTGTATTTTAAATGAATATAGGAAAGTTCATTGTTTCTCAAACTTATGCATCAGTGTTAAGCTCTTTCTAAGGTGGGTGACCCATATAAGGCCCTCTGTTTGTGAGTCCAATTTAAAAACCGGCCAAGTGCGAGTCGGACTCGCGCACGAAGGGTTCCGTACTTGGTAAATTGCGGTTTACGATTTATGACATATTAAAAAAAAAACTACTTACTAGATCTCGTTCAAACCAATTTTCGGTGGTAGTTTACATGGTAATGTACATCATATATTTTTTTTAGTTTTATCATTCTCTTATTTTAGAAGTTACAGGGGGGGGGACACATTTTACCACTTTGGAAGTGTCTTTTGCGCAAACTATTCAGTTTAGAAAAGAATGATATTAGAAACCTCAATATCATTTTTGAAGACCTATCCATAGATATCCCACACGTATAGGTATGAAGAAAAAAATTTTTTTTAGTTTCAGTTTCAAGTATGGGAGCCCCCAATTTTTTTTGTTTTTTTTTCTATTTTTGAGTGAAATTCTTAATGCGGTTCCCAGAATACATCTACTTACCAAGTTTCAACAGCATAGTTCTTATAGTTTCGGAAAAAAGTGGCTGTGACATACGGACGGACAGACAGACAGACAGACATGACGAATCGATAAGGGTTCCGTTTTTTCCATTTGGCTACGGAACCCTAAAAATCGTAATGATTTTTGTGTGATCGCAATCTCGCTCTACGCAGATACAATATGTACGGCCCATACACGGCGCCGCAACGCTAGCGCCACCATTTTGTCAGTGCAATGGCAATCTATCGCTTTGTCGAAATCGGTCGTGACCGCTGCAATTTTAATTCCCGCGCACAGCAAAACATAAGCGTTGAGGTAATAATACTGGCATTATCGTTAAGCTTTTTATTTTGCATTGTAATCTTTGTAATGTGATGATTTTGCTTTGCTATTGAATAATACGTATTGCTTATGTTTAAATATAATTAATATACTACTGGTCCAGAACCCTATGAGGCCAGGGTTTCCTTGCAAGGCCAATCAAAAAAGTCGCGATGGACCTTGCTAGGCCACAATTAGACTTACTAGGATAATGTGCCATTAAAGTTATAGAAAAAATATAGAGATAATTCTAAGCCCATAATATTTTTATTTTTTCCTTTTATTTCATACAGTTCGTTCTATTTTCCCAGTAAATAACAGAATAATAGGGATAAAGGGATGAGATGTTATGGTGGTCTTCCATGGTCCTACCACCTTACGTTTCAAAACATTTTTCAGTGTTAAGCTCTTTCTAAGGTGGGTGACCCATATAAGGCCCTCTGTTTGTGAGTCCAATTAAAAAAATCGTAATGATTTTTGTGTGATCGCAATCTCGCTCTACGCAGATACAATATGTACGGCCCATACACGGCGCCGCAACGCTAGCGCCACCATTTTGTCAGTGCGATCTATCGCTTTGTCGAAATCGGTCGTGACCGCTGCAATTTTAATTCCCGCGCACAGCAAAACATATTAAGCTTTGAGGTAATAATACTGGCATTTTCGTTAAGCTTTTTATTTTGCATTGTTATGTGATGATTTTGCTTTGCTATTGAATAATGGGTATTGCTTAAGTTTAAATATAATTAGGATACAACTGCTCGTATGGGCAGGGTTTCCTTGAAAGGCCAATCTAAAAGTTCACGATGGACCTTGCTAGGCCACAATAAGACTTACTAGGATCATACGCCATTAAAGTTGTAGAAAGAATTCTGAGCCCATAATATTTATTTTTATTTTTTACGTTTTATTTCATACAGTTCGTTCTATTATCCCAGTAAATAACAGAACAATAGGGATAAAGGGATAAGTGGTTATGGTGGCGTTCCATGGTCTTCCCACCTTACATTACAAATATTTTTTATGGCAAACTAGCTTCTGGCAGCGGTTTCACCCACTTTCGAAGTTGAAAAAAATGCGCCGAGCTCCACCAAACTTTGCAGGATTATCCGCCGAGTCAATCTAAAGATTGCAGCCGTTTCGGAGTCTATAAGGAACATACATACATACATACTTTCTCTTTATATATATATATAGATATTATCAAAGGACAGCCGACAGACGCTGATGATTCCATAATTATTGTTATCTACTCGTACGAACCAATTTTACCGCAAAAAAAAACATTTGAAAATAAAAAACTCAACACAATGATATCTTTTTTCGCCACCACCAGATAGACCCTAAAACAATATCGGCATACATAATGTTTGCGTAAGTGTATTGTTTATCAGAAAGGGGATGAAATAAAATTTTGGCTGCTCATCTTGTTCCCGCACGCGTCGGTTTGGGGTCCCCCAAGTTTTTCCACCCTAATGATTTGCTGTGGGGTTCTTTTGAACCCATTGTTTATTTTGGAACGATCTCTGAAATTGTTTTTTTTACACTTGATGTCGTTGCGTAGATATTTTTATTTATACACATGTTTGGGAGCAGTGGTGGCTCAGTGGTATCGGCCGCGACTTACAAGTTGTTGGTCGTGGGTTCGAGCTCAGGCAAGGGCTTTACTTTGTGTAAATTATTTCTTCACGACTGCTCTCAAAACGGTGAAGAAACCGGCATGCCTTAGAACCAAAAATTCGAAGACATGTGACATCCACCAACCCGCACTGGGCCCGCGTGGTTGATTACGGCCCATTCCCTCTCACAGAGAGGAGGCCTGTGTCCCAGCAATGGGAACAATTAATAGGCTCACACATGTTTATGAGTCTGATATTTTCATAGAGGTTGCCGCTGGGAGCTCCATATTTGAGCGCGTTGATGAGTTTGTATTACAGTTTCAATTTACTGTGCGATCGGAGGGTAGATACACGTAATCTGTCCCTCTCAAATAACTATTACTTTAACTATTATTAGCCTCTTAAATAGTCTGCTCTACCATTAATGGACGTGTCTGAGACACCCCTGCGACAGAGCGGCTTATTTATTGGAGAAGGTGATGGGATGTTGCTTTAAGGTTAAACTAGTCGACGGCACGAACTATTTTGTGCGCGGGGTTAAAATGCATGCTATCTCATCCGACAACACGTGCGTAAGATATAGATGCTGTGATGAGCAGTAAGAAGCTAGTTCGCGTACGAATTAGCACTTTTGCAAATTTGTATCGAAATGGATGATGATTTAGGACGAAAACGTGCGCGCGAAATTGTATAAACAGACCTTTGGTAGTCTAGATATCATGAAAAAACGACTAAATGTATATGTTTAAAATAACATTATTTGCATTGCTGAATTACTAATCTATCCCTGTATGGAGGCCGTTTTGCAATTTTCCTTCTTCTTATGGTTTTTATTTCCGCCCAAAGATGCGTTAAAATTAGTGTTGAAATATGGAACTTTTGACGCTCATAACTTTCAAATAAATTATTTTTTTACTCTTTTGTTTCCATACAGGACTAGATAATGATGAGAAAAATTGATATCATTTTTTATTTTGAACGTACATCGTCAAACAGTGGAGGAATCTCTAGAAAACGTTTGTATGGAAGAATTACGTGTAACCTTAATGGGTTTTGTACGCCAGATAGATATTCCCATAACTACAATATCATCTAACTATATTGTTATCAACAGCTATAATTAACCAGACATCGGACGTTACAATGTATGACTTATCTACATCCCAAGCTTTTGTCATCGTCCTAATCCATCCACCTCATTCATACACAGCTACAGTCACTCATCCTCATCTACTTTAATCGTTTACCTTTTGAACACTAAATGAGATTCAGCAGGGACCACAGTCTCCCTCGACAGCCCTTAAATAATAATCCTTTAATCGCTTCTTACGGAACCCAAGCGAAGGGAGCCACAAGCACGATCCCTTGGGAGAGCTGGGAGCCAAAGACTAAACGACATGACTCTTGTTCTTTACGTAACTTATATCCTGTAGGCGAATAATAACGCCCACTAGCGTATCTGAAATAGAGAGTTTCGAAAGGTCACAGATTCTTCACAAAGTAACAAGTAGATTACATTATTAATGGTACAGGAAAAAAAACAGGGAATGTCCAAATTAATAAATTTTTAGAAAAACGCGGTTAAAAGTTTAGTAGTATGTGATTTTTATCCTTCTTCTTTACCGGTACGTCATGGACATGCCCGGTTCTAAACAAAAACGTCTTTCTGGCGCCTGACGTTTACATTTCTAATAAAGTGTCTTTTTTTTGCCCTTCTCGGGCAGGCTAAGGTCTTGGACCATACCGCCTAATCTTCAGTGCAATTTTAACATTCTTTAGTATGCATTAGAATACGGGTGTAACAGATTCTAATAGTTTTTGGCGTATTTGGCAGCAAATTGTATCGAGTCAGCCTTCCCAGTAAGCTTTGCGGAGGTAGTCAATACTACAATAAAATTCTCCGCTCTACTATCCTGAGATCGCTTCTGTCAATGATTTCACATATTGTCCAGTTGCGTAGACAGTTGAGACACAAAACTACACCAATTTTATATCACAATATCCACTAGGAATCAATTTGCAAATAATATTAACAGCCGCTGAACTTCACTCGAAAAAATCGCGCCAAAAACTCCATTCCCGGTTCTTTTCGCTTCGGCCATAAACAAAAACGTCTTTATGGCGCCTAACGTTTACTTTTTTTTAAAGTGAGTGATTTAGAATAAAACTACCATAGATAAAGAAATAATAAAATAAAATAAAATATGAATAATTGGGAAAAGGCTAGGCAGATGATGAGATAAAGATTTGCTTGCCCATATAAAATAGAAAAATGAAAACTTGTGACATTCCCTACTGTTCTTTTCCTGTGCCCTTCACATTAAATAAAAAAAAAACTTTATTTCTCCATAAATACATTACATTATTTTGATCTAAAAATTGCTCTAGCTAGTGCTCCAGAGTGAAAAACCCTGACTTCTAAACTAGGTTTATGTACTCACTCGTATGTGTTTACTCACTCCGAAAAATTAAACGCTCTTCTTAGAATTTGGGATAAAACCCGTGAAACATTTTCAACAATTACAATCACGCAAGCTGTCAACGCATTTCCATACCCTTTCATATCTTTCACTCAGCTTTATTCATTCACTCGAAAACTTTTCCATAATAACGCGGCTGGTTCGTCGAATTTATTTTCCTTATCGTTAAGAATTTCTTTCTAGCAGATTATTGATTTATTTATAAAATACGTGTATTATGTAGATTCGTTTACTATAAATTTGTCTTTGGGTTGGGCAAGGAAAATATCGTGAGGAATCCACACGATAATCGTAAATTCTAAAGGCGTGTAATGCGCTGGGAGCAGCGATAGATAGCACCTGTCCCAGGCGGGCCACAACTACCGACACCACGTAAATACATGAACGCCTTTCGACGATATTATCCGACGTTTGACTGGCTTAACTTACCTACCCTACCTTAGCTACCAACCTCACAAATTATCTTTTTTATCCTTACGTTTTTCCGGCCGCCATTGTTCGCTTTGTTGCAAGAAACTGGCCATTTTCCGTATTCTTCTCGGTCATTTGCTCATTAGAGAATGTTTTATTAGATCCGTCCTTTGATCGAACATCTTTAGGTTCTAGCTTTATCTTGATATGTGCAGATAAAATGTAATTAGTAGAATGATTCGCAGTTTAATCAGTTATTTAGGTTTTCGTCTTCGATGAACTGAATGGGATGAAGCCACCAACCACGACCTAAACTTCGTAAATTTAACCGCTTTCATTATGAAGTCAATAGAATCGTTTACTGCCAGCAATTTGCAAAATACCCTTCATTCGCACATCAACTCAAGAGGAATCTAAATAAATAATCTCCTTAATATTTACTGGTCCTTATTTCTAGTAGATAATGATCGATATCAAGCGGCTATTTGTTGGGGAATCAATAAAGCAAACACATCACCCTCGCTTCCCGCAGAGCGTGAGCATTAGAATCACCTCGCAGTCCCTAGAGCTTGGTCTCTGTTCTCTACAAAACACCGCAACGTCTAAATTGCCTCTGGCGACGCGTAAAAAGCAATGAAAGCATTTTCACATGGCCAGTTTTCATTTCACCGACGCCCCTCTGATCCCTAAGGAATTTCAAATAGTATCTGCAGTAACTAATAATGCCGGGGGTGAGAGGGACGAACCGAACCCCGCTATGCATCATCGTAAAACGTATTGTTATTAGAACCATCAAAGAATCTAATATTTTATTTGTTACCCATTTGAATTTTATCGAAGGGAAAGAAATACATATGAAAAGTCTGTTTAAAATACAGGATGAAATAAATATGGAAATTCTGGTCGTTGAGGTCTTTTTGATGGTTAGATACGCGAGGATAAAAATCTATTGGATCTATTTATCATTGAATCGAGCCAAAGCATTTGTACAGAAAATCATAAGGTTATTTTCATCCACTTATTTTCTAGTTCACTCATTGCTTGAAAGTTCAAAGAATATTTTCCATCTTTCCTCGTATCGAGTCGCGTGAAAAGATGAAAAATTAATGAGGTTAAAGTAGGACGTCTTGCGAGCCAAACAACGTGGATATAAATACTGGACTGGAAGCTCTACGACCGCATGGAGGCTCGAGACGCTCGAGTCCAGCGTTGCTAGAATGTAAGTTTTGATATTTTTACCCGACTGCCGAAGGAGGGTAATGTGTTTATCAGTCTATGTATGTATGTATGTATGTAAGTATGTATGTATGTTTGTTCCTATATGGCGTTCCAGAGACCAAACGCGTTGGCCGATTTTGATGATTCAAACGTCAATCGATGCGTCTTAACTCTGCGAGTGTCATAGGCTACATTATAATTGGACAATAGAAAGATGGCGGATTTTGGGTGCCATATTGTGGAGGCCTAAATTTTTTTTTTCTTCGAAACCCATCGTGTGGGGTATCAAAATAAAGGGTTTTAAGAGGTGGTTTCAAAAATATATAACACTTATATGTTCAAATGTATCGAATTCGAAAAAAAACTAACTAAAAAGTTATAAATAAAAAAACTTAATTCAAAAAATCAACCAATCCACCGCTTTTGAAGCAGTCGGGTTTTTTGATTTTTTGAATTAAGTTTTTTTACGTTACTTTTATTCTTTTCATGTAACACGATTATAAATGTAACTTTGACGTTACTTTTAGGACTTAATAAAAAATATAGAAATATTTACCAGCAAACAAAAAAATAATCGTGAAACGGAACGCATCTAAGAAAGTTTTCGTTCGTCGTGTTGTCGCACCTGATTTTTAACCGACTTACCAAAAAGGAGGAGGTTCTATGTTCGACTTCTTGTATGTATTTTTTTTTTTTTTTTATGTATGTTCACCGATATCTCCGTCAATTTTGGACCGATTATGAAAATTCTTTTTTTGTTTGAAAGAGTATGTTTTGAAATTGGTCCCATTTTAATTTGGTGAAGGTCTGATGAAGAACTTCGGAGATACACAACAGAACTCTTCAATAAATAACGGCAAAACTCTCGGGATTGATGCAATCGCATGTCTGTTTGTTGTTTATAACATTTCATAACATAACATCACGCCAGTACGCTCTAAAGGGGTACGCAGATCTCTCATTTCACCGGTTATGTTCAAGTTTCATGTTATTCGGTTAATCTATTCTGGAGTTATAGGGACCTTAATAAACAACTTGCTATTAGGTAGGTAAAACTAAAAAGGGAAAAATTAAAACTTTTTTGCAAAAAAATACTACCGACTTCCAAATGAAAAACTACAAAGTGAAAAATAACTTAACTTTTGGAAGTCGGTGTCCATATCGCAAAAAAATGGTTCCTACGAAAGACACCGACTTCCAAAAGTTAAGTTATTTTTCACTTTGTAGTTTTTCATTTGGAAGTCGGTAGTATTTTTTTGCAAAAAAGTTTTTATGACACACAAATTGACGTATTGCTGACTCACTCACGTGTATTTAAAGAGCTCGTGGCTAAATAATAACAGCCGCACAGGTCGATCATCAATGTTAAACAACGCTTGACGAGGTCGGTCCGTGGATGGGTGACACAATTTAACAATACGGAGTTTCCTCCGTGCCTCGGAAAGCACGTTAAGCCGTTGGTCCCGGCTGTTATTTGAAGATCTTTGACAGTCGTTACGGGTAGTCAGAAGCTTGAGATCTGACACCAGTCTTGCGAGGTGTATGGTTTTATCCAGTTACTGGGTTGTGGAGGTCAGATAGGCAGTCGCTCCATGTAAAACACTGGTACTCAGCTGAGTCCGGTAAGACTGGAAGCCGACCCCAATATAGTTGGGCAAAGGCTAAGCAGACTCACGTGTATTTCAAAATCTTCCACCCCGCTTCCGTGTGCGAGTGAAATGTAACTTTTCTCATGAAAATGTAACTTTTTGAGATGTCTCATGTAAAACTGGCAACACTGCTCGAGTCGGCCACAGACGACGACAGACACGACTGGAACCAACACAGCTTATATGCGCAGGATTCAAACTTACTCTATGTGCATTTACCGTTAATGAAAACAGCATAAGTACCTACATGTAGTAGAAACACAGCCAAGTCGATACGCAAAGTAATGAGTTCATAGAACCATGATAAAACATTTTATATGTTGAAATCTGTTTATTTACAGCGAGCAATTACATTATGAAATAATAAGGTTAGCTACGCGAAAAATATATTCAATGTTGCTTAATTATTTCTGATTATTACATTTGTATACACTTAATTAACATTAGGAATTTGATTCTGATGTTTTCCATTCCTCACAAACAGACGTAGGTACTTATTTATTTTAATTGGATTATTTTGCTCGTGGTTATATAACGAGCAGGCAGGCGGAAAATGGAAAATATCTACATTTTGTTAGTAACAAGATTTTGTAGATATTTATTACAGTTGTGTTGAATACAGGCCTGCGGATCACAAAGCCAAAAACCGAACACTGGGGCCCATAGCAATGCTGCGACTCTTGGATCCAACCAGGTCTATACCCGCGAAACCACGGTCCGTGGCAGCGGTCGCTAGGGGCTGTTGGTTGAGATACCTATTCCTGTCAGGCAAGTGGGTAGTGGTACAATTGGTAAAACTTACCTTGGTCCTCGTGATGATCTTCTGTGCTCGCTCAATCCCGTGCCTGGTCGAGGGTTTTAGGGATAATATATATAATAAAGGGGAATACGGGGCGTGGTCTGTTGGTATCCTCTGCAGACTTCAAGACACGCTCCCGGCAAAAGCACTTCGCTGCGCGCGAAATATACACAAAAACGACTGCACGGGCGAAGCACCGCACCACTGGTAGATGGCGAACGCAATTACAATAACGATTGGTTGATTATTCAACAATTACAATATAATCAAACGAGACGCTCGGAATCACGTCGCACGCGCTCGGTTACAAATTTTCTAGTCAAGTGTCAACTCAAACTAAAGCTGTCAAATCGCTGACAGCCAGCTCACATGGGGTTGCTACAAAATACCAAAAAGAGTAACGGCACATTTCGTCCTGAACATGGTAGAAAGGAAATGTTTTGTTGCTTTAATTGAGTTTAAGGCTATAGTTAAACTTGATTATTTATATCCGATATCAACTGAGAAGAATCATCTCTACTTAGGTATTCTTAACAGATAATATAGATAACTGTACCTTACATGTAGGCATTTCTGTACCAATGTCTCCGATGCACTTACATTTATTGGTATACCTAGGAACTTGTCAAAAATTCTGGTATCCAAACTCTAGGCACGAATAGAAAAGCGATTTTTATGGGAGCGTCTCTTCCAATACTTTTATACCGGGACTCCGTGTTAAAAACCAGAAAATCGTTACGGTGTAAGGTGTAATTTATTGATATTAAAGAGGAGTAAGTAGGGACTTGTTACTTATCTGGAATGTATGTAGTTTGGATGTGGGAAGCCTGAAACTATAATGACACTTCCCGGCATTCTACTTCTGAGCACAAAAGACCCTCTCGCAGTCCCGAGGGTGGAATCAGCCACATTGAAGGGTGGCTCGGCTCTCGGCTCTACGTGGTCGCCGCCCCATACATAATATATGCATTATCTTAGCTACACAAATTGCTTTGACGTGACGAAACGTGTTTTATTGCTCGTTTACTAACTACGAGACCGACATGTTTTATGCCATCTGCCAAAAACCCGAGCGCGGGTTTTTAGCTTTAAGATTGCTAGGAAATTGTTGTTTTGACTATAAATATAGAAATAGCACTGAAACTAGAAATGTTATTCCTTTGGATTTTGGAATATTACTCCATTTTTTTTTTGGGGCTCGTGGCTAAATAATAACAGCCGCACGGGTCGATCTTCAAGGTTAAGCAACGCTTGACGAGGTCGGTCCGTGGATGGGTTACCATTTCATCATACCGAGTTTCCTCCGTGCCTCGGAAAGCACGTTAAGCCGTTGGTCCCGGCTGTCATTTGAAGATCTTTGACAGTCGTTACGAGTAGTCAGAAGCTTGAGATCTGACACCAGTCTAACCAAGGGGTACCGCTATTACCCATTTACTGGGTTGTGGAGGTTAGATAGGCAGTTGCTCCATGTAAAACACTGGTACTCAGCTGAATCCGGTTAGACTGGAAGCCGACCCCAACATAGTTGGGAAAAGGCTAGGCAGATGATGATGACTCCATTTTTTTTTGGGGTTAAACATTGTAGGTGTGTGTCCAGAGTTTGCAATCTATCTGTCTGTTACCGCGCCACTCGAATAAGTAGGAGTGAAAAAAAAAAAAATACAATTTTTTTATTTCACATAGGCCTACATGGGCACTTATAAAACATCGACAAAAGGTGCACGGTTCGGGTTGGTCGTTTCCTATGGAGAAGAACCGGCAAGAAACTCCAAGGTTACTCTTTTAAAAAATGGTTTGGTTTTACTATATTTCCATGTTACAGCATTAGTACTTAGATATGGGGGGACAACGTAGGCCCGACAATAAGTCGTAAGAAAAACAAAAAAAAAAGATTACATAATATATAAACAAAAGAAAATAAAACGAATTAAAAAGTTAACAAATGTTAACAAGCATCTAGAAGGCCTACAATGTTCACACATTTACAAAACAATCGGTAAAAGAATCTATACAAAAGTAAAATAAAAAAGGACTGAATTTAACATGTGGCACAAATGTTGTTATCAGTGCTGTAACTATTCTTAGCAAAGGGCTATGAAAATGATTGAAAACCATTGTAAAAAGACTAATTAAAAGAAGAAGGTTATGCTGATTAAATTTTTCATGAAAGTTAACATTGAGGAAACAGCGTAAAAGACTATTTCCCTAGATTGACTTAATAGAGTGAGGTATAAAACCTTCACTGTTAGTTTACCACTTTAATTAAAGGATGACAACTTTCGCTAAGTTCATGCTGGCAATGTCTAACGTCAAAGTCACAAGTTGTCAAACGCAGAGGAGTGTGACTGGGTCACTTCGTACGCTGTGGTCCTCAACGGCAACGGTTTGACTTTGGAGCACTTCGGACTCTGGCCATTAAAACTTTTCCTTTTCCTTATAAAATATTTCCTTTTATACCTTTATTAAAAATACCGAATTAAATTACTTCGCTAACACACACATATTTCCCTCTAGAATCGCGTTTTGTTTTACCAAAATTTTTTTTTTTTTTATATGAACGTACAATATCAAAACGAACCTACCATATTTAAATTAAGTTGTCAGGTTCCGTGCCAGTTTTTCAGCAGTAATATCTAAAAAATCTTTTGTTTAGCGTTTACCTCGTATTAGCGTTATTCTTGTAAAACAAATTAGAAGTAAATGGCCCAGTTTAGTAAAACCATAAGTCCGTAAGCAGGTTAGTTAAGCACGCGACATTTAGAACTCTTTATAATTTTCCAAGAGCTTTTAGGTAAGCCGTTGTATGAATAGGGTCCCTTATTAAACTTTGCAGTTTTATAATTACCAGTGCAAACAAACTGATTGGCTTGGAAACAAAATAGGGACCCTAAATATGACCTTATCTATATTTTATCCTTATTGGCTCGTTTAATATGGGTCAAAAAACCGGCCAAGTGCGACTCGGACTCGCGCACGAAGGGTTCCGTACTTGCTAAATTGCGGTTTACGATTTATGACGTATACAAAAAACTACTTACTAGATCTCGTTCAAACCAATTTTCGGTGGAAGTTTACATAGTAATGTATACCTTATTTTTTTTTAGTTTTATCATTCTCTTAATTTAGAAGTTACAAGTTACACATTTTACCAAACTATTCAGTTTAGAAAATAAAAAAATATTAGCAACCTCAATATCATTTATTTTGAAGACCTATCCATAGATACCCCACACGTATAAGCCTACTGAAAAAAAAAATTGTTTCAGTTCTAAGTATGGGGAACCCCCAAAATTTATTGTATTTTTTTCTATTTTTGTTTGAAAATCTTAATGCGGTTCACAGAATACATCTACTTACCAAGTTTCAACAGCATAGTTCTTATAGGTTCGGAAAAAAGTGGCTGTGACATACAGACAGACAAACATGAATCCATAAGGGTTCCGTTTTTTTCCATTTGGCTACGGAACCCTAAAAATGAGTACGTACTCGTACGTATCATCGTGAGAAATAGGTTGGCAAGCAACATCGCAATAACCGAATTCCTTTGGCCGAATCTAATAACTTGTGTGAGATGAGACTCTGAGAGATAAACATTAAAGGAAGTGATTTACTAACATTGTCTGAAATACTGACGGAGTAGCTGTATTTCTTGCGAGAGCAGAGTCTTGGTTTCGAACCCCCACATTTTACCACTTTGGAAGTGTCTTTCGCGCAAACTATTCAGTTTAGAAAAAATATATTAGAAACCAAAATATCATTTTTGAAGACCTGATGATACATTAAAATAGATACCCCACAAGTATGGGTGTGATGATTTTTTTTTTTGAGTTTCAGTTATAAGTACGAGGAACCCCAAAATTTATTGCTTTTTTTTTAAATTTTGTGTGAAAATCTTAATTCGGTTCACAGCCAACTACTAACAAGATCTACTTAACAAGTATCAACAGCATAGTTCTTATAGTTTCGGAAAAAGTGGCTGTGACATACGGACGGAGAGAAAGACAGACAGACAGTCATGACGAATCCATAAGGGTTCCGTTTTTTACCATTTGGCTACAGAACCCTAAAAACCGTTTTCACATAAACGACTTTTCGGGCGAAAAATCTACATGCCTTCCAATCTACGTGTTATAGGAAAACATTTTGCTAACACGCATATTTACACGGTTTTATTGTACTTTAAGCCGTTTTACAGATTACCGTACCTCGTCTAAATGAAGACGGATTATGTTAATACTTGGGGATATGCTTTGTTGACATAAAGTTTATGCAAATGTTACGTAAGTTCGTATGTTAATCACGTATTAGTTTCTAGGCGGTCAGAGCTGGGAGCAGTGTTTGACTTGAGGATATAATAAGCAAGGAAAACAGCTAAGGTTTCTGCACTTGGTACCTTTAACTATATTAGTAGAGAAGGAAAACTGGAACGATTCAGTCCTACGGAAGACTAGGCACATGAAAATTATAAAGCTATTATGCATCTTAAATCGTTTTAAAAGCATATTGTACACAGGCTCATTTAAGGTTACACTAGTCGATCATTCTTCCATACAAACGTAGTCTGGCGATTACTCCACTATTTGACGATGTACGTTCAAAATAAAAAATTATATCAATTTGTCTCATCATTATCTAGCCCTGTATGGACACAAAAAAGTAAAGATAATAATTGCAAGTTATGAGCGTCGGAAGTTCCTTATTTCAACAATAATTTTAACGGATCTTTGGGCTGCAATAAATAACATAAGAAGAAGGAAAATTGCAAAACGGCCTCCATACAGGGATAGATTAGTAATTCAACAATGCAGATAATTTTATTTTGAAAATATACATTCAGTAGTTTTTTCATAATATCTAGATCATCATCCATTTCGATATAAAGTTACAAAAGTGCTAATTCGTACGCGTACTAGCTTCTTACTGCTCATCACAGCATCTATCTCTTTAACACGTGTTGTCGGATGAGATAGCATACATTTTAACCCCGCGCACAAATAGTTCGTGCCGTCGACTAGGGGAACCTTAAGACAAGACTCAAGGCACTCCTGTTGGAAAGATGTCTCTACTCATTAAAGATTTGTAATAGTCTTGTTGCTCTTGTCTTGTAAAACTGATATGTGGTTATTTGTTTATGGTGTTCCGTGTTCATTTCGTTTATATTGCTATTAATTAATTTATTGACATATGTTGCTTTTTTGTTTGCATCACATCATCAGCCTATTAAAGTTCCCACTACTGGGACACAGGCCTCATCTCTGTGAGAGGGAATGGGCCGTGCGGGCCCAGAGCGGTTTGGTGGATGTCACATGTCTTCGAATTTTTGGTTCTAGGACATGCCGGTTTCCTCACGATGTTTTCCTTCGCCGTTTTGAGAGCATGGTATTTACATTTTTTTATAAATAAAATTAAAATAATATTCTCTAATTGAAATATAATTGTATGTATTCTTATATATTTGTACCTACATCTAATAATGCTGATTATGTAAATGTTTAAATTTCATATTCGAACGCAATGTGAATTGATACTCAATAAATTGAGTAGCAATTCCAATTCTACAAAATTATAAAGCCAGAGAAGTAGAATTAATAGTAGTAGTAGGATTGATGTGTTACAATGTAACAGTTATATACCAATCGAAGATGTTTAGGGTTTTATATCTTTAGCGACTTCAAAGAAAGACTTCTGCTTCTGATTCTGATTCAAAGAAAAGAAGTTCTCAATTCGACAATTTTTCTTTTGTTTTTCTGTTCAGGGATAGCTTCGCCAATAGTTAACCGATTTCTACTTGATTATTTTGCCTTATTTTTTTTTTTAAAGTTGGTAATGCTCGTGGGATGAAAAATGTATGAATGTTATTTTGATTGATTATTGTGAAATAGGGTGTATTCCTGTAAATAAAATTAAAACTTTATGAAATAATAGTTTATTTTTTTATTTCTATCTCCTTTTATACACGAAACTGGAAAAAAAATCCCTTACACTGACTTTACACAACAATTACCAATACTTACAAGGTAAAACTGGATAAATCCATTTGAAATATGATAGCTTATTTCATAGAGATTGTAACAACATAAGTTTCATACATAGTTCCCATACAAAACTTCCGAGAAATCGTCAATTTACTGACACCGCGCCCATAGCGCAAAATGGCGCAAAAGGCGCCAGGGTACCCTGACACATGGGTGATTTTCGGCCTGCCGGGTGGACATCAAAGAGGCTAATATAATAAGTCTCCAGTAGGACAATTCCCCCAGTCTCCCATACCTACTATCATGCGGAGTAGATACAGAGAACAATTGAAACTCATTAATGCGCAGAGATGTTTCTTACACGTGGAAAAGATAGGTAGACTGTAGGCTGTTCTTCGGAGCAAATAACTTAAATAATAGGTAAGTTAGGCACACGCGTAATACAATATTCTGAATGGGCGCCCGGGGACGTTTACCTTTTTATAATATTAATAATTTTTTTGTTAACATGTCTACAAAATGTTTCTTAATAAATTAACTTTTTTGTTGTGGAGACATCCTCGTGGCTAAATAATAACAGCCGCAGAGGTCGATCTTCAAGGTTAAGCAACGCTTGACGAGGTTGGTTAGTGGATGGGTGACCATTTTAACATACCGAGTTTCCTCCGTGCCTCGGAAAGCACGTTAAGCCGTTGGCCCCGGCTGTCATTTGAAGATCTTTGACAGTCGTTACGGGTAGTCAGAAGCTTGAGATCTGACACCAGTTTTGCCAAGGGGTACCGTGTTACCCATTTACTGGGTTGTGGAGGTCAGATAGGCAGTTGCTCCATGTCAAACATTGGTACTCAGCTGAATCCGGTTAGACTGGAAGCCGACCCCATCATAGTTGGGAAAAGGCTAGGCAGATTGATTGTTGTCGAGACATCCTAGTATGTATTATATTATCTGTGCTATGGATAAGTACCCTCAGTCTGAGGAGAAAAAAAGGTAAAATCGGACGAAAGACTTTTTTGTTTGTTTGTTTGTACCAAATAGGCTCCGAAACTACTGGCCCGATTAAAAAAAAAAACACCTATGGAAAGCTACTTATTCCCGAGTAACATAGGCTATAATTTATTTTCATAAAATTAGAGGTCCTTATGAAAATTGCAATAATGTAACCCAAAGTAACAAAATTTTGCTTATTAAATTCATTATTTGGCGTGCGCTGAGAAAACTATTGATGATACATAAAAATTATGTACTACATGATTGAAGTACTCATTATTTACTACAAAAAGGCTGCGAGAGAATATATCTCACTATCATAGTTAAGTCACAATAACAGCTTTTGTGTTCTAAAATTTAATTAGATCGCCGGTAGAAACAAAAGTTGGTTACATTCGTTTTGCGGTATTAATTCTTATTTAAATAAATAGTTTAACAAATTGGTAGGTAGGTAGGGTAGGTGGGTAGCTGTAGGTAGGGCAGGGTAAGTAGGGTAGGGTAACTAAGGTATGTAGGATAGGTTAAGTAGGAAGGTAGGTAGGTAGCCAGTTGAGCAATAAACTTAGACACCTTTTTTCACAAATTAATTAGTGTCCGTTTGACAAGGAAACTGAAAAATAACGAAACGGCTACATTTTTGAACGTGTCCGTTTCCGCATTGGTAAAATTTTAATGATCACGCTGCGAATAGCCTGCTTAAATTTTTCCCCAGCCGGCATAACCGTCAATAGAGCTATACTTACCTTTTTATGGTGACGGTGTGAATCCTTTAAAAGTCGCCTGGACTTTTGGGGGAAAAGACCAGGGAATTTGCGATTTGTACCTGACTAAAACCACCCCGGTGATCACCATCAGCACGTACAAGAGGCCCCCGTAACCTCTTCCCACCCCGGGACCCCCTCTGTGCAACGCCTGTTAGGGCACATTCCTGGGGAGACTGAAAGAGCGTCTTCCCTGAGCCTCGCTGAGCACGGCAGCACGTAATCACTGTGCCACCGTCTTTCATGGAGTCCAATAACACCAACAACAGTTGAAATCCTCAGACGGTTTCCCCACCGCGGCAGTCCGATGTTATGGACTCCACCCCGTGTCTCTCTTAGCCTGGTCTCTCACTTGGGACCTTCCCGCATGAGTGACTCTACCGGCAAAGCCCCCAACATCATCTTCGGTGGGGAATGGGAATAGCTACCTCCTGCCTACCTACAAAACGGGCGGCTGAATTTGCCGTCAACAATATACCAAACCACAACAAACGCAGGTTAGGTAATATGCTCAATTAGGTACTAAATCTACCTGTATACCATAATGTACAATTAACTATACTGGTCTTACTTATCTAGTTAACGTTTACAAGTTCACTAACTATATACATGGGCTGGTTATATATATATACCTAATACAAAATTTCACGTTTATAATAGTAGTAGGATATCCTACGGTAGGTACGTGAAATTTAGTGAGGATGGATGGATGAATAGATGAATGGATGTTTGTTACTCTTTCACGCAAAAACTACTGAACGGATTTTGATGAAACTTTACAGGAATATAGCTTATACAGCAGAATAACATTAAGGCTATCTATACTAATATTATAAATAGGAAAGATTAGTATTTTTGTATGTAACGAATAAATTTAAAAACTACTGGGCTCATTTCAAAAATTCTTTCACCGTTGGGAAGCTAGACCAGAATAAACATATACAAACAGTATGGAAACTACCTATAAACGCTCGAAACGGCACACTCACACAAACATACGCACCGCACGAGACCGTTCGTGCACTTTTAAGGTAATATCAGTACTATAATAATATTAAATTTATTATTAATTATTAAAATTATTAATTATAAGTACCGCGTCGCGACGAGTGGTCACGTATTTTTGTGTTAGTGTGCCGTTTCGAGCGTTTGTAGGTATTTGCCATACTGTTTGTATTTTTTTACTGTGGCTACACTATCCCCGGGTGACATAGGCTACTTTTATACTGGTATTCCCACGGGAATGGGAACTACGCGGGTAAAACCACGAGGCATCCGCTAGTCTAAATCTATACTAATATTATAAAGAGGAAAGATTTTAATATTTTTGTATGTAACGAATAAACATAAAAACTACTGGACCGATTTAAAAAATTCTTTCACCGTTGGGAAGCTACACTATCCCCGGATGACATACTTTTTAGTCCTGTGTTCCCATGGGAACGGGAACTACGCGGGTGAAACCGCGAGTAATTTATAAAGAAATTGGGAGAAGTACTATAATAATACCTGCAACGCAGGCGGAGCCGTGGTCGGCAGCTTGTTGTACATAAGTTTTCAAAATATCAAAGGAATCTATACTAATATTATAAAGCTGAAGAGTTTGTTTGTTTGTTTAAACGCGCTAATCTCAGGAACTACTGATTTTAATTGAAAAATTCTTTTTGTGTTGGATACTACATTTATCGAGGCAGGTTATAGGCTATATACCATCTCGCTACGACCAATAGGAGCGGAGCATAAATGAAAAATGTTGCAAAAACGGGCAAAAAAAATCCTTTTTGTGAGCTTTCGGTTTAAGTTACGCAACAATCATGTATATGTAGATGGGTAGATGGGTAGGTAGCCTGTTGACGGGAGCAAAGCCGCGTGATACAGCTAGTATCTGATAAAGTTAACTCAAGAAAATAGTTATTTATGCTACAAGTGCGGAAGGTAGGTGATTTCCGATGAGTGGCATTTTTATTCACGAGCGAGCGAAGCGAGTGAGTGGATAAATCGACACAAGTCGGAAATCATCTTACGTACGTGTATCATACAACATTTTACTATGCATTGTGCGAGGAAATAAATAAATTAATAAAATAAAATTAATAAAATGGCGGACTTATTCAAGCGCGTTCAGCATATCCACAGATTAACTAATAGTTCCTCCGGCATATCTACTGAGCATGTGCGAATAGCTGTCACATCGTAACGCAATAAGGCACGAGCAAAATATAGGTTCTGCCAAACATATTTAATGAATATTTAAAATTAATTTATTGATCAAAATTTAAATCTAGAGTAATTAAAAACGCCTAAAATAAAGTATTAGTTTTATTTTACCTTTTATATGAATGATAATCTGTACATAACTAATTTTTAAAACTTTTCTCAAATAATAAAAACTCTATGCGTCGGGCTGACGTTGGAGTAAAAAATTAAAAAAGTACAGGAAAGTAAAAAGCACTAGTGAAAAAAAGTGACACTTTCCGCACAGTTTGGCTGCTTGGAAAACCGCTCTTTTCGAGGACATGCATTGTAAAATATATTATCTACCTCTTTTTCTTTTGGATGCTAATAATAAGATGCTACCTTCTTAAGAAAGCACCGTCTCCAAAGTTTTTAGTAAAACTTCGCCAAAGTAAATTAACTCACGTTAAAGGGGTTATTGTGCTTCTCAAGATGAACAATTTCTGTTCTCTTCAAAACTTCCAGAAAACAATATGCCAAAATGAATGCTGCATATATTATAGAAAGGAATTTATGATTCCCCTAAGCAAAAGTTCAAGAGGGAGCGTCTTAAAGTTTTTTTGGAACTGTTCGAAGCCACGTGCACCATTGTGATGCAAATGAGGTAATAATGAACTACATAAATCTTGGATAACTGGGATATTGGATACTTGGCGAGGAAATGCAGGAAGACCCCAATAAATAGGTGGTTGCTTTCTGATAGAACAGCGGTGAACAAGGCCGGAAGACACTCATAACATTCGGTCGTTTCTATGTTAAAGATTGCCATTCGATACGATGAGGTTTGATTAAAAAGGAAACTACTTATTTTGTGGCAAAATCCATACTGGCTCACAGAATCAAAGCGAACTTCTTCCTTAAATGAAAATGTCCAACAAGATGAGAAATATTTTTTTTCTCAAACATGCATGGAAATATTATCATTATTTTCGAAAAAAGAACACGCAATTGCGAAGTATCGAATTTACGGACAAAAAAAAACAAATCCATTGCAGCAGCGTTTTTTGAATTTGGCACATCACAACGATCCAGCAATGTTGTTGTAACTTTTAATAAATTAAATGTATAATAGTATAATATAGGTACCTACGTTTGCGTAATAGGTCTAGAGCCCATGTCGATAAGGGTCAAAATCTTAACGGAATCACTAATAGACAGCTGATAAACACCTGCGAATGCCTAAGTGATCGAACGATACGGGATACGGGAACCTCGGCAAAAGAAAAGCCCGCCGGGTGCGGTTTTATTAGCAAAATATATAGCCCTAAGGAAGGTGTTGTAAATATATCCGCTGATTATCAGGAAAAGAGGTGATCTTAAATGCAGCGATACTTAAGCTCTTACTAAGCTCTGTAAATAGATAGTGTCCTGTAGTTTTTAATCAAAGTAAACACTGATTTATAATTTCATAGACTTTTTTTTTTGGTTGGGATATCGTCCAATGACTTCTCCCGCTCTGGGCGGGCGAAAAGAGAGGGCGTGTCAGACTTTTACTGACTAAAACCCACCCGTGTTCCTTCAGTTGCTTGCGCCGGGGCCGCGGTAACTCTCTTTCAAATTTATCCGCGACCCAGACAGGCATCGGCCCTATCAGGCCCCGTCACTTTTGCTGACATCTCTTTGAGACGCGCGTGGAACACTACGCGCCGTAAACATGGGCTTGGTCCTTATCGGACGGAATCGGCATGCGACTCTCGACGCCCGGGGCGTCTCCTTTGCATCTCCCTCACGCGTTCCGCCTCCTCCTTTACGAGCATTACTGCTTCGCAGAAGGAGGAGACAGCTTCCCATGCCCTCTCGCTCCGTACCATGGCCTGTACCAGGGCGGACGTGAGAGGTCGCCAAGCGGCGCAGATCTCCACCGTATGCTCCACCGTGTCCTCCGGGCGGTCCACACAATGGTGACACCTGGGCGTTTCCTCCCGCCTCATCCTGAACAGGAACCTCCCAAAACAGCCGTGTCCGGTGAGGACCTGCGTCAGGCGGAAAGTGAGGACGCCGTGACGCCTCTCTAGCCACCCCTCAAAGAGGGGCCTTACCGCCACAATTGTGGCTTGCCCCCCAGCGCTGGGTCCGACAATCGCCCACTCCATGTCACCATGAGATCCGCCGAGCCGCGATTTGTCACGGCAACGGAGTTTCGCCCCGGCATTTCGCCTCCTCGCGCCACTCCTATATTTGCGCGAGGACTTTTGCTTCCAGATCCCATGGCGGCAATCCGGCAAGGAGGCTCGCCGCCTCACCGGAGACCGTGCGGTATCCCCGGATCAGCCGGATGGCCATGATCCTTTGGGACGCGCTCAACCGGCGGGCTGGTCGCCGCCTCAGGGAACGCGCCCATACCGGTGCTCCGTAAAGGGCCATGGACCACACGACCCCCGCGTAGAGCCTCCGGCAGGAGGCGTTTGGACCCCCTAGATTGGGCAGCAGCCGCTTGAGGGCAGCCCCCGCCCGCTCCAGTCTAGGAGCCAAACGTCGGAAATGCTCAACGAAATTCCACCGGCTGTCGAGGACGAGTCCCAGGTACTTCATCGTCGACCCGACGCCGATGTGAACCCCTCCTACCGTTATTTGGGATCCCGGCGGTGGCGCGTTCCGAGGACCGTGAAAACACATGGCCTCGGACTTGTGCAGGGCCACCTCGAGTCCCAATTGCCGGATCCTCTCGACGATTGTCGCAACACCGCGTGTCGCTATTTCAGCCGCCGCCTGGTGCGACCTCCCTTGCGCCTGGACCAGCGTGTCGTCAGCGTAGCAAACCACGCTGACGCCAATAGGGAGATCGGCGCGCAGCACCCAGTCGTACCCGATGTCCCACAGATGCGGCCCCACGACCGATCCCTGTGGGACACCGCACGACATCTCTCGCTGGTTCCACTCTCCCTGGTGACGGCCCTGTCCGTCAGACAATTTCGTCTTATCGGAAGTATATTAATACATTTGTTAATAAACTAGAGGCCCTTATTTAATTTCTACTCATTTACGTCAGACTACATTATATCGATCGCATTTTGTAACAATAATTGTTTATGTGTTATGTTTATAAATACTGTCATATTTAAATATATTACGTTTATATTCATAACACATTTATTTACACCAATTAGTAAAATTAAATTGAGGAGTCATGTTACAACTACTCGTATTCGATGGATCACTTTATGATTAAGCCTTACCTACAGCACTATGCACCGCGCTTGCAACATCCAAAAGCACTACAGCACTATGCACCGCGCTTGCAACATCCAAAATAAGGTCATTGGCAGCTGTCACTTTGTACTACGAAATAAAAACTCAGAGTTTAGTAGAACAATTAATTGATCTTCCATTAGCTTCTATATTTTCTTTCAACTTTGCTAAACAATTGAAAATTGAATTGTTTCAAATCGTTCATGCGAATTGGTAGTTTGTCCTCAAAGAAATAGACCAAGCTCGCACGTGTAGAAATATTAGTAGGTATCTAAGATTTTAATCTCAGGAGAAATTACTACTTAGAAATCTATTGAAGAAATTTATATAGAAAATGTTAGAACATTCTGTGAATCTAGCTTCAATTATATGTAAATAGATGGTAGCCTACGGCTTTTAAATGAAAATAAATATCAAAATTAGGATATACTTTATCTGTCTTCTAGGAAAATGGCCGAGTTTTACAGGAATGTCTATGGCCATGGCACTCGGATTACACGAGGCTAGATTTTCTAGGATAGCAACAAGCTATAGTTACTTAGCTTATGTATACGAACTATCCAAATGTCTGCGTGTGCCAAGCCAAGACGTTACGTTTTCCTACTCCTCCGTTACACGGTGTCCTGCGTGAGCGACGAACGCGACGCGACGCGACGCAACACGGCGCGACGTTATGCGACGCGATGCTATACGCGACAAATGTCCTACGTGATTTTGGTCATTACTTCTCGAATCATGGAGAAGTACAGTACAATTTTGCTTGAAAGTTCATATTTAAAGTACAGACTTTTAAAAAAATATCGTAAAAAGCACAGAAAGAAAACAAATATAATATTTTTACAAAGAAACACATTTGGCGAGTTCCATCATTTATATTGTCGCATCTGGTCGCCCTCAAAACAAGTGCGCGTTACGTCGCGTCTCGCCGCAGACTGTCATATAGGCCGCATGTAGGGTATGCCTTAGAGCATTTAACCTGTTGATCACGTTCGTCGCGTTCGCAGCGTCGCGTCGCGTCGAGTTCGTCGCTCACGCAGGACACCGCGTTATTCTTTTCTGATTAATTTCGTTGCGGGATCCAAGACAGTTAAATTCATTCTCCGGGACTTCGTCGAGCTTCATTGCCTCGGCGCTTTTCTGGTGGTCGCCACTGTTGATTCTGGCCAAAGACCTTATACTTCTTACTACTACGTATAAGGTCTTTGATTCTGGCTTTCAGGAGTTGCAGTGGTTTGGCAATAGTGCGGTGGGATTTTCCCAAAAAAAAAAAAAGCCAGGACGTTAGAGTTTGTAATTATTACCCGGCTGCAAGGAAAGGGTTATGTTTTTCGCGCGTATCTTGTATGTATGTTTGAATGTAAGTATGTTTGTATGTATGTAACATTCTTTATGACCTCGTATCTTTCAATCCACTAGACGGATTTTCATAATTAAGACGTTAGATAGGTCTTCTCCGCCCAAGTGTTCTTAGACAAGTGCCGTTAAAAAAAAGAAACGTGGCAGATTTTGGGCGCCGTATTGTAGAGGTTGCAATTTTTTTTTCTACGCATCTCATCGAGTGGGGTATCAAAATGAAGGGTTTTTAGAGGTGATTACAAAAATATATACCACTTATATGTTTAAAAGAATTTATTAAAAAAAAATATTCACTAAAAAGTTATAAATAAAAAAATCTAATTTAAAAATCAAATCATCTTGAGAAATCCCTGCAAAAAGATTTTACGAGTTTTCACGAAATGATTTTTCGTATGTAAAAAGTTAACATTAATTGTAGATGTAGGGTAGGCGTGTGCAGCACTGCGCACTTTTACTACTATGTTCTCTAAAAAAAACAAATCGGTTTAAAATCAACATCAGTCTTTATTCATTTACATAGATTATCTATCTAGTAAGACAACTACAAAAAATACAAATTAAAGGTTTTTTTTATTTTTTATTTATCGATAGGATCGCGTTTGACCACTATCTCACCTGATGGTAAGCGATGATGTGGTCGACGTTCAAGCACGCTTACCTAGAAGTAACCTATTCACTCTTGACTTAAAGACTCCAAGGTTGTAGCCACAGAAATCTTAATATTAAGATTTCTGTGGTTGTAGCTATCAGGAAACAAAGACTCCGGCAGGGAATTCCACTCCTTAGCTGTGCGTACAATAAAATAATTCGCAAAACGCTTTGTACGTATGGGTGGGATGTCCACCATGTATCGGTGGCGCATTGCCGTACGTCTTGTTGTCCGGTGATGGAAAGGGCTAGGTGGAAACAAATTGTGCAGTTCCATCGCACACTCCCCGAAATGTAAACGATAAAAACCGACATACTGGCCACTTGGCGTCGATGTTCAAGGCTCTGGAGTTTTGAGGCGACCAGTTAATAGTTTAGGAACTATAAAAAAAAGATACTGCATCCTTATGGCGCACTTTTGTACAACGTATGAGGACAAGAATGCGCAGCCAGGTGAGCAGGTTTACGCACGTAGTTCAAGAAGTGCATATCACTTACAAATATCACATTTGAAGCTTCGTCTTCTTGACATCCTAAAAACATAAATAATTAGCTTATTAGCATAGCAGTTAACACATGTCATGATAAAACAATAAATGTCTGATATTACAGTGCACAAGACTGCGCGCGCAATCTTCTGCACAATGGCAATACGCACTCTTGTACAAAGAGCACTAAAGACTTTTGCAAGACCACTACTGCCATCTTTTGGCCAGAACGTCGTATTAACTCGAGTGAAACATGTTTCGATAGTAATTTGATAGAAATAAACACATAAAAACAACTTACCTGTATTACATTTATTACAATCACGTTTTCTAAACACCTAAATATTGTAACACCGGTCTCAAATTTAGTTATTTTCGAATAAATCTTCGGCAATTGTATTAAAAACTAAATTCTTACACCGGCACACAGAACAGATCTTTTATCTGTTCTGTGTTTAAAACGTCAATGATGAGCTGTCAACTGAAGTTGGCCGCAGAAGACAATGTTTCCTGATTTGAGAAACTCTCTGCGCATTCTTGTACTTACACGACGCAATCCTGCACACCCTTACCCTAGTTACATGCTAAATTGATTACACAACACATAAAATAAAAGTCTGTTTTCCATAATCGTTCAGATGAAAAACTGAAGCTCATTTTTCTTTTCGCGACTGTTTAAAAACGTGAAATTCAGCCGAGTATTAACGCCATAACGGTTGGCCCAATTGTTGAGAAATGAGGTGTCAGATCCTGAATACGGCTGCGCTAAGAAAAGAACGAAACAAAAATGCCAACAACAAATGTTTCTCGAGCGAGGCATTTAAATTAAATATTAAAATCTATGTGAGACATAAAAATAATACAACGTTGGTGAAAAGGTAATCTAATTTATTCACAAGATCAAAAGAGGGGCTTCTTTTTGTAATATTTTGCACCACAATAACTAATATACCTACTTATTCTTGTAATATCTTGGTTTACATAAAATTTCGTATCGTCTTTCATCTTTGAAGAAAGCTTCTGAACGATTTTCCGATACTTAGGTGCTTTTTATGTTGTTACTATAGCCGAGATTGTATTGTGATTTGAAGATTTATTCAATAGCTATACTTACCTAGTCACCTATGTAGTTCACTTTATAATAGTAACTGGGTGACAGAGCTCTACTATAGTGTAAATAGAGACAACATCATCTGCCTAGCCTTTTCCCAATTGTTGTTGGGGTCGGCTTCAGTCTTACCGGATTCAGCTGAGTACCAGTGTTTTACATGGAGCGACTGCCTATCTGACCTCCGCAACCCAGTAACTGGGTAACACCATACCCCTTGGTAAGACTGGTGCCAGATATCAAGCTTCTGACTACCCGTAACGACTGTCAAAGATCTTCAAATGACAGCCGAGACCAACGGCTTAACGTGCTAGAGTCTGGCAAACGAAAGTAGAGACTGAAAAAGCGCGGCAAATTTAAAAATCTCGGCATAGCAACCCCAAAACTAAAAAAATATATATATATTGTAATGTTTTGCATGTCAAATGTTTGACTATGTATTAGGAAACTATTTATAACTTACTTAAACACCTACACTGTACCAATACTTATTGCAAATAAATGAATGATTGATTGATTGATTGATATGAAATACTTGGAATAACCTAATTTGATACTTTAGAATTAATAATAAACAATTCTAAAGTATCAAATTAGGTTATTCCAAGTATTTCATACTAGTTTTGGGGTTGCTATGCCGAGATTTTTTAAATTTGCCGCGCTTTTTCAGGTTCTACTTTCGTTTGCCAGACTCTATCCGAGGCACGAAAGAAACTCGGTATGTTGAAATGGTCACCCATCAACGGACCGACCTCGGCAAGCGTTGCTTAACCTTGAAGATCGACCAGTGCGGCTTTTATAATTTAGCCACGAGCTCCTCTCGAATAAAATAGAGACAACAACGTTTTCTAAAAATGAAACCTAGATTAATTTATCGCCTCTGAAAGGCCCTGAATACTAAATTTCATAAAAATCGTTGGAGCCGTTTCCGAGATTCAGATTATATATATACATATACACAAGAATTGTTCGTTTAGAGGTATTAGATTAGATATATAATGTATACCAAATAAAATAATTTATTTGCAAAATATGGGTAGTTTTCAGGCTGACATTTTTATAAAAATTCTTTAGACCATATTCCTACCATGGCTGGTGTTCAAAATATTACTATCATTGGTAGTAAACTGAATAAAATATTACATTATTGTAATAATTTTTAATTTACAATTCCATCATCTATTAATCAACTTAATAATTACATTGTTTTCTCATTTAAATAATCTTATTTTTTTTAAATTGAATACTTTTTAATTGGTTTTTAAATAAATTGTAATTATTAGATTATTTTATGTACTTAGGTATTATATTAATTCTAGAGCCCTTACAAAATGCACTCTTATCAAACATAGCCATTCTATGGCTTATTGCTGAGTGTACTGGCAAGTCTTGCACTTTGACATGAATGGTGTGTACATAGCAGAGGCGTAGCTACCGCCGTATCAGCCGTATCAATGATACGGGGCCCCCGAGCTACGGGGTCTCCGACGAATGGAATCAAAAGTTCATCAAATCAAGATCACAGTCTCAAATTCTTTTTGATAACGAGTTAGTTTATTTTTATTTTTAAATAAACTTTATTTGTTATGATGAAACCATAATCTATCCTATGCCTTCATAGCATCCTTACGCTCCAATTTAGTAAACTGAAGCATGAACATTTATTCTATCCCAGTCAGGATTCTCTCGTTTTGAAGCTCGTATCACTCGTGCGTCATCCTCGTCCCTCAAAACCGTTTAAGTTATCCAAGTGAAGAATTTAGTCGTCAATTATATTTATTATGTAAGAAACATTAACGTTTTTAGTCTTTTCAGCAATCCGGTAGAAAGGGCCCCCAACAAATTTTGAAACCGGGTTCCCTATAGGACTAGCTACGCCACTGGTACATAGAATCTATGTTTGAAACATATAGTACATCTGATGTACTTTATGTTTCGAGGGATAAGTATAATACGGACAAAGCTATAAATACTACTTATCGGTCGATCAACAATAAATACTTTAAACTAGGCACGAATAACAAATCCACATAACTAACGAGCTAATTAAAACCTACAATTAAGTAAGCACCAATTCAATGACCTTATATCAGGGTTTCATTTCTGTATATACCGTTTGTATTAAATCTTTATAACCGACTTTCCAAAACAGCGGAGGCTCTATGTTCAACTGAATGTATGCTTTATTTTAATGTATTTTACCGATTTCTCCGTCAATTAAGGATCGATTTTGAAAATTCTTTTTGTGTGTTGAATGGGTATATGCCCGAGGTGGTCCCATTGCCACCAAGTCAGAATCTGATGATGGGATCCCATATAAATCGAGGGAACTCCTCAAATATTATAGGCGATTTCGGTATTTTCACCAACAATACAATCATTTGCACTCAGAAAGTATCATTTGGTGTAAGTGGAACTGATGAAGAAGACCACAGATGGCCACTGGGACTCCTTAAATATATGTATGTCACGGGTATACGATATCTCGGATAGTTAACTGACTAAGATAAAGCAAATACTTATAAATTGATGGTACTGATCGAACTGATCTGATGATGAAGCTGGAAGGTAGGCACTGGAACTTCGAAATAAAACAATGTATACTAGTCGTGTTTGGTCTTATTAGCATCGTCATGAGATGTATACTTACTGTACCAAAACTACTAAGCGAAAAATTACTTTCTTTTCCGAATTCGGTGTCGAAAATCGAAAAACAATAGGCACCAAAATATATCTTTTGTAATATACGGTGTTTCCCTTCTATAAAGGAAAATATAACTAGGAACATTTTAGTTCATTCGCTTAGCACCGTTTGAGCTATTCACCAGCTTCCCCGCTAACAAAGAATTCTCTATTGCGGTTATGTCGGTCGTGCTCGGCGCTTTGAAGGTATTTTCACATTTTCAAGATTTTCAGTTGAGGTACCGTAACGAGCGATACCACTTACAGTATTGACGGTTCGAGAGGCTCAGTGACTTGGTTCGATTCGCGAGCGTTAGGTATTACTATTTCCATGAACTTCAGTGGTAAAGTAGTTGTTTGTGCCATAGACAAAAGTCAAGGAAAATTACTCTTCTCACAGAACAATATACTGCCAATCACTCAACGGGAGTTTTGGCGGGAACGTGATGGCGTCTATGTTGATTCTCTGTTTTATTTTCCTAAAATTGTGTTTAATTGAATATTAATAGTGAAAAATGGTGGTGTTTAGTTATAATAATATTAGTGAACGTGCACGAGTGTGGGAAAGTGAAACACAGCGGTAGAACATGAGTTTGTTCATGTTGACGACAAAACTCCGTGGAGGCTTCCAATAAAGTTACCGCTATTTTACTGGGGCCTAATCCATTGATGTATTAAAAAGCGGGCCTAATCTGTATTATATATTAGTCTATGACTAGGACATTGGACTAAAAACTAAAGAAACTAGAACTACTAAACTTGACACTGGCTAAATGCACAAAACTTGCGAAGACAAAACAAAAAAAAACACTCAACGATCGGTGAATATATTATTTATGGAAACTTTTGATAAAACTGAGAATTTATTTTTGGCCATCGCCGTGAAAAGAAAGTATTTATGTAACAATAGCATGTGACATGCAATTGCGGTATAATTCTTTTTTTAAAAGAATATAATTAAAAGCTGAATCTATTTTCTAAATCTATTTAAATTTGATTCTTGGAATAAACAACGTAGGAGTCAAATATTATAGGTACGGACAGGAAGGTGTATCTATTATTTACTGGAAAGCCCACTACTTCAAAGGTTTATATATAAAAATTAAGTCTATAGATAAATATTAATAATTGTACTGACTCTATATTTTTATTTATTTTTTCTTCTCTTTTTGTTAAAAAAAATTACTCGCACACTGTTCCGTTGTTGTTGAAGTAGGTAATTTACCTATGTTTGCAATATTTGTAAGTACGTGAGAACCATGTTCCTATTTATCAAGTAAAGGACCTGTTAGTGCTTGTTATTTTTTATACCTATATGTAGTATAGTAGTGCTGGGTGCATCGTCCTCACGTATATGAATTTATTAATGTATGTATCTACTTACGTAAATATGGAGTTTCTTGTGCGTTCTTCTCCATAACAAGCTACTTTTCCGAATGCACGGTAGAGTCAATTCTTATTACTTGTAAATTTTAACGTTCAAAAGTGCCGCATAATGGCCTACTTGAAATAAACACATTTGACTTTGAATGATCCCCAAACCAAATCAACGCTTTTATATTTCTCAGTCGAATTGTAAAGGTCTGTGTGCAGTTTTTCTAGTGAAGAATGGCCTAGTAGCAGATAATTAATCTTCATCTAACCAACAGCAAGCGTGATATCGGTAGAACATGAAACTGATTTCCTTTCCTAGACATAATGTCAATCAAGACCATAGATTTTTTTAATTATCTATAGAATCTATGATAGATGTTTTTTTTTAATGTTTTAGGGGCAAGGATGGGTAATGAAGTACGGGTTCATTCATTTGGTTCATTCATTCTCAGAGTTTTCCCTGTAGATTGCAGACATGTAAAATAAATAAAATTACATTTTCGGTAATACATCGGCAATTTTATCATCAGTAAATGTAATGATTCAGTTATAAGCGCGTGTAAAGTTTCGCGAATAATTTAAACACCACCCTTGATAGATAGCTGTTGAATATTTTACGCGGCTTTTTGTCTTTGGCAGTGGTAGAATATTATTAAATGCTGCCATTTAATTTACTTTTAGTTTTCTTCTTTTGTCAGTTTGTCTCAGTGTAAATTAAGTACCTAAGTAGTAACCTAAGTCGTTTCTCAATTTATTCTAGTCTTATATTACACAGATTGTTTTGTTCTATTTGAAGACAATTGCTGTCAATCTTCCACAAAGTCAAAGTCAAATATATTTATTCAATTCAGGCCAATTAACGGCACTTTTGAACGTCACATAAATTAAAATTAAAATTTACAAGTAATAAAAAAAAAAAAACTACCGTGCATTCGGAAAGTAGATTGTTATGGAGAAGAACGCACAAGAAACTCCATACTTACTCTTTTTAAAAAAAAAATAGGTTTTTTACAATATTTACTTACATTAATGTATGTGAGGACGATGCACCCAGAATAGCTCTACACACTAAACTACGTACAGGTATAAAGTATTAAAAAGCATTAACAGGAAAATTAATTAATTTGATAAGTAGGAACATGGTTCTCACATACTTACAAATATTACAAACATAGGTAAAATACCTAATTCAACAACAACGGAACATTGTGTGAGACAATTTAAAAAAAAAAAAAGAACAATGAATACAATAACTATGAATAGGAATATAAATTAACAAATTTGATTTAGGGCAATCTTTGCGTTATCTGCCATTACATTATGTAGAGCAATCATGAACAGTTTAATTATTGTGAGCACGTGTACATAATATAGTGTTGGGCTTCTCCTGTTATCACTTAGGTTGACTGCTATTATTATCATGTACCAAGGTACATTATTATTAGGTACCTAGTCCTACTAGATGAGTATCTAGGTATACTTAGACTTAGACGTAACTTGATGGCTTTATCGCTTAGTTACCTATGTAGTTACCTATGTAGTTTGCATAACTTTCATAACTCCAGGAACCAAACTAGATATGTGGCAAAGTTTATTTCGTAATAGTACCTACAAGGTATATTTTTTTCAAGTTTGCCTTCAATATTTTGTTCTTCCAAACTGTAATTATTTTTAGGGTTCCGTACCCAAAGGGTCTGCTATTACTAAGACTCCGCGGTCCGTCTGTCTGCCTGTCTGTCTGTCACCAGGCTGTATCTCATGAACCATGATAGTAAGACAGTTGAAATTTTCACAGATAATGTATTTCTGTTGCTGCTATAACAAAAAATACTAAAAACAGAATAAAATAAATATTTAAGTGGGGCTCCCATACCCCCGACTCGCCGATTCCTTGACTCGCACTTGGCCGGTTTTTTATATATTTTTTTCCAAGTTAGCCTTCAATATTTTGTTCTCCCAAGCTATAGTTATTTTTGGCTCATGTTTAACTAACCACCAGATCTAGTTAAATGTAACGGCAAAAATCACTTTATATTGCCAAAAATATTAAATGGTCACCAAAATTAAATCCATTTTAGCGTGAAAGTAGAACCAAAAATTTACAACTTGTGATCCAACTTAAAACAACCAACTCCAAATTATGATTGTTTAATCCAAAAATAGTTAAGGAAAACAAAAAAAAATTTTTTTTTTTTTTTTTTTTTTTTTTTTTTTTTTTTTTTTTTTTTTTTTTTTTAGCGTGGAGAAATGCTCATGCATACTGCGCTACCACGGGGAGATAGCGCAGTTATGTGGGACTCTAACCCACTAAAACTCCACGGTGTCCTCCTGTGCCGCTAATGGCGGGAACACGGGAACGCGTTAGCATACATCCGCGAGCCCGCCGCGGCTGTCCGTCTCCGGACCCTCCTCTGGGGTTAACCCCCATCACCGGCGCACCAGAATACACAGTACGCCGTGACCACCCCGGGGACCAAACCAGCACTTGGGTACCAGACAACCCCGTGTATGGCACCCTTGGTCCCCCTGTGACGGGTCAGGACAGTGGCCCCGCCACCTACCACTTTTCGGCCGCAGGGGATAGGGAGAGCGGCCAGCGCTATACCGACACTCCTCCTCCCCTGCGGCCCCACCGCGTCCGCCATCAGACGGTGGCGACCCCGTGCAGGCCGCGGAGGGTAGGGCGAGCGGCGCACCGTAATACCGGCACTCCTCTCCCGCCGCGGCCTCCGACCCTCAGCCGCGATGCCTTCCACACCACATCGCGGCCCGCCTCAGTTGCGATGTCGCCTAGGCAACACCGCAACCTACATGTTGGCCGCTACGTCGTCGGCTTATCGGCAAAAGCCCTGACGAGCGGCCCCTCCTCGGGTTCCTCTTGGCTTCACCGTGGTTGTCCAAGCCACGGCTACTGAGCCCCCCCGCCTCGACAATGCGGGAACCCACCGGGGGGGCACAGTTCTAACCTAACCTAACCTATTTCACAACCAATAATTTACTATTAAAATTTGGTGATTTACTAAATTTGGTTATCATAGTACAATTTTAGGTAATAGAGGTTATGGTCACAAAGTTATTTTTGGTGGTCATTATATTAATACCCGTTATTTTTTATAAAAGTATCCACAGTAGAGCCTTTAAAGGCTGTATTGTGGATGTAATTAAGAATGGTCACATGATTCTTGTTAAAGCTGCCAGTAACAACAAAAGGAAAATAAAATAAATTACTGAAGCCCAATCAGCATAATAAACATTCGGAGTTATATCGATAATGATATTGCCGTTAATTGTTACGCCAACCATCCGATCCGCGATCCACGCCATATTCCGCTAATGACGCACGATTGGATCAAGGCATCGAGGCCTTCCGAAAATTATAAATATTTCATGCTTCATTCACATAATTTCGTAATGTATGAAGAACCCGCAACTTTGACTACAAACGATTTCGATGATTCGAATAAATATATAACCTTTAGTAAAAAAAGAGGTGAGAAAATACAAAACATGTCCCCGCCGTGAACATCAGCCCTTTTTGTCGTTTGTTTGCGACATTGTTTTTCAAAGTATATTTCATGATCCGGATAAATTCCGGTAGTCGGCACCTCGAGGGTCATGTCAACACAACACAATCATAATCTAACCTTATCTATAAAGCTGACACGAACTGGGGAAATGCCGACATCGCACACCTTAAGGCCAGTGTCCTTATCGTTACATATTTATAACTTTGTCTGTACATAACTGAATAGAAATATGCTGAATTCCGTTCAGGGAATGAACTAGAATTTATACAGTGTCTAGATATTTTATGAACTGTGTAGGACGAGAAATGAAAGAATAATAAGGTTTTTGTGGTAGTTATCGTCACAGTAAAAATATACAAACAGTATGGAAACTACCTACAAACGCTCGAAACGGCACACTCACACAAACGTAGCACCGACTAGGCCGCTCGGCAGTGCTGCCAACTTAGCGCTTTAAGCGCCTGATCTAGCGTTTTTTTGTTCAATAACACGTTCTAGCGCTTTTTGAAATCATATTATGATATACACATCTACTATTATTTATTCCGTGATGTACTTAAATACGGAACAAATCACTATTTTTAGAGAACTAATACACTTATAAATACTGCTTTGTTTCTTAGGTTGATGTCTTAGTCTATGAGTTGGGGATTCCTCGAGTTGGCAGCACAGATTCCTCGCTAACTATTTTGTACTATTGTTCGACAGTAATTTAGGAGTTGTGCATTGAGACGTTAAAATGAATATGCCCTTATAAAAAAAAACAACTGCAAGCGTATGTTTATACGCTTCCATCCATATTCTTAAATTATTGGAGATTTTGTTTGAATTTGTCGCCGAATATAGTGCTTTTTTTGACAATGACCATATAGCGCTTTCTAGCACTTTTTTGAAGAGCTAACAGCGCGTTTTTGCTTTGACGAGTTGGCAGCACTGCCGCTCGGGCACTTTTGAGGTAATGTCAGTAATAAGTGCCGCGTCGCGACGAGTGGTCAGGTATGTTTGTGTTAGTGTGCCGTTTCGAGCGTTTGTAGGTAGTTTCCATACTGTTTGTATATTTTACTGTGTTATCGTCTCGCTCCAGAGCTCTCGCCGAAGGATGGAAACGGCAATGCCAGCTAATCTTTCTGTCGATCGATTCCTAGTCGAGTTTTGAATTGTGATCGAAGGCTCGTTACTGTCTGAGTGGTTAACTAAAAATCTATTTCTCTAAAGTCATCACTAACTTATTTGTGGAATATTAACTGGTGATCTGACCAAAAACCCACTGATTTGTTTGAAATATGTGAAAGCTTCCATACTACTTAGTACATTCCAGACTAAACACAAGGACAAATCATTCAAAATATGACAAATGTTTCAATAAATCCGCCATTATTTAGCATATTCAATTATTAATTGATGAAAAGGAATTTTACAACATTCTGTGAATCTAACTTCAATTATATGTAAATAGATGGGAGCCTACGGCTTTTATATGAAAATAAATATCAAAATTAGGATACATTTTTATCTGCCTTCTAGGAAAATTGCCGAGTTTTACAGGAATGTCTATGGCCATGGCACTCGGATTACACGAGGCTAGATTTTCTAGGATAGCAACAAGCTAGTCACTTAGCTTATTTATACGAACTATGCCAATTTTTGCAAATGCCAAGCCAGGACGTTAAGAGTTCGTAATATTATTTATGTATCTGATGTAAAAGTCATCCATCTTGAGATATCCCCGCGAAAATATTTGACTAAACTCCATTTGCGATAACATTAGACATTTAAATCAGCCCATTTTACCGCACGTTCAACCGATTTTGACTTCTATTGCGTTGGTGATAAGACAAATGGTAGCTGTAGTAAACAGTTGGTTTTGGTAACATGTTTATGCTTTTTATGTCATCCTTATGTTTACGGCATAGAACTCAAAATCGGTTGAACGGACTGTAAATAGATTTCGAAACGTGTCTAATGTTATTTCAAATGGAGTTTAGTTGTTCACAAAATGATTTTTCCTGCGTAAAAAGTTAACATTAATTGTAGATATAGGGTAGGGGTGTGCAGCACTGCGCAATTCTTCTATATGTTCTCTAAAAAAACAAAAAGCTGTTTAAAATCAACATCAGTCTTTATTCATTTAATTAGATATACATTATCTACCTAGTAAGACAACTAAAAACATACAAATTAAAGGTAATAGTTTAAGAACTATTAAAAAAATTGCAGCATCCTTAAAGCGCACTTTTGCAACATGTATGAGGACAAGGGCAGCTGGTGTGCAGGTTTGCTCACGTAGGTCAAGAGTGCTCATCACTTACAAATGTCACATTTGAAGCTTCGTCTTCTTGATATCCTAAAAACATAAATAATTAGCTTTTTAGCATAGCAGTTAACACATGTCATGATAAAACAATAAATGTCTGATACCCACCCCCAGTTTCCCTGCTTAAAATTATCGGCGAATTAATGTGACAAATTGTCAAACACGCGTTATCTGCTGTGATTGGTTGAATGACTTTTCAATAGCCAATCACAGCAGATAACGCGTGCTTGACAATTTGTCACATTAATTCTCCGATAATTTTGAGCTGGGAAACTGAGGGTAAGACTACCAGTGCACAAGACTGCGCGCGCAATCTTCTGCACAAATGGCAATAGGCACTCTTGCACAAAGAGCACTAAAGACTTTTGCAAGACCACTACTGCCATCTTTTGGCCAGAAAGTCGTATTAACTCGAGTGAAACATGTTTCGATAGTAATTTGATAGAAATAAACACTTAAAAACAACTTACCTGTATTACATTTATTACAATCACGTTTTCTAAACACCTAAATATTGTAACACAGGTCTCAGATTTAGTTCTTTTCGAATAAATCTTCGGCAATTGTATTAAAAACTAAATTCTTACACCGGCACGTTTAAAACGTCAATGATGAGCTGTCAACTGAAGTTGGCCGCAGAAGACAATGTTTCCTGATTTGAGAAACTCTCTGCGCATTCTTGTACTTACACGACGCAATCCTGCACACCCTTACCCTAGTTACATGCTAAATTGATTACACAACACATAAAATAAAAGTCTGTTTTCCATAATCGTTCAGATGAAAAACTGAAGCTCATTTTTCTTTTCGCGACTGTTTCAAAACGTGAAGTTCAGCCGAGTATTAACGCCATAACGGTTGGTCCAATTGTTGAGAAATGAGGTGTCAGATCCTGAATACGGCTGCGCTAAGAAAAGAACGAAACAAAAATGCCAACAACAAATGTTTCTCGAGCGAGGCATTTAAATTAAATATTAAAATCTATGTGAGACATAAAAATAATACAACGTTGGTGAAAAGGTAATCTAATTTATTCACAAGATCAAAAGAGGGGCTTCTTTTTGTAATATTTTGCACCACAATAACTAATATACCTACTTATTCTTGTAATATCTTGGTTTACATAAAATTTCGTATCGTCTTTCATCTTTGAAGAAAGCTTCTGAACGATTTTCCGATACTTAGGTGCTTTTTATGTTGTTACTATAGCCGAGATTGTATTGTGATTTGAAGATTTATTCAATAGCTATACTTACCTAGTCACCTATGTAGTTCACTTTATAATAGTAACTGGGTGACAGAGCTCTACTATAGTGTAAATAGAGACAACATCATCTGCCTAGCCTTTTCCCAATTGTTGTTGGGGTCGGCTTCAGTCTTACCGGATTCAGCTGAGTACTAGTGTTTTACATGGAGCGACTCTGCCTATCTGACCTCCACAACCCAGTAACTGGGTAACACCATACCCCTTGGCAAGACTGGTGTCAGATCTCAAGCTTCTGACTACCCGTAACGACTGTCAAAGATCTTGAAATGACAGCCGGAACCAACGGCTTAACGTGCTTTCCGAGGCACGGAGTAAACTCGGTTTGTTGAAATGGTCACCCATCCACGGACCGACCTCGGCAAGCGTTGCTTAACCTTGAAGATCGACCAGAGCGGCTTTTATTATTTAGCCACGAGCTCCTCTCGAATAAAATAGAGACAACAACGTTTTCTAAAAATGAAACCTAGCTAGATTAATTTATCGCCCCTGAAAGGCCCTGAATACAGCACCTGAATTTCATGAAAATCGTTGGAGCTGTTTCCGAGATTCAGATTATATATATACATATATACAAGAATTGTTCGTTTAAAGGTATTAGATTAGATATATAATGTATACCAAATAAAATCATTTATTTGCGAAATATGGGTAGTTTTCAGGCTGACATTTTTATAAAAATTCTTTAGACCATATCCTACCATGGCTGGTGTTCAAAATATTACTATCATTGGTAGTAAACTGAATAAAATAATACATTATTATAATAATTTTTAATTTACAATTCCATCATCTATTAATTATGTAATTCTAATAATGAATAATTTCTCAACTTAATAATTACATTGTTTTCTCATTTAAATAATCTTATTTTTTTTTATAGATTACTTTTTAATTGGTTTTTAAATAAATTGTAATTATTAGATTATTTTATGTACTTAGGTAGTTTATTATATATTCTAGGGCCCATACAAAATGCACTCTTATCAAATAAAATAAAATGGCTTATTGCTCTGAGTGCACTGGCAAGTCTTGCACTTTGACATGAATGGCGTGTACATAGCAGAGGCGTAGCTACCGCCGTATCAATGATCCGGGGCCCCGACCTACGGGGAACCCGACGAATGGAATCAAAAGTCTATCAAATCAAGATCACAGTCTCAAATTAATTTGTTATCGGGTTCGATTTAATTATTTTTATTAAAGAACTTTATTTGTTATGATGCCACAATAATCTATCCGAATTAGCTTTCTTAGCGTCCTTATGCTCCAATTTAGTAAACTGAAGCATGAAAACTTATCCGATCCCAGTCAGGATTCTGTCTGCTTCATCCTCGTCCCTCAAAACCGTTTAAGTTATCCAAGTGAAGAATTCAGCCGCCAATTATATTTATTTTGTAAGAAACATTAACGTTTTAGTATTTTCAGCATGCTGGTAGAAAGGGCCCCTAACAAATTTTGAAACCGGGTCCCCTATAGGACTAGCTACGCCACTGGTACATAGAATCTATGTTTGAAACATATATCTGGCTGGTTCTTTCCTCAAAAGACCATTTCAGACATCTAACCAAGATTATGTCGGGACTTTAAAAGAGACTGTGACCTCTGAGTTTGTTTCGGCCTTTCTTCTCAGAGTAGTCAGATAGGAAACGCCGACCTCATCTAGTTAAAAAAAATATGATCGACATGTAAAAGAGTTTGTAAAAACCAACTTACAGAAATAATATCATTTATCATTTATATAGTACATCTTATGTACGCTATGTTTCGAGGGATAACGATAATACGGACAAAGCTATAAATACTACTTATCGGTCGATCAACAATAAATATACTTTAAACTAGGCACGAATAACAATTCCACATAAGTAACGAGCTAATTAAAACCAATAATTAAGTAAGCACCAATTCAATGACCTTATATAAGGTTACATTTCTGTTCGTACCGTATGTATTAAATCTTTTTAACTGACTCCCCAAAACAGCGGAGGTTCTATGTTCAACTGAATGTATGCTTTTTTCTCTGTCAATTGTGGACCGATTTTGAAAATTCTTTTTGTGTTTGAATGGGTATACTCCTGAGGTAGTCCCATTGCCACCAAGTCAGAATCTGATGATGGGATCCCATATCGAGGGAACTCTTCAAATATTATAGGCATATATATAGCGATTTTGGTATTTTCACCAACAATGCAATCATTTGCACTCAGAAAGTATCATTTGGTGGAAGTGGAACTGATGAAGAAGACCACAGATGGCCACTGGGACTCCTTGAATATATGTAGGTCACGGGTATAAGATATCTCGAATAGTTAACCGACTAAGATAAAGCAAATACTTATAAATTGATGGTACTGATCGAACTGATCTGATGATGAAGCTGGAAGGTAGGCACTGGAACTCCGATATAAAACAATGTATCCTAGTCGTGTTTGGGCTTATTGGCATCGTCATGAGATGTATACTTTAGCTATAAATGATTTTCATGGAAATTTTAGGTACCAAAAGTATAAAGCGAAAAATAACTTTCTTTACCGAAGTCAGTGTCGAAAAACGAAAAATGATAAAACGAAAATATATCTTTTGTAATATACGATATTTCCCACAGACATAAATCTAACTAGATAACGCAAGTCCCTCCATCTGTATGAAAACCAAGCGTGCCACTTTTTCACAAACAATTTAAAAACAAATTTACTTACCAATAAAAGAAAACATTTCCAATGCTTTGGCCAACTTTTTCTATACATTCTTTTTAAGTAGCCAGTATTGCATAAAAGGCATTTTTCTAGATTTCGGTGTATTTTTGGTGCCGATAATGCTAAATGAAAAACTCAGATTACGTTTGCGATGGCACGCGAAGTACCTACAATCGCGCCATCTAGTTATATTTATGTCTGTGGTATTTCCCTTCTATAAAGGAAAATATAACTAGAAACATTTTAGTTCTTTCGCTTATATAGCACCGTTTGAGGTATTCACCAGCTTCCCCGCTAACAAAGAATTCTCTATTGCGGTTATGTCGGTCGTGCTCGGCGCTTTGAAGGTATTTTCCCATTTTCAAGATTTTCAGCGAGCGTTGAGGTAGCGTAACGAGCGATACCACTTACAGTATTGACGGTTCGAGAGGCTCAGTGACTTGGTTCGATTCGCGAGCGTTAGGTATTACTTTTTCCATGACCTTCAGTGGTAAGTCGTTGTTTACACCATAGACAAAAATAAAGGAAAATTACTCTTCTCACAGAACAATATACTGCCAATCACTCAACGGGAGTTTTGGCGGGAACGTGATGGCGTCTATGTTGATTCTCTGTTTTATTTTCCTAAAATTGTGTTTAATTGAATATTAATAGTGAAAAATGGTGGTGTTTAGTTATAATAATATTAGTGAACGTGCACGAGTGTGGGAAAGTGAAACACAGCGGTAGAACATGAGTTTGTTCATGTTGACGACAAAACTCCGTGGAGGCTTCCAATAAAGTTACCGCTATTTTACTGGGGCCTAATCCATTGATGTATTAAAAAGCGGGCCTAATCTGTATTATATATTAGTCTATGACTAGGACATTGGACTAAAAACTAAAGAAACTAGAACTACTAAACTTGACACTGGCTAAATGCACAAAACTTGCGAAGACAAAACAAAAAAAAACACTCAACGATCGGTGAATATATTATTTATGGAAACTTTTGATAAAACTGAGAATTTATTTTTGGCCATCGCCGTGAAAAGAAAGTATTTATGTAACAATAGCATGTGACATGCAATTGCGGTATAATTCTTTTTTTAAAAGAATATAATTAAAAGCTGAATCTATTTTCTAAATCTATTTAAATTTGATTCTTGGAATAAACAACGTAGGAGTCAAATATTATAGGTACGGACAGGAAGGTGTATCTATTATTTACTGGAAAGCCCACTACTTCAAAGGTTTATATATAAAAATTAAGTCTATAGATAAATATTAATAATTGTACTGACTCTATATTTTTATTTATTTTTTCTTCTCTTTTTGTTAAAAAAAATTACTCGCACACTGTTCCGTTGTTGTTGAAGTAGGTAATTTACCTATGTTTGCAATATTTGTAAGTACGTGAGAACCATGTTCCTATTTATCAAGTAAAGGACCTGTTAGTGCTTGTTATTTTTTATACCTATATGTAGTATAGTAGTGCTGGGTGCATCGTCCTCACGTATATGAATTTATTAATGTATGTATCTACTTACGTAAATATGGAGTTTCTTGTGCGTTCTTCTCCATAACAAGCTACTTTTCCGAATGCACGGTAGAGTCAATTCTTATTACTTGTAAATTTTAACGTTCAAAAGTGCCGCATAATGGCCTACTTGAAATAAACACATTTGACTTTGAATGATCCCCAAACCAAATCAACGCTTTTATATTTCTCAGTCGAATTGTAAAGGTCTGTGTGCAGTTTTTCTAGTGAAGAATGGCCTAGTAGCAGATAATTAATCTTCATCTAACCAACAGCAAGCGTGATATCGGTAGAACATGAAACTGATTTCCTTTCCTAGACATAATGTCAATCAAGACCATAGATTTTTTTAATTATCTATAGAATCTATGATAGATGTTTTTTTTTAATGTTTTAGGGGCAAGGATGGGTAATGAAGTACGGGTTCATTCATTTGGTTCATTCATTCTCAGAGTTTTCCCTGTAGATTGCAGACATGTAAAATAAATAAAATTACATTTTCGGTAATACATCGGCAATTTTATCATCAGTAAATGTAATGATTCAGTTATAAGCGCGTGTAAAGTTTCGCGAATAATTTAAACACCACCCTTGATAGATAGCTGTTGAATATTTTACGCGGCTTTTTGTCTTTGGCAGTGGTAGAATATTATTTATTTATACTTAGGTAGATATTGAAATAAATGCTGCCATTTAATTTACTTTTAGTTTTCTTCTTTTGTCAGTTTGTCTCAGTGTAAATTAAGTACCTAAGTAGTAACCTAAGTCGTTTCTCAATTTATTCTAGTCTTATATTACACAGATTGTTTTGTTCTATTTGAAGACAATTGCTGTCAATCTTCCACAAAGTCAAAGTCAAATATATTTATTAAATTCAGGCCAATTAACGGCACTTTTGAACGTCACATAAATTAAAATTAAAATTTACAAGTAATAAAAAAAAAAAACTACCGTGCATTCGGAAAGTAGATTGTTATGGATAAGAACGCACAAGAAACTCCATACTTACTCTTTTAAAAAAAAAAAAGGTTTTTTACAATATTTACTTACATTAATGTATGTGAGGACGATGCACCCAGAATAGCTCTACACACTAAACTACGTACAGGTATAAAGTATTAAAAAGCATTAACAGGAAAATTAATTAATTTGATAAGTAGGAACATGGTTCTCACATACTTACAAATATTACAAACATAGGTAAAATACCTAATTCAACAACAACGGAACATTGTGTGAGACAATTTAAAAAAAAAAAAAAGAACAATGAATACAATAACTATGAATAGGAATATAAATTAACAAATTTGATTTAGGGCAATCTTTGCGTTATCTGCCATTACATTATGTAGAGCAATCATGAACAGTTTAATTATTGTGAGCACGTGTACATAATATAGTGTTGGGCTTCTCCTGTTATCACTTAGGTTGACTGCTATTATTATCATGTACCAAGGTACATTATTATTAGGTACCTAGTCCTACTAGATGAGTATCTAGGTATACTTAGACTTAGACGTAACTTGATGGCTTTATCGCTTAGTTACCTATGTAGTTACCTATGTAGTTTGCATAACTTTCATAACTCCAGGAACCAAACTAGATATGTGGAAAAGTTTATTTCGGTATTTTAACAGAATAAATAATAGTACCTACAAGGTATATTTTTTTCAAGTTTGCCTTCAATATTTTGTTCTTCCAAACTGTAATTATTTTTAGGGTTCCGTACCCAAAGGGTCTGCTATTACTAAGACTCCGCGGTCCGTCTGCCTGCCTGTCTGTCTGTCACCAGGCTGTATCTCATGAACCATGATAGTAAGACAGTTGAAATTTTCACAGATAATGTATGTCTATTGCTGCTATAACAAAAAATACTAAACTAACTAACTAAAAACAGAATAAAATAAATATTTAAGTGGGGCTCCCATACCCCCGACTCGCCGACTCCTTGACTCGCACTTGGCCGGTTTTTTATAATTTTTTTTCCAAGTTAGCCTTCAATATTTTGTTCTCCCAAGCTATAGTTATTTTTGGCTCATGTTTAACTAACCACCAGATCTAGTTAAATGTAACGGCAAAAATCACTTTATATTGCCAAAAATATTAAATGGTCACCAAAATTAAATCCATTTTAGCGTGAAAGTAGAACCAAAAATTTACAACTTGTGATCCAACTTAAAACAACCAACTCCAAATTATGATTGTTTAATCCAAAAATAGTTAAGGAAAACAAAAAAAAATAAAAAAATCTGCGAGCAACTTGGAAGTAGCGCGGTTGGTCACAGTTCTAACCTAACCTAACCTATTTCACAACCAATAATTTACTATTAAAATTTGGTGATTTACTAAATTTGGTTATCATAGTACAATTTTAGGTAATAGAGGTTATGGTCACAAAGTTATTTTTGGTGGTCATTATATTAATACCCGTTATTTTTTATAAAAGTATCCACAGTAGAGCCTTTAAAGGCTGTATTGTGGATGTAATTAAGAATGGTCACATGATTCTTGTTAAAGCTGCCAGTACAACAAAAGGAAAATAAAATAAATTACTGAAGCCCAATCAGCATAATAAACATTCGAAGTTATATCGATAATGATATTGCCGTTAATTGTTACGCCAACCATCCGATCCGCGATCCACGCCATATTCCGCTAATGACGCACGATTGGATCGAGGCATTGAGGCCTTCCGAAAATTATAAATATTTCATGCTTCATTCACATAATTTCGTAATGTATGAAGAACCCGCAACTTTGACTACAAACGATTTCGATGATTCGAAAAACTATTTGCCTTAGGTAAAAACCGGCCAAGTGCGAGTCGGACTCGCGCACGATGGGTTCCGTACCATTATCGCAAAAAAACGGCAAAAAAATCACGTGTATGGGAGCCCCCCATAAATATTTATTTTATTCTGTTTTTAGTATTTGTTGTTATAGCGGCAACAAAAAATATTATTATTATCTTTTGTAAAGTTGTTTAAGTAGTCAGCTCTTAAGCTGGCCATTCATTTACGGGCCGAAACCAAATTAATTCAGCGTGTGGTGTGTTATGAGGAGGGTGTGTTTTGATGTGGTCCTACTTCGTTTTCTTCTATTTGCAAGAACTTTCTAACTATACGACATGTATTTAAAATGGCAGCTTTTTTTAAAGTAATATACAGGGTTTCTTTTAGACTTAGCAATTTTAAACTGTGAAGATGATGATTTGGGATAACGCCTGTTGTGGAGAGGACTATAGGCACAACATAAACTTTTTCTTGACGCCATATTCTAGTTACCTCATCCTTGGAGTCTGCGTATTTACTGATTTTATTAGTTATTGTTTTCTGTATGTTATGAGTGTTGGGAACAGCGATATCTTTCGGGGGGTTCCGTTTTCATCCTTTGGGTACGGAACCCTAAAAAATAGATGAGAAAAATACAAAACATGTCCCCGCCGTGAACATCAGCCCTTTTTGTCGTTTGTTTCCGACATTGTTTTCCAAAGTATATTTCCCGTTCCGGATAAATTCCGGTAGGTGCAGAGTCGGCACCTCGAGGGTCATGTCAACATAACACAATCATAATCTAACCTTATCTATAAAGCTGACACGAACTGGGGAAATGCCGACATCGCACACCTTATGGCCAGTGGCCTTATCGTTACATATTTATAACTTTGACTGTACATAACTGAATAGAAATATGCTGAATTCCGTTCAGGGAATGAACTAGAATTTATACAGAGTCTAGATATTTTATGAATTGTGTAGGACGAGAAATGAAAGAATAACAAGGTTTTTGTGGTAGTTATCGTCACAGTAAAAATATACTAACAGTATGGAAACTACCTACAAACGCTCGAAACGGCACACTCACACAAACGTACGCACCGACGAGACCGCTCGGCAGTGCTGCCAATTTAGCGCTTTCAGCGAACTATCTAGCTCTTTTTTTTCAATAGCGCGTTCTGGCACCTAGCGCTAATTCTAGCGCTTTTTGAAATCATATTATGATATTGTGGTTGATATGTACATCTACTATATTTTTTTCCGTGATGTACTTAAATACGGAAAGAATCACAATTTTTAGAGAATTAGGTTGATGTCTTAGTCTAAGAGTTGGGGATTCCTCGAGTTGGCAGCACATATGCCTCGCTAACTATTTTGTACTTTTGTTATATTGTTCGACAGTAATTTATAACTTTGCTACAGTTATTCTGAGTCAGTTTTAGGAGTTGTGCATTGAGACGTTAAAAAAATGAATGTGCCCTTATAAAAAAAACAACTACAAGCGTATAAACATCCATATTCTCAAATTATTGGGCGTTTTGTTTGAATTTTTCACCGTATGTAGTGCTTTTTTTGACAATGACCATATAGCGCTTTCTAGTGTTTTTTTGGAGAGCTAACAGCGCGTTTTTGCTTTGACGAGTTGGCAGCACTGCCGCTCGGGCACTTTTGAGGTAATGTCAGTACTAAGTGCCGCGTCGCGACGAGTGGTAACGTATGTTTGTGTTAGTGTGCCGTTTCGAGCGTTTGTAGGTAGTTTCCATACTGTTTGTATATTTTACAGTGTTATCGTCTCGCTCCAGAGCTCTCGCCGACGGATGGAAACGGCAATGCCAGCTAATCTTGCTATCGATCGATTCCAAGTCGAGTTTTGAATTGTTATCGAAGGCTCGTTACTGTCTGAGTGGGAGAGGTACTGCTCTAATAGTGATTAACACAAAAACAATTTCTCTAACTGTGCGGAATATTATCTGGTGATCTGACCAAAAACCTTCTGATTTGTTTGTTATATAATATGTTCTAGCTTCCGTACCAAGTACTATTCCAGACTAAACACGTTATTTAATAGAACAATTTATTAAAAAAAAGTTAACTTAAAAATTCAAAAAAACCCGGCTGTTTAAAAAGCGAACTAAAAAGACGTTAACAAGAAGAAAATCATGCTGTGCAGTCGGAGGATACATATTCGTGAGCTGACCGTCTTTTTAGTTCGCTTTTTATAGTCGAGTTTTTTGAATTTTTAAATAAACTTTTTTTATTTACTACTTTTTAGTTAGGTATTTTTTATTAGGTACATTTAAACATAAGTGTTTTATATTTTTCAAATCTCCTCTTAAAACCCTTTATTTTTATTGCCCACACGATGGGATTGGAAGAAAGATAAAATTTGGTCCCCCACAATATGGCGCCCAAAAGCTGCCATTTTTATATTTTCCGGTTTTAATGTAGCCAGTGACACTCGCAGGGTTAAGTAAGACGAATCGATTGGCGTAAGAACCATCAAAATCGGCCTACGCGTTTGGTCTCTAGAACGCCACATATGAACAAACATACATATTTATTTATTTATTTATATATGCTTTATTGTAGGTACACCAAGTTTAAACACAGAAAAGGAAACTTAAAACTAAAATACATACAACGGGCGGCCTTATCGCTGACCGCGATCTCTTCCAGGCAACCTGGGATGGAAAGTGATAGCCTGGACATGAAATGGGGTTGACATTGGTGTAACACATAACATTACGAATATTTTCCTTAAATATACAATCATATTAAAATAGATACACAAATACATACATATGTTATATATTATATACATAAAAACATACATACTCAATATTTAAATAAATAGGCAATGAAAGCAAATGTTGACTAACGACAATCACAGTGACAGGTAATGGTCCTTTACGAGTCTTTTAAATACAGGCAATGACTGGGCGCGTTTTATAGGGTCGGGCAGTGCATTCCACAGACGAGCAGCTTGGACAGTAAAAGATTTATCCAAGAAAGTGGTGGAATGCATTGGCATCCTAAGTCGCAAGTTATCCGATCACTTAAGTGATTTCGTGTGGGAATCGCAGATAAACTGAAAACGATCCTTGAGGTAAAGAGGGGTGGAAGGAGTAAAGAGCACATTATACAGAAGAGAAAGAATATGAGCATTCCGGCGAAGGCGAATTGGCAACCACTTGAGCTTCACACGGAAATCGGATACATGGTCATATTTGCGCAAACCGAATATGAACCTTATACAAACATTTTGAAGCCGCTCAAGTTTATCGAGTTGTTCTTGAGTAAGGTCAAGATAGCTGGCATCGGCATAATCAAGGATGGGAAGAAGAAGAGATTGTGCAAGCGCAATTTTGGTGGCAGTCGGAAGAAAATTCCGCAGTCTCCTCAATGTTGCAGCAGATGCAAATAACTTGCGGCTTACCTCCTGTAGTTGGGCAGTCCAAGAGAAGTTCTTGTCGATGAATATCCCCAAGTTCTTAACTATAAAGTAAATATATAAACACATACATACTTACATAGACTGATAAACACCCTCCTTCAGTAGTCGGGTAAAGATATGACAAATGTTTCAATAAATCCGCCATGATTTAGCCGTGGACAGCTAAAAATGCTACTTTAGAAAATGACCCTTATATTAAATTATTATTTTCATTCCATTTGATTTATTAAAATTTATGAAAAGGAATTTCATAAATTTTCGCTCCCTTTATTTGCATACACTTTACACCTGTTTATTAAAAACAGCGAATCATAAATTACCTCAGATTGTTTTAAATAAAAAGCAATCTGAATCCAAATATCACTTGGAGTTGGAAGATGGCGAATATAATGGCTACGACGTTGTCCAAAGTTCTTACTAAAAGATAAATTACCTGCAGTAGAATATCTTCTTGCTGTTGAAGAAGCTGAGATGTTTTAAATTATTTTCAGAACAAAAGAATAAACCTATACTCTGATTTTTTGGGGGGTTGTCACTTTATCGTTTCATAAAAATAGTGTCGTATCCATATCCTGAGTGATCAAAAATCGGAGTAGATCGAAAATGGAAATATTTCACAACAAAATAATTGATGAAAAATTTAATAACCTTTAAAACTTAAAATTATTGAAAGGACGAACTTAAGGATACACTAGTCGAAAATTCTTCCATACAACGTAGTCTAGAGATTACTCCACTGTTTGACGTTGAATGTTCAAAATAAAAATGATATAAATTTGTTTCATCATTATCTAGTCCTGTATGGAAACAAAAATGTAAAAAAAAAATATATTTGAAAGTTATGAGCGTCGAAAGTTCCATATTTCAACACTAATTTTAACGCATCTTTGGGTGGCAATAAATACCATAAGAAGAAGGAAAATTGCAAAACGGCCTCCATACAGGGATAGATTAGTAATTCAACAATGCAAATAATGTTATTTTATAAATATACATGTAGTTGTTTTTTCATGATATCTAGACTCCCAAAGGTCTGATTATAACATTTCGCGTGCTCGTTTTCGTCCTAAATCAGCATCCATTTCGATACAAATTTGCAAAAGTGCTAATTCATACGCGAACTAGCTTCTTACTGCTCATCACAGCATCTATTTCTTTCGCACGAGTTGTCGGATAAGATAGCATGCATTTTAACCCAGCGCACAAATTAGTTCGTGAGGTTGACTAGTTCAACCTTAAAGAATGAATTTAAAGTACCTATATTCGGTCTATATCAATTTATAAAGGTAACGCAGCCAATGCAACCTCGTTACAGTACTTTATTAATGACGTGACACTGACACTGACTTTTTTTTTTCTTCTTTTTCCATCGTGTGGTATATCAAAATGGCCTAATGGCTTTCAGGGTGATTTCAAAAATATTAGCTCATATTTGTTTAAATGTACATATTCGAAAAAAAAAAACTAACTAAAAAGTTTTACATTAAAAAAGTTAATACAAAAACACAAAAAACCTAAAAAGACAAGTAAACAAGAAGAAAATCATGTTGTGCAGTCGGAGGATAGGTACATCTGGCTTTGGTCAGCCAGCTCGCGAATATGCAGTCGGGTTATTTTTATAATTAACTTTTTTAAATTCAGAATCAATATAGTAGCAACCCTGGTGAGTCCGGCAAGTTTAGCTGTTAATTTTCGAGGATCGCGGGTGTGGTCCTTCTGTATACTTTCTATTTGTGACGTGTTTCTGTGTGCGTATTTGTGTCTGTGTGTTTTATTTATCTTTGTATGTCAATCCTACAAATACATTTCTCATTGAAATTTAATTTTGTTTTAAATGTCTATGATCACTTTGAGATAGGCACGGACCAGTACGGACCTACATAACGATATTTCGTCTCATAATTATTTATCTATACCCGCTTTACCAAAGATTTTGCTGGCGCCCAACTAGAAACACTTATAAAGAAACGTCGCTTTAACGGTAGTAGGTGCAAAGGAAACTAAATGGGTCAAAAGTTTCAAACTAAGACCATTGTAACTATAATAATAACTGAAGCAAGTATATACGAGTGGGCTAAATATCGAGGATCAAACGAAACAGGAACCTTATTTGGGGTTAGGTATTTGCAGTAGATCCTAAAGTACCAAAATAGTTTATGGTATAGTATTATCATTGATGTATTAAAAAGAGGAAGATACGGGACTGCTCACAGCGCTTGGTCCTACTAATCTAAGTGAATGCCCGTAGCGGGTACTCAGTCGCGCACGGCACATTGTTGATCACACATCTCAATAATTTCAGTGTTTTTATATTTTTTTGCAATAAATACGCATCAAAATGACTTCTTGTGTAGCTAAACAGTGTTTAAATAATACCAGGATGAAAAATAAATCACACGGGATCACTTAAGTACAGTTAAAAAGGTTAATTTGTTGAAAATTACAATAATATTTAATGCTTTGATTATATACGTTTGCTTCGCCATATTTGTGAGAGCGAGATAGATATTACAAACATGCTTGAGAGACACGATACGCACATATTGCAATGTGATTTCATTCATAATAGTAAACATTCGGCCAATATTCGGCGGCTAGCGCGATTTCGCTTGCACTACAGCGCCGTCTCCTATCTCTGTCCTTGTCTATCGGTAACTGTAGGTTTGGGACTGGTGATGACACTGAACACAGATGTGTGAGTTTCGGTGCATGTAGTCGTGCGCCGAGCCCAGGTTTTCTGATCGCAATGTTAGCGCGTAACGTATCTTCCTCTTTTTAATACATCAATGAGTATTATACTTTTTTTTTCGTCATATCACCCTAACTTTTGTCCTGTATTGTTTGATCTAAGATTTTTTGCCAACCCTGTATAAGTAAAGTACGCAGGCTTAATTTTTTATAACCCGACTGCCGAAGGAGGGTAATGCGATTATCAGTCTATCTAAGCATGTATGTATGTTTGTTCCTTTAAGGCGTTTTAGAGACCAAACGCGTTGGCCGATTTTGATGATTCTTACGTCAATCGATTTGTCTTAACTCTGCGAGTGTCACTGGCTACATTAAAATTGGAAAATAAAAAAAGTGCATATTGTGGGACACCAAATATATTTTCCTTTAAACTCATCGTGTGGGTTATCAAAATAAAGGGTTTTAAGAGGAGATTTCAAAAACTATATAACACTCATATGTTTAAATGTACCAGATTCTAAAAAAAAATAACTAAATAGTAATAAATATTACAAGTTAATTAAAAAAAACAAAAAACCCAACTGCTTAAAAAGCGAACTAAAAAGACGTAAACAAGAAGAAAATCATGCTGTGCAGTCGAAGGATACATCTGGGTTTTGGTCATGCAGCCAGCTCGCGAACATGTATCCTCCGACTGCACAGCATGATTTTCTTTTTAACCCCCGCCGGAAAAAAGGGGTGTTATAAGTTTCACGTGTGTTGCTGTGTATCTGTCTGTGGCATCATAGCGCCTAAACGGGTGAACCGATTTTGATTTAGTTTTTTTTTTGTTTGAAAGGTGAAAGTGTTCTTAGCTTTGTTTGAATAAAATCGGTTAAGCCGTTCAAAAGTTATGGGCGTTTTACTGTTTGAATCGGGGTGTTTTCGCAAGATAAATGTGTCGGAGGTTTTTTTAAATTTTGAAATTTTACTTGTTGATTACATCTTTCTAGTTCGCTTACTAAGCAGTCGGGTTTTTTGTTTATTTTTATTAACTTATTTTTCAGACCTTATCAATCTTAACCTACATTTTTGATTGCGTGTGTGTTTTTAATAAGTATGTGATCACTGTAATTACAAGAAAAAAAGCAATTAGCCAGTTTACGTCCAAAAACACTTCATAATATCACACATATCTTGGTAAGGATTAATTTTTGATGTTGTCTGTGGTACGCTGTCTGTCACAACACAACTGCTGGCGATATTCCCATGCAACACACAATTACGAGTTCATCAAGGAAAACGTAGAAAAGTGATGGTTACTGTCTCAGCTTTAATAACCGTGTCACCATAGATTAAGTTATTATATAAATTCATACTTTTTAGCTGAGGCGGCTGAATGGAAAACTAAATTACGGATCTCCTTAGGGATCATCCATTATTTACGTGAGGCGTTTAGGAGGGCGGGGAGAGGATGTCGGCAAATATCACTTTTTTTTTTCGCAGTATACTGTGTAAAATTGCGAGAAAACTGGACTGCTGCATGACTTCATCAGTATTGCCAGCCCTATGACCTCTATTGCATAAGTGTACGTGATGATCTAGAAAAGAGATGTTGCAGTACATGCGGTAACTATGTTTCATCTATCACAAAAGTCGCAGAGCATCGGCGTGCGGTCCAAAGTGCACCAGCATCACCAGCGCGCAAAGTGCGACCCTCACGGATTGTCACACGTCGAGCTATTGACACTGAGCTTCTGTGTGCAAGCAATAACAGGTTATAATGGGAAATGGACTGAAGTAAAGTGATTTCTTTTTACGAATTTTAGTAGTTTCTATTTAAGTGTTTTATTGTTCGATTTTCTCTGTGTGATCCTATATTACGTTATTAGAAATCTTAAATACTAGTCTTAACTATTATAAAAACTGCCCAAGTGCGAGTCGGACTCGCGCACGAAGGGTTCCGTACCATTATCGCAAAAAACGGCAAAAAAATCACGTTTGTTGTACGGGAGCCCCATTTAAATATTAGTTTTATTCTGTTTTTAGTATTTGTTGTTATAGCGGCAACAGAAATACATCTTCTGTGAAAATTTCAACTCTATAGCTGTCACGGTTCATGAGATACAGCCTGGTGACAGACAGACAGACAGACAGACGGACCGCGGAGTCTCAGTAATAGGGTCCCGTTTTTACCCTTTGGGTACGGAACCCTAAAAAAAATACTATATATATATATAAGCTTTATTTTTTTAAATCAATCTAATGTAATCAAGCACAGATTAACTTATTTACATTAAAAATATGAATTTAGAAAAATCTCACATGAGATTAGAGGAGGTGAGGGGGACGAGCAAAATCTCACGTCATCTCACCAAAGGGAGATGGGGTGTGCCAAAAATGCCACACGTAATTAATGGAGGTCCCCTTACAGGATGTTTGAAATTATTAACAGAATTATTAATAGGCCTATATCGTGGCCAAAAAATAACAGCCGCATTGTTCGATCATCGAGGTTAAGCAACGCTTGACGAGGTTGGTCCGTGGATGGGTGACCATTTCAACATATCGGGTTTCCTCCGTGCCTCGGAAAGCACGTTAAGCCGTTGGTCCCGGCTGTCATTTGAAGATCTTTGACAGTCGTTGCGGGTAGTCAGAAACCTGAGATCTGACACCAGTCTTGCCAAGGGGTACCGTGTTACCCAGTTACTGGGTAGTGGACGTCAGATAGGCAGTCGCTCCACGAAAAACACTGGTACTCAGCTAAATCCGGTAAGACTGAAAGCCGAGCCCAATGTAGTTGGGAAAAGGCTAGGCAGATTGATTAATAGGCCTGTATAAATTGATTAGAGGCTTTTGGTTGGTAGTTAACAGTAATGGGTAGGTACCTAAACGAGGTCGGAAGAAGGTAATACCTATAGGCCGACCGCTTAACTGAGACCGTTCCTACGGTAGCAATAGAGATGTTGACACCCATCAGCGAGCTGTTGGCTGACAGGTCATTACACCCGTGGCGGCACTGAGTTCTCCTGGCTCCTATGTACTTTTATATAGTATGAAGTTTTAATAAATAAATAAATACTTAAACCCCATGCCGTACCGCGCAGCTACTTAAAAATTTTCTCAGTTAAGGTTGCCCTAGTAAATTAATCTTCCATACAAACGTAGTCTGGTGATTACTAAGGAAATATTGTAAAACCAAACCATTTTTTTAAAAGAGTAACCATGGAGTTTCTTGCCGGTTCTTCTCCATAGGAAACGACCAACCCGAACCGTGCACCTTTTGTCGACGTTTTATAAGTGGCCATGTAGGCTTGTATGAAAAAAAAAAAAAAAAAAGATTTTTGACTCCACTGTTTGAATTTTAACGCATCTTTGGGCGCAAATGAATACTATAAGAAGAAGAAAAATTACAAAACGGTCACCATACAGGGATAGGTTAGTTGTTCAAAAATTCCAGTAATTTTGTTTTGAATATCTGTTCAAAACAAAATTACTGGAATTTTCATATCAATCACTTAGTCGTTTTTCCATGATATCCCAAAGGTCTGTTTATAAAATTTGGCGCGCTTTTTCCGTCCTAAATCATCATCCATTTCGCAACCTTAAGTTACCCCTAGTCGACGGCACGAACTATTTTGTGCGCGGGGTTAAAATGCATGCTATCTCATCTGTCAACACGTGCGAAAGAGATAGATGCTGTGATGAGCAGTAAGAAGCTTGTTCGCGTACGAATACGCACTTTTTCAAATTTGTAGCAAAATGGATGATGATTCAGGATGAAAACGAGCGCGCGAAATTTTATAAAAAAGGCGTTTCGGAATCTGGATAACATGAAAAAACCGGCCAAGTGCGAGTTGTACTCGCGCACGAAGGGTTCCGTACCATTATCGCAAAAAACGGCAGAAAAAACACGTTTGTTGTATGGGAGCCCCACTTAAATATTTATTTTATTCTGTTTTTAGTATTTGTTGTTATAGCGGCAACAGAAATACATCATCTGTGAAAATTTCAACTGTCTAGCTATCACGGTTCAGGAGATACAGCCTGGTGACAGACAGACAGACAGACAGACAGACAGACAGACGGACCGCGAAGTCTCAGTAATAGGGTTCCGTTTTTACCCTTTGGGTACGGAACCCTAAAAACGACAAAATGTATCTGTTCAAAATAAAATTATTTGCATTGTTGAACTACTAATCTATCCCTGTATGGAGGCTGTTTTGCACTTTTTCCTTCTTCTTATGGTATTTATTTGCGCCCAAAGATACGGTAAAATTTGTGTTGAAATATGGAACTTTCGACGCTCATAACTGTCAAGTAATTTTTTTTTCATCCCACCATCTCGGACGGAAAGAGTATTTTTAATCTTCAATATCTGAGTGGAAAAGCCGTTTTTATTCACTAGAGGATAAAGTAAATTGAATTTAGAACATCGTGTGCACTAAGTTTGTGAATTAAAAAAAACATTAAACCTATTTACTGCTACCTCTATGGTGCCGAATATATCATACAACTTTTTTTTAATTTGTTAAAAACTCAGACTCGGAACCTTCTTGGTGTTCTTTTTTCAATTTGCTTTGTACGCGGTTCTAACCATCTCCCTCTCTCTCCAACATTCACGCCAAGGGAATCCGATGAATCGGTACAACTATTAAGTATGACAGATAGTTTACCGAAAAACAGTACACAAGTGACTAACACCAATATTACAGTACCAAACAAAAATATTACACTCAATTTAAATAACTGTAGCAACGTTACTTTAAAATTTTCTTAATTATACCTTAGTATTATTTTGTTATAATTTAAAGATTATTCTGTAATACTCACCTGTCATAATGTAGTAATTAATACCTAAACTGAAATAAAAGTGTACCTATCTTGTGATTGTAAACGTTTTTTTTTTTGCATTTAGTCATTTCCTCGCTGAGGTGGAATGAAAAGTTACGTGTTGCACTCGAGTGCAAAGATTTTTCACCTCGTGCTCTTTTGATTCCCTCGCTAACGCTCAGGATTCTAATTTTGAATCACTCGCTGCGCTCGTGATTCAATTTTAGAATCCTTCGCTTGCTCGGTCATCAAAATTGAACACGCGGTTAAAAAGCAACTTTGCACTCTTGTATAACAAATAACTATTTACTGTTTTGTTTTCATACAGGGTTACATAATAATGAGACAAATTGATATCATTTTTTATTTTGAACGTACATCGTCAAACAGTGGAGTAATCGCCAGACTACGTTTGTATGGAAGAATGATCGACTAGTGTAACCTTAACCGGTCAAATTAAATAGATAGGTAGGTACCTATCGAAGTTTGAGTGTAAAGTTCATAGATCAAACTTTCGAATCACACTTGGCTAGTTTTCTTTTACGGCTCAGCCACGATACGAACTTTAAAGTTTTAAACAACCTGCAAAGCCTTTATTACGTTCACCATAATCCAATAGTTCCAAAGTTCGTTTGTTTGAGATAAACCTTTGGTCTCGGTATAATATATCAATTAAAAGATTTGTCAGTCATTATGATTCAGAAAAACGTAATGTTTATAACCAGATAACGTAGATAATATACTATTATAGTTGAAGATAAAACGGATAACAAACAGCATTGCAATCCGAATTTCGTGTCTAGCAGTCGTTTATAACTAACGCTTCGTATAAGTTGTTAAATATAGAAACTGCATTGTTTCGTGAACTTTTTATAACCAAACCGTTTCAATAATGCATTGGAGGTCGATATGTTGTTATTTTTGTTCGCCGCGCGAAGTGGACACTAAAACAATTAGCTTGTAAGTATTTTACTGTGTAAAGTCGGTTATTTTTTTAACAATAGAACGGTAGAAGGGGTGGAAGTTTATAAATATTTAAGTCCCGTAGCTAGCTTTGTTTTTAGTGTCTAAGTAACTGTACTTTATTTATTTATATACACTTTATTGTACACCAGAAAATACAGGAACAATTGAAACTTAAAACTAAAAAAATATATACAATGGGCGGCCTTATCGCATTCTGCGATCTCTTCCAGGCAACCTGGAATGGACAGTGAATGCGTGGACATGACATGGGGTTGTCTGTGGTGCAACAATACCAACAAAAATACAATGATACAAAAATAAATATAATTATCAATGATACAAATATATATATATATGCCATTGAATAGATACATAAATAAATACATATTTGATATATAAGCCGTAAAAATAAAAGTCGTATGAAAATCATAGACAAAGTGTAAGCCAAAATACTAAGAGCACGATTACAGCGATAAGTAATGTTCCTTGACAAGTCTTTTAAACACAGGCAACGACTGAGCACGTTTAATCTGGTCAGGCAATGCATTCTACAGACGAGCAGCCTGGACAGAAAAAGATTTATCCATGAAAGTTGTGGAATGCATTGGCATTTTAAGTCGCAAGTATATTATAGTTTATTTGAGGTTTTGACAATAGGTATCTACTTAGGTACCTAAGAAAAACCGGCCAAGTTCGAGTCGGACTCGACACGAAGGGTTCCGTGCCATTATCGCAACAAACGGCAAAAAATCACGTTTGCTGTATGGGAGCCCCACTTAAATATGTATTTTATTCTGTTTTAGTATTTTGTTGTTATAGCGTCAACAGAAATACATAATCTGTGAAAATTTTAACTATCTAGCTATCACGGTTCATGAGATACAGCCTGGTGACAGACAGACGGACCGCGGAGTCTTAGTAAGACTCTAAAAAAACTTCTTAAGTGCCTTTAGTTTATCTCTAGGTGTTGGCGCAGTGGTTGAGCGATTGACTGCTGCGCTGCGTGTCGCGGGTTCGATTCCCGCACGGAACAAATATTTGTATGACCTACAGATAGTTGTTCCGGCTCTGGGTGTTGTGTATGTGAGTTTATATGTTTGTAAACGCACCCACGATACAGGAAGAAATTCCTAGTGTGGGGCAACGTTTTTTTTAAAAGAAAGAAGAAGAAGAAGAAATAAAAAGTCAAGATGGAACGTTGTAAACAACAAAGTGACGCCGGTTCAAACTATGCCCTGCCGTACAAATACACAATTACACGCACTCACGTACAACGAAATTACGCCTTAGCTTGTCATTCGAGCTCACAGATCAAATAATAAAGCTCAACTGACAAGCTAAAGGGTAGTTTCGTTGTACGTGTGCGCGTGTAATTGTGTATTTACACGGCAAGGCATAGTTTGAACCGGCTTCACTTTGTTGTTTGCAACGTTCCATCTTGACTTTTTATTTGATCTGAATAGGTATTAGGTAATTTATATCCAGTGTGTTTCGATGTTTGGAGCGACTCTGTATATGATGTATGATACCTTTATTAAACCACCCACTCATAGATGATTAATCTCACTTTATAAAATAATCGATAGTTTTCCTTCAAAGTATCTTTACTTACTTGCACGTGTTTTATCGATGACGCACTCATAAGAGGAAATATAGGCAAAGAGCGCCGACTGAATTTCCTAAGTAAAAAGTCATAATTCGAGGTTTGGCTCTCGTCTATTTCCTCCTCCAATATTGGACCAATTTAAAAGATATTCCATAAACTGGTAAAGTAAGATATATACTATGTCTCTATGTTTTCCTTTTTTCATTTATATTTGTCAAATTTGTACACTAAGCCTCTGTTGACAGCGCAATCTTGAGAATGTTTGTAGGGTTCTAGTGCTTCTAAAGATGATATATCAGCAAAAAGGAAAACATAGGGACATAGAATATATCTTGCATTTTCAGTTTATGGAATATCTTTTAAATTGGTTCAATATTGGAGGAGAAAATAGACGAGAGCCAAACCTCGAATTATGACTTTTCACTAAGGAAATTAAGTCGTCGCTCTCTGCCCCCGTTTCCTCTTAAGAGATCCTTAGGTCCTTACTTAGCACCTTACTAAGTAACAGTTATAAATGCTTAGAAATCTCTCGATTTCCTCAATAGGTACTTCTTAGAAACAAAGACTTTTAGTTTGTCTCTTCTTTATTAAGGTGCCCCTAGTCGACGGCACGAACTATTTTCGCTGTCTCATCCGACAAAACGTGCGAAAGAGATTGATGCTGTGATGAGCAGTAAGAAGCTAGTTCTCGTACGAATTAGTACTTTTGCAAATTTGTTGCGAAATGGATGATGATTTAGGACGAAAACGAGCGCGCGAAATTTTATAAACAGACCTTTAGTAGTCTAGATATCATGAAAAAACTACTAAATGCATATTTTCAAAATAAACTTATTTGCATTGTTGAATTATTAATCTATCTCTGTATGGAGGCCGTTTTGCAATTTTCCTTCTTCTTATGGTATTTATTTCCGCCCAAAGATGCGCTAAAATTAGTGTTGAAATATGGAACTCTCGACGCTCTTAACTTTCAAATATTGTAAAGTTTTACTTTTCTGTTTCCATATGTATAGGGCTAGTTAATGATGAGACAAATTGATATCATTTTTTATTTTGAACGTGCATCGTCAAACAGTGAAGCAATCGCCAGACTACGTTTGTATGGAAGATTTTTCGACTAGTGTAACCTTATCTTTCCAGAGCGTGTATAGCTACTCAATATAGGAATGAAACCTATGGTTAACCACCCACTCACTTATGATTAAACCTACTTTACAAAATAATCAATCGTTTTCCTTCAAAGTGCCTGTAGAGTGTGCGCAAGATAAGTCTGCGCGCGGCAAAATTCGGAACTAATCATTTGTCATTTATGTCAGGTGTCAAGAGAGTGTGTTTTATTCCGTGTTTTTATTCGTTTCCGAAGTAAATTATCGCCATCATTATGCTAAAAGTAATTTAAAGTGATGGCAGGGATGTTTTCTTGAAGTGAACAAGACAATAACGGGCCTACGGTACCGTTTTACAAAGAAAGAGCCCGCGTTGCTTATTTGACAGGTAACTTTTAGGGATACCACTATACTAAAATTTCCCTAAATTTTCGTACTACCGGTGCCCGACAGTATTGTTTTTGGGTGGTACATAAATATACCAGCGGGACAGGGCCGGCATAATGTAATATAATGCATCATTGTTATTGTGTTTTAGGCGTTTCTGAACGCACCGTTACACAAATAATTCAAGCGGGTTATGTGGCAGCAGCTTCTCTTCAAAAATTGTTGACGAAGAAATTAAAAAAGAATTGATATTGAAGGTTGAAGGTATTCACTGTAGGACCATTGTTAGACCAAATTTAGCAGTAGGTACTACTAAGTATTCAATAAAAAAATTACAATAGTTTCATGAAGCTTTTTTAATCATATTCTATGCAAGTAGAAAAAGCTAGTAATTAATTATGCATAACTTAAATTGCTTTAAGTTTCAAGTAATGAAAAATTACTATTGATTAAATGAAGGAAAAAAGATCAGTTATGATGGCAACATTAAAACGCCACCCGTCGCGCGCAGACTTATCTTGCGCGCACTCTAGTGACACAGATCGGTAGAGGAGAAGAGTGTCCACTCGATTCATCAGGCTGTGGATAAGGGTATCCCTGTATTCCATTCGGTTGAGGAAAAGAGTGTCCACTCGGTTCATTAGGCTGCGGATAATGATATCCATTCCATGCACGACCTGATAAATACAAAACGACAAAGAATGTTAATAATTATTAACAAAAAAATATTAACAACAGGAAAATATTTATGTAATTAGATTATCACTTACATGATGTTCCCAGAATGGTGGCCAGGAAAACAAGCGGTAATTTGCTGAAGAACATGATCGCTCTAGTTTCAGAACCCAACTGTGCTTCAGAGTAGCCTTCCTCCATTTTTATTTAGTCTGTCCAGCGGAGCTCAATTTGAAAGATTGCGACCCATGACGACAATAACAAGATAAGGTTTTTCGAATGGAAAATTCCACCAACTGCCCTGATAACCACTTGGTAGCAAACTGACATGTATACGTTGACGCAGTTTGGTGTCAATCTGGGGTGACTGTCAAAGTTAGAACCTATTTGCTAGCAAACTGCATGCAGATTGACAAAAACTATAGTTTCTTCTGTTTCATCCAATGATATTCAAATAAACAGATACGTTATACACTCACAAAACAATTGAAAAAAGTATTCCGCGCAGCAGCGGCAGCACACATACACACTTTTCATTCATCTGACATTTCACTACAATGTCGAAAGGGATCATCATCATCATCATATCAGCCGAAAGACGTCCACTGCTGGACATAGGCCTCCCCCAAGCGTCGCCACATTGACCGGTCCCGTGCATCTCGCAACCAGCGGATCCCCGCAACCTTCACCAGGTCATCGGTCCACCTGGTGGGAGGCCTTCCAACGCAACGTCTTCCGGTTCGCGGTCGCCATTCCAGAACCTTTCTGCCCCATCGGCAATCCGTTCTGCGAGCAATGTGCCCTGCCCACTGCCACTTAAGTTTGGCAATTCTTCGGGCTATGTCGTTAACCCTGGTTCTCTTGCGGATCTCTACGTTTCTGATTCGATCACGCAAGGAAACTCCGAGCATAGCCCTCTCCATTGCCCTTTGAGTGACTGTAAGCTTTCTGATAAGGCCCATTGTAAGCGACCACGTCTCAGAGCCATATGTCATCACTGGCAACACACACTGGTCATAGACTTTCGTCTTGAGACACTGCGGTAAGTTGGACGAGAAGACACCGCGCAACTTCCCAAACGCTGCCCAGCCGAGTCGGATTCGACGGTTGACCTCTTTCTCGAAGTTGGCCCGACCCAATTGGATCGTTTGTCCCAGGTACACATAGTCGCCCACAACTTCGAGTGTAGAGTCTCCAATCTTGATAGGAGTGGGTGTAACATGGGCATTCAACATCAACTTAGTTTTGTCCATGTTCATCCTAAGACCCACTCTTTCGGAAGCTCTACTGAGATCATCGAGCATTGTACTGAGGTCCTCCATGGTCTCAGCCATAACCACTATATCGTCGGCAAACCGAAGGTGAGTGATGTACTCGCCATTGACGTTGATGCCTAGCCCTCTCCAGTCCAGAACCTTGAAGACATCCTCCAGTGCAGCGGTAAAGAGCTTCGGAGATATTACGTCTCCCTGTCTCACACCTCGCTGCAGAAGGACGGGTTCCGAGGTCTGATCCTGGAGTCGAACTGACATTGTGGCGTTTTTGTATAAACACTTCAACACTTCGATGTACCGGTAGTCAATTTGGCACCGTTGGAGAGACTGCAGTACAGCCCAAGTCTCGATCGAATCGAAGGCTTTCTCGTAGTCCACAAACGCTAAACAGAGAGGCAGGTTGTACTCTTCGGTCTTCTGTATAACCTGCCGCAGCGTATGTATGTGGTCTACGGTGCTGAAGCCTTTACGGAATCCGGCTTGTTCGGGAGACTGGAAATCGTCAAACCTGCGTGCGAGACGATTCGTGATGACTCTTGAAAACAGCTTGTAGACATGGCTAAGGAGTGTGATGGGCCTATAGTTCTTCAGCCGGGCATTGTCACCCTTCTTGAAGAAGAGTACCACCACACCCCCGCACCATGCCTGTGGCGTTTTCCCCTCGAGTATGACGGAATCAAAAAGCTTCTGAAGGGCCTTAAGTACTGGTTTTCCACCCGCCTTCAGGAGTTCGGCCGTAATTCCGTCATCACCCGGTGCCTTGTTGTTCTTAAGTTGTTTCAGAGCCATCCTAATCTCATACAGGCTGACGTCCGGAATGTCTTCGGTATAGTGTCGGGTCAATCTAGCTCTTGGGTCATTCGCTAGATTCGCGACGGGTTTACTTTTTGACGTGTACAACTGTCCATAGAATCTCTCGATCTCCCTCAGAAGCTCCGGTTTGGCGGACACGATCCTGCCATCATCGGTCTTCAGTTTCGTGAGCTGGCTCTGCCCAATAGACAGATCTCTTGCAAAGACCTTGGAGCCTTTGTTCCGCTCAATCGCGTCTTTAATACTTTCAGTATTAAAGCGGCGGAGGTCGCTTTTCAAGGACTTTGAGATCCGTCTATTTAGCTGCCGGTATTTCAACGAATCGTCTGAAGACTGCAGGATCATCTCACGCCTCTCCTTCATGAGCTTGAGAGTATGATCAGAGAGCTTTTTGTTTCTATCTGTACGGCGGGTCTTGAAAAACTTAGACCCGACCGTATGGACAGCTTCCACGAACCCATCGCTGTATTCGTCCACGGAGCTCCCTAGGCACTCGAAACGATTCTGGAGTTCGAGCTGAAAGCTCTCGGGGTTTTGGACCTGGATTTGTGCTGGACGGAGCGTGGACTTCATCAGTCGAGACCTTTCAAGCTTAACATTAATGTTCAATGTGCCTCTTACCATGCGGTGATCACTCCCGGTTTTCACCGAATTGATCACTGAGACATCATTGAACATTTGCTTCTTGGTTGACATGATGAAGTCGATCTCGTTTTTAGTTGCACCATCGGGGCTTTGCCAGGTCCACTTCCTGTGCTCACGCTTTCTGAAGAAGGAGTTCATCATGTAGAGGCCCTCCTTCTCCATAAAACTGGCCAGTAGGTGACCCTGGTGGTTCCGACGTCCAACTCCAAATTGCCCCACTTGCAGCTCATCCTCGTCTCGTTTGCCCAGTTTCGCGTTGAAGTCCCCCATGACAACGGTGAAGTGAGTTTTGAAACCATGCATGGCTATAGAGATATCCTCATACATGGCCTCTACCTCGTCGTCGGGGTGTGCCGAGGTCGGGGCGTAGACCTGTATGACCTTCAGCGAATATCTTGCGGATATTCTGAGTATAAGGTACGTCACCCTGGTCGACACACTCTCGATCTTCACCACGTTGTTCACAAGAGACTTGTGGACGATAAACCCAACACCACCCTGGGACTGCCGGTCTCCCTCTCGGAAATAGAGCAGGTTACCGGATTTGAGGATTATCGAGTCCTCCCCCTCTCTTCGGACTTCAGATAACCCTATAATACTCCATCGTAACCTGCTCAATTCTTCCTCAAGTTCGGCTATCTTCTCGTCGGTCCGGAGTGTTCGCGTGTTATATGTTCCCAGGTCTAGTCGTCGGTGTTTGTAGGGGTAGCCGGGTCCACTCCGGGGATTCTTAGCACCCCTTGCCACGCCATCGCCTCGACCGCTACCGTAGCCAAGGGTAGACGGGCTGCCGGGCACTCGGGGCCGTTTTTTCGTTGTGCTGTTCATTAGGTTTTGGGGGGGTTTGCCATAATCGCCACGCTTGACAGGCGGGTTGGCGATCGCAGTTTGTTGTTTAAGTACACAGAGAACGCTGCTGCCCATTCTCTGGTGTGTCCCTTAGTCGCCTCTTACGACACCCACGGGAAGATATGGGATGGTGAAATTCTTTACGTCCGTCACCATACGGCACATTCATATCGAAAGGGATGGCTTGATAAAACAAACAAGAAAAAAAGAGACAGCTAGTGTTTGTCACTTGCGTGTGAATGTAAACAAACATTATTCTGACAACCAATGTTTTTTCTTTTTGTAACCTCCAAATATCAGAAAATTAGGAAAAAAAATTGAAATAAATTAGTAAATTGAGGTGTATTGCGTATTTACATATGGTATGAGATCCCTTCTGTTTTATGTAATTTGGTATTATAATTGGTACACTTTCTAAATACGCACGATGGCATTTTTTTAATTTTGTTTTTTTTTTCAACAAAGCGTATCGCTCTTCGCCATGCGTGACATAAACTAAAGACTAAATCATACAATTGTCTACTATTCGAGTCTTCACAATGCGCGCGCTTATAACATAATATATCTCTTTATTTGAATATCATTGGTTTCATCAATGAAAAATGGGTAAATTAATGGCTAATTCAGAATGCCAAACACTAATGGCTTATTGGATGCAGAATGACAACAGATTATGGCTATTTGAATTTTGCAGTCAATTTGTCACTAATCTGCGCTACATACTAAAACTAAACTGCGTCGGCAGATTGGCGTCATTCAACATTTGAAAAGTCTGGATCTACAGTTGACTTTTCGATTAACGCCTATGATTGTATAGCAATTTCTGCTCTGCCACTTTGGCAGACATATGGAGGGAATAAATTAAAACTTTCAACGGGTATTAGAGTTTAGTAGCTTTATTTAAGAGCGGACTCTAGTCAACAGGAATTTGAAAAATAGGTATTTGAAGAAACTATTGCCGTCGCGTCACCTCCAACCTCACCCCGTAAAGTGCGAAAGGGACAACTGCAGCTCAGGCTGATTTTACCTACAAAAACTTTGACTAAAAGACGTTTCGTATTCTGCTGTTTTCGTCATGAAAACTGGTCTGATCTAAAAAATTCTTATATCAAAATTTAGAGGAAAAGTATATCTATGCTCCTATCATTTCCTTTTTTGTTAAAAACTTATAAATTTTGTCTGAAAGTCTTCTGTACATGGCGGTAAAAACGGGCATTTTTTTCGGATTTTTGGATTGTCATATTTCTTTTTGTGATTATATTTTAGAAAAAAGGAAATGATACAGGCACGTATTAATTAGACCTAGATTTTATGGAAAAAAATCATTGCTCTAGAGGCATTATCCACGAAGAAAACAGCAGAATGTGTTTGTATGGAGAAAGTCTCACTAGTGTCCCCTCTTAATAAACTTTTAAAGAACTCTTAGTGTTTAATATTAGAATAAAAATATTTAAACAATATAATCAAAGAATATAAAAGTGAGAAAAATACACTAGATGACAAACTCATTTGTCTGCTAGATACGGTGTGCTTGTCTGCATATGCTTCTCTCTCCTTTTTATCTACCGTCGTCCTTTCCATATGTGAGCTTGAATCAGAATCGTGAGTATGCTTTGAATATCCTTTACCAATTTGCCTAATGCACTAGCTCCGTATTGAGCATTTTTATTCTTCCCTCGATAATCATTATTCTCCTGTACGAGAATATGTCCATACACATTCGTTCCATTATAATTGTCAGAATAATAAGTATTGCCATTTTGCTCGACTTTGGATCCATACACGATGTTTTTTCCACCACTTTCTGGATACTTGTTGTTTTTTTGATAGGTTCGGGCACCATAAGAAATTACTGGTTTATTTCTGTCCGCGGTTGCATTGAAGGAACTCCACATTTTGCTCAAATCGGGCATAAAATCATTTAAGTTTAAGTGCAAGTCTCGTCGCAGCCTATGACCGCTTTGTGATTTATCTACATGATTTGTCTGCTCTATGTATGATTCTGGAACAATGTTGAGTGTGTCCCTTTTCTGTACCTTTAGGGCTTCAATTACGCCATTGCTTTTATAGAAGGTTGTCTGCATTCCATTGTTAAGCGCTTCTTGTGCTTCTTGCTCCGCTGCTTGTGTCCCTTTAAAAAAAAAATATAAATTAGATTTTCTAGAAGCAAAAAAAGACCACAATTTCGAAAAACAAACAATATAAAGTACTTACTTGAAATAACATTACTAGAAATGAGCAACGTTATTATGGTAATGAGCAACATGCCGGCTACAGTACGCTTTCAATACTACGGTTCTTCCTTTTTTTTCTAAGTGGCGTCTCGCAGATTCAATCAAAGTGATTGGCTACTGCTTAACCGGACTGACCTACGGAGACTAAGCTATATTATAGCCTCCAGCAAGGCACAAACAATTACTAAACCTAAACGACAACGCTGAGGGCTACCCCAGTTGGGGTCGAACCTCGGCTCAGGACGTCGCTGGGGGACAGCTATGCTGGATCTAGATTAATGAATTTACTTTCCGTTCGTAAACTACCTAAGTGGAGAAGAACGGATAAGAAACTCCTTTATCTATATATATAAAAGAAAGTCGTGTTAGTTACACTATTTATAACTCAAGAACGGCTGAATCGATTTGGCTGAAAATTGGTGGGGAGATAGCTTAGAACCAGGAGACGGACATAGGATAGTAGGGTAGGGTCCCTTAGGTAGGGTAGTGTAGGGTAGTGTAGTGTAGGGTCGGGTAGGTTAGGGTAGGGTAGTGTAGGGTAGGGTAGTGTAGGGTAGTGTAGTGTAGGGTCGGGTAGGTTAGGGTAGGGTAGGGTAGGGTAGTGTAGGGTAGTGTAGGGTAGTGTAGGGTAGGGTAGTGTAGGGTAGTGTAGGGTCGGGTAGTGTAGGGTAGTGTAGGGTAGGGTAGGGTAGGGTAGGGTAGGGTGGGATAGTGTAGGGTAGTATAGGGTCGGGTAGGGTAGGGTCGGGTAGTGTAGGGTAGGGTAGTGTAGGGTAGTGTAGGGTAGGGTAGGTAGTGTAAGGTAGGGTAGGTAGGGTAGATAAATGTTTGGTCTTTTTATGGCAAAACAAAGTTTGCCGGGTCAGCTAGTATCTAATAATTTAACTAATGCTCAGCTAATCGCGGGCTGGCGGGAATTTATTGAAGGAACACGCGACGGGCCTCTACGGTGAGGACGGAACGAATAGGTTTGTGACGGTTCTTCCGTACCAGTGCCGCTTTTTATAGGGGCAACTCGTACGTCATGCGAATGCGATAACAGTCCGCAGACTGTTTCATGGAATTAACAGTAAAATATATGAATTCATTATCCTAAATGCGTGTTGATAATTGTACAGCAATGCCGCATGATTTGTTTACGCCCCCATGACCCCCAGTTTCCTAGCTCAAAATTATCGGAGAATTAATGTGACAAATTGTCAAGCACGCGTTATCTGCTGTGATTGGTTGAATGAATTTTCAACAGCCAATCACAGCAGATAACGCGTGCTTGACAATCTGTCACATTAAGACGACGACTAACGCCATCGACCTTGAGGGAACAAAACGCACCCTCGTTTCTCACCCGCGCGACCCGAAATTTAGTAGTTTTTTGTACTTTTCTTATTATTCTATGACTTTAAAAAAAAAAGCTTCAGATCAAAATGTAGATAATTAAATTGTCTTTGATATGGTGTCGATTTCATTAAAATACGCCCAGCGGTTTTGTTGTGATTGTCGTGTTTTTGTCCGTTTTAGACATAACTTTACAAATTAATTACACTATGTTATACGAATAAAACTCAAAATTTGCTCAGATGAAATTATTAAGAAAATGGTCTTATATAACATATATTTTTCCAATAAATTACGACTAGCCGTTTAGACGTGATTCTTATTTTAAAATCAGCTACTCAAGGGAATCGGCGCCTTAATTCTCCGTTAATTTTGAGCTGGGAAACTGGGGGTGAGTCACACAAAAATTTAATTATAATAATAGACACCACGTGATCCGATACTGCGCAGTTATTTGGCTTTGACCTTGAATTCCACTAGTCTTTGGTTTCGTACAGATGTACCGAATAACAACGGGCAAATACCTACTGGTAGTCATCATTCGAACATGTGTTAGCTCAGTGAACACATAAGAACGAACACGTGATGGCTTTAGACTGTTAAATCCTATTCTGTAGGTATTCGCAGTATAGACGCACTGAATAAGTCAAAAGAAAAAGACTATCGCTGTTAAAGACATTAGTAAGATCAAAATTGTAGCCTGCTTTGTCCCAGGCACTTAGATTTATTAGTAACGAACTTTTTGACTTGAAGACTACTGATGGCCCAAGTTATCTCTGAACTGATAGGATCTTGCTGATACTCGTGACTTTTGGTACTTTTGAAGAACTATTTACGAGCGCTTGTAATTTTTTTTATGGGTCACTTTGCATATCAATCCCCTGAGCCGTCCATCCATCCGAAAAGGAAAATGACAGGTGTCAGGCAGAAATTTAAACCGTCCATCCATCCGAATCGGAAATTTCAAAAAATATATCCGAATCGGCAATTTCAGACAATCAATCAAAAAATGATAGCAAGGAGAATGTTGTGCAATTCATCAGCGAAAGTTGAAGGCTTCAAGAAAAACCTTTCGTTATTTTTACCGCATGCGATATTATTGTCGAAGGTTCGATAGACAACTTGCGTGGTATCAATCTATATCACACATGATGTAGAGTCCGATTATCACGCTAAATAGCAGTACTGCCAACTCGTCTAAGCAAAAACGCGCTGATAGCTCTTTAAAAAAGCGCTAGAAAGCGCTAAAGGGTCGCCAAATCTCAAAAATATGTCATATCGCTGTATTCGTAGCCAAATACAAACAAAACGCTCAATAATTTGAGAGTAGAGCTGTATAAAGGATTTTTTTTTAATGAATCTTATTTATATCGTATTAAAGAGTTGCATAGTACCTACTCGTTTAGCAAAAAATAAATAAAGTAATAACGTAATTGTGTTAATGTAATTATTTTATAAAATATAGGAATAAAATCAATTCATCATTGCCTGATTCTACCACAATTGCTTCTGCCGCCGAATTATATGGTTAGTCTTGACCAGTTTTGGACTTGAATTTAGATATAACTGTGGATGAAATTTTCCTCAACAAGTTATAGTGCGCAGTTACTTTTTTTAAAAGAAAATTCAAAGTTTCAAAAAGCGCTAGATTTAGCGCTAGGCGCTAGAACGCGCTATTGAACAAAAAAAGAGCAAAATCTGGCGCTGAAAGCGCTAAGTTGGCAGCACTGCTAAATAGTATCTAAAATTTCAAACTTCTGGGAAATGATATACGATAGTTTCCTGTGGGTTTTTAATTACCTAAAAAATCATAAAAAACTAATTGTAATGTCTTTATTAGTTCATGTTTCTGGAACGGGCTTGAAAGTTATGGAGAACATTAAAAAGTGTACATCAATAAAATACATATGATTTAATTTCTTAATTAGGACATTCCGACTCTTCTGGTATTAAAATTTGTATGCCATTTTTTTTGTGAAAAGGTTAATACTAATGTCAAGCTGTTTTTTTTTTTTATGGTATTCTATAAGGAAAAATTCGCAGAAATAAGGCAGAAGGTTCAAACTTTCGGTATTATGATGAAAATAGATTTTTTGAAACAAAATATTGTTGTTCTGTATTTAACTGGGTAAACTCAGTAAATGTAGGCGATTAAATAGAGGCTTAATAAAAAAGCTTCGTTTTTTTAACGTATACGATATCGATATCGTAGTGTCAAGAGTTGAACGTTTACGTGATGTTAAACCTTATTTACCTTGATTTAAGGGTGGTAACTGTAAATTGTCACGCCAAATGTTATCTAAAATGACCACTTTTCGAAAAATGATGAGCAATAGGATCACGTCAGGGTTTAATTACTCAAATAACCATAAAAACTATTCGAATGTCTTTGTTGGTACTAGTTTGATGGACGAGCCTAGAAAATAAAGAGAACATAAAAAGTGTATAAAAATTAAAAAGACGGTTTAATTTTTAATTATAGCTATCACTAACATTCCGTGCCGTTTAAATTAAGAAGTTAACGATTAATTTTATTATCTATGGAATGAAATTGTCGGGAGTGTGTAAATGGATTATTATTCTTACATTTTTAACTGCGTTAAATTCAGAGCTCAATGCCAACAATACTAATTGATTTTCAAGTAAGCATGTTGCCAATCAAAACATTATAGAGTTCTCAAAGGAATCTATTGATAGATAAAAATTTAAAAGCAGCAATACATGCTTCGTAATAAAACCAGTTCAACCTATCAAATTATTATTATGACTTTCATTAGCGGGGAATAGACCACTGTTTTCTTGTTTTTGAAACGCTTATCGGATTGGTAAATTCCAATACCCATACCATTGTTGTTATGAGCCCCAAATAAAACTAACTAGGGTATTCACCAATTTTGCTGATAGCGCGTTAAAAACCGATTGCGGTTTAAGTAATAACAATATTTCCTAGCAAATTTAAAACAACTTTTTCCGCGAGCTATATTAACGTTTGATTAATCACCCTCATAAATAGAGAATTTGATCTTCACCTGTTGCCATACAGAAGAGATCTGTTCAACATTTTGATTGTACCTAAACTTGGAAAACTGTATATTATGCATTTTATCTGTATGTTATTCGATACTTACACCTCAGGAGTGAACAACATTTTCACAATATAAATTCATCTTTACTAGCACTTAACAATAAGTGTCAGGGCCGTATCATAGGAGTCAACGATCTTACACGTAACGAATACACATGAACTGGAGTTCAATACTGGCCTTGACATTAATTTCGTCGTGACGTCATCGACTCTACAGCTGAATATTTTCTAAGTCTAAATATTTCCAGATCGCGACTATTACTGTTAGCGCTCGCCGCAGGCCGCTGCCGCGGCACCGCTCGCTCACACCAGTGCTGCCAACTTAGCGCTTTCAGCGCCAGATCCAGCGCTTTTTTTGTTCAATAGCGCCTAGCACTAAATCTAGCGCTTTTTGAAATCATATTATGATATGCACATCTACTATTATTTATTCTGTGATGTACGGAACGAATCACTATTTTTTTAGAACTAATACACTTATAAATACTGCTTTGTTTCTTAGGTTGATGTCTTAGTCTATGAGTTGGGGATTCCTCGAGTTGGCAGCACAGATTCCTCGATAACTATTTTTTACTTTTGTTCTATTGTTTGACTGTAATTTATAGCTTTCCGACAGTTATTCTGAGTCAGTTTGCAGTTCAGGAGTTGTGCATTGACGTTAAAAAAAAAATGTGTCTTAAAAAAAACCACTACAAGCGTATAAACATCCATATTCTCAAATTATTGGGCGTTTTGTTTGAATTTTGTCGCCGAATATTCTAGTGCTTTTTTTGACAATGACCATTTAGCGCTTTCTAGCGCTTTTTTGAAGAGCTAACAGCGCGTTTTTGCTTAGACGAGTTGGCAGCACTGGCTCACACGTTCACGCTCACGTTCGGTTGGTCACAGTTCTAACCTATCCTAACCTATTTCACAACCAATAATTTGATTAAAATTTGGTGACCAATTTACTAAATTTGGTCATCATAGTACAATTTTAGGTAATAGAGGTTATGGTCACAAAGTTATTTTTGGTGGTCGTTATTTTTTTCCCTATATTAAATAATCAATAGTTTTCCTTCATAATGCCTTTACTGCCGCATGTTTTATCGGTGACATACCTACTTACATTAGGTAAAGTAGGTACATACTTACTTCTTTTGCACCAAAATCAACAACTGAACAGCAGATTTTATTAATATTTATACCTGTACCTACTTTCACCCCCTAAAAGATTTCCAATAAATTAAAAACCACCTGAATAAAAAAGCTTGTTAAATTACATACGGTTCTAAAGTGGTTCCAAGTACAGTAGTCAAAATAGAAACACTGCCACTTTTCTTTAGAACAAGCAACTTTTGTAAGAACTTTAAGCACCTCTACCTTCCAGTTTTCCGTCCACTTCTGTAACTAATCCCTAATTCCGTGTTCGCTCGGTGTCGTGCATAAGCTGTTTTAGAGCTGATCCATATATTCATCGTGTTGCTCAGTGACAGTTTAATGACCTTCAGGATTTATCTTCAGTTTAGTAACGGAAACATCTCTCATCTCTGCTTACCTAGGTACCGCTTAGTTGCAACACGGTCGTGATGACGCCTGATGTTGTTGCGTATTTTGTTTAGTTTTTAAAGTAATTTGGCTGTTTATGAACAGTATCCTCTCGATAAATTAATTATAGAGAGTTTACAAAAGAAAAAAGAGAAGTACCTAGGCCTAATCATCATCTTCGTGCCCTTGTCCCATGCCCTTTTCTTCTTCCATACCGTCCTGTCCTCCGTCACGCCATCACTGACTCCCTTTTCTTTCATATCACTCCTCACACAGTCCATCCATATTTTCTTTAGCCGTCCCCTCCCTCTCCATCCGCCCACATTTATATTCATAACTCTTTTAGTAACATGCGTTTCATCCCTCCTCATCACATGACCATACCAGGACAAATGGTTTCCTTTCAACTTTTCTGTCACGTTCAAACTGCCTCTCATTACTCTCTCTTTATCTTTCTTTTATCCATTCTCCATTCTCGTCACTCCGCACATCCATCTCAACATTCTCATCTCTGCTACATGCAAACTCTTATCATCCATCTTTTTCACAGCCCAACATTCTGATCCATACAGTACGACAGGTCTTATCACGGGCTTGTAAATTTTCCGCTTTAACTTGAAGGGCATCCGTGGGTCGCAAGACTCGCAAATTGTGACAGTGACCTGTCGCCATTTAGTACCTAGGCCTAATCCTAATCATAGTTATCAATGAATCAAAATTTGCCCCGATATGCGGGAATCCAACCCGCGTCACGAACTATACACCCTTTTGTTCAGGTCATCGATCCTGCGCTACGTATTAAGCAAGACAAAGTATAAAAACGTCTTAATAAATGCACAAAACATTACAATCGAAGAGTGACTAATTACAGTTTTGATAAAAACCTAAGTAGACAGAATAAATTACCGAATCATACCGGTTCACAATAAATAAAAGAATTGTGGTTTTGCGGTATGTCACATTTGACGTTTGATTGGTTATTAAAAATAACCTTATCTTGGTTTGGTAAATTGGTATCTTATTTTATTTTTATTAATATTTAAATTGCATCCGTGTGCGTGTGCAGTGCTATCGGGCTACCACCACCACCTCTGCGTAATTATTTATTTGTTTATTTAATTCGTAAAAACACGGGGTATGTTTACTGCAACAAGTAGATTCTTTTCCTTATAATAATGTAAAAGAAACACAATTAAAATTTGAACGCATTAGCATTAAAACAAACTGCAATTGTTGAGTCTGAAAACTACGGCCAAATATTTTACAAATAGGTACAATCTTCGAGACGTTGTTTACCTACGTAGAAGTTACAAAGTACAATGTGTAGATAACAAACGACAACGAGACGTGAGTTTATCGTGACTTGTGAATGATAATTATGACGCCATAAGTTCTTACGTCACAGATCGCCGATGTTCTGTCGGTCAACAGCACGGGTGCCATCACCTTTAGACATAAGCAGCTTTGTCGACTAATAGTAAGGTAACAACGACTAATATTGAAACAATCTACCTTCGCATCTCAACAACATTATAATAATAAGCAACAATGCATCACATTTCGTAATGCGTCCTTGTTATTAAATAGTTCATGTAGAATTACCTAACTAATTAAGTACGACTTGGATACATGCATTTTAAAGATGCAATTATGTAAATGCCGGCGCTAATTTTATTTATCTTGTCTCGATGCGTCATAAAGAGCAATCTAGCCAAGGCCACTAGTAGAGTAGTTACCTACATATCTATGCCTTTTCTGGCATCCAACCAATTGCCAATAGACAGTTTCACGCGGTAAATTAGATTTTCCTATGAACAAGTTTCATTTAGCCGTAGCTTAGCGAATAAGCATGACTAGTTTTCCCAAATACCTTTAAGCGCTATAAATATTCAAGTTATTGCAATTTGCAGAGTTAGTCGCGATATGCAGCAACCACTAGTCAAGATAGTGCAAGGCGAGTTGAAGGGAGTAGTTTGCAGTGGAGTCGAGAATTACGTCGCGTTCAAAGGCATACCATATGCAAAGCCGCCACTTGGAGAATTAAGATTCAAGGTGAGTAGCAAATGAAGACATGCCTACACACATTGTAGCGTTTTTTTCTTCACTTCAAACGAAAGCATAGGTACCTAAGCGTGGACATTAGTATTCACTTGAGGCTTTAAGCACATTATTATGATATTCGCGTAGTAGACGCATCTTAAGAAATTTTTATTTAGAAGTACACTCTACAATACATTAGATAGCAAATTATATTACCATACCAAGTAGTGCTTATCTTGAGTGGATTGTGCATTATAAAGAATATATGTGTACCTAGATATAAAGAATATTACACGGATATAAACAATATGCGTAAGTTCACATAAATTATTTACCCAGATAGGTATTCTTTTTTAATGTTGTTTTTTTTAATATAATTATGTAGTATTTGTTTTTAGGGTTCCGTACTCAAAGGGTAATAACGGGATCCTATTACTAAGACACCACGATCCGTCTGTCACCAGGCTGTATTTCATGAACCGTGATAGCTAGATAGTTGAAATTTTCACAGATGATGCATTTCTGTTGCCGCTATAACAACATAATACTAAAAACAGAATAAAATTAATATTAGTAAGGCTCCCATACAACAAATGTGTTTTTCTACCTTTTTTTGCGATAATGGTACGAAAGCCTTCGTACGCGAGTCAGACTTGCACTTGGCCAGTTTTTACGATATCCCGTCACTTAGAATTATAAATAACAGATTTTAAACAATCTATAAGTAAGATATCGTCAGTAGATATAATTTGTCGTTTGTGGTACACCTTACCGGCCATCGATGTTAAGCTGTTCAAGGTACAGAAGTCTTGAGGAACGCAGTAAGCCTTTTCGTAAGTGGGCCGTGGTGCTATATCAACACCACTTCGTCGGCTCGTAGTAATTATTACTCATGTCTCTTGTCTCTTTACTTACCGATATACGCTTTTTCATTACAGGCACCGGAACCTCCCGAGCCATGGCAGGGAGTCCGCGACGCTTCGCAGCACGGCCCCGTCTGCACGCAGTACAACGAGCGAATGAACCGCATGGAGCCCGGCAGCGAAGACTGTCTCTACCTTAACGTATACACCAAGACACTCACGCCACCTAAACCTCGCCCTGTCATGGTCTGGATCCACGGCGGCGGCTTCTACACAGGATCCGGTGACTCCAACTTTTATGGACCAGAATTCATCATGGCACACGATGTCGTACTAGTCACAATCAACTACAGATTAGAAGTCTTAGGCTTCCTATGTTTAGACACCGAAGAATGCCCCGGTAATGCTGGCATGAAAGACCAAGTCCTTGCTTTGAAATGGGTGAAGCAGAATATCGCAGCTTTCGGAGGCGATCCCAACAATGTGACCATCTTCGGCTGCAGCGCAGGTTCAGCTTCAGTGTCCTGTCACTTGGTTTCAAAAATGAGTTCAGGATTATTTAATAAAGCTATATGCCAAAGTGGGGTCTGTCTTAACGAGTGGAGTTATAACATATATGCCCGTGAAAGGTCTTTTCAACTAGGAAAGCTGCTGGGAATGGAAACAGACAATCCAGCAGAACTTTTGGAGTTTCTAAAAAGCGTGCCAGCGTCGTCTCTAGTCGCTATACAGTTACCAATGTTAGAATTAAAGTACCACGATCTAATGGACAGTATTCTGTTTGGTCCAGTAGTTGAAAAAGTCGGTCCTGAAGGAAACAGATTTTTATCAGAATCCCCATTAGAACTAGTGAAAAATGGGCATATGGCCAAGGTGCCACTAATATTAGGATATACTTCAGGCGACGGTATAGAAATAGCAAGAAAACTACCGGTAATAGGTTCTTTTTTGTCAACCCCGGGTGCCGTTGTTCCCAGAGAACTAAAACTGAAATGGGAACCAGAAAAAATCCAGAAAGCAGACGGAAGAATACGAAAACAATATTTTAATGACGAGCCGATATCGATGGAACTGATACAAAATTATTCAGACTTAGAAACAGACAGAGTATTTCTGTACAACATCCTTAGGTATGCGCGTTACCACGCCCAGTATACTTCTGAACCAGTCTACTTTTACGAGTTTGACGCAGAAACTGATAGAAATTTCACGAAAAAGTCTTATAATATGGATTCTTTGAAAGGTGTTTGCCACTCGGACGAACTGGCTTATCTTTTCAACATCACTTGCTTAGATATACCAATGACAGAGGAATCTAAAGAAATTATAGATAAAATTGTGCGGCTTTGGACGGATTTTGCTACAACTGGGTAAGCAAAACATGTCTTTCTTCCATCATCATCATCATCATTTCAGCCGAAAGACGTCTACAGCTGGACATTGGCCTCCCTCGAGTGTCGCCACATTGACCGGTCCCGTGCGGTTAGCATCCAGCGGATTCCCGCAATCTTCACGAGGTCATCGGTCTACCTAGTGAGAGGCCTTGCAACGCAACTTTTTCCGGTACGCGGTCGCCACTAAGTTCTGGTTTTCGGCCCCATCGACCATCCGTTCTGCGGCACGAAAGGCACGGGCACTGCCACTTAAGGTTCCCCTAGTCGACGGCACGAACTATTTTGTGCGCGAGGTTAAAATGCATGCTATATGTATAATCCGACAACACGTGCGAAAGAGATAGATGCTGTGATGAGCAGTAAGAAGCTAGTTCGAGTACGAATTAGCACTTTTGCAATTTTTTATCGAAATGGATGATGATTTAGGACGAAAACGAGCGCGCAAAATTTTATAAACAGACCTTTGGGAGTCTAGATATCATGAAAAAACATCTAAATGTATATTTTCAAAATATTTTTTTTTGCATTGTTGAATACTAATCTATCCCTGTATGGTGGCCGTTTTGCAATTTGCCTTCTTGTTATGGTATTTATTTCCGCCCAAAGATGCGTTAAAATAAGTGTTCAAATATGGAACTTTCGACGCTCATAACTTTCAAATATATATATTTTTTTGTTTCCATACAGTGCTAGAAATTGATGAAACAAATTGATATAATTTTTTATTTTAACGTACATCGTCAAACAGTGGAGTAATCGCCAGACTACGTTTGTATGGAAGAATGATCGACTAGTGTAACCTTAAGTTATTTATGTTAGTTTGCCTCTCATATTGCCCAAAAAAAAACGTAATTCTTTTTCCACAATTTTAACTGGTCGTTCTCTTTCCAGGAATCCTACTTCAAGTGGAACTGTAGAATGGAAACCATTCAAGGAATCTGAACGAAACTATTACATCATAGGAAAACAACTCGAATGCAAGAAAGACCCGAATAAAGCCAATATGACTTTCTGGGAAGATATTTATGAAGAGTCCAAATTAAATATAAATTAGAAATAAATCTTGGCAGCTACTTAATATTTCTAAGACCAAAGTGATCAATGCTTTAAACTGGTGTATGTGAATATCTGTCTTGTGTACAAAGTGCACATAATGATACCAAAAGGTCTACTATCCCACAGATAATATAATACTAGCATACAGATGCCTCATCCCTTACAAAGAAACCGTGCCGACGTAACTAGCGATTTTCGTCTGATTAATCTTGTTATTTTTGTAAGTACATCAATCGCGTTCGATGCCGTTTCACGGCAATAGATGGTGTTAGCAGCGACTTGCAAGTTAAAGGGTTTACTAGGTTCGTGAATATTTTTCTTTAAATACAGTCACGGGGTCTCATTGCTAAGAAAAAAAATTTGGTTCAAATAAATCTCACTAGATGGCGCGACATGTGCGCACAATTCAATAGAATGTGTGTAAAATTAACATTATCTGGAATTGAACAAACATTGTATGTTCTTGTTTAATCAACTCTCCTAAGTACAAAATTATGGAATATTGGGCTCTTAATTCAAATTTCAAAGATTATTTGAACGGATCATTTAAAATTGATGCCATAGATGGCGCATTTTGAAATTTCTGAGGCATTCAACTCGATTTTTAAAATTTGCATTTTAACACATATAGGTGCAAAAAAACTGTAACAACGTGCAAAAAAATACTATAAAACGAACCTTCACTGTATTTAAAGAAAAAAATATTCACGAACCTAGTAAACCCTTTTACTTGCAAGGCGCTGCTAACACCATCTATTGCCGTGAAACGGGATCGAACGCGATTGATGTACTCACAAAAATAACAAGATTAATCAGATGAAAAACGCTAGTTACGTCGGCACGGTTTTTTTGTATGGGATGAGGCATCTGTATGCTAGTATTATACTATTTATAGTATTTTTTTGCACGTTTTTAGTTTTTTGCACCAACATGTGTTACAATGCAAATTTAAACAAACGAGTGGAATGCCTCAGAAATTTAAAAATGCGCCATCTATTGGCATCAATTTTAAATGATCCGTTTAAATAATCTTTGGGAGTCCAATATTCCATAATTTTGTACTTAGGAGAGTTGTTTTTTTATCCTCTATAGGCTTGCGCTTGACCACTATCTCACCTGATGGTAAGCGATGATACGGTCGACGGTGAAGCACGCTTGCCTATAAAAAACCTATTCACTCTTGACTTAAAGACCCCAAGATTGTAGCTATCGGGAAACAGACTCCGGCAGGGAATTCCACTCCTTAGCTGTACGCATAATGAAAGTGTCCCCAAAACGTTTTACAAGAACATACAATTTTTAAGTTCAATTCCAGAAAATGTTAATTTTATACACAATTCTATTGCATTGTGTGTACATGTCGCGCCATCTAGTGCGATTTATTTGAACCATATTTTCTTTCTAAGCAATGAGACCCCGTGGCTATACTAATAGAGATAGATTCTAAAGAGTTTGTTTGTTTAATAGTTTGTTTGAACGCTTTAATCTCATGAACTACTGGTTGGAATTGAAAAATTATTTTGTGTTGGATAGTCCATTTATCGAGGATGGTTATAGGCTATATAACATCAAGCTACGACCAATAGGTGCTCCTATTGGTCGTAGCTTGATGTTAAAGAGAGCATAAATAAATAATGTTGCAAAAACGGGAAAAAAAAATCCCTTTTTGAGAGCTTCCGTTGCGTGCGCTGCGTAAACGGTTTAAATTACGCAAAAATCATGTATGTAGGGTAGGTAGGGTAGATGGGTAGGTAGATAGCGAGTTGACGGGAGCGAAGCCGCGTGGGACAGCTAGTCGGTAAATAAAGAGCAGTATTAAAGAAATTAAACTTATATTGATTTTTGAAAGTCCACATTTTCTTACATATACACTGTCCAAGATGGGTACTGCAACGTCAATAATGCACAGAGTCTTAAAAGATATGTCAGAAATATCTGGTTTAGGTTTTAAATTCATAACTTACAAAACATTATTATTCAAATTCAGACACTGCAGTATTTATTACAATATTAGGACAATATCGAACTAACATCAAACACATTCATATCCGTATGCAATCTTATAATTTCCGCCCCTGAAAAAAAAAGAAATACATTAAATATTGTAAAGTGTCCAGACATTGTTCAAAATATATATAATATTTACAGCCGATCTTTGTGTCTCAGAAGTTGGCTCTGTCAACTATTGCGCAAGAAACAGTTTAATTGCATAGAGTAAGCGAGATAGGATGATAAGACAAACATAAGCAAGTGAAAGAGACAGTTATACATTGCTATTGTCACTTTCAATATTGACACAAAATGAGCTATTGCGCGGGGTCTTGCAGCCAATTCAGAGACACAAAGATCCGTTGTGAATATTATAAACGTCTTTATGTATAGTGTGCAGGAGACATATTGTAAATATAAAGCTGTGATCTTAATAAGATGGAAATGAGACTAATGGAATCATTCCAAATTTACTAAGTCCGTTTAGAGGCTGGACAGAAACCACACCCTAGATTTCTCTGTAGCTTTAAACTTTCTATTGGTAGAAGAGAGACTTTTGTTAAGATAAAGATATGGATCTTATCTAGCTAACAACATGAAAATGAAGCCGGCCAGAGCAAAACCACACCCTTATATCTTCTATATATATAAAAGAAAGACGGGTTTGTTACAACACTTATAACTCGAGATCTGCCGGACCAAATTTCATGATTTTTTATTCGTTGGATTTGTCTCCGCCCCGAATAGCAGAATACATCTTAAAAACGTAGGGTAGGTAGGGTAGGTAACCCGGTAGGGTAGGTAACCTGGTAGGGTAGGTAGGGTAGGTAACCCGGTAGGGTAGGTAGGTTAGGTAGGGTAGGTAACCCGGTAGGGTAGGTAGGGTAGATAGGGTAGGTAGTGTAGGGTAGGTAGGTAGCCAGTTGACGGGAGCGAAGCCGCGGGGGTCAGCTAGTCTTTATATATATATAACTAGCTGACCCAGCAAACTTTGTTTTGCCATAAAAAGACCAAACATTTATCTACCCTACCTACCCGACCCTACACTACCCTACCCTACCCGACCCTACACTACCCTACCCTACCCTACACTACCCTACCCTACCCTACCCTACACTACCCTACCCGACCCTACACTACCCTACCCTACCCTACCCGACCCTACACTACCCTACCCTACCCTACACTACCCTACCCTACCCTACCCGACCCTACACTACACTACCCTACCCTACCCTACCCTACCCTACCCTACACTACGCTACCCTACACTACCCTACGCTACCCTACACTACCCTACCCTACACTACCCTACCCTACCCGACCCTACACTACCCTACACTACCCTACACTACCCTACCCTACACTACACTACCCTACACTACACTACACTACCCTACCCTACACTACCCTACCCTACCCGACCCTACACTACCCTACCCTACACTACACTACACTACCCTACACTACACTACCCTACACTACCCTACACTACCCTACCCTACCCTACCCTACCCTACCCTATGTCCTTCTCCTGGTTCTAAGCTACCTCCCTGCCAATTTTCAGCTAAATCGATTCAGCCGTTCTTGAGTTATAAGTGAAGTAACTAACACGACTTTCTTTTATATATATAGATTTAATGTATGTGTGTATGACATACACACATACAGTAAATTAACTGAACTCCTCCTAAACGGGTGGACCGATATTAATGAAATTTTTGTATGCGTTTGGGTGTCGCCCTGGATGGTTTAGTGGTGACATTGGAGTGGATGTTTTTGTGTTACCCAGATCTTACACTGATGTTTTGAGGAAACCAGGAGCTCTAGTCGACTTCTGGAGTGAGGTGGGCTGGTTGGAATGACCACCCAACGGCCGCCATGGCCCACGTACAAAGGTCCATTTGAGGGACTAAGTGCGGAAACCAAACCCCCCTAACATAGAACCCTACGCTACACTACCCTACCCTACCCTAAGTCTCAATTTTTTTTTCTACACTTAAACCATCTACTAAATAGTCCGAACAAAGCTTAAACATTTGGTTTGGATAGGTGAGCCCGTTCTTGAGTTATAAAATAACAACGAAAAGTGGCATTGATTTTTATATATATAGATATGATGTCAGTGTAGACGTACCTCAAGGATAGGACGTGGGGGCTGTATGGTCCGCGTACTTTTGTACCACGGTCAGTATCTCCCGGAGCGGGAGTTCCGCGGCGGGTCCCTGCGGCGGTTCTCGCCACCGCCACCATCGCCGCCGCCACCGCCGCCGCCACCGCGGCCTCCACCACCGCCACCACCGCCGCCGCCACCGCCGCCACCACCGCCACCGCCACCACCGCCACCACCACCACGGGAGCGCGATCGGCGGCGACGGTCGCGGGATTTGCTACGAGAGCGACGGGAGCCCTTGCGACGGGAGTACAAGTATCTGGAATAGAATGATGAATGTTCAATAAAGGATGTTTCCCCGAATCAGAACATAACATAATCAGGTCTTAATCTATACTAATATTATTAAGCTGAAGAGTTTGTTTGAACGCGCTAATCTCAGGAACTAATGGTTGGAACTGAAAAATTCTTTTTGTGTTGGATAGTCCATTTCTCGAGAAAGGTTATACGACCAAAAGGAGCGGAGCATAAATGAAAAATGTTGCAAAAACGGGCACTTCTTACCTTCTCAGTTCTCTAGAGATAGGCTTCAAGTGCATGAAGTTACAGAAGCCACTGCGGGTGCACTCCCCCATTTCGTACTGACGGCAGCAGGCCTCACGGAAGTCCGTCACAGGTGACAACTCGGCGTACACCGGACGGCCACCGAACCAACGGTTGTTCAGGTCGTTCACCGCCTTCTCCGCGTCCTCTTCGCGACGGAACTGAAATTGGTAACAAGGTTTTTTTTCACACATTTCATATAGATCTATCATCGGCTATTCAGCCATAATCTGATTTTCTGCCTTCTTTTTGTGTTTCAGGAGGTATTCCAGCAAATACTCTCCTCCCATTCTCAGAATAGTCCACCCTCAATTTAGTGTCTCTGGTCCAGTTGCAATATTTGCCATTGTTTCAGCCTTGTGATGTGGTTATTATTATTAACCAGGTCCCAGGCGAGTTGGTTTGTATGCCTTTGAAGCCGACCTTTTTTGTGGCGTATTTATTTACCTCCTCCTTAATGGTGGGCACATTTAGGTAGGACGAAGTTTAGGTAGTTTAATTAGTGTTGAAATCAGCGTTGCCAGAAGGTTACATTTCTTACATTTTTCGTAACTTTTGACCCCCTCGCGTAACATGTAAGTAATTTTTATATTTAAGGCAATTTTCGTAACTTTTGAGAACGAGATTTGTAAATACCAGATTTTATTGCAAACAGTTTACGAACGCATCCAAATTGAATCACCTGAAACCAAACTGACAAAATGAAACATATTATACATGAATTAAAACTTGATTTTGCCTGAGCGTGTGCGCGTACGTTTTCGACTTTGCAAGTTCCCGCGGTTTCGTACTAGAAGTTCCGGTGATTACCTACATTTATTGTTTGATAAGTAAGTTTGGCTTTAAAGTTTCTCAAATTATCGAGATTCTATTGCCTATCTTTAATGTATTAATAAGTACCTATATGTCTAAGTTTGTAACTTAAACTAATAAAAATAATTGCATGTGCAAGCAAGTAAAATTTCTGTAGAAAGTGTGGATTTAAACCACAGAAAGCGATTCACTAGTACTCAATTTAATACAAAATAAAGAGAGATGACAAATCATCATCGATAATGAAAGTTTTTTTTTTGATTTTTTGAATGGAGGCGATTTTGGCCTTTATTAACAGCCCTCTTAAGAACATATGGTAAACATTACGATAAGAGGGTTCGATACATATCGAATATTAATGGTTAGTTCAGTGTAAAACTACCAGATGCACCACCTCTCGTGGATTTGGTTCAAAGTAATAGAATAAGTTAGGTGTTAGACTATATAGTAACAACTGTGAAGATGGCGCTGCGAACAAATGAAACTAGAGCAAAGATTACTATTATAAACTAGAGTCTGTTTTATCATAAGATTAAATACACTATTATACATCATATTTTCCGCCAATTTGCTGACATCAATTTGCCTCCGTTTTTTTTTTTTTTTATGTAACTTTTGCAGCAAAAATGTAACATTTCAGGAAATAAAACGTAACTTTTGACTGAAGAGCCCTGGCAACACTGGTTGAAATATTTATTTTGTTTCAGTTGTTGAAGCAGAGAATACAACTTTAAAAGCTCAATTATTGTCTCTGACAGCTAACACTAAAATCACTAAATATTCTCTTCTGAAAGCTACTAGTAGCATTAATAGGCCACAATGAGCAACACCTCCAATTTAATTGTATGTTGGACTATGGGCGAGAACTAGAAAGCGGCATTCATTTGCTACGTTTATTTGGTTTGACGACTCTGATATTGAAGCCATATTAAATCAACTCTACCACCTTGATCAACATGTCCAAAATATAACTCCCAAGGAAGAACTTTGTCAGAACTTGATGTAAAAAAGCAACAGGGATCTCATTACTAAGGAAATTCTAATGGACTACCGAACATAGGTATTGTATTCCTAACCTAACCAAAAAAACTAAAACTTTATGCCCAGGTTTTAGTTCTTGTGATAATCAGAATTATGGAAATATCAAATAATGATGATATTTGATATTTCCAAAATTAATTAATGCCATAAAGAAGGCAAATCAGAACATATATAATCCTCATACAGAATTACAGATCCATCAGTTTAATCCATGTTACATCTAAGCTGTTCGAAAAACTATTGTTGAAAGGAATGGTGCCCTAATTAGGTACTACAAATGTTTATCATAACTAACCATCAATTTGAATTTACTACACAAAATGACATATTAAGGAAGTCTTGTCTTTAGAAGATAAGGAATATTTCTCCGCTACTTTTTTTGATATACAACAAGCCTTTGATAGGGGTATGGCACCAATTACTCTATAAGATCAATGTTTTCAGAGCAGTTTAGATGTCTCACAAATTACAGGTGGCAAATAAAAGCAAGTGCCTCAAAATCAACCCAGGTTACTTTCATTCTAATACATGTTAAACTAGGTGAGAAATGAGACTGTGAAGTACTTGGACATGCACCGAGACAACGGCTTACATGGCGGAAACACGTACAAGCTAAAAGAAACCAACTCAACATCAATTATAATACTCACAACGGATCGTTGTGTCTCTGAATTGGCCGCAAGAGGCTGCGCAGTAGCTATTTTTGTGTCAATATTGAATGTGAAAATAGCATTGTCTGACTGTCTCTTTCATTCGCATACATTTGTCGCATCATCCTATCTCGCTTACTCTATGCAGTTAATCTGTTTCGTGCGCAATAGTTGACAGAGCCAACTTCAGGGACACAAATATCCATTGTGAGTATTATACAGGAATTTACAGACTTCTTAGAAAAAATTTGTACTGTTGGTTAAACAATAGGTTATTGGTGTACATCACAATTTTAAAGCCAACTTGGTGTGACGGAATTCAACTTTAGGAAACAGCTTGTGTTAACAGCATATACATCCTCAAAAAACCTCAAATTGCAATTGATTGAGGCATTTTAAGGTCTGTACTATTGGGAATTGACCTGTTACATTCAATAATTTCCGTTAACACAATCCTACTTCCTATAAATATCTAGGTTAGGATATAATACTTTTATTTCCTTAGTATGTCCTCATGTAATTTTAGAATAACACATGGGCCAAGCTGTACAAGCAAAGTACTGTTTTAAGAGATTCTGAACTCACCTTTATATAAACATTGCCTACTAAATGGTCACCTAGGTTGTCGCACACATTCATCTCCTCAATTTCTCCATACTTGTCTTCACACTCGACAAATACATCTTCAAAGAAATTGTCGTAATGCTCCTGCATCTCTTCATCAGATACATTGGCAACAACCACTAGAAGTAAAAATTAAATTGACTATTAATATAACAATAGGGAAACCCAAACAGAAGCTTTAATATTACATATGAAAGTACTTACAATGACTGCCATCAGCAGACTTGGCTGAATTTTGAGGATTTACATACAGATTTTGTAACAGCACAGTTTGTGAAAAAGTGGGCTTGTTGTGAATACGGGAGCAGCGGTCTCCATGACGGCATGCCCCGATTTTAAAGTAGAAGGAACAGTTGACTCTGAAACACAAGTACAATGACATGAACCAAATAAATAGTAGTAAGTACAATTAACGTTTTATGGGAAATGAAGGATACCAGCACTAAGGATACATCCCTTATTGCTGTCAGGATACATTCAAATCATAGATTTGGTAGGTTGAATCTGTATCTAATAGCTGTTTTAGGGAATGAAAGTGAAGCAAATAAAGGAAACAATAGTATGTTGGTTGTCAGGACGGAATAGTACAAGTGTTGCACCAACACCAAGTAGCATGGGACAAGGGCAGTAAGATTATGATGATGAGGTACATCTCACTGAATTCTTACAGCAAATATAACAACTAAAAACTCCCATACAAAAAGATAACCTCTATTTATTTGTTAACAGATTTTTATCCTCAGATATATTAATAGTACTTGAAACAATAAGTACGGGCTTTCTAAAACAGAATATAAACTTACTTATCCTTTTCTGTTCCAAATATAGCAGCTAAATACTCTGCCATTCTGAAACACCGACCGCCACGGTCGCTCTTCCTTTTTCAGCTTATTAACTCTTCTTGGTTTTAATACTTCGTATCAGGCATGTAAACTCAGACGAGAAACACTTAGACGTTAATTTAGTTAAACGCTGCACTTATAACACAATATCTTCTAAAAGAAAACTTTTAGCACAAATTAGCAAATTACGAACACCAAATCGCCAAGCCATGAACGAATGGAACGAATGTTGCGAATGAAGATGAAGACTTTTTTAAATCTTCTTTACTCTATGATTATTATGCCAGCATAGCACATCGCAGTGAAGCTCAACATTTTTAACTTTTTAGCAATATTTTTAAGAAGATTTGATCGATTATGGTTCAAAGGACTTATTATTTTATTTGCAAGGTATCTAACCGTAATGCTGAGTCAATGTCCAAAGGTAACATTGAACAACTTAATCAAATAATACACAGTGGTTGCAGACCCGCTTGTGTTTTCGGTATGGTACTGAAATGCCGCTCTGGATCTATTTTTTTGTTTTGTGTTTGTTTTCAGTCCGTACCAATGTCCGTACACAGTACTGAGTACAATTAAATTATTACGCCTGTACTTAATTGTACCATAGAGTTGATTGAAGTGAGGAGGTGGAGGGTTAAAGAAATGTCAAATTCATTCTGTCAAGTGTCAACACTCAACAGTTTGTCACTCAGTCATTTGAGTTGAGTCAATGAGTCAAAGTCAATCACTTTCAAAATTGGTTTCTTTCTAGCCGGGTGCTTGTCAGTGCGGTAAATTTAAAATAAGTTATAAAAGTTGTGAAATAAACGTGTTTATAATGGCTTTTAATGCCTCGCTGGATAATTTCTGTGGTTCTACATTTTGGGTTCGTAGCAGTATCTTTGAGCTCTTCTCTGTATATAAAATCTTTTATACATATTGTAGTTTTCAATCTATAGTTGTAACTTGTAACTTTCAAGTTTTTTAACTCTTTGTTAAATTGCATGTAGGTACTATATATAAACATTGTATTCTTTAGTTTTAACCCTATCAAACCGCTTTGGTTAAATAAATAAAAGGAAGGTTGATAAAATGTTGTGCAATAAGTTTGCAACAGTAACAAAAAAACCTGACTGCAAAAAAGACGTAAACAAGAAGAAAATCATACTGTGCAGTCGGAGGATACATATTCGCGAGCTGGCTGACCAAAACCGGATATAGCCTCCGACTGCATAGCATGATTTTCTTCTTGTTTACGTCTTTTTAGTTTGTTTCTTAAGCAGTCGGGTTTTTTGAATTAACTTATGTACAAAGTTTCAGGCAAAAATGTAAATGGACTCATAAATTGAAACTTAGAATCCACTTAATTTGGTGAACCTATTTTTTTCTATTTCATAACGCAAATGTAAAAAAAATTATAAGTTAAGTTTCCTAATTTAAGAAAATCTATGCTTGTGCTGTTTAAATTAATAACCAAGATTATTTGCTGTAGTTAAAGAACTTTAAAAAAATATTGTGCAACCTAAATTGCTTATCAAAAAAAATTATATTTATGAATCATATCAAAAAATTTTAATATAATTTTAGGATAGCAACGTCACATGGTATACAGACAACCCCGACTTCACACCATGTTTTCAAAAGACAGTTCTTGTATGGACACCATGCGTGTACCTGTGGGTGGCAGCACTGATCGATATCTACCACATAGTGAGCAGCAAGGAGGGCAACATACCCTGGAACAAACTAAATATAAGCAAGCTCGTCATAACTTCTCTCTTAGTAATACTGCAAATAGTCAACTTGGTCCGAGTGACTTATGAATCCTCTAGAGAAGGCAACAATATTTATGATGCAGATTTTTATGATCCTGTTGTGAAATTGTTAACATTGGTGAGTTTTTGCTACTCTTTTTTTTTTTATTAAATCCTCAGCAAAGTATACTTATTCTACGTCTCTACGTAATGTCTAAACCAGAGTTTCTCAAATTTTTTTTCTGATAGACCATTGCCCTTATTTTTCGGATTTGGGTGGACCCACTGTTACCTTTTTATTTTTTAATGTGTGGCGTCTCGCAAACAGTCAAAGTGACCGACATATGCTTAACCGGGCTTTCCAGTGGAGACAAATCTCTTAGCCTCCGGCCAGGTGTAGGTATTAATTTTATACTAAATCATCAACTACAAATTGATTTTTGAAGAAATACTGCATGTAAATGATGATAGTGAGATGAAGTTGTAACAAGTTTAAAGAATTTTTGGTTAGCTCAGATCAAATAAAAAGTCAAGATGGAACATTGCAAACAACAAAGTGAAAAACTATGCCTTGCCTTCACTTTGTTGTTTGAAACATTCCATCTTGACTTTTTATTTGATCTGAGTTGGTAGGTAGGTATTATGAGTGGTCTTCAATAACCAAAACTAAAGTTGCAACCTGCTTAAATGAAATCCACTTTCTTTCGCCCCATTTACATCTGATGGACCCCAAATTTAAATTTCGCTTCGAAAACCCTTTGTAGGTAATTCTTGGGTATCACTTAAACTAGGTAATTGAATTTAAGGATATTCATTCATTCATAATTTTTTTTACCTACAAAGAACATTTTCCTTTTAAAGTCTTCTGATTTTAAACAAAGTATAGAACAACAGTTGGTTACTATAACTCCTTAGATTAGGGGGTACCTGTATTTATCTTTACTTTCTGTGCCTCATACAAACAGAGATACCGAATGTATAACTCATTAACTTATAATTAGCAACAGCTCAAGCTGATGTTCTAAGCCACTAAATGAACTCCTGTAGGCCTTTTTAAGTAATATTTTTTACATAATTATTCTAGCAGTCATCTTAAAACACAACAAGATTTAGGGATAATCTAAAAATGTGGGTATTTCGTTCAAGAATGAATTTTAGAATCAGCCAAGTGCTAGTCGGACTTGAGATTTAAGGGTTCTGTACGTAGTGTATAATCGTGTACTGTGTGTGTGTAGTTTATTTATGTTTAATCGTGGTACTGTGCTAATATGTGCCACATATTCTGTAAAAAAAACAAATGCTTACCTACCTATTATCCTGAAAAAAAGATACAGGCCTGTGCCAGACATACCTATAGATACTTAGATAATTTTATTTTATAAATTCATAAACATAGGAAACCCCGGTAGTTTTATAATTCCATACATATTATAGTGTGTGAAAGTTTCGTTTTTCAACTACGGAACCCTTAAAGCGATGTTGTTAAATTACCTACATGGCACAGTAAAAATTTACAAACAGTATTTAAACTACCTACAAACGCTCGAAACGGCACACTCACACAAACGTACGCACCTACGAGACGGCTTAGGCACTTTCGAGGCAATTTCAGTACTAAGTGCCGCGTCGCAACGAGTGGCATAATTGTAAATAACGTATGTTTGTGTTAGTGTGCCGTTTTGAGCGTTTGTAGGTAGTTTCCATACTGTTCGTATATTTTTACTGTGTACATGGGTAGATATGAAAGTTCTACCACAGTCCTACATTATAAGCTATTTATAACTTAAATGTAAGTAAAGTGGTCAAATCACTTTGAACAATAAACAGGAAAATTTTAATGCAAAGGTATGCAATGCAAGTACCTACCTACCTATTATGACTAATCTCATGCACAGATTACTTAATAGTTACTACCTACCTCATCATGCTTGAATAGTTACGTACCTAGTCAGTCATAGTAGGTACATCTATATAGAGATTTGTACTTGGCTACTATAATTATCTTCATACCAAGCAACCTACAGAATGTAAAAAAATATGATATTTTATAGGTAGGTAGGTAATTGAATAAGCCGACGCAAATTAAGGTTGCCCTAGTCGACGGCACGAACTATTTTGTGCGCGGGGTTAAAATGCATGCTATCTCGTCCGATAACACGTGCGAATGAGATAGATGCTGTGATGAGCAGTAAGAAGATAGTTCTCGTACGAATTAGCACTTTTGCAAGTTTGTAGCGAAATGGATGATGATTTAGGACGAAAACGAGCGCGCGAAAGTTTATAAGGAGAGGAGTCTTTTCTCTTTGGGAATCTAGATATCGTCTATTTTCTCCTCCAATATTGGACCAATTTAAAAGATATTCCATAAACTGGAAAATAAAGATATATCCTATGTTTTTCTTTTTTAATTTATAGTTGTCTTTGTACAATAGGCCTTTATTGACAGCGGAATTTTGAGCATTTTTTGAGGCTTCTATAGATAATATATCATCAAAAAGAAAAACATAGGGGCATAGTATAAATCTTTCATTTCAGTTTATGGAATATCTTTTAAATTGGTCCTATATTGGAAGAGGAAAAAGGCGAGGATATTCAGTCGGACGTCTGCGACCGCAGTTCCTTTTAAGTAATTTGTTCGAATACCTTTACAACGTCATTATAGCTATGTACCTTATTATAAAATTAATTATTAAAATCACTTGTCTTATTCCGGAATACAGCCGGTTTACGCAGGTAGCTATAGAATTTACGTACTGTAATGATTTCTGTTGACCTCATTGAAGTTAGGCGTATTGATGACTAAGTAATCTTTATCAATGTCTAAATAGACAGATAGATTGGTCATCATCATCTGCCTAGCCTTTTCCCAATTGTTGTTAGGGTCGCCTTCCAGTCTTACCGGATTCAGCCGGAGTACCAGTGTTTTACATGGAGCGACTGCCTATCTGACCTCCACAACCCAGTAACTGGATAACACGATACCCCTTGGCAAGACTGGTGTCAGATCTCAAGCTTCTGACTACCCGTAACGACTGTCAAAGATCTCCAAATGACAGCCGGGACCAACGGCTTTACGTGCTTTCCGAGGCACGGAGGAAACTCGGTATGTTGAAATGGTCACCCATCCACGGACCGACCTCGGCAAGCGTTGCTTAACCTTGAAGATCGACCCGTGCGGCTGTTATTATTTAGCCACGAGATAGGTATAGGAGGAAAATTGACTCTATCATAAATACCTATCTTTAAGAGATATAGATACTTTGTAGATACCTAGTAAATAAATAAGTTGCATGTTATCTTATCAAAAAGTAGGTAGTTCGGCATTATTTTAATGTTGTTATAATTATCATTTGAGAAATTCCGTTTTTTATTTACTTATATTTTAATTAATAAAACATTATCTAATAATTAAATACCTGGGTATTTCTTATCTTTTTAAATGTTCAGTTACGGTAGACAAACTAAAATAAACAATTTGACAAAAAAAAAGTTAATTTTAAAAATCAAAAAACCCGACTGCTAAAGAACACTAATAACTAAAGAGACGTAAACAAGAAGAAAATCACATATTCGCGAATTAGCTGACCAAAACCAGATGTATCTTCCAACTGCACAACATGATTTTCTTCTTGTTTACGTCTTTTTAGTTCACTTTTTAAGCAGTCGGATTTTTGTTTTTTTTATTTTTAGAATAAGATATATTTAAACATATATGAGTATTATATTTTTTTTGAAATCACCGCTAAAGACCCTTTAATTTGATATCCCACACGATGGGTTTGGAAGAAAGAAAAAATTGGGCCTTGACAATATGGCGCCCAAAACAGCAATTTTTCTATTTGCCTATTTTAATGTAGTCGGTGGACGAATCGATTGACGTAAGAATCATCATAATCGGCCGACGCGTTTCGTTTCTAGAACGCCACATAGGAACAAACATTCATACATACATAGACTGATAAACAAATTACCCTCCTTCGGCAGTCGGGTAAAAACTCGTACTTGTATTTAAGTTAAAACCTACCGAGGTATTTTATAATACATAGATAGCATTTTAAATATCCTTAAAATCTTCAGAAGAGAAGTCACGCAAAAATAGTCCTTATGAGCTACCGGAACTATTAGGCGTCAGACCATTCTTAGAAGCGCTATTATTTTACAGATAAAGCATTATTGCACAATGCTAAGATTAGATTTGTACTTGATAGATACGGAATACGGATATATGTATCATCACTAAACTTTGCAGATAACAAGTCGAAAATAGACACATGAAAAAATAACTCTTATGTTTAGGTATGGTAGGTATAATATCCAACTTATTACATTATGCAGTTCAGTCGTCATGAGTTGTACAAATAAATTAATAGTCCGACGACTGAATTGGCGAGACGTTCAATTGGCAATTATTAACTAGTAAACTGCATTGTATTGCGCAACAGATCATAAAATCTCAAAAATACACCTACGTCACAGTAAAAATATACAAACAGTATGGAAACTACCTACAAACGCTCGAAACGGTACACTCACACAGACATACCCACCGACGAGACCGTTCGAGTTCGGGCACTTCTGCAGTGCTGTCAGCAGTGCGAGCCGCTTAGGGGTCTGTTTGTGTGAGTCGATGCGTATGTTTGTGTGAGTGTGCCGTTTCGTGCATTTGTAGCTAGTTTGTACCAGTGGGCCCGCTGCCCTCTTGTCAGCTAGCTCAGTTTGAGGGTACCTTACCGGACCACATTAACAATTGGTTGAGAAAACAGACACAGCGAAAACACTGGGGAATATTTATTTATCGCCGGAATTATTAAATACACAAGTATAGTATTGTCACACAGCTTTTTAGAAGATTATAACAAGATTAGACCATGGTTAAAGTAACAGACAGTAACAAGCCTCAGCGGGCTCTAAAAATGAAGTAGCGACTGGGTGGAATGAGAGTGCATGGGAAAAGAATGTGGCGTACTGAATTTGAATTAATTTTATTTTTGGAAGTCGGTGTCTTTCTTTTTTCCCATTTTTTTTTGCGATATGGACACCGACTTCCAAAAATAAAATTATTTTTCACTTTGTAGTTTTTTATTTGAAAGTCGGTAGTATTTTTTTGCAAAAAAGTTTTTATTTTTCCATTTTTAGTTGTACCTACCTAAAATAGGCAAGTTGTTTAGTAAGGTCTAAGGTACTCTATAACGCCAGAATAGATCACCCGAATAACATGAAACTTGAAAATAACCAGTGAAATGAGAGATCTGCGCACCCCTTTAGTGCGTACTGGCGTGATGTTATGTTATGAAATGGTATATATGTCGCAGGGATATGATGAAAACAGGGAATTGATCAAATCTCTAAGCGATTTGATCAAATCACGGAGGATGTTAAAATAATAACACGTTTTTATCATTTCCCTAAACAAATCTGGTGATTTGACAAATCCCAATAAAGAAATCTAGTGATTTGAACAAATCTCAAAATTGGTTCAGTGAAATGACAAAAATAACTTTTCTGTAGTAATTTAAAGGTTTATTTTGTACTTTGCTTTCCGAGGTAATCGGCTGCGTTATGTTATATGGTCAAAGAATCAGTCCAAGAGCGAGCGAAGCGAGCTCGGGAACTTAGGGCACCCCGACACGGACAGGTTAGGTTCGAACGAGATGACGGGAGCTGAAGTGAGCGAGCAAAGCGAGCGAACGCAGCTCCCGTCATCTCGTTCGTGTTAGGTTACTTTTGACCCTGCAGACAGAAATAGGAGCCCCGCGCAGCGGGGCTACGTCGACTTTGTTACATGTTTTATTATCTTTTCACTGAATCAATTTAGGGGTTTGTTCAAATCACTAGATTTTTTTTGTGAGATTTGTCAAATCACCAGATTTGCTTAGGGAAATGATAAAAACGTGTTGTAATTTTAACATCCTCCGTGATTTGATGAAATCGCTTAGAGATTTGATCAATTCCCTGTTTTCATCATATCACGACGACATATACAATAAACATACATGCGATTGCAGCAATCCCGAGAGTTTTGCCGTTATTTATTGACGAGTTCTGTTGTATATCTCCGAAGTACTTCACCAGATCTTCACCAAATTAAATTAGGACCAATTTCGAAACATACTCTTTCAAACAAAAAAATAATTTTCAAAATCGGTCCACAATTGACGGAGATATCGGTGAACATACATAAAAAAAAAAAAACATACAGGAAGTCGAACATAGAACCTCCTCCTTTTTTGGTAAGTCGGTTAATGATAATGTGAAAAGTAAATGATGATGTGGCCTGCTATAAAAAGGTTGCCAGTAATAAGTGATCGAAAGATCGAAGGAGGTACTAGGATAGTTTTGTAGTACATGATACCTGATGTTAGACCTGATGAGTACAGTAGATCCTCCATGTGCTTTGTTGCCAGGGTGGTTAGTGTGGTACATATTGTATCCAGGTATCCTGAAGTAGCTTTTGGATGTGAAGTGAGTTTCTGAGATAAGTAAAACATCTATGTGGTGAATTTTAAGGAATATTTTTAACTCTTCCGAGTGATTTGACAAGCCATTAGCATTCCATACACCTAATTTTAGTGTTGTGAATGTAATGAAATTTTTGAGATTAGATCGGTTAACGTTTGTGTCATAATTAGCATTTGGTTCATCAGGGCAACAAATGTCTCTGTAATGGTCGTCCTAGTGGTAGGTAGGGTAGGTCGTCACAAGTTTCCATACTGTTTGTATATGTTTACTGTGCCTACCTATCCTATTAATATAATATATGGTTTTCCTTGAACATTTGGTATTATTTGCAGATGTTGTCAGTAACATTACTTTGTTACAACCGAAAATATGGCATCAAGACCTCAGGAGTGCTCTTCTTATTCTGGCTGTTCCTCCTCCTGGCTGGTATGCCGCAGCTCAGATCTGAGATCATGGCCTACAGTTCAAACACCGACGCGTATGCCAGATATAGTTTTGGCAGTTATATCTTGTACTATACGCTGACAGTGATCATGTTTATATTGAATTGTTTTGCTGATATGCCGCCTAAAGACACGCCTTACATTTACGAAGAGGTAAGTTTTATTCTTTTTTTTTTTTCTCGTCTCCTTTTGTGACCCGCACAGGTAGGGTTACCAGATGAAAAAATCAAAAGTCCGGAGAAAAGGCCTGATTTCCATGGAAAAGTCCTGAGATTTTCTACAGATGAGAATTTTCTCTCAAAAACGTATTATTATCGTTGTATACACTGCGGATCTTGCGCACGCGTTTTACGCGACGCGTTACAAGCTTGTATGTACATCGCACTCAAAACAGCGGGGCGGAGGGAGGAGGGATGCGCCCGTCGCCCCGCAGCGCGGTTGCCGCTCGCTCGCTCACTCAGTCAGTTCGTCTTGCGCCATTGCGATCGATCGATAAATAAGTATTGATTTTAACTGCAATTGTTACCAAAAGAAGATTATTTTAAGTTTGTTTTAAATTAATACATAAGTATTGATTTTAACTGCAATTGTTACCAAAAGAAGATTATTTTTAGTAGTTTAATAAGAGAGATCTTTAAAATGTAACCTGTTTTTTATTAAAAATCCTGAGCTATCACTAGATTTGCTAAATCCGGCCGGAATCCTGAGAAGAGTCGAATAATCCTGAAATCTCAGGACAAATCCTGAGATATGGTAACCCTACGCACAGGAGACACGAGAAATAAGCATACAATGAAACATAATACAAGTAAAAATCAAAATTTTAAGAAACCCCCGACACATTTATCTTGCGAAAACACCCCGATTCAAACAGTAAAACGCCCATAACTTTTAAACGGCTGGACCGATTTTATTCAAACAGCTAAGAACACTCTCGACAAAATCACCTTTCAAACAAAAACAAAAACTAAATCAAAATCGGTCCAGCCGTTTAGGCGCTATGATGCCACAGACAGACACACAGATACACAGCAACACACGTCAAACTTAAAACCTGTTTTTTCCGGCGGGGGTTAAAAATAAAATATACCCCGTGCGAGACCAAAAAGGCTACTATCTCAGTATGTGCAGCGATATCCAAAAAAGGTAATAACGCTGCGCTGATATTCTGATAGGGCAGGGCAGGGCCAGGGGAAGTAGAGTAGGCGTGCGAGGAGCCTTAGAAGCCCCGTTAGGCATGTATCAGGAAATGAGACACCAACCGACGATTATCCCTGTATGCACTATGCAACTGCACCCAAGGACAATCCCCTGTTGGTGCAGGACTATTGCAAACTATGGAGAAAAACTGTATTGGGCTCTTTTGTAGGTTTAGTGGATCGATTGCCCAAAACTATAGGAGGACTACCGGCCCCTGCTCGAACGAAACGGGTATAAAATGGCATGGGTGACTTGCATACTCAATTAAGACGGTACCCTGACCAAAAAATCGGCATGAGATATGAGCATTTCTATTGGTCTAGCGGCACTGGTGGCGCATGAATTACAGTAGTGAATACGCCCAGATTTTAGAAAAAAGTCTTTATAAAAACGAATATTGGTCTTTTGAAAAAAAAAATTACAAAAAAATTCGTTATTAAATTGTCTATCCATTAGTGTTAGTACAAAAATAATTAATGAACACTTTACGAGGAGATGCATAATATCAATAATTATTTCTCATTTTTATGTTTTTTTGGAAGGAGATTAGTGAAATATATACAACATTTAAAAAAGAACTAAATCTACCATTTTAGAATCAATATTAGGTAGAATTTTAAAGTATTTTTATTAATTGATATTTCTTTTTAAATAATGAGTAGATAGCTCCTAAAAACAGCACAAAAAGGGCTTGCGCGGCGTTTTGCTCGGGGTACCGCTTTATTGAGCCCCTATAAAGGGTCGCTAGCACTTTAGTGACGTAGCGCCAAGGGGGCAACATATCCGGAGGTGCTTGAGGAGTGGCAAGGTATACCACGGCTATCAGGACAATCCCGGAAATACGGTCAAGATCCCTACCAGCACCTTACTGGGTTAACTTCCTTCCTCCGAGCACGTTTGCTCTTGCGAATCTCCACTCAAGCCTCCTCTTCTTAAAATGAATTACCTGTCATCGCCCTGTCTCTAAAACCATCTACTTTATGACCAACAGATTCAGTCCCCAGAGAACAGAGCAGGCTTTCCAAGTCGTCTGACATTCAGCTGGTTCGACCCACTCGCTCTAACAGGCTTCAGAAGAAGTCTCAATGTAGAAGACTTATGGTCCTTGAACCCACAACTGAGCAGCAAGGAGGCTGTTCCTAGATTTGAAAAGTTCTGGCAGAGAGCTTTGAGAAAAAAAGAAGAGTAAGTATTGGCTTATTTATAAGTTCATATAGACAACAATAACACCATCATAGATATGATGATATCGTCGTTCTCCCGTAAAAAAACAAGAATCCTAAATCTACTATATAAAAATAAGTCGGGTTTTCCTCACTGAAGCTATAACTCCAGAACGCACGAACCGATTTCCACGGTTTTGCATTCGTTGGAAAGGTCTCGGGCTCCGTGAGGTTTATAGGTAGGGTAGGGTAGTGTAGGGTCGGGTAGGGTAGTGTAGGGTAGGGTAGTGTAGGGTCGGGAAGGGTAGGGTAGGGTAGTGTAGGGTCGGGTAGGGTAGGTAGTGTAGGGTCGGGTAGGGTAGGTAGTGTAGATAAATGTTTGGTCTTTTTATGGCAAAACAAAGTTTGCCGGGTCAGCTAGTAGCTTCTATTTAAAACTAGCTGACCCGGCAAACTTTGTTTTGCCATAAAAACACCAAAAATTTATCTACGTACCCTACCCTACCCTAAATACCCTACCCTACCCTACCTATCCTACCCTTTATACCAAAACCAGATATATATATCTGGTTGTTGGTGACTGGTTTTGGTCAGCCAGCTCACGATTATGTATCCTCTGGCTGCACATCATGATTTTCTTCTTGTTTACGTCTTTTTAGTTCGCTTTTTAAGCAGTCGGGTTTTTTGATTTTTTTAATTTACTTTTTTTTCTTTCGAGGTACGGAACCCTAAAAAGTTATAAATAGAAAACACTTAAGAAATCAGTACCATAATAAACTACACAGCATTATTTCATAACATTATAACACTTATCTCAGTGTTTTTATGTGTCATAAACTCATAATCACAGATAACTAAAAAAAAAATTACCTAACCTGCCTCCAGTCGTTAACGATTCTATAAAGGACATACAGACAAACATTCATTTTTATATACAACGTATCCCAAAATTCAACGATAAGCGGGCACCAGAGGGTGTTCTGTGTACGGGTTCTGGGTAGAACCTGTTCACTACACTAAAAAAAAAAATCAAAAACTGAATATTTTTTGAAACCACAAAAATTTAAAACTTCGAAAATATGGTAGTAAAAATACCATTAGGGGTACCCCTTGACCACAATGTTTCAAATATTTCTGTTTTTTTTTTGTATCGGCAACCTAATTAGCACTCTATCCATCACAACCCTTAAAAATACCGGAATACATGTAGCTTTTACATAGAAATTAATCAAAATATTTTTTTCCCCTAAAATTTTGAAAGATTTTCACTTTCATTCCACTTTTACTCATAGTGGTGTATAAAAATAGTACTGAAACTACTATGGCAAGTTTTTTTTAATGTATATAGATTTCTCTAAGAATTACATACATAGGGAGCCATGTATACAATTAATGAAGTACAGAATAACGATTGTTAGAGAATTGAACCAGTAACTAACGCATGGGCGACTGCCGACGTCATCCCCAGTACCCCCCACCCCTTGGTAGGTTCCCAGTACCCAGAACTTGGGCCACCATTTACAATGATCAATAATGGAGTACAGGGGCACGGTAAGCGCAGTGGTTGAGCAATTGACTGCTGCGCTGCGTGTCGCGGATTCGATTCCCGCACGGAACAAATATTTGTATGACCTACAGATAGTTGTTTCGGCTCTGAGTTTTTGTGTATGTGAGTTTAAATGTTTGTAAACGGACTCACGATACAGGAAGGAATTTGTAGTGGTCGGTAAAGTGTTAAAAAAAAAATCGGCCTAGTGCGAGTCGTACTCGCGCACCGACGGTTCCGTACAAACCTCAGCTTAGAGGTATTATAGACCTGAGTATTTGATATCTCTACGCGTTCATGAGGAAAGGGGTAGTAAGTTTAAAATTATTAAAAATATTTTTATTATATGATGTAACTAAAAATTTACGATTTTCGCAATTATTCCTCTATCTGTGCTATAAGACGTTACTTCGTACTAAATTTCAAGATTCTGAGTTCACGGGAAGTACCCTGGAGGTTTTGAATCCCTTGCGAGTGTCAAAAATTTGCGGCATAAACGGCTGTATCTTTTGATTGCGTTGGCTTAGAAGGGACAGTAGACCTGAGTATTTGGTATAAATTTCAGCTTGATACTTCCACGCGTTCCTGAGAAAATGTCTTGACAGACAGACGGACGGACGGACAACAAAGTGGTCCTATAAGTGTTCCGTTTTTTCCTATCGAGGTACGGAACCCTAAAAAGTTATAAATAGAAAACACTTAAGAAATCAGTACAATAATTAATTAAACAGCATTATTTCATAACATTATAACACTTATCTCAGTGTTTTTATGTATCATAAACTCTTTATCACAGATAATGTGTAATCCTAATAATATTATGAAATAACAGACGGAGTTCCTTCAATTTACTTAGGGTTTCTTTCGACAAGATATTTGTTTGAAGATTAACGTGCACTATTTAAGTTGATGGGAATTTGTTAAAACCTTTTTTTTATTCTAATAAGTACACCCTGGCCATTACTGTTTTGACAGCTACTCTTTTCTTATGTTATATCTGTCACTGCTCTTCATATATCTTTGTAAAATATAATACACGTCGTTTATCCTGTTATAAATAGTATTCCTTACTAGCCAACTCCATTAGCTCTGCTAAATTAATCCAATATATAAATAAGTGGTTATGGTCCCTCCAACGTCCACCACGGTGCAGCAGTCAAGAGCGGATTCCAGTACAGCGGTAACAAATTCTTCCAATATGACAAATGCAATAAGTATTAGTAAGCTAAATGGTCACAATTTCAAAACTTGGGCATTTAGTTTGGAGTGCTATCTGACGGACGTCGACTTATGGGACGTTGTGATTCAAGCGGTCGATCCCGCCGATCCCATCGCCACGCGCAGAGACGCGAAGGCACGAGCTAAGATTTGCCTCACGTGTGACGAGTCGGTGTTTCCAATAATCAGGTCAGCGAAAACCGCATACGATACCTTTAATTGTATAAAGAAGGCTTACGCTGACAGCGGGCTTACAAGGAGATTAGCTTTAATGAAGAGTCTCCTAGGAAATACTTACACAGGAAACATACAAGAGTATGTGAACAAGGCGTTATCAACGCAGCAAGAACTTCAGGGAATAGGAGCAGCAGTAGATGACGAATTTCTTAGCATTATTATGCTAAGAAATTGGTAATGGTGGTTTGACAGTCAGTAGATGTATAACGTCGAAGTATGAATGAAATTATTTTATTTCGAACGAATTAGTGAATGATGTTAATCGTATTACGATTACGCTTAAGATTAAATCTTAAGCATGTACGTGGGACACTCAGAAAGTTTTGCGAAACTAAAAAAAATTGTTCTATACGTACATATATTTTTATTAAATCTTTTCAAAGTACTTTCCACCAGCCTCTATACAAAGATTCATGCGCCTAAACCAGTTTTCAAAACACTTTTTCCAGTCCGCCGCAGACACCTCGTTTACAGCCTGCTCGAACGCAGCCAGCGCATCTTCCGGCGACGAAAATTGTATCCCTTTGAGCTGATTTTTTATTTTTGGGAATAAAAAGAAGTCACACGGTGCTAGATCAGGGCTGTAAGGAGGGTGACCCAGGAGTTTGACTGGCGTGCTGTCCAGGAAGTCCCTCGTTTTGAGTGCGGTGTGCGCAGGTGCATTGTCGTGGTGGAGCAGTAGCCCGCGGAGCCCTGTGTTTGGTCGCTTGTTGCTTATAACAGAGAAAACTTCTGGCAAACATTTGGTAGTATACCATTCGGCATTAATGCTTCTTTGATCCCGTAAGGGAATTGATACCAAGTGGCCAGTCAAATTAAAAAAGCTAGCGATCAAAATCTTACCCCCGCTTCTAGATCGCTTCACTTTGGTAGGCGTTGGCTCATTTTGAAACATCCAAACAGTCGACTGGCGCTTGGTTTCTGGGTCGTATTGATAAATCCAGGACTCATCACCTGTAACGATGTCGTAAACACGCCGAGACGAGCCTGCTTCAAATTTGTTAAGCATATCACGGCACCATTCCACCCGGGCCTGCTTCTGAGCATCGGTGAGGTTGTGCGGCACCCAGCGTGATACTATCCTCCTCACGCGAAGATGGCTGTGTAGAATCTCGTGAACGCTTCCCGATCCAATCTTCAATATGTGTTGAATCTCCTGATATGTAATTCGCCTATTGTCTTGGATTAAATTTTTCACTGCTAGCACGTTTTCTTCGGTAACAGCCGTCAAAGGGCGACCGCTTCTTTCGTCATCCCCCAAAGTTGGTCGACCGCGCTTGAATTCGTTATACCAACGATACACGGTTGCCTTGGAAGGGCCTTCATCCATGAATGCCATTTGAAGTCTATCGTACGATTCATCCGGTTTCAGGCGACACTTGAAATCGTATAAAATCATAGCTCTAAAATGTTCCCGGCGCAGATCCATATTTCAGTGAGACACAATACTTTGAATTAACTCGCAAAAAATGTGGAGGGAAATTTTGAAATTGGAACTTACTTATTTTTACTTATAAATAATCATATTTTCGAAAAACATTATAACTGGCCAGTCTCCCATATATAAAAACTTTTTTTCGCAATACTTTCTGAGGGGCCTGGTACAATCTGGTTTAAATGGACCAAACAATTTTTTTTATTTTTTTTCAATCAGAAATAATTTTGCGTGATATTTGCCAAGACCACCCCTCTCTCCAAAGTAAGATTAGATGAGATTTGACTCAACCCTCTCCCCCCCTTAAAAATCTCACGTAATTTATGGACGCCCCCCAAGATAATTTATGTTTGTTTGTTTATTTTACTGACGTAGGCCTCATTAAACGAAAACTTATCTTTCAAGGTCGAATAAAATTTATTTTAAACTGAAACATGTAATGCACATACATATATAAACCAACGCTATGTTCCCATGGGGGTAGTTAGGAAATACATAACGCCATCTGTTACGATCCTTAAATGTATGTTCTGTTTGTATGTTTATATGTTCTAAAGGTATTTGAAAACCATAGTAGGTATTAAGGACGGCTATTATTTTTCAGTAGCGAAAAATATTATATTATTAGCTGTGAAAGTTATCGTGATTTATGTAACAAATACCTACTGTGTTATATATATTATAACTAGCTGACCCGGCAAACTTTGATTTGACATAAAAACACCAAACATTTATCTACCCTACCTACCCTACCTTACACTACCTACCCTAGACTACCCTACCCTACCCGACCCTACACTACCCTACCCTACAGTACCCTTCACTACACTACCCTACCCTACACTACCTTTCCTACCCTACGCTACACTACCCTACCCTACGCTACACTATCCTACTCAGTGTTGCCAACGAAGGCGATTTACCGCCATTTAGGCTATTCAGAACGAGAATCGGCGACGAAAAAATCAAAAAGGCGACTGGTCGCCAATTAGGCTACTTTAGGGACAAGTTTTTTTAATACTACCTAGTAGGTAAACAGGCATATGGCCGTGCGTGCGTGTAATGTTGGTACAATTTGATATTGAGATGGTCACCCTAATCCTACTCTACACTACCCTACCCTACACTACCGTACCCTACACTGCCCTACCCTACCCTACACTACCTTACCCTACACTACCCTACCCTACCCTACCCTGCACTACCATACACTACCCTACACTACCTTCCCTATCCTACCCTACCCTACGCTACACTACCCTACCCTAAGTTTTTTTTTTTTTTATCTTTTTTTTCTTCACCTAAACCATCTACTAAATAGTCTGAACAAAGCTTAAACATTTGGTTTGGATAGGTGAGCCCGTTCTTGAGTTATAAAATTACAACGAAAAGTGGCATTGATTTTTATATATATATAGATTAGATAAGAATGCGTATCTATCTGCCCATGTAATAAATAATCTCAAAAGATACCGAGAATTTTATTATTAAAAGCCATCTGGCAATGTATCTGATGTCAATCTAACTGAGTTTTCAATTTTATAGAAATACTAGCTGACCCCCGCGGCTTCGCTCCCGTCAATTGGCTATCTATCTATATACCCTACCTACCCTACCAACCCTACCTACCCTACAAAGAAACAAACTCTTCAGCTTTATAATATTAGTATAGATGTTGATAAAACTCCTTCGCAAATGAACAAATTTAATTACCATCAGAATCATTTAATGCCAATAATGTAGGTATACATATAAGATGGTATTTTTTTTGTAGACAGTCCCGGTACATTTGGCCTTACGGCATGCAAAATTGTTCAATTGAATGTAACAGTTAAAAAAAATAAAAATAAACAGTTATTAATACAACAATAATACAAAACATTCAGATCATTATGTCAACAAAATAATTAAATATAACAATAAGTAATCAAAACTTTCTAGATTAAAAAAAATATAATGTCAACAAAATAGTTAATTAAATGCAATTATAGCCAAAAAAAAAAGGAATAAAGAATAATTATGTCAGTAAACTAATAAATTAAATACAATCATAGTAAAATTCATTAGGAATAAAAAATAATCATGTTAACAAAATAATAAAATAAATGCTATCATAGTCAAAATCATTAGGAATTAGAAATAATCATGTCAACAAATTGTATTAATAAATTAAGTACAGTCGTAGTCAAAAACATCAGAAATAAAATTAGTAAAAATAATAATAATCAAGTCAACAAAATAATTAAAACAAGCAAATGGGTACATTTTATCTGATAGTTTTGTCATTTAAAAATTCTATAATTGTGTAGTAACATTTGTCTAGTAACAGTTTTGTTAGCTGTTTTTTAAACATTTGGATGGGTAATTCTTTAAGGCGGTACCCCGAGCAAAACGCCGCGCAAGCCGTTTTTTGTGCTGTTTTTAGGAGCTATCTAGGTACTCGTTTTTTTAAAAGAAATATCAATTAATAAAAATACATTATAATTCTACATAATATTGATTCTAAAATGGTAGATTTAGTTTTTTTTTTAATGTTGTACATATTTCACTAATCTCCTTCCAAAAAAACATAAAAATGAGAAATAATTATTGATATTATGCATCTCCTCGTAAAGTGTTTATTAATTATTTTTTGTACTAAGACTAATGGATAGACAATTTAATAACGATCATTTTTGTAGATTTTTTTTTTCAAAAGACCCAAATTCGATTTTATAAAGATTTTTTTCTAAAATCTGAGCGTATTCACTACTGTAATTTATGCGCCACCAGTGCCGCTAGACCAATAGGAATGCTCCAATCTCATGCCGATTTTTTGGTCAGGGTACCGTCTTAAGATTCATAGGTAATTTATTATAAATAAGCGGACCCATGGACAAAATATTTTTCTTTAATAAAGCTGTCTTATGACCACCTGTATAAAGTTGGTTTTTATATAAAGTCCTAATCGGTCCTGTGCGTTGTCGAATATCAACCATTGACGTAAACAAGTGTTTATTCGTTCTGACGAAAAGGGCTACTTCTAGTATGTACAGGGACGGAAATGTAAGAATTTTTAAAGATTTAAAAAGTGGCACACAGCTTTCTGTAGTTTTATGACCTGTCATTGACCTAAGGCAACGTTTTTAATAAAAAATATTATAGTGAGTCAATCTTAAAATATAGACATGTGCTGTCGCGGACTTTTATCCGACTGCCGAAGGAGGGTAATGTGTTTATCAGTCTATGTATGTATGTATGTATGTATGTATGTATGTATGTATGTATGTATGTATGTATGTATGTTTGTTCCTATGTGGCGTTCCAGAGACCAAACGCGTTGGCCGATTTTGATGATTCGTACGTCAATCGATGCGTCTTAACCCTGCGAGTGTCATAGGCTACATTAAAATTGGATAATAGAAAAATGGCGGATTTTGGGTGCCATATTGTGGGGGCCCAAATTTTTTTTTTCTTCCAAACCCATCGTGTGGGGTATCAAAATAAAGGGTTTTAAGAGGTGATTTAAAAAATATATAACACTTATATGTTTAAATGTATCTAATTCGAAAAAACTAACTAAAAAGTTATAAATAAAAAAAATTTAATTAAAAAAATCAAAAAACCCGACTGCTTCAAAAGCGAACTAAAAAGTCGTAAACAAGGAAAAAATCATGCTGTGCAGGCGGAGGATACACCAGATTTTGGTCAGCCAGCCGGCGAATATGTATCCTCCGACTGCACAGCATGATTTTTTCCTTGTTTACGACTTTTTAGTTCGCTTTTGAAGCAGTCGGGTTTTTTGTTTTTTTTTTTTTATAACTTTTAAAGAGGAACAATTCTATCATACATGGTATTTGCGTAACGCAGCGCACGCAACGGAAGCTCTCTAAAAGGAATAATTTCGCCCGTCTTTGCAACATTTTTAATTTATGCTCCGCTCCTATTGGTCGTAGCGTGATGTTAAATAACCTTCCTCGATAAATGGACTATCCAACACAAAAAGAATTTTTCAATTGCAACCAGTAGTTCCTGAGATCAGCGCGTTCAAACAAACAAACTCTTCAGCTTTATAATAATAGTATAGATTTGGGGAATATAAAATGCAGCCAATGCCTTAGGCCCTTATTGTCGGGTAAAGGTGTTATTGTAATTTTTGCCACATTTGTCAAATGCATGTGTTTTCTTCTATCGATCTTCACAAGTTTAATGTTGTGTCAATTTTATATACAATTTAATCTTTTTTTTTAAATTATTTATAATGTTATTAACTTAATCAGTTTTATTAATTTAATCAACTGTATAATTCTTACCAATTCTTAACAAATTTTTTTTTCAATTAAAATTTTGTTTTAATATCTTTATTAATTGAATAATTTTTACCAATTTTAATTTTTTTGTAACCAATTTTTCCAATTTTACCAATTTTTACCAGTTTTTTCTAATTTTTACTAATTTTTACCAATTTTTACCAATTTTATTAATGTTATTGATGTTATGTACCTACTCATTTACTTGTATTAATAATTAGCGCTTATAACTATGTAAGTTAGCTTATTAGATTCTTTAAAATTGTGAATGTGGTGTTTGCCTCTAAGTAATTGTTGCACTTTAAGATTACTTTAAGCATGTATTTTTTGTTATAATTAAGTGTAAACAATTGTTGGTAAACCTAATAAAATAAATAAATAAATAAGCACCTGGACTTTTGGGGAAAAACCAAGTGTGGGATTTTAACCTCACTAAATCCACCCCGGTATTCACCAGCAGCACGTATATCCCTAGCGAGACTACAGTTTCGCTAGGGAAACCCCCTATTACAATAGGGGGTTTCCCCTGGGGGGATTCCCCTCGCTGTGCGTAACTATACTCTTTGCGCTGTAGCATGGTGCGGGTGACAGTTTCATAAAAAAAAATACGCATATACGCATATACCACAGTTATACCATATACCATAGTTGCCTGTAAGACGTTAAACTACAAAATATGCGTAAAAAATGTTATTGGAACTGTCACCCGCACCTTGCTACAGCGCTAAGAGTATAGATGCAACCTTCTATCCACAACTTAAATATAATTTGAGGCAACGTACTTGATTGTACAATATCTACTTAATAATGAAAGTAACACGACTTGAGAGTTGTGACTTTGTGACCTCGCTTTCGTTTTCGATTCTTGATTTTTTGCACTTGTGGGCATTGCGTTGCGCTCTGAGAGTTGTTTTTTTTATTTTTATAACTTGCATATTATCACATCTATCTGTAGTTCAATGTCATGTTAATTAGGTTGGTACCTACATATAAAAATGACCTTTTTCATCAATCAAGCATCTTATAATAAATAACTAGCTGACCTGGCAAACTTTGTTTTGCCATAAAAACACCAAACATTTATCTACCCTACCTGCCCTACCTTACACTACCTACCCTACCCTAGCCTTCCCTACCCGACCCTACACTACCTTCCCTGCCCGTCCCTAAATTCCCTACCCTACCCTACCCTACGCTACACTACCCTACCCTACCCTACCCTTCCCTAAGTTTCAATTTTTTTATTTTTTTTCTTCACCTAAACCATCTACTGAATAGTCCGAACAAAGCTTAAACATTTGCATTGGATAGGTGAGCCCGTTCTTGAGTTATAAAATAACAACGAAAAGTGCCATTGATTTTTATATATATAGTAAATAATAAATTACTTAGTTTAAAATGTAAGTTAAAAAGATTGATGTTTTTTTTTTCAAATAAGTAAAAAAAAGCCGGCCATGTGCGATTCGGACTCGCGCACGAAGGGTTCCATTATCGCAAAAAAATTACGTTTGTTGTATGGGAGCCCCACATAAATATTTATTTTATTCTGTTTTTAGTATGTGTTGCTATAGCAGCAACAGAAATACATCATCTTGACATTTCAACTGTCTAGCTATAAAGTGTCATGAGATATAGCCTGGTGACAGACAGACATATTTATTTATTATACAGAGAGACGGACAGTGGAGTCTTAATAGGGTTCCGTTTTTACCCTTTGGGTACGGAACCCTAAAAACATCAATCAATTAATCATAATAGTATCTATGAATTGTATCCTATCTATTGGCAGGTAAGTAGGTACGACACATCTACAGTTCTACACTATAATAATCTAAACCAATATTATAAAGAGCAAAGATTTGTTTGAAAGTTTTAAGTTTGTTTGTAATGGATAAACTCAAAAACCACTTAACCGATTTTGAAAATTCTTTAACCAGCAGAAAGCTACATTATTCCTGAGTAACATAGAATATATTTCTATCCCGAAAACGGGTAACGTGGGGTGTGTCACGGGAGCGAAGCCGCGAGGAAAAGCTAGTAATGAGAATAAATAATATTAATTTATAATATAATATTACAAAGAGGACAGATTTGAGCGTTTGAGGTTTGAGCGTTTTCGGCGTGTGTGTATGACTAGATGTATGAATGTGTGTGAAGCAAAAGAAGTATGTAAGGATCGTAGCAGGTGGCGTTCTGTAGTTTCTGCCTACCCCCATGGGAAAAAGGCGTGAGTTTATGTATGTATGTAGGACAGATTTGATTGTAAGTTTGTTTGTAATGGATAAACTCGAAAAAATTTAAATTAAAAAAAATCTAAAATTTCAAAAATCTACTACCTATATTCCGGAGTGAAATAGGCTATTTTTATCCTGAATACGGGTTCTGTGGGGTGGGCCACGGGAGTCAGGAACGAAGCCGCGGGGAAAAGTTAGTAAGAAATAAATTTCTCCTTGTAAGAGAAATCTAAAAGGAAGAAGAAGTTGGATCTGTCAACTATTGCGCACGAAACAGATTAACTGCATAGAGTAAACGAGAAAGGATGATGCGACAAACGTATGCGAGTGAAAGAGACAGTTATACAATGCTATTTTCACTTTCAATATTGACGAAAAAATAGCTAGTGCGCAGCCTCTTGCAGCCAATTCAGAGCCACAAAGATCCGTTGTGAATATTATACTCTTTATAAAACAACAAGGAGCATGAGAAATTTACACTCAAGTAATTTGTTTTAATTACTCAGCTAGTCTCTCGTTTATGCCCGTCGTCACGGAATCATTGAGTAGTCTAATCGCTGTTACGTTGCCAGGATACATTAATTACATTACATCAGTTAAGATATTAGGTACCACTTTAATAAAACCAGCATATAATCCGACCAGACCGAGTATCGGTCACGGCGGTCAATCTTATTGGACATCAGCCTTTTTTAACCGACTTACCAAAAAGGAGGATGTTCTATTCAAAACTTGAATTTCAAGCATGCAAGACGAAAGACGCGATTTGGATTTTCGTCTATACGATAGGTCCTTTGCCTTGTCAAATCCACTTACGCAAAAAGGCTGGGCGATTCAGGAGTACGACCAACGGCTTAAAGTGTCATAAGCGGCATAGGCTATGTTTTTCTTAGAAGATATAAAGTGCTCGAATTCTGTGTATTAACTATTATACTGAACGCGATTCTGAGCACGATTGCGTTACGAAATCAAAATGTCAATAGACCCGCGACCTATAGCATGGGAATTCGAGCATGACTGGCTAAATGCGTGTCGGTTATTAAACACACACTCTTCGAAAAAACAGCTTGAAGTTATATTTTTTTTGTCTCAATTTTGAAAGTAGTGGAATGCATTTTCAAGTTGACCGGTTACTTAAGATTTTTCGCGTAGGAGTCGCATAGAAAATGGAATCGTTTCTTGAATTAATTAATTCAAAAATAACAAAAAACCCGACTGCTTAAGAAGCGAAATAAAAAGACGTAAACAAGAAGAAAATCATGCTGTATCGGAGGATACATCTGATTTTGGTCAGCCAGCTCGTGAATATGTATCCTCCGACTGCACAGCATTATTTTCTTATTTTTCAATTAACTTTTATTATTTATAACTTTTTAGTTAACATATTTTTTTACGGGTTAGCTACATTTAAACATATAAGTGTTATATATTTTTGAAATTACCTCTTTATTTTGATACCACACTAGGAGGGTTTGGCAGAAAAAAAATTAGGCCCCCACAATATCGCGCCCAAAATCCGCCATTTTTCTATTTTCCAATTTTAAATCTCAATCTCTCAACTATTCTCATATTTTGTCTGACCAGTGGGTATGTAGCCACCTGGACAGCTCTGTCATTTGCGACGTTCAGATCCTGAAAAGTGCAGGCGGCTGAGTACGAAGGGCAGACAAGGAGGTGGGGCATATTCTGCGAGGGGGGCTCACTGGCACTGTGTTTGAGATGGGTCTTTGAGACTCCATTTGGCCAGGTTAAAGTAATAGTCATCAGTGATGAGTTGATGACTAATCATAATTACTCGCACCAATGGTTTTTGAATAGTTACAGTAACTAGGTACCTTTTCAGTTTGAAAATAATTTTGTTCCACCCTGTTTACCCGTGATTTCCTAAATACATCTTCAGCCTTTTTAATGTTCCCACTGCTGGGACACAGGCCTCCTCTCATCGAGGGAGTGGGCTATAATCCACCACGCGGGCCCAGTGCGGATTGGTAGATGTCACATGTCTTTGAATTTTTGGTTCTAGGACATGCCGGTTTCCTCACGATGTTTTCCTTAAAGCGCCTGCTCGGGTTCGAACCCACGACCTACAACTCGTAAGTCGGGACCGAAACCACTGGGCCACCACTGCTCTCGATTTCCTAAATAATACGTATCTAATGGCCAAATTCCCATCAGCAAAAGCAATATATATGGTTAATATTCAAATAAAAATCTTAAACTCAATGGCAGACAAAACACAGCCTAAACAAGTGTGCCTAGAAACATAAAACTGCTCGCCAAGAGTGCCGAACGAAATTAAGCATACACAATAAGTGACTTAAATTTTGTATGGAAGTTCATTATCATCATATTTGCCGATAGGAAATCGCACCAGGCCACGCAGCTTGTACTGAGTGCGTGCCACGAAAGATGAGACTTGACCGCGCCTCCCGCGCTCTGTCCGCCGCCGCCGCCCCGATGACGCCCCTTCCGTTCCCGCACCAGACCTCATACCGCTAAAGAGACCTATTATTAACGTGACCATTTATTTATTTTTATTTTGGGATTTTATAACGTTTAAAATTGGAACACTTAATTATAAGAAAGTTTTAGCCCCACTTCCTCAAAAAACTATGTACGTCAGGCTGGCCCGGCCCCATGGAATTTAATAATGAGATTGTTATCAATCCAATGTACCCGGGTATACTAATATATGTAACACCTTCATTTTCAATGTAACTCTTTTTAAAAGAAATTACGTGCACTTCTTAGTGGCCGGGCCAGCCTGACGTTTTCAGCCCGGCCACCTTGTTTCCCACTAATCTACAAAAAATACTGGCAATATTGTGCTACAGATGAAATGTACCCTATAATTTATGCATATGTAACACAAAATCGAATCCTAAAATGCAATAGCATACGAAATATTAGCGGTTGCAGGTGGCCGGGCTGAAATTATTTCGTTACTATAAAACAGTAAAACTGCAACACCTACCAAAAAATAATACCAGTACATAATGAGATATAGAGATATAGAATACATGTAACGCTTTCATTTTAAATTATAATACATATTTAGAAAGAATAATCACTTGAAATTATATTTCAGCCCGGCCACCTAAAAGCGGTAATATTCCCTAAAATCTTATGCCAATTTGTACAGTAAAACCTGATACAGCTATGAAATGAAAGTTACATTCGTTTTGTTTTAGTCGTATACCTTTAAGCCTTCTGTTTGACTAGATTATCAAAATCTGAGAAACTCTCCGAAGAGTGACTATCATTTATTAACTAATTTCAGGACATTTGGTTTGTTGAGTGAAACAAAATGCGTTACTATGATATTTTTATTAATAAACTAAGTAGTATAAATCACACATTAGTACATTGTGATACAAGGGTGGAAAGTAGGTTATTGCAAACGAGCTGTCATTAACAAGCCCGAGCCGAAGGCGAGGGTTTTTAATGACACGAGTTTGCAATAACCTACACGCCCGTGTATCACACGATATTTTTCAATACAGTTGTGGAAAATAGTAAAAACAAATCAAAGAATTAGATTTGTTAATCCACAAAAAAATAAAATTTTCGCGCGTTTTGCAACTGGACATATTTTTTTTACAACGAAAACAGCCTACACAGCCTATTCGATTTTTGACAAATGTTGATGTGAAAATAATTAAATTGAAACTGGTAATTAAATATATTAAACAACCATTTAAAACACTTTTGAGAATTAAATGCTAAAACGTACGGAATCATTCATTTTTCCTCGTATAAAATCTATTCCATTTTATTCTATGTATAAAAACTCCTTGCTACTAAACTTTTTTAAATTGACTTATAACTAAAGGCGCGTTTTTGCAACTGGACATTTTTTACAATGAAAACAGTCTATACAGCCTTATCGATTTTAGACAAATGTTGATGTGAACATAATTAAATTAAAACTGGTAATTAAATATAATAAACAACCATTTAAAAGACTTTTGAGAGTTCAATGCTAAAACGTACGGAATCATTAATTTTTCCTCGTATAAAATGTATCCCATTTTATTCTATGTATGAAAACTCCTTGCTACTAAACTTTTTAAATTGACTTATAAATTTAAAACTAAACTGCAAAACTAATGATCGAGCTCGTAAACAAAAGTCACGACCGCGTAACAGAAAGATGCCTATGCATAAGATTTAATTTTCGAATCATAATTATAGCCTCTGAAAGTACGCCATGTTTAACAACTGTATTGAAAAATAATTGTTGGATACATAATACCTAAACCTATATATATTTTCTCCGTTTTTGGCTTCACAACATAACCATACAAAGATAATAGTTCACAGACGCTACCACCGATTTTTAGACGGCGCCTGTGTCGCGTCCCAACCTAAGTCGTAAGATATTTTCCCCGAGTAGACAGAATACATGCGCAAGAGCCGTGTAGTTATCAACACTTCTGACATAATATTTTACGTTTTAATATTACTGTGAGTGTAAAATTTGATCAGTTGTTGCAGTGTAGTTGTTTGTGATGTGATGTTTTTAAGGTAAGTCATAGTTTTGATAAATTAAAATATATCGACAAACAATGTTAATGGGTAGCTAAGTAATTATTTTAAAAAATATACAGGTAAAGTAAAGTAAATCTAAACACTCATTTACTTAATAATAAAACTCCATACAATGCCATCAACTAAATATATTTTATCCTTTCGTTTATAGTCAATAGGTAATAATTTTGGTGATTTACTAACAGTAAGTGTTTAGTTTTTGTGAATCTTATTGTTGTGTACCTACCCTATGTATTTACTTATTATTATTGTGTACTTATTTATTTCGTGAAATCAATAATTAATCAGTTTCTTATTAATTACTGTAAGATTTATATATTGGATTTTAGTGAATTATTCATTGTAATCAGGCAACCGTCGACGGTGTTCGTCTGTACCCGCGCTTCTTGTAACTCCCCCTTGTACGGCCTACCACAGCGATCCACGTCCCTCGCTCACCGCATTCTTTTCCTCGTCCCGCGACACGCGCCCCTCTCCCCATCTCTATTCTATCTTATATATTTCTAATGTCCCAAAAGTTATAAGTTTTGTGAAAGTAAATTTGATTCTTATGAACATTCTTTGCTTTCTTTCTTTCCTTAGGTGCTAAAATATTTTTTAATAGATTTATGTATATACTTGATAATGCATGCAAATGTTACTGCATACACTTATCTTTTTAGGGAATTTGTATTTAAATAAATATTAATGTAGTTATTTAGCCTACATGAATACCTATTACGAAACCATAGTTAAAATGAATATATTTTATTTCAGTTGAGCGTGCCTACACCATGGGAAAACGTAGTGCGTTAGATATTGTGGCTCAAAAACAAATATTTGAGAAACATAAACGCTTGATCACCACGACAAGATATAGTTCTATTATATACAATACCATAGCAAAAGATATAAACTATGTGATGTCACCAAAAGCACTATATCTCAGCTTTAGAAGAAACTTTTTAAACAACCAGAACTCACCTCGGGCAAAAGATGAGTGCTTCATTAAAAGAAATGAAGATAATACCAATAGTATTATAATTTCGTCAACATCATCATCAGGGTCTTCTCCAGTTATTCAACAAGCAAGCTTACTTCATCAAATTAGTTTTAAATTTCCAATTGATGTTCATGAATGGAAGAAAATTGAACCCTTAAGTTATACGTATAAACGACACGATAAAAATAAACCTAGTGCAAGATATCAGACGTACAGAGCTATTCCCAAATTTAAGTGGTCCGGTCTTTTAAGAAAAAAACTCTGGGAGTTTTATAAGTTACCTTGTACTGTAGCATTTAAAAGACATGTTATTCAAGGCGCTAACATTACATTCTACGGACGTTGCACTCAGTGTCAAGCAACAGTGAAAATTCAAAATAAAGATAAGACTGATCATATTATTGATTTTTTATGTGAAATTGATCAACTTCAACCAAATTTTAAGCATAATCCTTTAAAAAAAATACGACTCACTCCGTACTCAAGACGAACATTATCTAAGAAATTAAAATTTGATTCAGCAACAATAGTTAGAAAACAAATAGCGAGTCATGATAAATATGATATTTCAAGATAAGGAACCACCTGTATTGCCATCAGTCGGAGCATTACGCCAAATACGTCATGAAACAAGGAAGCAGAAATGGTACCATACCAATCAAATATTATCTGTTGTCATTATGGCAAATACTTCAACATACTCTTCCGTAATTCAGGAAATTTTAATGAAACCAACTTTTCATATTTACTACTGGTTAGAAGAACAAATAAAATATTACAAACAATATGTTCAAGAGTATGGTCGACCAACCATATCATTAGATGCCACAGGCTCTATAATTAAACCAATTGTGTTACCTAATGGGACTAAATTTACTAAAAGATTATTCTTATATGTTATATTAATAACTGCTGATAGCTTTTTAAAATCTATTCCAATTTCACAAATGCTTAGTGATTCTCACACTAAAAATAGCATTGCGGATTGGTTGGGTAAATGGGCCAGTAATGGAATTATCCCTCCTGCAGAAATAATCACGGACGATTCCTCAGCTTTGATTGCTGCTACAATCCAATGCTTTACTTCATATAAATCTACAAAAGATTACTTAGAAGCTTCTTACAGTGCATTGGAGGGACATACAAATAGTTTGCCTGTAGTATATATGCGAATAGATACAAGTCACTTTGTCAAAACTATTCATAATCTTTCGTGCTTCAATAATACAACAGAAAATGTAAAATTTTTCTTTGTTCGTTGTATTCTTTACATTAAAACAGCAGAGTGTATCGTAGTCATAAGAGAGATAATTGAAAATATGTTAACTGTTATTTTAACTAAATTTTATTCAAAAATTTGCTTTGATGCCCACTGTAATTTGAAAAGAAGAATTCAAGGTATTACAATTGATAAAAAAGATTCTAACAACGCACACAATTACGTAGATGAAGAAAGATTCCTAAATGAGGAGAATGTTTTAGATGTAAGCAATTTTATGGTATGGTTTGATAATATTGTTGCTTGTAAAAATAAACAAGAAGAGGAATCTTGTGAACGCCCCAACAAATTATATTATCCGCCTCTAATATCTACTCTAAAACGTTTATTGGGAAAATTGCCCATGTGGTCAAACGTTATGGCTCCATTATACAATTCAAAAAACAAAAATCCATCGTCTAGTGCATCAGAGGATTATTTTAAAACAATAAAACATTTATTACTCAAAACTAAAGTAAGAAAATACAGGATTGACGAATTTCTAAACATACATATTAATCATTTAAATGGAGAGCTTAATATCGCTGCTAGTGAACTACAAAATAATGAGGCACCGCCCCTTCAAGAGCGAAAGATTAAAATCAAAAAGAATCGTCAAAAAAGAACACACCAAAAACGGTTATTTCCTCAAGATTCTATTTTCAGTGATATGCCAAGTTTTGTAGAAAATTGGAAAGGACAAGCTGAAGAGCCAGTTACCGTACCGATTTATAAAATGTTAAAATTTATAAAAAATGGAAATATTGTAACTGGTTCCACTTTAACAAATACATGTGGTTTTGATGCTGTTACATATTTAATAGCTTATGGTTATATTGCATTTAATAACTTTAAATTAGAAATAGATCAGACTGAAAATAATAATAATATGTTATGTAATTATATACAATTTATAGGTAACAAAAACATATCTGAAGCCGCAGTATACGAACTAAGAAATACCATATGTAAAAAGTACTACAAACTATCCTCGAAAAATACAATAGATATAAATTGTGAATGCAATGTCGCAAATTTGTTTGAACAAATGATTTTAGAATTATTTTATAGCGCTCTATTTACAAAAATATGTACCGAAGAAAAATGTGCATTTCAACTTCAAAGAACAGTACCATTTTTACCCATTAATATGAACGTAATTAAAACTTTTGGAATATTAGCCCTAGAAGACTCAATTTGTATAGACGTTATTTCGAAGGATTGTGAACACGATTGCCCGGGCACTGTTTTGTCCAGCTATAATGTAAAGAATATTATATCTTTTGATTTAAATGGAACAGATCAAATAATATTGAACGATATACCTTTATCTATCAAAGTTAGAACTAATATTTATGTGATTGTAGGTGCTATTGAATATGTAGTATTGGGGGAAAATCTAGGACATTATAAATGCCATTTATTTAATCAAGATCTGTGGATGTGTTATGACGATTTACAGTCTAGTGTTAAAAAAAGTAATTTGGATTTAATATTTTTACATTCCTTGACGTACATTTTAGCTTGATTAAATAACATAATCCAAGTGATTAGTACGTTTTTATCGATTCTAATAAGCAATATATTTAAATTTGAATTAGTCAAAATACTTATAGTACAAATGCCAGATATAGGCTAGCAATGATTATTATATTAGCATACGTTTAATTATACAAGTTAACATTGTGATTTTTAGCTGTGATTTTAATATTATGTTAAATTATATATACTACATAGCTATATTTCCATTAGCTGCCACTGAAAGAACTATGGTTCTCTCTTTATTTAAGAATTGTTGTAATAATTATATTAGCATAATTTTAATTGAAAGTTTTCAAAACTTTAAATTCAAAGTTGATGTAAAAATCATTATGAAAATCTGTGATTTTTTACCAAGGTATAATAAGTATTTAACCAAAAATTATCTTCTAATATTCTGAATGAATGAATGTTCGATGTTAAGGTAATATTGATATTACTATAATTTTTTGATAACTGTGTTATTATCAATGTGTAACCTTTTTTTACATTATTTATAATTAACAATTGTTATAGTACCTAATTAATATAAGTACAAATGTTGTCTAACTAATTTCAAAAATGATTATTAAAAAAATATGACAATTACCAATTTTGTTTCACTCAACAAACCAAATGTCCTGAAATTAGTTAATAAATGATAGTCACTCTTCGGAAAGTTTCTCAGATTTTGATAATCTAGTCAAACAGAAGGCTTAAAGGTATACGACTAAAACAAAACGAATGTAACTTTCATTTCATAGCTGTATCAGGTTTTACTGTACAAATTGGCATAAGATTTTAGGGAATATTACCGCTTTTAGGTGGCCGGGCTGAAATATAATTTCAAGTGATTATTCTTTCTAAATATGTATTATAATTTAAAATGAAAGCGTTACATGTATTCTATATCTCTATATCTCATTATGTACTGGTATTATTTTTTGGTAGGTGTTGCAGTTTTACTGTTTTATAGTAACGAAATAATTTCAGCCCGGCCACCTGCAACCGCTAATATTTCGTATGCTATTGCATTTTAGGATTCGATTTTGTGTTACATATGCATAAATTATAGGGTACATTTCATCTGTAGCACAATATTGCCAGTATTTTTTGTAGATTAGTGGGAAACAAGGTGGCCGGGCTGAAAACGTCAGGCTGGCCCGGCCACTAAGAAGTGCACGTAATTTCTTTTAAAAAGAGTTACATTGAAAATGAAGGTGTTACATATATTAGTATACCCGGGTACATTGGATTGATAACAATCTCATTATTAAATTCCATGGGGCCGGGCCAGCCTGACGTACATAAAAAACTTAACTCTGAGGTACTTAATAACACAAAGTTTAATTGACAATACTGTATGACAGAATAGAATAGAATTTATTAGTCCACAATTAACAACCAGTTTAGTAGACAATTAACAACCTGTCAATTTAACCGCGTGTTAGCAACTAACTCTGAGTCAAGTTGTTCATGCAAAGTGGGCCTTAGTACATATTAGTTAGGTTACTAACCCTAATCACAGGACTTCTAAGATCTAACTAAGCAATCGTTTTGTTAATGTTTATTCGTAATTATAAACCAAAGTCTGTTCGCGATAGCGGGACATTTTTGTCCTCGCTAGGGAGAGCCTGAAAGCGGGACTGTCCCGCCCAAAACGATACGTATGGTCACGTTGCCGATAATTCGTCTACAGCGACTACAGCTCAAGTCAAACAACGTGGTGTGTGTCAAGTCTCAACTTTCGTGGCACACACTGTACCTATGTTAATTTCTCGTTCTTATTTCCAGTAAAGCGAATGCTAAAACCAGCGATGCTTCTCCTGCTGTGGAGAAGCAGCCGAAGAAACCGACGTCCATTTTGCCAGTGGTGTGTTTAGCATTCGGAGGACAGTTCTTGTTTGCCGTTTTTCTTAAGGTGATCAACGACGTACTTATATTCGCCTCGCCTCAATTACTTAGGTAAGTGGATTACCTTGGCATGTTTTTTTTTTGTAAATTTGGGATGGGTTTGAAATTAAAATTTACAAGTAATAAAAATTGATTGTACCGTGCATTTGGAAAGTAGATTATTATAGATATGCACAAGAAACTCCATACTTACTCTTTTTTTTTTTTTTTTACAATATTGACCTATGTACATACATTAGAATAGCTCTACACACTATACTACGTACAGGTATAAAGTATTAAAAAGCTAATGCTAATTAAATTTCCTGTTAATAATGTTAATACAGGAAATTTAATTAATTTGATAAGTAGGAACATGGTTCTCACATACTTACAAATATTGCAAACATAGGTAAAATACCTAATTCAACAACAACGGCGGAAGTCAATTTCTACAAAAAAAAAACTCTTGACTCTAGTCTAGGTCAGAGGTGACAGAGACAAAGTCGAAGATGGAGTGACCTTACCCAGAAGAAGCCTGTTCACTCTAATTTTGTAGAGGTTTGGATTCAGTGCTGTAATTTGATTTTACAATCAGATTCATCCATGGGTCTCTTCGCCTCTATGGTTGGTTGTAGCTTAGATGTCACGTACCTAAACACCTCATAGACATTACGCTAGCGTCGCGTGAGTCTTAAGGTTCCCCTAGTCGACGCCAAGGACCATTTTGTGCGCGAGGTTAAAATGCATGCTATCTCATCCGACAACACGTGCGAAAGAGATAGGTAGATGCTGTGATGAGTAGTAAGAAGCTAGTTCGCATACGAATTGGCAATTTGTATCGAAATGGATGATAATTTAGAATGAAAACGAGCGCGCGAAATTTTATAAACAGACCTTTGGCAGTCTAGATATCATGAAAAAACGACTAAATGTATATTTTCAAAATAAAATTATTTGCATTGTTGAATCACTAATCTATCCCTGTATGGATGCCGTTTTTCAATTTTCCTTCTTCTTATGGTATTTATTTCCGCCCAAAGATGCGTTAAAATTAGTGTTGAAATATGGAACTTTCTCCGCTCATACTTTCAAATCTTTTTTTTTTCTTTTTTGTTTCCATACAGGGCTAGGTAACGATGAGAAATTGATATCATTTTTTATTTTGAATCGATTTGATTTTGTATTGATCGTCAAACAGTGTAGTAATCGCCTGATTACGTTTGTATGGAAGAATGATCGACTAGTGTAACCTTAAGACGTGATTTGCGTCGTGTAGGCGTCAGCGTTGCGGTTGCTCGACATAGGTACGCTGAGTTCAAAAACACTTTTGAGACTTTTTGTATTTTTTTATTCCCAAAAGTCTGAACAATACAAGGTAGTCAAAGGTAGGTACCTACATGCAACAACAAAATTTTGGTTTATAATATCAGGTTTGGTTCCTATTGTTTAAAAGTTTCGTAATAAAATTTACAAAGAGTGTCGTAACTACAGTAATAATAAACCACAAAACAAGCAAAGATAATTTATAATCTGTAACACTTATTTGTTTCAACATCCAGACAATTTTTATTGCAGCCATCTTATTGGATTTATTGAAAGCGGTGATGAGCCTGTGTGGAAAGGCTACACCTATGCTGTCGGTATGTTTGGATGTGTTATCATACAAAGTATGTTCCTGGGACAATATTTCATCAAAGTAGCTGTTGTCAGCATACAAATAAAAAATGCATTAAGTAATGTGGTATACAAGAAAGCTCTGACATTGTCTAACGCTGCACGAAAAGAGTCCACTGTTGGAGAAATAATTAACTTGATGTCCACTGATGTAGACAGGTAAAGATTTTTATTTGTTTTTTTTTATTGCTTATGGATAACTAAGAAGATTTATACCTGCTGGGCAATGATATTCTAGTAAACAGATACGTTATACACTCACAAAACAACCGAATAAAGTGTTCCGCACAGCAGCGACAGCATGTCATATACACACTTTTTATTCATCTGACATCACACTACAAGTCGAAAGGGATGGCTTGATAAAATCAACAAGCAAAAAGAGACGGCTATTGTTTGTCACTTGCGTGTGAATGTAAACAAACATTATTCTGACCACCAATGTTTTTTTCTTTTTCTAACCTCCAAATATCAGAATATTAGGATAAACTAGAAATAAATTAGTAAATTGATGTATTGCGTGCTAACATAATTATGGTATGAGATCCCTTCTGTTTTATGTACGTTGGTATCATAATTGGTACAATTTCTAAATACACACGATGGCATTTTTTTTAATTTTGTTTTTATTTCAACAAAGCGTATCGCTCTTCGCCATGCGTGACACAGACTAAAGACTATACGTCCCAATTAGGACGTATTCGAGTCTTCACAATGCGCGCGCTCATAACATATCTGTTTACTAGAATATCATTGCTGCTGAGATAACTTTTTACGGCAATAATGGTCTATGGTTTAATACAAGATTTAGATTTAAGGACAGTATGCATCTACAGAAAAACTGCACAACGAGTATTTTATTGAGGCTCCGACTAAAAACTAATCCCGAAATTGCCAAAGACCTATTGCCATAGAAGTACCAACAAAACTCACTTTGAGAGAGTGACTAATTCCGCGAATAGCACACCACGATGGGTAACGGTATTGGCACAACTCAACAGACGATTTTGTTAATTATTTTAATAGGAATAAAGTTCAATTTCAATGTTCGGCGACTGAACGAATGACCTCGGAGTATCGAGTATCATAGCAGTCCATTACTTTTTTTTCAATTCTTCTGCCGAGCCGAATATTGAAAGCTTATTTGCCAAATTACCCTGAGTAATTGTGTTACTTTTTAGAGGAGCTCGTGGCTAAATAATAACAGCCGCACTGGTCGATCATCACGGTTAAGCAACGCTTGCCGAGGTCGGTCCGTGGATGGGTGACCATTTAAACATATCCAGTCTTATTACAAAAAGCGGTTTAACTAAAAACCCAGGTTTAAATCTCTATAAACCACGGTTTAAATAAAAATTATATTACAAATAATGGTTTAACGATAAACCATGGATCATATCATGGTCTAACGCTAAACCTCGGCGGCCCCTAGTTTAACGATGGTCTAAGTCGTATCTGTCAAAGTTTTTCTTTTAGGTTATAGAATCTTTTTCATTGTGTTGTGTTGTTTTTACCCGAAAATGGATATTAACATGGTGGATTTAATTGATATTGAGGATATTACTTTTTCCTCGGTACTCGATCCAATTCTCAGATGTTTTTTTTTGTTGGTCCATCACAACACTTAATATATTAACACATTATTAACAAAGAGGCAATTGTTATAATAGATACTTGAAGAACTTAAAAATCCAAAGCCTAATGAACTTTGTTCAACGAGCAATGGTTTTGTTTATTGTTATGGTTTCATGTAGCGCGCGAGAATGTTACGTTTCGTTACACGTACGTAGATGTATTATTAGTAATTTATACGAATTTAAGTAATGTGCTTAAACCTAAACAAAACTGCAATCGATAAAATAACTAATGTTTATATACATGCAAAATAACAAAGTGTCAATATTTTAACACTCCTAAACATCATTTAATTCTTATCGTATTATCAAAAAGTTTTCTTTTCTGGGCATACGGAACGTTGCAATTGAATGATATTATGGTGAACGAATGATATTTGTTTTAATCTGTGGTTGATATATTGACAATGGTTCAAATGACGGTACTAAGAAGACCAGGGTTTTTTTAAGTTTTGTAATACGGACAAATTTAGACCATGGTTTTGTAGATAAGCCTGGACTTGATAGGCCAGGTTTAAACCAAGGTTTATTGAGTTTTTTGTAATAAGACTGATCCAGTCTTATTACAAAAAGCGGTTTAACTAAAAACCCAGGTTTAAATCTCTATAAACCACGGTTTAAACCAAAATGATATTACAAATAATGGTTTATCGATAAACCATAGACCATATCATGGTCTAACGCTAAACCTCGGCGGCCCCTAGTTTAACGATGGTCTAAGTCGTATATGTCAAAGTTTTTCTTTTAGGTTATAGAATCTTTTTCATTGTGTTGTGTTGTTTATACCCGAAAATGGATATTAACATGGTGTATTTAATTGATATTGAGGATATTACTTTTCCTCTGTACTCCAAATCTCAGATGTCTTTTTTTGTTGGTCCATCACAACACTTAATAAACTAACACATTATTAACAAAGAGGCAATTGTTTAGAGACATGGAGAATTTAAAAATCCAAAGCCTAATGAACTTTGTTCAACGAGCGATGGTTTTGTTTATTGTTATGGTTTCATGTAACGCGCGAGAATGTTACGTTTCGTTACACGTACGTAGATGTCTTATTAGTAATTAATACGAATTTAAGTAATTGCTTAAACCTAAACAAAACTGCAATCGATAAAATAACTAATGTATATATACATGCAAAATAACAAAGTGTCAATATTTTAACACTCCTAAACATCATTTAAACCTTATCGTATTATCAAAAAGTTTTCTTTTCTGGGCATACGGAACGTTGCATTTGAACGATATTATGATGAACGAATGATATTTGTTTTAATCTGTGGTTGATATATTGACAATGGTTCAAATGACGGTACTAAGAAGACCAGGGTTTTTTTAAGTTTTGTAATACGGACAAATTTAGACCATGGTTTTGCAGATAAGCCTGGACTTGATAGGCCAGGTTTAAACCAAGGTTTATAGAGTTTTTTGTAATAAGACTGATCGAGTTTCCTACGTGCCTCGGTAAGCACGTTAAGCCGTTGGTCCCGGCTGTCATTTGAAGATCTTTGACAGTCGTTACGGGTAGTCAGAAGCTTGAGATCTGACACCAGTCTAGCCAAGGGGTACCGTGTTACCCAGTTACTGGGTTGTAGAGGTCAGATAGGCAGTCGCTTCATGTATAACACTGGTACACAGCTGAATCCGGTTAGACTGGAAGCCGACCCCAATATAGTTGGGAAAAGGCTAGGCAGATTGATTGAATTGTGTTTATTTTTCAGGTTTAGCAATTTGACCTTTGTAAACTTATTGTGGTCAGCTCCGTTACAAATTGCCCTGGCCCTGTATTTCCTATGGGGCGTGCTAGGGCCCTCTGTCATGGCTGGCTTGGCCGTTATCATTGTACTTATGCCCATCAATGGAGTAATGGCTGGCTATCAAGAAAAGCTGCAGTCTAGTTTGATGCACCAAAAAGATGAAAGAATTAAGCTTATGAGCGAAGTACTTAATGGGATTAAGGTAAGTACAAGTTTTCTGTGCCTTTTACCACAGTTAAAAAATACAAACAGTATGGAAACTACCTACAAAAGCTTGAAACGGCGCACTAACACAAAAATACGTGACCACTCTTACTCTACTTAGTACTGACTTTACCTTGAAAGTGCACGAATGGTCTCCTCGGTTCGTACGTTTGTGTGTGTGCCGTTTCGAGCGTTTATAGGCAGTTTCCATACTGTTTGTATATGTTTACTATGCTTTTACTCCTTTCTACCTTTATGTAGTACAAGTAGATTAATGGTTAAATAAATATGTACCCAAAATAAACCTCCTGATAAACCTGGTTCAAAGTAAGAGTTTATCGGATGTAATTGTAACTTTACGCTGTACAAACGCATCGCTAACGCCGCATCAGCGCAACACATTTTTAATTGTATCGTAAACGCGTCGCTAACGCCTCATAAGCGCAACGCATATTTAATTGTAGCGTAAACGTTGGACAAACGCGTCGCTAACGCCGCATAAGCGCAACGCATTTTTAATTGTAGCGTAAACTTTGTACAAACGCGTCGCTAACGCCTCATAAGCGCAACGCATTTTTAATGTATTATTATCTCCTTATCTTAGTGCAAAAACACGAAGTTGGATAACTTCTACTTAAGATTTTTTTTCCTTAGGTTCTCAAAATGTACGCGTGGGAAGGAAGCTTCCAGGATCACCTTCTAAAAATAAGAAACAAGGAGTTGGGAGTCCTCAAAAAGCAGGCATACTTAAATTCAGGAATGATGTTCATATGGATTTGTACACCTTTCTTAGTAAGTATATACCTAATTATAAGATATTTATTTGTTTACCCTCGCCCTCGCACTGGAACGCCTTGCAGCAATAGGGATGTTTCCTAAGTAGGAAAATGATAATTCTATTAAGTCCGTCAGTGAGATTCAATCTGCCTAGCCTTTTCCCAACTATATTGGGGTCGGCTTCCAGTCTTACCGGATTTAGCTGAGTACCAGTATTTTACATGGAGCGCCTGCCTATCTGACCTCCACAGCCCAGTAACTGGGTAACACGGTACACCTTGGCAAGACTGGTGTCAGATCTCAAGCTTCTGAATACCCGTAATAACTTTTAAAGATCTTCAAATGACAGCCGGGACCAACTGTTATCGTGCTTTCCGAGGCACGGAGGAAACCCTGTATGCAGAAATGGTCACCCATCCACGGACCGACCTCATCAAGCGTTGCTGAACCTTGATGATCGACCAGTGCGGCTGTTATTATTTAGCCACGAGATTTTTTGCTTTACCAAATCAATAAAAAAATACAAAGATGTTGAATGTGATCTTGTGACGTCACTATGTCAGTATAAAGTGAACTAACGGCGTGACGTCACATCCAATATTTTTAGGTTATCTAACTGACGGACTAAATAGATATTTTTTGTCAACTACCCTATTACACCAATGGAGTACAAATTTACAAATACTAACTATAAGTCCGGTTTCCTCACGATATAATGGGATCACAGTAAAAATATACAAACAGTATGGAAACTAACACAAAAATACGTAAACTAATACCACTCGCCGCGACGCAGAACTTAGTACTGACATATATTTTTTTATTATTAATTTTAATACTAACAAAACTATGGACCTTTGAGTGCAATATTTATTAGGGTCTCCAACAAATAATACACCTTACATGCTATATTATTATAAAGTAACAGAACACAAAAAAAACGATGTGCTTCCTCAATTATAGGAGACCACTTCATGCAATAGTGAACCCAGATACCAGTCCCCAGATTTGATCGGCATTGTGGGGCTTTGCGTAATAAGCGGCGATAACGCGGGATTCTAGCAGGAACATCAAGGTTTATTCTGCTAAGAAGATCTGGACAGTCAATACTACTGTATTGGCTAGAATGTTAAATCAGAGACTGTACGGCGAGACTTGAGAGGAATGATTTTTTATTATTTTATTACCTCTGAAGTGCACGAACGGTCTCGTCGGTGCGTACGTTTGTGTGAGTGTGTCGTTTCGAGCGTTTGTTGGTAGTTTCCATACTGTTTGTGTATGTTTACTTTGATGGGATGGTGATGTATTGGCTTAATCTGTTGCAAAAATTTTATCAATGAATAATTGAATTAATCTATTGAATATTCTCGCTTAGGTATCCTTGATGTCATTCACATGCTTCGTGCTGGTAAATGACACGGAAGTGTTGGATTCTAAACGGGCATTCGTTGCATTGTCCCTTTTCAATATACTGCGCTTCCCAATGTCAATGTTACCTAACGTAATATCTGATGTTATACAGGTTGGTACACTTTTATTTATTTTTAGGGTTCCGTAACTTAAAAGGTAAAAATAAGAACCCTTATAAGATCACATCCTTGTCACCACCGATTTTCTCAGGAACGGGTAGACCTAGCAAGTTGAAGTTTATACCTGAGTCAACACAAACACGATAAAAAGATAAAGCAAATTTAGATTTTCGCAAAAACTTGTAAGTACCAAAAAATACCTTAATTTTCAACTTATTTTATTTTTCGGTATTTTCCCTTTACTTGTGCTGTAAGGCCTTGCTTTTAACCAAAATTGACAATTCTAGGTCAACCGGAAGTACCCTATAGGTTTTGGGTCGAAAACCTATAAATAGTTCCCGTTGACCTAGAATCATGAAAGGAGATTGCCCATACTCAGGCCCCTTATGAGATATCGTGTCTGCAATTTCAATATTATCCGAAAATACGATTAATATTTTGTGTTTTTTTTCCATCCGTGTCCTTTACTTTATATGTACAGACAACAACAGATCAGGTTCCTTCACTTGGACATTTGTATGCACCTTATTGCATTGTAATAAGGGTTCATTTCAAGAACAGAAACATGGTTATATCTCGTGAATCCCACAAAATAAATGAAAAATATTTTCTAATTATGAATATAACGTGTTTTTTCTACAATATACAACCAAATTCATCGAGATACAACCATTTTTTCAAAGGGGCCCAAGTTCCCTTACAAAATGGGCATTCTCCTTTGGCAAAAATTAAGGTAACACAAATAAAAAAAAAACCTAAAAAAATAAAAAAAAGTTGAAAATTAAGGTAAATTTTGGTACTTACAAGTTTTCGCGAAAATCCAAATTTGCCCATATCTTCAAAACTTAGCCACCAATAAAAATGATACCAATTGTATTATGGCGGTATAATGGGTAGGTACGGAACCCTCGGCACACGAGTTCCACTCGCACTTGATCGGTTTTTTTTCATGATTTGATGTCGAAACATGTCGGTGGAATTTCGGCAGCTCATTTATTTAACCTTGCATAGTTTTTGATATAATTATATACGTTTTTGTACAGACTGCAGTCAGTGTAAAGAGGTTAAATAAATTCTTGAACGCCGAAGAATTGGATACCAGTGCCATTGAACACAACCCAGATGAGAGTAAGTACCGTGTTTCAAAATGGCGTTAGACGCTGTTTCAGGAAATTTTACTTGTCTTTATGTATAACTAGCTGACCAGGCAAACTTTGTTTTGCCATAAAAACACCAAACATTCATCTACCCTACCTACCCTATCCTATGTCCGTCTCCTGGTTCTAAACTACCTTCACACCAATTTTCAGCCAAATCGATTCAGCCGTTCTTGAGTTATAAATACTGTAACCAACACGACATTCTTTTATATATCTAGATATTTACAGCGGATCTTTGTGTCTCTGAAGTTGGCTCTGTCAGCTATTGCTCAAGAAACAGATTAACTGCATAGAGTAAGCGAGATAGGATCATAACACAAACGTAAGCGAATGAAAGAGATAGTTATACAATGCTATCTTCACTTTCAATATTGAGTTATTTACACAAAAATTGCTACTGCGCAGGCTCTTGCAGCCAATTCAGAGGTACAAAGATCTTCTAGACGAAAAAATTCTTATATCAAAATTTAGAGGAAAAGTATATCTATGCTCCTATCATTCCTTTTTTGTTAAAAACTTATAAATTTTGTCTGAAAGTCTTCTGAACATGGCGGTAAAAACGGGCATTTTTTTCGGCTTTTTGTATTGTCTTATTTCTTTTTGTGATTATGTTTTGGAAAAAAGGAAATGATACAGGCACGTATTAATTAGACCTAGATTTTATGGAAAAAATCATTGCTCTAGAGGCATTATCCACGAAGAAAACAGCAGAATGTGTTTGTATGGAGAAAGTCTCACCAAAGTCCCCTCTTAAAAAAAAGAACATGACGGATTTTGGGCGCCAAATTGTGGGAGTTGCAATATTTTTTTCTTCGAATCCCATCGAGTGGGGTATCGAAATGTAGGGTTTTTGGAGGTGAATACCAAAATATATACATAAAAAATAGGTTAACTAAAAAGGTGTAAATAAAAAAAATTATTAAAATCAAAAAACCCGACTGCAAAGATTTACACAAGAAGAAAATCATGCTGTGCACTCGGAGGATTTATAGTTTTGGTCAGCCAGCTCGCAAATATGTATCCTCCGACTGCACAGAATGATTTCTCCTTGTTTACAACTTTGCAGTCGGGTTTTTTGATTTTATTAACTTTTTTTTATTTTGCAAAGTTGAATGTCTTGAATTTGTTTTTTTTTTTTTTTGTATGCATGATCAGCGATAGTTTCGCCAATAAATTGTAACCGATTTTGATGACTCTTTTAGAAGACCAAATCGTGATCGAGAAGGGCCACTTCACTTGGGGTGATGAGCCAGTCATCAAGAACCTAAACCTGCGTGTTCCTCGCGGCTCTCTTGTAGCAGTTGTGGGTGCGGTCGGCTCGGGGAAGACTTCTCTACTCTCTGCCTTACTCGGAGACATGGACAAGATTTCTGGACGTGTTAATATTAAAGGTAAGACTTTTGTAGATAAACACTTTTGCATAAGGCAGAATGAACGCAATATTATGATGCATAATGTACAGGCTGCATCCGAAGTTATTTATTATACGGACCTTGTGGAAACTAGAAAAAACCAGCCAAGTGCGAGTCGGACTCGCGCACGTAGGGTTCCGTACCATTATCGCAAAAAAAAACGGCAAAGAAACACGTTTGTTGTATGGGAGCTCCACTTAAATATTTATTTTATTCTGTTTTTAGTATTTTTGTTATAGCGGCAACATAAATATATCATCTGTGAAAATTTCAACTGTCTAGCTATCACGGTTCATGAGATACAGCCTGGTGACAAACGGATCGTGGAGTCTTAGTAATAGGGTCCCGTTTTTACCCTTTGGGTAAGGAACCCTAAAAAGCGTGCGTTCAAGCGTTTTTTACCCGACTGCGGAAGGAGGGTAATATGTTTATCAATCTATGTATGTATGTTCCTATGTGGCGTTCCAGAGACCAAACGCATCAGCCGATTTTGACGATTCTCACGTCAATCGATTCGTTTTTTTAACCTTGCGAGTGTTACTGGCTACATTAAAATTTTAAAATACGAAAATGGTGGATTTTGGGCGCCATATTGGGGGGTTCCAAATTATTTTTCTTCCAAACCCATCGTGTGGGGTATTAAAATAAAGTGAAAAGTCAAAGCTATGCAGCCGGAGGATACATCTGGTTTTGGTCAGACAGCTCGCGAATATGTATCCTCCGACTGCACAACATCCTCCCTCCCTATTCATCCTACAAAAAAAGCTGATACGAATAATAACTAACATAGAACAGACAGATAGTTGCAAACCTTACTTTAAGAAACATAAAATCCTCACCTTAGTTAATATTTATATATTAGAATTATGTAAACTAGTCCGCAAATACCCAGAGTCTTACAGCACACGGGAAGACATACAAAAAAATTATTCGTTGCGCCATAAAAACAGACTAGATCTACCCTCCTCCCGCCTCAAATTACACTCTTCTAGTCCGTACGCTATGTCGATAAAAATATATAACAAATTACCGGAATATATAAAACAAGTAAGCAAAACCAATATTTTTATTAATAAATTCAAACAATTCTTAATTAGTAAAAGCTATTACACAATTGACGAATATCTGACAGACAAATTAAAGTAAAAATAATGACAACTGTTAACAAAAAAAAATTGAAATGACATTAATAAATAATTGACTTAAAATATAATATGAACATTTTAAATTTTATTATGTATTAATTTTATTCAATATAATCTATCTAAATCAAATATACTTATTGTAATATAAAAACTTAAACGAATAATTAATATTTAAGATTAATATTTAATTTGACATGAAAATCAAAAGATTTACGTATTAGTACATTAAACAAAACAAATAGAAAGGGAATAGATAGCTAAAATGTTAATAGATAAGGAAAATATTTTTATTTGTAATAATATTGAGCGCTATTCCTCTCTCCTAGACACTGACTGTATCTAGAATGTTGCTGTGCCCGACAGGGTCCATAATTGTTTCTGTAACTTATATTTACCACCTGTGCGTACATTATGGATGCAATAAATTTAATTTGAATTTGAACATGATTTTCTTCTGGTTTACGTCTGTTTAGTTCGCTTTTTAAGCAGTCGGGGTTATTCAATTTGTATATTAACTTTTTTTTTATAATGTTTCTATTAAATACCGTGTTTAGTCTGGAATAGTACATGGTACGGAAGTTTTCATATAAGTATTTCAAACAAATCAGAGGGTTTTTGGTCCGATCACCAGATAATATTCCACACATAAGTTAGTGATTACTTTAGAGAAATTGATTTTTAGTTAATCACTATTAAAGGAGTACCTTTTTGTTTGATTTTTTGTGCCTTACCTATTATTTGAATCAAATATAACAAGCTCACAATGTTAGGACCCGTTAATACTAATGTTAATTTTTATCCGTGGTGCTAGGCAACTGGGCTTATTCCAGTTGTAAACCCTTTGTGCCTATTGGCCTTGTTTGTTCTGTCTCCTGCTTGATATGGAGGGAAGTGGAAATTTGTATTTTTTCTACTCCTCCATTATTCTTTTCTGATTAATTTCGTTGCGGGATTCTCCGAGACTTCGTCGAGCTTCATTGCCTCGGCGCTTTTCTGGTGGTCGCCACTGTTGATTCTGGCTTTCAGGATGATGATTTTGGCTTTGTGTGGAGCAATTTTTATTCCATCTTGTAGCTAGCTCAAAACTACTTCCTAAACATAATTGAATATTTCAGGCAATATTGCATACGTCTCTCAGCAAGCTTGGATTCAGAACGCGACACTTCAAAATAACATCTTGTTCGATCAGGACATGGACCGCACCAAATATAACAAAATATTAGAAGCGTGTGCACTTGCGACTGACTTAGAAATCCTTCCCGGAGGGGACCAGACTGAAATCGGTGAAAAAGGTATGAATTATTTATTATTTAATAATTTGGTATTCAAAGTTGGATTCAAATGCTAAGAAAATCTGTATGTTATAAAAATTCAAGAAAACACGCTCGATCGCCTGCTAACTTGTGTGGGTAAAATTTGAAAATCTAGCGTCTTCAGTAAATAACGGAGAATTCAGGTAAGGTAAAATAGCATTGCATAGTGCTTTGGGGGTAGGTGGAACTGGGTGGAAAGTCCCACAAACCTCCATAGAAAAGGGAGGATCCTCCGACCAGACGGGTGTTGTGTCTGGTCCGGGCAACTGCCCAACGGTTGTTGTCGGACTGTTGTATGTGTTCTAATCGCGCCGAAAACTTTACTTGCGCGATGCAGGATTTGTGTGACGTCATGTCATTAGTTCGTAAGTGGCGGCGTCGGTGCCGCTACATCACTCCCCTCCGGAGACCGGAGGTCGATAGCAGGTTAGGTTGAGTCGTCCGTCCGTACATCTTGTGATGTGTGCCTGGCCAGTGGTAGGTTGGTTCCAGTGAGTCGGAACCGGAAGTCGCGGAAGTCGCCGGTGCCGCTACAGTGCAAAAAATGATATTTGCAAACTTAAAACTCACCTTGTAAGTTAGTATGTATGTGTGGGTCAAATTTTGCAACTGAATTTTAAAATAGTTATCTTTTTTTTATCGTCTATAGGCTTGCGCTTGACCACTATCTCACCTGATGGTAAGCGATGATGTGGTCGACGGTGAAGCACGCTTGCCTAGAAAAAACCTATTCACTCTTGACTTAAAGACCCCAAGATTGTAGCTATCGGGAAACACAGACTCCGGCAAGGAATTCCATCTCCATCATATTGAGCTGAAATTTTGCATATGATTTCACATTTGGTTTCAATCGCGGAACAGATTTCTGTACCGCGGTTTCAATGACATTGACAATGCACGGTTAGTCAAGTGACGTCATTCTTAACCCAATATGGCGGACTTATATGTCCGTGGTTTCAATGACATTGACAATGCACGGTTAGATAAATGATGACATTCTTTAATCCAATATGGCGGACTTATATGTCCGTGGTTTCAATGATATTGACAATGCACGGTTAGTTAAGTGCCGTCATTCTTAATCCAATATGGCGGACTTATATGCAGGGGTGTATTTTTTTTAAATCAATTTAAAATATTAAGAAATTAAGGAGTTGCTGGAAAGAATCCAAAAAACCTTGTTTTTATAGTTATACCTGTTTTACCGCTATCCTTTTGTTCAGTAACTGACTGGAAAGGAGAATATATTGTATTGATGTGATTTAAAACGAAATAGGTATCAACCTGTCTGGTGGTCAGAAGCAGCGCGTGTCGTTGGCGCGCGCGGTGTACTGCGACGCCGACAACTACTTCCTGGACGACCCGCTGAGCGCCGTCGACTCGCACGTGGGCAAGCACATCTTCGACAAGGTGCGTGACTAGATATAAACCTGTCTGGTGGTCAGAAGCAGCGCGTGTCGTTGGCGCGCGCGGTGTACTGCGACGCCGACAACTACTTCCTGGACGACCCGCTGAGCGCCGTCGACTCGCACGTGGGCAAGCACATCTTCGACAAGGTGCGTGACTAGATATAAACCTGTCTGGTGGTCAGAAGCAGCGCGTGTCGTTGGCGCGCGCGGTGTACTGCGACGCCGACAACTACTTCCTGGACGACCCGCTGAGCGCCGTCGACTCGCACGTGGGCAAGCACATCTTCGACAAGGTGCGTGACTAGATATAAACCTGTCTGGTGGTCAGAAGCAGCGCGTGTCGTTGGCGCGCGCGGTGTACTGCGACGCCGACAACTACTTCCTGGACGACCCGCTGAGCGCCGTCGACTCGCACGTGGGCAAGCACATCTTCGACAAGGTGCGTGACTAGATATAAACCTGTCTGGTGGTCAGAAGCAGCGCGTGTCGTTGGCGCGCGCGGTGTACTGCGACGCCGACAACTACTTCCTGGACGACCCGCTGAGCGCCGTCGACTCGCACGTGGGCAAGCACATCTTCGACAAGGTGCGTGACTAGATATAAACCTGTCTGGTGGTCAGAAGCAGCGCGTGTCGTTGGCGCGCGCGGTGTACTGCGACGCCGACAACTACTTCCTGGACGACCCGCTGAGCGCCGTCGACTCGCACGTGGGCAAGCACATCTTCGACAAGGTGCGTGACTAGATATAAACCTGTCTGGTGGTCAGAAGCAGCGCGTGTCGTTGGCGCGCGCGGTGTACTGCGACGCCGACAACTACTTCCTGGACGACCCGCTGAGCGCCGTCGACTCGCACGTGGGCAAGCACATCTTCGACAAGGTGCGTGACTAGATATAAACCTGTCTGGTGGTCAGAAGCAGCGCGTGTCGTTGGCGCGCGCGGTGTACTGCGACGCCGACAACTACTTCCTGGACGACCCGCTGAGCGCCGTCGACTCGCACGTGGGCAAGCACATCTTCGACAAGGTGCGTGACTAGATATAAACCTGTCTGGTGGTCAGAAGCAGCGCGTGTCGTTGGCGCGCGCGGTGTACTGCGACGCCGACAACTACTTCCTGGACGACCCGCTGAGCGCCGTCGACTCGCACGTGGGCAAGCACATCTTCGACAAGGTGCGTGACTAGATATAAACCTGTCTGGTGGTCAGAAGCAGCGCGTGTCGTTGGCGCGCGCGGTGTACTGCGACGCCGACAACTACTTCCTGGACGACCCGCTGAGCGCCGTCGACTCGCACGTGGGCAAGCACATCTTCGACAAGGTGCGTGACTAGATATAAACCTGTCTGGTGGTCAGAAGCAGCGCGTGTCGTTGGCGCGCGCGGTGTACTGCGACGCCGACAACTACTTCCTGGACGACCCGCTGAGCGCCGTCGACTCGCACGTGGGCAAGCACATCTTCGACAAGGTGCGTGACTAGATATAAACCTGTCTGGTGGTCAGAAGCAGCGCGTGTCGTTGGCGCGCGCGGTGTACTGCGACGCCGACAACTACTTCCTGGACGACCCGCTGAGCGCCGTCGACTCGCACGTGGGCAAGCACATCTTCGACAAGGTGCGTGACTAGATATAAACCTGTCTGGTGGTCAGAAGCAGCGCGTGTCGTTGGCGCGCGCGGTGTACTGCGACGCCGACAACTACTTCCTGGACGACCCGCTGAGCGCCGTCGACTCGCACGTGGGCAAGCACATCTTCGACAAGGTGCGTGACTAGATATAAACCTGTCTGGTGGTCAGAAGCAGCGCGTGTCGTTGGCGCGCGCGGTGTACTGCGACGCCGACAACTACTTCCTGGACGACCCGCTGAGCGCCGTCGACTCGCACGTGGGCAAGCACATCTTCGACAAGGTGCGTGACTAGATATAAACCTGTCTGGTGGTCAGAAGCAGCGCGTGTCGTTGGCGCGCGCGGTGTACTGCGACGCCGACAACTACTTCCTGGACGACCCGCTGAGCGCCGTCGACTCGCACGTGGGCAAGCACATCTTCGACAAGGTGCGTGACGTGCGCGGAACGTGACTGACAGTGTGGGACGGTGCTGATTCTCTATATGTGCAGGTGCTGGGACCAAGCGGGCTGCTGAAGAGCAAGACGCGTGTGTGGGTGACGCACAACGTGTCGTACCTGGCGCAGACAGACCTGGTGGTGGTACTGCGCGATGGAGAGGTTTCAGAGGTCGGCTCCTACCAGCAACTCCTCGACAAGAAGGGTGCCTTCGCTGAGTTCCTGATTCACCATCTAACCATTGCAGAGCGTTCGGCGTCAGCTGAAGGTGAGTTTGAACACCGTTTCTACGGCAATCCTTAAAACAATATAAGTATGATAAAATGTAACCGCGCGATTAGTAATCTCGCTTCCTAAATAAAGATAGTAGGTGTTTAAATAAATCTGTGTTTAGAAAAAGTAAAAATCATTATCTTAAAACCTTCAAAATTCACTTGGTACACTTTATTCAGCATTCGAATTCAGTGTGCGAATATATTCATGATTAAAACCCCCCCTATTGAATCACCCAGTCATGTCATGGTCCATTTTATTACCCGACTGCCGAAGGAGGGTAATGTGTTTATAAGTCTATGTATGTATGTTTGTTCCTATATGGCGTTCCAGAGACCAAACGCATTGGCCGATTTTGATGATTCATACGTCAATCGATTCGTCTTAACCCTGCGAGTGTCATAGGCTATACATTAAAATTGGACAATAGAAAAATGGCGGATTTTGGGTGCCATATTGTGGGGGCACAATTTTTTTTTTTTCCGCACCCATCGTGTGGGGTATCAAAATAAAGGGTTTAAGAGGTGATTTCAAAAATATATAAAATATATATCACTTATATGTTTAAATGTATCTAATTCGAAAAAAAAACTAACTGAAAAATTATAAATAAAAAAGTTTAATCAAAAACCCGACTGCTTCGAAAGCGAACTAAAAAGTCGTAAACAAGGAAAAAATCGTGCTTTGCAGGCGGAGGATACACCAGGTTTTGGTCAGCCAGCCCGCGAATATGTTTCCTCCGACTGCACAGCTTGATTTTTTCCTTGTTTATGACTTTTTTTCCCATTTGATAGTTTGAATGAATAGTTAATGTGACATCTGCTGTTGTTGTTCGGAGGCAGCCCAAGAACGTAATTGTGTAACGCACGTCATGCGTGAAGGCCGTGAAGGAACAGTCGCATAACTACATAATTGAACGTTTACTGAAAATATTCCCGCAGATTTGGCAGCCATCAAAAATGATTTAGAGAACAAACTTGGTTCGGAGTTTCATCGTAAATTGCAATGGGCTCGTTCGATGTCGACGGGGGCTTCGGATACAGAAACCATGGATTCAGGTAAATCAGCCTATGTTTCTAGGTTTTCCATTAAAACCTAAAACTCTTTCAAACGGAAACAAATGACAATAAGAGGAAACGGGGGCAGAGAGCGCTGACTGAATTTCCTAAGTAAAAAGTCATAATTCGAGGTTTGGCTCTCGTCTATTTTCTCCTCCAATATTGAACCAATTTAAAAGATATTCCATAAACTGAAAATGAAAGATATATTCTATGTCCCTATGTTTTCCTTTTTGATGATACATTATATTTAGAAGCACTGGAACCCTCAAAAAATGCTCAAAATTGCGCTGTCAACAGAGGCTTAGTGTACAAATTTGACAAATATAAATGAAAAAAGGAAAACATATTTCCTTTGCCCATATTTCCTCTGAACATAGAGATATCGCAAGGAAAGTCTGCGCTTCGGGAATCATCGTCTATCTTCGGAAATACGAAAATGCGATATAGATATACAGAATATAGAACTGTAAAAACCATGCCTACCTACTTGCCCCTTTTTGTTTTTTTTGTTTTGGCTTCGCACGTTTTGTGCATTTAGCCAGTGTCAAGTATAGACGTTCTAGTTTCTTTAGTTTTTAGTCCAATGTCCTAGTCATAGACTAATATATAGTTAGGCCCCAGTAAAATGGCGGTAACTTTACTGGAAGCCTCCACGGAGTTTTGTCGACAACATGAACAAACTCTTGTTCTACCGCTGTATTTCACTTTCCCACACTCGTGCACGTTCACTAATATTATTAGAACAAAACACCACCATTTTTACACTATTAATATTCAGTTAAACACAATTTTAGGAAAATAAAACAGAGAAGCATCATAGACGCCATCACGTTCCCGACAAAACTCCTACTTGCCTCTTTTAACCGACTTACGAAAAAGGAGGAGGAGGTTCTATGTTCGAAATAATGTAACTTTTTTTTGTGTATTTTCACCGATTTCTTCGTCCCCCAAAATAATGTATTATTAGTTAACTATTTGTACTGTTTAAAAATGAACGGAATAAAGATTTTTATTTATTATTTAATTATTTATTTATAATTGTGGACCGATTTAGAAAATTATTGTTTTGTTTCGAAGAGTATGTTCCGAAATTTTTTAACCGACTTACCAAAAAGGAGGAGGTTCTATGTTCAACTTAATGTATGTTTTTTTTTTGGGTATTTTCACCGATTTCTCCGTCAATTGTGGACCGATTTAGAAAATTATTTTTTTTGTTTTGAAGAGTATGTTCCGAAATTGGTGAAGATCTGATGAGGAACTTCGGAGATATACAACAGAACTCTTCAATAAATAACGGCAAATCTCTCGGGATTGCTGCAATCGGATGTCTGTTTATTGTTTATACCATTTCATAACATAACATCACGCCAGTACGCTCTAAAGAGGTATCCAGATGTGTACAGTTCACCTTGGTACAGTCTCATTTCACCGATTATATTCAAGATTCATGGTATTCGGGTAATCTATTTTGGTATTATAGGTACCTTACTAAAGGCAAGTTTCCTATTAGGTACAACAAAAAAGTAAAAAAACCTTTTTTACAAAAAAATACTGTCGACTTCCAAATAACAAAACTACAAAGTGAAAAATAACTTTATTTTTGTAAGTCGGTGTCCATACGCAAAAAGTTGGTACCTACCAAAGATAGTTTGTAGTTTTGTTATTTGGAAGTCGGTAGTATTTTTTTGGTAAAAAAGTATTTTACAATGCATGTCCTCGAAAAGAGCGGTTTTCCAAGCAGCCAAACTGTGCGGAAAGTGTCACTTTTTTTCACTAGTGCTTTTTACTTTCCTGTACTTTTTTAATTTTTAACTCCAACGTCAGCCCGACGCATAGAGTTTTTATTATTTGAGAAATTTAAAAAAAAATAGTTATGTACAGATTATCTTTCATATAGAAGGTAAAATAAAACTAATACTTTATTTTAGGCGTTTTTAATTACTCTAGATTTAAATTTTGATCAATAAATTAATTTTAAATATTCATTAAACATGTTTGGCAGAACGTATATTTTGCTCGTGCCTTATTGCGTTCCGATGTGACAGCTATTTGCACATGCGCAGTAGATATGCCCGAGGAACTATTAGTTAATCTGTGGATATGCTGAACGCGCTTGAATAAGCCCACCATTTTATTAATTTCATTTTATTAATTTATTTATTTCCTCGCACAATGCATAGTAAAATGTTGTATGATACACGTACGTAAGATGATTTCCGACTCGTGTCGATTTATCCACTCATCGGAAATCACCTACCTTCCGCACTTGTAGCATAAATAACTATTGTACTACTATGGTTACACAGTTATAGATTAACAACTCTGTGCAATTCCTCAAAACTTTTCGTATTAGAAAACTCGACAGAAAGAGAGAAACATATCTTAATGCGAGTTGCACTAATAACGCGGCAGAATAAAACTTAGAAGATTTGCATTTCCTCTACGAAGATTACCGAAGCGCATACCTTTTCTGGTTAAACCAGAAAAAGCACCTATGTCAGTACTGTATTAAAACTGAAACAAATGTCTTAAATACATTTATTTTCTAGGTGACCACGTTGAGACTGTCGTTAAGGAAAAGGTAGACAAAGAGCAGAAGCCAATAGACGAGGACCCACAGTTTGATCAGCTTATTGAGACCGAGAAAACTGAAACTGGAAAAGTGAGTTCTTACCCTTGAGTTTTTATTAAAGCAAACCTTTTTTTATAAATATTTTACAAAAGTGCAAAGACGTACGTATTGGGAATGGTTCTAATAAATATAGCTTATGGAATTTAAAAAAAACGGAGGAGAGCGAACGTTTTCGTGTAACTCAAATTAACCCATTCGCTGCGGCGATCAAATTTACGGTTACTAGCCAAGTGCGGGACGGTTCTCGTCGCGAACGCCTATGGGCGTCCTCCACAGTCTCTGACTCTCCGCACCTGATAAGGTTATAAAGAAATTGATTATTATTAATAATAATAAGAATGGCTAAATTATTAGTATAAATTAATATCAGAGGTAGCAAACCTTTTTTTACTTTTATAATACTATTATTATTTATTTACAGACTTTAATTTTATAGACATCTTTTTTAACCTGAAAATTAGTATCAAAATGAACTTTTGTTAAAATAGTTGATGCCATTAGTCGACACTTTAGAGATCGGACAAGTCTGAACTTGCAAAAATTTAACTCCGTAAAAAAATATCTAATTTATACGTTAAAATTTGTTCTGCAACAGTGTTTCTGAAACAAATGTTTTTGTTGTTTATTTGTTATTGATTTATAACATATTACACATTAAAACACAAAATACGGGCAACATTTTGTTAGCAGAGTACATACCATAAAGATACTCTTTGCCATAAAGTAAGAGCGAAAAACATAATAGGAATCAATGGTTGGTTAAACACTGTAAAACGCCGTTAGGCGTCTTCCGCACCTAGGATCGCAATCGCAATTTTTCTAATTGTTGAAATATTTAAAACTGCAAGCAGTACCTTGTCGTATTTACAAAAAAAAATGCATATATTGCAATTATAATTTTTTGTGACTGATTTTTGCCAAGATATAAGCAATTTAAATAAAAAAAACGCGTATTTCGCACCTGAATATTAATTCAAAAAACGCCGAAAGGCGTCCGCCGAAGCGAATGGGTTAAGTTTTGTCGGACCAGTATTTAGTAACCTCTACCTACAACTGGCCTCGATTAAAGGTCGCTGCATACATAACGTGTTTTATTTCGGACGGAATTAACGGAAAGATAAGTTTTGAAAATATCGCGTTTCATACAAAATGTGCACGAAAGAGCATAGTTTCGTCACGGGTGCACGGACTGGGCGTCCCTTAGCATTTTTAACCCCCTCCGTAAAAAAGAGGTGTTGCTGTGTATCTGTGTGTCTGTGGCATCATAGCGCTTAAACGGATGAACCGATTTTGATTTAGTTTTTTTATTGAAAGTTGATTTTGTCAAGAGTGTTCTTAGCTATGTTTTAATAAAATCGGTTCAGCCGTTCAAAAGTTATGGGCGTTTTACTTTGTCATTATAACATGTTCAATAGGTTGCCGATCGAAACGAAAACTACATACTACTACTATGTACTAGATAAATTATTTAGCATAAAATAAAAATGTGTCGGGGGTTTTTTAAATTTTACTTGTGTATGAAACTTGTCGTCGCGTTCCGTCCGTAAAAAAAAAAACACCTTACTTAAGCAGCTACCTTAAATCCTAGAACAGGGATGGCCAACCTTTATTAGAAAACGTGCCATTTAAATTATATTTTTCTTATGTGACAATGAAGAGCCACCAAAAAAAGAAATACTTTGTCGTAATTGACAAAAACTTAAATTATAAATGCTATGAATGCAATAATTCTTTATTTGCGCCTAGAAATTCTTACAGCAATCCTAATATTTATTTATAACTAGCTGACCCGGCAAACTTTGTTTTGCCATAAAAACACCAAACATTTATCTGCCCTACCTACCCTACCCTACCTACCTACCCTACCCTACCTACCCTACCGGGTTACCTATCCTACTTTTTTTTTTTTTCTATTCTGCTATTCGGGGCGGAAACAAATCCAACGAATCAAAAACCTTAAAAATTGGTCCAGCAGATCTCGAGTTATAAGTGTTGTAACAAACCCGTCTTTCTTTTATATATATAGATTATTATAAAAGATTCTAAATATCCTCATTTTAGCGTGCCAAAAATATTTCGTCGTGTGCCACCACAAGCACGCGTGCCATAGGTTCACCATCCCTGTCCTAGAACATGCAAGGTGCACGACGGGCAGCAAAACAATTGACGCATGTTTCTTGAAGAGGGTCTACACATGTGTTTGGGATAGGTGGAGGCCGAACCGATTGTGAATGCAATCGGTTAAGGCGCCGATTCCCTCGAATAGCTGATTTTAAAATGAGAATCACATCTAAACGGCTCGTCGTAATTTTTCGGAAAAAATATATGTTACATTAGACCATTTTCTTAATAATTTGATCTAACATTTTTTTGTGTTTTATTCGTATAACATAGTGTAATTAATTTGTAAAGTTATGTCTAAAACGGACCAAACCCGCTGGGCGTACTTTAATGAAATCGACACCATCTCAAAGACAATTTAACTATCTACATTTTGATCTGAGGCTTATTTTCAAAATCATAGAATATTATGGAAAGTACAAAAAGCTACTAAATTTTGGGCCGCGTCGGTGTGAAACGAGTGCGCGTTTTGTTCCCTCAAGGTCGTTGGCGACAGTCATCGCCTTAAGAGAAAGACGTATGAAATGTAAATTATTGTGACAATATTTTTGCTTTCTTAGGTAAAAGGAGAAGTGTACATGCACTACCTATCAAAGATCGGCGTGAAGGCAGCCGTAGCAACCATCGTGATGTACATCATTCTGCACACGCTACAAATCAGCGTCAACTTCTGGCTCGCGATATGGTCCAGTGACGACAAAATGGTCAGTTTTTATACTCTATATTGTTCTTTAAAATTTTAAGCCTGAGAAAATTTTTTGTACATGACGGAAGCTACCTTCTGGATGGCGCAACGCAATTTAATTTGTGTTGTTAGACGATATCGGTCGGATATAGCATACACTTAGGCGCTGCGCAAACGTAGACACTTTTAGTTTCCAGTTACCGACACCGAACACTCTCTCACACTTTTTGATCGTCATGAGGTGGAAGCAACTGGACACAAAAAACTGGTTCTCTATAGATTGATCTGATTTCTATTTATAAATCAAATATTCATCGGTAGCTTGTATCTGAGCTGGAGCTCGTGGCTAAATAATAACAGCTGCATGGGTCGATCTTCAAGGTTAAGCAACGCTTGACGAGGTCGGTCCGTGGATGGGTGACCATTTTAACATACCGAGTTTCCTCCGTGCTTCGGAAAGCACGTTAAGCCGTTGGTCCCGGCTGTCAGTTGAAGATCTTTGACAGTCGTTACGGGTAGTCAGAAGCCTGAAATCTGACACCAGACCAAGGGGTATCGGGTTACCCAGTTACTGGTTTGTGGAGGTCAGATAGGCAGTCGCTCCATGTAAAACACTAGTACTCAGCTGAATCCGGTAAGACTGGAAGCCGACCCCATTATAGTTGGGAAAAAGGCTAGGCAGATGATGATGAGCTTGTATCTGACACAAGACACAAAAGTGTCCACGTTTGCGCCCTGCCTAAAATTCTGAGAAAGTTTCAAATGCATATCTATCGAATTGCATTGCATTGCGTCCATGTGAACGTACTTGTAATTTAAATCGCCTATCGGTGTGATATTAATCGCATCGCGTCGAGCTATCAGGAAGGTCGCAGTATTAATATAGGAACATATAAGTATTAGGGTGCAGTCCCGCAGAGAGCTTTTAGCTTGCTATACTTCCAAACAGGTGAACTATCACAGTATATAGTTGTTGTAGTATAGAATGTTTTTCGTTTCTGATACATAAAAAAATAGAATTAGTTCAAACTAGTTTTATTTACTGTTAAATTAAATAGCACTTTTTATATTTTTACCCGACTGCCGAAGGAGGGTAATGTGTTTATCAGTCTATGTATGTATGTTTGTGCCTATATACCAAATGCTGTAACCGATTTTGATGATTCGTACGTCAATCGATTCGTCATAACCCTGCGAGTGTCATTGGCTACATTAAAAATTAAAAAACCGGCCAAGTGCGAGTCGGACTCGCGCACGAAGGGTTCCGTACTTGATAAATTGCGGTTTACGATTTATGACGTATTAAAAAAAAACTACTTGCTAGATCTCGTTCAAACCAATTTTCGCTGGTAGTTTACATAGTAATGTACATCATATATTTTTTTTAGTTTTATCATTCTCTTATTTTAGAAGTTACAGGGGGGGGGACACACATTTTACCACTTTGGCAGAGTCTCTCGCGCAAACTATTCAGTTTAGAAAAACATGATATTAGAAACCTCAATATCATTTTTGAAGACCTATCCATAGATACCCCACACGTATGGGTCTGATGAAAAAAAATATTTTTAGTTTTAGTTTCAAGTATGGGAACCCCCAAAATTTATTGTTTTATTTTTATTTTTGTGTGAAAATCTTAATGCGGTTCACAGAATACATCTACTTACCAAGTTTCAACAGCATAGTTCTTATAGTTTCGGAATAAATTGGCTGTGACATACGGACGGACAGACAGACAGACAGACAGACAGACAGACATGACGAATCTATAAGGGTTTCGTTTTTTGCCATTTGGCTACGGAACCCTAAAAATGGCGACTTTTGGGCGCCATATTATGGGGGCCCAATTTTTTTTATCTTCTAATCCCGTCGTGTGGATTATCAAAATAAAGGGTTTTAAGAGGCGATTTCAAAAATATAAAACACTAATATGTTTAAATGTACCTAATTCGAAAAAAAAAAACTAACTAAAAAGTGTTAAATAAGAAATAATAATTTATAAAATCAAAAAACCCGACTGCTTAAAAAGCGAACTAAAAAGACGTAAACAATATAAAAAATCATGCTGTGCAGTCGGAGGATACATATTCGCGAGCTGGCTGACCAAACCCAGATGTATCCTCCGGCTGCACATCATGATTTTTAACTTGTTTACGTCTTTTTAGTTCGCTTTTTAAGCAATCTGTTTTTTGATTTTATGAATAATTTTTTTTTTTAAATATAATAGTTTCCACTTCCTTATACTCATTTAACCTGGAACCAAAATCTTCAATCACTTGCTGGAGCGTCCTCCAAAAAAGTAAGGGCCGATAATTCCTTGACTTGATATGGCTACTTAAAAAGTATATTAAATTTGACACCCAACCTGAATGTTTTATAGCAAGCAAAGACTCACAGACGAAATCAAAGCTAATCCAAGAGTGATGATCCTCAGCGATTGCTTGAAGATTTTAGTTCCAGGCTAAATGAGTGTCAGGAAGTGAAGGGTGGCCATTTCCTAACTATTGTTTGTCATAAACAAAATTCAAAAACTGCTCTTTAATTTAAGGTTGCACTAGTCGAATTCTTTCATACAAACGTAGTCTAGGGATTACTCCACTGTTTGACAATGTACGTTCAAAATAAAAAAATACAACAATTTGTCTCATAATTATCTAGTCCTGTATGGAAACAAAAAGGTAAAAAAATAATATATTTGAAAGTTATGTTCGTCGAAAGTTCCATATTTCAACACTAATTTTAACGCATCTTTGGGCGGAAATAAATACCATAAGAAGAAGCAAAATTGCAAAACGGCCTCCATACAAGAATAAATTAGTAATTCAACAATACAAATAATTTTAATTTTAAAATATACATTTAGCAGTTTTTTAATGATATCTAGGCTCCCAAAGATCTGTTTATAAAATTCCGCGCGCTCGTTTTCGTCCTAAATCATCATCCATTTCGCTACACACTTGCAAAAGTGCTAATTCGTACGCGAACTAGCTTCTTACTGCTCATCACAGCATCTATTTCTCTCGCACGTATTGTCGGATAAGATAGCATGCATTTGAACCCCGCGCACAAAATAGTTCGTGCCGCCGACTAGTTCAACCTTAATGTTTGAGCTAATTCTAGTGTTTTTTTTTTAAGTATCATAAACGAAAAACATTCTGAGACACCATATATATTGCCATTTCGGTCTAACCTTGTAGATGTAATTGCAGTGTAGCTCTTGAAATATTAAACCTTTAGTTAATAGCTCTCAATGGGACCGCCCCCTAATTACAGGCTGTTTGGCATGTAGTAGGTAATAGGAAAATTAAAAGGGATTCCCCGTTAATGTTTCCTTTAAGTATTATCTGTATTATGTGTATGCTGATTCTTGAAGGAAGGTCAAGAAGGAAGGTCACTGACTTCTCTAAGCGAAATGAGGAAAATTGCAAAGTAAATATCAACTACAATTTGCAGACGCACATGTCTTTCCTTTCGATGTTTCATATCACTCCAATATCAATAATGGTATTTCCAATAAAGACACCATGTTACAATAAAAAAAAAAAAACACTCCTAAATTTTTAACAAATGGGATTGCCCATACACAGGCCCCTTATGAGGTATCGTGTCTGCGATTTCAATATTATTCGAAAATAGGATTTATATTTTGTGTTTTTTTCCATCTGTGTCCTTTACTTTATATGTACAGACAACAACATATAAGGTTCCTTCACTTGGACATTTGTATACACCTTATTGCATTGTAATAAGGGTTCATTTCAAGATCAGAAACATCGTTATATCTCGTGATCCCCACAAAATAAATGAAAAATGTTTTCTAATTATGAATATAACGTGTTTTTTCTACAATATACAACCAAATTCATCAAGATACAAGCATTTTTTCAAAGGGGCCCAAGTTCCCTTACAAAATGGGCATTCTCCTTTTTACCCGACTGCCGAAGGAGGGTAATGTGTTTATCAGTCTATGTATGTATGTATGTATAATTATGTGTATGTATGTATGTATGTCTGTTCCTATGTGGCGTTCCAGAGTCCAAACGCGTTGGCCGATTTCGATGATTCATACATCAATCGATTCGTCTTAACCCTGCGAGTGTCATAGGCTACGTTAAAATTGGACAATAGAAAAATGGCGGATTTTGGGCGCCATATTGTGGGGTCCCAAATTTTTTTTTTTCTTCCAAACCCAGTGTGTGGGGTATCAAAATAAAGGGTTTTAAGGGGTGATTTCAAAAATATATAACACTTATATGTTTAAATGTATCTAATTCGAAAAAAACTTAACTAAAAACTTATAAATAAAAAAAGTTAAATCAAAAAATCAAAAAACCCGACTGCTTCAAAAGCGAACTAAAAAGACGTAAACAAGGAAAAAATCATGCTGTGCAGGCGGAGGATACACCAGATTTTGGTCAGCCAGCCCGCGAATATGTATCCTCCGACTGCACAGCATGATTTTTTCCTTGTTTACGTCTTTTTAGTTCGCTTTTGAAGCAGTCGGGTTTTTTGATTTTTTGATTTAACTTTTTTTTCTTCGCAATTTTTTTTTCGGAACATCTCTCTTTTAACATTAGATGGTATTTTTGATCTCATCCCTGTCTCTGGTATACATTACAAAGCCTAACCAAATCCACTTCATGTAAATTGGCTAACAAGACTACAAGTACAAACTCAAGCTCATAATTTTGTCTGACCAATATGTAGCCACCTGGACCGCTCTGTCATTTGCAACGTTCAGGTCCTGAAAGGTGCAGGTGGGTGGGCACGAAGGGCAGACAAGGAGGTGGGGCATATCCTGCGACGGGGCCCCACACTGGCACTGTGTTTGAGATGGGTCTTTGAGACTCCATTTGGCCACATTTTTCTGCAGCGACCAACCTGTACCTGTATTCACTGTTAAAAAAAAATTACAAATTTAAGAAACCCCGACACAAAAATCTTTAAAAAGCAAAAAATAAACCTCGTACTCGCGTTGGCGAACGGCCAGCAGTTTATGTTATTTACTTAGCGGTTCCCCGACGTGAGTACGAGGTTATTTTTTTTCTTTTTAGATGTTTTTGTATCGGGGGTTTTTCAAATTTGTATTTTTTTTTTATTTCATGCTTTTTAAACGGCATTTAATGTACCTAGTAGTAGACACGCTTCCATTGAAAATCTATCGATACACGTAATAAAGACACGATATCTTGCGCAAAAATAAAGATAACTTTTGAATGGCTGAACCGATTTTATTCAAACATAGCTAAGAACACGCTCGACAAAGTCAAACAAAAAGAAAACTAAATCGAAATAAATCAATTCATTCGTTTAAGAGTTTTGTTACCACAGACAGATACACAGCAACATACGTCAACCTAAAACACCCCACTTTTTCCGTCGTGGGTTAAAAAGTTATCAGATCAGTGGAGCCAAGTCCCATAACTCTATCAGAAGGACTAAGTCTACACATGCCCTGATTCTACAAATCCTGCCTACCGATGTATGCTACAATAACGCCAATCCAATACTTTATGTTACCCTATTGGGTAAAAAGAGTATGGCTTGGCTGTAAAATGTTCGTGGAACTATTGCATGGCACAATATTGAACACCAGTGACTCAATTTCTTACCATAAATCTATATAGGAGTGACTGTGCAAGTTCTTGAACTTTTCATGACTCAATTTCTTATCATAAGTCTATGGCCGTGAGAGTAGTGACTTAGCAGGTTCTGAAACTTGAGTCAATGGTGCTGTGTCATGCAGTAGTTTCATAAACATTTAAGGCCCACTTGCGCCTTAAGCTTAATTAATATTATTTGAGGGTTCCGGCGACTGATCTCGCAAATAACTGATCCCGCGGGACGAGTTGCCGGATACATTTTTCTTCCGGCGACTCGTCCCACCCAAAAACAGTATAGTCAAACGAAAAAAAAATCAAAACTATAACAAGAACTGTAATCAAAAGGGTGTTTTTATATTATAATTATAATATAAATAAATGATATATTTGAATTAAATAGTTTTTCCTTTAATTATAACATTAAACAGTTTTTCGTTTGACACTGTTTTTGGCTTGAACAATAGATTATTTTTATTCATTTATGGGTGGGACGAGTCGCCGGAAGAAAAATATTAGAATAAATGTATCCGGCTACTCATCCCGCAGGATCAGTTAATTGTGGGATCAGTCGCCGGAACCCTCATTATTTATATACATACATTTCTCACAGGACTTGGTAAATTTAAAAGTAAATTATTTTCATCAACCTTGTTGCCTCGCCTTTGTCAATGTTCTACAATATCTGACTGCGAATATAGAAAGAAAAAGGAAAGAAAGAAAAATGAGTTTATTGGCATCCAAAACAAAAACACCTTAAAATTAAACAAAATATTTTTTTAAACTATTAATGCCAAAAGGGCCTCAGCTCAGCATAATGCCAAATGGTAACACAGGGTATATCAGATGCAGCCCACGAGTGCCATACGCTCGGAAACACCGACAAACATTTATAATAAGTATACAATATTTTTTGTAAAAAACAACCGATAAAATTTTGCGACTCTTAATTATAATATTACTAAATTATAAAACAACAAAAATAAAAGTTCTATGTGTCCATTAACTAAAGAGAAATTAAAATATAATCAATAAACAATAATAAAAAGTAACAATGATAAAATTATAAAATTAATAACATTGATAAAATTTAAAAATATATAAAATTGATTGATAAATGCAAATTTGTGCCAAAATTGAGAAATGCATAGGGTACAATGATAAACTCAATATACCTAGTTGATAAAAATAAATAAAAATTATAACAATAAAACAATATCTATTGTTCTTTGAATGGCTGACATGTCAGCAGGAAGTTCAGCACGAACATCTTTAAATTCATTTTGATGATTTAATAAAAACAACTTTAATTTTAATTTAAATGTTGAGCAACTTTTACTATACTTTATTGGAGTAATATTATGTACAATCTGCACATCATATCTTATGGGAGTGTGTTTTTTGGCAGAATTAACGCAATATTATGTTGGATACAGGCTATTTATTTAAACGCACCTTGTGAAAACAAGAACAAATTTGCGTGCGTTCAAGCGTTTTTACCCGACTGCCGAAGGAGGTTAGGTTAGGTTAGGTTAAAACGGGCTGGTTTCCGCAACTCCACGACAAAGCGCGTATTTTGCGTACGGAAAAAGGAGGAGGGTAATGTGTTTATCAGTCCAACTATGTATGCATGTATGTATGTTTGTTTCTATATGGCGTTCTAGAGACCAAACAGGTTGGCCGATTTTGACGATTCTTACGTCAATCGATTCGTCTTAACCCTGCGAGTGTCACTGGCTACATTAAAAATGGAAATGAAAAAAAATGGCTGGTTTTGGGTGCCATTTTGTGGGGGGGAAATTATTTTTTTCTTCTAAACCCATCGTGTGGGGTATCAAAATAAAGGGTTTTAAGGTGTGACTTCAAAAATATAAAACACTTATATGTTTAAATGTACCAAATTAAAAAAAAAAGAATTGTAAATAAAAAAAGATAATTTAAAAAATCTAAAAACCCGACTGCTTTGCCGAATTTACTTACACAATTAGGCTGCTGTTTTGTCTTTTTAGTTCGCTTTTTAAGCAGTCGGGTTTTTAGATTTTTTATATTAACTTTTTTTACCATACCTATTATTGGAATCAAATATAAGAGCTCACAATGTTAGGACCCATTAATATTAATGCTAATTTTTATCCGTGGTGGCAACTGGGCTTATCCTAGTTGTAAACGACCCTTCGTGCCTATTGGCCTTGTTTGTTCTGTCTCCTGCTTGATATGGAGGGAAGTGGAATTTATGTTTTTGTTTTCCCACTCCTTGATTCTTTTCTGATTAATTTCGTTGCGGGATCCAAGACAGTTAAATTCATTCTCCGAGTTTCCTCGGCGCTTTTCTGGAGGTCACTACTGTTGAGTTGGCTTTCAGGATTGAAATTGGTTTGGGAATAGTGCTGTGGCAAAGTCCCAAAAAAAGGTTAACAAAATAAAAAACCAGAAACTAGTTTTCATAAAATCATAGCTAGGAACAGTAAATTTGGTTTCAGACTCACAATACATAACGCAACTGGCACCTTCTAGGGTTACAGATTGACCTGTGTTAAAGATGCCAGGTTGAAAAATAAAATGAAATGAAAATAGTTTATTGGTAAAACAAGTTTAGGTAATAGTTATTTATGCTACAAGTGCGAAAGGTAGGTGATTTCCGATGAGTGGCATTTTTATTCACGAGCGAGCGAAGCGAGTGAGTGGATAAATCGACACAAGTCGGAAATCATCTTACGTACGTGTATCATACAATATTTTACTATGCATTGTGCGAGGAAATAAACAAAATTAATAAAATGGCGGGCTTATTCAAGCGCGTTCAACATATCCACAGATTAACTAATAGTTCCTCGGGCATATCTACTGCGCATGTGCGAGTTGCTTTCACATCGTAACGCAATAAGGCACGAGCAAAATATACGTTCTGCCAAACATATTTAATGAATATTTAAAATTTATTTATTGATCAAAAACTAAATCTAGAGTAATTAAAAACGCCTAAAATAAAGTATTAGTTTTATTTTACATTTTATATGAATGATAATCTGTACATAACTAATTTTTAAAACTTTTCTCAAATAATAAAAACTCTATGCGTCGGGCTGACGTTGGAGTTAAAAATTAAAAAAGTACAGGAAAGTAAAAAGCACTAGTGAAAAAAAGTGACACTTTCCGCACAGTTTGGCTGCTTGGAAAACCGGTCTTTTCGAGGACATGCATTGTAAAAACATTTTTTTTGATTGGATCCTCCCTTTAGGCAGATAGTGCCTGTATTAGGAGAGTCCGCTCTTCCATAGCAAGACGTATTATACAAAGAGAAAACAAATTGTAAAAAAAAGAAAATATATGCTAAAACTACACCAATTAACTTAAATCAAATGTGTGTATGAGTGGGTGTAAGTATGTGTGTGAGTGGGTGTGTAGCCTGTAAGTGTGACTGAGAGTATATGAGTGTGAGGGTGTGTTTGTGTCAAGGTTTCAGAAGTGTTTCGGTATCATTGTAGGTAAGCGTTTTTATCCATTCCACTCCAGCAGCCTAATTGTGTAAGTAAATTCGGCAAACGAAACAATCTGTTTCTTTCCAAAAAACACACACATACACAAAAAAGTTCAATATTTATTCAACTGTTTTGTGTATGTGTGTGTTTTTGGGAAAGAAACAGATTGTTTCCGTTGCCGAATTTACTTAGACAATTAGGCCGCGGTTCCACTGACGCGGAGCTGGGCGGAGAGGAGCGGAGACGAGCGGAAGCGACCAATAACAATGATTGAAATCTTCATCGCGCCACTCGTCTCGTCTGTTATTGGACGATTCCTGCACGTCACCGCTCCTCTCCGCCCAGCTCCGCGTCAGTGGAACCGCGGCCTTAGGCTGCAGGTTAGTTGCTAACACGAGGTAAAATGGATAATATTATTATGTCATATATTATGAGCCCAGATTAGCTAGTAACTCGGCGCCAGCGGGGCTAAGAGTACGTAGTGCCCCGCGTCCTTTCGGCTGCTCTTGGCGGGAATACTACCGTTTCCACAGATAAATATAATGTATGTTGTCTATTCTGTTTCTAGCTCGTAAACGGCACGGTTGATACGGCACGGCGGGACATGTACCTCGGTGTGTATGGCGGCCTGGGATTCGCTCAAGGTAAGGTCGTGTTTTCAGGTTCATGGTTTATTGAAACCTTGCCAAACCTTGCAAAGTTTATTGACGTTCTGAACATCTTTAGTGCTATTTGCAACTTGAAACATAAATTGTTACAAGTTTTTCACGAATCTGATATGGATTTCATAGGGTAAGCTGTTCAATATTGAACTTTTGTTCAATACCGTAAAACGAGGTTAAATTGATTTTTTTTTTTTTTGGTTGTATTAATAATTGTATGATTGATTGTATTTTAATGGATTTTTAATTGTATTTCTATAAGTCTAATATATTTGTGGTAGTAACATCGCATTGGCGATATAGCTGTTAAGGTGTTACTTACATAATTTTGAATAAATAAAAAAAAAATTGAAATTAAAATTGACATAACTAGTTCAATTATATTTTGAAAAATATGAATAAAATGCATTGTTGGCGACTTCACAAAACAAATTATATTCCCTAATACAATTTTTTTTACTTCCATAGATTGAGAGAAAATAATAAAAAAACGAGCCTATGAACGCTAAAATGAAAATGGGGTTACTTTGATACCCTATTGTTTTTTCATTGCAATTCAATTAAAAATGTATTTTTATATGAAATCAACAAGTAAACTTATTCTTGCGTTGAGGTTGATGCAAATGCAAAACATGGCTGGCATGGTGTTGCAAATCTAAAAAATAAAATTGAGGTCCGTTCCTTTTTACGGAGTTAGCTTTAAAAACCTAAAAAAATAAAGGTATCATCAAAGTTACTCCAGATCTGTTCTCCTAGATTTTGTCTCGAAATATTTTCTACTTAATTTCAACTGACGCTAAGGTTGGTATTTGCATGCACAAGAGTTAGACGAACCCTGCATTGGATGTTTCAGCGATGGCATCATTCTTCACCGATCTGATGCCTTTCCTGGCTTGCTGGAGAGCAGCGAAGATGCTTCACGCAGTCATGTTAGACAATGTACTAAAGGCGCCCTTACAATTCTTCGAGGTTACACCTGTTGGTAGACTGCTGTCCAGATTCTCCAAAGATGTGGATACGGTTGACACCGCGCTGTCTTGGGAGATTTCCAATGTACTCAGTGGTTCTTTTGAGGTAAGCTTCTATTATTTATGCGTATGTTGATTGTGGCCAATAAAATCTGTTTATACTACACCTGCTCGGAAAGTACCTTGATACTTTATCAAATTTACGGTAGAAAGTACGTCATTGCATATCGAACAAATATGCGGCGAGAAAACGCATCTGAGCGGGAGAGAAAAGTGTATGAAAATCCATTTCTTACGTGGTTTTTCTTTTTTAATTTTGGGTAAGACTATGCGCTGGTAACCTAAATATCAAAAGCCAAAAAGTTTTTACAGTGAGTTTTTATCTCCAAGTTCGCAAAATGACACTGGCCACTAGCTGTGTGTTGGATGGTGTCAAACAATTTGAAAAAAGGAACATGTGAAAATTGCAGTTCACTAACTGCAACAATTTCAATATAAATTTCAATTAGTAAAGATTTAGTTTTTTATTTTCCTCGTAGGTGTAGTATAAAGCACTATGTATCACTCGAGAGAAAGTGCGATTCCCGATCTCGGGTGTTTTAAAGCCCTTGCCTACGGCTCGGGCTTCAAACGACACCCTCGATGGTAATCGGTCACTTTCTCCTCTCGGTGAACAATGTACTATTAATGTCTGGCCTATTCTCAACTTTTTGTTTTAAACTCTTTTTTGTACTTTATAAAGAAAACGGTGTAGTTAAAAATCCGTTTAAGGTTGAACTAGTCGACGGTACGAAAACTATTTTGTTCGCGGGGTTAAAATGCATGCTATCTTATCCGAAAACACGTGCGAAAGAAATAGATGCTGTGATGAGCAGTAAGAAGCTAGTTGTAGTAGCACTTTTGCAAGTTTGTAGCGATAAGGATGATGATTTAGGACAAAAACGAGCGCGCCATTTTTTAATAACAGTCCTTTGGGAGTCTAGATGTCATGAAAAAACTACTAAATGTATATTTTCAAAATAAAATGATTTGCATTGTTGAATTACTAATCTATCCCTGTATAGAGGCCGTTTTGCAATTTGCCTTCTTCTTATGGTATTTATTTCCGCCCAAAGTTGCGTTAAAATTAGTGTTGAAATAAGGAACTATCGACGCTCATAACTTTCAAATATAATATTTTTTAACATTTTTGTTTCCATACAGGACTAGATAGTGATGAGACAAATTGATATAATTTTTTATTAAAGACAAGACAAAAGATATTTATTTCAACTGGGCCACCAAGCGGCACTTTTGAATGTCACAATTTAAATTTACATGGAATAAAAGTTGATTCTACCGTGAATTCGGAAAGTAGCTTGTTATGGAGAAGAATGCACAAGAAACTCCATACTTTTTAAATTTACTTGGAATAAAAGTTGATTCTACCGTGCATTCGGAAAGTAGCTTGTTATGGAGAAGAATGCATAAGAAACTCCATACTTACTCTTTTAAAAAAAATGATTCTAGCGTCTATATTTTGAACGTACATCGTCAAACAGTGGAGTAATCTCTAGACTACGTTTGTATGGAAGAATTTTCGACTAGTGTAACCTTAACTGTGAAACACACCATGTGTGTTATTTGCAATGGGGTATCGCCATAAGACACACGGGATGTTTAGCCGCATACCAAAATATGCAAACAAAATCGCGCGCGGGTACCGACGACGGTCGAGATACATTTGCAGAGTCACAAGGTCACCAGATAAATATAGATAGAATATGCTTTAGTATTACACCATAATACGAAAGATGTTTGGTTTACAATGGTCAAGTTTATCCACGTTTCCTTTTGTTCATACCGTGCTGTGCAGTCCGCTGATTGATTGAAATGAGCCGTTCCTCATTTGTGATACAATAGTCACCTAACTCACCTATTTCATTCCGTTTCTGCCGTACTAAACTTACATTATCATTTTTACCCGACTGCCGAAGGAGGGTAATGTGTTTATCAGTCTATGTATGAGAACAAAAGCGTTGGCCGATTTTGATGATTCTTACGTCAATCGCTTCGTCTTAACCTTGCTAGTGTCACTGGCTACATCAAAATTGGTAAATAGAAAAATGGTGGCTCTTGGGCGCCATATTGTGTAGGCCCAATTTTCTTTTTTTTTCTTACCCCTCGTGTGGGGTATTAAAATAAAGGGTTTTAAAAGGCAATTTCAAAAATATATATCACTTATGTTTAAATGTACCTAATTCGAAAAAAGAAATAACTAATAAGTGTTAAATAAAAACATAATATCAAAAACCCCACTGCTTAAAACGCGTATTAAAAAGACGTAAACAAGTTTTGGTCAGCCAGCTCGCGAATATGTATCCTCCGACTGCACATCATGTTTTTTTTCTTGTTTACGTCTTTTTAGTTCGCTTTATAAGCAGTCGGGTTTTTTGATTTTATGAATTTTTTTTTTTCGTTCCGCGCTGTGTGTGTCCTCTGATTGATTCAAATGGGGGGCCCATTTGCGATACAATAGTCACCTAACTCACCTTTGTGATGCCGTTCCTGTCGTACTAACCATTTTTTTTTTGTGAATGGTTTGCTCTTGACTCTAGTCTAGGTTAGAGGTGACAGAGACAGAGTCTACGATGGAGTGAGCTTACCCAGAAGAAGCCTGTTCACTCTAACTTTGCAGAGATTCGGGTTGATTGCGTTTATTTTAATTTAACGCTGATTTTTATTCGAGAAATAATTTTTGCAGTTCTTCAATACTTTCATTCCACGGATAAAAAACAGCTCTCTCAACAGTTATTTATGTTAAAAAGCGGTTTGTAACCTGGGTAAACATTCCTAATCGTTTAAAAAACATTAAATACCTAATCGAGCAAAGAAAGTCATTATTCATAGTTCTATTATGATGTCAAAGGTTCCGTGACTGTGCGTGTTAAATATCATGACTTAGCGGAAAAGGCCTCGGTAAGGTCAAGGTTATAATATAAAAGGGTGTAAAGATAGAGCCGGCAAACAATGGTGACCGATACTGTTCTATTTCCATTGTTAAGGTTGCACTAGTCGATCATTCTTCCATACAAACGTAGTCTGGCGATTTCTCCACTGTTTGACGATGTACGTTCATAATAAAAAATTATATCAATTTGTCTCAACATTATCTAGCCCTGTCTGGAAAAAAAGGAAAAAAAAAAGGTGTAATCGTCGAAAGTTCCATATTTCAACACTAATTTTAACGCATCTTTGGGCGGCATTAAATACCATAAGAATAAGGAAAATTATAAAACAGTCATCATACAGGGATAGATTAGTTCAACAATGCAAATAATTTTATTTTAAAAATATACATTGAGTCGTTTTTTTAGGGTTCCGTAGCCAAATGGCAAAAAACGGAACCCTTATAGATTCGTCATGTCTGTCTGTCTGTCTGTCTGTCCGTCCGTATGTCACAGCCACTTTATTCCGAAACTATAAGAACTATGCTGTTGAAACTTGGTAAGTAGATGTATTCTGTGAACCGCATTACGATTTTCACACAAAAATAAAAATAAAACAAAAAATTTTGGGAGTTCCCATACTTGAAACTAAAACTAAAAATATTTTTTTTCATCAGACCCATACGTGTGGGGTATCTATGGATAGGTCTTCAAAAATGATATTGAGGTTTCTAATATCATTTTTTTATAAACTGAATAGTTTGCGCGAGAGACTCTGCCAAAGTGGTAAAATGTGTGTCCCCCCCCCTGTAACTTCTAAAATAATAGAATGATAACACTAAAAAAAATATATGATGTACATTACTAAGTAAACTACCAGCGAAAATTGGTTTGAACGAGATCTAGTAAGTAGTTTTTTTTTAATACGTCATAAATCGTAAACCGCAATTTACCAAGTACGGAACCCTTCGTGCACGAGTCCGACTCGCACTTGGCCGGTTTTCATGATATCCAGACTCCCAAAGGCCTGTTTATAAAATTTCGCGCGCCCGATTTCGTCCTAAATCACCATTCAATTCGCTACAAATTTGCAAAAGTGCTAATTCGTACGTGAATTAGCTTTTTACTGCTCATCACCGCACCTCGTGTTGTCGGATGAGATAGCATGCATTTTAACCCTGCGCATAAAATAGTTCGTGCCGTCGACTAGGGCAACCTTAAGGCGCAGATACCCCTCAGCAGCTGTTTTTAAAATGAGAATCACGTCTAAACGGCTATTCGTAATTGTTTGGGAAAAAAATGATCTAAGAAAATTTTGAGTTTTATTTCTATAACATAGTGTAATTAATTTGTAAAGTTGTGTCTAATACCATAGATATAGTATGTACAAGATATACAGAGTCAGATGAAAAGCGAAACCAAAAAAGTGAAATCTGTGTGTGGTGGAATTGTCCATGTGTTAGTAAAAAAAAGGGTTGTTAAAAAGTCCATGCTCAGTATCGATATCGATACTTGGTGAACACAATAAGAAATACGATTAGAGGGTTGTTGGATATATTGAACCGTAATCAGAGCTGGGCAAAATACACAAATTACAAAATACTATCTCGCATGTATTTAAAATACAAAATATACGTAACTCGTGTATTTGAAATATAAAATACAAAATACAGTATTTTAACTAATTTTATTTAAAATATAAATTACAAAAGAAAAGTCGATCATCCATCGTGACATTCGTACTAAAAATTTAATTAATACACAGAAGTTTCGTGAAAATAACCGTTTGAAATGAAAATGACAATTGACAACGTACTTGACAATTTGACGTACGCGGTCGCTGTTTTGCTTACGAAAGCTATTGAGCGCTATTTTCTGCAGAACGCACCTATTAAAAAGACCGCTAAATGTATTTTGAAACCAAAAGTATTTGAAATACTAACTACAAAATACCGCAGGGTCAGTTATTTGAAATTGACGACACGGTTGCCGTAGTGGTTGAGCGATCGGCTGCTGCGCTGCGTATCGCGAGTTTGATTCCCGTACGGAACAAATATTTGTATGGCCTACAAATAGTTGTTCCGGATCTGGGTGTCTTGTGTATATGAGTTGAAATGTTTGTAAACGCACCCACGATACAGGAAGAAATTTTTTCACTCTAAGCCCACATACATACCCACGCATAATGAATTTCTTTAAAAACATTAAACAAAACAAAAAAAGACATTAAAAAACATTTATAGATAATTGCATAATCTACAGTTTTTATCTGACTTTTTGTCATAAAGCATACCGTTCGGCTAAAAAACGCAAAAAACATATTTGCGAACTTTGATCTTGAATTCAAATATTTGCAAGTGTGAGATCGATGCGGACTTTTTATATTTCATTTATAATGGTGTTCCGAACATTCGTACTAATTTTCAGCTCTATGCGAATTACTGTAAACCTACCCCTATTTTTTGTCTATTTTGACCGGACTATACAGTTTAGATAAAACATCTTCTCAATCCTAACTTAAATCTATTTGAACAAAACTTGACAAAATAAGTTTATATTCATGTCATGATGTGACTAAAAAACTATTAATTTTTATCGATACTCATGACGTCACCGCTTTGTCAAGCCCTAGCGTAATCAAACGATTTACTCTTTTACATAATATTAATATTTTTATTAATATTTTTTTTAAATTAATATTTTCGCAAATTTTGTTTAAATATACGAAATATACTTATATAAAACAATGGCAATCAACATACTATTGTAAGAATCTTTTTCTGAGCCGATTACTAGCAGAAATTCGTCAAAATATGGTTCGAAACAATCCAAGGACAAAATTGTATTTACCTATGAAACGTGTATTTATTGGGGTTATTTCGCCTTGTAACGTCACATTCACTCATAGAACAAGCCATCATAGTAGCATAATTAATATTATCAATTTAAATCTTAAGATTATTATTTGAATGCACGAAATTCACCGCGGCGTAAAACAGATGGTACGCTAGGTTCACTTAGTCGCGAAAAAAATTACATATCGGTACGTCATTCACTCTCTCTTTTTCTTTTGGGTGGTTTTTTGTACTTGATCAGGATTTCTCGCTCGCACGCTTCGTATATCTTTTTGCGTAGCAAAAAAAAAATCTAAATCTATGTCTAAAACGGACAAAAACACGACAATCGCACCAAAACCGCCGGGCGTATTTTAATGAAATTAACACCATCTCAAAGACAATTTAATTAACTATATTTTGATATAAGGCTTTTTAAGTCAAAGAATAAAAAATAAAAAATTACTGAATTTTGGGTTGCGAGGGTGTGAAACGAGTGCGCGTTTGTTCCGTTGTTCCTAAGGTCGTTGACGACGTTTAGTCGTGTTATTACCCGACTGCCGAAGGAGGGTAATGTGTTTATCAGTCTATGTATGTATGTTTGTTCCTATGTGGCGTTCTAGAGACCAAATGCGTTGGCTGATTTTGACGATTCTTACGTCAATCGATTCTACTTAACCCTGCTAGTGTCACTGGCTACATGAAAATTGGAAAAGCGGATTTTTGGCGCCATATTGTGGGGGACAATTTTTTTTTCTTTTAAACCCATCGTGTGGGGTATCAAGATAAAGGTTTTTAAGAGGTAATTTCAAAAATATATAATACTTATATATTTAAATGTACCTAAATCTAAAAAAAAAAATACTAAAAAGTTTTAAATAAAAAAAATAATTAAAAAATCAAAAAACCCGACTGCTTAAAAAGCGAACTAAAAAGACGTAAATAAGAAGAAAATCATGCTGTGCCGTCGGAGGATACATCTGGTTTTGGTCAGCCAGCTCGCGAATACGTATCCTCCGACTGCACAGCGTGATTTTCTTCTTGTTTACGTCTCTTTAGTTCGCTTTTTAAACAGTCGGCTTTTTGATTTTTTTAATTAACTTTTTTGAAGTAGAAAAGCCTTCGATTTCTGAAGGTCTCGTAAAAGATGACTACGGTCCACTTTATTTTCGAGGAGGCGATCTGAAAACAATAAAATTTTTCTCCATAGGTAATCGGAACAATATTCGTGATAAGCTACTCCACACCCATGTTCATGGTCGTGATACTGCCGATCGGTGCCATGTACTACCTCATCCAGCGGTTCTATGTGCCCACATCGCGACAACTCATGAGGATCGAGTCGGTGGCTCGCTCGCCTGTCTACTCGCACTTCAATGAGAGCATCTTGGGCGCAACGAGTATTCGTGCTTTTGGCGTTATGGACAGGTAAATATAATAAGAGAAGTTGATTCACACTTGGGTCTCGTGAGCCCTGAACTTCGTTGACATACTGTCACTTTATTCAATATATATAAAAGAAAGTCGTGTTAGTTACACTATTTATAACTCAAGAACGGCTGAATCGATTTGGCTGAAAATTGGTGGGTAGGTAGCTTAGAACCAGGAGACGGACATAGGATAGTAGGGTAGGTTAGGTAGGGTAGATGAATGTTTGGTGTTTTTATGGCAAAACTAAGTTTGCCAAAAGATAATTGTTTATCAATTATCTTTTGGTAAGTAATAATTAAATAGTGCTGTACCTTTGTGTCGTTCGTTGACTTGTGTGTGCCCTGGCAGTTGAGTTTGTCATGCTCTCTCAAATGTCTCGCTGATGGTGGCACATGTGCTGGATCATTCGGTTCCCTTCATTATGGTTGAGCTGGGTGGTGCCGATTCATGCGTCATGTTGGTGAACGGGCGCCGTCAGTTGGGATTGGTCATAACTTAACTGCTTCGGATGTTAATGTTTTTCTAGTACCTATTATATAACTGCGCAGTGCATGTGTGTGTACTTTTAATACTTTATACCTACCTGTACGTAGTATAGTGTGTAGTGATTCTGGGTGCATTGTCCTCACATATATGAATTTAGTAATGTATGTATTTATGTACCTAAATATTGTAACAAAACTTTTTTTTGTAAAGGAAGGATTTTTCTTGTGCGTTCTTCTCCATAACAAGCTACTTTCTGAATGCACGGTAGAATCAATTTTTATTCCTTGTAAATTTTAATGTAACGTTTAAAAGTGCCGCTTGGTGGCCTAGTTGAAATAAAATAACTTTGAACAATATACACTGTTCAAAGACAAAAAAAAATACTAAGAACTTCACTGCGAGTGAGCGCTGTGTGTTTGCACTTATTATATTCATTTTGAATGCAAAGCGACCAATCGCCAAATTTCAAAACGCTTAGCACCATCTCGTGAACACAACAGCAAGGAGTTTCTTTGACTGCTCTACATTGTGCATAAATAGAACAGACACTTTGCACAATGGTGATTGTTGAATACAGGCACACGGCGAACACTGGGGCCCATCAACACACAGCAATATTGCGACTCCTGGATCCTACAAGGTCTATATCCGCGAAACTGCGATACGCAGCAGCGGTCACTAGGGGTTTGTTCTTTGGGCTACCGAAGTTAGAAAGAAAATTTTCCATTACAAATATGCACTTACCCTTGTCCTCGTGGTCGTCTTCTGGTCTTCGTTCAACCCCGTGTCAGGTCAGGGGGTTATAGGTAGAGGAAAATATATATAATAAATGTGGAAGGGACAACAGACGTGGTCTGATCGTATTCCCGCCAGACTGCTAGACACGTTCCCGTCACGATTACCTCGCTGCGCGCGAAATATACACAAAAACAACTGCACGGGCAAAGCACCATACCACTCGCGGATTGCGAACGTAATTTCCAATAACGATTAATTTCACCAAATCCAAATCAACACCATCGTACTACGTCTCACGACGTCAATCACTTTTTTACGAGTCCTAATGTCAAAGTCAACATTGACCAATTGATGACTGCGAGATGGCACAGTGTTGCAACAAAATAACAAAACAGGAACGAAACGTTTGGTTCTCAACTGTGATGACAATGCAGCCCCATTAAATTGTTCACAAATCTTTTAATTCCCAGGTTCGTGAAGGAATCTCAGCAGAAGGTGGATCATTATCAGTCGGTACACTACCTGTCTTGTGTTGCGGACAGATGGCTCGGAGTGCGACTTGAAACGGTCGGCAGCTTCATCATATTCTTTGCTGCATTATTTGCAGTAATCGGAAGGGACACTATTAGTCCAGGGTTAGCTGGGCTCTCCGTCAGTTACACATTAGAGGTACGTCTTTTAAATGTAGATAATTTAATGTAGACGATAACATTATTGTACTAATTCCCAATAATATTATTTTTTAGATAACACAGACTTTAAGTTGGTTAGTACAAATGGTGTCAGGAGTGGAGACAGACATTGTAGCTGTGGAGCGAATGAAGGAGTATGCCGAGACAGAACAGGTGAGTTAAATGACTAGAGCAGCATTAGGGTGCAGGGTGTGAGTTAACTGGTGCTGAATGAACATTGTGGTGTCCGCAGGAGGCAGCATGGACCATCCCCCCCGGGCCCAGCGCGTCATGGCCGGAGACTGGCGCCCTGCAGCTGGAGGGGCTGACGCTGGCGTACCGCGCCGGCGCCGAGCCCGCGCTGCGTGACGTCACGTGCTCGGTGGCGCCGCGCGACAAGCTCGGCATCGTGGGCCGCACCGGCGCCGGCAAGTCCACGCTCACGCTGGGCCTGTTCCGCATCGTGGAGGCCGTGGGGGGCCGCATCCTCATCGACGGGCTGGACGTGGCCGCCATGGGCCTGCACCAGCTGCGCTCGCGCATCACCATCATCCCGCAGGACCCGGTGCTGTTCTCGGGCACGCTGCGCATGAACCTGGACCCCTTCGAGTCGTTCTCCGACGAGGACATCTGGCGGGCGCTGGAGTTCGCGCACCTGAAGCCCTTCGTGCAAGGTGCGTACCTACCCTACTGGTGTGATCTCTGCGCTAGGCTGTCTGTCCTGTGCTCCTGCTCACTGTCACCACTCTCGCAGGTCTGTCGGCGGGGCTGCGGCACGAGGTGGCAGAGGGTGGGGAGAACCTGTCGGTGGGACAGCGCCAGCTCGTGTGCCTGGCGCGCGCACTGCTGCGCAAGACGCCGCTGCTGGTGCTGGACGAGGCCACTGCCGCTGTGGACCTGGAGACGGACGAGCTCATCCAGGTAACTGTCGTTCTCACACTCACCACACTACACCTGCGCTCGATCTCACTTACAAGTTGCCACTGCTAGTGCTGGACGAGGCCACGGTGGCCGTGGACCTGGAGACGGACGAGCTCATCCAGGTAACTGTCGCTCTCACACGCACTCACCCCTCGGGTCTCGTTTGCAGAAAACGATCCGCTCGGAGTTCGCGTCGTGCACGGTGCTCACCATCGCGCACAGACTCAACACCATCATGGACTCCACCAAGGTCATGGTGCTAGACAAGGGACAACTCGTCGAGTTCGCGCCGCCAGAACAATTGTTACAGGATAAAAATTCGATATTCTATGGAATGGCAAAAGATGCAGGCTTAGTTAATTGAGTATATAAAAAACTTAGATAATTAATTAGAACAAATAGGAGCGAGGGTTATACACCCGTCTCTTTGTGATAAGTAATAATAAACCAGTCAATCTGTTTTGAGATTGTTCTTTGCACAAAGGCTGTTTACATCTTCTCACAAATTTTATCTCTAATAAATGTTTTATTTCTAGAAGATTAACTCTCAGTTCCTGAAAGCCTATTCAATACGAGTATATTATTGATTTGTTGTCAAATCTCATGTCAAATCCGCTCTATGGAATATTGTTAATTCCTCCAAATAATTACAACATGAAATTTGACGTTAGATCTACATTTCAATGACTTGATCGGGCTTTCAGACTGGGTGTAGATTTCCCTGGTGCTATTTTTTACAAAGTGTGATAAAAATGCAATTATTTATTGATTAATAATGAATTATTTACTTAATTTTTAACTAGTACCCAGTTCTAACTAGGCTGGACCTAGATTAGTTAGGCAAACAGGATGGTGATACATTTAGATTGTTCTACACAAAACAAATATAGAATAAGGCCTAGAGCTTTGATGTTAATTCTCTTCTTCGCCAACTTAAAATAATTAATGTCTACTGCCATTCTTCATATTGAAAATTCTGATAGAAGAAGCAACTTAAAAATAACGAGAGCGTGTACGGGGCGCGGTATGTTAAACATTTTTTCTTCTGAAACAGTACCTTTTTTTTTTTAATAACTTTTCATTAAAAATCGGTTTATGTATTTTTGATTTGAAAGTTTTTTATGCCCAGAAGCCCTTATGGGTGAAGTGGGTACTAGTGTATTGTATGCCCATACACTAGTACGAAACTTCATGAGCATCGATGTCATTTTCTCGCGCTATGTGTTAATCATCATCCTTGTATTGTTCCCACTGCTGGGACACAGGCCACCTCTCTTTGAGTAAGGGAATACACCACGCGGGCCCAGCGCGGATTGGTGGATATTTATTCATGAAAGATAGCAATTCTCAGTTTTGTTGGCGACGATGAGAATCAACACCTTCAACATTCCTTCTATACTCTTTGCGCTGTAGCATGGTGCGGCTGACAGTTTCGGTAAAAAAAAATACGCATTTTCTTACTGAAACTGTCACCCGCACCTTGCTGCAGCGCATAGAGTGTAATAATTTTATATAAATGAGTTTTTTTTTTCAATGTTTTTTTATTTATTAAGTATGAAACCTATGACTATCGAATTATAGTAGTACCTAGTAGATATTATTATGTGTGGTGCACTAAGCACAAATCTTGGGCCTCGTTTCTGGAGACGCGGGGAGTCGTGTGTCTTGTTGGGCGGCGCGGACCGCACGAAATTGAAAGTATTTACGGAGAAGTATTGGCGTTTTCCAAGAGCCACACGCAGCACGCGATGCGCGTCTCCCCGTGTTTCCGTAAACGAGGCCTAAGCATTAGCACTGTAATTATTGTGATATGTGTATACGGATGTAACAGGAAGTATTTTTTTCCTAGCCTCGAAAAAAGTGATTTTATGTACTTACTATAAGATTCGAATTACAAGTTCAACAATAGACTTTCTTGCTTTCAATTTGCCACCCAGTTTAAAATACCTAATATTACGAATAACAAGTTCAATAACAGAGCTTCATGATTTCAAATTGCCACCCAGTGTAAAGTACCTAATATGACGTCTTGAAACTTTACCTACGTTTGTGTCCGGCAAAGAATCCCTTTTTCAAGCACTTCTTGACATCTGATTAGGCAGATAGTTGGCAATAATGTAGGTATATATATAGGTTGGAATATTAATAAACTGTCCCAATAAATTCTGCCTTACGGCATGCACAATATTACATTTGATTTTATTAATATAGTTACAAACATCACAATTATTATTAACAAACGTTAGAATTTAATAGATAGGTACAGATAAGTCAAAAACAAATTAAATGTAAATCTCTCGCTTATCATGTAATGAAGAATATAAAATAAATGTCATAATGTGTATTGTCAAAAAGCTAACAAAACAAAAACATTAAAATAATACGGTGCTACTGGGCTCATGATGGAGCAGGAAGGACGCCATAGCAACTTCTCAACCTGGCCAGAGAACACAATCGTGCTTCGGCTCATTGGATGTACATTGACAAGCTATAGGTATAATCCCCAACACGTAAGTTGGCAGGAGTCGTTAGATGCGTAGAAGTTGTTTTTTTAGGTGTCTTTGGTAGTGAAGCGGGGTGCGGGGCACGTTTAGGATCGTTCCGAGCGCGCGATTGGTGGGTCAGTTGACACAAAGATCGACTGACCAATCGTGTCGCGTCCATGTTCCGTTCGCTCTATTTGGTGGTTGGTCAGTTCGCGGTATATGCGCGAACTTACCCCCACTACGCCAAAACCTTGCCAACTTACGTGCCGGCACAGAATAAATGTATTTTTACTGTGGTGCCGGGCACTATATTACATGAAAGCTTGTTCTTTTTTTAAATATTTTGCCTTTATTTATGCATGTTAAAGTCCATTCTGAATTTAAAAACGTAGGTACTTATTTTACCATGATGTACTTAATTGATCTAATGACTGTCATTATGATGATGCAGATTAGAATAAAGTTATATTTTGTACTCTGTCAAATCTTTTTTATAAATTAATGAAATGCATATTTATAAATGTATGGACACTTAAAAAAGATACCTAAAGTACATTGTATTCCTCTGCCCTTAATTTTTAATATTTATGTATTAAGTAAATAAAATTTAATAATCAATTATGTTCAAAAAACAATTATTATTTATTATTCGGATCTACATTACCAACAACAAGGTAAGGAAAAGCGTTTCATTTTGTGCCTTATTTAAGAGAATTTTTGTACCAATAAGTATTAAAAACATTCAAACACATACCTATACCAATTGTTTTTTTCATCAAGACTTATCGACCTATCCTAACTTCCTAAGCCGTCCTATCTTACTATAATATTATAAATGTGTAAGTTTGTGAGTATGGATGGATGGATGTTTGATATTGTAACTCTTTCACGCAAAAACTACTGAACGGATGAAATTGTGTAATTTGTGTCCGGCTCGAAGGACCAAAAAAATGTACGACGAAGATCTATACACTTTGTCCAAGTGCACGATGATTTTTCTGAATACTTGTGATGATGGAAACCCGGGGATAATGAATTAAACCACCCGTGTTGAGTGTGGCAAAATCACTGATTTATTTTACTTAGCAAGTGGACTAAATGATCGCGCGTATGCAAACGCTGATGTAGCTTACTGCTTAACCTACTTAATATTGCGAAATGATCGGGTTCACCGTATACAGATAGCTGTTTATAAACCTGGATTAACACATAGACACATAATATAACACTAGCTTACCATGCATACTTTTTATTTTTATCCAGGTAGTGTGCTCACAATGTAGAACGAAGGGTCCAACAGGAGACTTAAACCACTTTTCAACCGACTGCCGCAAAGGACGATGTTCTATGTTCGACCGTATGTTTGTTTTTGTGTATGTTCTCCGATTTCACGGTTTGTTTGAAAAGTACAAACCTTTAAATAAACCGAACCGTCGGAAACCGACAAAAAATAGATAGGTAAGTATTATAGCCACCGCTCTCGAAAAGAAAATTAATTTTCATTTTGTAGTGTTTTGCTTTGGAAGTCGGTTTTTTCAATGTTATTTTTTTAAATTAAAAAAAGTTTTTTAAGTGTATTTTCCCCGATTACTCAAAGACGCCTGGGCCGATTTGGAAAATATTTCGTTTGTTTGAAATGGTGTATTTCCCAGGTGGTTCCATGGTCACTAGGTCAGGATCTGATGATGGGTTCCTGGAGAAATCGAGAGAACTCCTCAAATATTATAGGCATACATATAGCGATTTTGGTATTTTTATCAACAATGAAAGAAAGAAAGAAAGAAAAATATTTATTTGTGACCCGCACAGGAGAGACACGAGAAAATAAGCATACACTTAGAATGATGATTTGCACTCAGAAAGTATAATTTGGTGCAGTGGAACTGATGAAGAAGACCACAGATGGCCTCAGGCACTCCTTAATGCTAAGTATGTCACGGTTATAAGATATCTCGTATAGTTAACCGACTATGATGAAGCAAATGTTAGATAGGTATAGATAAATAGTACTGATGAAAATAGTACCATCGAACTGATCTGATGATGAAGCCGGCAGGTAGCCACTGGAACTCCGAAATAAAACAATGTATCCTAGTCGAGTTTGGGCTTATTGGAATCGCCATGAAATGTACCTACTCTGGCTTTAAAAGATTTTCATGGTAATTGGAGGTACCTACCAAAACTACAAAGAGATAAATAAAAATCTTTACAAAAATTTTAGTTTTGGCCTAGAATTTTACACCAACACCATCCGGTGACGCAGTCTTAAGGTCTTCATATGCACAGGTGACAGCAGGGCAAGCTGTGCAAGACGAAAGGTGGACCATTGGACCATGGTCTACGGCGAGACGCAGCACAAACAGAATAGCAGAATTCTGGGCCAAACACATTATTTAGAGACTACATTTGCTATCGATACGCTAGGGCCGAATTTCTCACCTCCAAATTATCGCAGAATTAATGTGATTATCTGCTGTGATTGGTTGAATGAATTTTCAATAGCCAATCACAGCAGATAACGCGTGCTTGACAATTGGTCACATTAATTCTGCATTAATTTAGAGATGAGTAACTCGGCCTAAGAAGAAGAAAAAAATAAACCGAATTCCAAAACAAAACACTACAAAGCAAATTTTCACCTACCAAAGACCACAGGAAAAGCTTTTGAAGAAGTCCAGGCGCCTTTTGAAGGTTTCCCCGTAAACAATAAAAAAAATAAAAAAAAACCCGACTGCTTCAAAAGCGAACTAAAAAGTCGTAAACATGGAAAAAATCATGCTGTGCAGTCGGAGGATACATATTCGCGGGCTGGCTGACGAAAATCTGGTGTATCCTCCACCTGCCTAGCGAGCATGGGCGTACCCAAGACATTTGTGACATGACATGATAAATTATGTCATATCTTAAAATTTGTCTTAAATGCTAGCACGGGTCAAACATGTGACATATTTTAAAGGCGCAACATGCCTTTCTTGTTGCTGCCCGGCGAGCACAGCCTACTGTGACATGGCTTGAGTCACACATTGCATCGCAGTTTGGGCGATAACGCCATTTTGTCCTCAATAATAGCACCGGCGGCGTGAGAAAATTTCCTGACGTTTGTTTGGGACTCATCGGGTCTTAATTGCTAATACGGGCGCACCCATTTTGTCACAAATGTCACATTTTGACAGATGATTTAGAAAAATGTATCACTTTCGTTCGGAGGTAGTGATAAAATTTCAGCCTTCTAATTACGGCACCAAATGGCAATAAATTCATTTTGTGTGTATGGTGAATTGGTGATCAATGCTTATTAATTAATTGAAATGTTACAGGATTATTAATTAATTTTATATTATTACTTTATCATAATTGTATTTTTTTTTATTGTTGTTCTTATTTTAATTATGTTTATACCATATTCTTCTTACTTTCTACATTTTTAAATGTTTCTTAAATAAAATCCCCAAAAAACATTTAAAATATTAAAAATAGGGGCCCACCGGTATTGGTCCAAGTTATTATATTTTTTTAGTAATTATTAAAATTTTCACAATAAATATATCTTTCTAACAAACTCTTAATATGTTATCATACAAACTAAGAAAAATAAAGTGTGCATAAGTCTATGGTCGTGGGTCAAATATTAATTTATTCCCAACAAAATTAAAAAGTTGTTTAGCTGTATGAACGGCATACTTTTTTACGTGTTATTTTATTTGGTCGTCTATTCAAATTATGTCGCACTATCAAGTCAACAACAAGAAAAGCAAGTCGCGCCTGTAAATTATGTCACATGGTTGTCCCGTGCTAGCATTTAAGACAAATTGTAAGACATGACATATTTTATCATAACTTTTCATGACCGAGTCGAAAACCAAGTAATGTAAAAAAAAAAAAACTTATAATTCATGTTGGGATGCTGCTAACATGGGGGTAGCAAAGGGGGGGGGCTAAATTTTGGTTATTTTTGGCCTAGGACATACCGTTTTCGAGATATCATTTTGGAAATGTGCAAAATAAAATAAGATACGGAGGCCCATAATTCGGAAACAGTGCGTCGTAGGGCTATGCTTCTCAGAACATAAATGGTTGTTATGGCCAAGGTTAAACCGAAAGTGCAATAAAATTGGAAAATTTCCGAAAAAGAAAAAAATTAACGTCAAGAAGTTATGCCACAAGTCAAGAAAATATCTCACGCCGCCGTGCTAGCATTTAAGACAAAATGAGTTTATCGCCCAAACTGTGATTAAAAGTGTGACTTAAGCGATGTCACAGTAGGCCATGCTCGCCGGGCTGCACAGCATGTTTTTTTCCATGTTTACGACTTTTTAGTTCGCTTTTGAAGCAGTCGGGTTTTTTTATTTTTTTTATTAAGTTTTTTTATTTATAACTTTTTAGTTAGTTTTTTTCGAATTAGATACATTTAAACATATAAGTGTTATATATTTTTGAAATCTCCTCTTAAAACCCTTTATTTTGTTACCCCACACGATGGGTTTGGAAGAAAAAAAAAATTGGGCCCCCACAATAAGGCACCCAAAGGTTTGCTTTCCCATTTTTCTATTGTCCAATTTTAATGTAGCCTATGACACTCGCAGGGTTTAGACGCATCGATTGACGTATGAATCATCAAAATCGGCCAACGCGTTTGGTCTCTGGAATGCCATATAGGAACAAACATACATACATATATACATACATACTTACATACATACATAGACTGATAAACACATTACCCTCCTTCGGCAGTCGGGTAAAAAGGAGACGGGGATTTTTGGGCCTGAATTTCAATAAGTTGAGATAAGGTTTAAAAAAAAGGTTATATTTTTCTAATTCAAAATGTGAAAAATCAGCTTACTTCACAATCTGGAAAATGAGAAATGCTAAAATTAAGTTAAGGTTACGAAGTAAATCGAATATCAATTAGATTATAATCGATTAACGTGTCAGACTGCATAATATTTAAGAAAATGCTCTCAGCAGATGATTAATTCAATTAAAACAATTAAATCTATTAGAATTAACGTATTAAACAGTTTAAGACATGAAAGTAGTATTAATGCAGTAGAAATGCGCTCCTTGCGGAGTATGTGTGGTGTAACTTTAACTGATAGATTGAGGAATGAAGACAACGTTGTGGTTTAAAAGAAGATGTAGTGACTAAAATTTAAAAGAGTATGTTAAGATGGTTTGGCCATGTTGAGAGGATGAATGAAAGTCGACTAACGAAAGGTATTTACAAGGCAGACGTGAATGGAAACGCCGGGAGGGGACGCCCTAGAAAGACATAGGTACATAGACCTTATAGGTGATGTTCTTCAGAAAGGCCAAGTGCGCAGTACCCATAACCGGCGTATGTGTATGACTAGATGTATGAATGTGTGTGAAGCAAAAGAAGTATGTAAGGATCGTAGCAGGTGGCGTTCTGTAGTTTCTGCCTACCCCCATGGGAAAAAGGCGTAAGTTTATATAAGTATGTATGTAAACAGTTTAAACCAATTAAATATCTACATAATTACGATTCACGTTTACTAATCGATAAAATAAAGCAGGCACGTTCATATTTTGGTGAACATAGAAGGGGCAATGATGGCTAAAGTCTGGCAAACGAAAGTAGAGACTGAAAAAGCGCGCGAATTATTTATTATTAATTCTAAAGTATCAAATTAGGTTATTCCAAGTATTTCTTACTAGTTTTGGGGTTGCTATGCCGAGATTTTTTAAATTTGCCGCGCTTTTTCAGTCTCTACTTTCGTTTGCCAGACTCTATGTAATAGAAGTGTGCAGGGAGGTCAGCAGCAGCCTACGTCGAGAGCTGTCGGCTTCAAATACCTCATGGCTACTTAGGGGCCGCATTCAATCCAGACATATAAGTCGGAAAACTTATTTTGTTTATTTTTTAGTTGACAGCTCTCACAGAGGAAGCAATACTAAAATATTATTGTAACTGCATCGTAAGCAAACGGACTGTAGGCTGCTGCGCCTCTGTTATATCAATAATATGGTACCTTAGTTGGGCTAGATACTTAGAGCATTTAACCTATGGAGACGGCAAGCCGCGAATCACCGAACAACTTTTCTGCCTTTTTCTGCGGGAGGCGAGGAAAACACATACAGCACACTACAAAAAAATGACAATCACTCACAGATACATGCATCCTATTGCTACAAACGCACACGAAAAAATAATAATCACACAATCAAAAAACACACATACATTGACAAATGTGTGTGTATTTATGCAAATGACAACAAATACAAAGTGCTAGTGATGTGATACAAAGAATGACTGGAAATTCATTTTAAAGCATGAATGAATGAGCAAAATGTTAATTCGTTTTATTTTTGTTATTTATTTATTTATTTAGGTTAGCCAACAATTGATTACACAAAACATTTAAAATTATACTTGTATATGGGCATATGCCCGTCATCATTAGAATCGGCCATTTCTTCAATAAGTAGTAATGTGGGTAGGAACCAACAAAGAATCACTCGAGTCACAATCAAAAGTTATTTAATCTCACAAAACATCTTCTTTCCAGAATTTCACTAAAATCTATTCACTAGTAATTAGAAAATCACTTAATCAATCGGTGTTAATTATTTTTGAAACAAAATAGGACAAGATTACTCGGAATAAAAGCGATTCGTCGGATACGTGGTGCACACGCCGTTGACGTTCGGAAAAACTGTCACGATCTCAACGGCTGCGCTGACCATCGCCTCGACGCTCCGCCAGACTGACAGCTGTCAAATCTCATTCCGACGTAACTCTCAACAAATGGCGCTAGCAATGCGCCGTCATGTATAACAATATAATCTAAATAATAATAAACATAAGTAATTAATTTCACAAATACAAAAAATACGCAATATGATTTGTGGTCTGCTAAACTACGTAGGTAGGTAAGAAAGGTAGGAAAGAATTTAAGATACACTAAAAAAAGAAACGATTGAATTTATTTTTAGTCAATAATATTTCATAATTACATAATATATATTGTGGGACCCGTGTCTTTCCTATAAGAATGACGTTACAAATAAATGTTATATCCAAATACTCCATGCATGGTAGACGAACTGGGCATAGTACCTAATAAAATGGTGGCATACGTCTTGCAACAATGTTAATCATAAACTATAGTACCTACAGGTTTCAGCTTAGAATAGTATGAAACTGTCACTGACATTTTGTTTTAGTTAGGTTCGGGCATTCGGGATTCATACTTGAGCCCCTTTCTTGAATACGGACCTAATGTATACGTGTTAAATAATAGGAAAGGGTAAATATTATACAATACAATCAACCGGATAGACTTTTACTTTAACACGTAATTTTTTCGTTTTTTTTAAATATTTGAGTACGGTGTTTCCTAGCTAAGCTAATTTGATATCTTATATAGGAACACATACGTGTATGGTTTCATAGCCATAATCTAGTTCATATACCTACATGTCTCAATGATCACGACTAGAGGCAATCACTGATTTTTTAAATGTACCAGTTTATTATATACATGTCGAACACATTTCTGTGGATCAACTTTTTTGGTTAAAAAGGATATACGAACATTTGAGTATTTTTAAAATTCGCAATTGTATATGGCTTCGAATTTATGTGCAGTGGGGTTGTCATTGTAACCACCATGGCTGCGATAGAGTCCTCTCGATAGAGGTATCAAACAAAAATTCAAACAAAAATCTAAATCGCTTCATCTGTTTAGGAGCTATGATGCCACAGACAGACACACAGATACACAGCAATACACGTCAAATTGATAACACCCCTCTTTTTCCGTCGGGGGTTAATAAATGATTGATAAACTCACTAACGAAACGAACAAACTTACTTTTAAAGAAAATAATTAAAATCTATTCTCATAGACATTTATAAATAATATATATTTTTTTAGTTCAACCTGTCTTGTCCAGATACAAACACAAACAAAATTATTTTGATACTGAACATACTGATTCAAAAAATCATTTAATTTATCAATCATTCATTCACGTTGTCCCAGCACTATGCACATCGCTACCCTGTCAGCCCCTGTACTGCGTTTGTGCTACCAACGTACCACTGAATTTTTCTATCGTTAAGGCATTAACCATTAATTCGACATTGTACTTAAATAAAACTATGTTGATGTATAATTTATACTTATATGTGGTAGGAAACACCATGGCTTCGCAAATTGAAAGTGGCAGCTCGCTTTTTGCAAGAGGAAACCGCACAATTAACCATTTTTCGGAGAACTTACTTGCGATACAATACGATACACAATGGCGGCGGTCGGCGAATGAAATAGTTTTATATAACGCGTATGGTCATATGGCCAAGCGACTTTGGCAGAGGGGTACGCTCAGCTATGCCATCTCCATAGGTTAAATGCTCTAAGGCTAGATACCAAGATAATATAGTACCACCTGCACAATTCCTAGATGACATTCTAATTATGATTGAAGATGAATAAAAAATACCTAATCAATTTTTATTTTTATTTTATCACTACATCAGCTCCTTACCCACTCTACAAATATATTTAACATCCTATCTATAAATAAAAAACTTTTTGCAAAAAAATACTACCGACTTCCAAATACAAAACTACAAATTGACAAATAACTTTATTTTTGGATGTCGGTGTCTTTTGTAGGTACCAACTTTTTGCGGTATAGTCACCGACTTCCAAATATAAAGTTATTTTTCACTTCGTAGTTTTTTATTTGGAAGTCGGTAGTTAAAGTAGTTAGGTAGTATTTTTTTGCAAAAAAGTTTTTTTTATTTTCCCTTTTTAGTTGTACAGAGAGCTGCAGAGAAACTTCACCTCCTAGAAGTGAATCTATACACTTCTAGGGGGTGAAGTTTCTCTGCAGCTGTCTTTACCTACCTAATAGGCAAGTTGTTTATTAAGTCTAAGTACCTATAACGCCTTTGTGAACATAACCGGTGCAATGAGAGATCTGCGTACACCTTTCGAGCGTACTGGCGTGATGTTATGTTATGAAATGGTATAAACAATAAACAGACATGCGATTGCAGCAATCTCGAGAGATTTGCGAAGTTCTTCATCAGATCTTCACCAAATTAAAATGGGACCAATTACGGAACATACTCTTTTTGTAAGTCGGTTAAAAAACAATCGCAGTTCAAAAATCGGCTGTTATGTATAGATTGTTACGTAACCTCTCTTTTCATTAATTTATTTTATCTCGGCTCTCAGATTGCCAAAATCTGGAAAATTTTCAGTGATTGTTTAATAAAGGATGAAATTGGTGTCAATTGTAGCTATCAATTGACACCAATTTCACCCTTTTACATCCAGGCCGAAAATTTTATGAAAGCGTATCCGTCTCCATTGAGGTTGTTTTTGGTATGTAGGAATACCTGTCTCTTAGTTTTACCCCCAATTTCTCAATTGAATTTCATTTGATGTTGAGTATTTATCAAACTATACATAAGGTTGCCCTAGTCGACGGCACGAACTATTTTGTGCGCGGGGTCCAAATGCATGCTATCTCATTCGACAACACGTGCGAAAGAGATAGATGCTGCGATGAGCAATGTCATCTCTCCATCTCGCTACCACCTGTTACTATTGTAACAAAGCAAGCTTGTCGTGTTTTTTTATAAAACATTGCCCCACACTAGGAATTTCTTCCTGTATCGTGGGTGCTTTTACAAACATATAAACTCACATACACAACACCCAGAGCCGGAACAACTATCTGTAGGCCATACAAATATTTGTTCCGTGCGGGAATCGAACCCGCGACACGCAGCGCAGCAGTCAATCGCTCAACCACTGCGCCAACCGTGCGCCCATAATGGCTGGCAAAATGCTAACACGAAATAATTTATGAAACTCTTCTCGTTACGTTTAGTTACTTTCGGACACAAAATGCAAATACTTTTTTTTGGGTGAGCAACACTGAAGTCAAATAAAAAAAGTCGTTTATCATAGACTAGACACACTAAGACACATGGACACTCGTTCGTTTAGCTCATTTATTGCATATTCCACGAGTTGAAGTAAAATCTTTGTAGAAGAACAGAAAGTTTTAAAATATATTCTGTCTGTATATTGTTTGTAATAATGGATAAATATCGTAAAAACTTTATACTTTGTGATAGTGTAGTCTACTACTGCCTGCTTTGTAACGAATCATTGCCAGAGATTACAAATGTTGAGAAACATATACGTTGGGAGAAGCACAGGAAAAGCTTGAAAAATCAGACCTATTTCCCAAGATTCAGAAAAGATTTCATTTACAAGGTAACTACTGAGATCGTGGTTGGTATAAGCAAGGTTTTCTTTGTCAATTAACTCATCTAATCTGATAAATCTGTCAATTTTTACTACTACCTTCATCTGACAAAAAAAAATGTTTTTCAGGTCGAGAATCACTTTTATTGCGAAGTATGCAATTTTGTAGTTACTGATATTGATTCTGCAATCGAGCACATCAACAATGATGAACATAAAGCAATGAAAATCAACCCAATAACAGAAACCAAAATTATAGGCCAATATGACTCTGGTTTTATTGTTATTAATCAACTCAAACTAAATATGGCTGAATGGAATTCGATTATAGATAATAAATGTTTAATTTGCAATGATGATGTGCCAAATATTGAGCTACACATGTCATCAAAAGATCATATTATTCAATTGATTAAATCAGTATCTATATGCGAGAACGAGCACTGTTACAGAAAGGTAGGTTATTATAATAATTAATTAATAATTATTGCCTTACTATCTCATTCCATATTGTTTATTTATATAAAAAATCCAGTGGCTTCTTGAAAAAAAAAAGATAATTTTGAAAATCAAAAATCCTACTGCTAAAAAAGCGAACTAAAAAGTCGCCGCCGAAGAAGAAAATCATGCTATACAATCTGAGGATATATATTCGCGAGCTGGCTGACCAAAACCTTAAGTATCCTCCGACTGCAAAGCATGATTTTCTTCTTGTTTACATCTTTGTACTAAATGTAAAAAGATTTTCACGCGACTACGGCGAAGCAAAAGGGAGGGTTATGTTATTTCCCGTAATGTGTGTATGTATATTTATCTGTTCCCTCATAACTTCTAAACTACTTATCATAGATTGATAAATGAGGTGTCGTTGGTAGTGTCTTGTTTGGCTTTAGGCTGTGTGATGTCACATTAAATTGAATAAGGCAAAAAGAGGGGGCACAAAGAGAAAATCAAAAAAAAAAAACGCCCCACCCTATCATGTGTGGTATCAATGAACAGGGATTTTAAAACGAAGGTAGGGTTTAGTACATTATATTTTTGACAAGCTTGCCGTTTGCGAGATATATCCCGTCAAAGTAATGAAAACATTTTTTTTATATTTCGCGCGGCCGGCGCGCGGCCTCGCAAAGTGTTTGTTGGTCGTTATTAATGTATCTAAGTATGCATGTCTGTCTCGGAAATCTAGATACATATAAAACCACAAACCCTAAACAGAAAAAAAATATGTGGTTCTGCAAAAGCCCGTAAAAACTTTAAATAAAAAATAATTTCAAAAACTAAAACCCGACTACCTACAAAAAAATCACGCTCTAAAAAGTATGAAACAAGAAAATGTTCTCATCTGGAATTGTTATGTACAAACTATTCGATATGTATCGGATATTCGGTGTTTTTGAACTTATTTTTTCAATACCAATTCATCGACACCCCACTTGACATAGTTCAACTTTAATGTCTGCAGTAACACTCGCAAGGATAAGACGAATCGATTGACGTAAGAATCATCAAAATCGGCCAACGCGTTTGGTCTCTAGAACACCACATAGGAACAAACATACATACATACATAGACAGATAAACACACTGTCGTTCCTTCGGCAGTCGAGTAAATGGGTAAAAAGGATGTGAAGTGTTGGTACCCATTTCCCATAATGATAACGAAGTTAGTTAGATGTCTAACTAACTTCAGGGGCCGTCCATTAATAGGCTTGGAAGGGGTTTAGACGGGGTTTAGCAAAAATCACGAAATATCACAAGGGGGGAGGGGGTGTAGTAAGATATCACGTATATTTATTTTTTCGTCAAACGCGCGATTTCTAAACCGAAAAGCGGCGTGTAGTGTTATTGCGCGTGTAATATTATTTTTATGCCAGTCAAAAACAAACTGCAACCTTTCTGTCTAGACATGTTTGTGATTATACTTTATACCTGTATTTAAAGATAATATTCTAAAACATTTAAGATTATTTGTAGGTATTAAAAAAACACGTGATTTTTGGTGGAGGGGTTAATCTTAAACCTCACCACGTATGTCCAAGGCGGAGGGGGTGTTTAAAAAATGCTAAAAATAACATCACGTGTTTAATGGACGACCCCTAAACTAACAATACTTAATCTTATATTCTCAAAAAAAGTTAAAAAAAAAATGATGTATTTCAGATCAATAATGACAAATATCACTGCTTGGCCTGTAAAAAAGTTTATTCAGCTCTGGAATTGAATTATCATTGGCCGAGCTGTAAAAAAAATGATGAGAGCATGAGTACTGGGAACCCTTCGCAAGATAATGTTTTGGTAGACAGAACAGAAAACTCCCCTACGTCTAATGAAACAGAACAAGAAACCAATCCAAATGAAGTAGAAGGTTCAGCCACTAATGAATTTTCAGAGGACAAAAATACTCCAAGAGATGTCTATGATGACTATGGGAAACTGAGGCATGAACTGAAGAAATATGGCCAGAAACATTCTATCAAACTGATCCAAAGCGGCCGTAAAGGATGGTGTACGCTATGTGACCGCTATATAAGCATAACTAAAAACAGTTTTGCAGAACACGTCAATGGTGGCATCCACCAAAGTCATTTGGAGCTGCTTGGTCTTATAAGTCCAAAGAAACATATTACCTGTCCAATTAAAACAAAAAGCATTTTACTATGTAATCCAAAATATTCATCGGATTATCAGCTTTATGTTTTAAACGGTTTGAAAGTCGATGCATTTAGCTTTTTTCTTGTATTTCGAATTGAGGATAAGAATACTAATAAAACAAAGTGCTTTGCATGCAATAAGATGTTTCCCCAGGGGCAGGAGCGTGAACATTGTAGCACTCCAGAGCATAAGAATAAGCTCCTAGCCGCTGAAGTGGTCATGGCAGTTGCAAACGAGGGGCACTTTGTAAGAGAAGTAAGTTTTCTTTTTATAATCACCATTTTTTTTTTGGATTTTCATTTCCTTAAGAACCGAATCGAAAACTGTACTGTATTGTGGTGTACTTCGTAGCACGACCAAGAACGCATTCATTATAACTTTAGATGGTACTGAAATCCTTTTAATTTGTACTATTTTATAGCAATAATTAGAAATTTTATACCTCTCAATTATCGCAGATATAAAGGTCGTGCTGGCAAGATTCTTTCCTAGCACGACCACGCTAAAATTCCAGGTGGCATTGTGAGTACAAAAATTTGTACTCAATAAATACTCCTATTTCATTACTGGTTTTTAGAAAAGCAAAATAACATTTTCTGCCACATTTAACGCCATCTAGTGTCAAGTATATAAATCACATACTTATAGACAGAAAATGTTTTTTTTACTTTTCTAACAAGTTACGACAATTTACCAGTAATGAAATAGGAGTAGGATGAGTACAAATTTTTAGGCATGCTCCCGTTTCATCACTTCTAAGCCAGCTGCAATTTTAGCGTGAATTTTACCGTGCAAGATTCTTTCCCAGCACGATCTTTATATCTGCGATAATTGAGAGGTACAAAATTTCTAATTTGTTGTATAAAATAGTACAAATTATAAGGATTTTAGTACCATCTAAAGTTATAATTAATGCGTTCATGGCCGTGCTACGAAGTACAACACGTCAAATGCCGTCGTTATAGCCGACAGTCGTTATAAACGTATAAAATTGCACATAGGTCCTCCGGGACATTTATATTCCGTCGTAATATCCAGTACGTCGTTTTAAGCGAAGTCGTTATAAACGGTTTTCACTGTATACTTCACCATTTTTTTAATCTTTTCATTTCCTCGGGAACCGAATCCAAAACTATACTGTACCTAATGTATGAATTTAAAGTTTAATCCTCATTTTTATCATTGCAGATACGGAAGAATTACTTCCATTGTGGCCTTTGTAACAAACCAATCCCTTTTATTGAAAAAGTGTTTTTGCACTTCGCGAGCTATACACACAAGTCGAAGATGACTGGCAGGACTGGCTCAAGTTCTAAGTCAATCACATTTAACAACATTACTGATGACGGATATATGGATCTTCTGAGTTCTATTTTTCGAGATGAAAAACCGCAATAACACTTCATGTGTGCCATATCATAAACGTCGTAATAGTTTTATCTTTGTTTCTAGTTTTTAAATTAAGAATTTCATTAAATGTAGTTAGGTCAATGACTGCCAAAGAAATACGTATAAGGTCTTTGATGACTGCTATGCTAAAATGCAAAAGCACAAAGATCGTATGATTGTGCTAAAGTTAATTTGCTTTTTTTATCTCTAGCAAAATTCAAATGGAGGTTAGTTTTTGTGACAGATAATTTATTATAACCAATATTATAACGCTGTAAATACTTAAACCGATTTCGAAAGTAGATTCCTGTTGATTTTGCTCTCATATTTTAGGAGTCCTGGAGGACTCGGTTCGCCATATTATTATTTAAAAATCAATTGACGTGCGTTTTAATCTCGCAAATATTCGAAAATCGTTCGACCGATGGGTTTTCTTTTTTTGCTTGCGTTATTATCTTGACAACAAACAAAAATCAGAAAAATCTGATTTGAATGAATGTAATTTTTGGCAAAGCGGGGATGGGCGGGTCGCTAGTCACAAATAAAAATGTTTTCTAGTACTTATTTAATTTTCCATGTGGGTAGGTAAGTACGAAATCAATGTCAATACATATTATAAAAAAAATTAAGTACTCCGCCGCGTCTGTACGCGATTAACTAAAAAACTACTTACTTCCTGAACAGATTTTCGTGTGGTTTTCACCAATATTTAGAAAGAGTGAGTAACGAGGAAGGTTTTTGTGTTTATTTTGTCACGGGCGAAGCCGGGGTGGGTCGCTAGTATATGTATAAAAAGCGCCTAAATGCACGTGCTATTAGAATATCGCAGCTTGATTTGGCGCCTACAGTTTAAAATCTTAAGAGTGCAATAATATTTAGGCGTTCTTGATTCCTCGTGTTAGAAAAACTATTATAATTCTAGAATCTAGTTTTGTAGGCATTAAGGGCCATATAACCAGACTTAAACATTTCTTAAAGCTAGTTAAAAGGTGTTTGGATGAAACCAGATTTTAGAAGTAGGTAGGTACTTGAGAACTTGGATGAAACCAAATATAAGAAATACTAGAGTAGGTACCTACTTGGATGAAACCAGATTTAAGAATTAAGTCTTCAAGTAAAGTTTCCTTCTGTATTTATGGGCATTATCGACTGATTAGTTATTTGTAGAAACATTTCTGTTACAAAAAACTCTTTAATAAAAAGTTTTCAAATACGTAACTATGTGTTTTATTATTTTTTTCAGCCTTTTTCAGAGTGTGAAATCACCAAACTCGTCAAAACTTTTAATTCTTAGTGCGACTGTCCACCGCAACGAGAAAGTGATGACGACGCCAATGTATAGTTCTCGCCAAACTTCTTGGCCGCAATGAAGTTGGCAACACTGGCTGCGCAGTATTAAATCTCATACAAAAACAGCACCGTTTCGTGCCTGGCGCATCGCAGAGCCATCTTCAGGGCGGCCCAGAAGTTTGGCGAGAACTACAAACAACAAAAACTGTATACTGTATAGTGACACATATACATAACAGCTACTCAACTTGTATCAAGCGCAAGTTAGATCATGCATGGAGTACTGTTCTCATCTCTGGGACGGATCTGCAAAATACCAGCTTGATGCACTCGAGTCGATCGAAAAGCGGGTCAAGAGACTCATCGGCAATGAGGCACTGGTTAAGTCAAAGCTCCAAAGCCTTGAACATCGTCGCCGAGTTGCCAGCTTGTCGGTTTTTATCGGTTGCATTTCGGGGAGTGTGCGATGGAATTGCATGATCTGATTCCGCCGAGCCCGTTCCATCATCGGACTACAAGACGTACGGCGATGCGTCATCGGTACATGGTGGGTATCCCACCCATACGCACAAAACGTTTTGGGGACACTTTCATTATGCGTACAGCTAAGGAGTGGAATTCCCTGCCGGAGTCTGTGTTTCCCGATAGCTACAATCTAGGGGTCTTTATGTCAAGAGTGAATAGGTTTTTTTCTAGGCAAGCGTGCTTCACCATCGACCACATCTTCGCTTACCATCAGGTGAGATAGTGGTCAAGCGCAAGCCTATAGACGATAAAAAAAAAACATATTTACTACTAGCTGACCCCCGCGGCTTCGCTCCCGTCAACTGGCTACCTACCAACCTACCCTGCCTACCCTACCTACCTTACCTACCCTATCTACCCTACCCTACCTACCTACCTATTAATTTGTATCTATCATCAATAGTTTTCTCAACGCACGCCAAAGAATGAATTTTATAGGCATCATTTTGCTATCTTGGGTTACATTATTGCAATTTTTATAAGGAACTCTATTTTTTTTAAATATATTATAGCCTATGACACTCGGGCATAATGTAGCTTTCTACTGGTGAAAGAATTTTGGAAATCGGTTCAGTAGATCCAGAGATTACCCCTTACAACGTCAAAAACTCACAAACTTTATCTCTTTATAATATTAACTAGCTGACCCGGCAAACTTTGTTTTGCCATAAAAAGACCAAACATTTATCTACCCTACCCTACCCTACCCTAACCTACCCTACCCTACCCTACCCTACACTACCCTACCCCACCCTACCCTACCCTATCCTACCCTACCCTACCCAACCCTACACTACCCTACACTACCCTACCCTACCCTACCCTACCCTACCCTACCCTACCCTACCCTACCCTAACCTACCCGACCCTACACTACCCTACAATACTCTACCCTACACTACCATACCCTACCCTACCCTACCCTACCCTACCCTACCCTACCCTACCTATATAGCCTATGTCCTTTCCCAGGTCTCAAACTATCTTTATACCAACTTTCATCTAAATCGGTGCAGCGGTTTAAGCGTGAAAAGGTAACAAACAGACAGAGTTACTTTCACATTTATAATATTAGTATGGATAGTATAGATAGCCGCTTGTCAAGCCCGTCTTCGCGTCGACTGAGCGCCGTTATTTCATCACCGTCAGGGGCGCCGACTCCGTGGGTGCTCGGGGGCTCGAGCACCCATGAGAAATAAACAGTGGGTGACGAGCACCCCAGAAAATAGACATCAAGAAACATATCAGTAATCGACTTTAAGGTATGGGCGTTTTTTCATTACCCGACGACCCCGTTCAGCGCAGTGGTTTAGAGCGCCAGTTGAGACGACAACACAAATGTTTGTTGATGAAACAGATATCTGTGTTGGGTCTGGGTCTTCTTTGTTCCTGGTTTCCATAGTGGAAGGGAAAACCTTAGTTAGGAACCGGGACCATGTATGTGATGTTGTCTTAATTTATTATTTACTAGCTGTGCCCGCGGCTTCGCTTCCGTCAACTGCCTACCCTACTTACCTACCTACCTACCCTACATACGCCTTACCTACCCTACCTACCTACCCTACTTACCCAACCTTCGCCTTACCTACCCTACCTACCTAACCTACTTACCCAACCTACGCCTTACCTACCCTAATTACCTAACCTACGCCTTACTTACCCTAAATACGCCTTACCTGCCCTACCTACCTATCCTACTTACCCAACCTACGCCTTACCTACCTTACCTACCTAAAATCAAAATCAAAATGTATTTATTCAATTAGGCCATTAAGCGGCACTTTCGAACGTCAAAAAAAAAAATTTAAACTAATACTAATTGATTCTACCGTCCATTCGGAAATGTAGCTTGTTGTGGAGAAGAATGGACAAGAAACTCCACACTTACTCTTTTAAAAAAAATGTGTTTTACAAGTATTTGAATACAGTATCTTGTTGAAAAAAAAATACATATATGTGAGAAAAAGTATGCATGTAAAAAAAAAAAAGTAACGCACTTAAAAGCTTCTACAGTAAAACAAACAATTAAAAATACAATAAATAGGTAATTAAAAACAGGCGGAGGCAGCTAAGTTATGACCAATCCCAACTGATGGCGCCCGTTCACGAACATGACACATGGATCGGCACCACTCAGCTCAACCATCATGAAGGGAACCGAATGATCCAACACATGTGCCACCATCAGAGAGACATTAGAGAGAGCATGACACACTATCAACTGCCAGGGCACACTGAAGTCAACGAACGACCCAAAGGAAAGGATTACGTTGAGGATAAAACGGCTTGGGAGTGAGCTGCTCCAATTAATTTTGTTTTTTTTGTTTAAATATTTTGCACCATGAATTTTGTTATTTAAAAAAAAAAAAATTGTTTTCTTGCAATGACAAGAATAATTTACTTTTTATATTATGTTATTTTAATTATTGTGAATGTGAAGACTATGTGGATCATTATTTTGTTTTTTAATTTATCTTAGTTTTTAATCATGGTCTGGCAGTTTGAGTAGTTTATGCGGCCTACCCGAATGTCCTTTCTTTGGTATTGTTCGTCGAATCGTTGAGCTCCTTAAATTCTGAGTTGAGCTGCTCGGTTATTGACAAATGCGTGCACTGACTGGACAGGTCCACTCAATCTGGCTGGTTCTTTCCTCAAAAGACCATTTCAGACATCAGTCTACATGGTCTTCACATGATCGAACCAAGATTTTGTCAGGACTTTAAAAGAGACTGTGACCTCTGAGTTTGTTTCGGCCTTTCTTCTCAGATTAGTCAGATAGGAAACGCCGACCTCATCTAGTTTAAAAAAAAATATGTTAGACATGTAAAAGCGTTTGTACAAACCAACTTACAGAAATAAAATCATTTATCAAGGTACAGCAAATGGTAGATTTACATTTGGTACATAGTACTCACTAGTGTGCTGTGCAATTATATAATACAAAAATAAATTGAGTTTATACAACACAAATACATTCTACAGTCTTCAGCAGGTCCAACAATACTTCAGAACTTTTCTGCATATAACTTGTTATTGTGCACTAGTGACTGTGGAGCTGGACTAGCGTTGAGCCAAGCATTTTTATCAGCGATGTAATTCCCCAACTTATAATATGCCTGCCTGCATAGTGTGCGTTATAAAAAAGTTTTAAATTTCGCCTCATTCAGTTCAAGAATGTGAGGCGGTATTTTATTGTAACATTTTATACAGTACCCCATAAAAGATGACGCTACTTTAGCCAGCCTGAAACCTGGTTGAATTAATTGGTCCCTATTTCTAGTAACATAACTATGTCTATCGCTGTTTTTACTAAAAATATTTAAATTCTTTCTCACGTACATGATGTTTTCGTAAATATATTGACAAGGTACCGTCATGATGTTAATGTCCATAAACAGTTCCCTTATAGAATCGCGCCGGCGAAGATTGTATATCGCTCTGATAACTCGTTTTTGCAGAATAAAATTGACTGAATGTCTGCAGCCCTTCCCCATAGTAGTGCCCTGCCCACTGCCACTTATGTTTGGAAATTCTTCGGGCTATGCCGGTAACCTTAGTTCTCTTGCGGATGTCTTCATTTCGGTTTCGATCACGCAACTGAGCATAGCTCTCTCCATTGACCATTTGATGACTTTAAGCCTTCTGATGAGGCTCATTGTGAGCGACCACGTCTCTATCCCGTAAGTACCTAATCGCTGGCAACACACACTGGTCATAGACTTTTGTCTTGAGACACCGTGGTAAGTTGGACGAGAAGATACCGCGCAACTTACCGAACGCTGCCCAGCCGAGTCAGATTCGATGGTTTATGTCTTTCTTGAAGTTGGACCTACATAACTGGACCGTTTGTCCCAGGTACACTTAACCGTCCACAACTTCGAGTGTAGAGTCTCTGACCTTGATAGGAGTGGATGCAGCATGGGCAGTCAACATAATCTTGGTTTTGTCCCTGTTCATTTTAAGACTCACACGATCGTCCATGGTCTCAGCTAGGACCACTATATCGTCGGCAAACCGTAGGTGAGTGATGTACTCGCCATTGACGTTGGTGCCTAGCCCTCTCCAGTCCAGAACCTTGAAGACATCCTCGAGTGCAGCGGTGAACAGTTTCGGAGATATGCCGTCTACCTAACCCACACCTCGCTGCAGAAGTATAGGTTCCGAGGTCTGGTCCTGAAGTTGGACTGATAGGGTGGCGTTTATGTACAAACACTTTAAAACCTCAATGTACCGGTAGTCGATTTGGCGCCGTTTGAGAGACTGTGATACAGTCTAAGTCTCGATCGAATCGAAGGCTTACTCGTTTTCCACAAACGGTAAGCAAAGAGGCAGGTTATAGTCTTCGGTCTTCTGTATAACCTGCCGCAGCGCATGTACGTAGTCAACGGTGCTAAAGCCTTTTCGGAAACCAGCTTTTTCAGGAGGCTGGCAATCGTCAAACATACGCGCGAGACGATTCGTGATAACCCTTGAAAACAACTTGCAGACGTAGCTAAGAAGAGAGATGGGCCTATAATTCTTCAGCCGAGCATCGTCGCCCTTCTTGAAAAAGAGTACACCCCTGCACCATGCCTGTGACGGAACCAAACAGCTTCCAAAGGGCCTTAAGTACCGATTTTCCACCTGCCTTCAGAAGTTCTGCCGTAATTCCATCATCACTCGGTGCCTTGTTGTTCATAAGTTGTTTCAGAACTATCCTTATCTCGTACATGCTGACATCCGGGATGTCTTCGGTATAGTGTCGGGTCAATCTAGCTCTTGGGCCGTTTGCTAGATTCGCAACGGGTTTACTGATTGACGTGTACAGCGGCCCATAGAACCTTTACCTATAACTTCATGTCTAGACTAGATCAGCGTTTCCGTCTAGGCGAGGAATTTTTAACATTCGTCATTGTTGCCAATAATAATATTTAGAGGTGATCCACCAGCACTCTGATTTTAAGAAAAGCTAGTATGTTTTTAATTTTAGCACCTGTAATCATCAAAATCAATAATTTTTATTTCACATAGGCCTACATGGGCACTTATAAAACGTCGACAATATGTGCACGGTTCGGGTTGGTCGATTCCTATGGAGAAGAACCGACAAGAAACTCCATGGTTACTCTTTAAAAAAAAAAAATTGGTTTTACATTATTTCCATGTTACAGTAGTACTTAGATGGGGGGACAACGCAGGCCCGACAATAAGTCGTAAGAAACTAAAACAAAAAATGATTATATAATAAATAAACAAAAGATTTAAAAAAAAAAAAAAAAAAAAACGTTAACAAATGTTAACAATCTAGAAAACTAATGTGTAAATTAGCCGTCGGCCCAATCTACAAGTATGCTTACGTTCAAAGTAGATAATTATATTATAACACTACTTATATCCCGCACATTTTGTGCAGATAAAAACCATACCAACTTTGTTGCTGTGTGTATATTCAAGTTTTGACAAAAAAGAGTGGATTAAAAGACATGAGTCTAAATGAAATAGAACCTTTTTAAAAAGTATTTATGTCTTATCATCGCTGTCTGTGCTGCTGGCTGACAGACATGATTTTTTATTCTATCTATGGTGCGCGGTGCGGTGCGGCGTGATGTGGTGTGTGATGTCGAACATTTTATCGAATTTTTTACAAACTGTAAAAAGCTCTCAGTGAATGAATTATTTTTAATTATAAATAACTGTTTCTAAGTAATCGTTATATTAACTATTTTTATATCGATCGAGTGTCAGTTTTATTGTATAATTTATGGAAGTTACTAGTAACTAATAATCACAAATTGTGACAATGTCTTACAATTCCACGCTTGATAGCTTCTGTGGATCTCAATTTTGGGTAAGTAGGTCTTTGACCATACTTTTGTAAAACAAACTTTTGCTATGGTTAAGTGAACGCATTGGGATAAGCAAAACCAACTAAGTATTATAACTACCTGCTTACATAAAACTACCTACTTCAAATATGAAATGTTAAGTTTCGATCAAATTAACCAGTTTTACAGCGTCTAAGTATGTTAGAAATGATGTTGAAAGATCAATAAGCATATGAAAATCATGTACCCGAATTTGGTTAAAGAAAACAATAAGTTATTATCTTCACAATAAAAAGTATTGTAAAATTATAAATAGACATGTATTTTTGGCTCCTAGAGTGATTTTCATTTCGCTAATTTACGAAATTCCTGTATATCAAATTACTTTTTAAAGTTGACAATAATAATTATGCACATTGAAATAGTTAATCAAGTGATAAAAATTAATCACTGAGAGGAATGTCATCTTAGCACTTGACCCAAATTGAGTTCAATGGTGGTCATATCTGTACATTTGTTGGGCTCAACAGACTACTATTACCAACAAGGATCTTATATTACCAAAAGCTAATATGATTGACACAATTGAAATATAGCTTAATACAATGGTGTTTTCCTTTTTTAAATTATACTTACAAAAATAACTGAAATGTTTTATTTTTGTAGGTAGTTTTGGAAAGTTATTTCCTTTTTTGTATAATTAAAATAGCCATCTTGTTGAGTGTTCTACAATCATCACCTAATTACTTACACACTTTATATTTAATGTGGGTACTTCTTAAAAACCATCATATAACCTTCATCTTTGTTTTTTTTTTATTTAAGTCCAAGAAAACTCAATAAAATTATTATGAGTGGAAACACATGACCATGACCCAAGCCATTTTCTATAATAACATCATGTCTATGAATAAAACCTGTTTTTTGTGAAGAGTAACATAGCTGTTTCTACAATGTGCCTTATCATTTTGTTGGTGTCAAATAATTATTATGCTAGCTTGCTTTGGTTATGTTATTATTATAGCTTGAATATTTGAATATCTAATAAATTATTCAAATGATCATAAAGTTATTGAACCTGCGAAAGCTGATGCGAAAAATTATAGAACTTAGCTTGCTTTAGTACTGAATAAAGATCCAAGGATGCTTAAAAACAAGGTTTTTTTTTATATGATTGCATCATTTAAATGACTGATGAAACTAAGAACCCAACTATAGAAACTGCAAAGTCACTCAATTGACTCAGAAGCCAGATATAAAAAGTTGTTGAAAAAATGACCCTTCAATTTAGTGTTATTATTTTTAATTGCCCTACAAACTCAAAAGAATTATAGTGTCCTACAAACAAGACCCTAACTGTGTAAGCCACTTCTATAAATAAATAAATATCTGTTGAACTATGTTTGTTCAATCTAAAATATGACTTCATGAATCATCATCACCTGAACAAGCTCCATTGCTGGGCTTAGGTATCTCTCAAGCATGGTCACCCACAGCAACAAATATATGAAGGGTTCAGGCAAAAAACAGGGAATGTTCAAAAAGAAGATTTTGAGAAAAAATAAATTTTTATCCACTTCTTTACCGGTATGTCACGGACATTCCCGGTTCTATTTGCTTCAGCCATAAACAAAATGTCTTTTAGACGCCTTGCGTTTACTTTTTTTTAAAGTTAGTGATTGGGAATAAAACTACTATGGATAAAGATTAGCGCTTGCCAATAAAAAATAGAAAAATGAAAACTTGTGACATTCCCTGTTCTTTGTTTGTACCCTTCATGTGTTACATGCATACAGCTAAAATTAAAAGTTAAAAATACCTTCAGCGTTGTCAGTATAATAATAATAATTATAATCTTTATTCAGATAATAAAAAGGTAAAAACACTGTATGAATCTTAGATAACTAATGTAGGTATAATAATGGAAGATGCCTGTACTGTAGTTGTTAGTCATCCATCAACTACCAATAATTACATTAAAAGTTAAACGGTTTAGCTCCCAAACATTTTATGATTACAACATTTATAATTATTGTATTTTATATTGCTTTATTATTCGTCTAAAATAACTTGAAGAAACATTTTCTTTTGTGTATTATAAAAATAAGTTATGACTTCTAAGAATAATTATAATTTACAAAAGAATTAATTTAATTTTATGAAAACTGAACTTTTATATCGTAAACATATTTAGAACCCTAGTCTTTCAATTCCTTTTCAGTTACTATTAGAATGTGCTCAGTAGTGTCTATACAGTCATTGTTTAACAGGCCATGTGTCAGTATTTGAGAAATTTTCATAGGCCAAAATCCCTATTAGGTATTTTACTACCATTGAAAACTAACAATTATTATTTTAGCTGCAGATGACGACAGGGTACAAGTAATATTAAAAAAATAATAGACAAGTATTTGCCTATTCAAATTAAAAAAATTACATTACGTCATACCTTCGCTTAGTATTAAATGTACAAAACCGTGACGTCATACGAAATTTCGGCTAAACGTGTCGGCGTATTTATTATTATTCTTCCATTTCTACCTGACAGACAAAAAAAATATATTTTGCCAGTATTAGGGCGTAAATATTACGTACCCAAAGCCATTTTTTTTAATATTCTCTTAGTAACGCGTCAATATTACACAACATTATGCAAATCAATTATTATTATTACTGTTTCACAGTCGTGAGTCAGCAGGGTCTTCGACTTGTGATGTAACCTTGCCACACGAATTACCGTTAGGTATAAGCTCATGACTACGAGACCTTTTCAAGTTCGAAAGTGGTCGGAAAATCACGAAAATATGCGTTCGCAAATACCATCAACCATGAACAATAATATTTAAATAGTACCTAATTGCTTACTACAATTTAGTCAAAGCACAATATTCATAATTTAAAAAAAGCTGGTCGTTTATGTAGGTGTAGAGTTAAAATAACCCTGTGATTAATACGTCTAAGTATAATAAATAGTCCGTTAAATCTTTAATACAATGACTGACGCCAAAGATCTTGAGGGCACAAAATTCGCACTCGTTTAAAAAAAATAGTAGCTTTCTGTACTTTCCTTATTATAAAAAAAAAGTCTCAGGTCAAAATGTAGATTGTTAAATTGTCTTTGAGATGGTGTCAATTTCATTAAAATACGTTTAGCGGTTTTGGTGCGATTGTCGTGTTTTTGTCCATTTTAGACATAACTTTACAAATTAATTACACTATGTTAAACAAATAAAACTCAAATTTTTCTGAGATCAAATTATTAAGAAAATCGTCTAATGTATGTAACAACATATATTTTTCCAAAATATCACGTCTAGCCGTTTAGACGTGATTCTCATTTTAAAATCAGCTACTCAGGGGTATCTGCGCCTTAACACACTACGTTTCACTCTCCCTCTATCAGGAAGGTAAGTAAATAAAAAGGTTAACTACCAGTTTTGGTGGTTAGGACCAGAGGCGGATTAAAAGTCAAGAACGCCCTAGGCAAGCACCTCATCGGCGCCTCTCTAGCGGCCATATACATAATTATTACTATTTATTTTATTAACTATTACTTAACCAAAATAAAACCCCAAACCATGATCATTAAAGCAGTCTATTATACCTTTAGTCGTTCTAATTTTGATCTTATGCTTTTAGCTACACTTACAACATAACGATATTGCTCAGTAGGTATTGCTCTTGATAGCAATCAAAGCATAGTGAATTTCTGGAAATGACTTTTAAAAGCATCTGCTTGAGCTGTATCTTACGAACTTCTATTATGAAATCAGGCGATGTAGGAATAACCGAGAAGGAGCACGCTTCGGCAGCTCTTCATCTCTATAGAATTAAAAAATCTTTTAATTCTATAGAGATGAAGATTTCTTGTAATCTCACGCCCCTAGGCACGTTCCTAGTTTGCCTTAGGGATAATCCGCCGCTGGTAAGGACCAAGTAAGGGCTATTACGTAATTTGCCCGGTTTATTATTCACATGAGTCTAACCACAAAAAATAGGGCAAATAATAAAACCAAACTCGGATAAAACTTACTCAGCTTGGTCGATATTTCTAATTTATATTACGCCCACGCTTAATTTTAACGCGATTATATTGCTTCGGAATCATAGGTATAAACGTCACATAATACAATCCACATCCGCCTACAACACGTTACCGACAGGTTTTGTTCTTCCAGGAATAATCGACGTCCAATGAAAACAAACCACAACAATTTGAGACATCACCGGATAACGGGACTGACAATACCGTCACGCTAAGTAGATACAAAGGTGGGACGGCAATCACGCGACATTTGATAATATCTTGACTTGAAGAACATCATCTTATTTCGACCTATTTCTTTAAGGTTACACTAGTCGAAAATTCTTCCATGCAAACGTAGTCTGGCGATTGCTCCACTGTTTGACGATGTACGTTCAAAATAAAAAATGATATCAATTTGTCTCATCATTATCTAGCCCTGTATGGAAACAGAAAAGTAAAGAAATACAATATTTGAAAGTTATGAGCGTCGAAAGTTCCATATTTCAACACTAATTTTAACGCATCTTTGGGCGGAAATAAATACCATAATAAGAAGGAAAATTGCAAAACAGCCTCCATACAGGAATAGATTAGTAATTCAACAATGCAAATAATTTTATTTTAAAAATATACATTTAGTAGTTTTTTCATGATATCTAGACTCCCAAAGGTCTGTTCAGAAAAAATTCGCGCGCTCGTTTTCGTCCTAAATCATCATCCATTTCGCTACAAATTTGCAAAAGTGCTAATTCTTACGAGAACTAGCTTCTTACTGCTCATCACAGCATCTATCTCTTTCGCACATGTTGTCGCATTGAGACAGCATGCATTTTAACCTCGCGCACAAAATTGTTCTTGCCGTTGACTAGGGGAACCTTAAAGCTACGTCAGAGCATGAACAAGCTTCTATTCGCGATAAATTTTCTAATAATCTAATATAAGTATTATGTAAGGCGATACAAAGTTGCTTGATAAAACATATACTCAAAGGCTTCCGTGAGAACTAGATATCTCGGAATGAATTGTCAAAATATTTGAATTGTGCATTGATTAATTTTATTTATTCAGTCATATTCAACTTATCAGAATTATATAATACATCATCTATGCTTATAATATTATAAAGCTGAAATGTTTGTTTGTTTGAACGCGCTAATCTCAGGAACTAACGGTTGGAACTGAAAAAATCTTTTTGTGTTGGATAGTCCATTTAACGAGGAAGGTCATCACCCTACGACCAATAGGAGCGGAGCATAAACTTCCCTTGCGTGCGCCGCGTAAACGGTTTAAGTTTTGCAAATATAATCTACTAGCTGACCCAGCAAACTTTGTTTTGCCATAAAAAGACCAAACATTTATCTACCCTACCTACCCGACCCTACACTACCCTACCCTACCCGACCCTACACTACCCTACCCTACCCTACACTACCCTACCCTACCCTACCCTACACTACCCTACCCGACCCTACACTACCCTACCCTACCCTACCCTACCCTACCCTACCCTACCCTACACTACCCTACCCTACTCTACCCTACCCTACCCTACACTACCCTACCCTACCCTACCCGACCCTACACTACCCTACGCTACCCTACGATACACTACCCTACCCTACACTACCCTACCCTACCCGACCCTACACTACCCTACACTACCCTACCCTACACTACCCTACCCTACACTACACTACACTACCCTACACTACCCTACACTACCCTACCCTACCCTATGTCCTTCTCCTGGTTCTAAGCTACCTCCCTGCCAATTTTCAGCTAAATCGATTCAGCCGTTCTTGAGTTATAAGTGAAGTAACTAACACGACTTTCTTTTATATATATATAGATATACTTACTAATATTATAAAGCTGAAGAGTTTGTTTGTTTGTTTGAACGCGCTAATCTCAGGAACTACTGGTTGGAATTGAAAAAATATTTTTGTGTTGGATAGTCCATTTATCGAGGAAGGCTATAGGCTATAAAACATCACGCTGCGACCAATAGGAGCTGAGCATAAATGAAAAGTGTTGCAAAAACGGGCAAAAATATTCCTTTTTGAGAGCTTCCATTGCGTGCGCTGAATCATGTATGTGGGGTAGGGTAGGGTAGTGTAAGGTCGGGTAGGTTAGGGTAAGGTAGTGTAGGGTAGGGTAGTGTAGGGTCGGGTAGGTTAGGGTAGTGTAGGGTCGGGTAGGGTAGGTAGGTTAGATAAATGTTTGGTCTTTTTATGGCAAAACAAAGTTTGCTGGGTCAGCTAGTGTATGATAGAATTGTTCCTCTTTAAAAGTTGAAGATTGACTCACTATAACCTTTTTTATGGTAATCAAATTTGTTCATTTGCAAAAGAGTTTTATCAACATCTATACTTACATTATTAAGCTAAAGAGTTTGTTTGTTTTTAGGGTAGGTAGATAGATAGCTATTTGACGGGCGCGAAGCCGCACGGGTCGGCTAGTATAAAATAAAACAGATAACTGTAAAATGTTTCATGGAGGGTTATTATATGATGACCCACGCCAGTTGTTTGTCATATGATGACTCGGCGAATCCTTATCTACTAAAATGGTGGGTGTTACTGACGTGTAACATGGTCAATCACTAAAAATAAAGCTATGGAATGAGTTTATCTTTCGTTTACCTGGTAGAGATTAACACTATTAAACTTTTGCAGTAATAAATTCCGCATTGTAAACAAAAATTCACTTCCACGCATGCGGGTGGAATGCTTCGCTGCGAAATGAACACGTGAAATGCAAATAAATACATCCCAGAAAGATCCACTTATCCGTTCTTCTCCTCGTAGGTAGTTGCCGAACGGATGGTAAAATCACTAATCAAGATCCAGCTATAGTTGTCCCCCCAGCGAAGCCCTGAGCCGAGGTTCGTAGCCCATAGGGGATAGCCCTCAGCGTTGTCACTTAGGTTAAGTTTTTGTGCCTGGCTGGAGGCAATAGTTTAGTCTCCACAGGATCGCCCGGTTTAGGGCCTAGATACCCTTTAGTGCCGTAAAACGGTAACTTTCTAAAGCATACTCCTTAAGTAACGGCTAGGTTAAACGGTTTGAAAAAAAAAAAAATTTATTATTGATTCATGTACATAATTTTGAACACAAGGTTTGGTCGTGTAACTAATAGTTTTGCTTTAAAAAAATAATTAACAACACGATATTTTATCGCAACTTTTGGAAACTCCTCCAAAACGACTTGGATGTGTAAAAATATTTTTAAACAGAAAAATTTATGGCTGGAATTTCTTCTTATCTAATATAGCATATGTAAATCAAATAATATTTTGCAAAGAAAACTGTTCAATATTGATATTTTGGCATCGAGCGGGCGCACGGCCAGTACTGCGTTAACATTGGGGCGTATATAGCGCCTTAAGCAATATAATACATAATCACTAAAACAAAGGATGATGTATCTAATATTTCTAAATAACACTAGGTGCAGTAGACAAGCTGCTCCCAAAATGCTGCACAGCTGGTTCCTATACAAATCACAAGAGAAAAGCCGGCAAAAGTAATAATACGAGTAGTTCAGTGACCCTTTAAAATAACCGGTGCATGGCGCTTTTGAACTGATTGTAGTATGACGTGACATAACGACTGTAGCGGGTCCGACCTGACACGCACAATTTTTTTTTATTAAAAAGTACAACTGACTTGTGTGAAAGAAAACACAAAGTGAAAAATAACTTCATTTCGGCAGTCGGTGTTCCTGTTTTTGTTTCTTCGTTTTTTGACACCGACTTCCGAAATTGAAGATTTTTTTTGAAGTCGGTTGTATTTTTTTATAAAAAGTTTTTTTTACTTTTTGGTTGTGGTACATAATGAGCAAGTTCTATTTTAAGGCACCGCCTGCCCGGCGAGCATGGCAAACCCAAGACGTCTGAGGCAAGACATGATAAAATTTGTACATGTCGTACAATTTGTCATTTATGCTAGCACGGGTCAACCATGTCACATATTTTAAAGGCGCGACATGCCTTTTTTTTTGCTTCCCGGCGAGCACGGCCTACTGTACCATGGCTTGAGTCACACATTTCATCGCAATTTGGGCGATAAAGTCATTTTGTCTTAAATACTAGTACCGGCGGCGTGAGAAAATTTCGTGACGTTTATTTGGGACTCATCGTGTGTTAATTGCTAAAACGGGCGCACCCATTTTGTCACAAATGTCACATTTTGACAGATGACTGAGAAAAATGTATCACTTTCGTTCGGAGGTGGTGATAAAATTGAACAGTTGAAAAATTAATAATAGTTGTAATAGGAATTTATTTGTCAGAGAATTTCAACACTGCGGTGTACCTGAAGAGTATTGCAATTTTAGGTCATCGCCATCTCTTAACCTGGAACTAATGTAATTTTTGTTAATGATTTTGAAAAAAGTATTATATTTAGAGACATCGTTTTATTTTTCCTGTAATCTTTTTTTACATTAACTTCGATCACATAGAATAATTTCAGATTTTTCACTATGCAAACTACTGGGAGGGACCGGTATCTTTTTAAATTTTTCGTCAAAAGTCGAAAACTATGCGGCCTAAAAAAATAGAAAAAAAATTGAGAATGTGCATATAGCGCTTTTTCTCCACATGCCCTAGTAGCCCCACTTTGAATTTTAAAACCCCCGTTCAGCGCCAGTAGCAAAAAAAAAAATTATTTCTTTCTGATTTGCTAAATAGTTTTGCAAACGTCATCTAATACTATTACAAGTTGATAGCATTTTAGTAGTTCTTGAGTTATCCAGCTGTGACAGACGGACAGACAGACTTAGTCGCACCATAAGGGTTCCTTTTCACCATTTTGGTACGGAACCCTAAAAAATGCAAGCAGTCACTGCATAGACATACGTTATGTCACCGACGCGATGCGACTTTTATATTATTAAATTGCATATTGATCTGATAACTTTTAGGTGGTGACATTTTGCTAATTATACCACTCACTTTCGATCAGTTATCGCATCGGACATCTAAATTAGACTTAAGGCGGTACCCCGAGCAAAACGCCGAGCAAGCCGTTTTACGTGCTGTTTTTAGTAGCTATCTACTCGTTATTTAAAAAGAAATATCAATTAATATAATGCATTAAATTTCTACATAGTATTGATTCTAAAATGGTGGATTTCGTTTTTTTTTTAATGTTGTATATATTTTACTAATATCCTTCCAAAAAAACATAAAAATAAGAAATAATTATTAATAGCATGCATCTCCTCGTAAAGTGTTCATTAATTATTTTTTGTATTAAGACGGTACCCTGACCAAAAAATCGGCGTGAGATATGAGCGTTCCTATTGGTCTAGCGGCACTGGTGGCGCATGAATTACAGTAGTGAATACGTCCAGATTTTAGAATAAAATCTTTATAAAATCGAATTTTGGTCTTTTGAAAAAAATAATTCTACAAAAATGTTCGTTATTAAATTGTCTATCCATTAGTGTTAGTACAAAAAATAATCAATGAACACTTTACGAGGAGATGCATAATATCAATAATTATTTCTCAATTTCATGTTTTTTTGGAAGTAGATTAGTGAAATACATACAACATTTAAAAAAAAACTAAATCTACCATTTTAGAATCAATATTATGTAGAAATTTAATGTATTTTTATTAATTGATATTTGTTTTTAATTAACGAGTAGATAGCTCCTAAAAACAGCACCAAAAACGGCTTGCGCGGCGTTTTGCTCGGGGTACCGCCTTAACACTAATGGATAGACAATTTAATAACGAACATTTTTGTAGTATTTTTTTTTTTCATAAGACCAAAATTCGATTTTATTCTAAAATCTGGACGTATTCAATACTGTAATTCATGCGCCACCAGTGCCGCTAGGCCAATAGGAATGCTCATATCGCATGCCGATTTTTTGGTCAGCGTACCACCTTAATACTTGCATTTGTGAATTTGGTAATCGCCCATTTATGACTGATATATTATGACAATCGGAAAGTACTTCGGAAACACGGGCTCGGCCTAGCGGTAAAAAGCAACGGAATATTTCAACGACCTTGGTGTCTGAATATTTATTCTGTTTGATTACGATGCAGAAACAAAAGCATTTATGATGTCGTCGTCCTGTTATCTGATGCCATTACAAAATCTATTGAAATTCCTCACGTGTATTAGAGTTTCCAGGACAAAGTTTTTGGTTTTGCTATGCACATCTAACATATCCTTACCGTCTTTCAATATTCATTTTTCCATAACCAATGATTGTGGTCACGATCGAACAAAATCAAAATTTCTTTATTCAATTAGGCCATTAAGCGCCACTTTCAAACGTCAACAAATAATAATCTAAAAGTAATAATAATTGATCAACCGTCCATTCGGAAAAGTAGCTTGGAGAAGAACGGACAAGAAACTCCAAGAATTAAAAAAAAACTAACGGCTAGTGGTCTAATCCCAGCTTTGGACCGAAAACGCCGGCAATCATGGGGAGGCATTGGCTCAGCACTTGGATGATGCAAGCAGCCAGTAATTAGAAAGTCAGAGAACTTCGCTCCTTAAGGTTACACTATAGTCCAAAATTGTTCCATACAAACGTAGTCTAGAGATTACTCCACGGTTTGACGATGTACGTTCAAAATAAAACATTATAACAATTTGTCTCATCATTATTTAGTCCTTTATGAAAACAAAAATGTAATAAAATAATATATTTGAAAGTTATGAGCGTCGAAAGTTCCTTATTTTAACGCATCTTTGGGCAGAAATAAATAACATAAGAAGAAGGAAAATTACAAAACGGCCTCCATACAAGGATGGATTAGTAATTCAACAATGCAAATAATGTTATTTTTATAAATATACATTTAGCTGTTTTTCATGATATCTAGACTCCCAAAGGTCTGTTCAGAAAAATTTCGCGCGCTCGTTTTCGTCCTAAATCATCATACATTTCGATACAAATTTGCAAAAGTGCTAATTCGTACGTATTGTCGGCTAAGATAGCATGCATTTTAACCCCGCGCACAAAATAGTTCGTGCCGTCGACTAGTTCAACCTGAAAGATGACCTTCGAGCTCCGAGCGAAGTTCTCTCTCAAATGATATTTTTTTAAACTTGTCATAGCTAACCACGTGTTTTCTTTTCTTTTCTAGAATAGCAGTCTTTCGTGGTACACCGACAATCCGGAGCTAACGCCATGCTTCCAGAAGACGGTGCTTGTGTGGACACCATGTTTGTACTTATGGGCCGCGGCGTTCCTTGAGACCTACTATATACTAAACAGTAAAGAAAGAAATATACCATGGAATGTATTGAACATCAGCAAACTGTCCGTAACTTGCCTTCTAATAGTGTTGAAGTTTGTGGATCTTGGCGTCACCGTACACACTTCCTCGCAAGGAGAGACGGACGTTTTCAGTGCCGATTATTATAGTCCAATTGTAAAGATTTTAACATTTGTGAGTATGCATTCAATTATTATTCTCCTAATGATGCCCAAGGTTTTTGGAAATCTACTCGATTTGAACTTAGATTGATAGTTATCATCTCAACTATTGTTCTTAGGGTCCCCGCACACGGGGCCACCGGCCACAACCACAAAACGCCGCCACTGGCATATTTTCTATAGTTTTCATACATTTTGTATGGAGTCGCCGCACACGGTAGTCGCCGGTCGCCGCCACACGCTACACGCTTCTAGCTTCTCTTGGCGGCGTTTGTGGCTGTCGCGTGTGGCCCGTGTGCGGCGACACTTAATAATAGGGATGTTTCCTGGGTAGAAAAATGATAATTCTACTTAGTCCGTCAGTGAGATTATGAAATAATATTGGACACGTATTTTTTGCTTTACCGAATCAATAAAAGAATGTCAAAGTTAAAGCACATCAAAGTTCAGGATTGGGGGCTTGTGACGTCACTAAGGCAGTATAAAGTGTACTAGCGGCGTGACGTCACGCGGTATTTCAACGCATTTTAATAAATTCAAATTCAAATTGTTTATTTGCAAGAAAATACACAGTTTACAAGGGAAGATCTTACAGCCTTAACGTCATTGTATTCTGCCTGCGAGCAAGCGTGCAAATTATTTATGTTTAAATGGCATTATTATTCAGAAATATTATTAGTACATTATTATCGTCGTTACTTATTGTTTGAGTGTCAAAAGAAAATATACGTGTCCAATATTTTTAAAGGTGGACGCGCACCTATCCGTGCCGCAGGAGCCGCACGCGCCGCAGTCATCGCATTTTATAAATCTTTATATGAAATCGTATGCAGCCTCGCGCACCTATCCGCGCCGCACGAGCCGCATTTCAGCAAAATGCTGAGGTATACGGATTCCACCAACGCATGCGGATGACGTCATCAGATTCGGCGGGCGATGCGGGCGGCACGGAAACATCATCCGTATCCGTATGAAAATATAGTTCAAGATGTACAGAAGTGGATAAAATGCGTGCGGCGCGTTCGGCCTCGGCGCGGATAGCGCGGGGTCAAGAGAAAATGCGATGACTGCGGCGAGTGCGGCGCGGAAAGGTGCGCGTTCACCTTTATTAATCTACCTCGCGGACAAAAAACGAATTTTCAGTAAACTACCCTATTGATAGCAGTTTAACTGACCTATGGATCTGTATTAGTATTTAAGAAACCGTGGGTAAGTTGGGTTTATCGTCTAGACCTGCCCCCGGCTCGGAATCTTTCGAACATTCATTTATTTTGCGTCTTACACTCATCCTCATCCCCATAACCCATTTGTTTGAGGTTCATTTCATTCATCTCGAGTTATAATTTATATGTGAAGCTATACCTATGTATTTTATTTCAGTCTTTACACTATATATATTATCAATAATATAAAATGAATCGCTGAATGTGTTGCTAAGCGCAAATCTCGAGAACAGCTGGACCGATTTCGCTTATTATTATTTTGTTGTTTTTTTTATTGTTAGGAGAAGGTTTTAATGGAAACAAAATGGTACCTTACCTCTACATAGTCAGGGTAGGTATGTAGGTAGAGAGGGTATGTAAGGTAGGGTAGGTAGGGTAGATGAATGATTTCAAAATCATTTTTTTTTTTTTATTTCATATAGGCCGACATGGGCACTTATAAAACGTCGACAATGTGCACGGTTCGGGTTGGTCGTTTCCTATGGAGAAGAACCGGCAAGAAACTCCATGGTTACTCTTTTAAAAAAAATGGTTTGGTTTTACAATATTTCCTTGTTACAGCATTAGTACTTAGATATGTGGGGATAACGTGGTCCCGACAATAAGTCGTAAGAAAACAAAAAAAAAAAAAGATTACATATTATTTAAACAAAAGAAAATAAAACGAGTTAAAAAGTTAACAAGCATCTAGAAGGCCTACAATGTTCACACATTGGTGTTTTTATTGCAAAACAAAGTTTGCGGGGTCAGCTAGTATATATAATAAAATTTAAACGAGAAATTCTTGTATCATATATACATACAAGAATTGCTGGTATATACAATCTGAATCTCGGAAACGGCTCCAACGATTTTCATGGAATTTAGTATGCAGGGGGTTTCGGCGGCGATAAATCGATCCAGCTAGTTTAATTTTTAGAAAACGTCGTTTTCTCAATTTTCACCCGAGCACAGCTAGGTAGCCCAGAGTTACTGAATTATTAACCGTGCATATAAACATCAAAACATTGTGGATCAATAGTTCTCTATTGATTGCGTTCGTTATCGAAAAGTTCAGAATCAGAGGGGCTGATTGGGAAAAGGCTAGGCTGATAAGGGATTGAGTCATTCTAGCCAGTAGAGCATAACGACTTGATCATGAAAAAAACAGTTTTACAAAAAAATATACAACCGACTGCCAAATAAAAACACTACATAATGAAAAATAACTTCTTTTGCCGAAGTCGGTGTTCCTGTTTTTAACCCCCGCCGGAAAAAGAGGGGTGTTATAAGTTTCACGTGTGTTGCTGAGTATCTGTGTGTCTGTCTGTGGCATCATAGCGCCTAAACGGATGAACCGATTTCGATTTATTTATTTTTTGTTTGAAAGGTAATTTTGACGAGAGTGTTCTTAGCTATGTTTGAATAAAATCGGTTCAGCCGTTCAAAAGTTATGGGCGTTTTACTGTTTGAATCGGTGTGTTTCCGCAAGATAAATGTGTCGGGGGTTTGAAATTTTACTTGTGTTCTTTCCTCCTTACAAAGTAATATCTAAAACAAAACCAGTCACTGTAATTTACTATCGTTTCCTATTATCTGTACTATTAATACCTGGGTACTTATGTAACTTCATAATAACATTCAAGGTTATTTACTTTCAAACTAGGTCATTCACATCTATCCATTCTTATATACATATCAAATCAATTTGTAATACAAGTAGGCACGCATAGTCAATTGAGGTTTGCAATTGATAGCCAATCGTTGTCCTAATTCTTGATTCTAATTAGTTATCTATACCAATATTATAAAGAGGACAGTTTGTTTGTTTGTACACCGAAATTACAGGACCGATTTAAAAAAATCTTAAACCTATGGCAAGCTACTTTATTCCCGAGTAACATAGGCTATAAATTATTAAAAAAAAGAAATAGAGGTCCTTATGAAAATTGCAAAAGAAAAAAAAGACAACTGGGCCACCAAGCGGCACTTTTGAATGTCACAATTTAAATTTACATGGAATAAAAGTTGATTCTACCGTGCATTCGGAAAGTAGCTTGTTATGGAGAAGAATGCACAAGAAACGCAATAATGTATAGTGCGCGACACATAAGTTGACCCAAAATGTATTATCGTTCTATGGAAATTAAACGATTTAAAGCGAAATAAATCCCTTTTCTACGACCTAACCGTATACAATATACAAATTGTCAGCAGATAGGACATAAAGTAAATATTCATTTCGGTTTAAATCGTTTAATTTTATTAAAACGTTAATACATTTTAGTTCAAGTTACGTGTCGCGCACTGTAACCCCAAGTAGCAAAATATTGCCTATAAAATTCATTATTTGGCGTGCGATGAGAAAACTATTGATGATACATAAAAAATATGTACTACATGATTAAAGTACTAATTATTAACTACAAAAAAGTCTACGAGAGAATATATCTCACTATCATAGTTAAGTCACAATGGCAGCTTTTGTGTTTTGAAATTTAATTAGATCTCCCGTAGAAACAAAAGTTGGTTACAATCGTTTTTAACCTCCGCCGAAAAAAGAGGGGTGTTATAAGTTTCACGTGTGTTGCTGTGTGTCTGTGTATCTGTGTGTCTGTCTGTGGCATCATAGCGCCTAAACGGATGAACCGATTTTAATTTAGTTTTTTTTTGTTTGAAAGGTGAATTTGGCGAGAGTGTTCTTAGCTATGTTTGAATAAAATCGGTTCAGCCGTTCAAAAGTTATGGACGTTTGACTGTTTAAATCGGGGTGTTTTCGCAAGATAAATGTGTCGGGGGTTTTTTGAATTTTGAAATTTTACTTGTGTAGTATTAATTCTTATTCAAATAAACATTTTAACAAATTGGTAGGTAGGTAGCGTAGGGTAGGTAGGCTGGCTATCTACCTACATACCCACCTACCCACCTAGGTAGGCGGGTAAATAGCCAGATGACGGAAGCGAAGCCGCGGGAGTCAGCTAGTGAATCAACATAATGCAAACCATGACTTTTAATTTTCTTTATGTTCATTTATTTGTTTATGTATTGTCAATGATTCATAGTTAATTGATTTAAACATTGTTATAATTTTACATATAAAATATTCGTGGCGTGAATAATTGCTGTTTATGTATAACCGATTTCTTTGTAAAGCGTTTATACCTATTAGTTTAAATGCTTTACAATATTACGGATCTATTAAATTTACATCAAATCTTATGTAAAACCTATCGACCTTCTAAAATTGTATAATGCTGCAATTTACTGTGGGTACAGCTTCATAATTATTAAGGTTGTCCTAGTCGATCATTCTTCCATGCAAACGTACTCTCATTGTTTGACGGTGTACATTCAAAATAAAAATGATACCAATTTGTCTCATCATTATCTAGCCCTGTATGGAAACAAAAAGGAAAAAATAAATATGTATGAAAATTATGAGCGTCGAAAGTTCCATATTTCAACACAAATTTTTAACGCATCTTTGAGCGCAAATAAATACTTTATGAAGAAGGAAAATTGCAAAACAGTCACCATATAATTATTCACAGCGGATCTTTGTGTCTCTGAAGTTAGCTCTGTCAACTATTGCGCAAGAAACAGTTTAACTGCATAGAGTAAGCGAGATAGGATGATGCGACAAACGTAAGCGAGTGAAAGAGACAATTATACAATGCTATCTTCACTTTTACCATTGACACAAAAATAGCTAAAGCGCAGGCTCTTGCAGCCAATTCAGTGACACAAAGATCCGTTGTGAGTATTATACAGGGATAGATTAGTAATTCATCAATGCAAGTAATTTTATTTTGAACAGATACATTTAGTCCATGATATTTATACTTCGAAAGATTTGTTTATACAATTTCGCGCGCTCGTTTTCGTCCTAAATCATCATCCATTTCGCTACAAATTTGCAAAAGTGCCAATTCGTACGCGAACTAGCTTCTTACTGCTCATCACAGCATCAATCTCATTCGCACGTGTTGTCGGATGAGATAGCATGCATTTTAACCCCGCGCACAAATAGTTCGTGCCGTCGACTGGGGCAACCTTAAGGCCCTTTTGTCGAGTGTTACATTCATTAACCTTGGTCAATTGGTTAACCACAGATGTCGACAAAAAAAAGTTACGTCACCCATAACCTATTATTTATGCTACCTCGAATGTCGGGCCTCGGTTGACCGCACTCATCATGTGCGGAACTCTGTATTCACTACGAAACGGATCTTCAAACTATTGACCTTCACTGTGATATAATCACTATCCGTGGTAAATCTTTATAAAAAATTGAATACGAGAGATGAAAACGGACTTTGACCCGTTTAATACGACACTGCCATAGAATTATTCATTAAAAGTATCGATTTCATGGCCATGTGTTTTTTGGATAAAGTTTTTGAGTCTTAGTTTTGTATTTTTACTAGAAGGGTTAATAAGGGAAATATCTCAGTATATGTATATCTCTCTCTCACTAACGAAAGGTATTTACAAGGCAGACAGAATGAAAACGCCGGGAGGGGACGCCCTAGAAAGACATACATAGACTTTATAGGTGATGTTCTTCAGATAGGCCAAGTGCGCAGTACCCATAACCGGCGTGTGATGACTAGATGTATGAATGTGTGTGAAGCAAAAGAAGTATGTAAGGATCGTAGCAGGTGGCGTTCTGTAGTTTCTGCCTGCCCCCACGGGAAAAAAAAAGGTTTTTAAAAAAATCTAAAAACCGGACTGCTTAAAAAGCGAACTAAAAAGACGTAAACAAGAAGAAAATCATGTTGTGCAGTCGGAGGATACATATTCGCGAGTTGGCTGACCAAAACCAGATGTATCCTCCGACTGCAAATCATGATTTTCTTCTTGTTTACGTCTTTTTAGTTCGCTTTTTAAGCAGTCGGGTTTTTAGATTTTTTTATTTACAACTTTTAAGTATTCTTTTTTTTTATTTGGTACATTTAAAAATATAAGTGTTATATTTTTGAAAACCCCTCTTAAAACCCTTTATTTTGATACCCCACACGATGGGTTTAGAAGATTTTTTTTCCCCCACAAAATGGCGCCCAAAATCAGCTATTTTTTGTTTAAATGTGGCCAGTGACACTCACAGGGTTAAGACGAATCGATTGACGTAAGAATCATCAAAATCGGCCAACGCGTTTGGTCTCTAGAACGCCATATAGGAACAAACATACATACATAGACTGATAAACACATTATCCTCCTTCGGCAGTCGGGTGAAAAAGTGGATAAACTTGAACATTGCAAACCAAACATCTTTCATATTATGGTGTAATACTACCAGTCAGTGAATCATCAAAATCGGCCAACGCGTTTGGTCTCTAGAACGCCATATAGGAACAAACATACATACATAGACTGATAAACACATTATCCTCCTTCGGCAGTCGGGTAAAAAGTTATGTATGTATGTATCTCAGTCTCCCCTCTCCGTAAAACCAGAACACATACGAGTCAGTCAATTCCAACAAGCGATAACATTACTAACAATGCAAATTTTGCATAATTTAACAGTAATTAATTTCACAGTTAAGTTCTCAGCATTAACTATCATGTTATTACTCATCGCTTGGTTCCAGAGTTTATTTGTATAATCGGTTAACGCGAAGCAACGTTTGTCTGTCGAACGTCTAAAAATAACTTACATAAGTTCTGTAAACCGTCTGTTTTTCACGGGTTATAAAACGTTGAGAGCAGCAACAACTGTTCATTTAAGGTTCCCCAAGTCGACGGCACGAACTATTTTGTGCGCGGGGTTAAAATGCATGCTATCTCATCCGACAACACGTGCGAAAGATATAGATGCTGTGGTGAGCAGTAAGAAGCTAGTTCGCGTACGAATTAGTACTTTTGCAAATTTGTAGCGAAATGGATGATGATTTAGGACGAAAACAAGCGCGCGAAATTTTATAAACAGATCTTTGGGAGTCTAGATATCATGAAAAAACTACTAAATGTATATTTTCAAAATAAAATTATTTGCATTGTTGAATTACTGGAATTCCCTTCCGGAGTCTTTGCTTCCTGATAGCTACAACCTTGGGGTCTTTAAGTCAAGAGTGAATAGGTTTCTTCTAGGCAAGCGTGCTTCACCGTAGGCCACATCATCGCTTACCATCAGGCGAGGTAGTGGTCAAACGCGAGTCTATCTATAAGAAAAAAAAAAAAAAAACTAATATATCCCTGTATGGAGGCCGTTTTGCAATTTTCCTTCTTCTTATTGTATTTATTACCGCCCAAAGATGCGTTAAAATTAGTTTTGAAATATGGAACTTTATACGCTCATAACTTTCAAATATACATATTATAATTTTAAATTTTTGTTTCCATACATGACTAGATAAGGATGAGACAAATTGATATATTTTTTTTATTTTGAACGTACATCGTCAAACAGTGGAGTAATCTCTAGACTACGTTTGTATGGGAGAATTTTCGACTAGTGTAACCTTAAGGTCGTTTGTACACAAAGCACCCACCGCACGACACAATTTGCGGTCACGATATTTAAGACGACGACTAACGCCAACGACCTTGAGGGAACAAAACGCGCACTCGTTTCACACCCGCGCGACCCAAAATTTAGTAGTTTTTTGTACTTTCCTTATTATTCTATGACTTTAAAAAAAAAGCTTCAGATCAAAATGTAGATAATTAAATTGTCTTTGATATGGTGTCAATTTCATTAAAATACGCCCAGCGGTTTTGGTGTGATTCTCGTGTTTTTGTCCGATTTAGGCATAACTTTACAAATTAATTACACTATGTTATACGAATAAAACTCAAAATTTGCTCAGATGAAATTATTAAGAAAATGGTCTAATATAACATATATTTTTTCAAAATATTACGACTAGCCGTTTAGACGTGATTCTCATTTTAAAATCAGCTACTCAAGGGAATCGGCGCCTTAACCATTGAAATAGGAAATATATGGAGGCGCCGCGATGTTCTATACATACATTAGCTTATACAAATATGAGTGAAATACGATACAGAATGTGAAACATCGTTTTGTTTCATTCTTTCTAATGTAGCAATCGTATTTGATGAAAGAGACAACAATATTTCAGTTGTTGCTCATTATTGCAACATTTTGTTATGACGTAGTGACGGTTGTAGGTACGTGCCATATTCGCCATTTTATGTGACGAATTTTGTGGTTGTGTTCGTGGTAGTCCTGCTGTCAAATGGTTGTTTACATATTGTATTATTGAGATTTGTGAGTGTGTGTGTGTGTTGCTTGATTGACACAACCTTAGAATCGGCGGCCATTTTATGAGACGTTTTGAGGTTTAGGTAGGCACGTTTTTCTCGTAGGTATTTCCAGTCCATATTATTTAGTATGTCTATGTATTTAACACACGACACACTAACAAACGGTCTGTCGTACGTACTTTAGTTCACTAGACACGACACTGCAGTGCACTTGCATTGTTTGATAAGCGCGCGAGTGACGAACCACGCGTGAGCCGTTTGGTGCGGTGTGTCGTGTCGTCAACAAGCTCATACTCATTTTTCGTACAGCCTCTAAATCGTCACCGCAAGAAGTCGTGACGACATAGCGGCATCGACGATATAGCCGAATAGCCGTTTGTAAATCGCTTCGCGTGTATTGCTGTGTCGTTCAATGAACAAACAGTCCATACAAATAAATGGAGCTCTGAATCGTGGTCACATTTTGTCGTGTCGTGTCGTTTGTCGAGAACAAACGGTTCTTTAATTTTATCGTCCATTTTTAACCCCCGCCGGAAAAAGAGGATTGTTATAATAATAACTTTATTCATAATTTTGCATGAGCCGATTTTGATTTAGTTTTTGTTTGAAAGGTGATTTTTTCGAGAGTGTTCTTAGCTATGTTTGAATAAAATCGGTTCAGCCGTTCAAAAGTTATGGGCGTTTTACTGTTTGAATCGGGGAGTTTTCACAAGATAAATGTGTCGGGGGTTTTTTAAATTTTGAAATTTTATTTGTGTTTAATGTTCTTTTCTTCCACAGGCTTTGTCAGCGACTTTATTGTACTACAATCGCAAGTTTGGTATGAGAGCATCAGGAGTGCTGTTCTTCTTTTGGATACTTTTGATACTGGCAGGATTGCCGCAGCTGCAGTCCGAGATAAAAGCACACTACAATCTAAGCGACGATGAAAACGTTCAATATAACTTCGTTAGTTATATGGTGTATTATCCTCTGATAATACTTATGTTTATATTGAATTGTTTTGCCGATTTACCTCCGAAAGATTCGCCTTATAAATATGATAAGGTAATTAAAATTGCCCATTTTATTTTAATTGAAGCGTTAATTTCCATACCAGCGTTAATTCATATATCACAATATGGGGGCCATTAGGATCGTTCTTATCCTTCAGATAATTACGGCCTTTGAGCTATGACAACGCAAAGACCCAGACAAAAAATACGGAAACATTTTTACTAAAACTGGTTACAAATTAATCTTCTTTATTTAAGGAATCAAAAAGTATTATGTTATTAGAAACAATTTTTTGTGTTGCCTAAAGAAAAAACTGCAAGTTTGCCACAAGAATGTCAAATTACGTCAGCGTAAATACTTGACGAGTTTTTCAGTTTTAGCCTTGTCGTTTATAATTTATATTTGTATTTATTTTAGAACCAATGTCCGGAGAATGCCTCGGGATTCCCCAGCCGCCTCACATACAGCTGGTTCGACCCACTTGCCTTGACTGGATTCCGTAGAAGTTTGATTGAAGAGGATTTATGGGCTCTAAACCCCCAGGACTCTTCCAAAGAAGTTGTGCCAAAGTTTGACAAATTTTGGGAGAAGTCTTTGAGAAAACGAGAAATGTAAGCTCGATCAACAATTTTTTATCACCAGGAACTATGTCCATGAGTTGCGTTCAAAATGCGAGCATTCGAAACGCGGTCATATTAGGCCGGGCATTTTTAAAGTTCCATTTGAGCTCGAAGTCAGTGAATTAAATTGGGGTCTTTAAGACGGTACCCTGACCAAAAAATCGGCATGAGATATGAGCATTCTTATTGGTCTAGCGGCACTGGTGGCGCATGAATTAGAGTAGTGAACACGCCCAGATTTTAGAATAAAATCTTTATAAAATCGAATATTAGTCATTTGAAAAAAAAAAAACTACAAAAATGTTCGTTATTAAATTGTCTATCCATTAGTGTTAGTACAAAAAATAATTAATGAACACTTTACGAGGAGATGCATAATATCAATAATTATTTCTCATTTTTATGTTTTTTTGGAAGGAGATTAGTGAAATATATACAACATTTAAAAAAAAACTAAATCTACCATTTTAGAATCAATATTATGTAGAATTTTAATGTATTTTTATTAATTGATATTTCTTTTTAAATAACGAGTAGATAGCTCCTAAAAACAGCACAAAAAACGGCTTGCGCGGCGTTTTGCTCGGGGTACCGCCTTAAGTCAAGAGTGAATAGGTTACTTCTAGGCAAGCGTGCTTCACCGTCGACCACATCATCGCTTACCATCAGGCGAGATAGTGGTCAAGCGCAAGCCTATAGAGGATACAAAATAAATAAATTACAATTTGTTTTTCAGTAAATGATTGGGCTCGCAATGGCAGTTTCACAAGCACATAAATTTCGAATGTTCGCGATATGAACGCACCTTTAAACAAATATGTTACCTCTTTAAACAATTTTCACATTTCAAGGCAAAAGATACCGTGATGTTGTGTTCCTTTTAAATAAGCATATTTGCCCAAACACAACTTTTATAACAATGTTATGCTTTCCATGCAGTTCTGTAGAACTGAATTGTTTTTTTTTGCATACAACTTGCGGATCTCATCATAATATTTTTTATACTAAATTTCAATTCAGTCAAGAGTGAAATTAAATATTTTGTTACAATCAACGATATTCTAGTAAACAGATTCGTTATACGCTCACAAAACAACCGAAAAAAGTGTTCCGCGCAGCAGCGGCAGCACACATACACACTTTTCATTCATCTGACATTTCACAAGTCGAAAGGGATGGCTTGATAAAACCAACAAGAAAACTAGACAAAAAAGAGATAGCTAGTGTTTGTCACTTGCGTGTGTATGTAAACAAACCTCCAAATATTCTGATATTTTAGGTTTTTTTTTTAAATTAAATGAGTAAATTGAGGTGTATTGCGTACTTTACTTATGAGATCCCTTCTGCTTTATGTAATTTGGTATCATACACTTTCTAAATACAAACGATGGCATTTTTTAAATTTTGTTTCAACAAAACGTATCGCTCGTCGCCATGCGTGAGATAGACTAAAGACTATACGTCCCAATTAGGACGTATTCGAGTCTTCACAATGCGCGCGCATAACAAATCTGCTTATTAAAATATCATTGGTTACAATATATTGACATTGACAGCTATCAAACCATAATTTAAGAATATCTCTGGCTGATTCTTACATTTGATTGACAGCGCCAACGGCACAAAGGCGACATATCGTATTACATCAGCCAGCGTCAACTTTAAGCCTGACTCGGAAAAGAAGCCTGCCTCGATCCTACCAGCATTATGTTTAGCGTTTGGAGGGCAGTTTTTGTTTGGAGCCATGCTGAAACTGTTCAATGATGTGCTGATGTTTTTATCGCCACAATTGCTCAGGTAACTAATAAATTTTTTGCTTGTCATATTATTGACAAGATAAAACAATTTTCGCCGATTCACATGATATTTGTACATACTGACTTAGTTTGATAAAATCGATCAAAACGATAAAAATAATCCCTCCAATATCGCTACTCATTCATTCAATTTTTAGACTCCTAATAGGTTTCGTGCAAGGTAAAGAGCCACTATGGAAGGGTTACGTTTATGCAGTTGCACTTCTTGCCTGCGCCACGGTGCAAACCATGCTGCTGGCGCACTACTTCACAGGGATGTACCTCGTGGGCATGAGGATAAGAACCGCTCTGACGAGCGCCATCTACAGGAAGTCGCTGCGAATGTCCAATTCAGCGAGGAAAGAGTCCACGGTGGGAGAAATTGTTAACCTCATGTCTGTTGATGCTCAAAGGTACGCACATTTTCTTTATATATAAAACAAAGTCGTGTTAGTTAGACCATTTATAACTCGAGAACGGCTAGATCGATTTTCATGATCTTTGATTTGTTAGATATATCTCCGCCCCGTATAAAATAATAACTATTAAACTATCGGAAATATTAACGAAAAAATTATGAAGGCAATTCATTTTTCCATACGGATTGCGAACCCAGCGCCATCTCTGATACATGACAGAAACAAAACATGGACCAAAATGAACATAGCGTTGTATACTGGTTCCGGTAATGCCAGTAGATGGCGTTGTCAATTATTCTGAATTCAAAAATAAAGTCGGGTTAGTTACAACATTTTCTTATACCTTTTGATTTGTTTGAGGTGGTACGAAGTTCGCTGGGAGTCCGGGACAGCTTGTTGAATCAATTTCTTGTTTATACCTGCTAACACCTTCAAACAGTGTTGTCGTGATGTTGTATAACATAATTTAAAATTTTAAAACACGAAATTTGTAAGAGTTCGATTAGATTTAGTCGATAAAAAATACTGATCATCATCATCTGCCTAGCCTTTTCCCAACTATGTTGTGGTCGGCTTCCAGTCTAACCAGATTCAGCTGATTACCAGTGTTTTACATGGAGCGACAGCCTATCTGACCTCCACAACCCAGTAACTGGGTAACACGGTACCCATTGGCAAGACTGGTGTTAGATCTCAAGCTTTTGACTACTCATAACGATTGTCAAAGATCTTCAAATGACAGTCGGGACCAACGGCTTAACGTGCTTGCCGAGGCACGGAGGAAACACGGTATGTTGCAATGGTCACCCATCCACGGACCGACCTCGTCAAGCGTTGCTTAACCTTGAAAATCGACCCGTGCGGCTGATATTATTTAGCCAAGAGCTCCTCGATAAAAAATACTGATACCAATCTTATATATTTTGTTATTCAGTCAGCGCTACGTCAGAGTGATCCCATTTACACATCTGACATTGAGATATGCAGGAAGCATGTGTGAATTGTATTTACATGTATGATTTGTCTTATCACACTCCTATTAATCAAAACATCAGGAAAGCTTAAGTGTTGATAAAAAATACTGAACAAATACCTTCCTCAACATTTATTTTGAAGAGTTGTAATGTAAATTAAATAAATAAAGTTATCTAATGATTCATTTGTTGAATTTGTAACTATGCCCCATCACAGTTACTGTTATATTTAATTTGTTACATATATGTATTAGTGTTTAAACTACAAACAATTTAAATTTCGAAATTTAAATAACCCCCGACTCATTTATCTTACGAAATCACCCCGATTCAAACAGTAAAACGCCCATAACTTTTGAACGGCTTAACCGATTTTATTCAAACATAGCTAAGAACACTCTCGATAAAATCACCTTTCAAACGAAACCGTGGATGGGTGACCATTTTAACATACCGAGTGTCCTCCGTGCCTCGGAAAGCTCGTTAAGCCGTTGGTCCCGGCTGTCATTTGAAGATCTTTGACAGTCGTTACGAATAGTCAAAAGCTTGAGATCTAACACCAGTCTTTCCAAGGGGTACCGTGTTACCCAGTTACTGGGTTGTGGAGGTCAGATAGGCAGTCGCTCCATGTAAAACACTGGTACTCAGCTAAAACCGGTTAGACTGGAAACCGACCCTAACATAGTTGGGAAAAGGCTAGGCTAGGATATATATCTGGAATTAATCATTTGATTTAAAAAAAAAACTTAATTTAAACTTTGAATTTCGGTTTGACCACTTTGTATAATTTGTTTGACAGATGCTAATGCTTCTTTTCTGCCGAACTTTTTCTAAAACTTGATATGATTATAAACAAAACGATACTAGAACAAAGGTACCAAAAAAAAAACCAGCCGACTCTTATGAATAAATGTAACCTTAACTTTTTTTCACATTCACAGATTCGTAGAATTAACTGCATACTTGAATATGATATGGTCCGCGCCGCTGCAAATCGCGCTTGCCCTATATTTCCTCTGGGGGATCCTAGGGCCCTCCGTACTTGCTGGATTGGCTGTCATGATCATACTGATCCCTGTGAATGGACTCATTGCCAACAGGGTGAAAACCCTTCAAATAAGACTTATGAAGTACAAAGACGAAAGAGTCAAACTTATGAACGAAGTACTTAATGGAATAAAGGTAATACACGTGTTTTATTTTTTACCATAAAAATCGATCTCACATATATATATTATGTAAAACGAAAGAACTTATTCAATACGTAAAATTTATTTAATTTTATTGATTAGTAACAATTTTATTCAATGGAGCAATCTGTAAAATCGGTTTTAGTAGGCTTAAGGTCTATCCACACATATCAGGGACGTGACATTCGGTCCCAGGCATCGAAGATTCGTCCCAAGCCCGTGCACGGACGTGTGTGAACGAGTTCATATAAAATGTACACACCAATATTTATCCGGGGACGGTCCGTCCACGTCCCGGGCACGGCCCTGATATGTGTGGTGTTTTATATGCACGATAAATTGGTTTCATTGTCATTCAAATCAGGACGAATTTCTATAAACTACACAATTATTGCTCATGGAATTCAGTGCTTGTACGAGGGTCTTTTATCAACATTAGGCAAGACCAAAAATCAAAGGAATTCCAAAACAAAACACTACAAAGCGAAAAATACCTTTCTTTTCCGAAGTCGGTGGCTTTTGTACCCATTGTTTACCGTTATTCGACACCGACTTGTTTGTGAAGTGTTTTGTTTTGGAAGTCGGTCTGATTTTCTTACAAAGTTTTTTCTTTTTCTTTTTTTAGTTTTGGTAGGTACCTTCAATTAACATAAAAATCATTTATAGCCAAAGTACATCTCATGACGATTCCAATAAGCCCAAACACGACTAGGATACATTGTTTTATTTCGGAGTTCCAGCGGCCATTGTGGTCTTCTTCATCAGTTCCACTTCACCAAATGATACTTTCTGTGTGCAAATGTTTGCATTATTGATGAAAATACCAAAATCGATATATCTACATATAAAAATAAGTCGGGTTTCTTGCTGACGATATAACTCCAGAACGCACGAACCGATTTCCAAGGTTTTGCATTCGTTGGAAAGGTCTCGGGCTCCGTGAGGTTTATAGGTAGGGTAGGGTAGTGTAGGGTCGGGTAGGGTAGATAAATGTTTGGTCTTTTTATGGCAAAACAAAGTTTGCCGGGTCAGCTAGTGTATGCATATAATATTTGAGGAGATCCCTCGAATTCTCTAGGATCCCATCATCAGATCCTGTCCGATCCCATCATGAGATTCCTGATCATGGTACCACCCTTGGGATATCTCCTTTCCAACATCAAAATCGGTTTATAAACGACGAAGTTATCCGCGAACACACATAAAAAATATATACATATATACGGTGGAATTGAGAAACCACCTCGTTTTTAGGAAGTCGGTTAAAAAGATGATATCCATACCATTTCATAATATGGTGAAATAATCTTCAAAGATAGAAAAAGTGTAAAATGCATGACTTGCTGAAATTATAAATTTATTAGGTACTGACATAAACTTTACTGATTTCACAACGTTGAATAACATCATATTTTTAAGATAAGCTTTCGCGGCCGCTGTGTTATCGCCACACAAAACATATCTTATTTGATTCTCCTGATATCATTGATCAAACACAAGATACTACTGTAGTTAATATTTCTAAACAAGTTTCTTTATATCAATATATGTTATAAGAATACTATCTGTATAGTTTTAAGACTCCGTAATCCTTTTATCGTGGTAGTCGTAAAAGATTTTTATCAAATAACTTGTTCGGATCATTATATCAGCGGATTTAAGGAAATTAAAGTGTCATCCATATTGTAATGTTATAAATGTGAAAGTAACACTGTCTGTCTGTTACCTTTGCACGCCTCAAGGGCTGAAATGATTTTGATCCAACTTAGCACATTACATCACATCATCAGCCTATTAATGTTCCCACTGCTGGGACACAGGCCTCCTCTCTGTGAGAGGGAATGGGCCGTAATCCACCACGCGGGCCCAGTGCGGGTTGGTGAATGTCACATGTCTTCGAATTTTTGGTTCTAGGACATGCCGGTTTCCTCATGATGTTTTCCTTCGCCGTTTTGAGAGCAGTGGTGATGAAATAATTTACACAAAGTAAAGCGCCTGCCTGGGCTCGAATCCACGACCTACAACTTGTAAGTCGCGACCGATACCACTGGGCCACCACTGCTCCAATTGGGCACCACTTAGAACTTGGGTAGACCATGACCTAGATTTGGTCATAGGATTATAATCCCGGTGTTTTGTCCCCTTAGGATAATAGAACACTTTCCATGCGGGCGAAGCGGCGGGCAGAATCTAGTTAAGAATAAACCTCGCTTTGCATTTCGTTTCGATCTAACGATCTAGTTCAATTTCGTTTCGATCAAACTATCTAGTTCAATTTCGTTTCGATCTAACGATCTAGTTCAATTTCGTTTCGATCTAACGATCTAGTTCAATTTCGTTTCGATCTAACGATCTTGTTCCTTAATAAGTTTGATTCCTTAATATCAAGTCACTTAAATGTGCTGGTGAAGTAATGTCTAATGTAGCATAAGTATATAATTTTATCTTATTATGTATGTAGGTGAGTACACTGACCCTTCTCTGTGCAGATTTACTGTTCGAACCTATAATGTTAAAAGTAATCTCTATTAAGTATATGCAGTACATAGATAATATCTATAGTTCACCAAATGATACTTTCTGATTGCATTATGGATGAAAATACCAAAATCGCTATATGTATGCATATAATATTTGAGGAGTTCCCTCGATTTCTCTAGGATCCCATCATCAGATCCTGTCTGATCCCATCATGAGTTTCCTTATTATGGTACCACCCTTGGGATATCTCCTTGCCAACAAAAAAAGCATCATCAAAATCGGTTCTTAAACGACGAAGTTATAAAACACATTAAAAAAAAATACATTCGAATTGAGAAACCTCCTCCTTCGTTCGTTAGGCTAGAACTAAAATTATATATGCGAAAGATTCCTCTATGAAATGCTTGCAAATGTTTTGATGTTGATCTATTTCTGTTCATCCTGTTGCATGATATAATCTAAACTAATCGTATATTTTCTTTTCAGGTTCTTAAAATGTATGCTTGGGAACCGAGCTTTGAAGAGCAAATTCTTAAAATAAGAAACAAAGAAATGAACGTTTTGAAACAGACTGCTTATCTCAACTCCGCTACTTCATTTATTTGGTCTTGTGCACCTTTCCTGGTAAGCGACTTATCATTTATCTTGCTGTAACCTTGATACACAATGACAAATCAATTTAATTTTGACTACAATAATAGCGAGATGACGGAACTTGGGGTAGGCCTTTGCCCAGCAACAGGGACAGTATATGATGACCAAAAAAAAAAACCGCCCAAGTGCGAGTCGGACTCGCGCACGAAGGGTTCCGTACCCAGGGTGGCGTCATCTATGTATGTATGGGGACACCCTTTAATTTTCAACATTTTTATTTTTTTGGAAATTTTCCTTTATTTGTGTTGTAAGACCTTACTTTTTGCCAAATTTCGTTACTCTAGGTCAACGGGTACTACCATATAGGTTTTCAAACCTATAGGGTACTTCCAGTTGACTCAGAATTGACAATTTTGGTTAAAAGCAAGGTCTTACAGCACAAGTAAAGGGAAAATTCCGCAAAATAAAAAAAGTTGATAATTAAGGTAAATGTTGGTAGGTACTTACAAGTTTTTGCGAAAATCTAAATTTTCCCATATCTTTTTATCGTGTTGACTTTTGAACCCTGATTTGTATCTGGTATAAATTTCAACATGCTAGGTCCACCCGTTCCTGAGAAAATCTGTGGTGACACACGGACAGACAGACGGACAAGAGAGTGATCTTATAAGGGTTCATTTTTTTACCTTTTGAGGTACGGAACCCTAAAAAAAGTCGTAATGACGATACTTTTACACAAAGCTATGATAATCTTTGTTGGTTTTTTTGAGCACTTACTCAATTAAGAGAAATACATTTAGTGCTGAGATCATGCTGATTTCAACTGTGCCACTGTAAAATACATAATAAATTAATTGTCACAAAGAAAATATAACCGAGATTCTTATCGTTGTCAACATACAGCTGCTTTACTTATTTATCTAGCAGATTTGGTTTCTCCTATTTGGTAATCGTCAATGACAGTTAAGTTTAGAATTGCTGGATGTAAGAATATTGCCAGCGACAAAAAATAAATTTAGGAAATGCAGCGTCACATATATTTATAATACTCACAACGGATCTTTGTGTCTCTGAATTGGCTGCAAGACCCTGCGCTGTAGCTATTTTTGAAAGTGAAGATAGCTTTGCATAACTGTCTCTTTCACTCACAGACGTTTGTCGCATCGTCCTATCTCACTTACTCTATGCAGTATACTCGATGACAAATCGTTTCTTGCGCAATGGTTGGCAGAGTCAACTTCAGAGACACAAAGATCCGCTGTGACTAATATGCAGTATTATTAAATTTTTATAATTATCATAGAAATCACTTTGATAAAACTTAATCTTCAATCACAGTCGATAATATATTGTATTAAATTATGTCATTGGTAATGATAGCTGCAAAGATTACACGTATATATCAGTCTTATCAGTTTTAAACGCCTCAATATTGTTATTGATGAGGCTTTATGTTTCCATATCATTTTAATATGATTTACCTACTGATAATACACACTGACTTTAATATTTTGAGCTACAACAAGATAACCCCACAGGAGGTATTGATAATAATAGTAACTATGTACAAGCTTTATAGCTGCTGTTTTGTATTGTACCTATTTGTATACCCTACATAATATGTTACACAATACCTTGGCAAAATTCACTCTTTATGGAGTACTCCCACAACAACTTATTTCAAAGGTTTTTTTCATATTCATATTCTTTATTGTACACAAAACAAACGGGTGAGCTTAATCCATAATTGGGTTCTCTTCAACAAACCTTAGTGTTATTTTTTATGCAACTGTTGTATAATAAGGGGTATTAAAACACGAATGGGGATAATAGTATCACATGAGTGTTTTAATACCTAATTATAACAGTTGCATACAAGACTTTATCTACACCCATGATATGAATCCTCTATAAAGGTTCTGAAACCATAGGGTATTATTACATAACGTACTTTTCAGCATTGAACAGAAGGTCCATAGGGATGAAGGTTTAATTTTTTCAGATAATTCTTGAAGATATACTAATAGCACATCTTCAGAAAATGATGTACTACTCTTTGGTATTTTCCAATTCATGAAATTTGCGTACGTCTTTTATAATGTTTTCTCGACTTTTCTGGTAATTATTGGTTAGAAATGTCCTTTGCTGCATTAGAATTATCTATCTGGTGGTGTGTTATCAAAGCTTGTATCACTCATTTTTGTAAACAACTTTTTTTTTTTTTTTTTCTATACTATTATTGAACAAAAATGGCGGGATACGACGTCAATTCAAAAATTCGAATAAGTTTTTTTTTTAATTACGGCGCTGTGGTAGTGAAACGCGCGTGCATGACAATGTTCTTTTTTTGAAATTCATAAAGATGCCATGAGAATGTGGCTGTTCGATGAGTAAAAAAGGAGTTGCATTATGAAATTTAGTACAACATTATAACACCCGTTTGGATGATATTATGGTAACTATGACACTGGCTGTTTTAATGTTGGCAATAAGCTAACTGTTTCAAGAACTTTTATAGAGGATTTATAACATGGGTGTAGATAAAGAGATTTACACAATTACCAACAAAAAAAAACTTAAAAACAAATGAAAATTTCAATTCTTACTATACTCTTTGCGCTGGCATGTTGCGGGTGTCAATTTCAGTAACATTTTTTACGCATATACGTATACGCATTTTTGTAGTTTAACGTCATACCCCGAAGAATTGCCAAAGCAGGGCGCATTGCTCGCAGAAAGGATGGCCGATGGGGCCGAAAAGTTCTGGAATGGCGACCGCGAACCGGAAGATGATAAGTTGGAAGGCCTCCCACTAGCTGGACCGATGACCTGGTTTTGTAAGGTTGCGGGAATGTGGCGACGTCTGGGGGAGGCCTATATCCAGCAGTGGACGTCTTTCGGCTGAAATGGTTATGATGATGATAAACGTCATACGGGCAACTATGGTATGACGTTTAACTAAAAAAATGCGTATACGTATATGCGTAATTTTTTTTTTATTGAAACTGTCACCCGCACCATGCCACAGCGCAAAGAGAGTAACTAATTTTTTTTTTTTGTTTATTACGTTGAATTTAGGATCAGCTAAGGTTTAAATAATTTTGTTTGTTTTCAAGGTGACCTTCCTAACCTTCTTCACGTTTCTGATAACGGATCCCGAGAAAAATATCCTGACAGCTGAAAATATATTCGTGTCGATGTCCCTGTTTTACACAATGCACTTGCCCTTAGGTTTACTGCCACTCATCGTGGTATCAGCGATCGAGGTAGTAGCCACGACGTGTTCACTCCCCTTACGTCTACACACGAGGCTATGGTTCTTTCACATACATACACACACATTCACTCGCATATATCTTGTGCTTATAACTGAAGAGCGACAGTGCACAATAGGGTAGCTTACTGAAAATTAGTTTTATTGTCCGTCAGGTAGATTATTAAAAAATACTTGACACGTATTTTTTCTTTAGAAACTTAAATATAAAGTGACGACGATGTAATGCGTTGAAATATCGTGAAACGTCACGCCGCTTGTACACTTTATACTGCCTTAGTGACGTCACAAGCCCCCACTCCTGAACTTTGATGCGCTTTGACTTTGTATTTTTTTATTGATAACTTTATATTGCCTTAGTGACGTCACAAGCCCCCACTCCTGAACTTTGATGCGCTTTGCCTTTGTATATTTTTATTGATAACTTTATACTGCTTTAGTGACGTCACAAGCCCCCACTCCTGAACTTTAATGCGCTTTACCTTTGTATTTTTTTATTGATAACTTTATATTGCCTTAGTGACGTCACAAGTCTCCACTCCTGAACTTTGATGCGCTTTGTTTTTTTTTATTGATAACTTTTTACTGCCTTAGTGACGTCACAAGCCCCCACTCCTGAACTTTGATGCGCTATACCTTTGTATTTTTTTATTAATTTGGTAAAGCAAAAAATACGTGTCCAATATTATTTGATAATTTCACTGACGGACTAAATAGAATTATAATTTTTCTACCTAGGTAACATCCCTATTCAGTTAACGTTGTGTTCTGTGGCTGCTGAAACACGCACGACGTATATTTGTGCGTCCAGTCGGCGGGTCGAGGTAATAGGTAGGGTGGTGGACGCGAGCGAATGGACGCACAATGTATTGGCCACGGAAGTCTAGGGATGTCGGAAATGCAATAAAGTATCGATATATATCGTATCGATGTTTTTTGAAAATATCAATATCGATATTGATATTTTTATTAAAAATATCGATATATCGGTATGATTTGACTGAGAATATTCGTGCTCTAAAAATTAATTTATTTGGTCTAATCTAATTCAATCATCTTACATTTCTAGATAAATATTAATTAATATACATAATTTTTAATAAATCAAACAACTTTTTTTCTTTTCTTTTTTTATAAATGTTTATTGGTCTGAAAAAAATATCGGTTTTTATACCTTTTCGATACTTAGAATTTTATATCGATACATCGATATATCGAACTATTAAATATCGCTCAAAAATATCGATATATTGAAAAAATAATATCGATATATCGATATTTTTTCAACAAGCCTACACGGAACACAACTTAACTTCAGTCCAGCCACTTGCATGGGCACTTCTTATAATATAACTTCCTGGAATGGTGTCGTAGGTGTCGCTGATGTCGTTCGGCTGCTTTGTGTTGGTAAACGATACTGAAGTGCTGGACTCTAAGAGAGCATTCGTAGCGTTGTCTCTTTTCAACATTCTGCGTTTCCCACTGTCAATGCTGCCAAACGTTATATCGAATGTTGTACAAGTAAGTTTTTTATAGTTTATATATGTGTGCGTGCAGTGTGAAACTTGTAGAAAGGAGATGTTCCAGTAATGTATGGAGCCTGGGCCAGCTCTATGTACACTTATATGTAAAAATCGCTATATATTTAAGAAACCGTTTTTAATTGTTAGTTTTCTTTAATTTCACTTCGTTTCAAAGTAAACTCAAATTAACTTTGTCAAGTAGAGCAACAGTACACTACTTAGACATGGTGGATCAGATCAGCAATATGCTAAAAATGTAATTTTGACAATGACATTTTATTGACGTGTCATCAGTAAAATCTGCGAAAATAAAAAACAACACGAATTCAATTGCAACAGAGAAGCAATCAATTAATGTCCGTAGTAGTAAAGTGGGTTGCAAAACTAGACCAAATCACTAAAAACTCCGAAACACATCTAATTCAAAGACAAAGCAAAAAAAAAACGTCTTTGAGTCTTTTTAAATTCATCGAACGTCATTTCAAACACAACTGTCATGGCTGCCAAAATAGAAAAATAGGGTTATTTTATTAAAAAACTGTTCAAATGATATTTTTTTTACGCCTGTACCCTTCTTCAAAGGAGATTGCCCATACACAGGCCCCACATAAGGTATCGTGTCTGCGATTTCAATATTATTCAAAAATAGGATTTATATTTTGTGTTATTTTCTATCGGTGTCCTTTACTTTATATGACACAACAACAGATCAGGTTCCTTCACTTGGACATTTGTATGCACCTTATTGCATCTTTATATCTCGTGAACCCCGCAAAATAAATCAAAAAGGTTTTCTAATTATGAATATATTATGTTTTTTCTACAATATACAACCAAATTCATCAAGATACAACCATTTTTTCAATGGGGCCCAAGTTCCCTTACAAAATGGGCATTCTCCTTTGTTAGTATTTTTATGTAATTCTCCTATTTTTTTCCTATTAATCTGTGTGGTACATAGTGATGGCCCAAAATCAAACATCTCCTTATGTCGAATCGTGAAAGCAATAGAAGGTGTACTGCAAATGTGGGGTAAAGACAAGACTCACATCAGACCCCAACCCTATGTTTGCTATAAATGTAGGTAGAGGTCACACAATCATAAATCGACTCATTATTCAAATTTTCTGTTAACGTTTCTCTGATCGAGCAACTAATTTTGATTTTAACAACTCGCTTACTTTACTTAATCGTTTTAATGACGAGTACTTAATTAACGGTGTGGAATATTAAATTTTAATGCTTGGTGTGGTTAAATATGTAGTCGGATACATGTTGTGTTGCTAACATTATTTTTCAAACAATTATTTTGTAAGACTGACCATGATTCTGTATTTTTAGACGTCCGTCGGTATAAAGAGATTGAACAAATTCATGAACTGTGATGAACTTGATGTAACATCTGTTGAGCACGACCCTAAAGACCGTAAGTGTTCCATTCTGTATAGTTTTAATGTATATTTCATAATGGTGTCGATTATGACGAGGAGCTCGTGGCTAAATAATAACAGCCGCACTGATCGATCATCAAGGTTAAGCAAACCTTGACGAGGTCGGTCCGTGGATGGGTGACCATTTCAACATACCGAGTTTCCTCCGTGCCTCGGAAAGCACGTTAAGCCGTTGGTCCCGGCTGTCATTTGAAGATTTTTGACAGTCGTTACAGGTAGTCAGAAGCTTGAGATCTGACACCAGTCTAGCCAAGGGGTACCGTGTTACCCAGTTACTGGGTTGTGGAGGTCAGATAGGTAGTAGCTTCATGTAAAACACTGGTACTCAGCTGAGTCCGGTTAGACTGGAAGCCGACCCCAATATAGTTGGGAAAAGGCTAGGCAGATTGATTTCATAATGGTGTCGATATTCCAGCGAACCCGATCGTGATAGAGAACGGTCACTTCACTTGGGGCGACACGGAGGCTGAACCTGTGCTGAAGAATTTGAACCTACACGTGCCGCGCGGCTCGCTCGTTGCTATAGTGGGCGCCGTCGGCTCCGGCAAGACCTCCATGCTGTCTGCCTTGCTGGGCGAAATGAACAAGGTTTCCGGACGAGTCAACACATATGGTAAGTACACTTAAGGTTCCCCTAGTCGGCGGCACGAACTATTTTTGGGCGAGGTTAAAATGCATGCTATCTCATCCGACAACACGTGCGAAAGAGATAGATGCTGTGATGAGCAGTAAGAAGCTAGTTCGCGTAAGATTTAGAAATTTTGCAAATTTGTATCGAAATGGATGATGATTTAGGACGAAAACGAGCGCGCGAAATTTTATAAACAGGCCTTTGGGAGTCTAGATATCATGATAAAAAAACGACTCAATGTATATTTTCAATTAAAATTATTTGCATTGTTGAATTACTAATTTATCCCTGTATGGAAGCCGTTTTGCAATTTTCGCCCAAAGATGCGTTAATATAAGTGTTGAAATATGGAACTTTCGACGCTAATAACTTTAAATTTCTTTTTTGTTTCCATACAGGGCTAGATAATGATGAGACAAATTGATATCATTTTTTTTATTTTGAATGTACACCGTCAAACAGTGGAGTAATCACCAGACTACGATTGTATGGACGAATGATCGACTAGTGTAACCTTAACAGCCTGATACTGTTCCTCTGCAGGGCAAAGGCCTCTTCAGATGGGACTGGGAACTGGAACTCACTCCAGTTTGAGTTTGGTGCAAAGTTATTTTTACCGTGTAGTACCTATTTTCAGTCCTGATTAAGTATTAATTCTCGCTTGAAATTCTAGGTAGCATAGCGTACGTGCCACAACAAGCTTGGATACAGAACGCGACGCTTCAGGACAACATCCTGTTCGGCCAGCCGCTCAACGAGCAAAAGTACCACAATGTTATCGATATGTGCGCTCTCAAACCTGACTTCGAGGTACTGCCCGGTGGTGATCAGACAGAAATCGGCGAGAAAGGTAAACTATTATTTAACTTATACGGTCACGACGAGTATTCTTGAGTTGCCACTCCCGTCGGCCAAGCTGTTATATTATTACTACAGGTCTAGCGCCTAACTGTGTCAGTTCCTGAGGTATGGGAGCGGTACGGGAGGGGTGTGTTTACGAAACGTCAAACGACACGTAACTTCAGTTGGGCGTCAGGCTTGCTGTCGTCAACACGTGTTAATTGGACAGGTCGCTTCAAGTAAAACGCCCACAGTATTCGCAACCAAAAATGAGTCCTCCAATAAGTTCTCAAACTAAACAAGTTGTTTATAAAGTGTACGAATATTTTAAAACAAAAAAAATTTATCCCAATTCTGCTGAGTTTAAAGATGACATCTACCTATTTATAATATTTACCTACAAATTTGTACCCTTGGTAGGCGAGTCCGACTCGCACTTGTCCGGTTTTTTTTTAATTGTCACACGCCGAAATATTAATCAATTTGACTTAGGTACACTCTCGTAAATATCATAAGCATATGGTAAGAGATATCTGCATTAAAATGTATCACGTGTATAGCGAGACAGTTAGGATACGTCATGTCACGTCACTTGTCACCCCTCCCGTACCGCTCCCATACCTCAGGAACTGACACAGTTAGGCGCTAGACCTGTAACTATTTTGATTTGCACCGATCAAAATAGTTTATTTCAAATAAACCTTAGAGGTACTTTTGAATTGTCAAACAACAAAAAAATAAAATAACTAGTTGCAAATTCACAAGCGTCAGTAGGTTTCAATGGAGAAGAATTTGCAAGAAACTCCACGGACACTCCAACACTTTTTCCATCAGTTTCAATTACAAGTTTTTGGTTACATCATTCATGTTGAAAAATACATATATGTGAGAACGATGTCAAAAGACGAGCACGTAAAAGCGTCTAGAGTAACAAAAAATTTTAACAAAAAAAATACAATAACAGGCCGAGGCAGCTCAGTTATGACCAATCCCAACTGATGGCGCCCGTTCACGAACATGACGCATGGATCGGCACCACTCAGCTCAACCATCATGAAGGGAACCGAACGATCCAACACATGTGCCACCATCAGAGAGAAATGCATGACACACTCAACTGCCAGGGCACACAGAAGTCAACGAACGACACATTGGTACAGTGAATGGTAGATGTACCGTCGGAACATAGTAATCACATAATTATGTGCTGTGCAGTTATATAATACTAAAAGAAATTGAGTTGATACATTACAAATATATTCATACAGTCTTCAGCAGGTCCAACAATGCTTCAAATTTTTTCTGCCCATCATTAATTGTTCTTGCGATCTAGTGGTTGCGGAGCAGGACCAGCATTGAGCCAAGCATTTTTATCTGCGATGTAATCCCCGATTTTATAATATGCTTGCCTGCATAGTGTGCGTTTTATACAAGTTTTAAATTTGATCAGTAAAGAAAGAATATATTTACCCTAAGAGTCGAGAGGTAATTATTTTTTTTTGTCGTATCGACCTAATGTAGTTGACTTTATTGTTTTTCAATATGTAATAGTTTTTTTTTTTTCCTTTTTATTGTGTACTTTATCCATGAGCCTTAGTCGCCTGAAAATAATGAAATTATTATTATATCAATAAAATGTGTAACAAATGATGGTGTTTGTGTGTGCGCAGGAATAAACCTGTCTGGTGGTCAGAAGCAGCGCGTGTCGTTGGCGCGCGCGGTGTACTGCGACGCCGACAACTACTTCCTGGACGACCCGCTGAGCGCCGTCGACTCGCACGTGGGCAAGCACATCTTCGACAAGGTGCGTGACTAGATATAAACCTGTCTGGTGGTCAGAAGCAGCGCGTGTCGTTGGCGCGCGCGGTGTACTGCGACGCCGACAACTACTTCCTGGACGACCCGCTGAGCGCCGTCGACTCGCACGTGGGCAAGCACATCTTCGACAAGGTGCGTGACTAGATATAAACCTGTCTGGTGGTCAGAAGCAGCGCGTGTCGTTGGCGCGCGCGGTGTACTGCGACGCCGACAACTACTTCCTGGACGACCCGCTGAGCGCCGTCGACTCGCACGTGGGCAAGCACATCTTCGACAAGGTGCGTGACTAGATATAAACCTGTCTGGTGGTCAGAAGCAGCGCGTGTCGTTGGCGCGCGCGGTGTACTGCGACGCCGACAACTACTTCCTGGACGACCCGCTGAGCGCCGTCGACTCGCACGTGGGCAAGCACATCTTCGACAAGGTGCGTGACTAGATATAAACCTGTCTGGTGGTCAGAAGCAGCGCGTGTCGTTGGCGCGCGCGGTGTACTGCGACGCCGACAACTACTTCCTGGACGACCCGCTGAGCGCCGTCGACTCGCACGTGGGCAAGCACATCTTCGACAAGGTGCGTGACTAGATATAAACCTGTCTGGTGGTCAGAAGCAGCGCGTGTCGTTGGCGCGCGCGGTGTACTGCGACGCCGACAACTACTTCCTGGACGACCCGCTGAGCGCCGTCGACTCGCACGTGGGCAAGCACATCTTCGACAAGGTGCGTGACTAAACACAGAAACACACGTCAAACTTATTTATTTATTTATTTATTTATTTATTTATTTATTTATTAGATGGAAAACCAACAGCTATACATTAAATGAATACACAAGTTGAGTATGTTACATTAAGCCAATTACAGGTTCTCACGGCTAGAGATATAATAATTTTAAAGAAATCTTAGGGATCACTAGCAGCAAGCACAACAATCAGAAAAAATAAATCACTAACGCTAAAGGACAATATTGCACACTATGCACTTTTGAAAAAGTCAAGGTTAAGCTGCTTACGCACTGACAAGCTTTTAGTGGTAAACACATCAAACGAAAACTCCTTACACAATAAATTAAGATCCTTACTCGCTCGCACTAAGTATGAATTACGCCTGTAGTTAGATGAAGAGCAGGGAATAGAGATAGGTGGATTAAATCTTACTGATCTTTGTGGAACATTGAAATTCAGTTTATTGACGAGATCAGGACAGTCGATTTCATTTGACAATATTTTTAAAAGGTATGTGCAATCCGCCATCCTGCGACGATTCCTAAGGGGTTGCAGATGGAATTTCTTGCAAAGGTCTAAGTAATTTTCAGAACGGTATTGAATACGGAGGCGAAAACACATAAAACGAAGGAATCTTTTTTGGATACTTTCAATACGGTCTATGTATTTAATGTAACAAGGGTTCCAAATTTGAGACGCATATTCGAGATGACTCCGCACAAATGAGCAATACAAAATCTTTAGGGTTTTAGCTTTCTTAAAGCATCCTGCAAGTCTCATAACAAAGCCGAGCGACTTCGAGGCTTTAGCTACTATATGTTCCACGTGTGTGTTAAATAAAAGCTTAGAATCGTGATAGACTCCTAAGTCACGCACTCCATCGCATCGCTGTAGTAGCTGCCCTTTAAGTATGTAAGTAGTAGGAAGTGGCACTCGCCTTCTGGTAAATGATATTACGGAGCATTTAGAAGGATTCAAGTCCAATTTATTGATCCGGCAGTAATCATCTAAACGTGCTAAGTCTGATTGGAGAGCATCCATATCATCCAATGATGAAATTGAAGAAAATATTTTCATGTCATCAGCAAAGCAGAGCAAGTTAGAATGATGAAAACACGAGCCGATGTCGCTCACGTAGATGATAAAAAGTAACGGACCCATCAGAGAACCCTGAGGAACACCACTGGGAGCTGAAACCCAGCTTGAGATGTAGTTACTAACAACGACTGCTTGAGACCTGTTATCCAAATATGAGGAAAACCAGCGAAGTAAGTCGCCTCTAATACCGTTGTTAAAAAGCTTCCTTTTGAGGATATTATGATCGATTCTATCAAAAGCTTTGCTATAGTCCGTGTAAACGACATCCACCTGTGCCCCATCATCCATCCTTTCCGTTAGGAAGTCATTAAGCAGAGCCAAGTTAGAAACAGTTGAACGGCTTTTGAGGAACCCATGCTGTGAGGGACTAAAAGATTGACTGAGCGCAGCATACACTTGGTCATAGACCACCCTCTCAAAAATTTTAGCTAATATGCACAGTTTAGAAATTGGCCTGTAGTTAACTACTTCACTTTTATGCCCTTTTTTATGCACTGGAGTTATAAAGGCAGACTTCCAGATATGGGGAACAGTACATGAAGAGAGTGATTTTTTAAACAAGAGAGATACTGGCAAGGCAATGGATTTAGCACACCCGATCAAAAATTTAGGTGATAAGTGGTCCGGGCCACCAGATTTAAATGGATCAATATTATTAATTAATTTAGCTATAACATTAGGGTCAATTTCAATAGAATGAATATCCGAAGGTATATTAAGATTTTCAGTAGTTTGGATAGAACAATGATTATCAATAGACGATACATCACAAGGGTTAAGATATGTAGAATAAAAGTGGGCAGAAAACGCGTTACAGATAGAATCAGGAGAGGAAAGTGTCACATCGCCATACTTCAGGTAGCTGGGCATTATATTGGTCTTAGACCGCTGTTTGACAAAGCTCCAGAAGCGCTTAGGGTTCAGTTCAATGCAGGCTTCTGTAGCCGCTACATAGTTGGCATAACAATCCACTTCTAGCTTTTTAACTCTTTCCCGTAAATGTTTAAAGGTAGCTTCATCAGACAGCCTACCGTACAATTTAAATTTACGAAGATATTTGGATTTCTCCTTAATCAAGCGTTTAAGTGACGAGGAATACCAAATTGGGTATGAGTTATGGAATACTGTCACAGTAGGCACGTACTTATTTTGAATTTCCTCTATAGTAGAATAAAAAAAGTTCACAGCGTCATTAAGCGACATATCAGAGGGTATATTAGTCCAGTCTATAGCTGATATTTCCCTATTGATTTCAGTAAAGTTCCCCCTATATATCATCAGTAAGCGTGTACTCATCACCACTACAAATATTCGAAGGCAGCAATGAGCCGTCATTTAATTGCCACAAGATGCCACTCAAATTAAAGTCGCCAATAATTAAATAGTAATCAGTTGGATTATTTAACATTGAGTTATTTAAACTACGGAGAAAATTAGACAATTGCTCAGAAAATGAAAAACCACGATTTTGATTACATAGGTAAACGGTGCAGATATTTAACTTAACGCAGTTTTTAGAGTTAGGCTGACGTACACTCAATGTTACCCACAAGTCTTCGGCTGAGGAATGAAATAGCGGTTGCGGCACCGCAGCTATACATTTACGGACAGCTATTAAAACACCACCTCCCCGAGTCTGGCCCGTGAGACAGTAATCCCGGTCGCGACGCCACACAATATACTGATCACCAAATAACTCCGAGTTTGAGATGCCATCCACTAGCCAGGTTTCCGTCAATACAATAACATCGTATGAAGAGAGGCACAGTTCACGATAGAAAGTTTCAGTTTTTGTACGGAGCCCCCGGACATTCTGATAATAAACATTTAGTTTTTTTATGTTACTTAAAGCCATTGATAATTTAAAGAAGATATAGTTGCAGAATACTTAGCAAAATAACAACCACCCATGCAGCAAAATGACGAACATTTAACGATTCCATTGTCAATGTCAAAATTCGCGAACAATAAATACTCATACGTATTAAAAGTAATCATCTTAGCAAATAATAAAAAAACAGCTGGTAGGATAATTACCCACATATATACTATAAACAGCATAAGTTTAAAGGCGAAAAGTAGCAAGATTGCAGGTAGCTGTGCGAGGAGAATGGCAATAATTAGAATCAACGCTGAGTGCGAGCGAGATAAGCATAGATTTAAATGTTCAAATAAATAGAACAGTGCGATAAGGTAAACAAAAGGGTCATTAGCGAATACAAAAGCGAGGTGTCGAAACATCCAGTACGGCAGCGATGCTAAACCTTTTACAATAGAAAATAAGTGATAAACAGTTAAGGTTAGTGTGACAATATGACGATCAGATTTACTGCTAGACTTAAGACTTGTTATAGTTTGATTATAAAATGATAAACGAAAAATACAATACTCTAATTTAGTTTGTTTAAATCTTTTTCGTTAGAAATTACAAGGACAGCCGACCCTTCCTGCCTTCGGACATGGATCTTTCCATGCTTAACCCATACGTGCTTAAACTCCCTCTGCTTAGCCAATGCTCGGGTTTTATTGAGCAACTTCTTGGAGTCAGGGTTTAGGTGATCATTGACGTAGACTCGGTTGGATTGGCCTTCGAATCCAAGGTCATAAGTACATAGCGTCTTGAATGAGCGCGCAGCAGCAACAAAGTCCTCTTTGACGTATCTGTTCAGGAAGCTAACCACGATTGACTTCTCCTTGGAGTTAAACAGCGGTATTCTGAATATGTAATTTATTTGGGTTTTAGGAAACGTAAAATTAACCTTCTGGCTGATCTTTTCCAAAACAGTGAACAAATTTTCATCCTTTTTCATAGGAATGCCCTTGATTTCGACATTGTTCAGTCTCGACCTCTGGTCACTAGCAGATAACTCTGATTTAATCACGTCAATGTCAGACTGAAGAGTGCGAACAGATTCCTGAAGGAGCTCCAGACCCATAACCCTAGACTCAATCCCAGCAATCTTGACAGAAAAGTCATCCAGCCGTTTACTCTCAAACTCACTGGAAATCTTAAGTTCCTTGAGTTCTTCATAACACCCCTCTTATCACCCCTCTTTTTCCGTCGGGGGTTAAAAAGGTATCAATTCGTTGAACTTCACTCGAAAAACATCCCCCAAAAACTCCATTTAACAAATTCTCGAAGCAACGCGATACTGCGAGTTCGCGCTTGTTATAAACTTGCAAGCTACTCAGATGGCAGAATTTTTTATTGAAACCGGGGGGTACCGGGATTTGTAAGTCGTAACTGGTACTGGTCGCACCACGTTAGTACCGGCATTTCCCTGTCTTGGAACCGAGCTTTCCACTGACCGCTGACTCTGTTTGCGCAGGTGCTGGGGCCGAACGGTATGCTGAAGAACAAAACGCGTGTGTGGGTGACGCACAACGTGTCGTACCTGGCGCAGACAGACCTGGTGGTGGTGCTGCGCGACGGAGAGGTCTCGGAGACCGGCTCCTACCAGCAGCTGCTCGAGAAAAAGGGAGCCTTCGCTGAGTTCCTGCTACATCATCTGAGCGATGCCGAGAGAACCTCCCCCGAAGGTAACTAGTTCGCTCCACAACGGTCAAACTTAACAGGTTGACTGCCACGAAATAAACACAATAGAAAATGTATTGTTTGGGGGTCACCGGTGACCCTCGTGGCAGCCAAAGTGTAGCGACTCCGTGGGGTGCAAGACTTACCTTGCCATCCCCCCGCCTGCATTAATCAATAGCTTTTATCTAAAAAGCAATTTAAATTAAAGTAATAGGGTATGCCACCTATTTTTTTAAAGTGTCTCAATCAAATTCTATAGTGCTAATATGCCACAAAAAAGATACAAATTTTTTATTCAATCGGAAAGTACCATAACAAAGTATTTAAATTTTAAATTTTTCAAATATAGCGCGTTTGACGAAAACGCTGGACGAATTGGACGTCATATTGCTCTGTGGTCATGCATGACGTCAGTGGGCTGTGTAAACAAACACTGCCATATGACGTAATAAGGCTACTATTTCATATTGCATGGTGTTATAACACAAATAAAAAGAAAACTAAATTAAATTTTAAAATTTATTTTGTTATTTTATGAACTAAAACTAACATTTTTCAACTGCTTTTTGCCTAAAGTATCTCAATAATATATTCATAGATTTTTCTCTTATAGGGTAAAATACCCTATTGCTTATGAGATAAGTCCCATTTAACCAATCCCTAAACACTCGCAGACCAATACAAAATTTCATAAATATTATTTCAGAATTGGACGAGATCAAACAAGACCTTGAAAGTAAACTTGGCACTGAATTCCAGAGCAAGTTACAGCGAGCTCGTTCGCTTTCCGAAAGCGCTTCAGAGTCAGAAGTGGCAGCAGGTAAGAAGAAACGATTTTTACAGTAGTCACGGTGGAACTTTGTGCCTCTGAAGTTGGCTTTGTGAACCATTACGCAAGAAAATTGGTCATCGAGTGTACTGCATAGAGTAAGCGAGATAGGACGATGCGACAAACGTAATCGAGTGAAAGAGGCAGTTATACAATGATATCTCTTACTTAAAATAAAAAAAAAATAAAAAAAAAAGATTATTTTTATAGATTTTTATTTATTTATTTGTTAAAATAAATAAAAATCTATTCGGTGAACTAAAATCAAAAAGACATTTACTTAAAATATCTAGTTTACCACATAGAACTGCTCATCTGAGCAAAAGTCTTTTTGGGATGGCATCAAAAATTTACAATAGGATACCTGTGGACATTTTAAACACTGGAACTGCCACTATTCAAATATAAATTACGTAATTTTTTAATTGACAAAGCTTACTATACGATCCAAGATTTTCTTAATAATTAGTACTTACTACAATCTGTCACCACGCATCTAATTATTTTTTTGTAAGATTTGCTGTAAATGTGATATGTGATCACTATGATTATTTTGCATGTTGACTTAATTATTGTATGCCTACTAGGCAGGACATAATGAAACTGTAATTTACCTAACATCTGTCTGTATAACCTATGCCCACAATAAAAAGATTTGATTTGATTTGATTCAAAATTGGCACAAGAATAGGTACTGCGCAGGGTATTGCAGCCAACTTCAGAGATACAAAGATTCGCTGTGACTACTGTACAAATTTTTATTTATTACCATTGCCTAGTCACTGATAAACTATGTAACAACAATTTCTGTTTTCGTGTTTAGGTTAACCAGTTGCTAATACATGAAGATTAATATAAAATTTCACAATAATGATCCAACCTTTTTGAGAATTTAAGTATCATTCCTATCAAAGTAATCTTATTTTTAATACGTTTCCTTTCCGTGTCTAGGTGACCGTTCGGGTAGTGTGAAGAGAAAAACGCCAGAAGCCACTCCAAATGAATTGAAAGAGAAGAATAAACTCATAGAGGCTGAGAAAACAGAAACTGGAAGTGTAAGTTGATTTACAATTCATCCGTAAATGTAGGCTTTAGGATTATTTAATATCAAGTTGTGTTTACGTTTCAAAAGCCGATTTTACAAAAGCAAAGTCTGAGATTATGTAATAGTTAAAGTTATCGCAGAATGTTCTGGACCTAATGTAACAGCGCACAAAATCGTGGATGCTTTGTGATACACGCTTTATTACTTACTAGCTGACCCGGCAAACTTTGTTTTGCCATAAAAACACCAAACATTCATCTACCCTACCTACCCTACCCTATCCTACCTACCCTACCCTACCCTACCCCACCTACCCTATCCTCCCATACCTACCTACCCTACCCTACCTATTAAAAAATAGATAGTAGCCGATTCTCAGACCTACTGAATATGCATTTAAAATTTCATAAAAATCGGTCAAGCCGTTTTGGAGGAGTATGGTAACAACACGAGAATTTTATATATAAGATTATCTCTTTTAACCATTTTTGCAGACAAAAATGACTTGCTTAGTAGCGAGCTTAGTTTCAGTCGTTGTTTATTGGTGCGAGTACTAACGGTGAGGTCGCGGGTTCGATTCCAAGGTCGGCCAAAGTGATATTGGATTTTTCCATAACGAATTCCTCAGTGGCAGATCGGAGATTGGAAATTGGCGGTATGGTTCCCTAGTGCCTCAGAAAGCACGTAAAGCCGTCGGTCCTGTGACTGATATTTATTCGGACATGTCGGATTGCTGTCCCATCAGTCAGTGTTGGCAAAGTGTTAAACGACTAACGATTAAAAAGATAATCGGGACTTGCGATTAAAAATAAATAAACCGTAATCATTAATCGTTGATCACGATTTCAAAAATATGATTGTTGTATTTTGGACCAGTTTCGAGAAATCGGATCATTGATATTGTACTGTAAATTTGTTTCATCCCGCTGCTGGCCAAAATTATTCCACTGGACCTCTCGATCTTGCAATCCTGAACTAATGTCTTGTATATTAGCCCTAAGCGAATAAATATATATATATATATATCTGCTAAATCAAATTAACGATTCACGATTAGTTTTATTAAGCACGATTACGGTTAAAAATACGTTACGGCCGATTTCACCACTGAAACTAATCGCGATTAGTTGAAGTAAACTCAGTTTATGCAAATACAGCGTGCTGATTGGTAGATTATCAGTGGTCTCAACCAATCAGAGCGCCGAATTTGCGTAAACTGAGTTTAGTTAAGCTAATCGTCATTATTTTCATTGGTGAAATCGGCCCTTATTCGTGATTAATTTAATCACGATTAAGTTTAATGACAATTAAATTAATCAAATTGACTAACCGATTAATAAAATCGAGTAATGCCAACACTGCCATCAGTCTATGCGAGTGAGGGAACAAAGAGTGCACCAGAATTTGCGCACACATGAAGAAGAATAGCCGCCATGACCAAATTCGATCTGGAGGTCTTACTTGACTTAATCACCTCCATCGAGACCGGTCTTGAGCTTCGCGCTTCACCTCGCACCACGTCTTTCCAATGCTCGTCGCTTCAGCTAATATGGTGCGTCCCCAGGATTGACGGGGACGGCCTCGCGTCCTTTTTACCCGACTGCCGAAGGAGGGTAATGTGTTTATCAGTCTATGTATGTATGTATATATGTAAGTTTGTTCCTATATGGCGTTCCAGAGACCAAACGCTTTGGCCGATTTTGATGATTCATACGTCAATCGATTCGTCTTAAACCTGCGAGTGTCATAGGCTACATTTAAATTGGACAATAGAAAAATGGCGAATTTTGGGCGCTATATTGTGGCGGCCCAAATTTTTTTTCTTCTTCTAAACCTATTGTGTGGGGTATCAAAATAAAGGGTTTTAAGAGGTGATTTCAAAAATATATAACACTTATATGATTAAATGTATCTAATTCGAAAAAAAGTTAAATCTAAAAATCATGCTGTGCAGGAGAAGGATACATCTGGTTTTGGTCAGCCAGCTCGCGCGTACGTATCCTCCTCCTGCACAGCATGATTTTTTCCTTGTTTACGACTTTTTAGTTCGCTTTTGAAGCAGTCGGGTTTTTTGATTTAACTTTTTTTTATTCCTTGAGGATTCAAGTCCAAGGCCTGTTTAGGAATGTGATCGGAATCCCTCCGGAGCGTGTGACCAATCCAACTCCATTTACGTCGCTTGATCTGGCGGTCGGTTGGGATCTCGTTGTATCTCTCCAACAACTCTACATTAGAGATGATCTCGGGCCAGTAAATTCCGAGGATGCGAGATCGGTCGCTCTTTTCTCAACTATCGATCTGCAGGACTATTAGTTAGTTTATTCTGATTTTCTTTTTGTTTCGTTTGCAGGTGAAATGGGGCGTTTACAAGCATTACTTGATGAGCGTCGGAATAATGTCGTCCGTAATCACGGTGCTCATGAATCTCATACTGCAAGTGTTCCAAGTCGGCTCCAACTACTGGCTAACTGAGTGGGCTAATGATGATAAAATGGTAAGTTTACTTATATTATTTCCTACGAAATCCCGCGAAACCTAAATTTAATTTTAGCCTATATCCTTTAGCGGTGTTATTCTGATGTATAAGCTAGGTATATTACTGTACAGTTAAAAATTCCAGCTAGCATAAGAGTGATGAAACGGGAGCATGCCTATAAATTTGGACTCATTATGTACTCCTATTTCATTACTGGTCAATTGTTAGAAAAGCAAAAACACAAAATCTACCTATAATTATGTGATTTGTATACTTGACACTAGATGGCGTTAAATGTGGCAGATAAAGTTTTTTTTTGCTTTTCTAAAATTTACCAGTAATGAAATAGAAGTACATTATGAGTACAAATGTAAATGCATGCTCCCGTTTCATCACTCATATGCTAGCTGGAATTTTAGCGTGGTCGTGCTGGGAAAGAATCTTGCCAGCACGACCTTTATATCTGCGATAATTGAGAGATACCAAATTTCTAATTAGTGGTATAAAATAGTACAAATTAAAAGGATTTTAGTACCATGTAAAGTTAAAATGAATGCGTTCATGGACGTGCTACGAAGTACAACACTACAGTTCCATCAAATTAATAAATGATTACAAATGCTTTAATAGACCATGACGCTTGAAATAAGATTTTCATGATTATTTAGTATGCATAATTAGTGACAGGAACGACCACAGTTTAATGTTATCACTTATCAGTAAATAAGCTAACTATAATCTCGCTTGTGTTTTTACGTTTCTTGCGTTAAAAATTTAATTATATCTATGTAGATGCGTTGAGACTTTTTATTAGAAAAATCTTAAATGAATCATGCCTAACTATACTGTAAACTCCTTTTTGTTTCGAGTCAAATTCGGTGGTTGTATAATATTCACAACGGATCTTTGTGTCTCTGAATTGGCTGCAAGACCCTGCGCAGTAGCTATTTTTGTGTCAATGGTAAAAGTGAAGATAGCATTGTATAACTGTCTCTTTCACTCGCTTATTTGTCGCATCGACCTATCTTGCTTACTCTATGCAGTATGCTCGATGACAAACTGTTTCTTGCGCAATGGCTGGCAGAGCCAACTTCAGAGACACAAAGATCCGTTGAGACTATTATAATTGCTACATTCATAACTTATTGTGTTCTCAAACAAGGTGCTTCTCCAACAAATCGATTAGCCAGAGCCAATGCGGAAAGCCGTCAGAATCATTAAACCCCGGTTAATAAAGAAAATTTGGTTCAAATAAATTTCACTAGATGGCACGATATGCATCGATTTATTATTGATTTTAGTGTACATACATAAACTCACGCCTTTTTCCCATGGGGGTAGGCAGAAACTACAGAACGCCACCTGCTACGATCCTTACATACTTCTTTTGCTTCACACATATTCATACATCTAGTCATACACACACGCCGGTTATGGGTACTGCGCACTTAGCCTTTCTGAAGAACATCACCTATAAGGTCTATGTATGTCTTTCTAGGGCGTCCCCTCCCGGCGTTTCCTTTCACGTCTGCCTTGTACCTTTCGTTAGTCGCCTTTCATTCATCCTCTCAACATGGCCAAACCATCTTAGCATACTCTTTTCAATTTTGGTCACTACATCTTCTTTTAAACCACAACGTTGTCTTATTACCTCATTCCTCAATCTATCATTTAAAGTTACACCACACATACTCCGCAAGGAGCGCATTTCTACTGCATGAATCCTACTTTCATGTCTTTTTAGCCATACCCAACCTTCACTTCCATACATAAGTGTAGGCACCAGCACGCTGTTGTGAACGGCGAGTCGTTTGATTTTAGTGTACAATGTATCATTTTCTAGATTGACCATAAAAATTGTATGTTCTTGTTTAACAACTCTCCTAAGCACAAAATTATGGAACTTATTTCACATTTCAAAGATTATTTGAACGCATCTTTTAAAATCCATACCATAGAGGGCGCGGTTTTAAATTTCTTAGGCATTCCACTCGATTTTTTTTATTTGTATTATAACCCATTTTGGTACAATGAAACTGTAAAAACGTACAAAAAAGACTAATCGTCACTGTATTTAAAGAAAAAAATCTCGACCACGTTCGATGTACTTTTAGTAAAATAATCAGTATAGTCAGATGAAAACGCTAGTTACGACGGCATGATTTCTGTGTATAAGATCTTCTTCTTCATAGCGAGTCTATAGCAAATATAGTCTCTAAATATTATGTTTGGCCCAGAATTCTGGCAAAAAAGGTTTTTTTTTTTTCATTTATTTTATTCTATATGGCATCAGACATCTGTATGCTACTATTATACATTATCTGTGGTTTAGCTTAGTTCGCGTAGCTGAGATATAACATTACATACATTATTGTTACTAAGTTTGCGAGCTGCTCACAAGTATGAAAAACTACCTTAGATATCCGAGCTAAGCTTAAGGTAACACTAGTCGATCATTCTTCCATACAAACATAGTCTAGCGATTACTCCACTGTTTGACGATGTACGTTCAAAACAAAAAATAATATCAATTTGTCTCATCATTATCTAGCCCTGTATGAAAACAAAAAAGAAAAAAATTAAGGTTATGAGCGTCGAAAGATCCATATTTCAACACTAATTTTAACGCATTTATGGGCGGAAATAAATACCTTAAGAAGAAGGAAATTGCAAAACGGGCTCCACACAGGGATAAATTAGTAATTCAACAATGCAAATAGTTTTATTTTGATAATATACATTTAGTCGTTTTTTCATAATATCTAGACTCCCAAAGGTCTGTTTATAAAATTTCGCGCGCTCGTTTTCGTCCTAAATCATCATTCATATCGATACGAATTTGCAAAAGTGCTAATTCGTACGCGAAATAGCTTCTTACTGCTCATCACAGCATCTATCTCTTTCGCACGTGTTGTCGGATGAGATAGCATGCATTTTAACCCCGCGCACAAAATAGTTCGTGCCGTCGACTAGGGGAACCTTAAACTAGGCTCTTGGTCAGCAACTGGCTTTAGGATCCGACAAGCCTATCGGTGCCTGTCTTGTTGGTAATGATAGTGGAAGCCGTGGTGATCCGGCTGATATCTGGAAATTCCTTGGAACGATTCGGCAGAGGCGAAATTTACGCGCTTTGACCACGCTTTTCTCTCTACTCAACTCTCCCACCCCTCCTTCTTATCTCATCCCTCACTTTCAATATCTGTGTACTTCACACGCTAGGAATCTGCGTTCGTCTAACAATCTTCTCTTGCTTTGTCCTTCTCATACTTCTGATTTTATTCATTCTTCCTTTCATATTCAGTCCATTCGTCTCTGGAATGCGCTTCCTCTCGATATCAGGACGGCCACCAGTCAATATGCATTTAAGCGGAAGTTACGACATTATTTTCTACACCATTAGCAGAGTGGTCTCAATCACCTTTCTATTTATTTATATATGTATATATATATAAACGTATTTATTATAGTAAATATATATGTATGTTTATTATAGCTACAATATATATATTGTTATTCAATTTTACTTCAATAGTTATTTCAATTTCTATGCACCTGCCATGTTATCTCTTCACCACCCTTGGTTGACTGGTAGAGAATGCCTCAGGCATTAAGTCCGCCTATGTACTTGTATGTTGCATGAAGTTTTAAATAAATAAATAAATAGTGGAGAAGCACCTTTAACTAAATATGTTGTTTTGTACGTAGCTCGTGAACGGCACAGTGGATACTAAGCGACGAGACATGTACCTCGGCGTCTATGGCGGGCTTGGAATTGGACAAGGTAACATAAACTACATCTATACTAACAAAAGTTGCTATTACTGTACTGACGATTACACCAAAACAAAGTCTTATATCCCATTCAATAATGCCCAAATAACAATAACTAATTCTGTCATTTTCAAGTCTTAAAAAGCCCAGTATAGGCATTAATGTGTTGGAACCACAGACATACATCTAACTAGATAACGCAAGTCCAAGCTCCATCTGTATGAAAACCAAGCGTTGCAAATTTAAAAACAAATTGACTTACCATTTCCAATGCCTTGGCCAACTTTTTCTATACGTTCTTTACAGCTCAATATTGCATAAAAAGGCATTTTTCTAGATTTCGGTGGATTTCCGGTGCCGATAATGCTAAGATTACGATCATTTATCGTAACTACTCCGTTTTTTTGGCACGCGAAGTACATACAGTCGCGTCATCTAGTTAGATGTATGTCTGTTGGAACATTTGTAAAATCCGATTGGCGATCACAGTATGTTGTTAAATCAGATGAGAAAATTTGCAAATTATCTTCCTGTTATTATAATCTTTTGGAAACCTCTGAAAATAAATGATATAAAAATTAGACGACACTTACAAATATACTAATAATGTTATTTGGTAATGGATTATTAATAATGAATACATTATTTACACAATATTTTATTATTTATGAAATAGTTTTCTTTATCTATGCAGATTCTTCTTTAAAAAACCTTTACAAATCTTGCTCTTTATTTTATGTATTATCTATTGCATGGTCTTGAATTTTCTTTATAACCAAAGAAACAACAATGTGCATGGAATCCTTAGACCCAATTTAGTAGAATTTTAACATACAAGAGTCATAAAAAAACAGAACCTTAAAATTTTGAGAATCACTAACATACGAATAAAAAAAAAAACCGGCTAAGTGCGAGTCGGGCTCGCGCACGAATGTTTTCGTACCATTATCGCAAAAAACGGCAAAAAATTACAACGTTTGTTGTATGGGAGCCCCACTTAAATATTTATTTTATTCTGTTTTTAGTATTTGTTGTTCTAGCGGCAACAGATATACATCATCTGTGAAAATTTAAACTGTCTAGCTATCACGGTTCATGAGATACAGCCTAGCCTATAATTTATAAAATAAAAAAGATAGACGGACCGCGGAGTCTTAGTAATAGGGTCCCGTTTTTACCCTTTGGGTACGGAACCCTAAAAACTGTCCATACAACAATTGTTTGTTATGAACACGAAACTCCGTTTGCCCAAATATAAGACATTTTATTTTAGTTTTTTTGTTGCAAATTAGCCAAAAAAAAACTTAAATTAGTACAGTTTATTTTTTTTTGTAAAACTCGAAATGATTTCAATCTAACATCAGATCTTACTGTTTAAAGGCAGGGATTAGCTACTATATAGAGATTCATGTTTAAAAACACTTACAACTACTTACAAGTATGAACTTTTGTATATGAGTATGTCTATACTAATATTATAAAGAGGAAAGGTTTGATTTTTTGTTTGTTTGTTTGTTTGTATGAATTGAATAGGCTCCGAAACTACTTGGCAGATTTGAAAAATTCTTTCACTGTTGGATAGTCCATTTATCGAGGAAGGTTATAGGCTATATAACATCACGCTACGACCAATAGGAGCGGAGCATAAATGAAAAATGTTACAAAAACGGGAAAAAATATTCCTTTTTGAGAGCTTCCATTGCGTGCGCTGCGTAAATGGTTTAAGTTACGCAAATATCATGTATGATGGAATTGTTTCTCTTTAAAAGTTCTAAAAAAAAGTCCGTGACACCATATGTCTATCTTTTAAGGTGGACTCACAATAGCAAATTTTATGTTCTAAATTTTAATTAGATCAACGCTGCCGGTAGAAACAAAAGTTGGTTGCATTCGTATAGTAGTATATATATTATTTCTTATTCAAATAAATAGTTCAACAAGTTGGTAGGTAGATAGGGTAGGGTAGGTAGGGTAGGGTAGGGTAGTGTAGGGTAGGGTAGGGTAGTGTAGGGTAGGGTAGTGTAGGGTAGGGTAGTGTAGGGTAGGGTAGTGTAGGGTAGTGTAGGGTTGGGTAGGGTAGGGTAGTGTAGGGTAGGGTAGGGTAGGGTAGTGTAGGGTCGGGTAGGGTAGTGTAGGGTCGGGTAGGGTAGGGTAGGGTAGGGTAGTGTAGGGTAGTGTAGGGTCGGGTAGGGTAGGGTAGGGTAGGCAGGTTAGGCAGGGTAGACAGGGTAGGCAAGGTAGGCAGGGTAGCCAGTTGACGGGAGCGAAGCCCCGCGGGTCAGCTAGTACGTAATATTTTCGGTACCGATATCGTGATTAGGTGTGCTTTGCTGAAAAATAATCGATTTCGGCATTTAATATATTTTTTTGTTACCATTGTTGATATTTATTGCTGAAACGCGATTTGTGACTTTTGTATGTTGAACTAGTATTTTCATATCAATTTTTTTATGAAATTGCATGCATATTTTATAAAGTCATTTAATATTTAGTAATTTGTTCGAATGTCGCAAATTACACGAGTTTTTTTTTTTCAATAAAACAAGAAACCTATTCAGTGGCGTAGCGTGCCTTGGCGGGGACTCGTATAAAAAATTGTTTGTGGGCCCCATATGAAGGGTAAAGATTTGTCACAAAAGAAAAAAAAATGTTTGCATAAAATTAAAAGAAATATTTATTCGTCATAATTAAATATCTGTCACTTTTTCCAAATTTTTTACAAATATTTCGAATTAAATATACTCTTTCCTTGCCTTTTTTTTCGGCAAACTGTTTTATTTAATCATTTATAGCTGATGATGACTTTAGTTCTTCTAAAGTTTCTGCCTTTATGGACAATAGTGACAGGTCTGACAGACGAAAAAAATATTTGGAAAGTTTTTATTAAATTTTGCTTACTGACGTCGGGGCCCCCCGTATAATTGATACGGCAGATACGGCGGTAGCTACGCCCCTGAACCTATTGGTAATAGTAAAAATGGATTGGACAACATTTATCAAATCCTTTTTTTACGAAAATGAAATTTCAGTTTCGCATCTTGCTGACAACTTAAAACATTATATTCACTAAATTACTCGCTCCTATATATTCATGATACTTAATATCGGTGATGTGAGACCTAAAAAATCGGTACAAATAGGCCACGTCATGTACACTTGCGGAAAGAAAATGGTAAGCAATTTCCTAAAACGTTATTTTTTCCATTTAAAGTATTTTATGTGTAATACATAGCCGGACATAAATAAACTTGCACTGTGCAAATATATAAGGATGATAGTCTGTTTTCAATCCGCTCGTGTACTTGTGTTTGGGAGCCTCGTGGCCGGTAGGGCGGTGTCGAGTACAGTGCGTGTGCAGTGTTGTCGGTGTCGGTGTCGTCGCTGGCGCTGTACCTGGGCACGCTGGCGGCGGCGCGCGCGCTGCACGCGGCGCTGCTGGGCGGCGTGCTGCACGCGCCCTCCATCGGCTTCTTCGACTGCACGCCCACGGGCCGCGTGCTCAACCGCTTCAGCAAGGACGTGGACACACTCGACAATGTCTTGCCCATGACGCTCAGGGGCTGGACCTCCTGCTTCTTTTCGGTATGCGACACGCCACTCCCGTGTAGACTGTCACACTTGTACAACTCGAACACTTCATTTAGAATGTAGATCTCAGTAATAGCATGTAGTTTTTCAACACAATTTTTTATTTGTAAAAAAAAGCTATGTCACTTAATAATTTCAATAAATTAAGTCTTAACAGGTACAACCCTTGTTGAATACAGTAATGCGGATCATAAAACCAACAGCTGAACACTGGGGCCCATAGCAATGTTGCGAATCTTGGATCCTATCAGGTCTATACCAGCGACACTGCGATTCGCAGCAGCGGAAAGCTAGGGGTTTGTTCTTTAGAGACACTGGTTCCTGTCAGACAGGTGGAAAGAGGTACATACACTTTGCACTTATCCTTGTCCTCGTGGTGGTCTCCTGGCCAATCCCGCGTGGTCGGGCGGTTATAGGGAAAATATATGTAATAAATGTGGAAGGGACAACAAACGTGTTCTGAGATGGGACTCCGGCTGCCAGCAGACACCAATACGTTCCCGAAACGAAAATACCTCGCTGCGCGCGAAATACACCCAAATTCCAATGTCCAGGCGAAGCACAATACCACCCGCGAATGGCGACCGTAATTTCGAATAACGATGGGTGGATTATCTAGCGATAACAAAGAAATCCAAGCAAGACCACACCGTATCACTTCTAGCCATGTCGGTTATATTTTTACGAGTCTTAATGCCAACGTCAAGCTCAATCCAAAAGCTGTAATTTCGATGACAGCGAGCATAAACAGTGTTGCAACAAAATAACAAAAGTTACGGAACATTTTGGTTCGAAACAACCCCCAGTTGACCAACCGCTTCAATACCACCCATATGGTAGAAAGGTGGAATCTACGTGGGAGACCCAATTTTTCCTCTAAACAAAAGGATACAAGACAGCCTTGAGAACCCGAATCCAAAAGAGCACGAACTAACAAGGATTTACCCTTCGGGCCCCAGATCATTACAGAGACAGTTGGCAGAAGGACTGTCTCTGGCAGCGAGGTATTTTCGTGTCGGGAATGTGTAGGTGTCTGCTGGCAGCCGGAGCCCCGGCTCAGAACACGTTTGTTGTCCCTATTATATATATTTTCTCTATAACCCCCCCGACCACACCGGATTGACCAGGAGACCACCACGAGGACAAGGGTAAGTGCAAAGTTTATGTTCGTCTTTCCACCTGTCTGACAGGAACCAGTATCTCTAAAGAACAAACCCCTAGCTTTCCGCTGCTGAGAATCGCAGTGTCGCTGGTATAGAACTGATAGGTTCCAAGAGTCACAACATTGCTATGGGCCCCAGTGTTCGGCTTTCGGCCGTGATCCGCAGGCCTGTATTCAACAACCCTGTATGTAGAAAAATTATAAAATGCCAAAGTGATTACAGGGTTGAGGTGAGCCGTAAGTTATTTTGGTATTATATTTCTGGAGTTGACCCAAGTGTTGCACTTTATACTGGAATTTTTTACGCAAACCGCTTACATGTACTTTTTACCGAATAGGTACAATGACTGCTAAGATTTTTCCAATCATGTGCAGCGGCTCTACTTTAAATTATACATTGACATATCAACATGGGATCAGTTTATGAATAAGACAACTTAGTTTTCGCTCCTTTTGTGTTGTTAGTGCTTAGATAGTTGTTTTTTCTTAAATTCTTTGCTTTCTTTTGTTTTAACCAAGGATCTAGATGTACCTATGCTAAGAAAAGCTTGCATGTAATTAACCTAGTATAGAAGTTAAGCTCAAAGCAACAACCAAACTCGATATCTTGGTCGTAAATTCGACCACAACGCGTTGTGGATCTCGCAAGTTTATTCACGGTCTGAAGTTCTTGTTTAGCCATTTTCAAAGCTGGGCCACAAAGGTTTTTGCTACAAAATTTTAGCGAAATGAAATCTTTTAAACTATTTTGTTTGACCACAATGCTTTATCATAACAAAATATGAGTTGTTGTTAGAAGCTGCCAATGGCTTAATACTAAGATTTCCTATTGGTCGTATATAATGGATAAAGCTCGGGTGTTGTCCGTGAATGATCTGAGTTGTGTCTATAAACAATTTCCAGTACATGACCTAGTATAGCGCTTGTTGTTTACCCATCTTCCAGCACGAACACGTCACCAACAACTAGCTCAGATTTTCATATTCTTTTAACTGCTTGATTAAGATTCTGGAAATAGCTGCGCCCTTTTGCGTTAAAAACGAACAACACTGATACTGGATAAACTTGAGAAGTCGTAACGCGATGTTGATTTTTTTCGCCAAAGAGCGTTTCCGGTCTCTGAGCCTAACAGTCTCTAAATAGCTTTAGTATCTTACGCACAGTACACTATAAATATCCACCAACTTAGCGTCGTGTAGCCCTTAAACCTGTTTGATAATGTTTGGATAACACCTGTCGTAAACAATGTATTCATTATTATTAGGAGTGTCGCCCAGTGTCGAGTGCCCACGCGTGGTGTTCGGCTCGGTACTAAACTAGTGTCCATGGATGTTGTTGCAGCGTTAGGATCAATTTTTGCGGACCTAATGCCATTTCTGGCGTGTTGGCGAGCGGCGAGGTTGCTTCACGAGCTATTGTTGGAGCATGTGTTAAAGGCACCGTTGCACTTCTTCGAAGTGACGCCCGTTGGCAGGATACTCTCTAGATTTTCTAAAGACATGGACGTTTTGGACACGTCTCTTCCTTCGCAGATCTCCGACTTGATGTGGTGCTTTTTTGAGGTAATCTCGCCACTGTTAACTATTCATTCCTTTTTTTATGGTCATTCGGTTATGTTGGTGGGTATTTTTTTTTTTTACTTTTTTTTTTTGTCTGTGTTTGTGCTTTATTCATTATGTTTGTGTTACTTCTACGAGGTGTTAGTGCAGTGTAGTAAGCAGAAGCAAAACAAATATTTAGATGTTTGGCTAAATTTAAAAATGTGCCTGTGTATGTATCAAATACATGATTTCGTTTTCAATTCATAGATAATAAAGTCGATTTTTTATGGCCATTCGGTTATGTTGGTGGGTATTTTTTACTTTTTATTTTATTTGTCTGTGTTTGTGAAATATTCATTATGTTTGTCTAACTTCTACGAGGTGTTAGTGCAATTTAGTAAGCAAACGCAGCACAAATATTTAGATATTTGGCTAAATTAAAAAAATGTACCTATGTATGTATCATACTTGATTTCATTTTCTAGACATTTTTTAGATAGATATCTTATTACATGTTTTATTAAATCGCATATTATTCATTCATCATTCGATATCTTTGTAACATTTTGTAGCAATTTCGACATTTGATAACTATTCAGAGCATTGATTATTATTTGCTGCATCGCTTTAATTGGAGAGCTTGTTGTGTGACAGTATTTTTATCTTTTTCTGCAATTTCACAGAATTGTTTATTATTTTACAAATCATTGTGGTATCTGGAAAAATCTCTTGAGCAATACGAGTTCACCTCAGAGGTAAACTTGTACTTCAAGTTTGTAAACTGATCCCAAAAATATGCGTTTGTTCACTTTGCTTTTGTTACGTTCACCAAGCCGATATTACCTAGATTTTAAAATAATGGATTAAAATAGGTTGCTGTCTTGGCATTTATACTATTAATTAAAATTATTCAAACTTGGTCGTAAATATGTGTACTTGATCATTCCTTGTTAGTACAAACTCCTTAAATGCAGCAATAGAGTTTTGTTTTTATATAAAATCTGAGGTAGCATTTATTTATTATCAGCATTGTATATGCACTCGTCAAATAATCTTGCACCATTTTTATTAACATTTACTTCCATCATCATCTGCTTAGCCTTTTCCCAATTAAACAATCTTAGGTGAAACAGTGTTGAGTGAAAGGGCGCTTATTCTATAAGAAGTCGTTTATAAAGGAGGTGCAAAATGATGTTGACCAGTGTTGTATGTAAAGTTTCGTTCCTTAAATAGAGCATGTCATGTCTGTAGGTACTGGGGACACTTTTTGTGATAAGTTTCTCGACGCCGATATTCATGGCTGTGATCCTCCCCATCGGATTCATTTATTACATCATCCAACGTTTCTACGTGGCCACATCGCGACAGTTGAAGAGACTCGAGTCTGTGTCCCGATCGCCCATCTACTCGCACTTCGGTGAGAGCATCACTGGCGCCAGCACCATTCGAGCATACAATATCTCGGAAAGGTATTTCTTTTTCTTTATTTTCGATCAGATTGATGATCTGATGGTGATGATATTATAATTATTAATTTGTTTCGCCCACTAGGTTTATTAAAGAATCAGAGCGAGGTGTGGATCACAACCAGTCGTGCTACTACCCGAGCTGTATAGCAAACCGTTGGCTGGCTATCAGACTGGAAATGATTGGCAATCTTATCATATTCTTCTCAGCCATGTTTGCAGTACTTAACAGAGACACTATCAGCGCTGGTCTCGTCGGACTTTCCGTCAGTTACGCCTTACAGGTATATAAACCAAAGTTATTTCAATCATCACATCGTATTTTCAAAATCAAAATCAAAAATTCATCCTTGGCAACTTTGTTTTCAGATCACCCAGACGTTGAATTGGCTAGTTCGAATGACATCTGAAGTCGAAACAAATATTGTAGCTGTTGAAAGAATAAAAGAATACGCAGAGACCGAACAGGTGAATAAATGTGACAATTGCAGCATGAAAGTGCTGTCTACTTAGTAAAGGAACAATTTGAACATTTTCGTTGTTCCTATAGGAAGCGGCGTGGAACGTGTCGCCCGGGCCCAGCTCGTCATGGCCGGAGACTGGCGCCCTGCAGCTGGAGGGGCTGACGCTGGCGTACCGCGCCGGCGCCGAGCCCGCGCTGCGTGACGTCACGTGCTCGGTGGCGCCGCGCGACAAGCTCGGCATCGTGGGCCGCACCGGCGCCGGCAAGTCCACGCTCACGCTGGGCCTGTTCCGCATCGTGGAGGCCGTGGGGGGCCGCATCCTCATCGACGGGCTGGACGTGGCCGCCATGGGCCTGCACCAGCTGCGCTCGCGCATCACCATCATCCCGCAGGACCCGGTGCTGTTCTCGGGCACGCTGCGCATGAACCTGGACCCCTTCGAGTCGTTCTCCGACGAGGACATCTGGCGGGCGCTGGAGTTCGCGCACCTGAAGCCCTTCGTGCAAGGTGCGTACCTACACTACTGGTGTGATCACTGCGCTAAGTCAAAGTCAAATAATTCAACTAGGCCAATGAACGGCGCGTTTGAACGCCAAATAAATTAAAATTTACAAGAAATAAAAATTGATTCTACCGTGCATTCGGAAAGTAGCTTGTTATGGAGAAAAACGCACAAGAAACTCCATACTAACTCTTTTTAAAAAAATAGGTGTTTTACAATATTTACATAAGTGCATACATTAATAAATTCAATATATGTGAGGAGGATGCACCCAGAATAGCACTACACACTATACTACGTACAGGTATAAAGTACTAAAAGCATTAACAGGTAAATTAATCAATTTGATAAATAGGAACATGGTTCTCACATACTTACAAATATTGCAAACATAGGTAAAATACCTAATTCAACAACAACGGAACAGTGTGCGAGTCAATTTATAAAAATAAACGTATACAATAACTATGAATAGGAATATAAATTAACAAATTTGATTTTGTCTACAAAGATTGCCCTATGGAGCAGGAGCAACATGTTTCCAAGCATTCTTATCTAGAATATAATCATCATTTGTAATATGCTTGTTTACAAAGTGTGCTTTTAACTAAAGTTTAAAATTTACTTTCATTTAGTTTTAATAAATCACAAGGTATTGTGTTATAGAATTTAACACAGTACCCCATGAAAGATGTACTTTAGCTAGTCTATAAGATGGTTGATCTAACTTATCTTTATTTCTGGTATTACAATTGTGTCTATCACTGACTTTACTAAAGAAATGTATATTTTTCCTTACATACATAATATTTTCATAAATGAATTGGCTAGAAACTGTCATAATATTAATATTTTTAAATAGTCCCTAAGAGATTCTCGGTGACTTAACTTGAATAAGGCTCTGACAGCTCTCTTTTGCAATATAAATATGAATTCAATGTCAGTCGCTCGACCTCACAGTAAAATACCGTACCATAATACTGTGAAAGTAAATAAAATAGACCAAACGCGCGGTTTCTACATCCGTTAACTGTCTTATCTTTCTAACAGCATAAGCGGCTGAGCTTAGCCGACCCGCAAGTGATGTTATATGAGGACCCCATTGCAATTTGTCGTCTAGAGTGATTTCCAGGAAAACTGTTTTATTTACAAAGTCCAGCCTTTCGCATTCAATATGATATCGCATTCGGTACTTCTAACATTCGGAAATGTGGATCTAATATTTTTTTTTCTTTTTTTTCATTTTGTACCAAATTGTTTGCCGTGAACCAATTTTGGACTATTATTATATATATTTTTGGAGTTATTCACATCATCAAGATTTCGTGACCGCCAATCTATTTTAAATATCAAAGATGTGTCATCAGCAAACAACACCATCTTCGGTTGATTTTGTAGTAATTGGGGTAAATTGTTAATATAAATTAAAAAGAGGAATGGACCCAATATCGACCCTTGAGGAACACCCATTTGCATTTCAGACCCTAGTGAGTTTACACCGTTTACCTGAACTTTAACTTGTCTGGGTTTTAAATATGGGCCAAGTAACTCAAGGGCTGTTGTATGTCTAATTCTACAGTGCTCGAGCTTCAACAATAGTGTCTCATGGTTAACGCAATCGAACGCCTTCGAGAGGTCGCAAAAGATTCCAATGGCGTCCTGTGTTCTTTATTAGGGTGACACCCGCGTCAGTTGTGCAACGCCCTTTGGTAAAACCATACTGTTGATCATAATAAAAGATGGAATGTTTGTTGAAATGACGCAACAATTGGTTGAGCATTATCTTTTCGAAGACCTTACTGAGAACCGGCAGAATTGACACTGGCCTATAATTATTGGCTTCTTTGCAAGTCTGTCTGTTCTGCGCTTCTGCTCACTGTTACCACTCTCGCAGGGCTGTCGGCGGGGCTGCGGCACGAGGTGGCAGAGGGTGGGGAGAACCTGTCGGTGGGACAGCGCCAGCTCGTGTGCCTGGCGCGCGCACTGCTGCGCAAGACGCCGCTGCTGGTGCTAGACGAGGCCACTGCCGCTGTGGACCTGGAGACGGACGAGCTCATCCAGGTAACTGTCGCTCTCATACTCACCACACTACACCCGCGCTCGGTCTCACTTACAAGACGCCGCTGCTGGTGCTGGACGAGGCCACGGTGGCCGTGGACCTGGATACGGACGAGCTCATCCAGGCAACTGTCGTTTTGTCCCCTTCCCACACTACGCCCGCGCCCAGTCTCACTTACAAGTTGCCACTGCTGGTGTTGGTAGAGGCCACGGTGTCCGTGGATTTGGAGAAGGACGAGCTTGTTAGAATCATGAAGGAACTGCATATAAAAGTATCGATATTTACGAAAATAGCAAGCTTGGAATGTCAAGATGGTTGCTGGTTATTTACTGTGTATCAGAGTTCCTATGTATGTGGTGTATAAGGGAAAGGTTTTATGAAGAATAGCACAGAAAGACAAGGCTAGATATTTATTTCTATTAGGCTTGTCAATTTATTCATATTGAGGCTCAGAGAGCTTACCGCTCGTTCGCTAGACCTAATTCTCGTGGAGAAGAAGGGCAAGAAACTCCACGGAAGTTCTAGTATTTATAGATATCTTTTACAATCATACAAATATCGTTTATCACTATAAACATCTAATTCTATTATTAGCAATATATGATGAATCTTGTAACATTTCACATTGTTACATAATCAAAACAACAAGGGTAAGGCAAAGAACATGACAAGGCAGAGATGATGAACATCATTAGGAATAAAGACCATAATATGATACAGATAGTTTCAACACAACCATTAGCAATAATCAAGTTATAATATCTAATAACTTACGTGAAGCTTGTCTAGTCCATCTTTCACAAAATATAACAATTAAGGAAAACAATATCACTATCACAATCATAACATCTGAACTGTTGGTACTGACTTGTAGTTCACAACAAAGTAAAATCAACTTACGAATCACATACTATTTATAGTAACGAGTCGACCTGTCTCAATACGTCAAATGTGATAAAATATTCGAAAGAATATTGATACTAACTGACAGTCTTGTACTAATTGTCTCAAAGGACTTATAATACTAAAATAGCCATATAAAATCCAGGATACATCACAGTGATCATTATAAATTACGTAATATTTTATAGGAATATCATCACTGCGGCTTAAATGTAAATTTAGAGTTATTTCCTGTACACACAACCATAGGTGGGTACGCTAACAATTGTAGGTATTTGACAACACAATAATAAATTTAGGCAGCTACTTCGACATTTGTCGGTAGATGCTTAATAAATATGACAGTTTGTATTTTGTAGCAAACCATTGTGGTTGAAAAGTGAAAATTCATGATTCAATGACGTCACACGTACTTCCAATTCTAACAAGCTCATCCAGGTAACTGTCGCTCTCACACTCACTCACCCCTCGGGTCTCGCTTGCAGAAAACGATCCGCTCGGAGTTCGCGTCGTGCACGGTGCTCACCATCGCGCACAGACTCAACACCATCATGGACTCCACCAAGGTCATGGTGCTAGACAAGGGACAACTCGTCGAGTACGCGCCGCCGGAACAACTGTTACAAGATAAGAACTCTATATTCTATAGCATGGCCAAAGATGCAGGCCTAGTTAATTAATTATTATTACTCAAAATTCACTACATTATCCGTTCCTTTTCGTGAATTAAGAGTATTGAGACTCATCTACGTGTGATAGACGATATCGACACTTACACGTTCGATTATGTTTTTAGTTATACAAATACAAAGTAGTATTACTTGCAACTTTTGCTATCGAATATCAATTTATTGCTGTAAGCTGTTCTGTTTGTAATATAGATTTCTTTTCTGAAACATGTACCGAAACTTTGATTCACTATTGAGTCAGTGTTGTCTATTACTTCTGTGTAATTTGCGCTCAACTCATGATATAAACTCTTGTTGCCACTAATTTTATGACAACAGTCATTCTAAAGAGTAAAAAGTCAATGCATTTTATACCTCCCCGTATTAAGTAAAATCTAGCGTGTAAAATAATACAATTTTAAGCATTTACAACTCATCACAGTAACAAATAAAATGATAATAGTGATTAAAATATCGAAATAGTACTTAAGTATATGACAGGGTGAGATTTTTATGAGTTTCTGCTATAGGTAGTGGTATATTGTTAAGATAAGCTCAAATCATGCCACATGAAAAGACATAAGGGCAGATTCCAATTTGGGAAGAAATTGTATAAACCTACTTATAATAATACTTACTTTCGTTTATTAATCCGACTTCCTTAACTTTCATAAGATTTTAACTATCTTTTTTTACCTGTATGCTATGTGTACAGTAAAGAATATTCATTATATTTTTTTTTTCAATTTTCGATTTGGGTCAAATACAATTTCTTCCATATGGAAATCGGTGCGTGACATTTCGCAATGTGTTCAATAAGGGAGGTCGGCCACACGACTTTTTGTATTGATTCAGAATCGCGCTTCGTTAACGCACATAATTTATTTTGGTCGTTTGTGACGTTTGTCGCATTTGCAACGCAAGAGAGAAACGATACATTTGCGTCGCTTCAAAATCTCTACTAACCGTTTTGGGTAAAGGGAGGGTGGGGAATAGGGACACGGTATCGAATAGAAAGTATCGATACTGTACTCATGAGTATACTACTCAAAAAAAATATCGTACTTATAAAAGTATCGATACTTCAAGGAATCGAGTACTTTTCTTAGGGCCCCTAATGCACATAGAGCATAGTTCAATATCAGTCAGTTTAACTTCAGTAGGGCAGGACATGAAAAAACAAATGAATAATAGAAAATGACAACTGCATCTGCCAATAAAAAAAATATATATACAAAATTAAATTATTTAGTACTTTAGGCATATAAATTAAAGTTCACAGAAGGTTCAGAGCGAGTGAACTAGATGGCGTTGCCATAACCATAAACATAATTTCTTATTCGATATGATACCTGCCAAAAAGTACTCATTGAGTAAAAGTATCAAATGCATAGTATCGAGTACAAAAGTATCGATATTGAATGTCAATGTACTCGATACCACTAAGTATCGATACAGTTTTCGTGTCCCTAGTGGGGAGGTTCCATGGCTAGGCGGCGGTTAAGACACAAACAGGCAGAATACTGTATCGCGATAGTAGCGAAGCAACCTCTTGGTTACGTAGGCGAAGGTTTACGACTAGCGACAGCATCGCGACTGTATCGCGATCTTTTTGCGTTTGTACCGCTACTGAATCACTGCAAAAAGTCTTCGTGGGCGATTTCCCTAAATCTTACTGACATTATTTTACAAATAGGTATGTTGCATTGTTTCCAGATTGACTATAGACAAATTAATTACTGAGATTACTGGCATGTTGGTCATTTAATTTGTGTTTTTATTAAAAAAAAATTACGGTTATTATAAGCATGCCAATCGGCGAGCTCTACCTTTATAATTAAACCTGCATTATTTAAATACTCCTAATTATTGTACATTACCTTGTGAATTATTTTCTCCACTTAATTCAGAGACTTAAATGTTATTTTTATCAGATTAACTTTTAATTATTTAATATATTGTTTAATAGTGTTGCATGTAGGTTATTATTAAGGAAGGCGTTCTATTTCATTTATTCCCAAGTTACCATGGCTCAGCTGTTTGATCATTTTTAATTATTTTAAATATGATACTTCAGCCATGCTCAAATTAAGTAACAGTCTCAATTAAGTACTAATCTAATTGTAAACTACTTATGCAAAGATACTTAATGCTTACTGAATTTTATATTATCTCTGTATATAGAAATACATACAGGTATCGGCGCGGATTAAGAGCGCTGACCTTGAATGCGCAGAAGTCGATTTTTGGGTCTGAGTGGCGGGGGGCGGGAGGTGCAACGGGGGAAGCGGCCGGCGCCGGCGTCTTATTGGTCAATCAGTCGTCCGTCCCCCGTCTCGCCGCGCTCACACGTCTCGAGTCCCCTAGGTACAGTCGCGCATTATTGTGTTTATTAAGAATTTCCGTTCTTATTTAACATAATTTCGTTGCTGATGAAAGATTAAAAAAAAAAGTGTTAACGAGGCAAACACGAAAAATTATTTAACGATGTAAATTGTTTTATAAAAAAAGAAACAGATGAAGTTGTTGATGATTTAAAACTGGTTAAAAATGCAACAACAGGAAACAGGAGCGAATATTTCATTGTTGCAGAAAAACTATTAAATTTAGTGACATTTTATTTATTAATATGATGATAGGCTAATTTGCCTAAACCACACTATTCAAATAAGCTATTTAAAAATCCATTATTCACAAAATTTAAATTACGTACAAACAAATAATTAGTGTAAATCGCTCTTAGTAATTTTATGCGTGACTGTACACCTGCGCAAATCACCCCACACCACTTTCGCCGAGCACTCTTAATCCGCGCCGATACCTGTACCATAAATTCATTTTCAGTACTTATGTATATTTTTAATATGATGACACTTAATATTGTATGTGTTTGTAATGTTTTAAGTAATCACATTTATTGATAATTTTGTTCTTGATAGACATTTAGTATATTATATTTCCTAAAAATTATTTGTAATTTTTAAATTCTCTCAAATGCAATGAAGATTATAAATTGTCTTGGCAATTGAATGTTACAAAAATTATTTTGTTGCAATCAAAATAAAAGGTGAACAATCAAAATAAGAACTTATTTTAAAAGGAGTCTAAGCTGAAATGGACGAGCTGATCAGTTGTCCAGCGTCCTAATACGCTTACGAACTTACTGCCAATAACCAGTGATAGTATGATTATTTATTCCGTGAGGCGTGCATGTAATAAAATATAAAAGGTTTATATCTATCGTTATAGGTGGATAGGTATATATAATGTCGCTTACTATCAAACCGTACTGTTTTCTGTACTTATGAGAGAATATAATCATTTCTCTATTTATTCATGGCAAGGGCTTTACAATATTGATACCAACAAGGGCGGATTTAAGGAGGGGAGGGCACCCACCCCCCCCACCCCCCCGGAAGGTATTTTGTGTACTATCACAGTTCATACTTAGAAGAAATAAACTTCAAGTTTATTTCTAACAGGTAATGTTGATTTTTTGCCCGTCCGCCTCTTGTGCCCCTCCCAGAAAAAAAACCCTGGGTCCGCCCCTGGATACCAATATCTTGAAACTTTAATGTGACTAACAAATATTCAATGAAAGGGTTGACCAGCAGCCTAATTGTGTAAGTGAATTCGGCAAAGGAAACAATCTGTTTCTTTCCCAAACACGACAGATTGTTTCCTTTGCCGATTTTACTTACACAATTAGGCTGCTGCTTAACATATTTTCAAGTGCTTACTAAAAATCTTAAGAACTGGGTAAGTTGAAGTGAAACCTAGCTTAAACCAGTTTATAAAAACGCACAGAGCACGGAAATGTCGCCATTTCCGTGCTCTGCGATATACCTTACGTAAAAAACATATACAAGGCGCAAAAGTAAAATATACCTCTATAGAAGTTTTTCTCCCCTCGGAAAACTTCTTAAGGGGTCATTGACTCATCCCAATAAACGACTTTTACAATGCGTTACCAACATTAAAAAGCGAAAAGTACTCACCTGTTCAAAACGTTTTGTCGCGTGAAGCAGCAGATTATTTTTCTTTGTTGTGGCTTTACTTTGAGCAGAGTTGTCAAGGTTTGCGATGGTTTCATTGTGACCTATTTAGAAATGTTTACTTTACTACTTTACTTTCTAAAAATAAAGGTAAGACTAGGCGTAACTACGCGTCAGCAGAGCGATGCCACGCGATACAACCAAATATGCTTTGTATGAAATATATTGCACTACGCAGCAGCGGAACTACGCGAAGCGGAACTGCGCGACAAAGTACACCAACTATGACGCGTCGCGTAGTTTCCCTGTCGCTAGAACAACGTTATAGCAAAAGGCGCGACACTGCACGCCATTGCAAGTCTTACTTAGGGCGTGATAAGTTGTTTTTTTGTTGTGAAAATGGCATTAAACGACGAACAATAAATTGTTCTTGTTAGTCACATCCAGAAATATCTGACCTCCAAAATTAAAATTACATGAATATTACCAGAAAAAACAACGGTTGGAAGGAAATTGACGAGCATTGGGAGTTAAGTATAAGTAAATTTCGTATTTTATTAGGTTTTTATTTTTTATCAACTTATTCATAACATAGGTAAAAGTAAGCACAAAGTAGAGTTTTTACATCTTGCTCAGAAGTTGCTGAACGACTGACGAACAAAATTTGCTGCGTAGTGCCGCGTCAATGCGATTTAACTAGTAGGGTCGCGTCGATCCGCTGACGCGTAGTGACGCCTAGTGCGGTCTTACCTTAAAATACTAATTTTTTATCTGTAGATCATGTCGTAAAATTTGACAATATTTTAACAATAATAAAGCTGTTTTTATAACCATCCATCGTTATCGATTCATAAATTTTTGCAAAATGGCATTAGTAATGTAATAACTCCATACCTTTTTTATTTCATAATATTATTGTTGCAATACGAAAAAAAACTATTCATAGCTGTACATCTGTGAATACTTAAACCATGTACATAATGTTAACGTGTACAATTTGTAAAAAGTTGCCCAGTTTTCAACCAAGGCAGGTTTAGATTATAAGTAGATTAGTCTTCACTTTTGTGCCTATTAAATAATTTAAGAGAATATTTGTTTTCATGTGTATTCAAAATAAAAATGTTTTACCAAGATAGACTATAACTGTAGTTTTTTTTTAAACCTAATAATAATTTTGAGCTAATGTCCCGGTATTTTGAAACTGACATATTGGGTATGTTTACAGTTTTTAGGGTTCCGTACCCAAATGGTAAAAACGGGACCCTATTACTATGACTCCACGATCCGTCTGTCTGTCAGTCACCAGGCTGTATCTCTTGAACCGTGACAGCTAGAGAGTTGAAATTTTCACAGATGATGGATTTCTGTTGCCGCTATAACAACAAATAATTAAAACAGAATAAAATGAATATACAAGTGGGGCTCCCATACAACAAACGTGATTTTTTGCCGTTTTTTGAGATACTGGTACGGAACCCATCGTGCTCGAGTCTGTTCGCGTTTGACCACTATCTCGCCTGATGGTAAGCGATGTTGTGTCAACGGTGAAGCACGCTTGCCTAGAAGTAACCTATTCACTCGTACCTATCAGGAAACAAAGACTTCGGCAGGGAATTCCACTCCTTAGCTTACAGTTACACTGAAGCGGAGACGTGCAAGTATGTTTATGAGAAATCGTTCACAAAACTACTTACTGCTTTTTTCCTACCTTTACTAAAATATATCCCGCAAGGCTTGCTGAAAATATATCAAAATTATAATAACAAGTACTCGTGGCTAAATAATAACAGCCGCACTGGGTCGATCATCAAGGTTAAGCAACGCTTGACGAGGTCAGTCCGTGGATGGGTGACCATTTCGACATACCGGGTTACCTCCGTGCCTCGGAAAGCACATTAAGCCGGTGGTCCCGGCTGTCATTTGAAGGTCTTTGGCAGTCGTTACGGGTAGTCAGAAGCCTGAGATCTGACACCAGTCTTTACAAGGGGTACAGTGTTACCCAGTTACTGTGTTGTGGAGGTCAGATAGGCAGTCGCTCCATGTAAAACACTGGTACTTAGCTGAATCCAGTAAGACTGGAAGCCGGCCCCAATGTAGTTGGGAAAAGGCTAGGCAGATTGAATAACAAGTACCTATTCAATAATAATAATAATTTTAGGATCAATACCGGACCGGACCGGCCCACAGCCTGACCGGCCCGCGGAGCGACCCGGAGCCGAACTCCAGCTCCATTTTCCTTTTATGTTTATATTTACTAGCACTACGCCCGTGATTTCGTTCGCGTTATCCGTATTTTATCCAACAGATCACTTTTTATGTTCACCCGGTCGGAGAATTTTCGAGACTACCGCCGGACCCCGACGCCAATCGCTTCCATGTTTGATAAATAATTATTACTCAATTGGTACAAATTAGTAGTCTAACAACAAAATTGGTACCTTAGTAGTTTTCGAGAAAATCGACTTTGAAGGTGGTCCTGCGGTAGTCACGCTCCATTCCGCAGGACCACCATTAGCACCGAAAAAAGAGTGCATGTTACAGCTATGTTTGTAATATTTGTAAGTATATGAGAACCATGTTCCTACTTATCAAATTAATTAATTTTCCTGTTAATGCTTTTTAATACTTTATACCTGTACGTAGTATAGTGTGTAGAGGTTGTGTGCTCCATGGTGTAGAGCTATTCTGGGTGAATCGTCCTCACATATATTAATGCATGTACGTATGTAAATATTGTAAAACACCTATTTAAAAAAAAAAAGTGTAAGTAGGAGTTTCTTGTGCGTTCTTCTCCATATCAAGCTACTTTCCGAATGCACGGTATAATCATTTTTTTTATTACTTGTAAATTTTAATTTATGTGACGTTCAAAAGTGCCATTTATTGGCCTAGTTGAATAAATATATTTGACTTTGAGCTATTTTAAGTATAAAAATAATTACTACCCATAAATGTAATTCATTTCGTGAAAAAAAAACAGAACTGAAACATGTGTATTTACCGAGAAATCAACGATGGTGACTTTCGCTCGCTCGTTCAGCAGGACCACTACCTACTTTGAATGTTGATTTTGAGGAGCCTGTCGCTTTCCTCAAACCTACATCGCGCAGAATCATATGAACTGCTTCTATTCTAAGTTTTGAAAGGTTTCATGAATCCTACCTTATCCTAACCCAAACATTTACCTAACGGAGGAGTCAATCTACAATTGAGGTACTACCCTTAAAAGGGGAATGCTTAAGTCATGACAAACGAATTACCGAATATGTACCTTAAATTTCAGCTTACGTGCATATGCACTAACAAATTAACGCCGGCATGCTAAGTGATGGTAAATTCCCGAGAATATTCTCCTTGCGAGAACTTTGCTCTTAAGTTCTCGAGAAAATTCTTTTGGAAGGGAATTTACGAGAATTTAAAATTAGGATGATTTAATGTATCGATTTATTTTTAGAGTAATAGTTTTGAGCGCATTTGAACGTTTTAAGAAGTTGACGTCAAAATAATCTACTGCACAACTTAAATTCTCATTAAAGTCTCCTGAGCGAGAACATTCCCGAGAGTAGGTATATCCGAGAAAATTATCATAAATTCTCTTCCAAAAGAATATTCTCGAGAACTTAACAGCAAAGTTCTCGCTACAAGAACTCGCTGAGCTAAATTGTTAAATAAGGATTTCTCTTAATCTCTTTTTAAAAGCTTTAAAAGAGCAATTCTTTTATATACGACGTATGTAAATATATAATCTGAATCTCGGTAACGGCTCCAATGATTGCCATGAAATTTAGTATGCAGCGGGTTTCGGGAGCGATAAATTGATCTAGGTTTCATTTCTACAAAACGTCGTTCTCTCTTTTTTCACTTGAGCAGAGTTTGGTCGCCCGGGTTCTTCTTAATTATTTATTTCACACCAAGATAATTCATGTATAACTCAGTATTTCTGTATTAAAACAAACTTTATGAGTTACAAATAATCAGCTTTTCAAGCAGCAATTCCTCTTCGAGTTCGATGATCTTCTCGTTGGTCCTGAGTGTACGCGTGCTGTATGTTGCCAGGTCCTACCGTAGTCGGGTAGACAGGCTGCTGGGCACTAGGAGGCATTTTTTCTTTGTGCTTTTCATGGGGATAATCGTTCGGAGATCGCTGTATGGTTGATACATGCAGGTCATGCTTTACGTTTGACACCATAAGGTACAATGCAATTCAAGTCAATTTATCAAGACAAAAACGGTCCAGTTTGGTAGGTCTAACTTCGAAAGGTCAACCGTCGAATCCGACTCGGCTGGGCAGCGTTCGGGAAGTTGCGCCAGTGTACATTCTAAGAAAATAAAACAACGAGAATTATTCAATCCAACAAAGGCTTTCTTTTGTGCCTATAACGCCGCTCACGTACTCCCGCCAGCGAACCCTATCAAGTTAATAAGTCAATAGTAACATCTAGACATACAGTCATCAACAGTGAAGTTGCGTAGTATCTAGACAAGAGTCTAAAGTACCACAGTGTCAGCATGACCAATGTGTGTTGCCAGACCAACGGAACTGAGACGTGGTCGCTCACAATGGGCCTCATCAGAAGGCTTAAAGTCACCCAAAAGGTAATAGAGAGGGCTAAGCTCGGAGTTTCCGTGCGCGAAAAGGATATCCGCAGGAGAACCAAAGTTACCGACAAAGCCTGAAGAATAACAAAACTTAAGGGGCAGTAGGTAGGGCACATTGTTCGCAAAACTGAATGATGGTCCATGGGGCCGAAAAGTTTTGGAGTGGCGACCGCGAATTGGTAGACGCTGCGTTGGAAGGCTAGGCCTCCCAGGCCTAGCCGGACTGATGACCTGGTTAAGGCTGCGCAATCCGCTGTATGCGAGACTCACGGGATCGGTCAATGTGACGACGCTTGCGGAGGCCTATGTTAAGCAGTGGACTCCTTTCAGCTGAAATTATAATGATGATGATTGACTGATGACTTTTATGAAAGCCAACATTTTGTACCGGCGGCTATCTTAGATTTGGAATTTTTCATTCTACTAGTCAAACCCTTACATTTGATACCTATATTGAAGGGGTTGCTAGTATGCATGTTGGAAAATGTGAAAGAACAGCGTTCCACAGAAGCAGAAGTTGCTGCAGCAATCAAAAATAAACTCTTTGCTCCAACCAGTGCCGCATTTATATTCAGACACTTTTTCGAACAGTTGTTGTACTGAAATACTGTGTCTTTCTGCCAAGTTAAGAACAAACTCCCATCCGTCTATGTTTTTAGTTGATGTCATTGTTGTGCTCGCAACTAATATTTCGCTTAGAGCATTAAATGCTCTAAGATATTTCGTAATTAAAAATATATTAGCAATTTCCACTCTGACACCTCAGTAACATTTTTTCGAGTAAAGTTTAAAATAACAACAAAAGAAGTTAACTTTAGACCTTGGAATCAAATATTTTGTATTAAAATTGAGCAGTTTTACTTCCAATTTTAAATCTCGTAAATTCTCCGTCTAAAGGAACATTGCAGAACATTCTCGATCGGAGAATATTCTCTAAAATTCTCTCTGAGGGAATATTCTCTCGACCCATCACTAGTCATGCTTGAACCTCCTTGTTCAAAACCTCCGAAAAAGAAGCAAGGCGTCCTCCCAACACTGACAAGGATGGGGTTTTAATTCCAAAAATTCAGCTATGGCTATGATACAATTTTTCGATCTCGTGCGTTTATCAGGCCAGAGAAGGAAAGGCTGGATCGCATCGAATTTAAACTCTATTCATAGAACTTGCACCAGGGCTTAACATTATTCATATTAAATTATAAATGCATTTAACTTTTTTAAACAAAAGTCATTAACTGGACCGATGATGTCAACTCGACATCTTTTGCAAAAGCAAAGTCTTGTTTGTTTCAGTTACAACCATTCCTCTTCTTCCATCAAAGAGGGATTGTATTTCATCAATAAAAGAGCACTGGTGAAAAGAAAGCTGAAGAAGAAATCTAGGGGTTATAGGAAATTAAGTCAAGTCCACAGCTCTAGTCATATTGCTCTAGCTCCCCAGCTCTAGCTGTATTGCTCTCGCTCCCCTGCTCTAGGTGTATTGCTCTAGCTGTATTGATCTAGCTGAATTGCTCTAGCTGTATTGCTCTAACTATATTGCTCTAACTCCCCAGCTCTAGCTACATTGCGCTAGCTAGTAGTGTGTGAGAGCCGCTTAGGGGTCTCGTCGATGCGCATGTTTTTATGATTGTGACGTTTCGCGCGTTTGTAGGTATAGTTCTCGCCATACAAAAACAGCACCGTTTCGTGCTTCGCGCATCCGGTAAATCAACTTTAGGGCGGCCCAAAAGTTTGGCGAGGACTATAGTTTCCGTATTGTTCGTCCATAATTTAATTAAACTGTGACTTTACACTGTATTGGTACTTGGTAGTATCCTGTGACTTAAGGCGAAAACACACTTACGTGTCGTAGCGTGGCGCTTTCTGACGCAGTTGATTGGCAACAAAACTCGTTGTTATGACGTAGGCTGAAACAGAGTCGTTCGATTGGTGAATCCCGCGCCACGCCACGCCACGACACGTAAGTGTGGTTCCGCCATTACGTAGATTGTAGCAAATTAAGCAAATGTCACTGTCAATATGACAATTGACAGTAAGCAATCAATATTTATTTCTAAAAAAATTGTAATTTAAACACAGTTGACTACTTTTATAACTAATAAATTACATTTTGTTGTTTTATTTGTGTCACACTATTTGATAATTTTCAATTGTTCATATAAGTTCTAACGGTTCTAACGGTACAGACTAATAATTCCCCGACTTCTTATTTGTTATAGTGAAATAATTCCTCAAGTTAATTCGGATTCGAATTGTTCCTGTTCAGTGTTATTAATTGTGAATTTACAAAAATAAGGATAAATGGATAAATTATTTCAACTAGAATCACAAGAAGCATTCGAAAATGTAAGTAAAGCGCAGCAAATGTATTAGTTTTACCATAATTAGAAACATCTGATTATTTTACAACCCTTAGATCTCATTTAGCAATTTTCCACAAACCTTTTAAAGAATTGAACACTGTTAATACATTTATCAAAACAGCACACTTGTTTTCCCTAAAGGGCAGAGGTGTATAATACTCACAATGGATCTTTGTGTCTCTAAATTGGCTGGAAGACCCTGCGCAGTAGCTATTTCTTTGTCAATGTTGAAGGTGAAGATAGTATTGTGTAACTGTCTCTTTCACTCGCTTACGATTGTCGCATCGTCCTATCTCGTTTTCTGTATGCAGTATACTCGATGACAAACTGTTTCTTGCGAAATGGCTGGCAGCGCCAACTTCAGAGACATAAAGATCCACAGTGAATATTATTCACTGTGTGTTTGGTGTTAATCATGTTCCAAGTCCTAAGATACTTCATTTCAATGTTAAGATGAGTTGCTGCTTGGTAGCAAATTATGACAGCAGGGTTGAGAGGTGGGGTACTGCCGTACTGCACATCTCAAATGCCTAGTGGAAAAACACAATATCACTGTCTAACCTGGGAATCGAATCCCATTGGTAGCCCAGCTAGGCAGTTGAATTTAGAAACTATAATACAAAAATGCATCTCTGAGCCAAAAAAAAAATGATGTTTTGTTGGATTGGTATTAGGTTTTTGCCACTATGTTGCTTAACAAAGTTGTTAAAAGAACTTAACTCTCATAATATCCTGGATTAAACATGTGCACACATAGGTACAGGATGACTGCCTTGTTTTAAAGGACACCATAATAAGATTAATTTATTGTTCTGTTATTTTGATTGGTCATAAAAACCTATTTAAAATTGTCAACTGCGCTTACTCACTACATTTTATATTCTTGTTTCAGGTATCACAACAAATCTTGACTAAGTTGTATTATCCAGGAACACCTGATTCACCATCATCCTACTTAGAAGATGATGTGATAACATTGGCAAAACAGGATTTGATCTCAATCATTTCCGATTGTAATTTTGATTTACAAAAAATTAAAAATGTAATTGACAGCAAGGGGTGGCCACAAGGAAAACTGAAATGCTTTCATGAATTATTAGAAACGCACAAATCTGAAGTTCTTCATGCAACTTTGAATCACTATAACAGTACTTACTGTGACACAGTAATTCATTTTGATTGGGTTTTAAAATTTGTTCTTGGTACCAGTGAAATGAAAACACTGAAATACCCACTACTACAGTTGATGATGTCTACGTTGAATAAAAATGGGAAACAAAATAAAATTATGTATGATACCAAAAAAGATGTTTTATGGAAGTTGATAAATGCACTAGAGTGTATAAATTAAAGAGATTTTATCAAGTATGTAATAGTTTAATTTTTGAAGTTTCAAGTCATTATTATTTTCTGTCCAGCTGTTTCACAGCAATTTTTACCCGCTATGCAAGTCTGTGGGTCTGTCTGCTGTATAAAAAGTGTAAAGCTTGCTTTTTGCATTGCGCAAAGTCGTTTTTGGGAAAGAAATAGATTGTTTCCTTTGGCGAATTCACTTACACAATTAGGCTGCTGGTGTATCCTCCTTCTGCACAGCATGATTTTCTTCTTGTTTACGTCCTTTTAGTTCGCTTTTTAAGCAGTCGGGTTTTTTGATTTAATTTTTTTGATTTATAACTTATTGTTATTTATTTTTCGAATTTGGTACATTTATTATTATCTTTTATTCATATTCTTTCTTATTGTCTACATTTTTAAATATTTTTATTAAACATACAAAAAAAAAAAAACATTTAAAAATATAAATTATTATTATTATTGGGGAACAGGCCAGCAGTTGAAACAACTGATATCAGCCTGCATCTCGTTGTTCACTACACTGTTTTCACTAACTACTCAATGTTTTTGTTGATTTATGTGTTTATCCAGTCTATTTTTAAATTGATTAATATTTTCTGCTGTCACAATACTTTCAGGCAGCCCATTCCATGCATTGACCACTCTATTGCTCAAGAAGTTCTTGTGTGGATTTGTATTCCAACTAGATTTTTGCAGTCTAAGATTGTGTCCTCTACGATTTCGGTCTGGTGCGCGTTTGAACATGTTGCTGAATCCTTGCAAGTCGTAGTGATCAATTATTATCTTGAAGGTCTCAATTAGGTCTCCACGTTCTCTGCGCTCCTTCAAGGTGGTCAGGTTCAGTTTATCTAGTCGTTCTTCGTATGGCAAACGTTTCAGCTGTCTGGGGACTTTCGTGAATCTACGCTGCACTGTTTCCAACAGGTCTATGTCTTTTATGAAATAGGGGCAAATAAAAAAATTTAAACATATAAGTGTTATATATTTTTGAAATCACCTCTTAAAGCCCTTTATTTTTTTACCCCACACTATGGGTTTCGAAGAAAAAAAAATTTGGGCCCCCACAATATGGCGCCCAAAAGCCACCATTTTTCTATTTTCCAATTTTAATGTAGCCAGTGATACGAGGTAATCTGTGGTATTGACGTAAGAACCATCAAATTCGGCCAACGCGTTTGGTCTCTAGAACGCCTTATAGGAACAAACATACATACATACATAGACTGAAAAAGACATTACCCTCCTTCGGCAGTCGGATAAAAAAGGATATCTTATAGTGCTAACACACGTCCGGATTTGGTCCGGTCGGACTAACTGCCCACAAATCATTTTTTTGCTTACACACGCTTGCGTAGACCGAGACGGACTAAATTAATAATAATAATGTCCGGCGGGCCAAATAACAAGTCGTGAAGCCGTACTAACTGCATATCATGCATACGTGTCTTCTACATTGCGTTACGGCATAATGTTTTGGGGAAATTCATCAGATAGGGAACTAGTGTTTAAGGCACAAAAAAAGTGTTTAAGAGCAGTATGCCAAATAAAAGCTACTGATAGTTGTAGGCCACACTTTATTGAGCAAAAAATAATGACATTTCCTTCTCTATATGCATTTGAAATAGTAATGTTCGTTAAGAAACACTTCAATTTATTTGAAACCCTGACTAGTAAACGTCACCGAGACAAAATTCACGTTATGCCTCATAAAACAGCATTATACGCAAAAAGCTTTCTGGGAATGGCTCCAAAAATTTATAATAAGATACCTATGACTATAAGAGCTGAGAATGATATTAACAAATTCAAAAGAATGCTAACAGATTTTATGGTTAAAAAAGCGTACTATTCCATTGGGGAATTCTTAAAAGACAGTTCAAATAAATAATAGTTGGATATGTCGTTGTATGAGTCAAGTGTCCGATTGATTTATGCTCAATTCGATTTAATGATTATTGGTATCTAATTTAATTTTAATAATAATTTAAATAATACAATGCATAAAAATGTATATTTTAAAATTAGATTTGTTTCCAAAATTTGTATGCCTATTAGGTTAAACATAGCGATCCTGACATTAGAATAAGATCTTATTATATTGTACTTATGTTTATACAAATAAATAAATAATTTGAATTTGCCACTCTACATACGCTCGGATATGGTCCGGCCGGACTAACTCTGCCCACAAATCCGTGGTCCGATCGGACCAAATCCGGACGTGTGTTAGCACTATTACTCATCCGAAGGGCAGTGTTCTAAAATTTTAATTTCACCTTTGCATCTCGCGAAGGATTACCATCCGTCCGGGTATGCCCGGACATTTGGCTTCCTGTCCAGCCTTCTAATTTGCCCGGCTTTTTCAAAGGAATGAAAAGGAAGGGCAGGGCAGGCAGGCACAAACCCAGACTCCGGGTTGCTGCTGAGAAATTCCAAATAATCAATCTGCCTAGCCTTTTCCCAGCTATGTTGTGGTCGGCTTCCAGTCTCAACCGGATTCAGCTGAGTACCAGTGTTTTACATGGAGCGACTGCCTATCTGACCTCCACAACCCAGAAACTGGGTAACAGCGGTACCCCTTGGCTAGAATGGTGTCAGATCTCAAGGTTCTGACTGCTCGTAACGACTGTCAAAAATCTTCAAACGACAGCCGGGACCAGCTTAACGTGCTTTCCGAGGCACGGAGGAAACTCGGTATGTTGAAATGGTCAACCATCCACGGACCGACCTCGTCAAGCGGTGCTTAACCTTGAAGATCGACCCGTGCGGCTGTTATTATTTAGCCTCGAGCTGAGAAATTCCAAATAGGAAAACCCAATATCACTTTGACAACCCTATAGCTTTAGCCGCATAGATTTTCGGAGAAAAACTGACGGAAGCACTTGGAAAGTTCTAGAAAATGCAGCCTTATTGCTTAACCCTTAAATGCCTCAAGTTTCAAATATGATACCGAACATTTAAATTTTATTTCACGCTATCTACCGGTTCTTTTTTTAAATTTGGCTGTATGTGTATTACTTTTGGCTATTATTTTTCAAGTTTGATTAAAAAAATAAACGTCAGTTGTCAAAAGTAGAAATAAATATGACATTTTGTTTTCCCGCCGCGTTCATCAAGACCGTGGAATTTACGCAAAAAATAATCGTAATAAATCTATGTTTCTCTTTGGTTTTTCTGTAAAATAAAAATACATTTGCGATAGGTGAGTATCTTGTTTATACTATGGTATAAGTATTTTTACCAATGGCTTATTTTACTTGAACAAAATAATGTGGTTTGCATGGGTTTCAATTCTGATACTTCAGGCATTCCGGCCTCTTTGAAAGCGTCTTACACACATAATTATTCTCCTAGAGATATATTTTTCTGTTTTCTTAGCTTTTTTGGGTTTTCTGCTTGGTTTGGTAATTGTGTGCCCGCTTGGACTATTTGCTTTAGGTACTGATTAAAAATGAAGCCAGAAGATATAGAAGATATTTTGAGACGGTTAGAAAATGAAGAAGTTTCGGAAGATGAGGCAAGCGAAAATGAAGATGTCATCGCTTATTATTCAAGTCGAAGAGATCTTCAGGCGGAGCTAGAGGACGAGGAAGATTTACCTGCAGACCCTGTCACTGACCCTGGAGCTGACTCGGATCCACCTATGGTACTGATTAGAAGAACAGTCTGGGCAAGACTTGCAAGTTGCCAGATAAAAAGGAAGTTCTAAAGACTAACGTACCAAGAGGAACATACCATGAAAATATTGCCACCTTTGAAGGTATAGACTTCTCAGCCACAAGCTGGAAGGACAACAAACAGGTTTTATTGCTGTCTACTAATGTTGGTGCCGAACCAACAGAGACCATAGTCCGATACGACAAAAACAAAAAAAAATATTCAAGTGCCCTGTCCTCGAGTCATCAAGGAGTATAATGCCCACATGGGGGGTGTTGATTTGAAGGACAGCTTGATTAGTCGAAACCGTATTCGTATAAAGTCTAGAAAGTGGACAATGAGGCTGTTCTATCATCTATTAGATATGACAATAATTAATTCTTGGGTATTATAAAAAAAGGTTAGCAACAAAAAAGGAAAAGCCCAAAGAGACATAGTAGACTTCAGAACGGAACTAGTTGACAAATCAACAAAACCTTGTACCGGTACAAAAGTCCATCAGAAATAAAACGAGGAAGGCCAAGTCACCAAGATCTGACTGTTCGAGCAGAAACAACCCCTAAAAGAGCTCGGGCTGGGGTACAAGACTACAAGTCGTAACTCCGACTGATATTCGCTCTGATGGTGTTGGTCATGAAAATTTTTTTGAAACCTCTAGAAATAGTGCAAATATGCAAACTGTAGAAAACTCACAGCGTGGATGTGTAAAAAATTTAAGGTTTCCTTACGTGACAACAAAAAAAACAATGTTTTGCCATGTTTCACACCTAATATATAGTGTCATAATTTAGTAGGTATAATACCTAAAGTACCAAAATTGATACCTATAATTTTTTCAAAATAAATATATAAAAATATTATTGTGGTTTTTTTTACTATTTTTCCTGTTTACTAGCTGCTTAGAAGAACATATTTACATTTTTCAAATTTTAAATCGAAAATTCAGGCATTTAAGGGTTAATGTAGGTATTCGGCGAGGCAAAAGGCCAAAGAATATGAAAAACATACGAACAGAAGACATAACTTTACAAATTAATTACACTATGAACGACGAGTAAAACTCAAATTCTGCTTAGATGAAATTATTAAGAAAATGGTCTAATAAAACATATATTTATTCCAAAAAATTACGACTAGCCGTTTAGACGTGATTCTCATTTTAAAATCAGCTACTCAAGGGAATCGGCGCCTTAAAAATCTCACTGCAAGGTAGACCATGACCAGTTTCGTCGTTTCTGACATTATATTCATTTACACTAGAACTTAATACAATTTGTGATGTTGGGTTCATCGGGGATTCATTGGGACATCATTGCTTTTGCCATGTTTTTTACATACCTAAACTTTTTCTCCTTGCAATATTTCGTAAACCTAATATTTCGTTGCTATCCGTTTCCGGTCTTCCCTTTTTCTTCTTCTCCTCTTTTCTTAATCTGTCTCTATCACTCTAATTTCACAATCAACCTCATGTCTCTCATTTTGTCCCTAAATCATGTCAAGATTTCCCATCTCCTAAACAGCCCATTTTTTCTTTTAAAATACAACACAGGTAGGTACCTATCTGAATTTTTGGTCACTATCACTTCATGCAAAAATGACTACTTAAAAGTCATTTTTGCATGAATTTAGGAAGAAATCAGTTTTTAATATGGAAATCTTGGCAAGAAATTACAACACCGTGACTACCACTACCCCACCAATGGCATAATCTCCAATAGTAATATTGGGTAGGTACTAATTTTATCTTGCAGGATATTAATTTCCTATGTAGGTTTGAGGAAAGCGACAAGCTCCTCAAACTTGGAATCAACAGTCAAAGTCGATGTGCGCTCATGGGGTTCTTGTTGAAGGGAGCGTGCCATCGATTTTGAAGATGGTCCGTCCGATGGTAATCGGACGGACCATCTTCAAAATCGATTTTTTAGAAAACCACTAAGGTACCAATTTTGTTGCTCGAGTACCAAATATGGGTAGTAAGTAAATCTACAAAATATTGCTGAGATTGGCGATGGAGGTCACGGACATCTAAAAATGATCCCCGCGCTTTTGAAGTCACGGTTCGGTCGTCTATTTGTGACTATAGACCATGTTGCACTAGGCAGTGGCGGCCTTAGGGGGTGGCGAACAGGGCAATCGCCCGGGGCCTCGCTCTTGCAGGGGCCTTGCACTACAACCCAAAGAGCTTTCAATTTTATCCTAAGCAAACAATAAAATTAAGTTGGTTCGTTAAGGATTTCATAGTAGGTAAAGTATTAATCACACTAATATAATAAAGGCGAAAGTTTGTGAACGTGTGTTTTTATGTTTGTTACTTATTCACGCTCAGACGGCTGGATCTGTATGAAATTTGGCACAGAGATAGATTACAGTCTGGAATAGCACATATGATACTTTTTATCCCGGAAATATATTCCCTTGGGATAATTATCGAAATTCACGCGGGCGAAGCCGCTGGCTGAAGTTAGTTAATAACAATAAGTGCCAAGTTTTCCATTTCTCGTACTCATACATTGTAAAAATGGACAAGGGCATCGCAAATATCTGTGACCCGCCCGGAACCTCGCACAGCGGTTAAGGCCGCCCCTGGATATTATCCATCATGTCACAACACTCACAACACCAGCGGTCACGTTAAGAAGACTATCACTCCAATTAAGCATTTAATTTCTCCTTCTTGCATCAAATTACTCAATATCCATATAATTGAAATAAAGAATACTTTACTTTCGACTTATAAAACATTTTCACGCGGACAGAAGCTAGCTACCCTGTTCTATCTATCTACCCATGTTATTCGAGCAAAAGACATTCGACCTGGGTAGTTCACCGTTGCTACAAAAATAATAAAAAAGCAGTTTCTTTTTTAATATTTATTGATTAGAGACATTCACACATCAACATTAAGTTTCAATAATTGGATTAACATAATTCCCTATTATAATTATCATACAAATTCCACATTGCATAATGAGCAAATAAGTTAATTTCCTTGAATTACATTAAACTCAGTCAATTTTGGGTTATAAATTTACCATAGTTAATAAATCCTTAAAACAAAACATATCTACTACTGGAAAATGTTTGGAAGTGAATTTAGTTCTAACAGGAATGATAATATGATATTAATTTCAAAATATTGGCAGACTTAATATCTGTGTATATAGAAACATCAAAAATGGAAACAATTGGAACTACAATATCAGTTCTAGGGGGAATAAATTTATATATTGGTACTTACAATTTTCTACAAATATATATAAGACATCTCTAGCATAGTAAGTTACTTGCTTATTAAGAGATCGTTTTGACAGTTTACGAAGTAATTAGAGTGTATGCAATATTACAGAATTTCAGACAATCTAGTTTGCACTTGATATGGAATGTCTCACTCACGTTTACAGTTTATATAAGAGTATCTGGAGAACTTCTCCAAATCGTGCAGTATGTGTTCACATTAAATTTCATAAAAAATGTATAAAATTACAAAAATGATCTTGAAATCATATGATTATTGGACATATAGTAGATATTAGAGAATGACCATAATATTGTATAGTAATATCAAACCTTATAAGTCATATAATTGTATTTTACGAATGAGGTTGAAACCAATATACTAATAGCGGTTGATAATAACCACACCGCCTTTTCTAACTCGTTACACATACTACAATTCTAAATAGTACAATATAATCATGTCTGTATAAGTTTAAAAAATGTATAGTAATCACAAACTTGGCCACTGAATATCAATTTCAAACGATAAATCCATCCTCATCCATTTAAATTTAGATTCAACAACCACACGCTACTTTACGAAAAATGCCTAAACATATTCATAATCTTACTGTTTCACCTTACACATAGGAGCAACTTTCCGTTATTAACTAATTGAATTAAATTTTTATGAGCTTGCATTACAGAGAGCTGCTGACAGACTAATTTTTTACAACTTAATATAACCTAGAAATAAAACACAATGAATATAGCATACACTAATGAGATTTCATATTCCCTCATACTTAACAATTTACAAGTTACTTCAAACTTCAATTTGATAATTAACATAATGTATGTTTTAAGAGTAAATGAAATCGGTGTTCATATATACATAATAAAATAATGTTTCAAATTATATTTACTAAACTGATGAAACAGATCATCATTGACGGGTCTACGTATCGTATTCAATAAGACATAATAATATATAACTGTCCGTGTACTTGTACAATGTTTCTGATACAGTACATTGTCGTACATAATGCATTACCAATTGATATCAGAATGGGATGTGATTTGCGTCGGCCAAAACTAGGACCACATTTTTAATTAAAGTCAATTTAATTAAAAAAAAAACAATAAAACTAAATAGGTTTTAAAATGGCCTTATTTTGATGTTCGTTTTTCAAGGAGGACATCCCTGATTTTGTTTTTAAAACGTTTTTCTTGTATTTGAAAAGATGTTTAAAAATTTCTATATGTTTGAGGTCGATTTGAACAAAATTCCTTCTAAAAGCACGACGTATACATGCAGTTATGTATGCGTCGTGACGAACTGCGTGGTAAATATTTATGGGTTTAGAAAAGACGATCAAAAGAATCACAAATAATTCTGCAGAAGAGCTGCGAGTAACAGCGACATGGGAGAGCTATTATTTAAAAGCGAGCGACACGCGACAACGTCAAACTTATACCCCTGTAATAATGGCACCAACTTATCGCACCGTATACTGTCTAGATATAACTTTGTTAATTGTAATATAATTATAAAAACTCGATTCTAGCGAATAAAATGTATAAAATCTTAATTTTAGAGAAGCAAAGCACGCTAAACTTACAGTATAATCATTCTATACGAAACGTCACATCAGAACTGAAAACCAAATTTTTGACGATGTAAAATTATTGATCGAACTTAGTTCGACAATACACCACAGTACTAAATCGAAATAAATTAAAGGCTCATTTTAGACACGGTAACGTGTCGTGGACGATGGGATGCGATCTTCTGTGGTGTTTAGTTGGCCACCGCCACGTCGCCCGTCGTCTCCTGCAACTAAAAAATCATGACATTAATATACAAAAAAATATTTTAAATTAATCTGCCTAGCCTTTTCCCAACTACATTGGGGTCGGCTTCCAGTCTTAACGGATTCAGCTGAGTACCAGTGTTTAACATGAAGCGACTGCCTATCTGACCTTCACAACCCAGTAACTGGGTAACACGGTACCCCTTGGCAAGACTGGTGTCAGGTCTAAAGCTTCTGACTACCCGTAACGACTGTCAAAGATCTTCAAATAACAGCCGGGAACAACGGGTTAACGTGCTTTCCGAGGCACGGAGGAAACTCGGTATGTTGAAATGGTCACCCATCAACGGACCGACCTCGTCAAGCGTTGCTTAACCTTGATGATCGACCAGTACGGCTGTTATTATTTAGCCACGAGCTCCTCATACAACAAATTATACATCAACTAATTTTCACTTTGATTTAAAATATTTATTTTAACTGTACCATTTCCGTTTTGAGTTCTGGCACATCTGGGACCTCCGGGATCAATTCTGCCAATTTGTCGCTTACAGGGAGGGGATCCTGTAATAATATTTTTTGTTAGTACAATTTCGTACCTTACTAATCTAGTTCTATCATAATGGTTATGTACAAATGAAATATATCAAAACAAGCACTGAACAAATTAACATCATACACATGTGGGACGAAACTAATGCATATAACTATTAATTAACTGGAAATACGACAAGATGATGTGATAACACAATATATTCTTTTTCCAACACCTTGTCTATTCTGTAACACATTGCCTAAGAAATTCATTTCGAAATATGAACATTTGGACAAGATTATAAAATAAAAATAAACAGTTACAAAATGACTTTTGTAAGGATCATTATGTAACTGGCAGAATGATGCTGAACCTGTAACCTCTCGAAAAAGCGCGTGTTTATTGTGTGTATAGTCTGCGGTTTTTCGTCTGAATATTCTGCCTAGCCTTTTTACCAACTATGTTGGGGTCGGCTTCCAGTCTAACCGTATTCAGGTGAGTACCAGTGTTTTACATGGAGCAACTGCCTATCTGACCGCCACAACCCAGTAACTGGGTAACACGGTACCCCTTGGCAAGACTGGTGTAAGATCTATTTTTTATTACTTGTAAATTTTAATTTATGTGACGTTCAAAAGTGCCGTTTATTGGCCTAATTGAATAAATATATTTGACTTTGACAAGCTTCTGACTACCCGTAACGACTGTCATTTAAGTCTGAACGTTTCTAATAAACTGTTGTCGGAAATTATTTGCATTTAAGTCAATTTGGTAGTGGAAATAGAATCGTTTGTGTCTCGCATATAAAGGCTTTATTTTTTATATATTGGCAACATCGCTTGTGTTAAAATCTTGACTTTTTATGCTCGACACGAAATGAAAAAAAATATTACTACACAATGTTATAAAACCATAAATTAGTGACCTAGATAATACAAACTGGCTTTGAGCTTCATCATAAGCAACAACAGTCCTTCAATAAATCTACATCAATTAATTAATTAAACTAAGCTTATGATTAAAGAGAGGGTTCTTCAAGCGTCCACTTACAATTTTAGAGCTATACCAAGGGTTGTTATCTCGACATAATAATATCAAATATCTCTAGGTGTATTAAACAAGCAAACATTTTGAGTCTCAAAGTAATTATAAAAGTGCTATTAAAGTCTAAAGGACTACTACACTTTTAATGAAGACAAGAAAAATATTAATTTAGTTTTAAGCTAAGGCAACTTGAATGAATAAGTATTTAAATTCCTTTGAATTTACGATACGTCAAACGATCCGTCCTTTTGCGTTATTTTTTTTTAAAACATCTGGTCATGTACGCGCGCCGTATGCTAGTACTACGCAATACGCATGACCTTTATGAGCGCACTATTTAATGTTAAAAATTACTTTGACTGAACCGAATCGAAACAAATTTGTTGCTACAAAATTTCCAAGACACTAGCGAATGCCCACCGCAAATCAGCCCAGTAGTAGTAAGCGCGGGTCTTTTATTTAAAAACCACTAAATCCATGGCCCTCACTATTACTAAGATTACAAAATTATAGATTAAGGCGGTACCCCGAGCAAAACGCCGCGCAAGCCGTTTTTTGTGCTGTTTTTAGGAGCTATCTACTCGTTATTTAAAAAAGAAATATCAATTAATAAAATACATTAAATTTCTACATAATATTGATTTTAAAATGGTAGATTTCGTTTTTTTTTAAATGTTGTATATATTTCACTAATTTACTTCCAAAAAAACATAAAAATGAGAAATAATTATTGATATTATGCATCTCCTCGTAAAGTGTTCATTGTTTTTTTTTTTACTAACACTAATGGATAGATAATTTAATAACGAACATTTTTGTAGAATTATTTTTTTTAAAGACCAAAATTCGATATTATAAAGATTTTATTCTAAAATCTGGGCGTATTCACTACTGTAATTCATGCGCCACCAGTGCTGCTAGACCAATAGGAACGCTCATATCTCATGCCGATTTTTTGGTCAGGGTACCGTCTTAACATCTCAATGTCTTTCCAAAAAACGAATCGAGTAACTAAATGATCTGTAACCTAAGAATGTAACCAGACAGTTTAGTCTCGGCGGGGGGTTACCTACTCTGTGACTCGACGTTCGTGGTTATTTGACAACACAAAGATAATCGATGCGTATATTAACCCATACTGGTATATTTAATGACTTATTAGATAGTAAACTAGAGTAATAAAAAAAAACTAGATTCAACTATGTTTTTTTACTGTCGAAATAATGCCAACCTAAATACTGCGATCCGATTATACCACGAACCTGCTGACTGTACTCTTGTGGAATTAACAGATTGAAAATTGAGCTTTTATTCAGATATATAAAGATCACATGAGTGAGGACAACACCTAGTTAGCTATATATCATTATTTAACTATTAAACCTTATGACTAAAAAAAATAACTGAGTTTCAATTTCAGAGTTTTTGGCGTGCCACAGTAATTGTCCGCATCCTTTTTCTGACCATCTTCTCGAGATCTCCTGAAAAAATATCGACGCTGATGCCGTTCGACAGGACGTCAAGTGGTTCCATATGCAGGTTTCGGTCATACTCTTTCATGATCTCACATCTTAGCTTATTTATAAGTACGAGAACGAATAAGTAAACGAGCAAGATTGAGGGCGCCCCATCAAATTCTATATTAAGAATAGTGTCCAAATTGGTAGCGATGACTGTTTCTTTAAAGCACAGACATATATTATGTACTTACAGCCCCATTCCCCATTAAGGAACGTCCTCACTGGGAGCATTTGTAAACAAGCAATGGTAGGCGAGCAACAAATGCTTCCCAGCGAGCCCAGCATTCACTTTCGAGCAAAACTATGAACGTTCGATTCGAACATTCCCTTGCGAGCTTGGAGCATTCGAATACGATCTTAAATGTCATTCATTCGATAATACGATTGACCAAGAAGGTCACAAACACTTAAGATCAAGTTCAAATTGTTCCTTGCTTACAAGTGGCCAGTAATATTCCTACTTAAATACTTCATTTCATTATCTGAGTACTCGCTTTCGAGCGTTTTATTTGCGTGAACATTCGAATGCGAACCGTTTCCGCGAAAATCGTTGCGACGTCCGCACCGGCCGAAGTTTGCTCTTGTGCGTAAGCTTTGTAACGCTCGGCTCAACGTCCACACCACTCGAATGCTCATTACACGTGAATGCTCTCAGTGAGGACGCTCCTACTGTTTATAACACTAACGGATATCGACTTTAACCAAGCAGGTAATTTAAGAGTGCCTTTATAATGTTAAAAGCCTCGTTCTCTTTTAATAGCTGGATAATGTGTTTATCACAAAGGACACCTTATCTCACTGGGAAGATATAATCAGGCAACTTTTAAACTGAGAGCAGTGGTCTTGGAAGACTGAAATATTCTGACTAGAACTGTTCCTACAAAAAACAAACAAATAATGTACAACTCTTTCGCGCGCCAACTTTAACAAATTGCTGCTTCTATACAGGGCTTGTGACTACCAAAGCTAGGATGCGACAACACGCGTTTTTTTTTCGCTCCGATTTGCAACTGGACGTTTCCATTTCAGTCACTGCTGCCAACATTCTAGTGAGATTGTTTATGCCTTTATAATGATAAATGATTTTATTTCTGTAAGTTGGTTTGTACTAACGCTTTTACATGTCTTAACATAAATATATTTTTTTTAAACTAGGTGAGGTCGGCGTTTCCTATCTGACTACTCTGAGTAGAAACTCAGAGGTCACAGTCTCTTTTAAAGTCCTGACAAAAACTTGGTTCGATCATGTATAAAGTGCAGAAGCAAGTGTTAGTAGTTTTATGGTTATTATGACTGAAGATAAGTTCAAAACTTGCAACAAATAGAACCTAATAAATATCAAATTAATGCAACAATGATGAATTGTGTAATAAAATTAATAGTATTAATAAAATGATAAAAAAGTGATGTACTATGAAAATGTGTTAGCACTAAGGCCTATTTGATGTCACCATGCTAGCATAACAATCCATATCTCAAATTCAAGCATTTTAGGAAGGGGATAGGACAGGAATGCAGCCACGGGCTGTATTCATTACTGTATCACATCGATCACATTCGTTATATTCTCCTGGTTATTAACGGTTCACTCATGCTGGTAGAGAAATGCACATGGAACTAAATACGAGATCTGTTAACGGGGAAACTCAATCGCTTCTTACAATACAAGAACTAATTCCACTACAAAACAAGAGGGTCCGGTCAGTATTCACCTGTGGCTCGGACTCCTCGGCGCACAGCTCGCTGGGCGGCAGCGGGAAGGACTCGGACGCGTCATTGCTGGGCGCCGCCGACTCGTTGTTCTCCGACAGAGACGGCGGCAACGAGTCATCGGGAGTCGTCGCCGTCCGCACAGGTTCTATATTCTTAATTTCCTTGGAGTCGATCGGTGACATTATTTCAGATGTCTCCTTTTCTGCCTCGATGTTGCCATTGCACTCTATTGTTTCAATTAGGTTGCCGAGCGAGTCTTTGGACTTAGCCTTAACATTTTGTTCAGAGATTATGCTGTCGACCCCGTTTTCGGGGGCAGCCGTTTTCTCAGCATCAGTTATGTGATTAGAAACTACCACAATCTCCCTTGTTTCATGAATCGTTACTTGGGTATTACCGACGTTATCTTCGACTACATTATTCTCAGAGCTAATAACATCAACATCAGCATCATCACATATCGGAGACGGTGGGGATGGTAAATCCTCAGTAGTACTCGATATGTCGTTCTTATCCTCTAGTACCTCCAAGTCCTCAGATGGAAGCGTAGTTATTTCAACATCAGTATTTTCAGATATTTCCGTGTTTTCGATTTCCTCTTTGATTATTGTTGACGATTCTTCAACTATGATACAATCAGCTTTTACACTTTCGACTTCAGGGGTTTCCTCTAAAGGGAGTTCACTGTCTAATGGTTTCTCAGTTTCAGATACGGCTTCAATTTGAGCAATAGGAGCTGAAACTTCTTCGGTATCTTCTTTGACGGGAGAGGGAAGTTCATTACTAACTGTTGGGGTGTTGGTTAGTTCGTTTTCGGACTGAGGGGGAAGGTCAACTATTTTATCATTTGCAATTGGATCAGAAGTTTGTGGTGGAATTGCGTTATCAGCGGTGTTAGCTAGCGAAGCGTCTGTCGATTCTGGTGCCATTGTGGTGGCAGCAAAGGATGCCACAGAAGAGGGAGGAGGATTCGCGGGGAGTGGTGGAGGCGTGGAATCTATCAAAGGCATTTGTTCAACACAAACCTCTTTTATGGCGGGGATTTCAGGTACAATCTCTGTTGCTACAGCGGTGGGTTCTTCTTTGCTCTCATCACTTTTTTCTTCCTTGATAATTTCCTTGGCAGGTTCTTCTAAGGAAAGCCCATTGACAGGTAACTGTTCTGGTTGTGTTTCAGGCTGAGGCTCAGGCCTGTCGATGGTCGGGCTAGGAGCGGCTGGCTCTTCGACGACCGGGCTTTCGTCCTTCGGAGACTCGGGCGTGGTGCTTCCATTGGTGATTGGTTCCGTCACGGGGGTTTCCGGTGTTTTCTCCTCTTTAGCCTCGCTATCAGTCTTGGCTTCTTCTGCTGTTTCGGCAACAGCTGGTTCAGGAGCGACTTCGGCCGCCTACAAAAAACAGAAGTGCAAATAAGTATAATAAAAAGGCACAAACAAATAAAATATTTCGCAGCTATTATTGAGAGCATAATTTTTTATTTTTCTAACATAAATCAAATTAATAGGAGTACCTTATCATCGGCCATGGCTAGAAAAACGACGTTTAACCCGTCAAATCTGCACTGAGACTGAAGGGAGACTTACGTGTGCAATATTATTTATATAGTATTGTATTCTGTAACGGAAGATTGGATTACATTTTTAAATACGTGGTCTCCCTTCATTGCCCATGATCAAGACATATTATATTGCAAACAGCTAGGGTTGTCCAACTACATAATTTAAAGAATTACTAATGGTTATACTCTAAATAAGCTGGCTGGTGTCGGTGGCGATATCTTATTCAGCAAATGAGACACACCATTAAAAAAAATGATTTAGTTACAATCAAATTAAAATAAGCTATTTATTTATTTTATTTATTTATTTAACCATTTATGCACACACACAAAATATACAAACAAGAAGAAGAAACAGAAAAATAGGTACATAGGTGATTTAGTGTGTATGTAGTGATAGTTTTCCTTTTAATTTCGTTATAATTATATACTACTGCCGTGAATTTTTTCGCATATCCAAAAGCAACTATTTAGGGGGGCACTTGACTCTAGCAAAAATTTGCAATTTTACGCTAACGGATCCCTGAATAAAAAAATGGATTTCACTAATTCGTAATATTTTTGAATGGCCTATCCAACGATACTCCACGCCATGGGATAGACGACAAAAAAAATCCCCACTTAACGGGTACAGAAAGTACATATTTTTTTATTTTTTGCCACTTTGTCGGCGTGATTAATATGCATATCCATGCCAAATTACAGCTTTCTAGTACTAAGAGTCTCTGAGCTAAGCTGCGTACGGACGGACAGACGGACATGGCGAAACTATAAGGGTTGTTGACTACGGAACCCTAAAAATAGAGTTTACCAAGTGCAAAATTTAAGAAAATATACTTTACATGAAGTAATTTTGACGTTTTGGATCCCCTTTTTATTAGTTATAACTTTGTTAAGATATACTTTTGTAATTATTCCTTTGCAAACAAAATGTTGTACGCCATATTTTATTTCATATTGTAGTGATATTCAACCGCAGGGTTGTGGCAAATAATAAAACGATACCAGTCTGCAAGGCCGTCTTTGCTTACTGAGGTAGAAAGATACAGTCAGCTAGCAGTAGCCCTTTATGACAGTTTGCTCACTCAATGGAACATTATAGTACAAAAAAAATTATTCAAATACGTAAAAAATACTAAATACAATACAAGCCATATGAGATTTATAACACGCTCGGTTGGTATAATTTGGTTTTTTGTCATCACATTCACGCCTATACTATACGATTATATACGTAGAGGACGCATCAAACCTAAGGATACACATTCGTGAGATAGCTGACCAAAACTAAAAATATCCTCCGCCTGCACAGCATGATTTTCTTCTTGTTTACATCTTTGCAGTCGGGTTTTTTTGATTTTATTTAAAACTTTATAGGTATACTTTTTTTAGAATGACTTTTAATCATATAAGTGGTATACATTTTTGTAATCACCTCTAAAAACAATCCTCTTCATCCCATTGCATCCCCCAAAATCCGCCATGTTCCTGGTTTTTTAACGGCACTTATCTAAGAACACTTGGGCGGTCAAGTCCTATCCAACAATGTCTTAATTATAAAAATCCGTCAAATGGTTTAGAACATACGAGGTAATAAAGAATAAATATTACATACATACATGCTTTGGCCGATTGTACATACAAGATACGCGCGAAAAAGATAACCTTTTCCTTGCAGCCGAGTAAAAATTAAATATGAATACATAATATTATTTTTGCTATTTAAGACGGTACCCTGACCAAAAAATCGTCATGAGATATGAGCATTCCTATTGGTCTAGCGGCACTGGTGGCGCATGAATTACAGTAGTGAATACGCCCAGATTTTAGAATAAAATCTTTATAAAATCGAATTTTGGTCTTTTGAAAAAAATAATTCTACAAAAATGTTCGTTATTAAATTGTCTATCCATTAGTGTTGGTACAAAAAATAATTATTTCGAATTTTTATGTTTTTTTGGAAGTAGATTAGTGAAATATATACAACATTTAAAAAAAAACTAAATCTACCATTTTAGAATCTATATTATGTAGAAATTTAATGTATTTTTATTAATTGATATTTCTTTTTAAATAACGAGTAGATAGCTCCTAAAAACAGCACAAAAAACGGCATGCGCGGCGTTTTGCTCGGGGTACCGCCTTAACATGTGCAGTGGGAGGGACAAATAAATAAATAGCTAAAAACGTGAATGTTGGACTAGCTAAGTAGCTACCTAACTGGTCTTTCATATTATAGCGCAAGTCAAAATAAAGCCCTGAGTTTACGAAAAACATTGTAACATTATAACAATTATTTACTTGAATAATAAAGTAGCAACAATAGAATTCTGAACGGATGTGATTGATTGTGATTCATTGTCGTGGATTGATGTATCTTTAGGGGCACCAGCGCACCAGTCACGGCTATTTATGCAGACATAGTATCGCTTTATCCGCCATGTAACGGTAAACTATGCGACGTTAAAAATGAGTCACTAAATGCCTTACAATCAGAACCATAGGCGGCTGTGGTAATGATTTTACGCTCTGAAACTCCGCTTGTTCAGCTCTCTTTTGACGGTTAATTAGACTCATCCGTTCGTTCATTATGTCCATTTTGAATAGCTTTTTAGGGTTCCGTACCCGAAGGGTAAAAACGGGACCCTATAACTAAGACTCCGCGGTCCGTCTGTCACCAGGCTTTATCTCATGAACCGTGATAGCTAGGCAGTTGAAATTTTCACAGATCGACGACGGACGGACGGTTTTTTTTCGGTTGAGGTTTTTCGCAGATGTATTTCTGTTGCCGCTGACAACAAATACTAAAAATCATAATAAAATAAATATTTAAGTGGGGCTCCCATACAACAAACGTGTTTTTGTGCCGTTTTTACGGTTCCGTACCCAAAGGGTTAAAACATGACCCTATAACTAAGACTCCGAGGTCCGTCTGTCAGTCGGTCTGTCACCAGGCTGTATCTCATGAACCGTGATAGCTAAGCAGTTGAAATTATCATTGTTGCCGCTGTAAACAACAAATACTAAAAACAGAATAAAATAAATATTTAAGTGAGGCTCTCATACAACAAACGTGATAATTTTGCCGTTTTTTGCGACAATGGTGCGGAACCCTTCGTGCGCTAGTCCGACTCGCACTTGGCCGGTTTTTCTTTGTTTTGGCACACACGATAGTTACCGTCAGGTGAGGATTCCTCAAAAATACGAATTGTACGCAAATCACAGAGGTACAATCCTGTGAGCTCTTCAAGGAATCGTGTGACCGGAGCGACGACGGACGCCGGTAATTTGCATGACAATAAATAACGGAGATTGCGCAGATGCACTACTACTGTCATATAAAACATCAGACGTGGTTGCTATCACAGGTTGAACGCCCTTTCTTGGCACCGATTGTAAGCTACAAGTACATTCTGTACTCGTTTTATGCCTGCTATCTATACTCACTAGGTATAATGAAAAGTTTAACGGACAAATTAAATACATTTGTCTGGTGAAACTTTGCAAATTAATTAACATTTTGGGACAATATTTATATAGCATGCTCGGTCACTTCTGGATAAGTGCCGGTTAGCTGTTCATTTTTATCCGACTGACGAAGGAGGGTAATGAGTTTATTAGTCTATGTATGTATGTTTGTTCTTATGTGGTGTTCTAGAGACCAAACGCGTTGGCCGATTTTGATGATTCTAACGTCAATCGATTCGTCTTAAACCTGCGAGCGTTACTGGCTACATTAAAATTGGAAAATAAATAAATGGCGTCTTTTGAGCATATTGTAGGGTACCAGATATTTTTTCTTCTTCCAAACCCATCGTGTGGAGTATCAAAATAAAGGGTTTTAAGAGGTGATTTCAAAAATATATAACACTTATATGTTTAAATGTACCTAATTCTAAAAAAAATAATACTAGAAAGTTATAAATAAAAAAGTTTATTAAAAAACAAAACAAAACACCCGACTGCTTAAAAAGCGAACTAAAAAGACGTAAAACAAGAAGAAAATCATGCTGTGCAGTCAGAGGATACATATGCTTTTGGTCAGCCAGCTCGCGAACATGTTTGTGTCATGTTGTTTTTTTTTAATAAACCTTTATTTTATGTTATATAGTGGATACTTCCCACCTGGACGCTGGGAAACAAGTTCCAGGATACTTTTTCTAACCGGAAAACAACAGTATCTAACAAAGTCACAATTCATTTTATTTGAGGAAGGTGCATTTCGAAATAAACTAGCATCGTGTAGACATGACGCAAGCACGGGGGCATTAGGAAACAAGTTTGTGGAGTTTGCAAGTGCAAAATAAAATTAGCAATCCTGGTCAGGTTTTGAGGCGCTACACGTGGGCGGGTAGGTCCGGAGTCCGGACGGGTTGCGCGAGACTGAGACGTAGGAGGTCGGCGAACAGCTTTTCCTTCTACTCAACTACTAGCTTTTAATTTTTTTATCAGACAAAATGTCTATGAACAAAAGCCTTAGTACTGATTTACTTTTTTCCTGTTCACCCTAGTTACGGAAGGAACTCGTGTGCAAAATGACATGCTTCTAGATCCAACAGATTAGGCTGCGCGTTTTCTGTAGTTTATGACTTTTAAAAGTATAGAAAAAAAAAACATAAAATCAAAATAAACCATACATCTGGTTTTGGTCAGCCAGCTCGCGAATATGTATCCTCCGGCTGCACAGCATGATTTTTATCTTGTTTACGTCTTTTTAGTTCGCTGTTTAAGCAGTCGGGTTTTTTTTTGATTTTATGGATTATAATTTTTTATTTAACACTTTTTAGTTAACATTTTTATTCTTGATATACCCTTTATTTTGATACGCCACACGACGGGATTGGAAGAAAATAATATTTGTGCCCTACAATATAGCCGCTCAAAAGCCGCCATTTTTCAATTTTAATGTAGCCAGTGACGCTCGCAGGGTTAAGACGAATTGATTGACGTACGGATCATCAAAATCGGTCAAAGCGTTTGGTCTCTGGATCGCCATATAGGAACAAACATACATAGACTGCACACATTACCCTCCTTCAGCAGTAGTAGTTGGTTGCATATTTTTGTGTTGTGTCAGTAAAATCTGTAACAAGACGCGACACCGCGTGAACAATGCGTCGTATTCTGAATGCTTGTAGGAATCCAAACTGACTACTGGTAAAGGAAACATAAGGAACTTAAGGCTCAGATTGCATGTTTATTGAATGACGTCGGTGGCGACGGTGGAGACTTGCCACGGCGCGGTCCATCCGTTGTATTTTCATAATACGATGACTGAATAGTGCATTGACATAACAAGGGATGGGTCAGTTTGCTTTACTAACAAGTTATTGTGTGACAAACATGTTATTATAATAATACATATTTTATGAGGTTTTTTTGTAGTTATAGAGAGTAATAACATTTTTTACGCATTACATATACGTATTTTTTGTAGTTTAACGTCATACAGGCAACTATGGTATATGGTATAAATATGGTAAGACGTTAAACTACAAATAAAAAACTTTTTACAAAAAAATACTAAATTTATTTTTTAATTTGTAGTTAGTTTTCTTGTTTGGAAGTCGGTAGTTTTTTTTTGTGAAAAGTATATTTTTATTTTCACTTTTTAGTTGTGTTTACCTAATAGGCAAGTAGTTTAGTAAGGTAGACACAGGTAGTCACAGAATAGATTGCCCGAATATCATGAAACTGAACATAACCGCTGAAATGAGTGATCTGTGTACCCCTTAAAAGCGTACTGGCGTGATGTTATGTTATGAAATGGTATAAACAATAAACAGACATACGATTGGAGCAATCTCGAGAGATTTGCCGTTATTTATTGAAGAGTTCTATTGTATATCTTCGAAGCTCTTAATCAGACCTTCACCAAATTTTAAATGGGACCAATTTCGAATCATACTCTTTCAAACAAAAAAAGAACTTTCAAAATCGGTCTACAATTGACAAACACAAAAAAATAAATAAATAATAATAATGTTGATCATAGAACCTCCTCAGTTTTGGTAAGTCGGTTATTGAAACTGTCACCTGCACCATGCTACAGCGCAGAGAGTATAGTAGTAGTAGTAGGTTTTCACAATCTCTTTAGGACAGCGTGTTAACAATGTTCGTAACAAAAAAACCGGCCAAGTGCGAGTCGGACTCGCACACGAAGGGTTCCGTACTTGGTAAATTGCGGTTTACGATTTATGACGTATTAAAAAAAACTACTTACTAGATATCGTTCAAACCAATTTTCGGTGGCAGTTTACATGTACATGTACATCATATTTTTTTTTTAGTTTTATCATTCTCTTATTTTAGAAGTTACAGGGGGGGGGCATACATTTTACCACTTTGAAAGTGTCTCTCGCGCAAACAATTCAGTTTAGGAAAAAAATATATTAGAAACCTCAATATCATTTTTGAAGACCTATCCATAGATACCCGACACGTATGGATTTGATGAATTATTTATTGTTAATTTCAGTTGCAAGTATGGGAACCCCCAAAAAATATTGTTTATTTTCTATTTTTGTGTGAAAATCTTAATGCGGTTCACAGAATATATCTACTTACCAAGTTTCATCAGCATAGTTCCTATAGTTTCGGAAAAAAGTGGCTGTGACATACGGACGGACAGACAGACAGACATGACGAATCTATAAGGGTTCCGTTTTTTGCCATTTGGCTACGGAACCCTAAAAACGACCAATCACGTGTGTCTGAAAGTTAGGCTTGTATGATCATTGTCTTCGGTATTAAATAACGGAAGGACTAGGAATTAAAGCTATCACTAATAGAGCGATATCGTCGACGGGCGACGACAATGGCGGCTCACGTTTGCTTAGCACGGATATAGCTATACTTTGAATTATAATGCGCATTGTTCCTCGCGCTGCGCCAGTTTGGGTGCAATGCACTACGGCGCAATAGTTACTTGTCATAGAAATCGTTTGGTTTCTAATATGTCTGACCGCAAGGTCGCTTCGCAAAAAGCAAAAAAATAACATTTGCACCATGTTTAAGGCGGTACCCCGAGCAGCTATCTACTCGTTATTTAAAAAGAAATATCAATTAATAAAAATACGTTAAATTTCTACATAATATTGATTCTAAAATGGTAGACTTAGTTTTTTTTTAATGTTGTATATATTTCACTAATCTCCTTCCAAAAAAAAACATAATAAAATGAGAAATAATTTTTCATAGTCTGTATCTCCTCGTAAAGTGTTCATTAATTATTTTTTTGTACTAACACTAATGGATAGACAATTTAATAACGAACATTTTGGTAGTTTTTTTTTTTTCAAAAGACCAAAATTCGATTTTATAAAGATTTTATTCTAAAATCTGGGCGTATTCACTACTGTAATTCATGCGCCACCAGTGCCGCTAGACCAATAAGAATGCGCATATCTCATGCCGATTTTTTGGTCAGGGTACCGTCTTAAGTCGTCCAAAAAAAATCTATAAAGCAAACTACGGCAAATTAATTAAACGGGTATTGCGAATTTATTTGTGTCCGATTCCTTTAGAACCTATTATAAGCAGGTCAACGGTTATTAGACGCGTAAAACTAAAACGAGACCTACGGCCTTAAAATTGTTATGTACCGAAAAAAGAAAACATATATCTTTTAAATAAATTATTTTCTTTTTAATTTGTAGGATTTATTTTTTAATTTACCTATTAATTTTAGTATGGTGTTGTTGAAAATTATGGCTAACTTACACCCCTTTCAGTCGTTTTAGTTCTAATTTCCTCAAGAAGTAAAAGTTTGCTTGGCATTTTTTTTTTGGTACGAGTCCAAAGAGAGTCCTAGAGTTTTACATGTACTTGAACACTTTTACACCTTTGTCTTTAGATTTGTATCTCCGTTTTCTTTAAGTGACCATTTCAAAGTATTTATTCAGAAAAGTCGGGGGAAAATACGAACATTTCTTTCTACAGCAGTTTGTTTTTAAATTAAGTCTAATTGATTGTTAGCTGTTATTCGAATACATCACAATGTGCCCGTTTTTTTGTTAGTTGACGGCCGAAGATAATAATAATTACAATACGGGCTAACACGATGTGGATTCAAAGGCCTCGTACCAGTTTGAACGCACATGTGTGCGCGATTTCACATATCCTTAAATTTTCACACAGTATAAGGTCAATGACATTTATGATCCAAAAATATTACAGACTAGCAATCCCCCTGACTTAGCTCGCTTAGTTTACGACAAATAGGAACGTATCTCACTGCGATTGAAAAAAATAAACCTACTAAAAGCTAATAGGATTAGATGTTGATTTTAAAAGAAAAAGACCAGTCAAGTGCGAGTCGCGCATTAAGGGTTCCGTAAAATAAAAATAATTTTGATATATTTTCAGCAAGCCTTTCGGGATATACTTTAGTAAATGTAGGAAAAAAGCAGTTAGTAGTTTTGTGAACGAGTTCTCATAAACATACTCGCACGTCTCCGCTTCAGTGTAACTGTAAGCTAAGGAGTGGAATTCCCTGCCGAAGTCTTTGTTTCCTGATAGCTACGAGTGAATAGGTTACTTCTAGGCAAGCGTGCTTCACCGTTGACACATCATCGCTTCCCATCAGGCGAGATAGTGGTCAAACGCGAATAGACTCGCGCACGATGGGTTCCGTACCAGTATCGCAAAAAACGGCAAAAAAAAAACACGTTTGTTGTATGGGAGCCCCATTTAAATATTTATGTTATTCTGTTTTTAGTATTTGTTGTAATAGCGGCAACATAAATACATCATCTGTGAAAATTCAACTGTCTAGCTATCACGGTTCATGAGATACAGCCTGGTGACAGACAGACAGACGGACCGGGGAGTCTTAGTAATAGGGTCATGTTCTTACCCTTTGGTTACAGAACCTTAAAAACCGGAGCATTTGAGGGGTAATCTATATGAATACCGGGAACGGAGATTATTTGCAGTAGGTTGTAACAACTTGATACAAGGCACTGCTGCATGCCTGCACTCCTAACAATTTTATGCCATACTGGATTAAGTTGTATTATTATGTTGTGATGCTATATTGATTAGCCTACATTTAAACATAAAACAACTGATTAAATATTTTACACGCGTTAACAAACTATCCATGGACGAGTAACAATCCGTTTTACACAGAGACCCCCCCAATTCTCCATGCCTCAGAAAGCACGGTAAACCATTGGTACCGGATGACGTTCGTAGATATTTAACAGTTCTGTTTTTACAATCAGTCAGTACCACCTAGGTTACAAAACTGTGTGTAAGGTAAGGATCAGATGGACAGTAATTCTATGTTACTAGTTTCTCAGCTAAATCCGTTGAGACTGGAAGTCGACTCTAACATAGCTGCTTAAGAAAAAGTCTGCCATGTACTAGCTTCACTGAAAAAGCCAGCATTAAGGCGGTACCCCGAGCAAAACGCCGCGCAAGCCGTTTTTTGTGCTGTTTTTAGGAGCTATCTACTCGTTATTTAAAAAGAAATATCAATTAATAAAAATACATTAAATTTCTACATATTTTGATTCTAAAATGGTAGATTTAGTTTTTTTTTTAAATGTTGTATATATTTCACCAATCTACTTCCAAAAAAACATAAAATTGAGAAATAATTATTGATATTATGCATCTCCTCGTAAAGTGTTCATTGATTATTTTTTGTATTAACACTAATGGATAGACAATTAAATAACGAACATTTTTGTAGAATTATTTTTTTCAAAAGACCAAAATTCGATTTTATAAAGATTTTATTCTAAAATCTGGGCGTATTCACTACTGTAATTCATGCGCCACCAGTGCCGCTAGACCAATAGGAACGCTCATATCTCATGCCGATTTTTTGGTGAGGGTACCGTCTTAAGGGCCTTTAGTGCCGTAAAACGGTTACTTTCTAAAGAATACTCCTTAGTAAGGTTTGAAAAATATATTTATTATTGATTCATGTACATAATTTGTGAAACATGTTTGTTTCGTGTAATAGTTTTGCTTTAAAAAAAAATAACAACCCGATATTTTTGGCTACTTTTGGATGCTCCTCCAAAACCGACTTGGATGTTTAAAAGTTTTCTTCATAATTTCTTCATAATTGAAATAGCAAAATTATGTAAATCAAAGAATATTTTGCAATACATATTTGCATATGCACTATTACGTCTCATCATGATCATCAAAAAAATGAGAGTCAGCCGCCACATCCAAAGCGGAAACAAAAGTAAACAGCATGACAAAGAAGTTAAAAAATCTAAACTGTTACATCATCTTCATTATATCGAAAAGACCTCAGCTGCATGATAGTGGAGTAATATCCGTCAGTCGCGAAAATGAATCAATCAATCTGCCTAGCCTATTCCCAACTATATTGGGGTCGGCTTCCAGTCTAACCGGATTCAGCTGAGTACCAGTTTTTTACATGGAGCGACGGCCTATCTGACCTCAACAACCCAGTAACTAGGTAACACGGTACCCCTTGGCTAGACTGGTGTCAGATCTCAGGCTTCTGACTACCCGTAACGACTTTCAAAGATCTTCGAAGTCGCGAAAATGAATATGTAAGTATTATTTTGATAAAGTAATAAAATTTTATACATTTGAATTTTATGCACCTGAATTAACAAGCTGCATATGTAAAAGACTGAACGATAGCGTTGTAAACATGCTACAAGATGGTGGCGTTTGTTTAAACAAGTCATTTCATACCGGCTGAGAATCATAACAATAATTTAGTTTTCTCATAGCAATTTTTTTCTGATCTGAGCATCTACTGCTTCTGAAGTAAGGCAGTCTAATGAGGTATCTTTAGATTAGTCTTGACACCCAAGGGAAATAGGTTTCAAGGATCTTGAAAAAAGAAGCAAGGGTTTGAGAAGACAATCCCTCACATCCACATCAAACATGTCCTTATCAAAAAATCAAGACTACGTTGAAAGCAGAGATTTTAGACATATAAGAACTTTTTATTAACGCCATAATCATGTAAATATCAATTAACTGCTCTAAACTTTTTCCCTCTAACTAATAAACGCAGAGTATAGTTATACCAGGTATAAACCTATGAAAATGTATGGGTATACCTTTGTTATACCTGGTATAACTTTATTCCGTGTTTATTAGTAAGAGGGTTAATCTTTACTAATATTATAAAGAGGAAAGATTTGTATTTAACTAATAAACTTAAAACTACTGGACCAATTTCAAAAATTCTTCCACCGTTGGGAAGCTACACTATCCCCGGGTGACATAGGCTACTTTTTATCCCTGTATTCTCACTGGAACGGGAACTACGCGGGTGAAACCGCGAGGCCAAAAACAGTTTATATGAATTGGTTGCCAAGTCTTACAAGCTCATGACGCTTTTACTATTAAATAGATCAGATCTCAAGTAGAGCTAAGTGTAGAGCAACGCTAGAAGGACTAACTCTATAATCTCTACATCTTAATAAAAAGTATGGCATGGCCATGAAAAGATCTTTGTTTGAGGAATTACTATTGGAAATCAAAAAGGGAAAACCTGGTGGCCTCAAATCATACCTGTTTGTAGACCGAGATCTAATCAAAGTTTCCCTAACTGAGGTAATTTTTCATACGTACACTGCTCAGTTTTAGTTATAAGTTTGCGTACAAGTACCTGTTTGTAAACCAAGATCTAAAGAAATTTAGTTTCTCTACTGAAGTAATTTTTCATACCTGCTCAGTTTTAGTTTTAAGTCTGCGTACAAATATTGGGATTTTACATCTACAATTTCTAAGTAGCAACCCGAGTACGGCTTTTTCCCCAGTAAAGTGCAATAGGCTCGGTGGCTACATGGGACTTGAAATGGGAAAATGCATGCGTTTTATCTTTGCACCACCCTAATATCGACTTGTAGAAAATGCCTAGGCATTAAGTCTGTCTTTGTACTTGTGCCTAAAGTATTAATAAAAAAGAAAATGCTATACTATAAGTAAACCATTGTCTAGACATACGAGAAATACAGGTGTGATCTTATGTTAATTATTTCTAAACAAAGATGTTGCCAGGTACACTTGAACAATCTATTCTGATCAGAGCCTACTACGAATACGAGCCTAATACGAAATGTGTAAAGAAACTAATACATACCTCCTCTGGCACTTTCTCTGATTCACCATTTGTTTTGGCTTCTTCATCTTTCTGCTTCTTCTCTTGCTTGGGTTTGTCTTTTCTGCTGAAACTGATCGATCTGAGCGACCATTTCTTCTTTACCTGCCCAGGACATGCTTGTTTAATATAAATAATAAATAGGCACACACATGCAATCAAAACTCAACACTGGTTAGATGTTGGTAACTATAGGCCCATTTCCAATCACAATTAGTTCGACTAAACTCAATTTAAGCAAATACATCGTTCCAATTGGTAGTTTCTCAGCGGTCTTAACCTATCAGAACGCTGTATTTGCATAAATTAATCTCGATTAGTTCCATTGGTGAAATTGGCCCTAAATACAAAAATTATTAAAATATGTCACCTTTTCCTTCTTGGGTTTCTTGCCGTCTTCAGGTGTAGGTGCAGACTCTCCGTTCTCTACTTTTTGTTCACTTTCTCCGTTAGTCAGGGGCGCTGCCTCTTTATCCTCTTCATTTAGTTTTGCTTCTTTCTCTGTGGTAGCATCCTTTTCGTTTTCTGGAGTGCCAATGTCGATGTCTTTTTGTTTTTCCTATAATCAAGTATACAAGGCACATAAATCTCAAGTTTATAACATGCTACATACAACCTTTTAAAACTATCAATATTCTTTACTAGTTTTACGGTGACACATAGTTGGCTAAAATTATATCAGGCCACGACAGCTACTTAAACATAAAACAACTCAAGTTCGCCAACATGAAACGCGTTAAACTTCATAATATAGCGAGCGGTCCAATTTCGATTGTACAGATTTCTATAATTAATGCTTCGTGTTTGTGAATAACTAAATATTCTGAATATAATCTAGCCGATAGATTCAGTATTACCTATGCATGCAAGATAATTACCGTTTGCTCGTGTATGTGTGCGTCTCCATTGAGCTGTGGTTTGAGCGCATCGGCGTCTGCGAGCTGCTCAACTCGGCCTTCGCCACCGGCGCCTGCAGCTGCTACTTCGCCGGCACTTTCCGCCTCCTTGCCGCTTATGTCCACCGAGCGCTTGCTCTGCTTAGCACCCATGCTTATTGAAGGCCTGTTCGTACAAAACAATATTTTAGATTCAGTTGGATCTCGTAGCTCTATAATAAAATTACGGTTATCTACGCCAAACGCGTTTGGGAACGGAAGTTATGTCTTTAACGGGTTTATGCGTATTGTTAAGGTACGGAACGCGACCAACCCACCAAGACCCAAGTAAGCGGGAATTTTGGTCGATTGGGTCTATTGCAAGCCCGCGCTACCTGCTCTTGTAAAGTTGTATGTTAGGAAGCGGTAGGTAGTGAATCAGGCACGGCGTAGTCACCCCGCGGCGAATGTTTCACAACAGCGAAAAAAGTACAGTCTCGATGGCTTTGTACATAATAGTAAAATTGGTTAATGTACAAATCCAGCGATCTGTTTTTATTCACTGAGACGTCTTTCGTCCTTTGACCATTTTGAAACTAAACCAACTAACATCACCCAACCTCTACCAAGATCACGATTTTGTAACCAGTCAAAAAGTGCCCACCGACCATACGGGTTCGACATAAATTCCTAAATTCAATCAATCATGGCATTGTCATCTGCTTTGTGACTGCATTAAAGGAGGGGTCAAACTGTATGTAAGGACCTTCTCAACCAATTTATATATCAGTTTTGTATATGGACGTTGGATGTAGAGCAATGAATAGTACCTAAAAGATTCATAGAATTCCGTAAAGGCCACGTGCTGAGATTGGTAAAAAAAAACATTAAAAAAAATACAATGTGGCATTTTACTTATTTTTATGGACCAAGCAGCTTTCATGTCAATTATTTCTTTTCGATCGATCGATGGGTGTTGAACTAAGTACCTAGTGTTGAAAGTTGTAACATTTGTTTGTAAGTTTTTGCTGATTACTTCTACTAAAAAGTGTCCTAGGTATTTAGAGACATCTGGCCGGGTTCTCGTTTTATCAATTTGAAGTTGAGTACTTTTAGAACTCTTAATTACCTCCCCGCCCTTCCCGACATACCCGACTTGACCTAGTTTAAAGTGCAAAACAAAAGGTTTTTCACTTGTTTATAACTATTCCAAATTACAAGTCGATAGCAGTGGAATTTTTGTAATAAATAAAAAATAGGGACAGACACACCGACACGCAGACAAAGTCACACCATAACGCGGGTTTCTTTTTTTACCCTTTTCGTACGGATCCATAAAAAAATGTAAGAGAGGCAACAAGTCCGCTATGCTAACAGTTGAAATTCGAACGATTTGATGTTAGAAATTTTAAAACGATATTATTTTTTATCGAAGTGCTGAAACTGTCAGGTTTATCGCTAAAATGAGCTTCTATCACGATCTAAAAGTTTTAATAACAATTTCCGCATGATAAGTACCTACCTATTCCATTATTACACGAGCTATAAAAATAAATAACTCAGGTACGAGGAGGAACCAAATTGGAATACAAAGCACGTCAGTGGGTCACGGTGCTGGGAACACGCTTAAAATAAATTTAAACTGTTCGCCCAAAATAGCGCCAACGAAAGTGCAGCGAGATGCATTCATCACTATACACTGGCGATTATAATAGTAACTCGAGTTGACACACACAAAAAATATTTAACTCGGCATATTCTTCCGAATGATGAATAATAAACGAATGAATCATTCAAAACTATGTAAAGAAACATTAAATAAACCACAGATGATTAATTGAAACCGTAACTATTACGCATAAGTCACAAACAAATCATTAGTTTGCAACCTTTGGCTTGTTTAATTATCAGCATTTAATGCTAATAATGTTTTTACCCGGATGCCTCGTTTTTAATTAAAGTTACGTTCCGCACTTACAATAGTCAGGAAGCACACTACTGTCACGGCGTTTAAAATGAAACTGAGTGAAACAGCCCGCGTATGGATATTGTTCTCATTGATCATTAGCAGTGGACCGAATTCCTAGCGCATCGACGCCTTTATCGTTCGTTATCCCGCTCGTTACACTCAATACAAATATAAATAGCAGAGACATTAGTCACGCACGCAGGACACGATGCTTATCTCTGCGCAAACATTCACTACGAGGCTAAATATTTATAGAAACAGGAGAATGATGCGTAGTTAACTTAAAATGTACCAGCGGATGACCCACCCCTGCTTTAAATGGTTTTTACAACTTGACAAAACACAAAGATTACTTTATGATAAATTTATGTATACAATGTAAGTTTAATATTAATATAATAATACATAAACCTTCCGGCATCCTCCAACAACGTGGTCCACCCTCAAGAGTTCAGAAAGACAAGAAAAGCGACTTTATTTTATGTTAAGTTATTATTGTTTTCTGAACATTCGTAACTCGGCTAGCTTATTAATTTGATTTCACTGAATTAGACTAGACGTATACCAATCTATACTACGATCAAAAATAACCTAAAGTGGGCCCCCCGTATGTGCTGATGTGGTAGTAAGCAACCATCAATTACACATACTGTAATATCCTTTGTCCTTGATCGTACAGCGAACGGTGCGCGAAGAGCGTCCGTCATGTCATGATGGGGAGTTATTTCAAATCGGTTCACGCGTTTAGGTTATTGACCTAGCGTATGCTTCCCCCTCTCCAACATTGGGCTTTTTTAGCCTTTAGTGTAACCAGTCAACCAAAACGTATTATTGTCATCAGTGGTATAGGAGGCACTTTTAAGCAGGGATGGTTAAAGTTAGAGTGGGTAAAAGCTAGTTTTGGCGACCTTGATGCTCGGTGCGTTCAAGGTTAACGGCTGAGTCGGTACGAATATTTAAAACGAAAATTCGTTAGTTTCGTACCCATAACAGATACACAACGCACGACCAGGTATAATAAATTATTATACTGACTGTATATCTATACCTGATCGAATAATTTATCTTATTAGGCTTCCGCAACATAGTACGTAAAATAAGTACAATAGCTATTTTGAATATGTCACTGTCTCGGTATGGCGACATATACCTACACACTGTTGATTTCAATTAGTGTTTATTTGTTTTTCAGTTTTATCACATGTTCGCTTACCGCTGCCAGAAGTTGAAGACCCCGTTTAAAACCATAGATAAAAAAAGGATATTTTTCTAATTTAAATGGACTAAATTGATATTGTTGCTGATGCCTCGATGTATAAATGGACATTTTATCATTCAAGTTCATGGCAAATAATAAAAAACATTCACGGACCGTTGCCGTTTAAAAATAACAGATCAGAGATAAAAATCTGTTTTTAACATATGCCTGTTCGATTTTGTGATACGGAACCGTCAGAGCATGGGTCAATCTAAATCAACGCTTCTCGAGTCGAAGTCAGTTCGTGTATAAGTGAGTGCACCCTTCCGTGTCTCGAAAAGTACGTTATGACGTTGTTCCCGGCTGCAATTTTAGGAACTTTAACAGTCGGTACAATAGTCAGAACAGAAGTCATATTTGACATAGGTCTTGCCAAGGGGTATTGAAAATAGACCGGTACATACTGGCACTCACAGATACAGCCAATCACCAAGATTCATAAAACGGTAGTAATATTACTTTTAAAGTTTTTATATGCTTAAAGATTTAGCAGGATGTGTTCAAAATTCAGTGGGTCGAACAGGGGCGCTGTTTGACGCACTGAATTTTGAACACAGGCTTACCTGAAAACCACGAGCAAAACAATGAAAACTTAATAAAGAGGAAGAAGTACTAATACCCATAATACAATTACATGCAAGTAGTGCATACAACCAAGTACCGCATACCCCCGTACAGAACACGTGCACGGCGAGTAGAAAATCGATAGCAGCGGTCAGTTGTGGATAAAAACCACAAGTAACACTGCACCCGTCATATATGAATAACAGACAGAATAAATTAAGTTACAAATCAATACCAATATTACATGTGTACAACTACATGGTGGAAATTTGAGCCGAAACCAAAGTAGTAGAGAAGGCTTTGTAGCTTCAAAGAAACGTTTTAAAGATTATTATTTTACTTTAACGCGAGCGTGATATGGAAAACCGCGGTAACTTCCAAGGCGACACACAGTGTTCGGAATGATTATATTACGAGCTACTTTAGGTACAAACATCATGGCAATATAAATTGAAATTTGCAAGTGAATAGGGTACACTATTAGTTATACAATTCTTTCCACGAACAATTTGCCGATTCCGAGAAATGTTCGCCGCTCAGCACTGCTCCAATCCTGCGCGATAACAAAACCGGTCAGTCGCTTTTGTTAGCCGCTACTTATCGCACGTGTTTACGTTCTATTCTTGCAACAGTTTTCGAGTTTTTAAATATTTTTTTTGCTTTATCATGTGTTCCACATCCACAGGTATGATATAAACCAATTTGTTAATCCTACATAAATTCGTATTATGAGAAAATAAATAAAATTTGAATTGAAAAAAATAACGAAATTTGCAAAAAGTTTAAACGTTCAATAGACTCCAACTTTTTCCCAGCCAATTCCAGCCGTCCATGTTTTTTTGTGATTATCGAGTATTTATCTAGCTCTCGAATGAATCTAGTCTCAATATTCGACTCGCCTCGACTTTTGAGTGATGTAATTTTTTCGTTCACCAGGTGTTACAGAAGTTTTACAGTTATTGAAAGCTCCTGAAGCGCCTGAAAGGACGCACTCATCCGATGAAGAGGCAGACAGCGAGTAGACAAAAGCCAAAAGCCTTTTTCAGGGCCGCCTATCTAAAAATGTCAAATATCTAAAAGTTAACTCTAATAAAATATTTTTTTTATTTAAAGACTTATAAATATATCAATACTTAGTTAACACATGTGTTTTTCTCATATAAGTCCACACGCATGTACCTACCTACATTTAAATTAAAATATTAGTATAAAAAATTAAAGTAGCTCGTAAAATAATCATTCCGAACACTGTGCGACAGTTTGCACTCTTTGGAGAATGTAGTATCGCTTTGTATGACTTTTTAACCCCATGAATACATGTGGTAAAACTGCAATACACCATTTGAACAACTACAAAAATTTTAGCTCAATGCTTGTTATTATGTATTTAGCAAAAACTAGTCTTACGACAACATTTAGGGGTTCGGACTAAAGGATTTAAAGCCGGGCAATCTTTACAGGAGACTGGGCCCGGTATCTTATCTGCTATTCATGCAACTCAAGTTGTAAGCTTCAAAACAGACAACTTGTATACTTGATCAAATATTTTTATGTTAAACTGTAATATACCGTATTTTATTTATAATCCAAATTACGTCGTACCTACTCGCGGTTTCGAAGCAATAATAAAATACTTTTTAGATCGTAGGCACCTTTTTGATTGCTGAGGAAAATTCGTCAAACCAGAGAATTGGCCACCTTCATCAAACTGGCAAAACGTGACACACTCCTGTGCTTCTTAGTAAGTTGTTCGTAGGTACGAAAAGTGCAAGTTATTTTTCGTATTGGAATCATGACTGCCTGTAATTTTCTACTGCAATACAAATATGATTTTCCTTCGCTATTAGACAGAGTTGTATAAGTTTATAATAAATCAAGATGAGAACGCAGTGGTGGCCCAGTGGTATCGGCCGCGACTTACAAGTTGTAGGTTGTGGGTTCGAGCCCAGACAGGCGCTTTACTTTGTGTAAATTATTTCTTCACCACTGCTCTCAAAACGGTGAAGGAAAACATCGTGAGGAAACCGGCATGTCCTAGAACCAAAAATTCGAAGACATGTGACATCCACCAACCCGCACTGGGCCCGCGTGGTGAATTACAGCCCATTCCCTCTCACAGAGAGGAGGCCTGTGTCCCAGCAGTGGGAACATTAATAGGCTGAAGACGATGATGATGAAATCAAGATGCCTAAAACCCACCATGGGCAATTTTGACGGCCTCAGACCCGTTTACGGGCTATCTGACGCGTTCCGGAAGACCGTTCGCATATCCCACATGAAATAAAAAATACTGCTCAGTCTTTACTAAGACAGCGACTTACTCGATCGATGAATCCGAATCAGGATGTTAGTAATTTCATTCTTCCAATAAAATATTATAGCGTAGGAAGTGTCTGAAGATTAGAAGGAAGAGCAGTGGTGGCACAGTGATATCGGCCGCGACTTACAAGTTGAAGGTCGTGGGTTCGAGCCCAGACAGGCGCTTTACTTAGTGTAAATTATTTCTTCACCACTGCTCTCAAAAACGGTGAAGGAAATCATCGTGAGGATACCGGCACTGGGCCCGCGTGGTGGATTACGGCCCATTCCCTATCACAGTGAGGAGGCCTGTGTCCCAGCAGTGGAAACATTAATAGGCTGATGATGTGATGAGTGTCTGAACTTCTGAAGATTGTGTTTTAAACCGGAAAAACAACCATATTACTGAAATAATCTGAATAGGTATCTTTTAAATGGAGAGCGTTTTGATATTGTTAAAAACCAATTAGGTACGCAGCCTGTATAAAAACATTTCTTCTGAAAACTGATGGGACATGAGAAACGAAGGCGTAGAAAATTTAAACTTTTAGCCGTATTGTTGCTGTATACAATACATGGATTTGGACATCCAGCTCTTTATCTAAAAGTTATAGAAGCCTGCCTACTCCAGAAAGTTTCCAGAAGGCAACCCAAACCACGAAACTTACTTGAAAAAATCGAGGATGCTGAACGTGTATCAAAAACGGCCATTTGACGTGCTTCTACAGATTTTTTTTTACAATGCGCGGCTTTAGCGAATTCGAATGGTTTTTACCCGACTGCCGAAGGAGGGTAATGTGTTTATCAGTCTATGTATGTCATAATGTTTGTATGTGTATATATGTTTGCTCCTATGTGGCGTTCTAGAGACCAAACAAGTAGGGCGATTTTGATTATTCTTACGTCAATCGATTCGTCTTAACCTTGCGAGTGTCACTGTCTACATTAAAATTGAAAAACAAAAGTGGCGGTTCTTCGGCATCATATTGAGGAAGACCCAATATTTTTTTTCTTCCATACCCACTTAAATACAGACATACTTATATTTATAAAGGTAATTCGTAAAAAATAATGATAACTAAAAAGTTATAAATAAAAAAGGTTTATTTAAAAAACCATAAATCCTGATTGCTTAAGAAGCGAACTAAAATGACGTAAAGAAGAAGAAAATCATGCTGTGCAGTCGGAGGATACATATCGCGAGCTGGCTCACCAAAACCAGATGTGTACTCCGACTGCACGGCATGATTATCTTCTTGTTTACGTCTTTTTAGTTCACTTCATAAGTAGTCGGGTTTTTTGGTTTTTAAATTAACTTTTTTTCTTGTTTTATTCCAGTAATAGTATTGTCAAGACGCCATATAGTCAGTACATTCTGTTTTTCGTTTAACCTTTATATTTAGCGGATTGTCGACTACAACGCAAGCGAAACTAAAAATTTCTCAAGAGTTATGATTGGTACAACTTTTAACCAACAATCGCAGAACTTTAAGGACCGTTCCTATAATATTTATTGGATTTGGAGCTCAGGTTGGACTATGGCCTGGATGGAATACTTTTTATCCCAAGAGTACCTACGTTCCCATCGGATAGATTTCGAGGTTCACGCGAGCAAAGCCGCTGGCTTTGCTCATCAAATTTCAGTTGCAAAACAATCAATTTTATGATTAATATACGTTACGGTTTCTTTCCAACCAATTTATTTATAAATAAGGCACAATCAGCAAATTCTATCGGGTCGGAACTGGAACCCTACCCCGCCCATTATAAACCGTTTATGCCAACGTAGTTTCTACTGAAGAATTCGGTACCTACAAATTATTTGGGATAAAATTTTAACTGTTACAAGGTGACGGAATAACGACCGAGATCGAACTCCCGGTGCTAGCGATTTAAACCCTGGGGGAGTTGTCGACCGCCAACTTACAGAGAAAAGGACGTGATTATTTACACCAATCAATGGAACATGTTATTGGATGGGTTAACCTGAGCGCCGATTATAATTCAACTGGATTTCAGTACTTAGGTAATAATTCAATTCAGCTAAACTGCACAGTTCCACGCAATCGCGATACACAAAGGAAACGTCTTATCCTACATAATTGAAAGGTCATTAAGTTTATTCTCCGTTAAGTTTGGACGAAAAATATACTCACTATTCTACATTTAACACAACAAAAGCAAAGATCTTCAATAAGTTCTCAACAATAACACTAAGTCTAATATTATACTCGTAAGCTCAGGTTATACCTTCCTACTCACACAAGGCACCCTTGTTTTTAGTTTTTACTGTCTCCCCCAGTCGTTACTCACAACGATGATTCATCGTCCCGTTGTTAATCACAAAGAACGTGCCTACCAATTTACCAGAAAATGTTTTATAATGTAGGTACGTAAATCAATTATTCATACAAATGATTCATTCTCAATAGCAGGAAAATATACAATGAGTCAATGAATCTGGAGTAAAATACTATAATCAATTGAGCCTACAGAGTAGGTATGTCAATTCAACTTTACGGGCACCATACCGATACAACCACCCTTGTGTTGCATTCAATATAACATTCTGAAATTGGAGAGTAGCTATCGAACCTTCTACCGTTTTGTTCTGTACTAAATAGAAATGCATTTTCCGGTAACTTGGCACGGTGCATTGTAAGTTTAGAAAGATTTATTTCGAAAGTACCTCGTTTAGTACTTGCACCGATACTGCTTACCGATGCTGCAATTCTAGAGCAACCGGCTTGTTAGGTATTAATGTGTTAAATTTTCGTATTTATACATGCAAATACGAGTATTATGACAAAAACTAATATTAAATCAAGGATTACCTTAAGGCTTATCAATCCGAAATATATTAACAAAAGAATTTACACTGAAATACGTAAAATATTCACTTCCAGCACTCACAGCTCAACACAATATGGCGGCAGGACGAAATCCCCACCTCGAAAATAATAATTCAAAATTTTAACTTGCCTGCTATTGGTTGACGCATTCAAGACGCTTCGCTGCACCAACCTCATAAAAATTGAGTAAACCAGTGTACCAACATGACCCAATCATTTCATGGCGTGATATTCTATTCGGGTGGGTAAAGAAGTTGCCATATTATTTTCTTGTCAAAAAGTTGTTCAACCCCAAAGACCATAAACGTATTTCAGTCGGAACCACACTTACGTGGCGTGGCACGGCGTGGCGCAGGATCCACCAATCAAACGACTCTGTTCCAACCTACGTCATAACGCAACGTGTTTTGTAGCCAATCAACTGCGTCAGAAGGCGCCACAACACGCCACGCCACGTAAGTGTGGTTCCGTCTTTACAAGTATAAGGTCTTTGTTCAACCCAAAGTAAAGTGAGATCCAAGATCGAGGTAACCTAGAACTACAGAGATCAGACCTAAGGATAAGACAGAGATAATGTGCCAACTCCACGGAACAGCCTGTTCCCTCGTTAAACTCAACAACTCAGATAAAAACACTAATCGAGATAACAGCAAGTTCAAATTAAACGCGAGTTACGAAACTCCAGTTAACAGACCGAGGCATTAAGTCCGCATCTGTACGGTATAGATTTTTTTATTTTTGTTTCAAATCACTTTTATATGTATTTGTTTTTCCTGATAACTTCAAACTGCATAATTCGTATCGTCGTCGGTTTTGTTCGGGAGATGCACTGTGGCGGCAATACAAGGTGTGCACACAACGAACGAATCGCGCTCTCACTCATGGACTGGATATTCGGAAGAATCGCGCTCAAGTCGACTCGCGCTAGGATAAGCGTAACCGGCGTATAGTGCGCGCGGAACTAGTTGGCCGCGTTATGGTGGGGCGTCATCTCGCTATTGCAATCTCATGTGCGTTTTGTCTAGTGCTTGCGATATTTTATTTTTTAAATAGCCACGATTCGCTGACCGCGCCTGCGACTAACGCTTTTTGTTTACTTATTACTACCCCGAAATGCCCCGAAGCGAATGTTTTTGTGACCTTTACCACTGTCTAACTGAATCCAGTGCGTGACCACTATTAAGTATATAAAAAACCGGCCAAGTGCGAGTCGGACTCGCGCACGAAGGGTTCCGTACCATCATCGCAAAAAACGGCAACAAAATCACGTTTGTTGTATGGGAGCCCCCCTTAAATATTAATTTTATTCTGTTTTTAGTATTTGTTGTTATAACGGCAACAGAAATACATCATCTGTGAAAATTTCAACTGTCTAGCTATCACGGTTCATGAGATACAGCCTGGTGACAGACAGACAGACAGACAGACAGACAGACAGACAGACAGACAGACAGACGGACCGCGGAGTCTTAGTAATAGGGTCCCGTTTTTACCCTTTGGGTACGGAACCCTAAAAAGCCTTAAAAAAATATTACATGAATACAAGTTGCCGGCGAAAATATATTTCCGTAAAAGGGGTACTTACACGGTATTTAGGGCCCTAAACCATAATTTAGTTTGGTGTAATAAGTTTTAGGGAGGTAGGTTCCCCAAAATAGCGACCTTAGAATTCAAGAGCTTAAGGTTTATTACACTACACTTATTCAGGCCCCTGAATACCGTGTAGTGTAATAAGCCCTTTAACTCAGTTGTGAAGTGACCATCACAAGTGTTGCACGCCCGCTATGATAGTATAATTATATAATTAAACCACTTTAGTAAAACATTGAAACCTTCAGACCCCATGTCTTTATTTTTAACCATCTTTCTAAAAAAGGAGGATGTTCTATTATATATTTGTTTTTGTGGATCAAATTTAATTTATTCGAACATTATTCGCAAATAAATCAGTATAAGTAAAACCTAGCATTCACTCAACTATCAACAAATCCTAGATATTATAACTATAGATTACGATCCGTGGAGGGGCAGACTATGTCTGCGCACGGGTACTGTCGCGTCCTGTATAAACTAGGCAATTGTTTTATATTATAAGCGTAATTGCATTATTGTAGTGTAGTAGAATCATAATAGCTATTTAGTGCTTTGGAATAGGCTGGAATCGATAAATCGCTGAGTGCGCAGGTAAACAGTCAGCGTTCTTATTACGTGTCGGAAGCTGTTACTAGATCTGACATGAAAAAAATCCAATTGCTTTTTATAATGTGTTTTGTAAATCGAAAATTAAACAACCAATTAAATAAGCCAAGTTTCTTTAAACATGATAAATACTTATTAATCGACGTCTATCGACATGGAACTTTCATCTTAAGACTCAATACGATATAGGTGTAGATAGGTACCGACATTCTAAAATGTAATGTGTCCGATAATCTGCAAACTTTAAACCTACGCTATAAAGAACAATGGCGAGATTTTAGCTGACTTAAATTTGAGCGTCTGAAAGTGAGTTATATACGAAAGACGTTCTATTAATTGTCTACATTTTTTAAATATATTATTGGGCTGGTTCAAAACGGATAAAAAAAAATCATAATAAATAAAAAGTTATTTGATTTTTTAGTTAATTTCTTTAGCTTAGTGTTGCCCTTATATATTTTATCTGCTAAGTGACAAGTAGTAACTATATTAATTAATAATATAATTAATGTATTTATTGCAGTAAATGAGTTAACAATACAGTTTATGTCTAAGTATAGATGTTCCTCGCAGGTAGGTAAGAATATTGTAGTGCAGTAGAAATAAATGAATTACTTTTAATTAATGATTGGCAAAAAGACTAGTATCCAAGTTTAAAAAATATAGCTTGGTTGTTGACGAGGCCGACGACCTTTTGATAAACGTCAAAGTCGCTTAGTTTAATTAAATATACTCTTTCCAAAGAGTATATTATACATTTCATGCTGAAATTACTAGGTAAGGGAAATGCTAATGCGATATTCCCCTTTTACTTCCACGAAATTGAATAATATTACCTATTAAACACACTATTAAAAGTTACCCAGACATAACCTACAAAAGTTTATGACTGAATATCTATTATTCTCGACATTTTCGAACAAAAATTCTTGCACAAACTAATTCAGAACATCACCCTGAGTTAAACCAGATATTTTTCATTTAAAGACGTTGGAATTTAATCTCAGCTAAAAAAATGTATGGGCACCTGCCATTGTTGTATTTTATATAATAACTAAACAATGTAGGACATTTCTAGATACAATACTTCTTCTTAGCGAGTCGGTGGCAAATACAGCTAAATATTTTTGCCCAGTATTCAGATACTAAAGTAATAAAGTGTCTTTAATCGACACGTTGCGTTGCTGCAAAATTGCAAATAGTTCCATCTGTCAAAAAGTCACTCTAAGTCTTTTCTGAAGCTGATCTCTGCGACAGCTGTCACTTGTCAGTATCAATATCGCTTGACAGGACAATACCGTAACAATAACGTTTGTCAGTTTGACACAGTTTGTCGCAGAGATCAAGCTATCTTAAACGAAGTATATCAATCAAATGAATCAAATTCCTGTACTGGACTACGAGAACGAGAACTCGTCATTTAGAGTAAAGGCAGTTACTTTCGCCATATTTCAAATATACTACTAGCTTAAAAGGCCTATTTACTGACCCAATATTTCTCTATGCTCTTTATTTTATGCAATAGAAGTAAAATTGAGCTAAAATTTAGTCTATGGTGTACTAAGCATTGATGTCGCGTTGCCCTTGACTCCCTCTATCTAATTACTGTTTTTAAAAGTTATTTGCTTAATATTTACTCAAATTGTTTATCTCGACTTTGCTTTCTACCATAAAAACGTTTTAGAGAGTGATTTCTGTGGTTACTAGAGTGGTGTGTTCTTTATTTTGTGTAGCGTCACCTGACTGAGCTCATTGTCATTTCCCGCCATTGTGGCCAGTGAATTTAACATTAAATAAGTTTTTCTGTGCGTATCCTTCGAAATTTAGATGAATAATAAGTAATAAGTGCACCTAAGTAATGTCATTACACGGTAATGATGTTTGTTTGCTAGAAGTGGAGGATTATAACTTGTACGAAGAAGAGGCATCTGATCACGCTTTAGCCAGGTATGGATAACCGGCGTGGTCGCCGAATTTTTACTCTTTTGATATCATTCATGCTTGTCAATGATTTACATATCTATTTTGTTTTAAAATATTTATGATCTACGGATTTCAATGTAATTTTGTGAATGCGCGGGCCATATGATGACGCTCACGCCCCGTGCCGGCCTGTAGTCAGCTGTTGGGCCGCCATGTTTGGTCAAATACTCAAATCGAATAGGCGTAGTAGGCGCCTCTACATATCGCAAATGTACTATCGAACATATGTACACTAGCGTAAATACAGTCATTCATGTTTTTTTTTATATCAGAGTTACTGTAAATGTTATTTTCGATTAATACACTAGCAGTTTGATTTATGAGAATAACAGTGATATATTTCATACCAATAAGTATAGTAAATTGGACTTGTAAAACATTTTCAGGAGTTATAAGAGTTTTTAAAGTTAAGTACTAAGTAATTACTCTCTATCTGTCTGGACCATGTTTAAAAATAATAATAATAATTTAGGTATTTTTTGATGACTATACAGCATTAATGAAGGCTTACTACAAAAGTTGTGTTTGTGTTATGTTTACTGTATACATTATAAATAAACATGTATAGAATTTGATATTTTGACATGAAGTATATTGACTGAATTAATTTCTCATGTTTCCACAGTGACAAGCATCCAGGTTCTGGTAGAAAAACAATGGAGGCAGAAAAAAGGATTCGAAGAGAAATTGCTAATAGCAATGAACGTCGACGAATGCAGAGCATCAATGCTGGTTTTCAGGCATTGCGGACACTGCTACCTCGTCATGAGGGTGAAAAGCTTAGCAAAGTAAGTGTAATTAACTTTTCAGTTCTTATATCCACAAGCAAAATAGAAGCTTGCAGTCAAAACATTGTAGAATCCTTAATTAAATTCAAATGTTGTTGCAAAGTTTCCAGTAGTTTATCTTATTTTCGCAAGCTATGGAACAATTGAACAATTAGTGAAGTTAATAATAATAATGCTTTATTTGTTAAGCACACAATAAATACCAACAATCAAATTACAAAAAAAAAAATACATTCATAAGAACAGTAAATGAATTTTAACAGTAATTGAATTCACTGTAAGAATCGCAACTGACTGAATTAATTTAAAAATGTAATAGCTGTCTTTGCAGATTTATTAGTGAAGAGTAAATAAAAACCAACAATCAAATTACAAAAAAAATATTTGCATAAGAACAGTCAATTTGGTTTTGAATTCACTGTAAGAATCTGACTGAATTCATTTAAAAATGTAATAGCTGTCTTGCCATATTTTTTAGTGAAGAGTACACATCTCTATGTTATACTTAACTTATACCCTGATCAAATAAGACAAGAATAAATTATTTGCTGTGTTAATTAAAATAAATCTTGCTAGTTGTGATTGTTTTGTTTAATTACAAAATATGTCAATATCCTTGATTTATGTGAGAAAATATATTTTATAAAATCACTTATCATAATATTCCTATAAATATTTTACAGGCTGCAATACTACAGCAGACAGCTGAATATATTTACAACTTGGAACAAGAAAAGACAAGACTCCTATCTCAGAATTGTCAGCTGAAGAGATTACTCAATCAACATGAAGGTGGAGAAATACCCTTGAAGAAAAGAAAAGGTGAAATACTTACTCATATCCCATCCACAATTCCTGATTCTACTGAGGATATGATAACCAACTCTAGATCACCTGAGCCCGTGCCTGTGATTTCTGTGACAAGTGTTTCACAGAAAAAAGAATCTGAAGGCAGTGAGTTACGTGTTCAACTGGATCGTGAACGAAGACTGCGGCGGCACTTGGAAGAGCGCCTTCATTCTCTTGAAGCTCAGATATATCCTAACAATGCACATGAACTAGCTCGTCCTGTAATTCATTTCGAACAGACAGAAGTTGCTCCCGAATGTAAGCTTGAAAGTGAGGAAGTTGAGGCCCCCCCACCACCTGTGGAACCTGCAGTAGTTGCTGCACCACTACTGGAAGCTGCCATCAAAGCTGAGCCACGTGTTGAAGTGGAGGTTCTTCCCGATGCAGCACATGACGCGCCATCGCGTTTGTATCTCGCAAGCACTAGTCGACAGAACCTGGAAACTATTGTGGAGGCCATTCGTCACCTTGAGGGGGATCATTTGTTCCGCGAGGAGTCAGGGGATGCGCCTCTGGCTCTTACTAAGAAAGCGGAAGTTCCGCCACCGCCGAGACCGGGTGTGATCGTTGTGAAGCATTCATGATCGCGTTAAACGTGTTTATGACTTTAAGCTCGTAAATTTGCTTCTGCTTAGCGAGCACTCCTGACCCTCCTCGAATATAGTTTTAAATTTTTAGTTGAGTAATTATCTTTTCCAAAGTGACGAATCGATAAGTCTGCGTTTTTGTTTATTTTTTTATTACGCATTGAAGTCGAATCGATAAGTGGTATAGAATTAGCTGGATGCGTTGTCGCGTATGCCGATCGGCGCTGTGCTTAGTTTAGTCTCAAATGTAATTATTAATGTTTAAATTTTACGTTAATTTGGCTTTTTGCAGCATGTGTTGATGGAAAGAGGATTGACTGACTTGTGTAAGATTTGATGATGAAGGATATTAGTACACCATGCCGCGTGCCAATGTTATTTAATTTCTTTAGACAAGTTCTTGGAAAAAGGAGTAAATGTGTGTGTGAGTAAATTGAAATCAAAGTTAAATCCTAATAAATTTTCCACAAACTGCCATAAAAAATTGTAAGAGATTCATGGAGGCTAGAAGTTGCATCATGGACACTGGTAGTTCTTTAGTGGAAAGCATTTGGCTTGTGTAGAAAAAATTAAGCCTGCATTCTATTAGGCTAGAATTTTATCTTTATTATCACAGCAATAAGTTAATTTGTCACTATTAGCTGGTCTGGCTTTCGGCAGAACGCAGGGTATGCAGGCATGCGGCTAGAAGAAGTCTTCGACTTTGCAGTTATTCAAATTAATTTTAAACCTTACTATTTTAATTGATGCATGCAGGCACATGTTATAAATTAATGTAGTAGGTGCATAGCTAAATAATGGCGATTCAAATAGTCACTAAAATTGACCCTCACCAAATAATTGTTGGTGTGCCATTTAAATCAACAAAAAAATTTCCTTGAGAAAAAATACTCGGAATGCTAAATAATGTTGACAAATCACTATGATATTTAATTAAAAACGTTGATATAGAATCTATAATAATTATAATGTATTGACTAATATTTATCCAGTGTTGCTGCTTTTTTGTTCATGTTAGGATGCCCAGTGTAATGCGTATTTTGTATGTGACATTAGTAAATTATAGGCGCTTTATGCCGCCATCCCTAAATTATAGTTACAGAAATTTTAGAGCATTCCATGTTGTTGAATTCTCATTAAAGAGTTATTCTGCATGAGACATAGTTGATTGGAACATGAGTTAATGATGTATTTGTATTCAATTTAACTGATTAGTGTAATTATGTATTGCTTCATATAAGCATTCTTTAATTGAAACTCTACTTTTAGGTCTTAATCAGTTAGGATTTATAAAATAGATAGTGTAGTTGACAACAAGTGACAAAGTGTTACTGAACACATCCCATTTTACAGAACAGTTGATTTAATATGTTGTTTAATTAAAGAACTATAAAGTATATCATGTCACAAGTGAGATAAAATATTTTCTACATAAAAGCACTTAATCTAAATAGCTCCGATTTTGAACACAAGATTGAAAACAAAACATTTATTCAATCAAGTTATTGATATTGGACATTACAATTACTAGATTATTGTACCAAATAGGTGACGATTTGATCTACTTTTGGAATTTATAAAATTATAGTGAACAATCATGTTTCACTGTTTTACTTTGTAAGAGTTAAGGTTCACAGTTCTTACATTTCCCTGTGACTTAGGTAATATAATTCTATACAGTGATTAATTAACTTTCGCTTTAATGTGCTGACATTTTTGTTAAAAATGTAAAACGCCGTGCTCTTTTGTTAATATTTTTCCTATAAGTTTTGAATGTATTTTAAGTTTGACTCAGCGACAGAGTGGATCAACAAGTACAACGCTTTGCAGACGTCATAATGCTATGGTCTTGTCCACAGAACCATATGAATTTTTAAGACTGATCATTTTATTCATTATTAAGTTACGCTAGTTCAAGTCACCATATTGATAGAATAACGTGTGTGTGTGTGTTACGTTCATGTAGCTATTTATATGTATGTATGTTGTGATATTGTAGTCCAAAATATTGTATTGTGGACCTGACAGCTTTACAGAGATCCTTACACTGTTTACAATTAGCAATAATAATGGCAACCATAATGGTACCTAAGACTAGTAAAATTTTATGTTTAGATAAGATTTCCATAACGAAAATTAAAAATATGTATATTTATACAACAGCGATCTCTCTAACTCTGCCAGTTTACTTGGTGTTGTGGTGTGATTCAAGTGTTTTCAGTGTATGTATTTTAGTAGGATTTTGTTTATCATAGATAACATAGGGCTCTGAACACGAAATTAATAAGATGCAATGATTGACGTACCAAATAATCAATTTAAATAAAGCTCTGGTTTTGTACCAGGCAAATTGAAATACATCATCATCAGCCTATTAATGTACCCACTGCTGGGACACAGGCCTCCTCTCTGTGAGAGGGAATGGGCCGTAAACCACCACGCGTGCCCAGTGCGGATTGGTGGATGTCACATGTGTTCGAATTTTTGGTTCTGGTTCATGCCGGTTTCCTCACGATGTTTTCGTACACCGTTTTGAGAGCAGCGGTGAAGAAATAATTTACACAAAGTAAAGCGCCTGTCTGGGCTCGAACCCACGACCTACAACTTGTAAGTCGCGGCCGATACCACTGTGCCACCACTGCTATCTCCATTTAAATAACATACCTTTATATTATTTATTTCGTGTTTAGAGTAACACTATTTTTATACATACTACTATTTGTTCCCGACGCTTTCTTCGCACTCTGTTTCTGAGTCCGTAGTTATAAGGAGTTGTCTGCCTACCGCCTTTACATTATGTCAGTATAGGATAATTAACAATTTAACATAACGGACTTGGTTATACTATTAGTGTAGTCAAAAAAAATAGTAATTAAGAGATTTTAAGTCAAAGAAGCAAGTTAAATTGTTTAAAATGTGTTATTATTTATGTCTTAAAGTATTAAAAATGGTTATTTCTTATTAATTAGTTTGTAAATGATGATTGTCTGTACCTTTAATCGACCACTTTTCTTTGTATAGTCTGCTTAAAACCAATAAAACATAAATGCTTGAAATTTTAACCGTAAACAAGAATGCATGCATTTTTATAAGACTTTAAAGACTGATATCACGACAGTCATTTGCTTGAAATGCACGACGTAGGTTCTGCCATGTAAATTAAGAGGACAGTTAAGTCAGATTATGAAAAGTTTTCTTTAAATTTTTATATTGGTTTTATTTAATTTCAAATACACTGTTGAATCGAATTTATTGTTTTTTCACATACACTAAATATTGGGGCATAACTTAACGCGACATTTGCCCAAAACCAACTGAAAAGGAAATGGAATTCCCTGCCGGAGTCTGTGTTTCCCGACAGCTACAATCTAGGAGTCTTTAAGTCAAGAGTGAATAGGTCTTTAGGCAAGTGTGGCTCATCGTCGACCACATCATCGCTTACCAACAGGTGAGATAGCGGTCAAGCGCGACCCTACAGAAAATTAAAAAAAAACCACCGCCTTTCCTGACTTACCGCCATCTTAATTACCACGGCAGCATTGGTCTGCTGTAATATTAAATGAGTAATCTCAAGGAACGCATTTGAATTGTCACTGTCATTCAGTTTTAAACTTATTTTTGTAAGGGCAATTAGATTATAATTTTTACCAACTTTGTTTTTGTAATAAAATGATGTTGTTTAGTGATCATCTGCTTCATAGCACTGTTACAATTTTATCGTATTCTCATAGATAGGATTAATGAATGTGCCATGTTTTATTGGTTTTCAGCACATTCAATGTGAATATTTCCATTTTCTACACTCTATCGCATTTTCTTGTAATGGATATAAGTGGACTTTTATTTTAAACAACATGCAGACTAAAACAATTCAATTTGTGCAATTGTATTATTATAAGTAAGTCAAACTGGCTACTTAGGCTCACATTGTATGTTTAAAATAATTCATCTTTAAGTATAACCTTATAATAATGTTCTTCGATTAATTCATCTGGTAAAACCTAATTATAATACCTACTTAAATATTGTTTATAATAATTTATGTCTGGAATAAAATTCGTACTCATAATTGCCACAGTTTAAATTGCATTTATCCTTAGACGTTTGTTTTATTGAGCTTCTGGAGTTTCAGTTTGGCGAGTCTAGAATTTAGTGAAAGGGTGATTTTTTGTTGCGTTTTCTAGCTTTCCTGTAATTGTTCCATTACGTTGATCAAGGCCCCTATAGAAATTGGTTTATTGAATAAACAAATTTGACGAGGCTTTAAATTAGTTTCAATATTTAAACATTTCACCCTCTCACTAATAAGCTCATGTTCCTATACAGATAAGTATGGTACGTATAATATTACTTACAGTTAATATAATGATAAAGTGTAGAAAATAATGCATAGATGGTTTCCATTTTGATATGAAATTGATAAAAATATTTCCTCTGATTTTAATTGTACCACATTTGACCTATATTTACCAATATTTATAAAAGATTGATATTATAGCGTTTCATTTAATCTCCCAACATAAATGTAATTACTAAGCTACTCGTAATTTCACATAATTCATATACATAGTTTCATATCAGTCAAATGGACCTGTAGAATCTGACATCATGTGGACAGAGATAAGGTTTTCGTGCAATAACAACACACTATAATTTGATTCGCCTTTATTTAAATAATCAAAAATTACACTCCACCACAGATAAAGCATATACTAGCATACAGATGCCTCATCCCATACAAAGAAACCGTGCCGACGTACTAGCGTTTTTCATCTGATTATACCGATTATTTTTTGTAAATCGATCGGGTTCGGTTCCGTTCCACGGCGATAGATAGATCACCATCTATATCCGTGGAAAGGGAACGGAACCGAAGGCGTGTACAAAAAGTAATCAGTATAGAACGTCGGCACGGTTTTTGGGATGAGACACCACCAACTAATTGATACAGTTTCCCCGATATCCCAACTCTGAGGCAATCGTCTCTTTCTAAGTTTCTATTGTCCCATGTTCGTGGTGGCCCAATGGCTAAGACCTCGCCTCTCGTGCATGAGGTCGTGGATTCAAATCCGGGCAAGTACCAACGTGACTTTTTAATTCATAATAAGTACTTTCCAAGTTTATCTTGGAGATCGCTGACAACGGTAATGGAAAACATCGTGAAGCTGGACTTTGTTTGTGCTCCATTGGTGTAATTTCTGCAAGGTGTTTCCATGCGAGGGTAAACAAATAAATTAACAGCGATAACGACAGTCATTGGACTTAGGATAGGGGTACCCAAAGTGTGCGCCGTAGAAAGTGAAGAAGGGCACCGTGAAGCGATTATATTTGCCACTAGCTTTCCGCCCGCGGCTTCGCCTGCGTGGTCTACACGGTTTTGGCTGTTTGGTTTTTTCCAGTTCTGGCGGGATATTGCAAATTATTATCCAGACATAGCTTTCCGCCCGCGTCTTTGTTCGCGTAGACCGAAAAATTTGCTCAACTTACGGGGAGGTACCTACCTACAAATAGTGGAAGATCTCTTGGCTTTCAATTTCTGAATCCTACTGCCGACACGATATAAAATGGCGCAAAAGTTATAACCCTGATGTTCTGAGGCTATATTATAATTTTTATTATTTGGTGTATTAAATTTTTCCATTTAGTCGAGAAAATGATATAGCTATGAGGCGTCGCGTCGCCAGAATTGATAAACACTCGGTCCCGATTTATGGCATTTTCAATCATCCGTGCCAGAACTTCTGGCGTATATTATCTTTGAGGGCTTCAAGAGTCTGAGGCTTGTTGGCATAGACTCGTAACTTAAAAAAATTCCACAGAAAGAAGCCTGGAATTCAATCAGGCTATCTTACCGGCCAGTGCAAGTCCAGCCTAATTGCGCAAGTGAATTCGCCATCAATGGACCAATCTCACAGACGGAAATCCACATCGCGTCTTTCATCTTGCATATTGTGATTGGTTGATTGATGACGGTCAAACACTTTGATTAGCTAGCGAGTCTGATTGGCTGCTGGTAATGCAGCCCTCCGAATGTCGGTTGTGGCTCGTGCAGTAAGCGCGGTAGCACTGTCCTGTTGGAACCATATGTTCTCCAGTTCCAATTTATTCCTTTTAAGGAGAGAGAAAGACGTTGATCATGGCTCTGTGACCTCGTCGTCTATAGCAGTCGTTTGCCGGTCCGATGACGCCTCCAGCGTAAACAACACACCTTGCAGTAACTTTTAGCGGGTTTAATGACCCTTCCTGGATTGTACGCAGATTTTATGTAATAGATATAAAATCACGCTACGACCAATAGGAGCGGAGAATAAATGAAAAATGTTGCAAAGACGGCAAAAAATATTCCTTTTTAGAGCTTCCGTTGCGTGCGCTGCATAAACGGTTACGCAAATATCATGTATGATGGAATTGCTCCTCTAAAAGTTCTAAACAAATAAAATTTCAAAATTAAAAAAAACCTCCGGTCACATTTTTATTTCATGCTACATAATTTATCTAGTACATAGTAGATACGCTTCGATCGGCAATCTATTGAACACGTAATTATCACACGATATCTTGCGAAAACACCCCGATTCAAACAGTAAAACGTCCATAACTTTTGAACGGCTGAACTGATTTTATTCAAACATAGCTAAGAACACTCTCGATTAAGTCACCTTTTAAACAAATAAAACTAAATCAAAATCGGTTCATCCGTTTAGGCGCTATGATGCCACAGACAGATACACAGCAACACACGTGAAACTTATAACACCCCTCTTTTTCCGGCGGGGGTTAATAAAAATTAATCGCAAAATGTGTTAGTAAGCGCATAACTCAACAACGCCAGGACCAATTTGGCCAATTCTTTTTTTTAAATGTTCGTTCAAGTTCAAAGATGGTTTTTACATACATATTTTTTTTTTTTGTAGGATAGGGTAGGGTCAGTGAACGGAATTTCCGTTCACTGGGTAGGGTAGTTTAGCGTAGTGTAGGGTAAAGTCTGCGTCATGTAAGAAGTCCCACGGAATAATATTGGAACTTAAATGTGGTTTGCTTATTTCTATATTAATAGAGCTTATTTTAGAATGTTGAAGGCGACTGAAGCGCCACTCCCAGGGGAATTCTTTTGTGAAATGGTCTTTAGGGTCGGATAGGTAGTGTAAGGTAGGGTAGATAAATGTTTGGTGTTTTTATGGCAAAACAAAGTTTGCGTCAGCTTGTCTATAATAGATTGAGACCACAGAGTACATTTTAATATACATTGAGACGGGAGCGAAGCCGCAGGTCAGCACAGAGTTCATTTTTTATAATATACTGTCAGCTAGTGACTGTATAAAAGAGAAAAGCCTAGAAACCGGATTGGAGGACAGGAGACGGAACGAAATTATAGGAGCTCTATTTTTTTTTGCCATTTGATTACGGATCTCCAAAAATACCTAACTAATTAAAACCTAGTTTACATAGTTATCTAGCAAAGTTGCAAACAAAAAACCTAAGTTACTTGGAGTTCAGAGTCAGAGGGTTAAAAGTTAATGATGGCCTTTTGTTTGGCCTCGATGAACTAAATGAATGATTCATTTTGGTTAACATTATACGCATACAAGGTTAGTTGCTCTGAGAGTTGATCTGACGAGTGGACGTGTGTTGTGTTTTCCTTGTGCTTGTGAATATTCGTAAAGTTTGTTATTCTGGTAATGCCTAACGGTCAAGTGAGTATTTGTTAATATTTAATGCGGATGTTTATTTGGTTATTGAACCTGCTTTTTTTAAACATACGCTTTTTAAATGTAATTAGATATCTATAGGGTTATACACAATGCATTGGCATTGCATTTAAGCCATCAATTTACCTGTTAGATACCTATATATTATACCTACACCAATTTCCCGCTATGTCTACATACAAGTCTCGTTATTATTAAAATAACGGATCACTTTTACTCTCATGTTGTTGGGTAGGTATGTATAATTATATCTAAAAGTGTTCATTCATTTTGAAGATCGAAATACCTACCTAAATGTGTTTATTTTGTGGTTTTATCACGTTTTACACTTTGTTGACTCGATCGATAACTTGGCATTGACAAAAATTACGAATAACTAAACAATAAAGCGTGTCTTGGAATTGATAACAGGATTATACCGAATTCATACATAATAATCCTAACTATATAAATGCGAAAATAATTCTGTCTGTCTGTTACCTTTTCACACTTAAACCGCTGCACCGATTTAGATGAAATGTTGAATAGATACCTATAGAGATAGTTTGAGACCCTGGGCAGGCCATAGGATACTTTTTAGGGTTCCGTACCCAAAGGGTAAAAACGGGCCCTATTACTGAGACTCCGCGGTCCGTCTGTCTGTCTGTCACCAGGCTGTAGGTATCTCATGAACCGTGACAGCTAGAGAGTTGAAATTTTCACAGAAGATGTATTTCTGTTGCCGCTATAACAACAAATACTAAAAACAGATTTAAAATAAATATTTAAGTGGGGCTCCCGTACAACAAACGTGATTTCTTGCCGTTTTTTGCGATAATGGTACGGAACCCTTCTGCGTGAGTCCGACTCGCTCTTGGCCGGTTTTTATCCCGGCAATCTTATACAAGGGTATGGAAATGTGGTGGAAGTTTGTATGGTGAACTTATAATTTTTCAAGCAAGGCGGCCCACACCACCTACAATATTATTGTGTGATTTATAGAAAATGCTGTTCGAAGTAGATACCTACTAATGCTACGCAGACGAAGTCGAGGGCAACAGTATATAATGTAAACATGCCTGGTTACATTATAAACTGAGAAATCGAACTAGCTAAAAAAAAATATTGTTGTTTTTTTTAGTCAAGGCTGGAGAGACCACAATCCACAATGTTAGAGCCACGGTATAAATATCATTAACGTGTCAGAGCGGTCCACTTCATTCTCCCAACTTCTTTATTTAAATTGGCTGATAGGTACTAAGTTTTGCAAATTTGTAGGTTAACCGAATTATTGTCTTCAATTTTACGAAGTCATTTGAACCGTTGATGTATCCTCATGCGATACGAATAGCCAATTCCGTTCAGACTATTGCATACATAGGATGCCATAAATTCCTACTTAGGTAGGTAGTTAGGTACTTGGGTAAGTTCGCTAACCAAATCAGCCTAACTATAAATGATTTTTAGCCTAGTCTTCTCTCTTTGAGAGTAGGTAAAGGGCAGTAGGGCAAATCTTAATCGACCTCCTCGTTATTTTGAGTTGAAGATGTGCAAGTGGGGCTTCGAAGAGCATATCGGTCACTGCCTACAAAAGCGGAGAACATTGGTAAGGCATTGTCGTACCGTACCAGTGAGTGCTTGGAAATGCGATCGATTCTATTCGTATTGTATGAGGGATTCAAGCAGGATACCGAACGATAGGTGTCTGGTACCTATCCTTTGAGTTAGCTACTCTCCTGGCACACTTTTCAATTCTGGATATCTTGATGGCTAAGGAGACGACGGTGATATCCGGGTACGTGATTTTCGCCAAAGTGGCTGAAGCGTCAGGACCATGTCAGGACGGTGACACGAGCACATAGGTACGCGCTTTTTTTTTTTTTCGCGTAACTAATCGCGTTTTCGAAGCCTTCTGAGGAGAACACGCTCAGTTTCATAGAAATCGCACCCTTTTTCTCCTAACCTCCTTCAAAATAATTTAAACCATATTCATACAATGGTAAGAGAATGACTGTGGTACACCATAATTATGAAAGACAATTTAATCAGCTCTCAGAAAAAGTTGAAGGGTTTTTGGTTTTATTAACCAAGGCATGAAATAAAACGGGTTAACTTAATGTAAGAAAATTAGGATTGTTTTTCTTGAAGGACTTGTTCGATTGTGTTCACTTCAAAGTTGATCAGCCGTTTTATACCCTTCTAGGGTGGTCAAATACATAATAGCAGTGGTGGCCCAGTGGTTACGGCCCCGACTTACGTGTCGTAGGTCGTGAGTACGAATCCGGGCAGGCGCTTTACTTTGTGTAAATTATTTCATCACCACTGTTCTTAAAACGGTGAAGGAAAACATCGTGAGGAAACCGGAATGTCCTAGAACCAAAAATTCGAAGACATGTGACATACACCAACCTGCACTGGGCCTGCGTGGTGGATTAAGGCCCATTAGATACCTCTCATAGAGAGGATGCCTGTTTCCCAGCAGTGGAAACAATAAGGCTAATGATGAGGGCGTTCCAATTAAGTGACACCTGTAATGCGTATTTTAATAAAAAGTTATTTAATGGCTCGTGCTCTGAAGAATTGTGTCATTTATGAAATCTAACTCTAAAGGTCGTTAAGGTACCCCTAGTCGACGGCACGAACTATTTTGTGCGCGAGGTTAAAATGCATGCTATCTCATCCGATAACACGTGTTAAAGAGATAGATGCTGTGATGAGCAGTAAGAAGCTAGTTCACGTACGAATTAGGACTTTTGCAAATTTGCATCGAAATGGATGATGATTTAATTAGGACGAAAACCAGCGCGTGAAATTTTATAAACAGACCTTTGGGAGTATAGATATCATGAAAAAACTACTAAATGTATATTCTCAAAATACAATTATTTGCATTGTTGAGTTACTAATCTATCCCTTTAGGAGACAGTTTTGCAATTTTCCTTCTTCTTATGGTATTTATTTCCGCCCAAAGATGAGTTAAAATAAGCGTTGAAATATAAACTATCGACGCTCGTAACTTTCAAATATTTTAGTATTTTACTTTTTTGTTTCCATACAGTTAGCAAATTGATATATTTTTTTATTTTGAACGTACATCGTCAAACAGTGGAGTAATCGCCAGACTACGTTTGTATGGAAGAATGATTGGCTAGTGTAACCTTAATCATACTTGCAGCAGATACCAATATTAAATGGGTTAAGCACGCGTTTTTATCTGGACAGGCTTGAATGCTATTTTCGGGCAAGTGCGATTTTTGTGATGCGAAGTGTAGGTATATCCAAAAGGCTCACTCCGGTACCTAAAGACCGATCACGGTTGCCTGTGCAAGTCTATTTCGGCTAAGCAATCATCACTAGAAGACCGAATTGCTTTTACGGGATTAAATATTTGAGAACTTATTGATGTTCCAACGATGATCTTTAAAATAGATCATCGTTGGAACATCAATAAGTTTTTAAAGGTTCAATCAAATATATATTTTTTTTGTACGGATCATGATTATACCTTGGCAATGAAATATATCATTGAATTTTTGCTTGTTTCAGAAAATGGAAGGCATACCGTGGACCTTTTTAGTTTTCACGATACTTTGTATTCAATGGTCTGGACAACAGACAGTGGATGCTGATATAGCGGAGAGGTTCGTAAATGATAATAAATTAGGAGGAATCTGTTTACTAGTGATATTCTGAGACTTCTGGGACAGTTATGACGTGGCCGATTGTCGTAGCTTGCTCCCAAGGTTTCGACAATACTTGGAAGAAGCTTTGTGCTACGGAGCTCCTACAGACTGCGTAAAACAGATTCACTAAATTGCGAACCTCTATTTTTCAGCACGACAATTCCAACTATTCAAACGACAATGCCAACTATTCAAACGACAATGCCAACTATTCAAAAAGCAATGCCAATTATTCAAAAAGAAAACATAATAGCAAATGCTGTTAATAATTTTGGATACAAACTTCTGGTCAAAATGATGAATGAAAAGAAAAATAGTAACATTGTAGTCTCACCTACAGGGGTTGCTGGTAAGCAATTTACTTCACTGAAACATTTTTTAATATAACATCACGCCATATTCCCAGAAAGTTAGGTAGGGGTGCACTTAAGCATACCAGCATTTCGTCAGTTATATTTGTTCCCATGTTATAGGAATATTTTCATTACCCGACTGCAAGGAAAGAGTTATTTTTTCGCGCGTATCTTGTAGGTACTATGTATGTTTGTAGTATTCTTTAATACCTCATATCTTGCAAACCTCGTGACGGATTTACTTAATTAAGACATCGTTAGATACGATAAAGTGTTCTTAGTTAAGTGACGTAATATTTTTTTTTCTTCCATATCCATTGAGTGGGGTATCAAAATGAAGGTTTTTTAGAGGTGATTACTTACATAAATGTATGTCACTCACATGTTTAAGAGTAATTCGTAAAAAAAATACAACTAAAAAGTTGTAAATGAAAATAGTTCATTCAAAATTCAAATTTCATTTATTTCAATCCAATATCAGATCATAATTATGTGTTGTACATTTGAAATAAAAATCACACTAAATAAATCTATACAAAATAATAAAATCAAAAAACTAGAAGTGAACTAAAAAGATGTAAACAAGAAGAAAATCATGCTGTGCAGTGCAGCCGGCGGATACTGTTTTGGTCAGCCAGCTCGTAAATAATTATGTATCCTCCGACTGCACCGCATGTTTTTTTTATTATCTATTTTTATTAAAACCTAGTCCTAAACCAGAATTCTTTATTGAAATCATTTACGAGGCATGGCCGTAAATAGGTAGGTACATATAGCCGCAGTAGGTCACCAGTGGTCACAATAACGGTATAAGCTGGCCCGCCTTCTATTGGAAACTCCGTAGTACATTAATATATTATATGTATATTCATAACGGAGGCAATCTGCCAACAATAGATTTGTAACGAACGGTAACTTGGGTCAGTAATCTGAAATAATGGGCAGAAATGAAAAGGAGGTTGTCAATTTGCACGCATGTGCAATGTAATGCATCGCAAATGTAATGCATCGTATTGTACAGTGCGTGCCACGAAAGATGAGACTTGACACACCACGTGGTTTGAGACTAAAGGTCTTTTTAGCGGTATGAGGTCTGAGGGGAGGGAAGGGACTGCGCGTCATCGGGGCGCACGCGGCAGCAGCGGTGGCGGGGACAGAACGCGGGAAGCATGGTACGGTAAGGCGGTCGTCAAGTCTCATCTTTCGTGGCGCACACTGTACCTAATAGGGTAGTAATATGGGACACGTATTTTTCTTTTGCCAAATAATAAAAAAAATACGATGGTACAGTGCGTTGAAATATGGTGGTGTGGCGTCACGACGGTGTGCTACACTTCATACTGACAAAGTGACGTCATAGGCTTAACACGCATTTTTTAGTACTATTTGAGCGCATTTTTTCCGCAAGTTGTGCAGCTTCATACATTTCCATAGGTCACAGAATGGGCGGAAAAAAATTCGCGCGAATAATTATCGCAGTGCGTGCTATGCCTTATGCCCCACTCCTAAACTTTGATGCGGTTTATCTTTGTTAATTTGTATTTATTTGATTAAGCAAAAGCTACGGGTCCAATATTATTTAATCTCACTGATGGACTAAATAGAATTATCATTTTTCTACTTAAAACTTTCATCACTATTTCTAAAAAATAACCGTCTCTGTTGAATGCGTCGTTGGTTTAGTGGTCGCAATCGCAACTTCTGAACGTGAGATCCTGAGTTCGATTTCTGGGTTGGGCAAAGCACTGTTTGATTAACCTTAGGAGTTGTGACCGATTGAGAGCAATAGGCTCGTTCCCTATAACATGATAGATACTTGAACAAAACTGATGAAATGTGTGTGTGTATTCTGCCTAGTTCTCTGGGGATTATATTGCTTACACACGTTCGGATTTGGTCCGGCCGGACTAACTCCGCCCACAAATCCGCACATACACAAAAGTTGAATAAAGATTCAACTTTTTTGTGTATAAACACACACTGTTTTTGGGAAAGAAACAGATTGTTTCCTTTGCCGAATTTACTTACACAACTAGGCCGCCGTTCTCGCTTACACACGGTCGAACATGGTACGGCCAGACTAAATCCGCCCACAAATCCTAGTGTTGCCGTATTTAGAACATTATTTTCTATTTTTATTTATGACTAAGTTCAATGTAAAATATCGGGCGACAATAACCAAAATCAGTAGATCGCCCATAAATTGGGGGATTTTTTCAACGCTGGTCGTAGAGTACGGCCCAACCAGCCGACAACCCTACACATATTTGGTAAATTGGTACGAAGCAGACCATATCCGATGGGAAAACAAGCGGACCGAGACGGACTCAAATAATAATAATAATGTCCGGCGGACCACTCTGAACACGCTCGGATATGGTACGGCCGGACTAACGCCGCCCACAAATCCGTGGTCCGGCTGGACCAAATCCGGACGTGTGTTAGCACTATTATAGGCGTAATGTCGTGTTAGCTAAGTATGTTAAACATATCTTTTGTTTTAGGTTTGCTTGCTATGACTCTACTCGGAAGTGTCGGGACAACACACAATGAAATCGCCGAGACCCTCGGTTTTTCCCAAGGTAAAAATAATCGTCACTAGTTCCGTAACGCTAGCTTGACATTACATGTTTGTTTTTAGGGTTCCGTAGCCGAATGGCGAAAAACGGAACCCTTATAGATTCGCAAAGTCTGTCTGTCTGTCCGTCCGTATGTCACAACCACTTTTTTTCGAAACTGTAAGAACTATGTTGTTGAAACTTGGTAAGTAGATGTATTCTGTGAACTGCATTAAGATTATCACAGAAAAATAGAAAAAAAAAAAAAAAAAACAATTTCATCACACCCATACGTGGGGGTATTTATGGATAGGTCTTCAAAAATGATATTGAGGTTTCTAACATATTTTTTTTCTAAACTGAATAGTTTGCGAGAGAGACACTTCCAAAGTGGTAAAATGTGTCGTCCCGCCTGTAACTTCTAAAATAAGAGAATGACAAAACAAAAAAAAATATATGATGTTCATTACCAGTGGTGTCTCATCCCATACAAAGAAACCGTGCCGACGTTCTATTCTGATTATTCTGATTATTTTTTGTACATCGATCGCTTTCTGTTCCGTTCCGTTCCGTTCCACGTTGATCTATCTATCGCCGTGGAACGGAACCGAACGCAATCGATTTACCAAAAATAATCGGTTTAATCAGATGAAAAACGCTAGTTACGTCGGCACGGTTTCTTTTTATGGGATGAGGCATCTGTATGCTAGTATTATATTATCTGTGACATTATCATGTGAACTTCCACCGAAAATTGGTTTGAACGAGATCTAGTAAGTAGTTTTTTTTTTAATACGTCTTAAATCATAAACCGCAATTTACCAAGTACGGAACCCTTCGTGCGCGACCGACTGGCGCTTTGCTGGTTTTTTATTTCTAAAATGAGAAGGTGTGAATGTCATCGAGTCGTATGTATGGATGGACTATGGTTTTTTTATTTTTAATTGGGACAAACCCACCGCCAAACCACTGCAACTCCTGAAAGCCAGCATCAACAGTGGCGACCACCAGAAAAGCGCCGAGGCAATGAAGCTCGACGAAGTCCCGGAGAATGAATTTAACTGTCTTGGATCCCGCAACGAAATTAATCAGAAATGAATAATGGAGGAGTAGGAAAAATACAAATTGCCACTGCCCTCCATATCAAGCAGGAGACAGAACAAACAAGACCAATAGGCACTAAGGGTCGTTTACAACTGGGATAAAAATTTTCACCACGAATAAAAATTTGCATTAATATTAATAGGTCCTAACATTGTGAGCTGTTATATTTGATTCCAATAATAGGTATAGCAAAAACGCTATGCACTCCAAATTGATTTATCCTGTGAAAATTAAAAAACGGTAAATGAAAACATCGTGAGGAAACCGGCATGTCCTAAAACCAAAACTTCGAAGAAATGTGACCCCGCATGGTGGATTAAGGCCCATTCCATCTTAAAGAGTGGATGCCTGTTCCCAGCAGTGGGAACATTGAAAAGCTGATGATGATCCCGTCAACACCAATACAATCAAGGGATGTTGCTAAAATAATCTCATGTCTCATTTTATTTCTATACCTACTGTTAGAGGTAGGTACTCGTATTAGAAATACCTACCTGTGTATACCATGACTGGACTAGTTAAAATACAATGGTTTTTTATTATTTCTCGTTAGGTACTGTTTATGCACGACTATGTATTGAAGACTACAAAGGATTTACCTTCAACAGATATATTAAAAAACCGCAAAAACCACGAACAGTTCGGCGAACTACTGCAGGCTTTAAATACTAATGTTTCCTCGACAACTTTGTACGCTGACGCGATTTATGTGGATGCGCACGCGCCCTTACGAGAGCTGTACCGCAACTATCTTTACGACGTGTACCGCGGGGATGTATTCAGTGCCAACTTCAGCCAGACTGAAGAAATTAAGAACATTATTAATGAGTGAGTTTACAAAGAATTTTAATATACATTGCCCTGTGAACCAATTACAGCTATTGTCATAAATACTAACTGTAAAAATATGTAGACGAAAAATGAAGACTGATGATTAACCTTTGGAGGTAGGTGGAACAGGGTGTAAAGTCCCACAAACCTCCATAGAAAAGCGAGGATCTTCCGACCGGACAGGTGTTGTGTCTGGTCCGGGCAACTGCCCAAAGGTTGTTGTCGGGCTGTTGTATGTGTTCTAATCGCGCTGAATACTTTTGCTTGCGCGATGCAGGATTTGTGTGACGTCATGTCATTAGTTCGTAAGTGGCGGCGTCGGTGCCGTTACAAACCTACTTACTTAATTGCTTTGACCTAATGACCAGCGTGTATCCTCCTCTTTTCAGATGGGTGAATAATCACACTGAAGGCAATATAGAGAAATTCTTGAAACATCCACTTCCTTTATCTACCAAAGTGGTACTGTTAAGTGCCCTTTATTTTAGAGGCCAGTGGGAAAAGCCTTTTCTACCGGAGTACACTGCAAAGTAAGATATAACTCTGAACATAGATTACCTCCCTGGTAATCTGTGCCTCAACTATAGCTCCTACCTTTATTAGGGTTCCGTAGCCAAATGGCAAAAAAACGGACCCTTATGGATTCGTCATGTCTGTCTGTCCGTCCGTATGTCACAGCCACTTTTTACCGATACTATAAGAACTATGCTATTGAAACCTGGTAAGAAGATTTTCACACAAAAATAGAAAAAAAAACAATAAATTTTGGGGGTTCCCCATACTTAGAACTGATACTCAATTTTTTTTTAAATCAAATCCATTCGTATGGATCTATGGATCCACACGAATCTTTGGATAGGTCTTCAAAAATGATATTGAGGTTTCTGATATTATTTTTTTCTTAATGAATAGTTTGCGCGAGAGACACTTCCAAAGTGGTAAAATGTGTGTCCCCCCCCTGTAATTTCTAAAATAAGAGAATGATAAAACTAAAAAAAATATATGATGTACATTACCATGTAAAATTCCACCGAAAATTGGTTTGAACGAGATCTAGTAAGTAGTTTTTTTTTTAATACGTCATAAATCTTAAACCGCAATTTACCAACTACGGAACCCTTCGTGCGCGAGTCCGACTCGCACATGGCCGGTTTTGTTTATGTACCCACAGAACGAAACAACTGCAACTAACTAGTACTACAGTCAGCTAAGTTGTTTACTTTAAATAAATCCAATTTGACACAAAATTATTCGATAATAACTTAGCATTTCATGTTGTCAACAATTTGCGAGTGTATTATTTTTACATGATAAACTTTTGTGATAAAATAGCATCACAAATTGGCCTTTCCGTTGTTATCAGATGCGATGCGACTGAATCGCAACTCTAGGAAATACGACAGCATTTGACCTCTGCAACTTTGTTTCTTAGGATACCTACCTATCTTTAAATGTAGTTGATCTAAATGCAGGGTTTTATTTCACTGATTAATTCTCAGTAATAATCTAGCCATACTGAGGAATATAAGCTAAAAGTTTTCGTTCTTAAAAGTTTGCTAAGGTGACTTTGAACGAATGCAAAGAGGCAAGGAAACATTCTCCAACACCTCAATTAGGCAGGAAATCCTAATGACAGTTTTTAGGGTTCCGTTTCCAAAGGGTAAAAACGGGACCCTGTTACTAAGACTCCACTCTCAGTCTGTCTGTCTGTCACCAGGCTGTATATCATGAACCGTGATAGCTAGACAGTTGAAACAAATACTAAAAACAGAATAAAATTAATATTTAAGTGGGGCTCCGATACAACAAACGTGTTTTTTTGCCGTTGTTTGCCTTTTTGGGGTTCCGTATCCAAAGGGTAGAAACGGACCCTATTACTAAGACTCCGCGGTCCGTCTGTCTATCCGTCAATCACCAGGCTGTATCTCATGAACCGTGATAGCTAGGCAGTTGAAATTTTCACAGATGATGTATTTCTGTTACCGCTTTAACAACAAATACTAAAATCAGAATAAAATAAATATTTAAGTGGGGCTCGCTTACAACAAACGTGTTTTTTTTTGCCGCTTTTTTGCGATAATGGTACGGTACCCTTCGTGCGCGAGTCGGACTCGCACTTGGCCGGTTTTTTTTTAATGTACTTAACTAATGTATTTTGTAACACATTCCAGGATGTCTTTCAAAAGACCGGCAAATGAAGTCATGGCTGATCTAATGTTAACTTTTGGAACCTATCGGTATTTATTTTCTGAGAAACATGGTACGCCTTTGTCTTTCATTCATTATTCATTCGTGGTCGAGGTTTTATTAAACTAATGACCGTTTTTTGTTTACAGATTTGCACATAATAGCTTTGCCGTATAATGACAGCGAAACAACAATGTACGCCTTAAAACCCAGGTTCCCTAATAAATTATCATTGTTACATCTTATGGAAAAAATAGACTATGAGCATATTGATGACATTACAAACCAGATGATCCGTAGAAAATGTGTTGTGCGGTTCCCTAAGATGGAAATTAAAAGTAGTACCACTTTAGAGAATGCCTTGAAAGCTATCGGGATTAAAACCATGTTCATACCAGAGGAAGCAAATTTCGCTCTTATGATAAATAGCAACACGGTCGTGAATAAGACTGAAGAAGAGATAATTACAAAAATAAGGGACGGAGAAGTTGAATCAAAAGCCGAAAGGAATGCATTAGACAGCCTCCCTAATCCAGGAATTCATGTAGACTCCATATTGCATGATGTAAAATTAACTATAAATGGTATGTGGAATTATATTTTGATTTTTAGGGTTCCGTAACCAAAGGGTCAAAACGCGACCCTATTACTAAGACTCCACTGTCCGTCTGTCTGCCTGTCACCAGGCTGTATCTCATGAACAGTGACAGATAGACAGTTGCACAAATGATGTATTTCTGTTGCCGCTATAACAACAAATACTAAAAACAGAATAACATAAATATTTAAGTGCGGCTCCCATACAACAAACGTGTTTTTTTTGCCGTTTTTTGCGGTAATGGTACGGAACCCTTCGTGCGCGAGTCCAACTCGCACTTGGCCGGTTTTTTTTATAACGATTTGCTACGCATGTATAGCACAGATACACTATCATGAAGTTGTTGGTCCACGATCAGCACTGACACACATGAAAACGTGTGGTTGGACAGAGCGTGATGGATGCGCCTACGCAATATGGCCTGCCATAACGTATACTGCAACAGTCCCTAGCCTAGTTTACAAAATAAACACTAAAAACACAAATAATTATCCATTTACAAGTACCTTTAGCACACAAGCTCTATTTACCTACTTAAGAACTAACGACCAAACAGGTTTTATTCTCTAGATTCCTGAGATGAGAATTTGTGGTTTCCGAATCGATTTTTTAAAAGGAAACAATAACATTTTTTGTTTTAGAATATGGGACGGAAGCAGTGGCAGCTACAAGCGCAATATTAGCCCGTTCAGCTGAACAATTCTATGCAGACTCACCATTTTATATCTTTATAAGGAATGAAAGGACTAAACTTGTGACCTTTAGTGCTGTTATATTTGATCCAACAAATTGAATAAAGCAAAAAAGTGTAATTTAGTAACATAATGCATCAAATCTCAAAGGTGAACGGCAGATTTCGTTCCGCATACTTTTTTTGTTGTTCGATTATAGAATTTGTACCACGTATTATGGCAACTAAGCCATTTATTTTTATGTAAGTTAACAATTTTTAGAACTTCGGATTAATTAATAATGTCAGTAAAATGATTTTAATAAATAAACGTAATAAAATCGTACATTAAACGCAGTTATGTTTTAGAAATTGCTTTGTGTAAAATAACACAAATATATATTATATAGATAATTAATTATTTAAAAATACAAACAACACTAAATATAATCAAACTCATCATCATCAAACTATTGCAATCCGCTGCTGGACATAGGTATCTTATGACAGTGTAGGTACAATCCTCATCTCAATCTACCCACTTAATGGTAAGTAAAACACTACAAAGATAGCAAAAAACAATGTACAACATTTACTTTACACATTATTGTAACAATATGTAATATTTACGTATAAGTAACATTGGTACACTAGTGCATAACCTTAAAAAATAAAACTGGTTATAACTTATACGTCCCAAGTTCTAAAAATCTAAGAATTTAAAAAGGGATTATCTATCATATAAACTACCAATTAAAACAAAAAATATCCCAAAACACGAAATTTTATTAGCGGTACGAAATTCCCATACAAGCCTGCCATTCGCCTTTGTCATAATGTAATGCAATTTTGAAATAGAATAAGAAAAATGTTTAGGCTATGAAATTAACTATAAATGATACTTAAATTTGCAACTATGAATATTGGATATAAACTTGTTATTGTTTTTATCTTAATATAAATACTTAAAGTAATTGTTTATCTGTTATTCTTCAATCTTTCGAAGTTTCGACGGAAAGATTGAAGATTCCACTGACGTGGCGTGGCGTGTCGTGGCGCCTTCTGACGCAGTTGATTGGCTACAAAACACGTTCCGCTATATCGTAGGCTGGTACAGTCGTTTGATTGGTGGATCCTGCGCTACGACACGTAAGTGCAGTGTGGTTCCCTTCCGTATATTATTACTAGCTGACTCCCGCGGCTTCGCTCCCGTCAACTGGCTACCTAACTACCCTACCCTACGTTTTTAAGATGTATTCTGCTATTCGGGGCGGGGACAAATCCAACGAATCAAAAACCATGAAAATTGGTCCAGCAGATCTCGAGTTATAAGTGTTGTAACAAATCCGTCTTTGTTTTATTTAAATAGATAGATTATACTCTTTGGTGGTTCCGACTGGGTTCTTACTTTTCTATTTGTTCATTGGTTCCGTAGACAGAGTAAACTATACTCTGTCTACGACTCTACGACTGGCAAAGACCTTATACTTCTTACTACGATCTGACGAAATACGTATAAGGTCTTTGACGACTGGTTCATTGAGTGAGTTTGACAGCTATAGCTATTGACAGATTTCGTCATGGTAGAACAAGACATGGTATTCTCTTCCTGTGACAGCTGGGTCACGTGATTGGCCTAAGACTACGTCATCAATTGCGTTGCGGTTCTCAAACTTTTTTTGTGGGGAAAAAGATAAAAATAATACAATAAGTACAAATGTTTTATAATTCTTAAAAAATAATCATATTTGATACTTTTTGTTTTTATTTACTTTGCTTTCTTTTAATTGATTGCATTTTAGTATTTTTATTTAGTTCCGAACGAAAACTCACAAAACTTGACTTGACTAAAATAAGTCAAAAACTAATTAGGTTGGGTTAAGTTCGGGCGTAAAGACGTATTGACACAACTATGCTTTAAATTATGTTGTATTTATAAATTAAGCCCGAGACACTCTCTCAGAGAGAAATTTAAGGAGATTAATGTAATGACTGTGCCTTCTCAGTATATTTATGAAAATCTTTTATATGCCCATAAAAATATAAAATTGTTTAAAAAATACAGTGATATCCATAATATAAATACTAGGAACAAACACAAATTTGTAATACCTACAACAAGGCTCAAGAAAATAGGTGGCTCGTTTAGATGTCAATGTGTGCGCTTTTATAATATGCTTCCAAGCCACGTACAAAATCTAAGTTTTAATAAATTTAAATCATTCATTAAACGTAAAGTGTGCCAAAAAGCGTTTTATAGCATTAAAGATTACCTTGAGGATAAAACGGCTTGGGAGTGAGCTGCTCCAATTAATTTAGTTTTTTTTTGTTTAAATATTTTGCACCATGAATTTTGTTTTTTTTTTTCTTTTTTTTTTTTTTTTTTTTTTTTTTTCTTGCAATGACAAGAATATTTACTTTTTAAAGTATTATATTATTTTATTTTAATTATTGTGAATGTGAAGACTATGTGGATCATTATTTTGTTTTTTAATTTATCTTAGTTTTTAATCATGGTCAATCTGCCAGGTTTGAGTAGTTTATGCGGCCTACCCGAATGTCCTTTCTTTGGTATTGTTCTTCGAATCGTTGAGCTCCTTAAATTCTGAGTTGAGCTGCTCGGTTATTGACAAATGCGTGCACTGACTGGACAGGTCCACTCAATCTGGCTGGTTCTTTCCTCAAAAGACCATTTCAGACATAAGTCTACATGGTCTTCACATGATCGAACCAAGATTTTGTCAGGACTTTAAAAGAGACTGTGACCTCTGAGTTTGTTTCGGCCTTTCTTCTCAGAGTAGTCAGATAGGAAACGCCGACCTCATCTAGTTTTAAAAAAAAAATATGTTAGACATGTAAAAGCGTTTGTACAAACCAACTTACAGAAATAAAATCATTTATCATTATCATTTATGTAATTTACAACGCGTAGATAAATTAAATAATAAATTAATGAAAGGCACATACAAGTTATTTTAGGTGAAGTTAGTTACAACATTGAAGCCACGCATATGATAGCGTCTCTTCATTGGGAAAAGAAAATAAATATTACACCGCCTTTTATACTGCTGTTTTTACAGTTTACGGAATAATTAAAAAAAAATCTTGTGTATCTTTCAAAGTTCACGGGTTCATCACAAATGTTTGGGAGCCACAGTATTTTTCTCACCGAGCGAAACAACGCTATAGGTGTGAGTGACACGACAATATCGATGAAATGGCTAGTTGACAGTATGACAGTTGTCAATTCGATGTGTTGCCACTGTGTGTTATTGAAATACCCGAGCAAAATGCATTTTTTATCTTATCAAAGCAATTATGAACTAATAATTCAAAATATAAATTAATTTAACACTAAATATACATGACATAGATGAACATAGTTGAATCACATGAGTTACTAAATAGTTAAGCTAGTTAGTAATTTATTTTATTTTCATTAACTACATGAGAAAGTACCTAAATTTTCTAAAAAGGACAATCAATGGTAACACTTATCGTGACGTAGGCTTAGGCCATCCTGGGAAGAACATACCAGGCGAAGTATACGGAGTATGTTATTATACCATGGATTTCGTTTGTCAAATGCATACATATCAGTAATCTGTGGTCAAATGTCAATTGGATTTCATCCAGAGAGTTTGTTTGCCATTTTCTAAAAGTTTCAAGAGAAAAACGTTGATGTGGAACAAACTAAAACCAGTAAAACAAACGTACTGATGATGTCATTGTTTGTCACATTCACATTTGTCAATGTCTAATGGTGGCAAAATATTTTTGTCTGATGCAGATTTTCACTATATTGATAATTTTAGACTTTTTTTGGTAGTGTTGTTGGTTTAGCAGTTAGTTTTGTTGGTATTACGAGTTTCCTTGATTTGAGCGTCTATATTAGTGTGAATCCCAAACGACATTTTTCTTGGTGTTTGTGTTCTAACATCCAAGGTTTGTATTATCCTATTCCTTTCATATATTTAATTTTTTTAACCGGTATCCGCCATGCATAACAAGAAACCACCTGACCCTTCCGATCCCTTTGATTACTCTCCCCGATTACGAAGAAAAAGAGTCGCTGGCTCTTCACCCGCTATAATTATATATTATACTCCGGTCAATCCTCCCAAACAATCCAAGCATACGATAGGCAGACACACCTACAATTCAAAATATAACGCGGCGTATTTAGTTCATATGTGACTAAAAGATGGACAGACCTGTGGCACTGTTCTACATCCTGTTAGGTTTGGAATGTTTCTCACCCATAATAACTTTGCCTATGTCATACTCGGAAGCTTGAAATGTTTGGGGACGAATAGACTATCGAGCGGACAGAGGAAGAGGTAATTGAAAACATCAGGGTTCCCACTGGATGCGGTCCAGTAATTAAGGCCTGGAGAATGAACCGAAAGGTTAGTTCTCTGGGTGTTACGGAGTGGAAGCCCACTCAAACCATTATTCTTACCTTAGATGACCAAGTTTTGCCTAATCGTGTATATTGCTTCTACTCTACTCTCCCAGTTGAAAAGTATATGTATCCAACTATTAAATGTTTCAACTGTTGTCGTTTTGGTCATACATGCTCTGTATATTGCTCTCAACCATGCTGTTTTGAATGCGATGAAGACCACCCAGGTGATGTCTGCCAAGTCCCCACTGAATGTGCCTTTTGTGTTTCCTGCTCTGGAACTAACTCTGCCACTGACAAGTCTTGCCCGGAGTTGGGTAGGTAAAAGGAAATAAAAGCACTGATGGCTGAGAAATCAATCTCGGAAGCAAGCCAGGTATTCCCACAAGTTTCAAGATCTTATGCTGAAGTATCATCTCCAAAAACAAAACCTATAGCCAGTCCTTTTCTGTTTCCCAGATCAACTCCAAAATCACACCACAAAACTATTAATCAAACCAAAATCCCATGCCCCCTGTCACCTAGAAACGATAAGCAATCTCACCAAGCCCTTGTTCAAAATAACTCATTCACTCTTGTCCAAAATGGTGGTGCTTACCCTTAGGAAAGTACTAACAGTCCTATTTGCTCAGAAAGTATTTTAAATATTATATCCAGTATGCTAATGGCTATATTAGAAAACCCTGCTCATTCACTACCTGACCACCTAGCCAATAAATTGACAGCTATCCTGAATTATATTCACAATGCTCCCCCTTCACTTTCTTCAGTTCCCTGACATTCCAGGAGTATTACTCCCAGGAAACATGATTTACTTTTCCTCATGATCAGAATCCCATGATTCAATGGTGTTCAACATGATAGATCAGATGGATATGGGGGATGTGCTTTGTTCATCTATAAAAAAGTATCATTCTCCCCGATTTCTCTACCCTTTGTAGGTCACAACATCAATGTTGTTGCTGTTAAGGCTGAGGTTTTTTTTTTTTAGTTTTAATATTGTATACCCACAAATTGATGATCTTGATATCATTAAAAGTTTGATAAAAAATGTACAAGGGCCATTACTTGTCATGGGTAATTTTAATGGTCTCCACTATAGATTCCCCATCTATGTCATCATTTCAGAAACCTGTGACAATTTTGGTATAGGCCTAGTGGATATATCAGAATAACTTTATTTACGTGCTACAAACATCAAACATCTGGCTAAGCACAAAAAAGTCTACTCTGCTTTCGTGGACTTGGAGAAGGCCTATGACAGTGTGTGCAGGGATGAACTGTGGTCGACGCTATCCGCGTACGGTGTGGACTGGCGCTTGGTACGGGCACTGAAATCTCTATATAGGGATTCCAGTGCTTGCGTTAGGATTAATGGGGCATATACGAACTGGTTTTCCATTTCAAGAGGTGTTAGACAGGGCTGTGTAGCGTCACCGTGGTTGTTCAACTTGTACATGGATAGTTGTCTGATAGGTTTGAAAGAGCATGAGTGCGGATTGAGGATGAATGAGATGCCTGTCAAATGCCTTCTCTATGCAGATGATCAAGTTCTACTTGCATCGTCAGCAGAACAGTTGCAAGACATGGTGACTGTGATGAATGAAGCTTTTAAGTTAAAAGGGATGAGTATAAATGTGAACAAGACTAAGGTAATGGTGTTTGAAAGAGAAGAAGATGTATCGAAGTGTGAAGTGAAAATAAATGATAAGAGTGTGGAGCAAGTGAACGAGTTTGTATATCTGGGAAGTATGTTCACAAGGGATGGAAAGATTGAAGAGGATGTGGAAAGGAGAGTGAATGCAGGGAATAAAGTGAATGGTGCTATGCATGCAGTTGTGACCAACAAGTCGATGTCTCCGGAAGCTCGACTCGCCGTTCACAACAGCGTGCTGGTGCCTACACTTATGTATGGAAGTGAAGGCTGGGTATGGCAAAAAAGACATGAAAGTAGGATTAATGCAGTAGAAATGCGCTCCTTGCGGAGTATGTGTGGTGTAACTTTAACTGATAGATTGAGGAATGAGGTAATAAGACAACGTTGTGGTTTAAAAGAAGATGTAGTGACTAAAATTGAAAAGGGTATGTTGAGATGGTTTGGCCATGTTGAGAGGATGAATGAAAGTCGACTAACGAAAGGTATTTACAAGGCAGACGAGAATGGAAACGCCGGGAGGGGACGCCCTAGAAAGACATACATAGACCTTATAGGTGATGTTCTTCAGAAAGGCCAAGTGTGCAGTACCCATAACCGGCGTGTGTGTATGACTAAATGTATGAATGTGTGTGAAGCAAAAGAAGTATGTAAGGATCGTAGCAGGTGGCGTTCTGTAGTTTCTGCCTACCCCCATGGGAAAAAGGCGTGAGTTTATGTATGTATGTATGTTTATTTAAATAAAAAATAAAAATAGCCTTTATTCACTGACTTTTACAGTTAATTTTAAATTTATCCTTATCTAACTCAGACTGTTTTTTAGTCAGGTTGTCCTTTGACATAGGCCTCCTCCAGGTCATGCCACTTTTTACGGTGCCTTGCCGATCTCCTTCACCCCTGTGGGAGATCGTCCTCCCACCTCCTTTGTTGCCTGCCTCTGCGCCTTTTCCCGTCGCGTGGGTACCACTCAATTACGCTTCTCGTCCACTTTTCTGTTCTATTTCGCATTGTGTGGCCCGTCCATCTCCACTTCAGTCTCTTGACTCTATTTGTTACGTCCGCCACCCCCGTTTGCTTTCGTATGTCTTCAAGTCGACTTTTGTCTTTGATGCGGATTCCAAGCATGCTCCTCTCTATACCTTGTTGGCAGACTTTTAATTTTTGTATGCTTGATTTCGTTAAGGACCATGTTTGGCATCCATATGTGAGTACTGGCAGAATGCAACTGTCATAAACCTTTTTCTTTTCACGAATTGGTATGGACTTGCTCTTCACGACTTCTTTGAGGGACCAGTAGCGGGACCAGGTGTTGTTTACCCTTCTTTGTATTTCTTTAGGCATTAGATGTTGAGGAGATATTAGGTGTCCCAGGTATATGTACTCTTCTACATATTCGACCTCTTGTTCTTCTATTGCTATTGTTTCTCGGGTGCTGTTGGTAATTACTTTTGTTTTAGAGAAGTTGATAGTGAGACCCACCTTGGCACTAGCATCGGATTGTTGTTTTAGCATTACTTGTAATATTTGTGGTTCTTCTGCAAATATTACAATGTCATCAGCAAATCTCAGATGGTTTAGCATTTTGCCGTGTTTAATCCGATGTTATCCCATTTTAGTTCCCTGAAGACGTCCTCCAAGACTGCAGCAAATAGTTTGGGCGATAGCGGGTCACCCTGTCGCACTCCCTTTTCAATTTTAAATTCGTCTCCTACGGTTTCAAGCTGTATTCGGGCCGTGCTTCTTTTGTATATTTGCCTGATGATGTTTATATACTTGGCGTGAACTCCTTGTTTCCCGAGTGCATTGTATATGGAGCAGTGATATAGGGAGTCGAAGGCTTTGTTGTAGTCTACGAACAAGATATAGTAGGACTTTCCGTATTCGTTATACTTTTCGATGACCTGTTTCACGACATGTATGTGATCGACTGTAGAGAAATCGCTTCTAAAACCGGCTTGCTCTATTGGTTGCTGTTCGTCCAGGGGTTTCGTGATCCTTCCCAGTACTATCTTGGCGAAAATCTTATAGAGGTTGGACATCATACTTATTGGTCGATAGTTATCTATTCTGTTCTTGTCTCCTTTTTTGTGTATGAGAACTATAGTAGATTTAGTCCACTGAATTGGTATGTATTCGTTGTTAAGTATTTCGTTGAACAATTGTGTAAGTGTCTGCAGGATAACATCGACTAGCTCTTTTAGTAGTTCGTTGGTTATTTTGTCGTCTCCTGGTGCTTTATAGCTTTTCTGTGTGTTTATTGCCTTCCTTACTTCACTTTGTATTATTTCTGGAACACTACCAGCTACTGAACGGTCGAGGAATGGTGGCTCAGTTGGGTTTCTTAGATTGCTATATAATATTCTATAGAATCTTGTTGCCTCTCTTCTTATTTCTATCCTCTGTGACGTGGTTTTGTCGTTTCCTTGTCTGGTTTTTGTTTTTATTTCCGGCATCCAAGTGGAGTGGTCCTTGAGTTGTTTCAGTGCTTTTTTGATCCCACCTGTTCTTTCTATTTCATTCTTTATTATGTTCATACGCTTTAGTTTTTTATGTTTCCTGATACTCTCATTGATTTTCTTACTTATTTCTTCTATATGTTTTCTGTTCTTTATTCTATCATTTAGTAGATTTTTCCTCTCGTCAATTAATTTTCTAGCATCATCACCTATTTTATCTTTCTTTATTCCTTTTAGGCCAACTTCTTTATTTATTTCCTTTAGATAGTTTTCTAGTTCATCGTATTTCTGTTGGGTTGACTGAAGCTTTTCCATTTTTGGGAGTTTATTGCTCAATCTACGTAGTGACTCTTCTGAAAGTGGCGGAATTAAATGTATAGGTTCATTTTTCTTGACATGCCTGGTTTTTTTATTATGAGTTGTGATAGTTCCTCTTACCATTCTGTGGTTTGTGCTGAAGTTTAACTCATTTATAACTTCTACATCCTTAAAGTGGGAGGGAATGTTAGATAATATAAAATCTATTTCATTTCTGTATTTCCCGTCTGGTGAGATCCAAGTCCATTTCCTAGATGATTTTTTCCTAAATAGAGTGTTCATTATTCGTAGGTTGTATAATTGTGCAAAGTCTATAAGACATTGGCCATTGTAGTTTCTCTTTCCTTTGGTGTATGGCCCCATCATACGTTCTTCACCCATTTGACGCGATCCTATTTGGCTGTTGAAATCTCCCATCACTATCTTATACTTATAGGTATTGTCCATAGTGGCAGATAGAAGGGAGTAGAATTCTTCCTTTTCCTCTTCTGAGGCCTGTTCAGTTGGAGCATATGTTTGTATGATCGACCATGGGGCATTGAAACCTGGGATTTTTATGTTCAGCACTGCTATTCTATCTGATTTGCCCGTGAATTCTAGGATTTGTTGTTTAAGGTATTTCTTTACCATAAATCCCACACCATACATTCCCTTCTTTTCTCCTTTAAAGTAAAATACATAATTTTGGTATTCCCTAATTTCTTCCCCAATGCGTCTTATTTCACTCAATCCGATTATATCCCATTTCAATGGGCTTAGTGCTTCCTCTAGCTCTGAAAGTTTCTCTTCAGTTCGCAGTGTTCTAGTGTTCAGGGTTGAGATGTATTATATTACCATTTTTCCTTTTAGTTTTGTTATTTTTCTGTTGTGAATCATCTTTGCTTGCCTTGTTCAGGTTTTTGCTTATTATTGTTCTATCTTTGTTGGTTGTGTTGTCGTTATTATTATTTATTTTTCGACCTGGAGGGTTTTGGTCTAATACCCCACGGTGACCAGCCGGGTTGGGGATTGTTTTTGGTTGTTCATTTATGTATGTTATTCTGTTTCGGCTGGCACCTAAGTCCTATTGCGTTTCTGAGGTTGTTGGTATGCTGCTAATGGAGTTGCTTCTTGTTCTCATTAGGTCAAATGCATTCATTCTGCTTCCTTTAACAGAGTTCAGCAGATATTGTTTCCGTGGCTGGACATTCTCCTCTGGTGTTGTGAGCAGATCTCGTTTTCTCTTTTTCCTCCAGTTTTTATTATCAGTTGATCATATTTGATAATAGCAAAGTTGCCTTTTTTCCTTTCTTCTTCCATTTTTTGTTGGAGAGATTTTCTTTTATCAACAACCTCTTTTGGATAGTCTTCAGTTATGTAGATCTTCTCGTATTGTTTTTTGTTATTCATAATTTGTTGTTTTTTCCAATAGTTGAGGAATGATATTTTAACAGGTCTTGGATTTTTGCTATTATCAACTTTTTTCCCCAATCGATAGGCAGTGTTGATATCGCTTTTATAAACCGATAACTCTTCAGAGTTCTGTTGCAATGTTTTTGTTATATTATTTAGTAGCTCCATGTTGCTTTTTTCGGTCTCCTCAAGCCCAAACACAATTATATTGTTTTTACGGTTAAGATGTTCAAGTTTATTAACTTTTTCTTTTAATTGCTCATTTTCTACTTTCAATTTCTTGGTTTCGCTTATGAGTCCTTCTAGTTTCTCATCAATGCTTGATAGTAATAATTTAGTTTGGTCGTCCATTTGAGCTTTGATTTGTGCCATAAATATTTTGAGTTGTTCTTCCATGTTTTGAATAAACGTCTTTTGTTCGTGTTTCCGAACGTAGAATTAGGAGAATATTTCTTCCAAGTTTTGGCAACACTTATTTCGTGACAATGACAGAAATGCAAAGTGTCACACTTGACAGTGACGGATACTCAATGTCAATCTTCTTTTTCAGAAAAAGTGAGGGTATTAGGTTTTTCTCTAATGGTGCCGCAACTTTTCCGATCTTTGATTTTAGATGTTTTATCAGATTTTGTCTCGAGATAACACTTTCACAACAAAAGGAACACCTTAACTTCACTTTGATACCAATTTTAGGGTCTTATTTACTATTTTTACAGTTTTTTTTTTAAATACTTAGAGAACACTTGTGCTTCTGACAACAGTTTGACAGCCGACTCCCGTATGTTTATTTACGTGTGATAAATGATGGGTCTGCCACACATTGGGCTGTGCCAGGGCAGAATAACAGTTGTGTGGATTTGAAATTTTGGTTCATCTAATATAGCCAGCTTTTTTAATTGGAGTCGCTTGAATATGACCTATGGGAGTGATCACTATACCATCATGGTGGAAATACCTTCCGAAATTATCCCTGATAGAACCTATGCTCTTCTTTTAAAATACCAACTGAAATCAGTTGATTGGGAACTTTACTCAAAAATTCTAGATTTACGCGTCTCCTCTCTTCCTTCCATTAATGATGAAAATGCTTTTTGTCATTCTCCAACATAATATCTGCTACAGTGATGATTCCTTCCTTTCCAAAAACTACCAACGGGCAAAATCCCATCTCCACCATGGTGGGACAGCCAATGCTCTGCTGTGATCAAAGCTAGAAATGAGACCGAAATGAATTTTAACTTGGATATGAACCTGGAGAACATCATAGTTTTGCAGCGTATATTAGCTAAGTCCCGAAAATTACTTAAGAAAAAAAAAAGAGAAAGTTGGCATGAGAAAGTTTATTGTGATTCACTTAGTCCTTCCACTCCAGTTTCAGTAGTATGGCGTAGGTTGAAATCCTTTAGGAATAATTTGACAAAGTCAAAGTCAAAGATTTATTTGCAGATAAATATGGTTACAAAAGATCTCCTTCTGGGAGCATAATGTCTGGAGAGCTTAGTCACCAGTTTTTTTCTAAGTTGGTCCTAGCTTATGTTCCTGGTTAATATGAATGCGACCACCAAACGGCATCGGATGATCCTTTGGACAGACCATTTACATTGGAGGAACTTAAATCTTTCCTCGCCCATGTAAGGGACTCTGCCCCATTACTCTTTTTAACCGACTTCAAAAAAAGGAGGAGGTTCTCAATTCGTCGCAATCTTTTTTTATTTTTTATGTATGATACCCGATTACTCAAAGACCTGGCCTGGACCGATTTCGAAAAATCTTCTTTTGTTTGAACGTGTATACTTCCTAGTTGGTCCCATGGTCATTAGGTGACCATCTTAATTCTTTATTGTACACCAAAAACAATATTCAATACAATGTGACAATAAAGTACATGTACAAAGGCGAGCTTAACTCAATGTTGAGTTCTCTTACAGCAAACCCTAGAGAGTGACCATGGTGGTCGTGATGATGGCATCTTGGAGAAATCGAGAAAACCCCTCAAATATTATAGTCATACTTATCGTGATTTTGGTCTTTCCTCAACAATGCAAGCATTTGCACTCAGAAAGTATCATTTGGTGAAGTGGAACTGATGAAGAAGACCACAGAGGGTCACTGGAACTCCTCAGTGATAAGTATGTCAGGGGTGTAAGATATCTCAAATAGTTAATCGAATATGATGAAGCAAATACTCTTAAACAATTGGTACTTATGAAAATGTTACCATCGAACTGATCTGAACGCCGAAATAAAACAATGTATCCTAATCGACTTTGGGCTTATTGGAACCGTCGTCAGATGTACTTTGTTCATAAATGATGTTCATGGCAATTTGATATTTTACCAAAACTCAGAAGAGAAAATGAAAAACGTTTTTACAAGAAAATTTATCCAACTTACAAAGCAAAACACTACAAAGTGAAAAATAACTTTCTTAAATTCAAAATCGGAAGCTCTTCCCGAAGTCGGTGTCTTAGTTTTTATCTACTGTTTATCGTTTTTCGACAGTAGTGTTTTCCTTTGGCAGTCTGTTTATATTTTTTGTTAAAAAGTTTTACTCTGGATATATTCCTCCTGATTGGAAGATTCAAATTATTATGCCAATATTAAAACCTGGTAAAGAACCTAGTGATCATTGTTCCTACAGACTAATTGCTCTATCATCCAAACTCATTAAACTCTTGGAACACCTTATTAAAAACCGTCTGGAATGGTTTGTGGAGAGCAGGAAATTGCTACCAACGACTCAATTTGGCTTTAGGAAAAGTCCTGGGTACAGCTGATAGTGTGGGTATCCTTACATCAGAGATCCGGCTAGCCCTTAGTAGGAATGAGTCTGTGGTAGCCGTTTTCTTAGACATTTCAGCTGCATATGATTCTGTCCTCATCCCAGTTCTCAGGCAGAAAATGAAAGTGCTGGGAATCCCGCCAAAAATACGTCAGATCATGCCCAGTATTTTTTCAGACCGTAGTCTTAAATTAAGAATTCCTGCGGAGGAGTCTGCACCAAGGTTAGCTTGGCGGGGCCTTCCTCAGGGTTCCGTTCTTAGTCCCTCTTTATACAATATTTATACCTGCGATCTACCTTTCTGTTTAAATATTAATTGTATGCTGATGATATCGCGTTATTGGTCTGTGGCAATTTCATCGTGGATGCTGCTCAATCTATGAATGTTTCTTTGTCCTCATTAAACCAATGGCTGTTAGATCATGGGTTATCTTTAAGTGCTCCAAAAAGTTCATTACTTGATTTTACTCGCTGACATATTATCCCTCAAATTGACAATAATATTGATTTTTTTTTTTTTTTTTTTTTTTATACCACTTAGGTGGCAGACAAGCACACGGCCCACCTGATGGGATTGATGGCCAAGCTATACCAGTCTTGAAGAAGGCTAGGTTTCTGGGAGTTTTCCTTGATTCTAAATTGTCGGGTGTGGATCACATTAATAATACAGTTAAAAAATGTGAGCGCTCAGTTTTGATTCTTAAGGCTCTGGCAGGTGTCTGGTGGGGGGCTCACCCATACACCTTAAAACTGGTTTACGATGCTCTGGTCAGAAGTGTGTTGGATTACTGTAGTTACTTAATTGAGCCATGTAACAAAGAAACCCTACCTAAACTTGATTATTTCCAGGCCAAATGCCTTAGAATCGTAATGGGCGCCATGAAATCTTCCGCCATTAATGCTCTCCAGGTTGAATTTGCAGATCCTCCCCTTACCCTTCGTAGACAATACTTAGCAGATCGTTTCTTGTCAAAAGTTTTCTCCCTCTCATCCCATCCCTTATTTCCCATATTGGAGCAAATCAACCTTTCTTTCAATGTCTCTTCTTACTGGAATAATAAATGTATTCCATTGATGAATAGATACAGGTAGCTTAAACAACTCTCTTCGCCTGTTTGGCAATACCCTTCTCTTCCAGTATTTGCTTCCGAATATGAGGTGGTCCATTTCGAGCCAAAGATCGTCGTGGGCCTTGATATCACTAAAAACTCCCAGGACGTAAAACAGGAGTTTGATCGGGCTATTGAGAGATTCTGGAAGGTTTGGAATTTGTTCTATACGGATGCATCTAAATGATCGTCAACGGGATGTACAGGTGTTTCAACATACTTCCAGAACTCTAAAATAGCTCTTTTATTCCGATGTCCGCCAGTCTTCAGTTTTTACAGGGGAATGCATCGGTATCCTAGATGCCATCAATTTTATAATAACGCACAATATCCAAAATTCGGTATATTTTTCAGATTCGCGTAGTAGCTCTAGGTGAAAATCAATTAAAAATTCATAGCCAGATTATTGTAGATATACGTTATTTACTCTTCTCTTGTCACAACAAAGGTTTAAACATTGAAATAGTTTGGGTATTTCACGCAGGCATTCCACGCAGCCATATATCCATATGTGGCAACGAGTGTGCGGACTCCCTGGCAAAATTTGCTACTTCCAAACCTGTGGATAGAAAACACTATCTGCTTGATAGTTACGACTTGCGTTCAGATACCAAATTTAAGTTATTCAGCTAGTGGTCATCGGAGTGGCAAGCAAGCTCGAAACTCAAACGTACGGGGCGTATTATGCCAACATTCAACATGACATCCGGCGGAAACCGTGGTTTTTCAAATGCCCTAAACTGTCTAGAAGAGCTGTTTCATCCTTGTGTGACACGGTCACTGCTGTAGCCCATTATTCCTAAATAAGATCCGTGTTCGTGACACTTCCTTGTGCGAGTGCGGCTTTGATGATGGTACATTAGACCATATCTTTTTGTCATTTCCTTCGTATTCCCACTCCTTTGACTTGTACAATATGCTTCCCGACATTAAATGCCCCCTTCGTATCAACTTCCATTCCTTTTTGACCAATTTCTCTTCTAAAGCTATCAAAATTTATAAATGACAAAAATATAAGTGCTGGATTTATACTAGGGGCAGTCGGGGCTAGTGCCCAGGGCGGCAAAATTTGGAAAGTGAGATAAAATTTTCTATACAATATATAATTAACTAATTCTTTTAAATAAACATTTTATCTTTCAAGAAATATAATTCAAGTACAGTACAGTACCGCCTCGGTCACCATGGCTTATCCTGCAGTAGGAGCGCTGGCCGGATAGCACGGCACGCCAGCATTAATGACATCATACGTCGGGCTCTTGTCACCGCCGGGGTGCCAGCTGTTTTAGAACCCAATGGTTTGGCACGCGACGATGGGAAGAGACCAGACGGGATGACCATAATGCCTTGGAAGGTGGGTAGGCCTTTGGTGTGGGATGCAACATGTGTCGACACCCTTGCGCCATCCCATCTTCTTAGCACGGCGGGCTGTGCTGGGGCGGCTGCTGCCGGTGCAGAAAACCTCAAACGGCGCAAATATAACAACCTTATTGGGAATTATATGTTTGAGCCGTTTGGGGTTGAAACATTAGGTCCATGGGGTCCGAGTGCGCATCGAGTTTTTCGAGAAATTAGTACAAAGCTCGTCGACTCTTCACGTGACCAGAGGGCTGGCCTTTTCTTCGGCCAGAGAATCAGCATTGCCATCCAACGTGGCAATGCTGCCAGCGTTCTGGGCACGTTTCCCATTGACATCGATGTGGACGAATTTTTTGATGCCCAATGAGGTCTTTTCCGTCTCCCTTTTGTATTTGTATATAGGTTTGTTTTTGTTTTTAGTACAGGTTGGCCAAAAAGAGTTGACAAAAATTGAGATCGCCACTATCGTTTATATGGCATCATTTATACTATAACATAAATGTATTTGAAGTATTTTTAACTATTAAAATAAAATTTAAGTCATAGGGCGGCATTTTTTTCAGTGCCCCAGGGCGGCACAAATTTAGTCATAGGGCGGCATTTTCTTCAGTGCCCCAGGGCGGCACAAATTTAAATCCGGCCCTGATGACAATGACATCAAAATGTAGTAATATATTTTTTTATCAATATCTATCTTTGATAACTACCACAAAGGACAAAGTTCGTCGGCTCAACTCAGCGTGCTGTCGCCTATACATGCCACTGGAAGAATAGACAAAGTTCGACGGACGACATTGAAAAATTAAGAAATTCTATGCACCAAGCGCATTAGTTTTATCCACCATTGGTTTTTCATGGATTAAAATCATCCTGCTTGGTGTTTGTCTTCCAGAATCATGGCTGTGCGAAGTCATGGAGTAAGCAATACTGATTTGGTCCGACACTTAAGAGGTATGGATTATTTGTTTTTATAGCTGCCCGATCCGGCTTTTAGATACGTTATACGTATATATATATATATACTCACAAAATTTGCACTCTCTCTTTATAATATAGATATTATTTTAAACTCACTATTGTAATTACATTTATTTCGTTAATTAGCTTGTATTTTGATCAAAGGGTCATCTAGGTATATTTGTTGTCTTTCTTTTTATAATCTTATGGTTTAATACCAAGTAGTTATATTATTTGGGAATTATTTTTCTCTATTTATGTAAGCATAGCTGCGTTCGCTCGCTTTGCTCGCTCGGTTCAGCTCCCATCATCTCCTTTGAACCTAACCTATCCGTGTCGGAGTGCCTTAAGCTCCCGAGCTCGCTTCGCTCGCTCTTGGACTAATTCTCATTTTTTTAACCTCACGAAAAACATACAAAAAAACATAAAATGTCCGAGTCTTGAAAATTTGTAAAAAGCTTTCTACTATGAGTACAACCTACAAAAAAAAAATAACTTCCAAATCAACGGCTCAATTGGAAATTTGATCCAAGTAAAGGTCTACCAGAATCTCATGGCAAAAAGGGAAATAAAAATTTGTTGTATGCAATACTGGGGAAATTGGATCAAACGATCTTGATACTGTTTAATTTTTATTTATGTCTGTAGTATTAATGAACATGAGGTAACTATATTATAGTTGTCACAACGGATCTTTGTGTCTTTGAACTTGGTCCTGCCAACCATTGCGTAAGAAACAGTTTGTCATCGAGTATACTGCATAGAGTAAGCGAGATAGGACGATGACAAAAAAGACAAAAGATATTTATTTCAACTGGGCCACCACGCGGCACTTTTGAATGTCACAATTTAAATTTACATGGAATAAAAGTTGATTCTACCGTGCATTCGGAAAGTAGCTTGTTATGGAGAAGAATGCACAAGAAACTCCGTAAGCTTATGTGACATACATAAGCGAGTGAAAGAGACAGTTATACAATGCTATCTTCACCTTCAACATTGACACAAAAATAGCTACTGCGCGGGGTCTTGCAACCAATTCAGAGACACAAAGATCCACTGTGAGTATTATAGGTATGTGTATGAATAATGTTGTTATACATCGTGTTCTTAACATAGGAAAAATAAATCAATTGAATATTAATTTATGTACTAATTTATTATTTAGCATTTAAATCATACTAATAACTTAAAACCTCATTCAGAACTAGAAAACTAGAATACGATTCCATGAACTCCACTGGCATTTCAAAAACTTGTATCTTTGTAGTTTTATGTCATCTCTCTCCATCAAAATGGTTCTTTTTCATTGGCATTTAACATATTCAAAACCAATCTCTTTATGTATAAAGTCTGTAAAAAATATTAAATGTATCATGTTACTTAAAGTCATTCATCATCATCAGTCTATATATTTTCTTTTTATGTAAGTTTTATGGCCTGGTTGCTAGGACCTTTTAGCCACGTCTTTGGAAAGAGTTTTGGATCTTATATTTATTCTTTAGTATGCATTAGAATGCGGATGTAACAGATTCTAATGTTTTTTGGAATATTTGGCAGCAAATTGTATCGAGTCAGTCTTCCCAGTAAGCTTTGCAGAGGCAGTCAATACTACAATAAAATACACCGCTCCACTATCCCGAGATCGCTTTTGTCAATGATTTTACAAATTGTCCAGTTGCGGAGACAGTTGAGATACAAAACTATACCAATAATATATCACAATATCCACTAGGAATCAATTTGCAAATAATATTAACAGCCACTGAACTTCACTCGACAAAATCCCGCCAAAAACTCCCGTCTATATACACGTCCCACTGCAGGGCGCAGATTATTACTTAATATTTTTCTTACGTCAAAGATTCTCAATCTCCGTTAAAATCAATATCTTGTCGAAGAATTAGTAACAGTTACATTATTGTTGCCATTTCCTTCCGGCCATCATTCGATGTGCCCTGACCTACGATTTACCATATAATAGTAATGGAAAGAAAATAAAATTAAGTAAGAAAAATATAAATTAAACTAAATGTATCAAAACAAGTCAGTCCAACTTACCGGTCCACTCTACGACGCACTTTAAAATCAAAGATTGAGTTTGATTTACGCCTTCTTCTTCCCTTATTTTATGATACACATTGAAAACAATATGTCTCGCATGAGATCGAAGTGGGTTTTTCGACATTTTCACAAAAATAACAAACTTTCAAGATAATATCAAAAAAATTCAGCAGCGGTTGACACATCAAGTACTTTGTTTCGACAGGTGACAATTGACATTGCCATATGAAAATCACAATTTAAAAAAAATAAAAAATGCCATGAGATTCTGGTACACCTATAACAAAAACGGGCATATGACTAAGAACTGCTGAAAAATTAAAAAATAAGAAAAAGAACAATCCCAACAATAAAGGGATTAGAGAAAACCAAAAGAAATTCAATAGCTTAGCATTATTAGCAAAATTCCAGCATTCCAGAAACAATGGTTTTAGACAGTGGATGCACATCCCTTAAATATGTACTTTAACAAAGAATATTTCGGGGAAATAGAACAATCGAATAAAACACTAAAATTTGCTTAGCTAATGATCACATTACAAACATAATGAGAAAAGGAAGAGTTGATCTCTTACTAAATACAAATAAAGAAATATATCAATATATCTTCACAATACACTGTTCATTCGAGACCTGTGTACTAATCTTCTATCAATTGGAGAGATAACAGATGCTGTTAATACAGTATTCTTCAAAAAGGATGAAGCTACAGTCATTAATCCAAAATATGGTATTGTGATAAAACCGAAGAGAACTGAAGATGGTCTCTATGCGATTTTTTCCAAGACTGTGGTAAACACAAAAGATAAAAAAGTAAATTTTGTTAAAAATCATGATATCTCTGAATTGCATTGAACTGCATTCAAGGCTGGGTCATATGAAAACGTCAATAGCCGCGTACCCACCTAGCGCACAGGCTCGCGCGGCGATCCTCGCGAGCCAAACGCTCGGCTGGTGTGGACGTGCCTCGGCCTGCCTCGGGCGCGCGTTTGCTCGACCGAGCACGGCTCGGCCCCGAGCCATCTGTTGTCGGTAAACTTGACGCGCTCAAAGGTGCCTCAGTGTGCGCTGTGCATTAGGTGGGGACGGTTATGTTTTGGCTCGCGCGCGAAGCTACTACAAGTTTACACGACTGTCCTATTACGAATACTGATGGCTCAGCCTGCCTCGCGAGGCGGCCTCGTGTAAATTGAACAAATCTACTGAGGCTGCCGCGGGAGCCATCGCTCGCGATCCGGACACCGAGGCTGCCGCGCGAGCCTGTGCGCTAGGTGGGTACGCGGCTATTCGAAACTTCATATCACTTGCAAGAACACTTACAACTAACTTGCATAGCACTTGTAAGAATGAAGTTTTGATTGGATTTGATTTCAAAATAGATGAGCAGCCGAAAGAATGGTGTGCGTTTCGACGGCGCGGCCACGGCGTTTTTTTTTTTAAAAAAAACTATGCCAAGATTATGTAAAAATTTGTAGAAGATGATTCCCAAAACCATAAATTTGTCAAAGTTATGGTTAAAAAGTTTTAAGGGTTTGAAAGTGGCCGCGCCATTGAAACGCGGCAAACCGCGCGGCCAAGGATATCTTTAAAACTAAGCGTTGCAGAGACCTGAAATTTGAGTACATAACAGAATTAATTTGTAAAAAATTTGTAAAAATATAGAAAAAAATCCTAGGTATATATTTTAGGAGCTGTAACACTAAAACTCCATGGCCGCGCCATTGAAACGGTGAAAAACACGATATCGCCGATATCTCGCTGAAAAAGCATCGCAGAGGTCTGAAGTTTTTTGTAATACCTAGATTTGAATTTGTCAAAATACACAAAAATATCCTAGGTTTATATTTCAGGAGCTGAAAGCTAGAATGTAAACATAATGCAGAAATTATACTACGACATGAAGGAAGGGGTTCTCCCCTCTTAATAAAAATATTTCTGATAGACGCCAAATTTCAGAGAAGTGAAGCAGATCCTTGCTTGTATGTAAGAATCAAGGGTAACTCAAAAGTTATTATAGGAATTTATGTCGATGACGGCTTGGTAGCTTCCACTGACAGCGCTGGTCAAGATTTTTTAAATGAATTTGAAAAAAACTTCAAGATAACAATGAAACCAGGGTCTTATTTCCTTGGTATGGAAATAAATAAAAACAAAGCTTCTAAAACGATTCGGCCTGGAAAATTGCAAACCGGTTATATCTCCGTCAATTAAAATGCCAAAGATGGTAGAGAAAATGAAAACATGAAGGCTTACCTGATGGTCGCAACAAGATATCTCCGTCAATTAAGATGCTAAAGATGGTAGAGACAAATGAAAATGAAGACATGAAGGCTTACCTGATGGTCGCAACAAGATATCTCCGTCAATTAAGATGCCAAAGATGGTAGAGACAAATGAAAATGAAGACATGAAGGCTTACCTGATGGTCGCAACAAGATATCTCCGTCAATTAAGATGCCAAAGATGGTAGAGACAAATGAAAATGAAGACATGAAGGCTTACCTGATGGTCGCAACAAGACCAGACATCAGACCTGTCATATAATTCTGTTTTTATTCATAAAAAGTGGCCGGTACGAAGTAAATACCTACTGATTAATTTAGCAAAGAGCATTTATCAATTTTTTTTTCCTGTGTGCTCTAGAGAAACTGGATGATTTTTGAACATTCCTGTTTTAGGGTTTACTAAACCTCCACTGTCAATTCAAACCATCCAGTCCATTCTATTCTTTATGGTATGGTATCTGCTAAAAATACAAATGTGAACGGAACCTCTTTGTGAACAATTCTGACTCGTTACTGACAATAGTTAGTTCTCTAAATATATTTAATTTCGTGAAAATGTTTTTTGGATGTTTGTTGGTACCTGCAGTTTGTAATGTGATGGTAACACATTTCTTATTTTTTAATGAATTACAGCCAATGGCGTCATACAATCTGATGCTGTAGCAAATGCTATGTTAGCTGTTGACCGAAAATATTACTGCCCCAATACACCATACCAGGATTCACCACAATCTATTGGATATTCCACCACCATCAGTGCTCCACACATGGTAAAGTTTATATTTATCTTATATCATTTTATGTATAAAACATGCCCTTGTTTTTTTTATTTTTTTTAAATGTTTTAGCATGCCCATACATTAGAAAAGCTCAAACAAAAACTACTCCCAGGGGAGACTGCATTGGATGTAGGATCGGGATCCGGATACCTCACAAGCTGTATGGCTATGATGGTGTGGGAGACAGGGCGAGTTGTTGGTATAGACCACATAAATGAACTTGTTACATTAGCTGACAAAAACATACAGAGTGATAATGCTGAATTGATTACTTCTGAAAGGATAAAATTAGTTGGTAAGTTGTACTTGTAGAAGTATTTCTAGTAGTACTTAAAGTAAATATGTGGGGATCTTCTAGCGTATGCCATTCACATCTGGAGTGCGGCTATCGAGAGATATGGGGAAGCGCTTGCCATCGCCCTTGACATCTCGAAGGCTTTTGATAGGGTCTGGCACGAACGCCTTATTGGTAAGCTTCCTACATTCGATCTGCCCGGTGGTCTATGTGATTGGATTGCAGACTTCCTGACAGATTGGTGCATTCGAGTGGTTATCGATAGTGCGTCGGATCATTTGGATATGGATGGGTTCTTGCTACACATAAAGGAACTGCTAAAACCCTTTGGGTTTTCAGACAATTGCACTGTTGCTGAGAGATACTTGTCCATCGCACGTGCTACGTTGCCTCAGATCCGGTCTCTCCGTGAGGCCATGGTGGTTGATGCTAATCTGGTCAAGTTTAACGCTGCTAAAACACAGGCCAATTTCGTGAGCGTCAAAATGGAGGGACCAAATCTCAAATGTCTGTCAAACATATATAAAAAAATAATACCATTAATCTACTATTTGCTACCTTTGCTATAATTTTAGCTACCTCATCATATATATAATATTTCACCAAAATGCTTGGTCCCTCCATCATGATATCAAGATGGAGGGACCAAACTGATAGACTACTCCCTGGAATGTTCTACCTACTTAGTGTTATAATACCTTAATTCTACCTTAATATTATTGATTTTGGCTGCCCGAAACATATATCGTTTTAAAGATATCGATTATTTAGGTTGGTCCCTCCAAATTGACGATTTAATTGTTTAGTGTAACAAGTAAATGGGTGGTTTATTTTCGATCTTCGAACGACAAATATTTAATACCTATTTAATACCTTCTAATCGTGCAAAATTTCTTACGTTAAAGTTTATTTTAAGAGGGGACTCTAGTGAGACTTTCTCCATACAAACACATTCTGCTGTTTTCTTCGTGGATAATGCCTCTAGAGCAATGATTTGTTTCCATATAATCTAGGTCTAATTAATACGTGCCTGTATCATTTCCTTTTTTCCAAAACATAATCACAAATAGAAATATGACAATCCGAAAAAAATGCCCGTTTTTACCGCCATGTTCAGAAGACTTTCAGACAAAATTTATAAGTTTTTAACAAAAAAGGAAATGATAAGAGCATAGATATACTTTTCCTATAATAAATTTTGATATAAGAATTTTTTAGACCAGTTTTCATGAAGAAAACAGCAGAATACGAAACGTCTTTTAGTCAAAGTTTTTGTAGGTGAAATCAGCCTGAGCTGCAGTTGTCCCTTTTGCACTTTACGGGTTGAGGTTGGAGGTGACGCGACGGCAATAGTTTCTTCAAATACCTATTTTTCAATTCCTGTTGACTAGAGTCCGCTCTTAACGAGCAAATAAAAATAAAGAAATAAGTAGGTACAACGTACAAATTTTAATCGTAGTAGCATTAATAAAAGTGTTTTTTTTTAATAAGAATAGCACAAAAATATCAAGCTATGGTATACGCGGTTCTATTAAGTTATTTTCAGAACCGGTTCCGGATGGAGAAAACCCGGTTACGCCGGTTCTTTAAAAATACGAAAATGGGTCACATTATTTCTTCGAATCAAAATACGCGTTATAGTAGTCTAGGATTTGAAGACATTTGATGCGGAAAAAATCCTAGTTAAGTACTTTCACCGGAATTATGTTCATTATAGTAGCAGTAACGTTGCCTGAAAAGTCCATAAAAATCACAAAGAAGCAATAAAATGGGCTGTCAAAGAGCCCAAAAATCAGTTTTTTTGCTTAATTCCCGTAGTTTTAATTTTTACTGCAATTTGTGCTCAGAGCAAGTTTATTCCTTGTCAAATTGTACACAAAAGAGTCCTACGTAAGATTCGCTAATGCTCTTTGATTTTCGATATTTACGTACGCCAATCAAAATTATAATGAAAAGTACATAACATCATTTCAGCTGAAAGACGTACACTGCTGGATATAGACCTCCCCCAAGAGTCACCACACTGACCGGTCCTGTGCGTTTCGCATCCACCGGACGCCCGCAGCCTTGACCAGGTCGTCGCTCCACCTAGAGGGAAACCTTCCAACGCTGCCAGTACGCGGCCGCCACTCTAGAACTTTTCGGCCACAACTGCCATCTGTTCTACGAGCAATGTGCTCTGCCCACTGCCAAGCCAAGCCAAGTATGGCCATTATTCGGGCTATGTCGGTAACCTTGGTTCTCTTGCAGATGTCTTCATTTCTGATTCGATCACGCAAGGCAACTCTGAGCATAGCCCTCTCCATTGCACTTTGTGTGACTTTAAGCCTTCTGATGAGACCCATTGTGAGCAACCACGTCTCTGTCCCGTGAGTAATCACTGGCAACACACACTGGTCATAGAATTTCGTCTTGAAACATGGTGGTAAGTTGGATGAGAAGACACCGCGCAACTTCCCGAACGCTGCCCAGCCGAGTCGGATTCGATAGTTGATCTCTTTCTCGAAGTTGGGCCTACCTAACTTGACCGTTTGTCCCAGGTAGACATAATCGTCCACAACCTCGAGTGTAGTCTCCAACTTTAATAGGAGTGGGTGCAACATGGGCATTCAACATCACCTTGGTTATGTTCATGTTCATTTTTAGACCCACTCTTTCGGAAGCTCTACTGAGGTCCTCCATGGTCTCAGCCATGACCACTATAACGTCAGCATACCGAAGGTGAGTGATGTTCTCGCCATTGACGTTGATGCCTAGCCCTCAGTCCAGAACCTTGAAGACACCCTCCAGTGCAGCAGAGAACAGTTTCGGAGATATGACGTCTCCCTGTGTCACACCTCGCTGCAGAATGATAGGCTCCGAAGTCTGATCCTGTAGTCGGACTGTCATGGTGGCGTTTTTGTAACACTTCAGCACCTTGATGTACCGGTAGTTTATGATTTGGCACCGTTGAAAAGACTGCAGTACAGGTTTTCTTGTAGTCCACAAACGCTAAACAAAGAGGCAGGTTATACTCTTCGGTTTTCTGTATAACCTGCCGTAGCGTATGTATGTGGCCTACGGTGCTAAAGCCTTTTCGGAAACCGGCTTGTTCGGAAGGCTGGAAATCGCTAAACCAGCGCGCAAGGCGATTCGTGATGCCTCTTGAAAACAATATGTAGACATGACTAAGAAGTGAGATAGGCCTATAATCCCTCAATCGGGAATCGTCGCCCTTCGTGAAGAAGAGTCCACCACACCCCTGCACCATTCCTGTGGCGTTTTCTCATTAGTATGATGGAATCAAACAGCTTCTGAAGGGCCTTAAGTACTGGTTTTCTACCCGCCTTCTGGAGTTCGGCCGTAATTTCGTCATCACCCAGGGCCTTGTTGTAGATACTTAAGTTGTTTCAGAGCCATCCCAATCTCGTGAGGCTGACATCCGGAACAAGTCTAAACTATTTTAATCCATATTCCTAGCCTGTCAAATTCTCTATGATTTATTCCAAAACTATATAAAAACAAAAAGAAAACAGCCGGAACCGGGGAACCGGTTCGCCCGGTTCTAACTGCTTGCCAGACCCGTTTCTGAAAAACCTGGAACCAGATGCGGTTCTGCATGCTCAGTAGCATTAATAAAAGTGTTTTTTTTTAATAAGAACAGCACAAAAATATCTAGTTAATATAAAATGTATCTTTAGTTTTCAAGTATTACAATTTATTGGAATAATGATAATGAAATCACTGTACATGCACTCTGTTTGCCAGGGCGCAGTTATCGCAAATAGCTTCACTACAATGCAATTCATCGACTATGTTTTAGAACTACCTTCAATATTTTTCTTTGTGTTTACCTACATTGAGTATTACGAGAATTAAATAAAATTAACCAATAAATTGTAATATTTAAAAACTAAAGATACATTTTATATTAGCTTGATATTTTTGTGCTATTCTTATTAAAAAAAACACTTATATTAATGCTACTACGATAAAAATTTGCACGTTGTACCAACTTATTTCTTTTTTTTTTGGTTCGTTAAAATAAACTTTAACGTAAGAAATTTTGCACGATTAGAAGGTATTAAATAGGTATTAAATATTTGTCGTTCGAAGATCGAAAATAAACCACCCATTTACTTGTTACACTAAACAATTAAATCGTCAATTTGGAGGGACCAACCTAAATAATCGATATCTTTAAAACGATATATGTTTCGGGCAGCCAAAATCAATAATATTAAGGTAGAATTAAGGTATTATAACACTAAGTAGGTAGAACATTCCAGGGAGTAGTCTATCAGTTTGGTCCCTCCATCTTGATATCATGATGGAGGGACCAAGCATTTTGGTGAAATATTATATATATGATGAGGTAGCTAAAATTATAGCAAAGGTAGCAAATAGTAGATTAATGGTATTATTTTTTTATATATGTTTAACAGACATTTGAGATTTGGTCCCTCCATTTTGACGCTCACCCAATTTCACCCTGCTCCATCTTTCTGAGGTGTAACGGTGCTGGTAACGGACCATCTTGAGCTTCTTGGCGTAACCTTGGCATTAGGTCATGAATATCAGAATGATCCGTATCAGAATTTAAAAAAAAACTATGTTTTAGCTTTTTGTGAAGTGCCGAGCTCGCTAGCGACGACACTTGGAGGAGGCCTATGTTCAGAAGTGGACGACTTTCGGCTAAAATGATGAAGACGATGAATGCACAGATACTTTTCCATACTTTTGAAAGCACTTTTTCGGAAAAAGTACAGGATAGATACTTTTTGTTCCGTGCACTTCAACGTAAGGTTCAGTTGAAAACCAGCGTCAGGCAACTCCCAGTTGTCTGGCATTTTGCTGAACTGGACCTTTTTGGCGCAGCCGCGGGGCACACTATGTATGTAATTGTTTTTATTAAATTCTTTTTCCTTATATTTGTACATTGTGTGTATCTGTGTGTGCCAAATAAACAAGTTTTCTTTCTTTTCTTCTTTCTTTTAAACTTTCTCCCAAATTTCTATTTGGGATCTGGAAACCTCAATAAATTAAAGATTACTATTTTTCAGTTTTCTGCTTGTATTGAATACAGCAAATTAGTCCAACCGAACACTAATCTTTTCGATAAATCAACTTCCAATACTTAACTACATCTTCCCTAAATTATCTATTTTTATTGAGATTCCATTGGTTTTGACAAATTAAAGATGGGTTAGTTTTATTTTACCATAGCTGAAGTTTATTGAGTTTTTTTACGAAATAAGTTAATCTCGTTATCGTAATCGGCAATCCAGGATTGATTTAATTCAAATAATAATGCTCAAATTGTAATAACAAATTAAAAAACCCAAAAAAATAAATAATTGTTGATCATTATGATACCTATACCAATCAATGAAAAACTGTACTGAACTGGCATTCGTTCTTAAAATTTTACGATAAAAAACACAATGTTTCTGATAAGAAAGCATCAAATTGCTTAGAACGTATTCTAGTTTATGCGTACAGCTAAGGAGTGAAATTCCCTGTCGGAGTCTGTTTCCCGACAGCTATAACCGAGTGTGTTACACCAGCCAGAAAATGTCAAAAATCGTCATCTAAGTGCAATAGGTAATTAGAAATACAGCTTCTGTAATTGGTAAGCAGATTTTTTGATTTGGTAAGCTGAAAGTTTTTTTATTATTTGATGAAAAGGTTCCGGCTGGAGTAACGTTACCGCAGCCAGATATTTTGTTTTCTAACGTGTATGTTGAAATAAATGTTATCAAAATAATTAGAAGTTAATTTAAAATAAATGGTACAACTTAATTTGTATTTGCTATGGTTGCGAAGATATTTAAAATCCTGCTTCAGTAACGTTTGCACTATTGCTGCATCTCGGAATTGACTAAACGGATGATTATAATTTTTGTACATGACATCTATCTGGCTTAAAAGAGAAGAAAGAAGTTTCATTAGTATCCTATACGTAATTCAAAAGTTATGATGAAACTTCAATTTGTTCCGGCCACGCCGCGCAGCTGAGTTATTTGACGACCGATTAACCGAGTTGTCTGTAGTAGTGGTAACTGAATCTTGTATAAATAATTAGATATACAGTTCAATTATAAACCTGTGAAATTTCAGACTTGTACACTAATTAATTAACGAGATAATCGAAAAGAAATTTTAATGCGGTAACCCCACCAAATCTTGAATGTTATAAAAAAGCGACCGCGCAATACATTATACGATTTTCGACATTTTCTGGCTGTAGTAACGCACTCGCTACAACCTGGGACCCAAAAAAAACAAGAGCTATCAAAAAACAAAAAAAAAAGTTGGATGTGTGGCAGATTTTACCTAATTATTAGCATCAGTAATTTTAAAGCAAGCAATTTGGCCACTTGTGGTGATCCAGTCTCTTGGTTGACCGTGTCCGGCAGATACACAGTAGGCGACATAAGTGAAGACAAATGTTTTATATTTTCACCAGTCCTGAAATCTGATCGATATTTGTATTTTCAACCCCCGCCGGAAAAAGAGGGGTGTTATAAGTTTCACGTGTGTTGCTGTGTATCTGTGTGTCTGTCTGTGGCATCATAGCGTCCAAACGGGTGAACCGATTTTGATTTAGTTTTTTTTGTTTTAAAGGTGACTTAATCGAGAGTGTTCTTAGCTATGTTTGAATAAAAACGGTTCAGCCGTTCAAAAGTTATGGGCGTTATACTGTTTGAATCAGGGTGTTTTCGCAAGATATCGTGTCATAATGACATGTTCAACAGATTGCCGATCGAAGCGTATCTACTATGTACTAGATAAATGCATGAAATAAAAATGTGTCGGGGGTTTTTTAAATTTTGAAATTTTACTTGTTGTAGTTGGCGATGGACGTCTTGGATATCCTACTGATGGTCCGTATAATGTTATCCATGTTGGGGCTGCTGCCCCTACAATTCCCCGAGCAGTAAGTTTTTTTTTTGTTTTTTTACCCGACTACCCTCCCTTTTGCTTCGCCGTAGTCGGGTAAAAAGTAAAACTAGACTACTGAAATATCACGCTCTAAAAAGTATGAAACAAGAAAATATGCCCGTAAATTTACCGTTGTCGTATGCTACTTTGCAGAATTTAATGTTTTGTTACGGTAAGTAGCATACGACCACGGTAAAGAACAATGGCAGGCGCCCATACATTGTTTTAGCTGAGATTAAGTAAAAAATATCTGGTTTAACTCAGGGTGATGTTCTGAATTAGTTTATGTAAGAATTTTTGTTCGAGAATGTCGAGATTAACAGATATTCAGTCATAAACTTTTGTAGGTTATGACTGGGTAAGTTTTAATAATGTGTTTAATAGGTAATATTATTACATTTCGGGGATATCGAATTAGTATTTCCCTTACCTAGTTATTTCAGCATGATATACTTTTAATAAATATACTCTTTGGCAAGAGTATATTTATTTAAACTAAGCGACTTTGACGTGTATCAAAAGGTCGTCGTCAACAACCAAGCTATATTTTTTTAGACTTGGATACTAGTCTTTTTGCTAATCATTAATTGAAAGTAATTCATTTATTTCTACTACACTACAATATTCTTACCTACCTGCAAGGAACATCTACACTAAGACATAAACTGTATTGTTAAATCATTTACTGCAATAAATACAAAACTTATATTATTACTTCATATAGTTACTACTTGTCACTTAGCAGATAAAATATATAATGGCAACACTACGCTTAAGAAATAAACAAAAAAATCTAATAACTTTTTATTTATCATGTTTTTTATTTTATCCGTTTGATCCAGCCCATTATTATTATATTCTTTATTGCACACCAAAAATATGTATACAGGACAAAAAAAAACATAAAAACAAGTGTACAATGGGCGGTCTCATCGCACAGGGCAATCTCTTACAGAAAAACGTAGACAATTAATAGATTTTATTTCGTATAAAACTCACTTTCAGACGCTCAAAAAGTCAGCTAAGATTTCGCTATTGTTCTTTATGGGAATATTTTCTTATTTCCTACTTTTTTCGTGATTTTGCAGTAGTCGGGTTTTAGTTTTTCAACTAATTTTTTTTCATGTTTTGCTTAATTTACCTGTATTTTTACCCGTCTGCCGAAGGAGGGTAATGTGTTTATCAGTCTATGTATGTATGTATGTTTGTTCCTATACGGTGTTCCAGAGACCAAACGCGTTGGCCGATTTTGATGATTCGTACGTCAATCGATTCGTTTAACCCTACGAGTGTCATAGGCTACATTAAAATTGGACAATAGAAAAATGGCGGATTTTGGGCGCCATATTGTGGGGGCCCAATTTTTTTTTTCTTCCAAACCCAGCGTGTGGGGTATCAAAATAAAGGGTTTTAAGAGGTGATTTCGAAAATATATAACATTTATATGTTTAAATGTATCCAATTCGAAAATAACTTACGTAAAAACTTATAAATAAAAAAAGTTATCCAAAAATCAAAAAACCCGACTGCTTCAAAAGCGAACTAAAAAGTCGTAAACAAGGAAAAAATCATGCTGTGCAGGCGGAGGATACACCAGATTTTGGTCAGCCAGCCCGCGAATATGTATCCTCCGCCTGCACAGCATGATTTTTTCCTTGTTTACGACTTTTTTTCTTATAATTGAGTTAGTTATATTTTGACGTTCGCGTTATGATGAAATAATATGATCGGCTACAGGTCTAGCGCCCAACTGTGTCAGTTCCTGAGATATGGGAGCGGTACGGGAGGGGTGTGTTTACGAAACGTCAAACGACACGTAACTTCAGTTGGGCGTCAGGCACAGAGTACATTTTACACGTGTTAATTGGACAGGTCGCTTCAAGTAAAACGCACACGGTATTCGCAACCAAAGATGAGTCCTCCAATAAGGTCTCAAACTAAACAAGTTGTTTATAAAGTGTACGAATATTTTAAAACAAAAAAAAGATCCCAATTCTGCTGAGTTTAAAGATGACATCTCTCGATTCCTGAACTACCTATTTATAATATTTACCTACAAATTTGTACCCTTGGTAGGCGAGTCCGACTCGCACTTGTCCGGTTTTTTTTTATTGTCACACGGCGAAATATTAATCAATTTGACTTAGGTACTCTCTCGTAAATATCATAAGCATATGGTAAGAGATATCTGCATTAAAATATATCACGTGTATAGCGAGACAGTTAGGATACGTCATGTCACGTCACTTGACACCCCTCCCGTACCGCTCCCATACCTCAGGAACTGACACAGTTAGGCGCTAGACCTGTACATAACATGGTGTAGTTATGATGTTCCATTAGAATATTTATTTGGGCTCTGTGTCCATTCTGGGCAGTTATAGTACTTCTATACATGTTGGTCTATGTTTTTTTTTAAATATAAAGTGATGCCAGGAAACAATTCAAAGTACTCCCATGTCTGGGCATCATTTGGTTTGGCTGCCATACATAATTGGTCAATGTCCTTTGGCACAGAGATATAGTTTGGAATGGCACTTAAGCACATGGCACTTTCATCGCGGTGTAATGTTCCCTTGGGATAAGCAAACACTTTGAAGCCGCTGGCAAAAGGTAGTTTAATATGATGTATTGTGGTATGATTTTTTACCCGACTGCCGAAGGAGGATATTGTGTTTATCAGTCTATGTATGTTTCGTATGTGGCGTTTTAGAGACCAAACGCGTCGGCCGTTTTTTACGTCAATCGATTCGTTTTAACGCTGCAAGTGTCACTGGCTACATAAAATTGGCAAATAAAAAAATTACGGATTTTGGGCGCCATATTGTGGGGCACCAAATTTTTTTTCTTCTTCCAAACCCATCGTGTGGGGTATCAAAATAAAGGGTTTTAAAAGGTGCTTTCAAAAATATAAAACATAAATATGTATAAATGTACCTAATTAAAAAAAAAAAAACTAAAAGGTTATAAATAAAAAAGTTAATTAAAAAAAAAAAAAGCCGCTGCAGTTGGAGGATACAGTCAACTGGTTTTGGTCAGCCATCTCGCGAACATGTACAGCATGATTTTCTTCTTGTTTACGTCTTTTTTTTAATTATGTATTTGTTTTCTAGTTACTGGATCAACTGAAACCTGGCGGCAGGCTGATTATGCCCGTAGGACCAGAGGGTGGGGAACAGCATCTGACTCAGGTATTTGGTGGATTACTTGGTGAAATAACGTAGCCTAGGTATCCTTACTGTCTTAGTACATAAATGATCTTTTTATTTTTAGGTTGACAAGGCAGCTGATGGTACAACTACCGTCACGAGACTTATGGCAGTAAAATACGCACCCCTGACCGACAGGGATCGGCAATACCGTGAGTTTCGACTAACACGAAATTTTCCCCCTATTTAGTTTAATTGAAGGGTGACCATTTTCAACATACCGAGTTTCCTCCGTGCCGACTGAATTTCTTAAGTAAAAAGTCATAATTCAAGGTTTGGCTGTCGTCTATTTCCTCCTCCTATATTGGACCAATTTAAAAGATATTCCATAAATGATATGTACTATGTCCCTATGTTTTCATTTATATTTGTTTAATTTGTACACTAAGCCTTTGTTGACAGCGCAATTTTGAGCATTTTTAGAGGGTTCTAGTGCTTCAGATATGTATCATCAAAAAGCAAAACGCCGCGCAAGCCGTTTTTCGTGCTGTTTTTAGGAGCTTCCCAACTATATTGGGGTCGGCTTCCAGTCTAACCGGATTCAGCTGAGTACCAGTGTTTTACATGGAACGACTGCCTATCTGACCTCCACAACCCAGTAACTAGGTAACACGATACCTCTTGGTAAGACTGGTGTCAGATCTCAGGCTTCTGACTACCCGTAACGACTGTCAAAGATCTTCAAATGACAGACGGGACCAACGGCTTAACGTGCTTTCCGAGGCACGGAGAAAACTCGGTATGTTGAAATGGTCACCCATCCACGGACCGACCACGTCAAGCGTTGCTTAACATTGAAGATCGACCCATGCGGCTGTTATTATTTAGCCACGAGCTCCTCATTATTAGAGAACTTAAATATTTAAAAAAGCGAGTCATCTGCATAATATCTTCTTCTATATATATAAAAATCAATGCCACTTTTCGTTGTAATTTTATAACTCAAGAACGGGCTCACCTATCCAAACCAAATGTTTAGGCTTTGTTCGGACTATTTTTTTTTGTTTTTCAGTATGTAGATATGGTAGGGTAGTTATGGTAGGTAGGTAGCCAGTTGACGGGAGCGAAGCCGCGGGGTTCAGCTAGTATTATATATTCGTATATATGTCAGATGCCTGATGCCAAAAGGATGCCGGATGTAAATCTAGGGATTAAAAAAAATTGTTCCGCATTCGCCCCAATTTTTCGATCTACTTTCAGAAAATAAAGGCAAATAAATTACATTTGGGGCGATTATGTAACAAAACGGATAACATGTAATATAGAACTTTTGCATGCTACAAACTCAGATCAAATAAAAAGTCAAGATGGAAAGTTGCAAACAACAAAGTGACGCCAGTTCAAACTATGCCTTGCCGTACAAATACACAATTACACGCACTCACGTACAACGAAATCACGCCTTAGCTTGTCATTCGAGCTCACAGATCAAATAATAAAGCTCGTCTGACAAGCTAAGGGGTAGTTTCGTTGTACGTGTGCGCGTGTAATTGTGTATTTGTACGGCAAGGCATAGTTTGAACCGGCGTCACTTTGTTGTTTGCAACGTTCCATCTTGACTTTTTATTTGATCTGAGGCTACAAACGAATAAAAATTAATTCATGTCCGAGGAATGTAATAAAGTCGACTTAATTGAGCAGATAAAATAAATAAACAGTCATGTTTGCATTAGATACATAACCATCGAATGTACATATAATCTATTAATCGAGCAATTCTTGTATATATAGGTAAGTTTTAGACCTTATTTGCACACGAATTAATTGAAATTATTGCTACTAAGTAGTTCTCTTTTAATGAAAAGTCGTCATAAACTCACATTAAAAAAAAACCGGCCAAGTGCCGGCCGTACTTGGTAAATTGCAGTTTACGATTTATGACGTATTAAAAAAAAACTACTTACTAGATCTCGTTCAAACCAATTTTCGCTGGTAGTTTACATAGTAATGTACATCATATATTTTTTTTAGTTTTATCATTCTCTTATTTTAGAAGTTACAGGGGGGGACACACATTTTACCACTTTGGCAGAGTGTCTCGCGCAAACTATTCAGTTTAGAAAAAAATGTTATTAGAAACCTCAATATCTTTTTTGAAGACCTATCCATAGATACCCCACACGTATGGGTTTGATGAAAAAAAATATTTTTAGTTTTAGTTTCAAGTATGGGAACCCCCAAAATTTATTGTTTTATTTTTATTTTTGTGTGAAAATCTTAATGCGGTTCACAGAATACATCTACATACCAAGTTTCAACAGCATAGTTTTTATAGTTTCGGAATAAAGTGGCTGTGACATACGGACGGACAGACAGACAGACAGACATGACGAATCTATAAGGGTTCCGTTTTTTGCCATTTGGCTACGGAACCCTAAAAACACATATTCATATGTCTGACATACATGCAGGTATGACCTGCAGCTTTAATAATGAATTCGGCAAGGCAATAGGCAAACAGTGAAAAATCGACCAATCACACGCGATGTAGATTTCCGCCTGTGATTGGTCGATTGATGGCGATCAAACTCTTTGCCTTGATGAATTCACTTGCGCAATTAGGCTGTTCTTAGTGTTTTGGATTAGTTTAATCTTTTCATCAATCTAAGCTTTCATGAAAAGATACATCTAACTAATAACCAAAATAAAGCATCGAATTGACGCCAAATGAAGTGATATTTAATATACTTATGTATAATTATAATTACAATATTGAGTTCAGGTAGGATGAGCAAGATTTTGAATTTATTAAAAACGAAACCTTGACTGATTATTTTGATGGTTTCTGCTACAAAATTTTGATTTTCAATTAATAAAAATTTGTTGAAAAATGATTTTTGTAACTTTGTTTTAGGTGGTGGTTGGCGTTAATATTATTTCGCAGTGTGTCCAATATTATCTTGACCGTAAGTGTAGGTACCTATCTACCTTGATTGACATTTAATGGTAGATATTAAAATATATTCCATTCTATTCCGTAATAAATTTTATTATATTATTTATGAAAAACACTCAATTTTTTTTTATTTTGGATTGGTTTCCCAAAGAATTTCTTCTTTCCATAAGGTATTTCATCTTTATTGGCATCTGCAGGCCGAGGCTTCACGTGTAAAATGGAGTGCAAAGTTACTGGCTTCATTCTTGTTTCCAACTCGCTCTTTTTAAAAAGTGAACCAAAATAAACCTTGAAGCCAGTACTTGAATCTTAATAAGCTTACCTGACTAAGTGTGATTAGATGATCCAGTGATATGCCTCTATCCATAATCCTTGCGATGTTCTTGGAGCTGACTCCGGGCAGCTTTTGCACAATGTCATGAACTTGAGTGTTATATTTCTCGTAATACATATTCTTACGAGCTGGGGTTCAGGGATAAATTATTTAAAAAGCAGACTTCAATTCACATCACACATCACATCATCAGCCTATTAATGTTCCCACTGCTGGGACACAGGCCTCCTCTCTGTGAGAGGGAATGGGCCGTAATCCACCACGTGGGCCCAGTGCGTGTTGGTGGATGGTTCTAGGACATGCCGGTTTCCTCACGATGTTTTCCTTCACCGTTTTGAGGGCAGTGGTGATGAAATAATTTACACAAAGTAAAGCGGCCTGCCTGGGTTCGAACCCACAACCTACAACTTGTAAGTCGCAGCCGATACCACTGGGCCACCACTGCTCTTGACTTCTATTAATCACACTTTAGTACAAAAACACTTATAAACAATTCTATTAGTTCGCACTATTTTCCTTTTCCGATCGCTGTGTCGCTTCCAAATCGAAACTGACTCACGACGAACCTCTTTATATAGTATAGCAAGGAAGAAGTTTCTAGAACGTTCCATACAGTTCTAGATAATTCGAGAATCTTCCAGAACAATCGACTTTCGAGCTCATTGTTCCCGAAGCGACTAGCAACGCCGAGAATGTTCGGCTCGAACATTCTGGAAAATTCTATTCGACATGAACTTTCGAGAAGATTAGTTCCGCTATTCGATACTAGATGGCGCCACTAGTTACTACTTATTTCTATTACTCGTCACTAGATGGCGTTGCCCTATCCTTTAACATTGCCTCCCTCTTAGACATGCTCGTCCCGAGCATTGTTAGACCCATGATAACGGGCCAACCGATCCACATGAACGACCTTTGATGCACCTCGGGGACCCTTTAAAATTCGGTAGGTGACTTTATTGATCTTGGTAACAACGTGATATGGTCTATCCCATTTTGCTTGCAGTTAAAGCGATTTTCCTTTGCTGCGTACCGGGTTATGTAACCATACCAGAGATCCTTAATCGAAGCCCTTATTGTTCGCCTACCAATCGTAGCGGGTCTTCATCCTCTCAGACATCTGTTGACCTGTCTGTCTGATCTGCTCATATACATCATTCATCCTGTTTGGTAGCTTATTCGCATAATCTGTGCGTGGAATCCAAAAAACAGTGCGAGGAGACTCAGGTGGGATACCAGTGATAGATCTGCTGGTAATCATAGTTCTCGTCCGAAATTAGCAAAAGCTAGAGTTATTGTTGTGCTTTCATGAACAGCACTGCGATATGCCAGGAGAAATAGTTGAATGTGTTCGTACCAATCCTTTTGTCTGCTTTCCACAACCTTTGCCAGATATTTCTCCAGTGATTGGTTGAATCATTCCACCATCCGTCTGATTGTGGATGATAAGCAGTTGTTCAGGTTTTGTGAGCACCTATCACACGAAACGACTCCATGAACTCTTCTGACTCGAAGTTTCGGCCTTGGTAACTGTGGATTTCCAAGGGTACTCCAAACCGACAAAACACTTCATGAACTAACTTATTAGCCACCGTAGAGGCTTCTTGATTAGGCATTGCAAACACTTCCGGCCATTTTGCTAAGTAGTTCATGACGACCTTAGATAAAGTACCTTTAGATGGAGCCATGGCGTGGCCGCACATGAAACAACAATAACACTTTGGCTTTTACAGCCTAGAACACTTCAACCCACCATCGCACTGACACTTATTATCTATAAATAACCCAATTCCTTGTCTCAATAAACACTTAATCCCGCGAAATCAAACACGACCGAGTTAGTTTGTCAAACCTGTCATGATATTAGCGTTTGACAAACAATAAAAGCCGACCATGGTGACAAAGACAAAAAATTATCTGTTGTCCTTATTATTTACATGGGGCTGCCAATTAGCGATCTCGCTCTATCAATCAAGCTAATTTTAAGGCTAAATCTATAGGTACTTTATCTAAGATGACGACCAAGAAGTACTTGTACCCGCTTTGGCTTTCCGGAAATGGTCCAGCAACATCTAATGCTATACGTTCCCACGGTGCACCAACATTGTAAACCTTTAGTGCCCCTCTGCTTCGGGTTTGTGGTCCTTTCACAGTCGCACAACTTGTGCATTAGCGGAACCATTCTTCAACGTAGAGGACGACAATGGTTCCAGTAAAATTGTTCTCGGATCTTGATTAGAGTCCTCTTAACTCCCTTATGACCTCCTGAACTTCCATTGATACAGCTGTAGGACTTCCGGCACCTTGAGGTACAACATTTTTTTTCCAGTAGATGACATTCTCCTCCACACGAGTATTCTCCCATTTCCGACACAGAACTCACTCCTGGATAATCAAGCTTTCCCATTGTGCCTAATAACACTTGGTGATAGAACTCATTGCTGCAACATCACTCCACTGAGGCCTCGGAGCTCTTGATTTCTTCCATTCGAGGATTGGTTTTATGTCTTTGTCTTCCTGCTGAGCACTCTGCAAGATTTCCTTCCAATATTCACTAAGATCCGTCTTCAACATCTTTACAAATGTTGCCTGAGCAGCCTCTTGCCTGGCACAGGGCTTACATTGATTGGTACACGATCTTCGCGAGGGAGCATCTGCATTGCCGTGTGGTGTTTTATTAATTTCGCCTTTGATGATCAGACTGTTCCCTTCACATGATTGTGAAATCGAGTCCCTTGGGGCTCTTTCATCACCAGCCACCAAGCGCCACTTAGTCCTGGCATCCACTGGTTTCCCTGATGCTGGTGACTGAGTTCCACAATGGGGACTACTTCGCTTCGGGCAGCTCAAACGCATGTGGCCTATCTCTCCACAGCTATAGCACCGGGGTGAAGTCATAACCTCCCTTATGCGGTGAGCTCGATTGTCCCGTCGTACAGCTTCCACCTCCAAAGCGTAGGCTAGGGCGTTCTTTAGGTTTTTAAAATGGCCGGGCCTGCCAATCGACGTATATCTGGCTTCCAAGTCGGTACACAGTAAATCAATGAGAGGCTCACTGGTAGCAGTGAAGTGAGTAGCAGTTGTGACCAATTGAGTAAAGCTGAGGCTATTTAGGAACTCGTTAATTTTATGTGTTTTTATTCCAATTGAGTCCAACAGGCGCAGTGGTGGCCCAGTGGTATCGGCCGCGACTTACAAGTTGTAGGTCGTGGGTTCGAGCCCAGGCAGGCGCTTTACTTTGTGTAAATTATTTCTTCACCACTGCTCTCAAAACGGTGAAGGAGAACATCGTGAGGAAACCAGCATTTCCTAGAACCACCAATCCGCACTGGGCCCGCGTGGTGGATTATGCCCATTCCCTCTCACAGAGCGGAGGCCTGTGTCCCAGCAGTGGGAACATTAATAAACTGATGATGTGATGATGATGAGTCCAACAGTTTAACATTAAAATCACCGAGTAAGATGTAGTAGTCACAATGCCCCAATGAGCTTATAGAATCTGTTATGGCATCCAGAAAAAGAACAAGGTCAAGCCATGGTGGACGGTACCTTTTTTTTTTCTTTTTTTTAGCGTGGAGAAATGCTCATGCATACTGCGCTACCACGGGGAGATAGCGCAGTTATGTGGGACTCTAACCCACTAAAACTGCACGGTGTCCTCCTGTGCCGCTTATGGCGGGAACACGGGAACGCGTTAACATACATCCGCGAACCCGCCGCGGCTATCCGTCTCCGGACCCTCCTCTGGGGTTTACCCCCATCACCGGCGCACCAGAACACACCAGTACGCCGTGACCACCCTGGGGACCAAACCAGCACATGGGTACCAGACAACCCCATGTATGGCACCCTTGGTCCCCCTGCGACGGGTCAGGACAGTGGCCCCGCCACCTACCACTTTTCGGCCGCAGGGGATAGGGAGAGCGGCCAGCGCTATACCGACACTCCTCCTCCCCTGCGGCCCCACCGCGTCCGCCATCAGACGGTAGCGACCCCGTGCAGGCCGCGGAGGGTAGGGCGAGCGGCGCACCGTAATACCGGCACTCCTCTCCCGCCGCGGCCTCCGACCCTCAGCCGCGATGCCTTTCATACCACATCGCGGCCCGCCTCAGTTGCGATGTCGCCTAGGCAACACCGCAACCTACATGTTGGCCGCTACGTCGTCGGCTTATCGGCAAAAGCCCTGACGAGCAGCCCCTCCTCGGGTTCCTCTTGGCTTCACCGTGGTTGTCCAAGCCACGGCTACTAAGCCCCCCCGCCTCGGACAATGCGGGAACATGGTGGTGGACGGTACCTATGGCAACCTTTTTGCCGTTCACTGAGAGTGTAAGCCACATTTGCTCCTCAACCGTTTCGAACCTGGGATCGACCGCAGCAGCACAAGTACACGCGCTCAGTCCCCGCCGCAGGTAGATGCCCACACCCCCAACACGACCCGAGCGCACACTCACCGGCCGCGGCGTGTGGCGCAGACGATAGCCCGGCACCACGGGCGCGCGCCCCTCTTCCCCGGTCGCAACCAAGTCTCGTTAATGGCCATAACGTCGAAACTTTGTCTGTCGAATACGCCACACAAGTCGTGATGTCCCGTACCCAATGAAACAGCATTAAGAAAGCCAACCTTAAAAAACTTATCTACCTTAGCCATCATCGCAATAATAGATATGAAAGTTATTTGCAATCTCAAAATTATATCTGTACATTCAATAACTTCCATCATATTTGAATATTCAGTGCTGCCAACTCGTTTAAGCAAAAACGCGCTGTTAGCTCTTTGAAAACGCGCTAAATGGTCGCTGTCAAAAAATCGCACCCAAAATCGGTCAAATTCGGCGCCAAATTCAAACAAAACTCCCAATTTTTTGAGACTATAAATGTGTAAACGCAGTTTTTCTTTATTATTTAATCATATTATGTCATATAAAAGAGATTAGAGTACTTGTTTAGTAATAATAAAAAAGTAGTGACGTTTTAATGTAATCTTATATCTATAAAAGCGAAAGGTGACTGACTGACTGACTGACTGATCAATCAACGCACAGCCAAAACTGCTAAGCCTAGAAGCATGAAATTTGGCAGAAAGGTTCCTCAAGTAACGTAAGTGTGCACTAAGAAAGGATTTTTGGAAATTTCACCCCTAAGGGGGTAAAAAGGGGTTTGAAAGTTTGTATGAAAAATCTAATTCCTTCGACCAAAATTCTTGAAACTTAGCACAAATAGTATTCTAATTAAATGATAAAGATTGACATTATTAGTTTTTCGAAACTACCCCCAAATAATGATTAAGGGGTTGTTGAAATTTGTATGGAAAATCTGATTTCTTGGGTCAATAAACTTGAAACTTGCCACAAATACTAACCTACATGAATAATAAAGGTTGCTATTATAATTTTTTGAAACTACCCCCAAAAGACGATTTAGGGGTGTTAAAGTTTTTTTGAAGAATCTTATTACTTCAGTTAATAAACTTGAAACTTGACATAAATACTAATCTAAATAAACAATAAAGATTTTCATTGTTAGTTTTTCGAAACTACCCCCAAAAGATGATTTAGGGGATGTTATTTTTTTTGAAGAATCTGATTTCTTGGGTGAATAAACATGAAATTTGACATAAATACCATCTTAATTAAACAATAAAGTTTGTGATTATTAGTTTTTTGCAACTACCCCCAAAAGACGGAGGTATTACAGTGTTTTTGAAAAATCAGATTTCTTGGGTCAATAAACTTGAAACTTGCCACAAATACTAACCCAAATGAATAATAAAGGTCGCTATTATTATTTTTTTAAACTACCCCCAAAAGAAGATTAAGGGGATATTAGTTTTTTTGAAGATTTTGATTTCTTGGGTGAATAAACATGAAACTTGACATAAATACCATCCTAAATAAACAATTAAGGTTGTCATTATTAGTTTTTTGCAACTACCCCCAAAAGACGATTTAGGAGGTATTACAGTGTTTTTGAAAAATCTGGTTTCTTGGGTCAAAAAACTTGCCACAAATACTAACCTAAATTAATAAAAAAGGTTGCAGCTATTATTTTTTGAAACTACCCCCAAAAGATGATTTAGGGGATGTTATTTTTTTTGAAGAATCTGATTTCTTGGGTGAATAAACATGAAACTTGACATAAATACCATTCTAAATAAACAATGAAGTTTGTGATAATTAGTTTTTTGGAACTACCCCCAAAATAAGATTTAGGAGGTAATACAGTGTTTTTGAAAAATCTGATTTCTTGGGTCAATAAACTTGAAACTTGCCACAAATACTAACCTAAATGAATAATAAAGGTCGCTATTATTATTTTTTGAAACTACCCCCAAATGAAGATTTAGGGGATGTTAGTTTTTTTTAAGAATCTGATTTCTTGGGTGAATAAACTTGAAACATGGCATAAATACCATCCTAAATAAATAATAAAGGTTGTCATTATTAGTTTTTTGCAACTACCCCCAAAAGACGATTTAGGAGGTATTACAGTGTTTTTGAAAAATCTGGTTTCTTGAGTCAAAAAACTTGAAACTTGCCACAAATACTAAGCTTAATTAATAAAAAAGGTTGCTGTTATTATTTTTTGAAACTACCCCTAAAAGACGATTTAGGGTATGTTATTTTTTTTGAAGAATCTGATTTCTTGGGTAAATAAACATGAAACTTGACATAAGTACCATCCTAAATAAACAATAACGGTTGTCATTATTAGTTTTTTGCAACTTCCCCCAAAAGACGATTTAGGGGATGTAATTTTTTTTGAAGAATGTGATTTCTTGGGTGAATAAACATGAAACTTGACATAAATACCATCCTAAATAAACAATAAAGGTTGTCATAATTAGTTTTTTGCAACTACCCCCAAAAGACGATTTAGGAGGTTTTACAGATATTATATATTACAGATGAAACTTCACATAAATACTAACCTAAATGAATAATAAAGGTTGCTCTTATTATTTTTTGAAACTATCCCCAAAATACGACTTAGGGGATGTTAATTTTTTTGAAGAATCTGATTTCTTGGGTTAATAAACATGAAACTTGACATAAATACCAATCTAAATAAACAATAAAGGTTTTCAATAATTAGTTTTTCGAAACTACCCTTAAAATACAACTTCGGTGTGGTAAAGATTTTTGATTACTTTTACTGCACATAGCTTCTTTTTATGACGTTGAGGAGCACTTAGGAGGGGTTTTTGGAAATTCAAATTTTTAAAGGGTTAAAAGGGAGACATTTATTTGTATAAAAATCTTATTCCTTTGGCAAAATAATAAAGGATGGCATCATTAGTTTTTCGGATTTACCCCCAGACGCTGATGACGATTTAGGGATGTCAAAGTTTCTTTGAAGAATCAAATGGCACTAGGATGGGGACCTCTACATCGATTTGGAACTACCGAACTGGACCGTTTGTCTCAGGTTTAATAGCAGCTTATTTTTGGTTGCCATCACACGAACGAAGTCGCGTTAATATTATAAATGTGAAAGTGACTCTGTCTGTCTCTCTGTCCACCTTTTCACGCTTAAACCGTCGAACCGATTTAGATGCAATTTGGTTCGGAGATATTTTGAGACGCTAGGCAGGATATAGCATAGTTTTTATCCCTGAAATCTTACTCAAGGGGGTGGAAAGAGAGGTAGAAGTTTGTATGGAAAACCCATAACATTATGCTGCGATATAAAAAATAAGCTATTCGAATTACTAATGCTTCGCAGACGAAGTCGCGGGCAACAGCTAGTTATTTAATAAAATAAAGGGATTAAATTAATTCATTATTCTACTACAATTGCTTCTGAGGCTGAAATAAGGTTGGTCTTGATCAGTTTTGGACTTGAATTTATATTTATCTGTGGATGAAATTGTCCTCAACACGTCATTGGGAAGTTGAAAGTTTGCGCAGTAACTCTTTTTTAAAGAAAACTCTGTAAGTTTCAAAAAGCGCTAGATTTAGCGCTAGGCGCTAGAACGCGCTATTGACTAAAAAAAGCGCTAGATCTGGCGCTGAAAGCGCTAAGTTGGCAGCACTGTTTAATAATATAGTAATAGTAGTATTTGTCTAGGTTCAATTGTAAATAATATTGTATGTATTTAATATGTGCATAGTATGTAAATAGTGTAAGAAATAAATCGAAACAAACCTAAAAAACTTCTTCATGTGTGCTTCTTACTTGCGATGATCTATGAGCTTGCCATAGATGACGTCGTGGAGTTCGCTAAGTTTAAGGCCAAACATAAGACTGTTGTGCCAGCGACAAGATAAACCTTGTTGATTTTACGAGATGATAAATACAAGATGATAGATAAATTTACAGAGATGACCAAATATGTTTAATTGCTCACTAAAAACTATTAAAAGACTGATAAAATTATAAAACTTGTTTGATTTGAAACAAACTTTGACAGTTACCAGTTTCGGAATTAGATCTCCAGTTGGAACTCAGTTCCGGAATTGAGAACCTTGCGATATTGCATGCCCTAGTATAGACCTTGTTGGATCCAAGAGTCGCAGCATTGCTCATGGGCCCCAGTGTTGCCTCTTACTTATGATGCGCAGGCCTGTATTCAACACATTATTATTTATACATTTACAAGTTCCTTTAGCACACAAGCTCCATTTACTTATGAAGTAATGACCAAACAGGTTTGATTGTCTAGATTCCTGAGATGAGAATTGGTGGTTTATGAATTGAATTCTTTAAAGGAAATAATAAAATTATTTGTTTTAGATATGGGACAGAGGCACTGGCTGCTACAAGCGCAATATTAGCCCGTTCACCTGAACAATTCTTTGCAGACTCGCCATTTTTAATATTTATTATAAGGAATGAAAGGACTAAACTTGTGACCTTAAGTGCTGTTATATTTGATCCAACAAATTGAATAAAGCAAACTAATGTAATTTAGTAACGTAACTGCATCAAATCTCAAATTTGTTATAATGTAATGCAATTTTGAAATAGAATAAGAAAAATATTTAAGCTATGAAATAAACTTTATATGATACATACATTTACAACTATGAATATTGGATATAATCTTGTTATTGTTTTTATCTTAATACACTATAATTAATTATTTATCTGTTATTCTTCAATCTTTCTATTTGTTCATCGAGAGTCTGTTTCCATTGTTCTTCAGTGATGCTCTGAGCCCATTCTGGGATTGAAGCTTGGGGCAATGCAAAGTTTTCCATAGCTCTCATCACCTAAAATCAATATTAATTTGGAATCAATACACTTTTGCAAAAAAAAATAGTGTGAAAACATGCCTTGTGGGAAATGTTACAGTTTTGCTGTATAGGCACATTATTTGACTTCGATTGCCAAAGGTGGTTGTGTAGTAATATAGGGCTGTTGATGTCAGTTAGCGGGTATAAAACTTAAGCATAAACTACAGCAGCTGCATTGCATAGCTAAGGGCCGATTTCAGCAATGAAACTAATCATGCAAATACAGCGTTCTGATTGGAAGTTTCTCAGCGGTTTCAACCAATCAGAATGCTGTATTTGCATAAACGTTGTTTAGTTGAACTTATTGTGATTAGTTTCATTGGTGAAATCGGCCCTAAGTCAGGCATGCATACATACATAAACTCACGCATTTTTACTGGGCTATAGCTACAACTTTGTGAAATTTTCTTACCTGTTGTGCACGCTCATTGTCCATCTGTATAGCATCTGCATGTCTCGGTGCACTCCAAACTTCTCTACTTAGAACATTTTCCATCGGTTCAATTCTTGGCACATCACCTGGAGGTGTTCCAGGACTCTACATTAAATAAAAACAGGCTATGAATGTTAGTACTTATTAACTTATATGTTTACACCAAATAATCATTGAATCTCCCTGATGAATAAAATGAATAGCTTGATTTGGTCAAAAACTACGGAAGCTGTAGTGACCATTAACTCTACTATAAATAGTTGCAATCTGCCTAGCCTTTGTTGGGGTCGGCTTCCAGTCTAACCGGATACAGCTGAGTATCAGTGTTTTACATGGAGCAACTGAGGTATCTGACCTCCACAACCCAGTAACTGGGAAACACGATACCCCTTGGCAAGACTGGTATGAGATTTCAGGCTTCCGACTACCCGTAAAAACTGTCAAAGATCTTCAAATGACAGCCGGGACCAACGGCTTAACGTGCTATCCGACGCACGGAGGAATCTCGGTATGTTGAAATGACCACCCATCCACGGACCGACCTCGGTAACCAGTTTAGACGTACCTCTGCGTCGTCATCGCTATCGTGGTCCGAGAGCGCCTGTTCTGGGCCTTGCGCCAACGGCTCGTACCCAAAGTATTCATGTTCCTCGTCGCTGTCATCGCCATGATTGCCGTTCATTATCAATTCGTTTCTAGGGGGCGGAACCAACTCCTGAGGATTGTTCTCCGGAGGATCAGGACCATCACACACCATTTTCTTTTATTATTTGTCTGATTATTTACACAATAACAGGCATTCACGTTTGAGAAGCAAAGAAGAATATGTAATTATGTATTGGAAATTTAGAAAATAATTTTTCCAACTTTAGTTTACTAGCATTTGTGAGTAGCTAGCGTTTTGCTAAGAGATTAATTTGATTTGGTATTGCAAATAAGATTCAGTTTTGTTCGGATAGCTTTAAGTTTTTGGTGAAATTGATTGAAATAGAGCAAAAGAAACGAAACAACAAACATTTAGAAATCTTGGATTATGACAGCTACAGATTGACAGATTTCGTTTGTCAATGTCAAATCATCATTTTCTTTCTTTTTGTTCGCCCTTCTCGGGCAGGCTAAGGTCTTGGACCATACCGCCTCGTCTTCAGTGCAATTTTAATATTCTTTAGTATGCAATAGAATACGGGTGTAACAGATTCTAATGGTTTTTGGAGTATTTGGCAGCAAATTGTATCGAGTCAGCCTTCCCAGTAAGCTTTGCGGAGGTAGTCAATACTATAATAAAATTCTCCGCTCCACTATCCTGAGATCGCTTCTGTCAATGATTTCACATATTGTCCAGTTGCGTAGACAGTTGAGACACAAAACTACACCAATTTTATATCACAATATCCACTAGGAATCGATTTGCAAATAATATTAACAGCCGCTCAACTTCACTCGAAAAAATCCCGCCAAAAACTCCTCAAATCATCATCTTGTCTGTCATTTTTTTTAAATTCTTGTTCATGGCCATAGATAAAAGTCTTTCAGTCAGATACATATAATTATGGGTTTTAACATTCTTTATTCGTTCTTTTGCATTAGAATGCAAATTTAACAGATTCTAATGATTTTTGGAGTATTTGACAGCACCCGTCGCGAATCTAGTAAAAGACCCTAGAGCTAGATTGACCCGTCACTATACCGAAGACATACCGGACGTCAGCCTGTACGAGATTAGGATGGCTCTTAAACAGCTTAAGAACAACAAGGCACCGGGTGATGACGGCATTACGGCCGAGCTCCTGAAGGCGGGTGGAAAACCAATACTTAAGGCCCTTCAGAAGTTGTTTGGTGCCGTCATACTCGAGGGGAAAACGCCACAGGCATGGTGCAGGGGTGTGGTGGTACTCTTTTTCAAGAAGGGTGACAATGCCCTGTTGAAGAACTATAGGCCCATCTCACTTCTTAGCCATGTCTACAAGCTGTTTTCAAGAGTCATCACGAATCGTCTCGCGCGCAGGTTTGACGATTTCCAGCCTCCCGAACAAGCCGGATTCCGAAAAGGCTTTAGCACCGTAGACCACATACATACGCTGCGGCAGGTTATACAGAAGACCGAAGAGTATAACCTGCCTCTCTGTTTAGCGTTTGTGGACTACGAGAAAGCCTTCGATTCGATCGAGACTTGGGCTGTACTGCAGTCTCTCCAACGGTGCCAAATCGACTACCGGTACATCGAGGTGTTGAAGTGTTTGTACAAAAACGCCACCATGTCAGTCCGACTTCAGGATCAGACCTCGGAACCTATCTTTCTGCAGCGAGGTGTGAGACAGGGAGACGTCATATCTCCGAAACTGTTCACCGCTGCACTGGAGGATGTCTTCAAGGTTCTGGACTGGAGAGGGCTAGGCATCAACGTCAATGGCGAGTACATCACTCACCTTCGGTTTGCCGACGATATAGTGGTCATGGCTGAGACCATGGAGGACCTCAGTATAATGCTCGATGACCTCAGTAGAGCTTCCAAAAGAGTGGGTCTTAAAATGAACATGGACAAAACCAAGGTTATGTTGAATGCCCATGTAACACCCACTCCTATCAAGGTTGGAGACTCTACACTCGAAGTTGTGGAAGATTATGTCTACCTGGGACAAACGATCCAGTTGGGTAGGGCCAACTTCGAGAAAGAGGTCAACCGTCGAATCCGACTCGGCTGGGCAGCGTTCGGGAAATTGCGCGGTGTCTTCTCGTCCAACTTACCACAGTGTCTCAAGACGAAGGTCTATGACCAGTGTGTGTTGCCAGTGATGACCTATGGCTCTGAGACGTGGTCGCTCACAATGGGCCTCATCAGAAAGCTTACAGTCACGCAAAGGGCAATGGAGAGGGCTATGCTCGGAGTATCCTTGCGTGATCGAATCAGAAATGTAGAGATCCGCAAGAGAACCAGGGTTACCGACATAGCTCGAAGAATTGCCAAACTTAAGTGGCAGTGGGCAGGGCACATTGCTCGCAGAACGGATGGCCGATGGGGCAGAAAAGTTCTGGAATGGCGACCGCGAACCGGAAGACGATGCGTTGGAAGGCCTCCCACCAGGTGGACCGATGACCTGGTGAAGGTTGCGGGGATTCGCTGGATGCGGGACGCACGGGACCGGTCAATGTGGCGACGCTTGGGGGAGGCCTATGTCCAGCAGTGGACGTCTTTCGGCTGATATGATGATGATGATGATGATGATGATGATGTATCGACTTGCGTCTTCCCAGTAAACTTTGCAGAGGTAGTAATTACTACAATAAAGTACTCCGCTCCACTATTCCGAGATCGCTTCTGATTCTTCTGATTTCACATGTTGTCCGGCAGGCATAGTACGTATCTTTTGCAAGAGCAAAACGATAGCGATTTTTGAGCAATAATTGGTCTTAGAATACAGTAGTTTTAGAGTTGTTGGCGGTTATTATTTTAAATAAGTGCATTTGGCAAACAGCGAGCGATTAGCATTTTAAGCAACGATTGTGTAGGACCTACCATACCTACACTGCAGGTAATTCCGACATAAAGCGTTTGATCACTATCGTTTTGCTATTGCAAAAGATACGTAACAAGCCTGCGATTGCGTAGACAGTTGAGACACAAAATTACACCATTATACCAATCGATAGCCTAAACTAATTAATTGCTACAACAAAGATGACATTAGGCACAAAGTACGGAAGCGGCGGCGCGCGGTTTGTCTTGCAATGGGTTCCAGGGACCGGCTGTCGAAACTGGCAGTTGAGACTAGAAATATTAATACTGGGAATATTTTGCCAGGTATAAGAGTGTATGTTTCGACAAATGGAAGAAATACTTCAATGAAATATCCAAAGGCAAAGGCATTTGGTACAAAGTCATTCAAAACGAACCCCCTCGTGAGCCCTGGTTCGATGATAAATGTTTATGTGCATCTGGACTGAGGGCCCATTTTTTAAATCGTTGTGTAACGAAAGTTAAAAATAGTAAAAACATAATGCAATGGGCCTAGAATTTCTTAAATGTGAATTAAAACAGTTATGATTAAATTACTTGGGTCCTCAATCCAGACGCGTGCATAAACTGGCATAACATAAATCTCAGAAAGTACTATCTCTGGGTTAATAATTTTTATTTAGGAATTTAGCTAAAAATTTCTTAAATATTTTAAGAAATTCCCAAATCTGTAGAACATGACATTACAGATTTATGGCGGTATATCTAGGGCCCTCAATCCTTTAATGTCTTTACTGAGGAATCAAAACATGAATTTAATGAAGAAATAGATTAATAGGACTTTATTAAAGTTTAGATACTTCTGTGAATTAGTTAAAAAGAAATAATGACTCAAAAGTGAATTGTTAAAAAGTAAATGAGAATCGAAAACAACAACAACAATCAATCAGATCAATCAGATGTTGTTCAATTTGAACAACATCTAAAATTCACATTTATTCATCATCATCATTGCTTCAGCATTCCAGCTGAAATACTGGAGCAACGATTCATGTGAACACAGTCCAGCCTGTCAGCAATCATGGCCAGGATGCCGTTGAAGCTGGCCCGCACCCTGCGCACCAAGGATGCACATCTTTTACGCATCAATGCATAAAAGCAATCGACGCGCATTTCCGCAAACATCCCCGATGCGCTGCAGAAGCGAGGCAGCCCCATCAGCACCCTGAAGGCATTATTATACTGAACGCGAAGGGCACTGCACGATTTTTGCGTAAAATGAACACACAGGCTACAGGTGTAAAACGAGGTACAGAAGGCCCTAAACAGAGCCTTCTTAACCTCCGCAGAAGCACGTGAAAACCTGCGGGCAATCATATTCGCTCTGACCGACAGCGCCCTCCGCTCTCTCTCAATGTCGTCATCGTCCCTGAGGCTAGCGGTCAATACGTGCCCAAGGTAAAAGTTAAAGGTCTGTACCCTTGACAAAGGTACACCATTTATTTTAACATGAGGCACCGTTTCTGGATATTTTCCAGCAGTCCCAAACACCATAACGACACTGCCGCACATTATACAATAGGCCGTGGGCGTAACTTTCACATAGACTTACCAACTTTCTAAGGCCACAGACTGAGGCACTGAGCAGCACCATGACATATAGCTATAATCTGGACCCTAGTCAACGTTCCTAGTTTAAACTGACGTTATTTAGTTCATCCATGGTTCACCTGAGTGATGAGAGTTGCAAAAAGGTAGATTAACTTATGTAACGTCTTTTGAGTATTTATATGTATTATATATATCTACTATATAAAAATAAGTCGGGTTACTCCCTGACGCTATAACTCCAGAACGCACGAACCGATTTCCATGGTTTTGCATTCGTTGGAAAGGTCTCGGGCTCCGTGAGGTTTATAGGTAGGGTAGGGTAGGGTATGGTAGTGTAGGGTAGTGTAGGGTCGGGTAGGGTAGGGTAGTATAGTGTAGTGTAGGGTAGGGTAGGTAGTGTAAGGTAGGGTAGATAAATGTTTGGTCTTTCTATGGCAAAACAAAGTTTGCCGGGTCAGCTAGTATATATATATATATTATTGTACCTTTTTGGTTTATATTAACATTACATTTATATATTTGTGGCGCAGATGTGAGAAATATTGATTTTATTTGCTGACAACGCGTGTCCCTCCATCTGTATGAAAACCAAGCGAGCCACTTTTCACAAACAATTTAAAAACTACATTTCTAATAAATAATAATAAATATATAATAAATAAATTTATTGTTTTCTCTCCACAAAAGTTTACTTACAATCTACTTAAAACTATGCAATTACATATGTTAAAGCTCCTTTGCGGGAGACTGGAGTCCGTACTAGGGAAACCCTGTGTTACGGATCTCCAGGCCCACCTCCTAGAGTATATTAATAATAATTAAATTCGATAATTCTGGCAATTTTAACTAAATCAAATTACAATATAAAGAACACTGTGAAAAGTCAAATAAATACACAAATCACAATAAAATAGTAATCCAATAAACGTAATGAATACAATAAAGAATGTACATAATGTACATGTCTGAGGCAAATAAATAATTTCGCAACTTAATTTGTACCTCGTGAACACAATAAAAGATAGGAAGAAAAATAGTGGTTCTGTGCTTGTGCGTTACGGTTGCGAGTGCGTATGTGTATGGTGCTGGTGTGTGAGTGATGATAGATTTCGTGCCTGAAGGGCGTGGGTGATTTGTATTTTGGAAACTTGATTTGAGAGTTGTGTGTGTAAGTAGAAGATAGTCAATGTACCGGACAACAGAATATAGGCCTAAGACAGTATGAGTAGTAATTCCTCTGTACTGTCATAGTTAAGTTTTTGCAGCCAGTTGAATAGTTTTACCTTACATGAGTGTTTGGGAAGGTTGTACATTGACAAGGTTTTATTGATTTTAATATACAGATGGTTGCTCAAAAACGTGAAGTGGCGGCGCGCGAAACTTGTATAAATTTTAGGTGACGGACACGCAGTGTGCTTACAACGTTTGTTCTCAAAAGTTGTGTGAATAAAATGGAGCTGAGAGTGTTTACGGAGGATGCAATTTCAATATGAATAACTGTCTCACCGTTTGGACGCCAGTGAGAGCATAGAGGTTTTTGGTTGGATGTAAGAATGACAAAAAGTTACTAACTTTCAATCCTGCCCTCTGAGCACGCTCAAGCCTAATCATACAAGTTTTGCCTGCACCACCCCAAACGGTTATGCAATATGAGATCACAGACTGGCACAGTGCAAGATAAAACATTTAAATAATGTTTGGGTCAGCAACATGACGAAGGTTTCTAAAAGTAATTATCATTTTGCGGGTTCTTGAGGCCAGGAGATTGATATGGGGTTGAAAGTTTAGTGCTTCGTCAATTGTGACACCTAGGTACCGGATTGTGTCGGTTCTGTGTAGTGTGATGCAGGAGCACGCAGCTACCTGTGAAGAGCAGTTGGAAGAGTGGACTGTGAAGTGGTGATTCGAAAGATTGGACGTTTTTAAGGAAAAAGCTATATATTAGGTTTTCCCAACATTATGTGTAAGCTTATTGTTGGTTAAACAGTTCATGACCATATTTAAACCTTGCTGTGCTCGGTTATAGACCTCTGCCCATGTTTTGCCCTCAAACAAAAGTGCGGTGTCATCGGCGAAGGTGACGATCGTCCCACCGCTCATGATAAGTTCGCACAGGTCATTTATATAGGTTAGAAATAATGTGGGACCGAGTATGCTTCCCTGTGGAACCCCATGTTCAATAGGGAGATCACCACTGGCCCATTCCCCCACTCTAACTCTCTGATAGCGATTGCTCAGATAGTCGGAGAACAGGTTAAGCTGTTTGTCCCTCACCCCAAGCCTTTCCAGCTTTTTAATAGTAGCGGGACGGAGACAGTGTCAAAAGCCTTAGCCAAATCCATGAAGATGACGATGACCTTGTTGTTTCTATCAAGATTGTTTGAGAAAAAGTCTGTCATTTGGTGGATGGCGTCGCTGGTCGATCGGCCCGTCCGGAATCCGAATTGTTGGGGTGAAAGGAGATCATGCTTTTCGAGACAATCCACTAGACGTTTGTTCATGAAACGCTCCAAGATCTTTGATAGGGTTGGTAGTATGGATATTGGTCTATAGTTATCGACACAGGCACCATTACCACTCTTATAAATAGGAAGTACTTCAGCTAGTTTCCAATCGTTTGGGAACTTGCCGGTACTTTGGGCCAGGTTAAAGATGAACGTTATTGGTGGAATTAATATGTTTCTGTATCTCTTAATGAAGGTGGCTGAGATGCCACCTCTACCGACGGCACAATCATTCTTGAGATCCAGGATAAGATTTTCAATTTCCGTGGGGTCAGTGGATAGTAGTGCCATGGAGTGCGGATGAGACTCTATTGGTAGAAGGAGAGAAAAGAGATCAGCCACACTAGGATGACAGTTATCGGCAAGATTCTTTTTATAGAATGAATTGGGTTATGGCAATTGACTCTTTTTTTGATTTAGATGTTTTTGTGACGTTTTTAATTGCATTCCATATTTTTTCGTTATTTAACTTAGCCGCGGATTCAATTTCTGATTTTTCGTGTCTGTTTTTTAATTTCCTTAGTAGCTCATTGCAAAAGTTTCTGTACCTTTTGTATGTCATAGCAATGTCTTGATTGTCAGGGCCAATGCCTCGGCCAACTTTTTCTATACATTATATAGCTCAAATGGCATTTATATGCATATTTCTAGATTTCGGTGGCGATAAGCTCAGAAGAAAGCTCAGAAGTAGAAAAGCTCAGATTACGATTATTGATCCGTAACTTTACTCCGTTTTTTGGCACGCGAAGTACATACAATCGCGTCATCTAGTTAGATTTATGTCTGTGGTTCCAACCTACGCAAGGCCAAGAAGTTTAGCGAGAACTATACTGCTGTGCTGCGTATCAATGGTTTTGTTTATAAAACATTGCAAAATGCAAATGTTGTAAACTTCCGCTAAGTGGGTTTTTGGGTAATCCAGACCATGGACATCGGCAACACTGCGTGGGAGTTGCTTTGGCAAGGGTGGTAAGCTTAGATATAGGTATAAAATATTAATCGACTTTGCGCATTCAAGATCAGCGTTCATAGACCGCGCCGATACCTGTACTTTATCTAAGGTGGTGCAAGGTGCAACTGTTGATAATGAGTTCATCATCAGTAGGTAAGATGTTTTAATTTTATGTCGTTTGAAAAAAAACTATATTTGTTATGGTCGTCGTTGTCTATCCCCTGGTATAATATTCACAACGGATCTTTGTGTCTCTGAATTGGCTGCTAGACCCTGCGCAGTAGCTATTTTTGTATCAATATTGAAAGTGAAGATAGCATTGTATATAACTGTCTCTTTCACTCGCTTACGTTTGTCGCATCATCCTATCTCGCTTACTCTATGCAGTTTTTTTTTGTTATGGCAATTTAGCCGGTTTTAACTATACTGATTCTGCCAGATCTATGCCATTCTATGCAGTTAAACTGTTTGTTGCGCAATAGTTGACAGAACCAACTTCAGAGACACAAAGATCCACTGTGATTATCACAGACAGTGATTAATAGGACGCCTTTCAAAGGGCCGGAGGTCCGGGATCTTTAGAGCACCTATCCCATAGACCGACCTATCCGGGACCCTTTTTAGTTGTCATTGTCACTGATGTTTACATCCTCAACATCTGCATGTCATGTCTTCTTGACAGTCAGACTTGACAGACTTCTTGTCTGTACACCTGTCAAGTGTCAGATACTTTTGAAGTTTTGACCCTTATTTTTCAAGACAGGAAAAACGAAAAAAAACATTGTTCAAGAAATTGTATAAATACTAAGCGCATTAGTTTTATCAACCATAGGTTCTTCATGGCGTAAAATCTTCCTGCTTGGAGTTTGCTTTCTTCCTATAATCATGGCTTGGCGAAGTCATGGGGTAAGCAACGCTGATATGGTCCGACAATTACGAGGTAAGATTATTTGTTTTTATACTACGCTAGCAGCCCGACCCGGCTTTTAGATAATAATATGTTATATTTTATACTCACCAAATTTGCACTCTCTCTTTATATTATATATATTATTTTAGACTTACTTATTATTGTTATTACATATATTTAGTTAAGCTTGTATTTTGGTCCACGGGTCAGCTTTATTTGGGAATTATTTGTCTCTATTTACATGTTCTAATTCATAAAAAAAACATGGAAGAAATTGACCCAGCTGTGGAACAGTAAAAAACGAAAACTAAGACAAATAGCGTAATAATACAGTCATATGTACATGGTTCTAAATAAACTTTTTTTAACTATTCTTGCAAAATTCAGTGTTTATCAAAATTTATAAAAACTATGTTTATATGCTGTTACTTGCGTTACATGATTTAACAGGTTGTAACTGCAATTGATTATTATTTTAAGAAGAATTATACTATAATATAGGTATAGCTATGTAGATGGAAGATATTGAGATTATATAATTATTATTTATTTGAAAGGAATCACTTCTGTCTGCATCCATACATTGCTGTCAACCAATGTGGTTGACCATCTGGTTGTTTTATGTTCCAAATATGTAATAGTGTTTGTTTCACAATGTGCTTTAATTTGCAAATACCCGGAGGTTGGTTAGCAAGTTAAAAACTTAATTTCAGCTCTGACTAACATTCAGTTTGAATCCATCTATACCTGCAGTTTGTAATGTGATGGTAACACATTTTTTTATTTTTAATGTTTTACAGCCAATGGCATCATAAAATCTGATGCTGTAGCAAATGCTATGTTAGCTGTTGACTGAAAGAATTACTGCCCCTATGCACCGTACCATGATTCACCACAATCTATTGGATATTCCGCCACCATCAGTGCTCCACACATGGTAAAGAGTATATTTATCTTATATCATTTTATGTATAAAACACGTACTTAATAATTTTAATTTATTAATATTTTTTTTATGTTTTAGCATGCCCATGCATTAGAAAGGCTCAAACAACAACTACTCCCAGGGGAGACTGCATTGGATGTAGGATCGGGTTCCGGATACCTCACAAGCTGTATGGCTATGATGGTGGGGGAGACAGGGCGAGTTGTTGGTATAGACCACATAAAAGAACTTGTTACATTGGCTGTCAAAAACATACAGAGTGATAATGCTGAATTACTTACTTCTGAAAGGATAAAATTGGTTGGTAAGTTGTACATGCATACATGAACTTACGCCTTTTCCCATGAGGGTAGGTAGAAACTACAGAATGCCACCTGCTACGATATTTACATACTTCTTTAAGTAAGAAGTAAAGTAAGGTAAGTTTTACGTGTAGAAGTATTACTATTAATACTCTTTGTTACCCAAATTTAATATGTGGGGGATTTTCTAGCATATGTCAATCGCATCTGTGAGGCTATTGTTTTTTTTTTTTTTTGTTTTGTCAGTAGGCTTGCGCTTGACCACTATCTCACCTGATGGTAAGCGATGATGTGGTCGACGGTGAAGCACGCTTGCCTAGAAAAAACCTATTCACTCTTGACTTAAACACCCCAAGATTGTATCTATCGGGAAATACAGACTCCGGCAGGGAATGCCACTCCTTAGCTGTATGCATAATGAAAGTGTCCCCAAAACGTTTTGTGCGTATGGGTGGGATATCCACCATGTACCGATGACGCATCGCCGTACGTCTGGTAGTCTGATGATGGAACGGGCTGGGCGGAATCAGATGCAATTCCATCGCACACTCCCCGAAATGCAACCAATTAAAAACCAACAAGCTGGCAACTCGGCGACGATGTTCAAGGCTCTGGAGCTTTGACTTGACCAGTGCCTCATTGCCGATGAGTCTCTTGGCCCGCTTTTCGATCGACTCGAGTGCATCAAGCTGGTATTTGGCAGATCCGTCCCAGAGATGAGAACAGTACTCCATGCATGATCGAACTTGCGCTTGATACAAGTTGAGCAGCTATTGATAGACAAGGGCAAGCGCTTGCTATCTCCCTTCATATTAATGCCAGGGTTCTTGCTGCACCTAAAGGAACTGCTAAAACCTTTGGGTTTGTAGACGACAGCACTGTTGCTGAGAGATACTTGACCAACGCAAGTGCTACTGGGCCGCAGATCCGGCCTCTCCGTGAGGCCAGGTTTAACCGTGCCGCGCGCGAAACTGCCCGGCCGACCCCCGGAAACTGCCCGGCCTTTTAGCCTTGACCCACCAGTGGATAACGGACCATCTTGAGCTTCTTGGCGAAACGTTGGCATCGACACTCAATTTTGGCCCATCATCATATCATCATGTCAGCCGAAAGACGTCCACTGGTGGACATAGGCCTCCCCCAAGCGTCGCCACATTGACCTGTCTGGTGCGTCCCGCATCCGGCGGATCCTCGCAACCTTCACCAGGTCATCTGTCCACCTGGTGGGAGCCCTTCCAACGCAACCTCTTCCGGTTCGCGGTCGCCACTCCAGAACTTTTCTGCGCCATCGGCCATCCGTTCTGCGAGCAATGTGTCTGCCCACTGCCACTTAAGTTTGGCAATTCTTTGGGCTATGTCGGTAACCCCGGTTCTCTTGCGGATCTCTACATTTCTGATTCGCTCCCGCAAGGATACTCAGAGCATAGCCCTCTCCATTGCCCTTTGGATGACTGTAAACTTTCTGATGAGGCCCATTGTGAGCGACAACGTCTCAGAGCCATAGGTCATCACTGGCAGCACACACTGGTCATAGACTTTCGTCTTGAGACACTGTGGTAAGTTGGACTAGAAGATACCGCGCAACTGCCCGAACGCTGCTCAGTCGCTGCCGAGTCGGATTCGACGGTTGACATCTTTCTCGAATTTGGCCCTACCCAACTGGATCGTTTGTCCTAGGTTGACATAATCGTCCACAACTTCGAGTGTAGAGTCTCCAACCTTGGTAGGAGTGCGTGTAACATGGGCCTTCAACATCACCTTGGATTCGTCCCATGTTCATCCTAAGACCCACGAGTCTTTCGGCATACTTTCGAGGTCTGATCCTGAAGTCGAACTTACATGGTGGCGTTTTTGTACAAACACTTCAACACCTCGATTTACCGGTAGTCGATCTGGCACCGTTGGAGAGACTGCAGTACAGCCCAAGTCACGATCGAATCGAAGGCTTTCTCGTAGTTCACAAACGATAAGCAGAGAGGCAGGTTGTACTCTTCGGTCTTCTGTATAACCTGCCGCAGCGTATGTATGTGGTCTACGGTTTTAAAGCCTCTACGGAATCAGGCTTGTTCGACAGGCTGGATTCAAGGACTTTGAGATCCTTCTATGCTGACGGTATTTCAAAGCATCATCTAGAGACTGCAGTATCATCTCACGCCTCTCCTTCATGAGCTTGAGAGTAGGATCAGAGTTGAGAATTTTGGCCCATACATTGAGGTAAAGGCTCAACTGGCTGCCACAATTTTGGGGATCCTTGCGAAGGTGAGACGGTACTTCTCGCCAGAACTGCTGCTTAAGTTGTTTCAAGCGCAAGTTCGATCTTGCGAGGAGTACTCATCTCTGGGACGGATCTGCCAAATACCAGCTTGATGCTCTAGAGTCGATCGCAAAACGAGGCACTGGTCAAGTTAAAGCTCCAGAGCCTTGAATATCGTCGCCGAGTTGCCAGCTTGCCGGTTTTTTATCGGTTGCATTTATGCCGCCTAGCCCGTTTCATCACCGGGCTACTAGACGTACGGCGATGCGCCATCGGTATATGGTGGACTTAACGTTTTGGAAATACTTTCATCATGCGTACAGCTATAAAAGAGTGGAATTGCCTGCCGGAGTCTGTTACCCGATAGCTACAACCTGGGAGCCTATCTGTAATAAAAAAAATTAAGAACTATCAATTTTTTTTTAAAGTTGGATGTTTGGCATATTTTACCTAATTATTAGCATCAGCAATTTAAAACAGCGCATCTAGGTACAAAACTTTATTAGGTCCAGCATAACAAGTGCCACTTTTGGTGATCCAGTCTCTTGGTTGGCCGTGTCCGGTAGAGTCACAGTAGGGGACAGGGGAATTCAAATGTTTTCTATTTTCAGCAGTCCTGAAATCTGATCGATATTTGTATTTTTGTAGTTGGCGATGGACGTCTTGGATACCCTTCTGATGGACCGTATAATGCTATCCATGTTGGGGCTGCTGCCCCTACACTTCCAAATGCAGTAAGTATTTTTTTTTGTTATTTACCTACCTGACTACGGCGAAGCAAAATGGAGGTTTATGTTTTTGACCACTTTGACGCCGTAGTCGGGTAAAAAAATTGTTTTCATGCATTTGTCTCGCAAACGATGTACGAAACCCAACCAGACTACTAAAAATTACGCTCAAAAAAAAAAGAAACAAGAAAATATTGTGTACAAGTGAGATGGGCCTATAGTTCTTCAGCTGGGCATAGTCACACTTCTTAAAGAAGAGTACCACCACACCCCCGCACCATGACTGTGGCGTTTTGCCCTCGAGTATGGCGGAAGACAGCTTCTGAAGGGCCTTTAGAACCGGTTTCCCACCCGCCTTCAGGAGTTCGGCCGTGATTCCGTCATCACCCGGTGCCTTGTTGTTTTTAAGCTGTTTCGACATCCTAATCCCGTACAGGCTGATGTCCGGGATGTCTTTCGTATAGTGTGGAGTCAATCTAGCTCTCGGGCCGTTTGCTAGATTCGCAACGGGTTTGCTGATTGATGTGTACAACTGTCCATAGAATTTCTCGGACTCCCACAGAAGCTCTGGTTTGGCGGATACGATCCTGCCATCGTCCTCTGCCCAAAAGCCAGATCTCTTGAAAACACCTTGGAGCCTTTATTTCGCTCAATCGCGTCTTTAATACGCTCGGTATGAAAGAGGAGGTCTCTTTTCAAGGATTTAGAGATCCGCCCATTAAACTGCCGGTATTTGCACGCCTCATCTAAAGACTGCAGGATCATCTCATGCCTCTTCTTTATAAGCTTACTAGCTGACCCAGCAAACTTTGTTTTGCCATAAAAAGACCAAACATTTATCTACCCTACCTACCCGACCCTACACTACCCTACCCTACCCGACCCTACACTACCCTACCCTACACTACCCTACCCTACCCTACCCGACCCTACACTACCCTACCCTACCCTACCCTACCCTACCCTACCCTACACTACCCTACACTACCCTACCCTACCCGACCCTACACTACCCTACACTACCCTACCCTACACTATACCCTACCCTACACTACACTACCCTACACTACACTACACTACCCTACACTACCCTACACTACCCTACCCTACCCTACCCTACCCTACCCTACACTACCCTACCCTACACTACACTACCCTACACTACACTACACTACCCTACACTACCCTACACTACCCTACCCTACCCTACCCTACCCTACCCTACCCTACCCTATGTCCTTCTCCTGGTTCTAAGCTACCTCCCTGCCAATTTTCAGCTAAATCGATTCAGCCGTTCTTGAGTTATAAGTGAAGTAACTAACACGACTTTCTTTTATATATATAGATTGAGAGTAGGATCAGATAGGTTTATGTTTCTATCTGAACGATGAGTCTCGGAGTACGGACTTGAGGAGACATGGGATTTAAGGTTTATCGAGTCCTTCCCATCTCTTCGAACTTTAGATAACCCAATAATACTCCATCGCAACCTGCCCAATTTCTCTTCGAGTTCGGTGATCATCTCGTCGGCAAAGATTGTGCGCGTGTTGTACGTTGCCAGGTCCAGTCGTCGGTTTTTGTTGACACAGCCGAATCTCGTCCGGGATTCTTAGCACCCCTTGCCATGCTGTAACTTCGGCCGCTTCCGTAGTCGAGGGTAGGTAGGCTGCCGGGCACTGGGGGCTATTTTTATTTGTGTTATTCATGGGGCCATAATCGCCACGCTTTGCAGGCGGGTTGGCGATCTCAGTGTGGTTGTTATAAATGCAAAGATAACGGTACTGCCCATTCTCTGGTTTGTCCCTTAGTCACCTCTAAGGACACCCACGGGAAGACAAGGGATGGTGAAATTCTTTACGTCTGACACCATACGATAGGTGACGTAGATGCCAAAAAATATACACACTATGTATTGCTTTTTTTTAATTTTCTATGAATTAGGTAGGTGTAGGTAGCGTAGTTATGTATGCATCAATATATCATGATACTTACTCAACTGTTTTAAAAAACAATTTGTCCCATGTTCCGTTTGGTTATGGTGACGTACGTACCTAATTACAAAGGGACACACGACCAACGTGATCCAACTCACGCGGACCGTTTTTAGCGCCATAGTGCACAGTCTAGTAGTAAGAAGTATATGGTCTTTGATTATAATATCTACTTGACGTTTTATTATTTATCATTTTTATTTTAATTAAAAAATAAGCTTCTGTAACCGAAATAGATCTGTAGGTACTTCTTTTCTTTTCAGCAAACAATGCTGGAAGACAGTTAATTCCAAATTCAAAACATAATTTCTGCGTTATCAAAAACATCCTTATATTTCAATTTATAACCTACTAGCTGACTTTTTTTGCCATAAAAACACCAAACATTCATCTACCCTACCTACTCTACCCAAAACTACTTAGCCTACCCACCTACCCTACCAACTTACCCTACCTAGCATACCCTACCCTACCTACATACCTACCCTACCTATGTAGGTAAGGTACCAATTTATTTTTTTCGTAAGAACCTTCTCCTAACAATAACAAACACAACAAAAAAATAATTAGCGAAATCGGTCCAGCCGTTTACGATTCTATTATAAAGGACATACAGACTAACATTCATTCATTTTTATATATATGGATTGCAATAAACACAGTGATCAAAATTGCAAGACGTTTTGCCCGTATTGACAAAGTTTTTTATATTATACTAGTTGACCCGGCAAACTTTGTTTTGCCATAAAAACACCAAACATTTATCTACCCTACCTACCCTACCCTACCCTACACTACCCTACCCTACGCTACACTACCCTATCCTACACTACCCTACGCTACACTACCCTATCCTACACTACTCTACCCTACACTACCCTACCCTACCCTACCCTACACTTCCCTACACTACCCTACCCTATCCTACACTACTCTACCCAACACTACCCTACACTACCCTACCCTACCCTACACTACCCTACCCTACGCTACACTACCCTATCCTACACTACTCTACCCAACACTACCCTACACTACCCTACCCTACACTACCCTACCCTACGCTACCCTACCCTACCCTACCTACCTACACTACACTACTCTACCTACCCTATCCAACCAAACATTATTTTTTATTTATTTTTTTGCTTTTAAACCTTCCCTGTATTCTGTCGAACATAACAAAAAAAGAATTATTCAAATCGGTCCAGCCGTTCTCGAGTTTTAGCGAGACTAACGAACAGCAATTGATTTTTATATATATAGATATAACGTCTTAAGTGCATCATGAGTGGTATATCAAAAAAACTTTAATATTTTGAAGTTTTCATAAGAATTATCGGCTGAAAGGGTCATGAATCAACTTACACTACTCATTCCCAAACATGTTGTGCAGTAAGTGTCTGGGGCTCCAGGTTCTTGGACTAACCAAACCATTCAACATAATACAACAAAGACTATATGATAGTGTGTCCATGGACGTCAGTATCTTGTGGAGTTCCATTAAAATCCTCCGAATTCGTCACGTTTAGATACACAACTGAACAGACCCTTTTTACCCCAGGGACCGATTTTTTTATTTGTACATTGATGACAAGAAACATTTTTAAAGTACTACCATGTCTGGACAGCATTTGGTTCAGCTCCCATACATAATTGGTCAATGTCCTTTGGCACAGAGATATAGTCTGGAACAGCAGTTAAGCTATTTTATCTACACTCATTACGTAATGTTCCAAATATCATCATCATCTGCCTAGCCCTTTCCCAATTGTTGTTGGGGTCGGCTTCCAGTCTTACTGGATTCAGCTGAGTACCAGTGTTTTACATGGAGCGACTGTCTATCTGACCTCCACAACCCAGTAACTGGGTAACACGGTACCCCTTGGCAAGACTGGTGTCAGATCTCAAGCTTCTGACTACCCGTAACGACTGTCAAAGATCTTCAAATGACGAGCCTAGATCAAATTATTAAGAAAATGGTCTAATGTAACATATATTTTTTCGAAAAAAAATACGACGAGCCGTTAAGACGTGATTCTCATTTTAAAATCAGCTACTCGAGGTAATCGGCGCCTTAAGCTACTTTCATCCTGGTGTAATGTTCCTTTGGGATAAGAAAACACTTTATAACGCGGGCGACGCCACTGGCAAAATCTAGTATAATATTGTGTATTGTGGTATGATTTTTTCAATTATGTATTTGTTTTCTAGTTAGTGGAACAACTGAAACCTGGCGGCAGGCTTATTGTGCCCGTAGGACCAGAGGGTGGAGAACAACATCTAACTCAGGTATTTGGTGCATTATTTGGTGAAATAACGTAGCCTAGGTATCCTTACTGTCTTAGTCCATAAATGCAGATTAACGAAAACTAGCAAGTCTTTTCTTATAAACAGTATACGCTTTTATAACAAGTTGACAAAGTCAGTTATAGAACTGACCGATGGAAAGTTCAAAAATCACATCAAACGTGTCCTTATTAAAAAAGCATATTATAAAATCAAGGACTACGTTGAAGATAAAAAAAATTGGCTTTAGCCCGTTCTGCGCATGCGGCTTCCCTGGTAACTCATAAACGGCACAAATATGTGGATGTCTCTTACTATTCTCAATCTCATTTTTCTTCATTTAATAAGACTTTTTACGATGGTTTTCAATTATCTTTATAGCCCTTTGCTAAGAATAGTTACAGCACTGATAACAACATCTGTGCCACTTGTTAAATTTAGTCTTGTTAAACTTTGTACAGATTCTTTTACCGATTGTTTTGTAAATGTGTGAACATTGTAGGTTTTCTATATTTCTATATGTTTGTTAACATTTTATCTCGTTTTACTTTTTTTTAGTTTCTTACGACTTATTGTCGGGCCTGCGTTGTCCCCCCATCTAAATACTGCTGTAACATGGAAATATTATAAAACCAAAAAAAATTTTTTAAAAGGGTAACCATAGAGTTTCTTGCCGGTTCTTCTCCATAGGAAACGACCAACCCGAACCGTGCGCTTTTGTCGACGTTTTATAAGTGCCCACGTAGGCCTATGTGAAATAAAAATTATTGTTTTTTTTTATTTTAATTGATCTTTTTTTTTAGGTTGACAAGGCAGCTGATGGTACAACTACCGTCAAAAAATTGATGAGTGTAATCTACGTACCCCTGACCGACAAGGACCATCAATACCGTGAGTGATGATGATGATAAAATATGTGTGTCATTGTTTATGTTAGTTTTGACAAACAAGGTATCTTGCCATGCGGCAATAACCCCTATTATTGAAGAAAGAAAAAAATGTTTATTTGTTTATTGCCATGTATTATGGCAATATGTAAAGTTAATGTAAAGATCACTGTTATTTGGGGCCGTCTATTAATCACGTGATGACTTTTTTTTGCATTTTTGAACCCCCAAGACCCCCCTCCTCCTTGGTGATACGTGGTGAGGTTTAAGACTACCCCCACCCAAAATCACGTGTATTTTTTAGTACCTACAAAGAATCTTAAAGTTTTAGAATATTATCTTTAAATACAGTTATAAAGTATAATCTAATTTTATTCTGAAATTAAGGACCATGACAAAAATGTCTAGCTAGACAGAAAGGTTGCAGTTTCTTTTTGAGTGGCTTAAAAAATAATATTACACGCGCAATAACACACAAAGCGGCGTGTTCGCTTTTCGGTTTAGAAATAGCACGTTAGACCCTCCCCCTTGTGATATTTCATGGTTTTTGCTAAACCCCCTCCCCCCCCCCCCCCTTTCAAGCCTCGCGTGTATAATGGACGGTCCCTTTCTTGATTTTATTAAGCGCCATGCAGCCACTTACGAAAAGCCATCACCATAGTACTGAAGGCTTTTCGTAGGGTTTGAAATATTAGAGAACTTAAATATTTAAAAAAGTGAGATCTGCAAATGTATATATAATTATATATTCGTATTCGCGTAACGTGCGATGCCTGATGTCAATCTAGGGATAAAATATTTGTTCGGCATTCGCCCCAATTTTTCGCTCTACTTTCAGTAAAATAAAGGCAAATAAATTGTAATTGCGAATGTGTCACAAATATGATAAAAGTATTATAGAACTTTTGCATGCTATAAATTAATACAAAATTAATTCATGAACGAGGAATGTAATAAAGTCGACTTAATTGAGCAGAAAAAAATATAAACAGTCATGAAATTATGCATTTTTTTTTTAAATTTCATTTTTTCCTTATATTTTTTTGGCGCACGGTTGGTGCAGTGGTTGAGTGCTTGACTGCTGTGCTGCGTGTCGTGGGTTCGATTCCCGCACGGAACAAATATTTGTATGACCTACAGATAGTTGTTCCGGCTCTGGGTGTTGTGTATGTGAGTTTATACGTTTGTAAAAGCACCCACGATACACGAAGAAATGCCTAGTGTGTGGCAACGTTTTTAAACAACAAAAAATAAAAAACTTCGAAAATACATAATCATAATTATGTGCATATTATATATATTGTAATGGTACCTATTCACTATTGTTGTATTTTAGTGTTATAGGACTTCGCATTTAAAGACTCATTATAATGATTTAGAACCTTATTACTGAAGAGCTAGGCTCGAACTTTGATAAAATAAATATGTTCATCAACGCCTTTTATGAGACTCATTTTAATTTAAGGTTATGCTGGTTGCTTTAATCACCTAAACAATTCGTCATTTAGTCTTTAAGTTTAATCTTAACCAAGGATTGTTTTAAAGGAAACTTATAAAAATGAAACTGCTACATATTATGTATCAGTTACAATCAGTTGAGAAGATTGATTTATGCCAAGTAACGGATAATATGTAATAATTGGAATCTTATTTTTATAACAAGAAAAATTTCAAAATTTAAAAAACCTCCGACACATTTATCTTGCGAAAACACAGTAAAACGCCCATAACTTTTGAACGGCTGAACCGATTTTATTCAAACATAGCTAAGAACACTCTCGACAAAATCACCTTTCAAACAAAAGAAACTAAATCAAAATCGGTTAATCCATTTAGGCGCTATGATGCCACAGACAGACACACAGCAACACACGTGAAGCTTATAACACCCCTCTTTTTCCGGCGGGGGTTAAAAATAAATACTAATAATGTCGATTGTATTTGGTGTTCATTCTCCTCCTTCAGGTTCCTACTCGTTATCAATTTCATCAAGTGGATATTTGGTGACCGTGGCCGTCCTCGGTGGTAGGTCCTTATATTCTTTATCGAAACTTTTTGGTATTATGCCGTAATTAAAACGAGTCTAATCTAGAGATGTTTATAAATAGTAGTTGTTTTAGATCTTATTTGCACAGAAATAAGGTTCTTAATTATTGCTACTAAGTAGTTGTCTTTTAATGAAAAGTCAGTACACTCAAATAAAAAAAAAACACATGTTCATATATCTGACATACATGCAGGTACGACCTTGTTTGTGTGCTGTTTGTGTTTTGTGTGTGTCTTGGACTAGCTTTCACGAAAAGTTTCATCTAAATAATAACCAGAGTCACAGATAATATAATACTAGCATACTGTTGTCTCATCCCATACAAAGAAACCGTGCAGACGTACTGTACTGATTATTTTTTGTATATCGATCGCGGTAGGTTCCGTTCCACGGATATAGATGCTGATCTATCTATCGCCTTGGAACGGAACCGAACGTGATCGATTTACAAAAAATAATCGGTATAATCAGATGAAAAACCGGCCAAGTGCGAGTCGGACTCGCGCACGAAGGGTTAAGTACCATTATCGCAAAAAACGGCAAAAAAACACGTTTGTTGTTGTTGTTTTTAGTATTTGTTGTTATAGCGGCAACAGTAATACATAATAATAGCTACCTATAGAATTTGTTATGGTACAAGCAGTGGAACTATTTAATTTGTAAGGGTACTACATTATCGCATTGGGTCTAGCCTGTAAGGATATTGTATGTTTTGAGTGAATAAATAAATAAATCATCTGTGAAATTCAACTATCTAGCTATCACGGTTCATAAGATACAGCCTGGTGACAGACAGACAGACGGACCGCGAAGTCTTAGTAATATGGTCCCATTTTTAGGCTTTGGGTACGGAACCCTAAAAACGCTAGTTACGTCAGCACGGTTTCTTTGTATGGGATGAGGCATCTGTATGCTAGTATTATATTATCTGTGCCAGAGTATAGGGTCGAATTGACGACAATGAAGTGAAAAGTAATGAACTTACTTCAATTACAATGTTCTTTTCAGGTATGATGGGCAAGATTTTGAATTTAATTAAAAAGAAACCTTGACTGATTATTTTGATTTTTTCTGCTACAAAACTTTGATTTTCAAATTTTTTTTTTTTTTTTTTTTAAATGTAAAGGCAATATCTTTTTCAGGGTTTTCAAAATGTGAGATATAACCAAACCAAGTTTGACTGGTAGCTATTTTAAATAGCTTTCATCGACACATCAAGCCACAATAATTTGCAACAAGTAAACTGTATTATTTAACTCGTTATTAGAAACTGTTGAAAGCGACTTTTGTAACTTTGTTTTAGGTGGTTGGCGTTAATATTATTTCCCAGTGTGACCATTTAATTATTGATCGTAAGTGTACCTATCTGCCTTGATTGACATTTAATGGTAGATAAAAAAATATATTCCGTTATATTCCTTAATAAAATTTATTATATTATTCACAATTTTTTTTCAATAAATTATTGTACGGTTTGAAAAATAAATGATTTGCATATCAAACAATTATTTTCTTTTATTTTGGAATGGTTTCCCAAAGAATTTCTTCTTTCCATAAGGTTTTTCATCTTTATTGGCATCTACAGGCCGAGGCTTGACGTGTAATATTGAGTGTAAAGTTACCGCTTCATTCTTGTTTTCAATTATTGTTTCCAACTCGTCCTGTAAAATAACTCTTTTAGAACTTGAACCAAAAGAAACCTTGAAGCCAGTACTTGAATCTTAATAAGCTTACCTGACTAAGTGTGATTAGATGATCCAGTGATATGCCTCTATCCATAATCCTTGCGATGTTCTTAGAGCTGACTCCGGGCAGCTTTTGTACAAAGTCATGAACTTGAGTGTTGTATCGCTCGTAATACATATCTTCAGCTGTATTGTCGCTGCTGAGAGCAAGAGCCTCATCAACATTAGGATTTTTCCTGCCTTGCTGCAACACAATAAGAGCAAATATTATTTCGGTTTTTTTGGGGATTGGTAATAAAATAAAACAACAATTTAAAATTTCCAGTTCGATTTATTTCATACTTTTTAAACTACAACTATCTAGTAGAAGACACGCTTTGTTCAAAATTCTATCGAACACGTAATTATGACACGATATCTTGCGGAAATATCCCGATTCAAACGGTAAAACGCCCATAACTTTTAAACGGCTAAACTGATTTTCATCAAACATAGTCAAAAAAATCGGTTCATCCGTTTAGGAGCTATGATGCTAGACAGATACACAAATACACAGTTACTCCAGTCAAACTTATAACAACCCTCTTTTTCCGTCGGGGGTTAAAAAGACCATCATCATAATCAGCCTTTTTAATGTTGCCTCCTCTCTGTGAGAAGGAAAAAGGCCATTTTTATCTGATAATCGAGAATAAGAGATTCAGAGATTAAGTTTATAAGGCCGTAAACTTAAATTGCAACTACTTAATCGTTTTGTAAAAAATGCTGATGTTCATACCTAAGAATGCCGAAGATCGGTTTGATAAATTATAAGTAAACATATACTAACCTTTAGCTCGTAAAACAGCTCGGCCGTAGCATAAGGACTAGGGGACCACACAAGTTTTAACCGAGGAAAGTGTATGGTAAGAAGCTGCAGTTTTTGTTGTATGTCGGCTCCAGATAAGTCGGTTGACACTACAAAGTGACCCTGGAAAACGAAAGTACTGAAACATATCACCCAGCGATATCGTACTGCAATGCAATACAAAACATTTTTTTCTATTTGAGATTTATTGAGAAAGGGACATTTAGAGAAAGCACATTTGGAGATAAGGACCTTTTGAGAAAGCACATTTGGAGATAAGGACCTTTTGAGAAAGGACATTTGGAGAAAAATACATCAGGCGCTGAGACGAGCAGTAGGTACTTGATTTTATTACTTCAATAATTGTTGAGAAAAAATATAAATGTATAAAACTATTTTTATAACAATTTAGATACATTTGATCCCCATATCATGGAGTTGCATAAAGATTATGTATTGGTCTGCTACCTTGAGAGGCCGCCATATTAGATTTAGAATTATGCCAATAAGGTTGAGGCCTTATTAGTGCGTTGCGTTGCGTCGTCGCAGAGTCAAAACTGCGTCGTTTTACATATTTATTTTTAGGGACATGCCACATTATGCTTTGCGAACGAAATACAAACGGGGGCCAGTCGAAGCGCTGCTCTTTTTTTTTTTTTTTTTTTCTTTTTATAACCTATAGGCTCGCGCTTGACCACAATCTCACCTGATGGTAAGCGATGATGTGGTCGACGGTGAAACACGCTTGCCTAGAAATAACCTATTCACTCTTGACTTAAAGACCCCTAGATTGTAGCTATCGGGAAACACAGACTCCGGCAGGGAATTCCACTCCTTAGCTGTACGCATAATAAAAGTGTTCCCAAAACGTTTTGTGCGTATGGGTGGGATGTCTACCATGTATCGATGGCGCATCGCCGTACGTCTGGTAGTCCGATGATGGAACGGTGAGGTGGAATTATATCGTGCAATTCCATCGCACACTCCCCGAAATGTAACCGATCGAATCTGAAATCCACACTGAGACGCTTGGCTAACTTGGTAACGCTGGTGTGGCATACATTGCGATGATCCGTTGCGACAACGCAAAGCATTAATAAGGCCTCAGCCTTAGCTAACCGTGCATTGCAATCCAAAGCTGTATGCAACATTTCAGAGCAATCGGTTAGACCCATAGATACTACAAGGCAAGTTAATAAAAAAAGGAATATAACATTACCTGCAGATTAAAAGGCTTGTTTTGATCGAATTCGATAAGTAGAATAGGTCGAGTGTAGTTTCGACACATTTGAGTGCATTGTGTATAGAGTCGGCCCGAGTTCAGGGATCCGATCAAGTCGGATATGGATTTTCTTTCTACACAGATGTCGGGCGTGAGAATATAGTCGCCAATCTGAAAAACACAAGAATGCTCTGTATGCCCTAGCTCCAAGGCTCCAACTGATTTGGTTTGAAATAGCACGCACAAAACTGCAATGACAAACAGTCATGTAGCACACAACCTGTGGAGAGAGCATCGGCACGTTTTTGTTCTAATGTTATTGTTGTCTGATTTTACTTAATGAAATTGATTAAATGGAGTAGAAAACCACAAAACTGTGAAATTTTGTACCATCTTTTGTGTAACTTGAAGTAGTAGTACACTTCCTACACCATTTAATTGCACAAAAAGGCATTACTTTGCGTTTTATTTGTTTTAAAGACGGAAGTGCGTGACGGTCGTACGTTTAGCTTACAGATGGTGCGACTGACCAAAATTTCGCCGCATGAGCTTGATTTTGCATACACTTGGCGCCCGCGGTGGCCCATGCAAACAGTGAACTGGGGTAGTACCTAGTAACAACAGATTGTCTGCATGATGAAAAGCACTGTTGTTCTTCTCATCCCTATTGGTAAGCTAAAATTAAATATTGTGATTCTTTCCTCTGTGATAAACAGCACTTTTGTACCTCAGCATTTTTTGCATTTGTATTTATAAATAACATTTTTGTTTATTTTAGAGCACTTTTGCATTTACCTTATGAAAATGAATAAAGCTGCCTTTAGGTAATTAAACAAAGTGGGAGTCCCACCCACGGAATACAAGAGATGTAACCAAGATGAACAATTAGAATGAAGAATAAAAGTACGAGAAGGATGAAAAATTAATGTAATGAATGAGTTTTCACATAATAGGCACCGACTTCGTTGAGCGGGATTAGCATTTAAAAACTGATTTGGTTTGATTGTAAGTGGTTTCCGCAATTTTTACATAGTTATCTGCAACACCAGAGCCAAATCGATTGATGCGATGCACTGCCATACCCTGGAGACGAAGAAGCATAGATAGTACACTCACGGCTATCGTGACTGGTTCGATGTTGATTCCTTTCTTGTGAAGTAAGGCTGGCAGATCTGAACGAAACTCTCTCATATCTACAATAACGACGGGCTTCTCTTTCTGCTGATTTTGCCCACCTGGGAAAGAAAAGGGTATCAAACTGGCATAAATCTTATAAGGCTTAGGTATATGCATAGAAAATGTTGATCAATAGTGTTTACCAGCTTTCCGAGAGTCTGTAGCGTTATCTTCATATTCAACATTCAGGTTGAAGTACTCTTCGGTTTTACCATCCTGGTATGATGGCACTACCATGACCTGGGGATATCGAACATTACGTGAACAAACATTTCAACAAAACTACGGTATAATGACACACATCAAGCAAGGTGCCACGCGGATGTTACTGCCAAACAAACATCAGCCTTGCAGTAATTGGAATAAAATTGAAAATTAATTAAAAAAACAGGCTGAGACGCGCGTTAGGTTAGTGAGGATTTTTATTTTAAGGGGTGCTTGTGGCTAAATAATAACAGCCGCACTGGTCGATCATCAAGGTTAAGCAACGCTTGACGAGGTCGGTCTGTGGATGGGTGACCATTTCAACATACCGAGTTTCCTCCGTGCCTCGGAAAGCGCGTTAAGCCGTTGGTCCTGGCTGTCATTTGAAGATCTTTGACAGTCTTTACGGGTAGTCAGAAGCTTGAGATCGGACACCAGTCTTTCCAAGGGGTACCGTGTTACCCAGTTACTGGGTAGTGGAGGTCAGATAGGCAGTCGCTCCATGTAAAAGCTAGTACTCAGCTGAATCCGGTAAGACTGGAAGCCGATCCCAATGTATTTGAGAAAAGGCTAGGCAGATTGCAATATTTAAATTTGTTTGGAAGCGCCAAGCCAGATGTGCGGCGGCCTTAATACGACGTGGGAACTTACACTCTTCGTGTGAATCAACAGCTCAAACGCTTGTTTCTCTCTCTTCAGTGATGTAAGGTATGCTTGTTCCTCTACTGTTTTATCATGAATTACGAAATAAACTTTAGTTTTGGGCTCTTCGCTTTTTTTGCGGCATTCAAAGAGCTCAATCTGTCTAACGGCCGCCACATCACAGTGGTATAAAATTACATATTCCGGACGCAATGTGTCCAATGTTCGCTCCAAAGAAAAGTTGCAGCCGCTTTCTTTGAATGTACGAATGCAAATAACTGGTCTCGCGATTTCTAGTTGTGTGAAATCTAAATTGTCCATCTGAAAATGGTTAAAATTGCACTTAGTACGTTTTTACTCGGCGGTAGTACATATAACTACTATACATATAATGTAGGAGAAGGGGAAAAAAGCATAATTGTTTACATAAAGTATGAAGATGGAATGGAGACAAAGGGACCTGCCACAATCAAATATAAATACTTTTAAAGTTATATTATAGTAGTCACAGCGGATCTTTGTGTCTCTGAAGTTGGCTTTGCCAACCATTGCGCAAGAAACAGTTTGTCATCGAGTATATATACTGCATAGAGTAAGCGAGATAGGACGATGCGACAAACTTAAGCGAGTGAAAGAGACAGTTATACAATGCTATCTTCACCTTTCCAACATTGACACAAAAATAACTACTGCGCATGGTCTTGCAGCCAATTCTAAGACACAAAGATCCGTATGAGCATTACACGAAGCTAAAACGAGAGGTGAAATAAAGAAGGTAAAAAAACATGACAGGGTTCATGTTTAACCCCCGCCGAAAAAAAGAGGGGTGTTATAAGTTTCACGTGTGTTGCTGTGTATCTGTCTGTGGCATCATAGCGCCTAAACGGATGAACCGATTTTAATTTAGTTTTTTTTTGTTGTTTGAAAGGTGATTTTGTAAAAGAAAGAAAATACATTTATTTGTCACAACCCACAAGAGCACACAATATAAAAAAAAGAAAAAGAAAACTTATAACTATACAACCATAAAAAAGAGAAAAAACAATATAAATATGACATTCTGTGTCCCACGGCTGCGCCAAATAGGACCAGCAGCCTAATTGTGTAAGTGAATTCGGCAAAGGAAACAATCTGTTTCTTTCCCAAAAACGACATTTTGCGATACGAAATGTCGTTTTTGGGAAAGAATCAGATTGTTTCCTTTGCCGAATTTACTTACACAATTAGGCTGCAGTTCAGCAAAAAGTCCAGCAACTAGTGCCCGACGCTGGTTTTCAACTGGACCTGTAACTGTGACATGACGGACGTAAAGCAGTTTTGTAGTGACAAATGTGTATGTAAAACAAGTACTTACTTTGACATTGACATTTTTGACATTGTAATTTCAATCTAATTTTTTTTGATAGTGTGTGTATTTTTTTTTTTTTTTGCTCTGTTTGTAACTAATTTTGTACGCCATAAATGGCAAAACATGTAGCCAACTCATATTAATATAAGACCTTTATACTGTAATCATGTTTTACAAAATAAAAATATCTTATCTTATCTTATCTTAAAAGATAAAATTGTTTGTCGAGAGTGTTCTTAGCTATGTTTGAATAAAATAGGTTCAGCCGTTCAAAAGTTATGGGCGTTTTACTGTTTCAATCGGGGTGGTTTCGCAAGATAAATGTGTCGGGAGTTTTTTAAATTTAATATTATATAGTATAGGTATTACCTGAGAAATTGGCTCAAACATGCTTTCATCGTGCGACACAGACTCTTTTGATTGCATAACCGATTGTGACAAAGTTAGCAGGTAATTTGATTTCGTATCATCTTCTACTCCCTCATCTTTATCGCCGTCTTTAACTTCAGATTTTTTACCCTTTTCTGCCTTGATTTCCTCTTTTGGTTCAGGATTTTTTAATTTAGTGTATTTTGCTGACACCGCATTTATGGTAAGGTCTCTTCTGAATGCCATATAAAACAGATACCTATAAGGGCCCATAGTAAGATAGTGATTCAATTGGCCACAAGTTCTATTATCTTGACAAAGTACTAAAATCTTGGTATTGTTCAGGTTAGCACCTTCTGTTTTCTTTACTTCTTCTGGTATTTCTTTCAACAGCAAGTCACTAAGGCATTTCCATTTAGGGCATAGTTCTGGATCAAATTCTAAAAAGAAGAAAATATTCTTTAATCTAAATTCTTAGCGTGTCAATCTATTTAAATAAAAATCAATTGCTGTTCGTTAGTCTCGCTAAAACGCAAAAACGGCTGGGCCGATTTGAATCATTCTTTTTTTTGTTATGTTCGCCAGAATACAGGAAAGGTTTAAAAACAAAAAAAAAAATAGGTTGGATAGGTTAGGTAGAGTAGGTAGGGTAGGTAGAGTAGGTAGGGTAGGTAGGCTAAAAGTACAATGAATTCAAAAAATAAATGTTTGGTGTTTTGATACTTTTATGGCAAAACAGCGTTTGCCTGGTCAGCTAGTAGTATATAAATATGAAAAACCTCATATTTTAAAAACTAATTAGCAATATTACCTTGTTTAGGATTAAATACTCTCCCTCTGGCTAATCGGAATAATTGCTCAGCTGACTCCAAGAGAATCCATCCAGAATTAAGTTTAGCATATTCCGGAGTACTGTATTTACTTACTAAGGCATGGAATGAAACAGCATCGTCATGGAGCAAGTTGCTAAAAAGATAACATATTTTGATAATATTGGCGTCTATACAGGGTGGCCAAAAAGTCGTGGATCAAACGCAACTAGGGGTTAGATGGGGCTATCAGCTACAAAAAAAAATCTACGGGAGGTCCTTAAGGTCGACCTCTGCAGAGTCATAATTTATTTTGTGTTTTTATGAGAAAATTGTGTGGGGGGGTTAGGGTCGGTGTAGGTCTTAGTGGGGCGGGTTCTTGGCCAGGGAACTCGCACCTATAAAATGCTAAGCTGCCAATTGCGCACGCCTAGGAGTGTGAAGCTAGGCTATCTGGCGCTAACCGACAAGTGCTTCATACACGTCCACGCCATTGCTAGTCTGCCGCCGCGGTCTAGTGATGGACCCACATACTTCAATCTTTGTGGGTCGTCCCTCCTGGGCAATGCTACAGTCCGTAACGAGCTTCACACACTCCATCTGCCTCGGGACTTGTAGTAGCCAAATATGAAGCGCGAGGGCGAGCCTTCGGCGCCCGATTGTCGTCAGCGGTGTGTCTGCGCACCAATGACGGCATATAACCGAACAAACTGGCTAGGGGAAGAAAACCCTGACATTAAAAATAACACAACACCTGAAGACCACACCACACCAGCGATGGAACAGTAATTGGTCTAGGAGATGCTAACTTCGAAATTAAATTGCAACCGCTGCCTTGTGGAGAGATGTTGGATCATCAAAGGCTAGGGCGTTACCCCGAAATTGTAACCAGCTCAGAAGATGCTAACTTCGACACAAAAAACGGCACCTACTGCCTTGTAGAGAGATGTTGGGTCATCAAAGGCTAGGGCGTCAACCCGAAATTGTGATGTGTAGTGCCTTGGGAAAGCGCTTCACTATCTTCCCATACATCGTAATGAAATGAGTGAAAATAATGAGAAAGTTCTGCCATGCAATCCGGCTAGCCCCCGGCGCTCACAGGTATCCGGGCCTGTGAGTGAGAAATTGACTACCGAAGACTGTAAGAGGGTGGGTACCCAGGCCCCCTTACCAGTAAATACTACTGGTCTTAAAGAGAGAAGCAGCAATAAGAAGCTGGTCCAGCAAGCTTTCCATCCAGGTCTATTTGAGACTAGACCAAGAAGTCTATCACTTAGCGCGATAAGGGATGCTAGCATTGAAACACAAATTGAAAACACACAGCACATTGAGATGAAGAATATTACGGACAACAAAGAAGTCAATCCTCCCACTTGGCAAAGAGCACCACTTCTAAGAAACGCCAAAAGGAAGAAAGTATCATCACCATCTCCTGAGAGAATAATTGTCACCAATACATTCAGTGGACTCCCAGTTGATCAGGAAGAAGACACAACATTAGCACATACTGTTAAAAAAGTTGTAAAGCCACCACCCATAATCCTGTATGGCATTGAAGATCTAACCAAGCTAACTGAGATGCTAGAGAGTGTAGTAGACAAAGCAGATTTCACATACAAAATTATGAACCAAAATCAACTGAGGATAAACTGTGCTAATGTAGAGGTCTACAAAACAACAATAGATGCTGTTAGAGAAAAAGGACTAATTGGACATACATTTAACAGGAAGGATAAGCGCCCCTATAGGATTGTGATAAGGAACCTACACCACACCACACCAGTCAGTGTGATAAAAGAAGTAGTAGAAGAGACAGGCAATACTGTGATTGGGGAGATAATAAATGTAAAGTACGGCCCAGAGAAGAAACCAACAACTACATTCTTTGCTAACCTCCATCCCAGCCCCAATAACAAGGCCATAAAAAGTATTAAATACATTCACCATCAGTCAGTAACAATAGAAGACCCACGAAAACGAACCACAGTTGTGCAATGTCAAAGATGCCAACAGTATGGACACTCTAAAAACTACTGCATGAGGCCCTTCCGATGCGTGAAGTGCGCTAAATCACACAAAACCTCAGAATGCCCAAAGAAGGATCGCAACACCCCAGCTAAATGTGCCCTATGTCAAGGCGCGCATCCAGCAAACTTCAAAGGGTGCGAAGTATACAGAGAAATAATAGCAAGGAAGACAAACATACATATTACGGGCCGAGAAAGCACGAACCCAGGTATTGATGACAAGGCCCAGTCAAAAAAGAAAAGTTATCCATCCCTGCCAAATAAATTGACCAGACCCACGCCTGCGACCTACGCAACCGAACCACGGCCGAAATCTGACAACACGCAAAGGACATACGCTGAAGCAACAAAAGCCGACAAAACATCCAAAGATGAGAAGTTTTCCACAACAACCAAAGCACCAAACATAGAAGAGATCCTTTTAAAACAAGCTGAAAAATTTGACTTAATCCTACAACAAATGAGTATGTTAATCAATCTCATAACTACCCTAGTCACTAAGATGTCAAAATGACTTCCCTCAAGATAGCGACGTGGAACCCAGCAGGGCTATCCCCAAATAAAGTAGAGGTAGAAGTCCTGCTACACACTCACAACATAGACATACTACTAGTACCAGAATCTCATACAACTGCAAACAGCAGCGTTAAAATTCAGAACTACAACATCTACTGCACTGATCACCCAGATGGCACTGCACACGCCGGAGCGGCTGTAATAGTGAAGTCTAGTATCAAACACTATGAACAACCACAATACAAAACTGAGCATATACAGGCAGCAACAGTGGCTATAGAAGACCGAAATGGCACCTTTAATGTGTCTGCTATCTACTGCCCTCCCAAACACAAACTAAAGGAGGACCAATATAACGAGTATTTTAACACCCTAGGCGCCCGCTTTATAGCCGGAGGGGACTGGAACGCCAAAAATGTACACTGGGCCTCCAGACTTACCAATACAAGAGGCAGGGAGCTCAAAAAGAGCATAGATAATAACCATCTCAGGACAATCTCTACAACAGACCCAACCAACTGGCCCACAGACCCAAACAAACTCCCGGATGTCATAGACTTTTTTATTGTAAGGGGATTATCCGGTCTCTTTCACCATATAGAGACAAGCCTGGACGCAAACTCTAATCATGTTCCGGTAATTTTAACTATTGGCACCACAGTCTTAAATACTGAAAGAAACCCCAAATTATACAACAAGCGCACAGATTGGTGTTCGTTTCGCGAATGTGTTGAAGATGGAATTAACTTAAAAATACCATTGAAAACTGAGTTGGACATAGACGTTGCTGCGAGAAATTTCACTGCGGTAATCCAAGAAAGTTGTTGGAAGTCAACTCCAGAAATCAGGGAACGATCACATCAATTTAAAGTCTACTCAGAAACCATACGGGTAAAAATTATGGAAAAAAGGAGACTACGGCGTGTATGGCATACAAGTAGGCATCCAAATGACAAAACGGCGCTAAACAAAGCTATAAAAGAACTAAAAACCCTTATAGCTGAAGCAGATGGTGTCGCTTTGGATACCTACTTGGAAGGTCTAACAGCTACAAAAGCAACTGACTATTCATTATGGAGAGCCTGTAAAAACTTGAATCGACCCTTGCACCACAAACCACCGGTAAGGAACCCAAATGGGAGCTGGATCAGAACTGAACAAGGCAAAGCTGATGCATTTGCGAACCATCTCATCAATGTATTCAAGCCTAATGACGCCAGACCAAACGCGGATGAAAGTGATATTGACATTGTCCTCAACCAAGATCTTCAACTGGATCTACCCTTGAAACCAATAACACCCACAGAGATATGTAGGAATATAAACCTAATGGACAACAATAAGGCCCCTGGTTATGATCTTATTGACAAAAAAGTCCTTCAAGAATTACCTCGCAAAGGAATTGTGTACCTAACCATACTTTTTAATGCCATTCAAAGAGTAGGCTACTTCCCAGATATATGGAAAGTATCACAAGTAATAATGATCCATAAACCCGGTAAACCAATGCATGATGTCACCTCATACAGACCAATCAGTCTACTGCCTATTGTGTCTAAGCTTTACGAAAAGTCTCTACTACATAGAATATTACCAATTCTCAATGAGAAAAACATAGTCCCAGATCACCAATTCGGATTTCGAAAAGAACATGCCACCATAGAACAAGTCCATAGAGTGTGCAGGACAGTTAGAAAAACATTTGAGAAAAAGGAGTACTGCTCGGCTGCCTTTCTTGATATACAACAGGCCTTCGACAGAGTCTGGCACAAAGGTCTGCTCTTCAAAATAAAATCTTTATTACCACACTCATTCTATGGATTACTTAAATCCTACATCACTAACAGAAGATTTCAAGTAAGAGAAAACCAATCCACCTCGGGACTCCATGAAATTGCCGCAGGAGTACCGCAGGGTTCGGTACTTGGACCTGTACTGTACACTCTGTTTACTTCCGACCTACCACAAAGCTCCGAGATCACAATTGCTACTTTCGCGGATGACACTGCTTTACTTGCTTCGCACAAATGTCCAACACAAGCATCTCGCATCTTGCAAACCAGTCTAAATGAGACTGAGGAATGGCTAGCCAAATGGAGAATTGCCGCCAGCGTATCCAAATCAGTGCATATCACGTTTACACTATGCAAACATGATTGTGACCCGGTCACCCTAAACGGTAGCCAACTCCCACACCACGAGTCTGTGAAATATCTGGGCATGCATCTTGACCGAAGGCTAACATGGAGGAAACATGTCGAAACAAAAAGGGAAGAAATGCACCTGAAATACAGAAGTCTTTTCTGGCTACTTGGAAGAAACTCAAAACTGGCGATTGATAACAAACTACTAGTATACAAGACCGTACTGAAGCCAATCTGGACATATGGCATTCAACTTTGGGGATCAGCCAGCGCCTCCAACATAATGAAAGTGCAACGGGCACAAAATTATATATTGAAACAAATATCCAACGCACCATGGTTTATCAAGACAACAGAGATTCATGAAATTCTCAATATTCCAATGGTCAAGGAGGAGATTAATGCACATGGCGAGCATTACAAATTCCGACTGCTAAAACACCCGAACAAGCTCGCAGGACAGCTTACAATACCTGAAAGCATCCGCCGACTTAAAAAGCGGCGGGATATCTTCGACCAGAACAGTCAGCCAGAAGAATGACTTTGTAAAAATGGGCCGGACTCCATTGGGAGTAGCGCCTAACATGTTATCCGAATCAACTCATCTGCTCATAGTCTGAAAGACTGATCGCAAGATTAAAAAGGAAAAAAAAAAAAAAAAAAAAAAAAAATGAGAAAATTGTCTTTTTTTACTATTTCTTATTAAAATTTTTAAAAATCTACACCTGTATCTTTTTTTATAATTTTCACTAGATTGGTACTGATGAGTCTTTGCGCTAGACATGCTATACTATATATATTGCTGTTGTTTAGTGGGTGTTATTAAGATAATATTTTATTTACTTCGGACCCCACTGTGAAAAAAAAATACTCTACCGAAAAGTGACCCTGTATTACAAGTTTTGGCGCATTTAATAGGGTTTCTAGAAAGATACTACACATGGCTATGCGTGGCTTTGATATCTTTCGAGAACGATCATTCGTAGCAAGGCCAAAGTTAACCCAATCATAAAACTCGGTTAGGCCTATTTAAAAATAATCTCTGCAGGTAAATTATAACTCAGCAGGGGTTGACCTTAAGGACCTCCCGTAGAACAATTTTTTGTAGCTGATGACCCCATCTAACCCTTAGTTGCGTTTGATCAACGACTTTATGGCCATCCTGTATAAGCGTTCGCAGAGACCGAAGAGCATAGAGCTGAGAATTTGCTCATGATATTGAATAATACACTTCATTGCCAGTGTCATAAGGTATGCAGTTGTAAAAACAGTGCAGATGAGCTCGCTCACGTGTACTCGAATTTGCACAGGATATAATAAGATAGATACCTCCTCTCTGTGAGAGGGAAAGATAAATGATTTTACTTCTGTAATTTGGTCTGTACAAACACTTTTACATGTCGATCATATTTTTAGGGTTCCGTACCCAAAGGGTAAAAACGGGACCCTATTACTGAGACTCCGCGGTCCGTCTGTCTGTCTGTCTGTCACCAGGCTGTATCTCATGAACCGTGATAGCTAGACAGTTGAAATTTTCACAGGTGGTGTATATCTGTTGCCGCTACAACAACAAATACTAAAAACAAAATAAAATAAATATTTAAGGGGGGGCCCCATACAACAAACGTGATTTTTTTTGCCGTTTTTTACGAAAATGGTACGGAACCCTTCGTGCGCGAGTCCGACTCGCACTTGTTTAAACTAGATGAGGCGTTCCCTATCTGACTACTCTGGGAAGAAAGGCCGTAACAAACTCAGAGGTCACAGATTCTTTAAGTCCAGACAAAATCTTCGTTAGATCACGTGAAGACCATGTAGATTGATATCTGAAATGGTCTTTTGAGGACTAGCCAGATTGAGTAGACCTGTCCAGTCAATGCACGCATTTGTCAATAACCGTGAAACCAGAATGAGCTCAGAATGGGCCTTAATCCACCACGAGGGCCCAGTGCGGTTTCTTGGAATATTGCTTCTAAGACATGCCGCTGGTGCTAGTTTTGAGAGCAGTGTTGATTAAATAATTTACACAAAGTAAAGCGCCTGCCTGAATTCGAACACGCGACCTACAACTAGTAAGTCTCGGCCGTTACCACTGGGCCTCCGCTACTATCTAAATTTGCACTTTAAACTTTTAATTTTAAGGCTCATTTTTCAATATCATAAATTTCATTTGGTAATTTTTCTTAAAATTTACAACAGTCTTAACATATCACACGAAACCGAAAACAGCAGCCTAATTGCGTAAGTAAATTCGGCAACGGAAACAATCTGGTTCTTTCCCAAAAACACACATATACACAAAAAAGTTGAATCTTTATTCAACTTTTTTGTGTATGTGTGTGTTTTTGGGAAAGAACCAGATTGTTTCCGTTGCCGAATTTACTTACGCAATTAGGCTGCAGGCGTCCTTAACTCCTGCACACAGTGACAGGATTCTTGAGAAGTTTGATACATACAACCTGTGAACATAAGGCACAGGTCACACAGAAATGGCGTCGGGCGCGGTCATGGCACGGACGGCTTCCTATTCCATTCTAATTTCCAACTAGATGCATGGAAATAAATCGCAATTTAGGACACACGATAATGACGCGACATTTCGGCGCCCGCGCCTGATCAAATTGCGCTTTATTTTCATGCATTTCGTTTGAAATTAGAATGGAATAGGAAGAAGCCCGAGCCATTTCCGCGCCCAACACCATTTCTATGTGGCCTGCACCTAATCTTGCTCTTTCTTTCAGTGTGATAGTGTTTAATTGTTCACTTACACAGTCATGCTCCTCAGTACTTTTAAATCCTGGATGTATTCCTTTGTTCTTGTACTTAATTGATGCCACACACAGTCCAGCTGCGATTGAAGTATTTTGTGAAACTTTTTTGTAATACAATTTTCTGTTGTTATTTCCTGAAATAAATGATTATTAACTTTGTTGTTGATTGCAAGAATAATGATTTTTATAATTATTCAAATTTTCTGTATTGCCAAGATGATTAAAATCGTATTTATTTATTGGGGATCTCCACTGTTTTTTACTCGACTGCCGAAGGAGGGTAATGTGTTTATCAGTCCATGTATGTGTTTGTTCCTATGTGGCGTTCTAGAGGCCAAATACGCTGGCCGATTTTGATGGTTCTTACGTCTATCGATTCGTCTTAACCCTGCGAGTGTCACTGACTACATAAAAATTGGAAAATAGAAAAAATGCGGATTTCGGGCGCCATATTGTGGGGGCGCAATTTTTTTTTTCTTACTAACCCATCGTGTGGGGTATCAAAATAAAGGGTTTTAAGAGGTGATTTCAAAAATATACAACACTTATATATTTAAATGTACCTAATTCGAAAAAAAAAATAACTAAAAAGTTATAGTTAAAAAAAGTTGAATTAACTTTTTTTTTTAAATACCTGCATGTCCAGTGTCCTGTTAATGCTCTTGAGTTGTTTCACAGTGTAATTTATGATGTCAAGCAAGCAGGTCTGAATGTAGCTCATGTTTGTAGACAGAGGAACATGCAACTCCACTACTTGCGCCTGTCTGCTCTTGAGACTCTTGATAATCGAGCCATGGAACCTATAGAAAGTGGGGTGGTGGTGGTGGTGGTGGGGTTAGATGAGATTAGCAATATATATACACCAACCACCACAATTTTTTTAAATTTTCAATTGAAATGGTACAGAGAAACCACTAACACACTACCTTCTTCAAAATAAATGTATGTTTTATTCAATCAGCCTAGCCTTTTCCCAACTATATTGGGGTCCGCTTCAAGTCTAACCGGATTCAGCTGAGTAGCAGTGTTTTACATGGAACGACAGCCTATCTGACCTCCACAACCCAGTAACTGGGTAACACCATACCCCTTGGCAAGACTGGTGTCAGATCTCAAGCTTCTGACTACCCATAACGACTGTCAAAGATCTTCAAATGACAGCCGGGACCAACGGCTTAACGTGCTTTCCGAAGCACGGAGGAAACTCGGTATGTTGAAATGGTCACCCATCCACGGACCGACCTCGTCAAACTTTGCTTAACTTTGATGATCGATCAGTGCGGCAGTTATTATTTAGCCACGAGCTCCTGTATGTTAATGTACCTGTAAATGTAAGTATTATTATTAAAAAAAATCATACCTTGGCCATAAAAATAATTCTGTAACAAATAAAGCCCTCATAACTTTCTCCACTTGGTTGTAGCCAAATGTGAATGATATTGGCGAATTTGAGAATGCCTTCACAAAACCAGTCTGCAAGTAGTTAAATAATCTTTGATTAAATGCAAAAAAAATATTGCATCAAAAGCATGCATTGAATTATTTACCTTATTACTTTGCCTATAAAGTCTCAGTGCAAATGCTTCCTGACACGACTCTAAAACAGTATGTGCTCTCAAAACAATAATACCAGTTATGTGTGATATGGGGACCCTGTTCTTCAGCAAGTCGACTACTAATATGCGGGTAGAAACAAAATGTATTCCACCTTCTAAGTATGCTTTTTCTCTGTAATAACAAAAAAGAGTATGGTTTAGATAAGTGTCATTGGATAAAACCTATACTCTTTGCGCTGTAGCATGGTGCTGGTGACAGTTTCTATAACATTTTTCATGCATATACGTATACACATTTTTTTTAGTTTAACGTCATACAGGCAACTATGATAGATGGTATAACTATGGTATGATGTTACACTACAAAAAATGCGTAAACATATATGCATATTTTTTTTATTGAAACTGTCACCTGCACCATGCTACAGCGCAAAGAGTGTAGTTTCTAATCTTTCATCAAATAAATTGCTTTTAGGTAAAACTTTGTGGGACCACATTTTATTGCAGTGATTCATTTCACCAGGACTGTTGTCCCCTTGCCTCAGTATCAGCGACTTGAAACAATACACAAAATACTGTTAGTAGATAGTTCAAGTAACGATAAATTGTACCGTTCCACCAGGATCGTAACAAAATGAACTATTGGCTATAACGTTACTAGCAAACGGAACAAAATCTACAACTATTTAATAAAAATATTAATAACATATTGTTATGAATGTAAAACGAAATCTACAACTATTTAATAACAATATTAATAATATATCATTATTAATGTATGTACGATTTGTTATTAATATTGTTATTAAATAGTTGTAGATTTCATTCCATTTGCTAGTAATGTTATTAGGATCTTGGTGGAACAGTACTCATTATCGTTACTTGAACTACCTATAATGCTATTTCGAGTAATGTTTCAGTCCCTGTTCAGTATAACTGTATTCATTTAGATACAAAATCATCTGCAAAAGGTGTCATAATTAATTCTCATGAAAAATATTCAAACAAAGATATTACCTGTCGGTGCCAATATTTGGTAAAGCTGATAAACCAAATTTTTCAGTAAAATACTTTTCTTCATGATCTCCACTGTTCAGTACAAATACCAAATGCGCAGGATCTTTATATATCCACAACATATTTGATATTATGTTGTTGTAATTGATTCCTCTGGAAATTCATAATATTAAAATAATATTTGGTCTGTTACATAATACTGGGTCTTCATTGGTGTTGATAGTATGTAACTAGGTATCAATACCAGTTTACTTTGGCCTTTTAAAATAATATGTGATTCTGTTAAGAGCGGACTCTAGTCGGTAATATAGTATATTAATATAGTCTATTGCCGTTGCGTCACCTCCAACCTCACCCCGTAAAGTGCGAAAGGGACAACTGCAGCTCAGGCTGATTTTACCTACAAAAACTTTGACTAAAAGACGTTTCGTATTCTGCTGTTTTCTTCATGAAAACTGGTCTGATCTAAAAAATTCTGATACCAAAATTTAGAGGAAAAGTATATCTATGCTCCTATCATTTCCTTTTTTGTTAAAAACGTATAAATTTTGTCTGAAAGTCTTCTGAACATGGCGGTAAAAACGGGCATTTTTTTCGGATTTTTGGATTGTCATATTTCTTTTTGTGATTATGTTTTGGAAAAAAGGAAATGATAGGGGCACGTATTAATTAGACCCAGATTTTATGGGGAAAAATCATTGCTCTAGAGGCATTATCCACGAAGAAAACAGCAGAATGTTTTGTATGGAGAAACTTTCACTAGAGTCTCCTCTTAAATACGTGGGACACTCAGAAAGTTTTGCGAAACTAAAAAAAATTGTTCTATACGTACATATATTTTTATTAAATCTTTTCCAAGTACTTTCCACCAGCCTCTATACAAAGATTCATGCGCCTAAACCAGTTTTCAAAACACTTTTTCCAGTCCGCCGCAGACACCTCGTTTACAGCCTGCTCGAACGCAGCCAGCGCATCTTCCGGCGACGAAAATTGTATCCCTTTGAGCTGATTTTTTATTTTTGGGAATAAAAAGAAGTCACACGGTGCTAGATCAGGGCTGTAAGGAGGGTGACCCAGGAGTTTGACTGGCGTGCTGTCCAGGAAGTCCCTCGTTTTGAGTGCGGTGTGCGCAGGTGCATTGTCGTGGTGGAGCAGTAGCCCGCGGAGCCCTGTGTTTGGTCGCTTGTTGCTTATAACAGAGAAAACTTCTGGCAAACATTTGGTAGTATACCATTCGGCATTAATGCTTCTTTGATCCCGTAAGGGAATTGATACCAAGTGGCCAGTCAAATTAAAAAAGCTAGCGATCAAAATCTTACCCCCGCTTCTAGATCGCTTCACTTTGGTAGGCGTTGGCTCATTTTGAAACACCCAAACAGTCGACTGGCGCTTGGTTTCTGGGTCGTATTGATAAATCCAGGACTCATCACCTGTAACGATGTCGTAAACACGCCGAGACGAGCCTGCTTCAAATTTGTTAAGCATATCACGGCACCATTCCACCCGGGCCTGCTTCTGAGCATCGGTGAGGTTGTGCGGCACCCAGCGTGATACTATCCTCCTCACGCGAAGATGGCTGTGTAGAATCTCGTGAACGCTTCCCGATCCAATCTTCAATATGTGTTGAATCTCCTGATATGTAATTCGCCTATTGTCTTGGATTAAATTTTTCACTGCTAGCACGTTTTCTTCGGTAACAGCCGTCAAAGGGCGACCGCTTCTTTCGTCATCCCCCAAAGTTGGTCGACCGCGCTTGAATTCGTTATACCAACGATACACGGTTGCCTTGGAAGGGCCTTCATCCATGAATGCCATTTGAAGTCTATCGTACGATTCATCCGGTTTCAGGCGACACTTGAAATCGTATAAAATCATAGCTCTAAAATGTTCCCGGCGCAGATCCATATTTCAGTGAGACACAATACTTTGAATTAACTCGCAAAAAATGTGGAGGGAAATTTTGAAATTGGAACTTACTTATTTTTACTTATAAATAATCATATTTTCGAAAAACATTATAACTGGCCAGTCTCCCATATATAAAAACTTTTTTTCGCAATACTTTCTGAGGGGCCTGGTAAGGAATCACACTAATATTATAAAGGTGAGAGTTTGTGAGTGTGTATGTTTGATGCTTCTTCACGCTTAAACAGCTGGATGGATCTGGATGAAATTTGGCACAGAGATTGATTATAGACTGGAATAGGGCACAGGATACTTTTTATCCCAAGAATATGTTCTCTTGGGGTAATTTTCGACATTCACGCAGGAGAATCTAGTTCAGATTAAAAAAAATCATATATTTAGGGAAATTAAATTGTACCTATATTACTGTAAGGTTGATTTTTACTAGCATGTCATAAAACTAGCTGTGACAGATAGCTTAAACATTAGTGGAGTTTCAATTTATTGGAAATTTTTGTAATTGAAGGCGTTCTGTAGTTTCTGCCTACTCCCACGGGAAAAAGGTCTGAGTTTATGAACCTATTTATGTTATAAAAGTGATATGTTAAACAGTTAATTTCTCTGCCTTTAAATAAAATAGCTATGAGTGTCAATCCAGGTTCTTGATGGTAAAAAATGTAGGTTGTGTGGAGTTCAGTAATAAACTCTTTATGCTTGAATTCTTGAATCTGATTAGCTGCATAAAAAAACATTGATATATTGAGAAAAGTTAAAGTCAGACTTTAACTTTTCTCAACATGTTGAAACATGCTTGCTTTACGTTTACATGACTTTTTAACCTGGGAATTACTGTCGTGCAATAACACTGTGAAAAAGGTAATTTTACATTACTGTTTTTATTGCATTTATCTATGTTTTATTGAGTTTTTAAGCAGAATTAAGAACCTTGTGTAGTAGATAAACATTACAATAATATAATTTTACAGATAAAGTTGTTTTGAAAGGACATACTTTGCCATAATAACAAGTGCATCTTTTTCAAAAGCGTCAATAAATATTTGTTTTTCAAAAGATAGTAAAGGATATTTCATTTCTATATCATCTTGGTCTTCTTCAACATCAACAGGGTCTTTATTTGATTCCATTCTTGACACAGCTTAACTGCTTTCACAGTACTCTATACGAATACAAATTAAACTAATAATAAAGCGCTAATCAAATTATTAAAAGAACTTTAAAGAGCAAATTCACACCGTATTTATATCATTTCAAAATTTTCAAATGATATAAAAAAACTGAAACAAGATTTCAAATATTTTTGAAATGATTGTTGTCATTGTCAATGTCAATGTCATTGACAACCAAACCAACGTGCATGACAGCAGCCATATTTTTTTTTAGGCATTTAATGTCCTGGGTACTGAGGCTTTTCAGTGAAGACTTTAGTTTTTGGTAGTCACTTCTTTGTTCTGTATTAGAATGCGGATATAATAAATTCTTATAATGTTTCTTGGAGTATTTGTCATTTTAACAGTAAATACATCGAGTCAGCCTTCTTGGAAAGCTTCGCTGAGGTACTCAAAAACACAAAAAAAATCTCACCTCCACGAGCCCGAGATATCACAATGTTTTTTAGGGTTCCGTACCCAAAGGGTAAAAACGGGACCCTATTACTGAGACTCCGCGGTCCGTCTGTCTGTCTGTCTGTCTGTCTGTCTGTCACCAGGCTGTATCTCATGAACCGTGATAGCTAGACAGTTGAAATTTTCACAGGTGGTGTATATCTGTTGCCGCTACAACAACAAATACTAAAAACAGAATAAAATAAATATTTAAGGGGGGCTCCCGTACAACAAACGTGATTTTTTTGCCGTTTTTTACGAAAATGGTACGGAACCCTTCGTGCGCGAGTCCGACTCGCACTTGGCCGGTTTTTTTATTTCTATCCATTATATAAAACGTGCGCACACGAATCTATCCACTGAGCATCCAAGTCAGATTGTACCACGTAATATTGTCAATAATATTGCGTAGTGTGCGAGCACCCCTTGGTCAGTGGCCCTTCTACACGATCGACGTTGAGAGAGAGGGGCCGGGCCGGACCGCTTGGGGGCTGAAACTCGGTCAGTCTCCATCTCACAGTTGTAACAACAGTAAGGAATAAAATTGAAGATACGAATCAAGACAGTATTTTCATTCCTCAACAAGACCCCAAAGAACAACAAAATACAGTCAACTTTACTAAAAATATTAACGGATCATAAGCCATTAACATTCGCCCAATCTACAAAGGTTACACCTTCAGACTCACCTGGGCGATTAAGACAATTAGATTTTATTTCTCAATTTTGTGATAGCGTCATATACTTATGTGACAAAAATAAAGTCGCCGACGCATTATCCCGAATCAATGAGATTATCGTGCAATCATTATTCAAATATCAAAAATAAGCCGAACTACAAAAAAGCGATTCGGAATTACAAAATCAACGCAAACATGATAAACTCCAATTTAATGCCCAATTCCGAGATAAAGATAGCCTGCGAAACATCAACAAACGAAATATGTCCTTATCTACTTAAACAGTTCCGGGAACTCTTCATCAAAGCCTTACACGATGTGAGTCGTCCTGGCGTCGCAGCTATCCAACTTTTAGTTATATCTAGATATTTTTGGAGCAACTTGAATACAGACATACAAAATTACGTCGAAATGTGTGTTCCCTGTCAAAATTGTAAATTGCAACTTTTCACCCTAACACCGATATGAGAATTTGATAACACAGGAAATCATTTTGAACACGTACATTCGATATAATTGGACCACTGCCACCGGCAGAGGATTTCAATTAATGCGTTACCATCATCGACAGGCTAACGAAATGGCAAAAGTTATACCCTAACATATAACTGCTGAAACGGTTGCTAAGGTTTGTAATTCATCATAACGCGAACGTCGGAATCTAACTATACTTCTTAAAAGATAGCTTGATCTCTGCGACAGCTGTCAGTATCAGTACAGTAACAATAGCGCTTGACAGGCTAACAATAACTTGACATATGTCGCAGAGAACAAGCTATCTTATATGAAGTATAACTTTTAAGAAAAAATACAGGTAAATTAAGCACAACTGCATATAACCTAACCCCGGCCACTCACATGCGCGCAAACATTCGTACGTTGTACGAATGTTTGCACACATGTGAAGGGCCGTCAGCCATTCATTCGCAAACATAGCAGATATGCAAATGGGTTCGCATACTCTATTTGCGAACCCGCTTGCGCTTCCTCCTACACATGTTTACGAATGTCTCAGTCTTGCTTGCTTTTTATGGGATTTTTCGAGGATCCCTTAAAGTCGATTCTTTCTGCAGGAGTTCAATGAACTCCAGCACCTTGGGGTTGCATCATGAAGTTAGTTTAAGTACCTACGGTTCACAGTAGAATTCATGGACTATGAAAATGGCGAAACGTCCGTTACCTTCGCAATCGTGTGCGCAACTGGTCGCACGAATGTGTGGGAGACTACGCGAAGGATCAAGGTTCGCGCGCTTTGATGTTCGTTAAAAAACCGACACAGCTTGGAAAACCGCGAATGCAGCGAACACTTTGCATAATCATTTGCAAATGTCGTCCTACACTTGTGGGTTTGCGTATTCGTGCGAATGTGAGTGACCGGCATAAAGGCAAGCGGCATGATAGAAAGACCTGCCGTACCTAAAATGCAGCTATTATGGCGAAATGTGCAAATAGTACACAATGGTTACGTGAATTGCCTCTGGTACTTCTAGGGTTGCGCTCGGCAGTTAACTTTTATTTTAATACGGCAGTATTATCAGAGTTCCAGGTGACCTATTTCATTCAAAGCCTACAATCAATATTAACGAGAGCTACTACATCAAACAATTAACTAAATCATTGTCATCCGTTACAGATCACCCATTTTACATAGAGGAATAATTATTTCATGGTTAATTATTCCTCTATGTAAAATGGGTGATCTGTAACACAGGGCCTTACCTATCTCAGACATCCTTCTCCAAGGTTACGTATTATGATAGTCACTGTATTTTGATGTCGAGATAAAATAAAGCCGCTCATATCCAAGTTTACATTACAACATTACAACTGTTGGGGTTATTAAGGTGGACACGAAATAAAATCACGTTATAAGGGTTTGAATAATAACAGTTAAAATTACCCTTTGTTTTATATATCAGTAAGGTGTCTGTAGCACATGTGGTACCTACTTTGGTTGACGGAATACAGTACCTTGACCAGCTAGCCTTTCAGTTTCAACTGTTGAAAAAGGCCCAAATAATTTTGTTTGTATGTTGTTCCAGCTGCAATCTTGCATCGAGAATATTTGCGTGTGTGCGGCGAGCCAGAGAGTTTTTGTCATCGTTGGCAACACTATAAAGCGGAAGGAAACGGAGAAGACGCCATATTGCCTACGCCGACATTTTTTCACTGTTCGCTTCGCCCCGATTCGCGGCGCTCGCTAGTTAGCTAGCTGCAGGAGTAGCGATCTTAGTTATTTGTGTCGTTAAATAAATTTTATTTATTTGGTGTGAATTTAATATCTCTGTATTAGCAGCTGTAGGTAAGGATTGCGTGTATTTTTTTTATATCAAAATTACCATCCTTTGATAGACTGATTGCACGACTTCACAAGACGCTTTTTTTTAGTATGCAAATGCAAGCCATGAATCAATTCGGCAATAGAGGATTTGGCGGCCCACCGCAGCCACAAAGGCAGAATAATCGTCGTGGTAATAACCGAGGAGGCTTTCGTAATTCAAGATTTGATAATAATATGCAGCAGAGGAATCAGAATCACGGTCAAGGAGGTCAACGGCCTAATGAGGTACGTCAGGTATGTGCGTTATAACAAGATAATATTAGTTCTTTTTTATCGTGATTGATCAGCTTTATCATTTACCCGGCTGATATGTTTATTCGGTTAAAATTCTCAAGACTAAATATGCTTTTTCCGAGAAATTACCATGTTGGTGACGACGCCATTTTGTGTTAGCTTGTTGGTTTCATTCATTGGCTGGGATATCGATTACGAATGCGAAGCGTAATAAACTTCGTTTACTCAAAATGTTGTAAAAGACCATGGTTTTTTTTTGCTTAGGTACGAGTAATACCCACCTATTTTATGTGTTTATTGTTTTGCCGGTTAAATCCCGGCGGATAACCGATATACTTCTTTTACCACTCTTGACTGTGTCTGACCTACTTTCCACAAGCAAAATGGACAGGCCAGCTAGTTAATAGAGGATTTAGCTGTTAACAAAAATGTTTACGACAGGATTTACAAACCTATTTTATTGAAGTAGCTTTATGGGGCGGCTTCGCTGCCGCTGCTTATCACACATTTTATCCGGGATAGTAGCCATTACACTCAGCAATAGTGTAGCTTTCCATCGTTTAAGGCATTTTCGTCATTGGACTAGTAGTTTCAAGAGTTAACTTTTTACAAGCCAACAAATAATTTTACGCTTAGATTTTATGCGTTTCGGAGGAAGAAACATTATAATTAACTTCATTTTTAGACAAAGCCCAACCCAATTGTTGACAAGCCCCAACAACCAATTCAACAAACTCCGCTTCAGGCTAAACCTCAACAACAGCAAACACCTAAGCCAGAAGTCCAGCAGGCACCCCAGCAACAGGCCCAGCAACCTAAACAACAGCCTCCGCAGCAGGCACAACCGAAACCACAGCAGGTTCAACAGAAACCTCAGCAGGTACAACAGAAACCTCAGCAGGTACAACAGAAACCACAGCAGCCGCAGCAACAACAGCAACAAAAAGCTGCCCCTGTTGCTCAAGCAAAGAATGAGTCACAGGATCATGTTGATAAGTCAGTAAATGTTGAGCAAAAGAACCAAAACCAGCTTTCTAATCAAAACCAGCATCCTAATCAGAACCAGCATTCAAATCAAAATCAACATTCTAATGAAAATAATCAAAGGGTAAGTTACACACCAACTTTGGTATTGAAATATTTCTACCAAGCAGTTCAGAGTTTAATAACATATTCTTTTTCCTCAGAATGTCAATGGCAATTTTGGAGGTAACAGGCAGAGTGGATGGGGTGGCCCAGGTGGCCCTGGCAACAAGCAAGGTGGTGGCAACTTTGGCCAGGGTAACAAACCATTTGGGCTCAAGCAAGGTGGTGGCCCTGGAGGTCCTCCTCGTAACCAACAGCGTGGACCTAATAACATGCGTGGACCTCAGCAAGATGGAGGAAAACCTGTTCAGAGGGAGGTTAGTACTTGCCAGAGAGAGGCTATTTGTTTACCTTGTGGCCTATAAGTAGATTAACCTTCTCTTTTTTAGTTTTTAAAATATTGTGCCGCTTGCTTGTTTTCTTTTAGTACTGTTGACCACTAGAACCAGTTTTAAGCATACTTAATTTTTTGGTCTAATGATAAATAATAAGAATCCCTAATAAACTTATCACTATGACAATTTTTTTGTGTAAATTATATAAATTAAATCCTAATCATAATTTTTTGTAGGAACAAATGCTAGCACACAAGCTTAAGGACTTGGTGGGACCTTTGAATGATTTGCCCACAATTGACCAATCTGAAGTCAAGTTCAATGGGAGGAGTCGCTTGTACATTGGAAATCTCACTAGTGATGTTACTGAAGAAGAGATTACTAGTCTGTTTGCTCCCTTTGGTGAAACAGCAGAATTATTTATTAACAAAGAGAAGAACTTTGGATTCATTAAAATGGTAAACCTTTTTGTATAAATTGCAATTTCAGATTCACTTCTTTGATATTTTTATATTGCACAACACTATTTAAAAACTTCTGTCTCTTTTCCATAGGATTACAGAGTTAATGCAGAAAGAGCAAAAAGGGAACTAGATGGTAAAAATAGAAGTGGAAGAACACTAAGAGTTAGATTTGCCCCTCATAATAGTGCAGTCAGGGTAAAAAATCTTCCTCCATTTGTGTCAAACGAACTGTTGTATCGTGCTTTTGAAATCTTTGGAAAAATTGAGAGGGCATATGTGAGGGTAGATGAACGAGGAAAAACTCTTGGTGAAGGAGTAGTAGAATTCGCACGAAAACCTAGTGCGTTGGCTGCTATTCGTAATTGCACTGAGAAGTGTTTCTTCTTAACTTCGTAAGTAGTAATTTTTTCTTAAATTATTATTTTTAATACTGCAATAAAATATATTTTTTACATAACATGTATCTTTTAGATCACTTCGTCCTGTTATTGTGGAAAATTACGAGGAACCTGATGAGTTTGATGGCGCTCCAGAAAAGAATTTGCCCAAAAAACATCCTGAATTCCTACGGGCGCGTGAGGTTGGGCCACGCTTTTCTGAGCTAAGCAGTTTTGAGCATGAGTATGGCACAAGGTGGAAGCAACTGCATGAGCTTCACCGCCAGAAGGAGGAGGCTCTAAAGAAGGAATTATCTGCAGAAGAGGAAAAATTGGAAGCACAGATGGAGTATGCCAAGTGAGTTGAATGTTTTTACCAAGCTGCATGACTGCAAAGATGGGTTGTTTTCTATATGCATCTTTTTCCCAACTATATGATAAGATTTGTAGGAAGTTACAGTATTGGTTTTATCTTTCTTCCCTTGGGATTATAAATAGATGCTGCCTGTATTATTGGAGGATAGGAATGAATCTGTTTGTTTTTCAGGTACGAGCATGAAACCGAGCTGCTCCGTGAACAGCTGCGGCAGCGCGAGCAGGACCGCGAGCGCCAGAAGCGCAGCTGGGAGATGGCGGAGCGCGCGGCCGACGAGCGCCGCGAGACGGAGCGCGCGCAGCTGCTGCGCCAGGAGGAGGAGCTGTCCTCGCGCATGCGCCACCAGGACGACGAGCTGCGCCGCCGCCAGCAGGAGAACACGCTCTTTGTGCAGGTGAGCAGTGTGAGCACAGCCTAGCCATAGCCACCTTTATACGGGCTCTTCTAAACTATGTTATTTGTAAGTCACATTATGAAAAGATCAGCAACAGGAAAACTGTGCTCTAAAACGAAAATGTTCTTATATTTTGTAGACATCGCAATTTAAAAGGGTGTTAATTATTTTGCCTAAACTATTATGTAGGTACTAGGATATCATCTCAATTGAAGTAACAGTAGGATAGTAAGAATACATAACAGAACCGGACACAATTTACATTTGTTCTATTGATTTTAACTTGCAAGCGGGCGCGCGCTTATTTGAAACAACAGATAAAATAATAAAAATAAGTAATATTATTGCCGCCTTTTCGGGGTTAAGTCTGTTACGCAGAAGTTCGTAAATTAAACTACTGAACAATAGTTCGCAGAAAACACTGGCTGGTTGGTGGTATCGATAAAAATTTGCATGCTAATGCAAAAGTTTTAACTAAGTACACAATAACAAACGCGTCGGATCTTGTCCTCGAACGAAATATTCGCTTCTATTTGTAAATGGGCACGGGCCAGTTGCGGTGGGCCCCGCCTATTTTCTTTGCTGTCCTGTGCTGCATTATCATCTGCATGGACATCTGCAATAATTATTGCGGATGTTCTATTGTCGGTTGCGAATATCCGCAACATCTCTGATTTAGAGCACCAATATGTTATGTATTTTAGTTTATTATTTAAGTAATATAATTTAGAATAATTAAACAACTTTCCCTGTATCAGTAACCAATTTTGCACATCAAAAAAAATATCTGATTTGCTTTTTTTATTATTATTTAGATTTATTTTTTCAATTAGTTGTTGAAATCAAATAAAAGACACTAAAGTCATGTCTAGTTTTCTTTAAAATCGGTTTTCTCTTCAAGATAAAATTAAAGGGCATATTCTTTTCGACGCCTGCGTTGACACTAAAAATAAGGGTTTTTGTGCCCCTAAAGAATAGAATGAAGTGGTTTTCGCGCATAGTGAACGAATTACTGGCTATTAGTAATGTGAAATGTCTTGTTAAATCTCGACGTTATAAAGGAAAATGTACCGAGTGCGGTCGATTCGACGCCGCGCGACTGATTGCAAGTTTAAGAAGGGCTATGTTACTGCTAAGGTTTTCATATGTATCACATACCTACATAATTAATTTCATTACACAAGTTAACATTCAAAATAATTCTTTAACAGGCTCAACGTCTGAACTCCATGTTGGACCGCCAAGAGCAAGGTGTTGGCATGTTTGATCAGCAGCAACCAATGGTGAGTAATGCATTTTATTTACAGTCGTCTGGCATGTCAGGCAACATGCAACATTTTTAAATGATTGAAATGCCACTGTTTATCTCTTAACTTAAACTATTCAAGTTAACAACGCTATGCTTTATACAAGCATATTTTTTGCCTCTTAAAATATTCTATACCTTCGATAATGATATGAACCAACATTATTGTATTTACAAAAATGATTAATATTTCGTCCAAGAACATCAACCCATTGATGTGATAGGTTCTTCTATGTTATTGACTGATTCCAATGTGATTTCGTTACCAGAAATTACGTTACGTAATTCAATTATAATATGATGTATCACTAACTTGACACTTGAATCATGCAAAATGCACATTATGGAAAATTCACAGAGACATGTAAGCTTCAGCTCTGTGTCATTAAGAGCACAGATGTGCTATAAATGTACGTAATATTCATCTGCATCTAACGTTATTTAGCAATTCCGTTTGGCAAACTCTTTTACCAGTATTTACTAAGGAACAAATTTTTCGGGATTACTCGTGCTTTCAAAATTACTTAGATTTTGTGTATCCACATTTATTTTGATTAAAATTTCTCTGCAATTGAGGAATGGAATAGGGAACTGCATATATTATTTTCACAAAAACATAGAAATAGATTTAAGGACTGACAATAGCCATACAAAACAGCGTGTTGTGAGAACCAAATTCATTATTCTATGCATATTCTAATGACAAATTAAACCCGATGCGAACTTGAATTCGTAATGTAATAAAACAAATGCCCTCCAGACTGAATTTCGGTCACTGGGCCAATGTCAGCTGCGTCTAGACATCGGTGGCGGGAGAAGATTTTAATGCACAAGCGTCCTCACTGTTCCCTTGCTTGCTGTATTGTTTTATAGTAATTATACAGTAAAAAACGTGAGATATATTAATTTTATGTCTATCTGCTGTTTATGAGGCCAACGTAACGGGACAATGACCTCTAGTCGGCAGGTTTCTACTGGAATGTAAAACTGTTATATTGGTGCTGTACCCCCCCTTTGCTATATGCGCTAGGCTAGGCTAGATGTTACGGAGGTGGTTTTATCTGATTTTGTTTGTCGGATTCGGAATCAGAACCAAAGGAGATAGATAATATTATGGTTAAGACTGTCAAGGGCAGGTCGAATAATATAAAACAATCAACCTCTTTAATTTTAGGTCTTGATCTAGGTGTAGAAAATAAATTAATGAAAATGTTAAATGATAAATGAAGTTGTGTGGTTTGCTATCAAGGAAATGAGTAGGTATCATATTGTTCTGCTTCATATATTACGCTTTGGTCACTACCCATCCCGCAAGTTTGGTTATTTGATGAAGAAAGTGAATTCTCCCAATTGTGAAACATGCGGAACGGTTGAACATGTTCACCATCTACTTATGGAGTGTACTAAGACTAAAAAGGAAAGAGAAACACTGTTCAGCAGAATAAAAGTAATAAAAATATTCACCAAATATATTATTATTATATTTTATTTATTCAAATATTAACCTTCACCTGAGATAGCAAACCTACTTACTGATTTGTTTCAAATTAATAATGTATAATGTATTGGTAGGTGTAGCGTCGAACCAGTTTAAGACGGTACCCTGACCAAAAAATCGGCATGAGATTCGAGCATTCCTATTGGTCTAGCGGCATTGGTGGCGCATGAATTACAATAGTGAATACGCCCAGATTTTAGTATAAAATCTTTAAAAAATCGAATTTGGGTCTTTTGAAAAAAATAAATCTACAAAAATGTTCGTTATTAAATTGTCTATCCATTATTCTTAGTACTAAAAATAATTAATGAACACTTTACGAGGAGATGCATAATATCAATAATTATTTCTCATTTTTATGTTTTTTTGGAAAGAGATTAGTGAAATATATACAACATTTAAAAAAAAACTAAATCTACCATTTTAGAATCAATATTATGTAGAATTTTAATGTATTTTTATTAATTGATATTTCTTTTTAAATAACGAGTAGATAGCTCCTAAAACAGCACAAAAAACGGCTTGCGCGGCGTTTTGCTCGGGGTACCGCCTTAAGTTATGATGAGGCTGATATGCCATTGTGGATAAAAGCCTCCTTTAAGAATTTAGAATAAAAAAAATATATTATATAAATCTCTGATTGAATAGTGTCGAATAACAAACGGAGTCGACTTCGGAATTTTAGTCGAACCTCGAATTATATCCCTAGTATAAGCCGAATACAGAGCATTTTTGCGAAAGCCGAGGTACGCTCTAATGTATGGAGGTTGTCAAAAATTATTTTAAGCATTGTTTTGAAGTCACGAATCTATGTAATTATGAAAGCATGTAGATACCCCACAGGAATACTTGTCTTATCTTAAAATTTATGAAGTGGCAGTGGTTTTTGCCAAAACTTTAAATATGTGTACCACAAATAACTAAATTTATTTAGCTACAAACATTTTGAAACATTTAATATTCCAGTCTTGGTAGAAAGGGGGAAGAAACAAATCTTTTAATTCGTTTAGCTCTTTAAATAAGTGTGTTTTTTTGTTGTTTTCTTACACTAAGAAAAATCACTAATTTAGAGAACTTTCGTCACTTTCGAAACAAACTATTTACTACGACAGCCTAGATCTGTCTACAGGGTGGGATCATTTTGAAAGACATCTGCTATATGCCTTTATAAAAATTTTGATCGACAATAACACTAAAACACGCGCATTATAATCGCGTCGCGGGCAATGTGACATACGAGCACAACAATCAGTAAAACATAAATTATAATATTAATTTATCTACTTGTAAGTCATTACAATTAAGTGGAAATACATTTCATGCTCCAAGAGAAAAGTGTGATGCTACTTAATATGCATCGGTCAATTGGAAGCTTTGAAATATAAGTAGCCAATTTAGTATAATATCCAGTCTTTTTTTTTATTAAATCCTTGCATTGACATCAGGCAGTCTACAACCTAATTTTAATCATCCGTTGTCTTCAGAAATCGTCCGAAGTCCTAAAGTTCGTACGACATCGAGTGATTCGGATTAGGCGTACCGTGACCGTGAGAGCTTATCTCCACTTCCGAGTTAGAAGAGACGTCACGTTCTCGCGTGCGGCTATACAAACATACAAAACATAAAAGAGTATTTTAATTGGGCCGCTTTTATACAAACATACAAAACATAAAAGAGTATTTTAATTGGGCCGCTTTTTCAATAATCTTATTAAGAATAAAAATGGCCGTTTGACATGTTTTCTATATAGAAGCTGTCAAACCGCCATTTTTATTCCGCACTTAAAAGTTATCAGACTATTGAAAAATCGGCCCTAAAACAAATAATTTTCCTTCTTCTTCAGTAAATAGAAAATAATCTCGTAAACGTATTTACAAAAGTCGACCATGCCGCACGTGCTGATACATTATTGATTAAAAAAATGTGTAATAGTATTTTTTTTTTCAAAATCTAGGGGATGCATCAGCATCAGCAAGTTCGAAAGTAGCACCTCGAATACATGTTGTTCCTATAGATTTTATTGCGAAATGCGTGTATAAACATTTAAAAAAAACCTGATACTTCATAACATATGAAAAAAAAAACTATTTACTATTGGAAATGTGATCTTTCCTCCGAGAAAGCGAAGCTGAAGATTGGAAAAACATGAAACAGGGTGATGATTGTGGTCCCCTTCCTTACCCCCTGAAAGAAATACCGACTAAATAGTTATTACCATCATATGATTTGTTCTCGGAATGTTTGGTCCCTAGTAAATACTTAGAATTACAAGCTTAAATTATTAAGCCTTAGGGAAGATGAAACGTGTGAAACTTGCACTGCATTACAATCGCCAAACTGGTACATATACTTGGATATTATTTTATCATATTTTTATATTTCTTTTAGCGAAATTGTATTAGAAAGTATTATGATTGCTTACTTAGGATGGAGGCTTCAGAGACCAGTACGACAACATGCCACGAGGGAATTATGATGACATGCCGCCAAACCGCGGTTGGGAAGGACCGCGCCAAGTGGACGATTACCCTAACAAACGTCGTCGTTTCTAAACCAGCTCTCAATGAGCCCAAAGTGTGTTTAATTTTACGTTGTCTCTAGACTATGGAGCAATTTATTTGGTTTCGTGGTCGTTGGTTGGGTACAAATAATGGGTAATTTTTTTTGGTACGTAGTCTGGATGAAAACTTGTTTTCATAATGTTATATTTGTACAATCGCGTCGTATATACCTTCGTCGGTTTGCAAATTCTCTCGTTAATCAAGTTAATATACAGTATGAGACCTTTGAATGAAAAAAAAAGGGAAATTTAGTTTATACCTTTCACAAATGTCTAGTTGACATCAAACTAACATCTTTGTAATGGACTGGCAATTTTCTGAAATTTTAATCAAATCTATTTGATTGCATTACTAGCACTCTTGTTTTTTTCGGGTTAAACAATTATTATCTATATTAATTATTGCCTATCTGTACTAATGTACCTATCAAATGGACAAATTATATATTATATAAATTCACATAATTCGCAGTCTCTATAATTTTAGTTTAGCTAGTATACATCAGTATCACATTTTTAATTGGCGACTGTCTTCTGTTCAATGCGGACATTGACGCTATCACGAAACAGAGTCGAAAAAATAGTAAATCGCTTTTATATCGTGAGCGCAGCAATCAAAAAAAGATCGGCAGGCTTATTACGTATCTTTTGCAAGAGCAAAACGATAGCGATCAAACGCTTTATGTCATAAAAGTCGGCATTAGCTGCAGTGTAGGTATGGTAGGTCCTACACAATCGTTTGCTAATCGCTCGCTGTTTGTCAAATGCACTATTAAAAAAAAAAACCGCCAACTACTCTAAAACTTCTGTATGGAAGAGCAATTATTGCGCAAAAACCGCTATCGTTTTGCTCTTGCAAAAGATACGTAATAGGCCTGCGGGTGGCGAATCTTTTTATTCGTTATTTTCTTGGCACATTTTCAAGTAACTTGATTATATGAATTGGTCTGACCGGGGGAGGTAGGTAGTATATACTTATTAAAAACGTTGAGTTGGTATTACCAAATAAGTTGCCCCTTATTTGTCCGAACCAAGGACTAAAATTTGGCACTACGGCCGTTAGCATTGTATCTATCACGTTCATGAATATTATTTTAAGAAAAATACTTTATAAATATACATATATATAATGAAAGATAGCGAAAATTACTTGTTAAGTTAATAGCAAATGAGGTATCTTTGTTTTTACCGTTCTGACATGATATGGTATTGTACATTTTATGACAATTCCTTCACATAAAGTAATGTAGGCATTAAAAAAAGTTGGTTAAATAACCAACCACTAGTTTTAAAACTGTATAGTTTACCTACATTTCATTTATACACATTTCAGTAATCTAATTAGTTCTAATTTTAACATTCCTGATTCTGCACCACTACAATGTTAGTAAATTATTACGGGATCATTTAAATAATTAAATCATCCAAACTTTCCCAAAATCGCGTATTAATGTATTTTATTTTATACATAAAAAATATCAATTATTTGAACTAAACCTTCTGAAGCACACTATTATTTTTAGTGTCACCTAGTTTCATAGATATAATGCATAGTTGTTTAATGTTGTTTAGTCCAGTTTTGCGAACGCTTTTGAATATCAGTATTTCATCTTGACTTATAAAGAGACCATCAATAATATATTTACTGTATTATTTCGTTGCTACTATTGGTAATTTTTTTTTATTTGGGCAGTGTCGCAGACTAATAATAGTCTAAAGAGCCTTTGTAACTTGCATTTTTTTCTTTCAATTTTAGAAAATTGCGCTCTTAACGTACAGCCCGTATCTTAAAAGCAATCTGCCGTTACCTTACCATGTGGCTAATAAATCAATAAATCTTAGTACATTGATTGGGCTGCTTTTATGCTGAAATAAAAAACCGTCACAAATTAAATACTTTTCTGATAATTTATATATTCAGTTGTAGAAATAAGGAGCTAAATGAAAAGGACTTCTTTGAATTTGCAACTACCGTTTTCGCTATGAATTGCAATACTAAATTGGCCTCTTATAAGTAACATTATGTTGATGCTTCATTATTATATGACGTTTCCCCCTTCGGGCGTGAGTCATAACTTTATGTTAATTTAAACTTTGTGCATAGTGAATTGAGTGTGAAAAGATTTATTTAATATTTCGTAAATTAGTTTTTTTTTACGTCGTAAATAAACTACATTATTTAAGACATACAATTTTTCATTCGTATTTCTAGACAACCCGTTTTGAATGTAAATTCTTCGATCATCTCGCCTAATATCTAATCTACTGACTAACACAGGTATAGTTTTCATCACAGCGAAGTCACAGTAAAAAGTACTGGCTGATGCGTGGGTTCGCTTTATCGCGCCCGGGCGATCGAGGGCGGGCTTCTACAGTATATTCGAGTTTATTTTTTGGGTGTGTTGCTGTGTGTGTCAAATTATATACACCTTCAACGTATAAAAGGTACCATTCTGAAATCCACATTAATTTAGAAACGGTTTTTTAGCACGAAATACCGAAATAGTTAACCCTGCCCGCCGCGGATAGGTTAGAGTATTTTTTTATTGAGGTATAAATATTCTTACATACGGAAAACAATAGAATCAAAAAATGCCTGTCTCGGATAGCTAAAGCAAACTTAGTGGACTTTAACACTTGAAGAAATAAAGTTCGATTTATAATCGTTTTTAATAATTTGACATTTTACTTGAAAATTATTTAAAACTTCCGTGGTCAAGGGTAAAATCATTTTCAGTGCAGAAACTTTTCAGACGTGAAATTCAGAAGTGTCATTAATCGTTGTTTATGCTTATTATAAACGAGCATACTTTTCAGTTTCGCATTCACCTGACTACCCTTTTTTGTTATAAATTTGTCATCCGCCCAATTGTCAAATTATTGAATTCGATTAAAATTCAAACCGTAATAAGAGGATGCGGATTGCAAGACTGAGCTCGAAAATTAAACCAGCATGTAAGTGTCCTAATGCATGGCAGATGTCTTGTCTGATAAATAACAAATTAATTGAAATTCAAGGAAGGCATATTAACATTTATTTATTTCATATTCAAAATCCTTTGGATAAAAGCACCAGCAAGAGTTGAGAGCGTTTGAAACCCAACTTGAGTGCCCAACGCCAGAGTTTGGCTAAAGTAAACACAATTTGTTAGTTAAAAGATTATTGAAAATCAATGCCAAATTCTTCATTCTGAAATCGGATGCCTCGAGTTTGAGATACAGAATTTTCAATTCACAGTCATTCGAAATCAATTTGAATACATCAATGATATTTTTTTTGTAACTACCTAGGTGTACAAAATTAATTTTAGAGACCATAAAGGCGTACATAAAAAAAAAAATGTTATGATAAACACTAATATACTAACATTATTTCATGCTATAATCACTTGTAAATAAATACTCATTTTGCTTCCAATAGGTTTTATAAATCATTTTCCTTTTAAGTAACAGGACGTGTATCCTCGTAAGATTTTTACTAAAAATTGAAGACCGATTCCGAAAGTAAGATGATTGTGATCACTTTATTTTGTTATAGTTTTGCAATTAGTTCTGAGGTTCCGTCAATAACTCATCTACAGGTCTTTAAAACCTAATGACGGTTATGAAGTTTGCTTTCTGCTGCGCAGTACCCCCACCCCTCAACGCCGCTGCTACTGCGCAGCGACTCGCAGAGTGATCAGAGCCGCCAATAGGATTGATTCTACCTGTAACTACACGATATACGACCAGTAGTACATAAATGCTAACGAAGATACATTTAAAGCCTCATTTGACGAAATAATTCATTTTTTAGGGTTCCACAACAATATGATAGAAGGGAACCCTTATGGTGCGACTTTGTCAGTCTGTCAAAGTTGCTTATTACTAACGTTTGCATAATGGTTGCGACTCAATTGTAAGCGAAGTCAGTATCAAGCCTTCAAAGAATTTTCCTCTCCCGTATATATCTCCAAAAATCTGGAATAAATCTGGTTAAATTACAGGAAACATAAAAAGATCTCTTTAAATAGTATTTTTCTGCGCAAACTACGTTTATAGCAAACTTCTTTATGCGGTCGAATGGAGATGTATAGGCTATTGAACGCGTTGATATTGTGAGGGGGTAGCTCAGAGAGCTCTAAATAATAAACAGAAATTAATTTGATTTATTATAGATATATATTGTATCAACAACATGCATGCCCTAAGGCGGCTCGTACCGAAGTGACAAGCAAAGCTAAACAAAAACATCTTCAATTATTTCCTTCCAAAACTAAATAGTTATGTGTTGCCAGTCTTATAATAGGCAAGGAGGTTGCCTCTAAATAGATGAGAAGTCCTCACATGAGCTACGCCCCTACGAATGGAAGCGCACAATCATATGAAGTTCTTCTATTCTACGTTTTGAAAGGTTACATCAATCCTTCCTAATCCTATTTACTAATGCATCGATCGTTTCCATGGCAATATTTCTTATTTTGACGACTACTCTTGATTGAATAATAGACTACTTTTTATATTCTACTCTTCTTGTTCGTGAGGAGCATGTTCTCCTAATGTGAATAATAAGGTATGTATCATTCAAGTTCTGATATTTCGACACTTATTGAACTTGGAGTTTCACTTCTTTAAATATCGGCAAAACTTGCTAACTGTATCATTTTTTTTTTGGAATTAATTTCTACTTGCGGGAAATAGGTTTTTTGTATATTTTTTTAAATTTTCAACTCCTTTGGCTAATTAGTCATCTATTTTGGTCTTTTAGTTTATATGGACTCTAGGAAACTAGTGTTCGTAGTAAAGGATCTTCAAATCTATAAGTATATCTTTACACGCCGCAATTTTGTTCATTAACTCCAAACAAACAATAGGTAATATGCATGACAAAATATTTTATATCTAACCAGTTTAAACGATAAATATAAAAACAGTGAAAACATTAAAAAAATATGTAAGAACAAACAAGTTTAAACAATATTATGAAAATAATATATCTGTCCCTCTCGTAAAAAAACATTTTCTATGGTAGCTGTGTGGATGCAGTTAAAAAGTTCGCATCGAACTTTGACGTCAAGAGTCCATGTAGGTGTTCTCTTTCTAATGATCAAAGGGGAATGCCCGTTTTGTAAGGGAACTTGGGCCCCTTTGAAAAAATGGTTGTATCTTGATGAATTTGGTTGTATATCGTAGAAAATACACGTTATATTCATAATTAGAAAATATTTTTTATTTATTTTGCGGGGTTCTCGAGATATAACGATGTTTCTGTTCTTGAAATGAACCCTTATTACAATGCAATAAGGTGCATACAAATGTCCAAGTGAAGGCACCTGATCTTTTGTTGTCTGTACATATAAAGTAAAGCACACGGATAAAAAAATATACAAAATATAAATCCTATTTTTGAATATGATTGAAATCGCAGACACGATACCTCATAAGAGGCAATCTCCTTTGAACATTTAATAACTCCGTCGCTGATAAAGATATTATAAAAAAATCTTTGTTTTTTTACAAGAGCTAAGTTTTTATTTAGTCAATAAAAATATGCATTCTTCCCTATCAAAGGAAGCAATGGTTCTTCTGGAAAAGCTCTTTTCATTGGTGTATCTATAAGATACCGAAAACCCAACTAGGGGTCCAATTAGTTTCCTATTTTGCTCATTAACTTAAAACGAGTTAACAATTGGCAAAAAAGGCAGAGGTTTTGTCTAGAGAGAAAAAGGTAACATTCCCGTGCATGCTTTTTCTTTTTCTTCTCTTTTTTTTTTCCTAAAAGAAGGCAAGCCGCGCATGTCCCGACGCCGACTGGACTCTTTTATGAGAGAGAGTGACGGACGCTACTTACAGGTAGAAAGAAAAGGAGGAAGCGGAGGTTCAAGTCACTAATAACATGTGAACACGTTACTGTGTTTGGGTGGAACTATAGTTTTTACTCGTATTTCAAATTATGTTCAATGTCGGCGCTAATTTTCTTCTGGCTCTTGTTTTATTTTCCCAGTTTTATTTGATATAGCACAAACATAAGATGAGCTTGCCTTGTTTCAAGTTTAATATTATCTTATGTTTGAAAGATGTTTGATTTTGGGCCATCATTATGTACACCATACAGATTAATAAGAAAAAATAGGAGAATTACATAAAAATACTAACAAATTAATATGAAGAAACTGGCGTAAAAAACGATCATTTCAATAGTATTATAATAAAAACCCTATTTTTAGGGCAGCCATGACAGTTGTTTAACATAACGTTCGACGACTTTGACAGTTTTAAGAAGTGACGCCTTTAGAGTCTTTTTTGCTTTGGCTTTGAATTGGATAAGTTTCGGAGTTTTTAGGGATTAGTTTAGTTTTGCAACCCACTTTACTACTACGTACATTAAATTGATTGCTTTCTCTGTTGCAATTGAATTAGTTGTTTTTTATTTTCGCAGATTTTACGATGACACGTCAATCAAATGTCATTGTCTAAATGACATTTTTGGCATATTGCTGATCTGATCCACCATGTCTAATTAGATGTTGTGTTGCACTACTTGACAAAGTTAATTTTGAGTTTACTTTGAAACGAAATGATTTTAAAGAAAACTAACAATTAAAGCTATTTTTACAAATAGTGTACATAGAGCTGGCCCAGGCTCCATACATTTCAGGAACATCTCCTTTTTCATAATTTATCTGTCACTTCGTTTTTGTTTATTATTTTCGTTCAAAAGAAAATTAGTATCAAACATGTGACGGTTATTGGTAAGTACGATAAATGTATTGTTCATGTTCGTTTAGAATCTAATCGCATTATTTATGCGGATTATTTTATGTACATATAAACTTTAGATGTACATAAAATAGTTGTGATTTAATCATTAACTGCATTCAAGTTAATGATTAATTTTACTATGCTTAAAATCTGCCTATATTCTTTCCACCAGGTTAATCACTTTTTGACAGTTAGAACTAGTGATTACACCAATTAACTTTGATTTAGATTTGAGTATTGATTATTTAAAAGGGAGGCCCCACTTAGGCAAAGGGGCCGCTATAGCTCGCTAAGTTGATAATTACTAAATTTCTCGTTAAGAGGAGTCTCCACAACATTTTGTTCTGAAGAAATCTTTAATTTCCCATTGACTTATGATGTTTCGTGATAAAGTTTATTATTTACGTATATTTTACTAAAAAATACCAATTACCAATACATTGATGAATCAAATTATTCTTGAAATGTCATTATTTTTTCTAATACTACCAACTCGATTTTGCGGTCAATATTCTTAATTTGGTACGGAATCCTCAATGTGCCAAGTCCGACACGCACTTGGCCGGATTTTAATAATAATTATTAAAAGCAGTAAACAATATTGGTGATTTATTAAGTTTGGAATTCCATTTTATTTTTCTTGTTGGCTGTAAATGCTCAAATTACTAAAGGATTCTTGTGATGAAGTGACACCTGAAATTTGGTCAGTCGCCTACTTTTTAATCATCGTTCAAGATGTGCACCTCTCCCTAACCCTTGGGAATACAGGCGAGGTGTTATGTAATTGGCGGTTTTTCTATGTATAAAATGTTTCCTTTTGAGTTTACATTTGCGGCGAAAACATTCCGTCACTAAGTAAGATATGTAACCATAATACGCATAGGCAAACACATTTTTTTTTTATTGAAAAAAAAAGTCATTTTTTACTTACATTAGTTACATTTTAAAATTAAGTATGAATATAAATATGGCAACAAGGCAACTTTCAAAAAGTGATTAACCCGGTGGAAAAAATATACCCTTTCGACATCAATCTGGTTAATAATTTCGTCTGTTAACCACAATAAAGGGTCAAGGCATATTAGCGCAACAGAGTTAAAGTATTGTGTGGTGTAGCTTTAAATTATGAATTGAGGAATGATGTTATAAGGCGACGTTGTGATTGAACATATAGTGTCAAAAATTTAAAAGAGTATGCTAAAATGGTTGATCGGCCATGTTCAGAGGATGAATGAAAGTCGACTAACAAAAGGTATTTACAAGGCAGACGTGAATGTAAACGCCGGGAAGGGGACGCCCTAGAAAGACACATAGACCTTATTGGTGTTGTAATAAGGTAACGTTGTGGTTGATCATGTAGTGATTAAAATTGAAAAGAGTATGCTAAGATGGTTTGGCCATGTTGAAAGGATGAATGAAAGTCGACTAACAAAAGGTTTACAAGGCAGACGTGAATGGAAACGCCGGGAGGGACGCCCTTGAAAGACATACATAGACCTTATAGGTGATGTTCTTCAGAATAACCGGCGTGCGTGTAAGACTAGATTTATGAACGTGAGTGAACTGATGCAAAAGAAGTATGTAAGGATCGTAGCAGGAGGTAGTTAGTAGTCGTTCTGTAGTTTCTGTCTACCCCCATGGGAAAAAGGCGTGAGTTTATGTATGTATTTGTATTTAAGTCGTGTGTAGTATTAATGTCTGTTTATTTAAAAATAATCTGCTGAGCCTTTTTCACGACCAAATAGGGGTCGGCATCCAGTCTAACCGGATTTAGTTGATTGCCGGTATTTCACATGGAGCGACCGCCTTTCTGACCTCCACAACCCAGTAATTGGGCAACACGATACCTCTTGGCAAGACTGGTGTCAGATTTTTATGCTTTCTGGCTACCGTAACGACTGTCAAAGATGTTCAGATGACAGCCGGGACCAACGGCTTAACGTGCTTTTCGAGGCACGGAGGAGTCTCGGTATGTAACGGATGGTCACCCATCCTTGGGCCAACCTCGGTAAGCGCTGCTTCACCTTGAAGATGACCTGCGGCTGTTATAACTAAGCCACGAGCCCCCCTGCTTAATTCACATAAGATAAAAAAACTGTAACCAGTGAAGTCAGTAAAACACATTCTCAAAATGTGGTCCGAAGATATTGCACACTCTTTTTCTTCATGTTTGCAATTAATTTTGCCTATGTAAAGCTTGGAAACGTTTTCTTTCTGGATATCACATTGTATACTTGTGATGGTGGTACTAGCTAGATTTAAGACGTTTGTCCTGGTGATGAATTAGGTGAAAGAAATACAGGGGGATTACGAATTTCTCATTAACAGCTCGATGTCTGGATTTCTACAATTCAGTCAGCTTGCTTTATTTTCTGGGAATATAGACGGGTTTTTAGGGCATAAGGTTAATCTTTAGTAACGCTAGTATACCCAAATTTATTAACTAGTTAACTAAATACTTAGCGCCAAACCTAAATGGCTTATTCGAGATCCTACAAGCAGGAGGTAACGTTGTGGTACACATTCTATTACCTCTCGTCACTAGCCTACTTTGTACCTATGTATTTCCTTTTAATTCTAGTAAATTAAGAAAATCACACCAACTAGCAATTTTCTTTGATTTTCTACATGTGCTTCTTTTTCCAGGATTACAATTTCATTGTATGTATGTGTGGGCTTTCAAAATAACTTGACCACAATTTCGCAAAGCCTTCATTATTCTTCTTCACCGGCAAATCATAACTTCGATCTACAAAATGGCTATACTAGATACTCTTTATTATTTTGGTGTTGATTTGTACTCGTCGTTGCTGTTGTTGATTTTGACCCTATGGTGCGACTACGCTAGACGAGCCGAGCACGAGCGGGGAGCCGTTTTGGGGGTCGTCGTTCGCGGCGTCAAGTGTGATCTTACAACGAACCTACAACTATCACTTTCCTCGAACGTAGTGATCCGCAGTGTGCTCGCGTCTATTGGCGAATATGGACGAGTTTGCTATTGTAGGCAGCCGCTGCTGCTGCAGCGGTTATTATAGTCGAAGTCAGTTAATAAGCTAAAAGGTCAAGACGGTGGCGATCTACAAATTATATAGCGACAGATACAGTCAACAACATCTAGTTTCGTTAACCACTTTGAGAAATCAAGAAGCAACTGGCCAATTTAATAATTAATTACAAACAAACATCTTCTGTCCACGTTTCCATGATGCTCGAGAGAGATTGATTAAACGTCTGCGACTCAACACGTCCATGAGCGCATTGCGAGCTTGATGCAAAGCCCTGTGTTCGTCAAAAACCGACAATTGGGGGAGCACCGTCTACCACGAACCAAAATGCTAGAAGCGGCTCGTTCTGGGCGTGATAAGTCGATCCACACGACACGAGTTTTTGCTTGGCTCGTGCTCCGCTTATTCTCGGCTCGTCTAGCGTAGACGTACGTACCTTTACAATGGGCCTCGTCAGAAGGCTTTGAAAGTCACGCTAAGGGCAATGGAGAGAGATGAAGACATCCCCAGGAGAACCAGGATTACCGACATTATCCGAAGAATTGCCAAACTTAAGTGGCAGTGGGCAGGGAACATTGCTCGCGGAACTTATGGTCGATGGGGCAGAAAAGTTCTGGAGTGGCGACCGCGTACCGGAAGACGTGGCGCTGGAAGGCTTTCCTCTAGGTGGACCGGTGACCTGGTTATTAAGGCTACAGGAACCAAAGTATGCGTGATGCACACAATACGACACTTGGGGGAAGGGGGGGGGTATATACAGCAATCAACGACTTTCGGCTGAAATCATGATGATGGTGAACGCATGAAGAAGAAGAAGAGAGAAGAGAAGTATTTTTGACAAAATGTCGCGACTGTGATTGACAGTATTGATTCCTTCGATACGATACGAAATGCTAGCGTGTTCCTGGCTATATGGTCAACCCGTATGTATTGGTCAAGAACTTAGGTTAAGTTTACCCACTGCTGTCTGATTTTCGTTTAAATTTCTCAGCGATGCCAACATAAAGCTGCTGCCTTGGCACTATTTTTTATTGCCTGCAATACAAATTTTCCAAAATAACAATAATGGCGGGCCTAGTCATTAGTTCCCGATTAAAAGTAGGTCTAAACGATTAATTCCAGAATGAAAACATTCTTCGAGATGCATTATATCGATTAGTGTAGATACATAACTCTTGAAATGAACGATGAGTTCAATTAGTCTAAGCCTGCCAGCCCAAGAAACATCCACGGGTTTTTTTTTACGTGCATGTCTAACAGCAGTGGTCATCAGTTGCTAAAAGACCTACTGGGGGTATTCCGATTAAATTTGCCTAGCTAGAATACCTGGGTTATTGGGTACAAACGAAACAAAACCCAAAGGAACAAATTAATACTTGACTTTTTTGAAAGGAATTTCATGCATCATGTAAAAGTTTATTTGGACTTATAATTCCTAGTCAAACAGTGGGTATCACAGTTCAAAGTGACCTGTTTCATAAAACAGCATTTTCGTAGGTAAATACCTAATATTCATCTTTATCAAAATTAAAGTACTTTTCTAAATTTTGTTAAATTATTCGTGATTTTGAACGACTTTATAGGTGGATTTGATTTGAGGGTCAGCTACACACCGAGACGGCGACATACAACGCTGCGCGCACTTTTTAAGTTTGATTTACAATATAGAACTTTATTTACTTCCCATGAAAAGCATACAGTGTGCCTATTTCGAGTTTTTTAACGTACTCACTCGTGATAACGTTAACGATCTCTTATACCAAAATGTATACAAAAAAGAGGTTTCTCCTTACCGTTACCAGACGGCACTTATCCAGTTTATGGATAAAATTGTACGTCCAGGCTTCGCAACAATATAAACTTTTACGATGTCGTCATTACACCCGTCTCTCTTTTTCACTTCGACGTTCCGTCATAATTGATTAGCACTTTCTCCTATTGTTTGACTGTAAAAAACAGAAGAACGCCCTACGGGCTCAAATCCGTACAGTGCAGTTGTATTCTCAGTAATATTTTTTTTGTGGTTGGGCTTGCTAACTAAATCAACCGCATTCATTAATTTGGTTGATTTTGGACTACTCAATCTTCCTGCTTGATCATTAGTGCCTATCGTAACAAACCGTAACCTTGATTTGAGACTTCTTGAATAAAACTATTTATCTTCCCTTTCGAGGAAATTTTATCAGAAAAATTTGCAATATGAAATATCAAACACTTCTTTAAAATAATGTCATGTTCCGATAAGACACCTCGCCTTAGTTCACGAGTGTTCTACATTATATCCTGGCGAGTGAATCCATGTTTACCTTTTGAGGTTTATTTTCAAAATATTGGGTTGGTAACTGCCAAAAGGTTTTACAGTAGTTTGCCTGCACAGCTTAATACTTTTTCCTCAGTTTAAATTAGCAGTTCTAATTTTACATTGAAAAGGCGGAGGATTACATGAAGAGCAGATTAAGAAACCGCATTTGCTTCATCGAAGACATCTAGTATATCTGTCTGTCTGACACTGCGGCAATCTCTGTGTAACTGGTAAGTTATGAACTAAATGCAACAAGTCTTCATAACCTGAAGTAGATTTAAACGATTTGCGCGCTCTACATGAGCATAAGGTACTAGAAAATAATATATGTAATGAATTAACAGTAGGTATAATCTGCGGCATGTAACTTGGCAAGGTTTTTGCGTAGTCTACTACTAACCAACCACCATATAGAGCGAACGGAACGTGAACGCGACGCGATTGGTCAGTCGATCCTTGTGTCAACTGACCAACCAATCGCGCGCTAGGAACGTTCCCAGCGCCACGCTTCACTACCAAAGAGACCTAAAAAACGACTCCTGCGCATCTAACGACTCTTGCCAACATACGAGCCGGGGATTATAACCATGTTACCGCAGTGAGGTAACCGTTAGCGCGGCCATATTCAAAATCTATTCTGGAAATTGTCTATGCTCAGTTACCGGCAAAATCTGGTAAGTTTTATTATTTACCTTTGTTCCAAGTAATGACCATCATGCGAGAGAGATTAAAATAAGGATTTCTTCATCGGTGCTATTCGATATGAAGTAGTCCAGCAATTTCACGTATTCCAAACCTGAGCTTAGCTTAACCGAAAGAGATTGAACCAAATAAAAAATGTACTGAAAGCTACTAACATAATATCCATAGAATAGATGAAGACAAGAAAAATCAATCCAGAAATCTCTCAGATCGAGTTTTACATATGAATATAAATAACCAATTTATATGCCAAATGCTAAGATGAAAGAAATACCTCTATCATTTTATTTCAGGAAATAAACATGCCTTTTTGGGACAGTTACATAACAAGTTTTTTTGAACCTGGACTACTTGTTTACATTATTTTTCGGCCGTGATTTTAATATGTCGTATGTTTGCTGCTACGGATAACGATGTGGCTTTAAAAAAAAATCTATGATTTACATTTATGCTTTTACAAATTATTGTATACAAGGTGTTGATGTACATGATCTGTAACTAAACCAGAAAACACTTTCAGTTAACCCTTAGTTGCCACTAACATTTCGTACTAGATCTAAAAGATATTTCACATGGAAATTTGTTTTTGAGCCGGTAGGCTACACCTTCGCATCCAGCATAATTGACTTATATAAAAAAAACATTGATTAAAAGAAGACATGGACGATGGAAATGCTTCTACTCTACTACTTTCTTATTAGGTCCGCTCTCTTGTGGTTCACTACACACAAGAAGAACCTCCCAATCCTTTAGACATTGAAAAAAAAATTTATACTACATTTCCTTTATTGGCTTATCACAAAGAGAAAAGAACTGATCTGATACTCTACAAACACAAGCAGTTGCACGATTGTGTTATTTTACAGATTATATTATGTATACCTGTCATAATTACCTTTAGTGATAGCACAATGCTTGCGTTGCAATATTATATTCCATAAACAGTACCTACAGCTAAAAAGGAAAAACAAAGTCTGTTATTTTTATTTAATTACCTATTTTGTTAAATAAATACTGTATAATTTAGTATCAACAAATTTTATAGATAATGGGGTATAGCTACTAGATTCAGAAAAGCACTTACAATATAATTATATTCTTCTGAATATTACAGTCTTGCTTGCGTTCCTCGAAATTCAGAGACAATATTTTTAAGAACTAACTTTATTCACAATATGAAACTTCTCAGTAATAATTACTTGATTAAATGCTGACAGTAGAGCTGACGGCATGGTTCAAATAATTATATACTTTAAAACATATCTGTAATCTAATTAGTCATTAATTTGTTGTTGTTATGTTCACAGGTATCCGTTTTTAGCTAGACCTACCCGGGAATTGATTCAGGTAACTATTGAATCTCGAATATTGTTGGAAAATAAGTCAAATCAAATATTTAACTGAGACCCAATTAATTTTTGTTGGTTCCCAAAATGGTTTCTCCGTGTCACTTCAGATGTCCACAGTAATCTAAATACCCCTTTATGTATACTTATAGGGATACTTTTAATTAAAAATGATCTCTTAATACCTATATGTTTGAAATGACCTACCTAGTACCGATGTAGGTGTTATAAGATTTGCTATAAATGTGACTTTGATTTCAGATGGCCAGGATCGAAGCCTTGACAACAATTTATACGCGACTAGATGATTTGTGCAAGGTGTGTATTTAATATATTTGATATACATAAATAACATTAAATTTTAAAGTATGATGATTCACTCATTTTTGTCTTCTTTTCCCGTCTGATGCATACTGATGGATAACCATTGAAATCTGATATTTGAAGAAAAGTCGTTACACTTTTTGTAATTTGGTTTTAGAATAATGTAAATGGCAATGTTTCGGGGCGTGAAAGTTGGTTACTCATGAATATGAACAATTTGTACTATATTCAACTAAACTTAAAATATCAGATAAAACATTTGATCCCGTTTTGCGAACAAACTGGTAGGTACCACCAGAAAAGTTGATTTTCTTAGTTGATATTCATGAGTACTTCCACGTCTTAAAGGATTTTCAATAAATGAAAGTCTTTCTGTATATTAGATTTTGAAAAGAATGTGTAATGACTTAATTTTCAATCACTTTAAACTCTTGAAGCAAATTCAACGCCTATAATTTTATTGTTTTTTCACAGTGCAAAGAAAATGTCGGCGGGTCCCCCCGGCGTTTACCATCCGAGGAAAATATCTATCTCTATCATAATAATGAAATGTAAGTAATATAAATTATAAAAAAATGCATTTATTTTAATGGTTCAATGATGATTCAATTTTCTTGTCTTCTTTTCCCGACTGAGGCATAATGAAGTATAATTATTAAGTTCTGATGTAATTACTTTTATTTCGAGATAACGATTCCGTTTTATCCTAAGAATAACACTTATGTTTTCTTTTTTGCAGATCTCGAATGGAGAAAAGGAAGAGTGCAGTCTTATAAAAAAAAAAGTTGTTAATTACCATTTATTCAATTATTACTTTGTTACCAACTAAGCATTATATTTTTACATACCTTTGTGTTTACGCAATATATCCACATTCTTTATTTATAGGTACTTCTCAGTCTAAAACAATCACTTCTGAAACTAATTCTCGTATGTTAAAATGAGAAGTATTTATACATGAAGAAAGGACAGCATTACATACTTATTTGTATTACTTGTAATATACATTCAAATCCAATAATATTTTGTTTTATTCTGCTCTCATCGGTTTAGGAATGCTCGATGGATCTGGAAGCACTAAACCCTTTTGTAATTTCTTGAGAGGTCTATTACATATTGTTATTTTATAGGTGGTATTTTTATTTAGAAGGTACTTTAAAGGAATAGAACTTATTAGTACTTATAGAATCCACTGCATAGGGGATCGTAGTGGAACATTGAGTGCTGTATAATCCCCTGGGGGACTGAAATAGGGGATTCTAGTGGAACGAGTGTTGTTGTTGGGGACCGGATTCAGCTGAGTACCAGTGTTTTACATGGAGCGACTGCCTATCTGACCTCCACAACCCAGTAACTGGGTAACATGGTACCCCTTGGCTAGACTGGTGGTCAGATCTCATGCTTCTGACTACCCGTAACGACTATCAAAGTTCTTCAAATGACAGCCGGGACCAACGGTTTAACGTGCTTTCCGAGTCACTGAGGAAACTCGGTATGTTGAAATGGTCACCCATCCACGGACCGACCTCGGCAAGCGTTGCTCAACCTTGAAGATCGACCCGTGCGGCTGTTATTATTTAGCCACGAGCTCCTTCGCATGTTTCTATTTTTATCCATTATAAAATTACTGGTTCTGTCTAAACAAAAGCTAACTAGAGGCTCTCCTCACTTGCACTTCGCATTCTCTTAAATCTTATGCTTAGCTGCATAAGTTTAAGAAAGTTACCTAGTCTATTATTATAACTGAATGAATTATCAAAGGAAAGCGTAACTCTCCCAGGCTGCTGCTCCCACGCTCCCACAGCGTATCGCTCCCATGCTAAAATGTTCTAGCTTCCAATCAAGAAAAAATAATGAGGGATAGGTAGGTAGGTATTATTTCTTGAAAAAAATGGAAAACTATTTAAAAATAAAATACTTTAGTAGGTACCGTACTAGTATAATAAATCAATCTTAGTAGAGGTAAACTATATTGTTTCAACCAATTTTGCAGTCTCCTTTGGCAACCGTTGACTTCTCCGACTTAAATTAGAAGAATCAATAAGAAAAGGGGAGGAGTGGAGAGATCTCAAAAGTAGTTCACTGGTTCAATGTTAACAATTTACTCCTTAATGAAAAAAAAACCAAATGCATTAAGTTTACCCTACCTCACGTAAGGCAGGTGAAAACTGATGTGTTGATAAAGGGCGAAGAATTGAATCCTGAGAATAGCACAGTATTTTTAGGCTTAACTTTGGATGCTAAGCTTCAGTGGGGCCCACATATAGATAAATTGTCAAAGAAGCTAAGCTCCGCAGCATATGCTGTTAGAAAAATTCGTAATTTAACTGACTTTGTTTTGCAGAAAAGAGCTGTTCGATCAATTTATAAATTAAGCCCGAGGCACTCTCAGAGAGAAATTTAAGGAGATTCTCAGTATATTTATGAAAATCTTTTATATGCTCTAAAAATATAAAATTGTTTAAAAAATACAGTGTTATCCATAACATAAATACTAGGAACAAACACAAATTTGTAGTACCTACAACAAGGCTCAAGAAGATAGGTGGCTCGTTTAGATGCAGTGCTGCCAACTCGTTTAAGCAAAAACGCGCTGTTAGCTCTTTAAAAAAGCGCTAGAACGCGCTAAATGGTCACTGTCAAAAAATTGCTCCAAAAATCGATCAAATTCGGCGCCAAATTCAAACAAAACGCCCAATAATTTGAGACTATAGAGAAATAAATAAACGCATTTTGTTTTTTTTTATTTAATCTAAATATGTCATAAAAAAAGAGTTACATACATTAAACTCCTTGTTTAGTAATAATAAAATAAAGTAGTACTGTGTTTATGTAATTATTTTATAAAATAAAGGGATTAAATTAATTCATCATCGTCTGATTCTAGCACAATTGCTTCTGCCGCCGAAATAAGGTTGGTATTGATCAGTTTAGGACTTGAATTTATATTTAACTGTGAATGAAATTTTGCTAAACACGTCGTCGTTGGGAAGTTGATAGTTTGCGCAGTTACTATTTTTTAAAGAAAGTATAGAGTTTCAAAAAGCGCTAGATTTAGCGCTAGGCGCTAAAACGCGCTATTGAACAAAAAAAGCGCTAGATCTGGCGCTGAAAGCGCTAAGTTGGCAGCACTGTTTAGATGTCAATGTGTACGCTTTTATATTAAGCTTCCAAGCCACGTACAAGATCTAAGCAAAGACCTTATACTTCTTACTACTAGACTGTGCACTATGGCGCAAAAACCGGTCCGAGCGAGAGGGCTCCCGTTGGTAGTGTGTCTCTTTCTAATGAGGTAACCATGACCAAACATAACACGGGACAAATTGATTGTAAAAACAATAGTGTAAGTATCTCAATTTAAGTATTTATGCTACCTAACTACGCTACCTAAACCTACCAAATTCATTGAAAAAAAAAATGTGTGTATATTTTTTGGAATCTACGTCACTTACCGAGTCGGTGTCGAGCGTACAGAATTTCGACATCCTGTTTTCCATTGGTGTCGTAAGAGGCGACTAAGGGACAAACCAGATAATGATCAGCAGTGTTCTCTGTGCATTTGTAACAACCATACTGGGATCGCCAACCCGCCTGCAAAGCACTCCCCATGAATAGCACAAATAAAACATAGCCCCTAGTGCCCGGCAGCCTGCCTAACCTCGACTACGGTAGCGGTCTAGGTTACGGTATGGCAAGGGGTGCAAAGAATCCCGGACGAGATCCGGCTACCCCAACAAATACCGACGACAGGATCTGGCAACGTACAACACGCGCACACTCCGGACTCCGGACCGACGATAAGATGACCGAACTTGAAGAGGAATTGAGCAGTTTACGATGGTGTATTCGAAGAGGACTCGATAATCCTCAAATCCCAAGTCTGCATAAGGCTTATTCTTCAAGACCCATCGTATAGATAGGAAAAAAAACTCTCTGATCTTACTCTCAAGCTCACGAAGGAGAGGCGTTAGATGATCCTGCAGTCATCAGACGATGCTTTTAAATACCCCAAAGGATCTCAATGATTTCACATATTGTCCAGTTGAGAAGACAGTTGAGAAACAAAACTACACCAATTTTATTCCACTAGGAATCAATTTGCGAATAATATTAACAGCCGCTGAATTTTACTCGAACAAAACCTGGTGGCCTTTTTTTTTTTTTCGTCCTTTTCGGGCAGGCTAAGGTCTTGGACCATACCACCTCGTCTTCAGTGTAATTTTAACATTCTTTAGTATGCATTAGAATACGGCTATAACAGATTCTAATGGTTTTTGGAGAATTTGGCAGCAAATTGTATCGAGTCAGCCTTCTCAGTAAGCTTTGCGGAGGTAGTCAATAAATTTTGTAGATAATGGGGTATAGCTATTTTTGTCAAGTTAGTATCAACAAATTTTGTAGATAATGGGGTATAGCTATTAGATTCAGAAAAGCACTTACAATATAATTATATTCTTCTGAATATTACAGTCTTGCTTGCGTTCCTCGAAATTCAGAGAGAATATTTTCAAGAACTAACTTTATTCACAATAAGAAACTTCTCAGTAATAATTACTTGATTAAAATGCTGACAGTAGAGCTGACGGCATGGTTCAAATAATTATAAACTTTAAAACATATCTGTAATCTAATTAGTCATTAATTTGTTGTTGTTATGTTCACAGGTATCCGTTTTTAGCTAGACCCACCCGGGAATTGATTCAGGTAACTATTGAATCTCGAATATTGTTGGAAAATAAGTCAAATCAAATATTTAACTGAGACCCAATTAATTTTTGTTGGTTCCCAAGATGGTTTCTCCGTGTCACTTCAGATGTCCACAGTAATCTAAATACCCCTTTATGTATACTTATAGGGATACTTTTAATTAAAAATGATCTCTTAATACCTATATGTTTGAAATGACCTACCTAGTACCGATGTAGGTGTTATAAGATTTGCTATAAATGTGACTTTGATTTCAGATGGCCAGGATCGAAGCCTTGACAACAATTTATACGCGACTAGATGATTTGTGCAAGGTGTGTATTTAATATATTTGATATACATAAATAACATTAAATTTTAAAGTATGATGATTCACTCATTTTTGTCTTCTTTTCCCGTCTGATGCATACTGATGGATAACCATTGAAATCTGATAGTTGAAGAAAAGTCGTTACACTTTTTGTAATTTGGTTTTAGAATAATGTAACAATTTACTACAGGCAGCCTAGGTATATTGGCAATGTTTCGGGGCGTGAAAGTTGGTTACTCAAGAATATGAACAATTTGTACTATATTGGACTAAACTTAAAATATCAGATAAAACATTTGATCCCGTTTTGCTAACAAACTGGTAGGTACCACCAGAAAAGTTGATTTTCTTAGTTGATATTCATGAGTACTTCTTCCAAGTCCTAAAGGATTGTCAATGAATTAGTCTTTCTGTATTTTTGATTTTGATTTTAAAAGTGTAATGACTTATTTTTCAATCATTTTAATAAAGCTATTTACAAACTCTTGAAGCAAATTCAACGCCTATAATTTTATTGTTTTTTCACAGTGCAAAGAAAATGTCGGCGGGTCCCCCCGGTGTTTACCATCCGAGGAAAATATCTATCTCTATCACAATAATGAAATGTAGGTAATATGGATGATATATATTATTTAAAAAATGCATTTGTTTTTATGGTTCAATGATGATTCTATTTTTTTGTCTTCTTTTCCCGACTGAGGCATAATGAAGTATAATGATTAAGTTCTGATGTAATTACTTTTATTTCGAGATATCAGTTCCGTTTTATCCTAAGAATAACACTTATGTTTTCTTTTTTTTTGCAGATCTCGAATGGAGAAAAAGAAGTGGTGCTATAATCTTAAAAAAAAAACAATTATTTTGTTAATTACCATTTATTCAATTATTACTTTGTTACCAACTAAGCATTATATTTTTACATACCTTTGTGTTTACGCAATATATCCACATTCTTTATTTATAGGTACTTCTCAGGTCTAAAACAATCACTTCTGTAACTAATTCTCGTATGTTAAAATGAGAAGTATTTATACATGAAGATAGGATAGCATTACATACTTGTTTGTATTACTTGTAATATACATTCCAATCCAATAATATTTTGTTTTATTCTGCTCTCATCGGTTTAGGAATGCTCGATGGATATGGAGGCACTAAACCCTTTTATAATTTCTTGAGGGGTCTATTACATATTGTTATTTTATAGGTGGTTTTTTTTATTTAGAAGGGACTTTAGAGGAATAGAACTTATTAGTACTTATAGAATCCCCTGCATAGGGGATCGTAGTGGAACATTGAGTGCTGTATAATCCCCTGAGGGACTGAAATAGGGGATTCTAGTGGAACGAGTTTTGTTGTTGGGGTCGGCTACCAGTCTTACAGGATTCAGCTGAGTACCAGTGTTTTACATGGAGCGACTGCCTATCTGACCTCCACAACCCAGTAACTGGGTAACATGGTACCCCTTGGCTAGACTGGTGGTCAGATCTCATGCTTCTGACTACCCGTAACGACTATCAAAGTTCTTCAAATGACAGCCGGGACCAACGGTTTAACGTGCTTTCCGAGTCACTGAGGAAACTCGGTATGTTGAAATGGTCACCCATCCACGGACCGACCTCGGCAAGCGTTGCTCAACCTTGAAGATCGACCCGTGCGGCTGTTATTATTTAGCCACGAGCTCCTCCGCATGTTTCTATTTTTATTCATTATAAAATTACCGGTTCTGTCTAAACAAAAGCTAACTACAGGCTCTCCTCACTTGCACTTCGCATTCTCTTAATTCTTATGCTTAGCTGCATAAGTTTAAGAAAGTTACCTAGTCTATTATTATAACTAAATGAATTATCAAAGGAAAACGTAACTCGCTCCCACGCTCCCACAGTTTATCGCTCCCAGGCTAAAATGTTCTAGCTTCCAATCAAGATAAAAAAATGAGGGATAGGTAGGTACAAATTATTTCTTGAAAAAAATGGGCAACTATTTAAAAAAAACAATAGAATGTACCGTACTAGTATAATAGATCAATCTTAGCAGAGGTAAACTATATTGTTTCAACCAATTTTGCCGTCTCCTTTGGCAACCGTTGACTTCTCCGACTTGAATTAGATGAATCAATATGAAAAAGGAAAACTTCGCCAAAATCTAGTATGTTTCTAGTCTTCACCGCGAGCAAATTCTGGTTCGCCATTCGTATAAAGATAGTAGTCTCCTCTAATGCACGTTGAAACTGGGTAACCCATATCAACAGGGTTTTCTTTACATTCGCCATTTTCAAATTTCTCCCAATTTTCACATGGGTATGCCACAAAAGGAATATTTGAGTCTATAGATTCGGCAAAAAATAGCGTTGCACGTCCATGACTACAACCCTCTGAAAATAATAACAATATTAGATATAATTTTTCGTAAGGCGTATCTAATACCTATTTTTATACGGTTCTGACTTACCTATAACTTGTTGCACCCCTTCACAGCCGGGCTGCTTTGCTCGTCCGTTGTTTGGATAAAAGTCGGCGTGACCATAGCTTCTGCGGTACCCGTAAACTCCACCGCAGGAATGGATAATGTCTACAAACTCAGCATCGCTTTTGTCCAGACGATAATCTGGTGCCATCAGTGGAAGCTCAAAGAGTGGGCGAGCGGGATCTAGTCCTGCGAGATAAGCAACCAAGTGGCAATTATTAGAGACCATTTAGATGATCAAATAAACATAATTATACACATCCAAAAGGTATTATTTCGAACCTGGATATATATAGGAACCTATGCAAGGGCGTCGCCAGCCGATGAACCAGGGGCAAGTTGATGTAAGGAGGTTGATATATGAAAAGTATGAATTTTAATTGGTACAGTCTTAAGCATATGAAGCTTTAAACTGGTAGTACGAGTTTTAGGCCGAGTTTCACACCTCTAAATGATCGCAGGCTTAATGTGACAAATTGTCAAGCACGCGTTATCTGCTGTGATTGGTTGAATGAATTTTCAACAGCCAATCACAGCAGATAACGCGTGTATGACAATTTGTCACATTAATTCTGCGATAATTTAGAGGTGACAAACTCGGTCTCACCCCTCCCCTTGGTTGTGAGAATGGTATAAAGTCCAATGGGTAACGTTCCACGAGCTCAATCATCGGGGGTTTTTGGTAAACTTCTCGACTACTTAATTATGTAAATCTTATATGTTTTCTGTACACATTCATCATGGCCAGACCATTAAGGCTATTTTCCCCCAAAGTTATTATAGCATAATTTTGGTCATAGCCCATAGCAATAAGCAAAATTTTCAAGCAGGTACTATTTTAGGACATCAACAAATGGCTAGATTTGCTGGGTTGGGTTTATGTTGACTTAGGACTTTGATTTCTTTCCATTTGTCTACTTAATTTTTATCTCTAGGGGGGAGCAACTGCCCCTACCTGCCCCCCTCTTGGCGACGCCCTTGAACCTAGGTAGGTATTCGTAATACCTAGGTTCCTATATGCCTAGGTTCGGTAGGCTACCTAATGTAAGGCCAATGTCCTAAATGGATGTGACAGCAAAGCGGGTAGGTAGGTACCTGTAATTCGATGTATTCTTTGTTGTGAAAATAATGCTGTATATCCCATGACATGTGCACCTAAACTGTGTCCCATTAAATGCATAACCTTTCCATCCACATGATAGGTTCTTGCAATAGAATCTAGCAGTTTTGCTGTTTTCTTGCCCACATATCTTGTGCTAAACGCTGACCACGGATAAGCCGGATTTTTCGCTATTTCGCTCCAATCAATGGTAATGACATTGAAATCGAATTTTCTCAAGAAAGCGTCTTTTATTTCCTGAAGCCACTCAGTCTTTTCGTGGGAGAACCACCCATGCGTCACAACCTTAATGTCGTTAGACGAGTTAAAGTATTGGCTTGTAAATAGTTGATTGTCTTCGGGCATTTCTAATTTTTCTGCGTCAGTGTTCCTTCTACAACAGAAATATCAGGGCAACTGCCTTTTTAAGGTTCTCCTAGTCGACGGCACGAACTATTTTGTGCACGAAGTTAAAATGCATGCTATCTCATCCGACAACACGTGCGAAAGATATAGATGCTGTGATGAGCGGTAAGAAGCTACTTCGCACACAAAAATTAGCACTTTTGCAAACTTGTATCGAAATTCGAAATGGATGATGATTTAGGACGAAAATGAGCGCGCCAAATTTTATAAACAGACCTTTGGGAGTCTAGATATCATGAAAAAACGACTAAATGTATATTATCAAAATAAAATTATTTGCATTGTTAAATTACTAACTAATCTATTGCTGTATGGAGGCCGTTTTGTAATTTGCCTTCTTCTTATGGTGTTTATTTACACCCAAAGATGCGTTAAAATTAGTGTTGAAATATGGAACTTTCGACGCTCATATCTTTCTAACTAATATATATTTTTATACTTTTTTGTTTCCATACAGGGCTAGATAATGATGATACAAATGGATAAAAAATAATATTTTGAACGTAACATCGTCAAACAGTAGAGTAATCGCTACGTTTGTATGGAAGAATTTTCGACTAGTGTAACCTAATTGTATTATTTTAAACCTTATGCTGCTGGTTGCCAGACTGTGACAAGAAGGCAGGGACTTCGTAATAAGTGCTGCTCACCTGGTGTACAAGTAATAGTAGGCGTCTCCAAATATCATGCCACGGGTTTCCTGTGGTAGAGTAGAGAAGTTCATAGTATGGGTGATTCCTTCATCGTCGTAGAAGTATATCCATTCGTCTCCATATTCAGGGCCTTGTTCATTCTCATAGGGAAGAGCAGTTGTACAGGAAACTGTAATTGCAAAATTACGTGCATTTTGCACCGAATTGTAGCCAGGTTTTGGGCACTGCCCGAACAGGGAATTAACCCAAGTCCACATACTCAGAACTCGTGCTTGCGACTCTATACCAACCACAGAACTTTCATTAATTCTATGACTTATTTTTTTATGTACCTAGTTCAGTAACAAATCTATACTTATAATATTACTAGCTGACCCAGCAAACTTTGTTTTGCCATAAAAAGACCAAACATTTATCTACCCTACCTACCCTACCTTACACTACCTACCCTACACTACCCTACCCTACACTACCCTACCCTACACTACCCTACCCTACACTACCCTACCCTACCCTACCCTACACTACCCTACCCTACCCTACCCTACACTACCCTACCCTACCCTATCCTACCCTACCCGACCCTACACTACCCTACACTACCCTACCCTAACCTACCCGACCCTATACTACCCTACACATTGGTCGCAGGGTGATGTTATATAGCCTATAGCCTTCCTTGATAAATGGACTATCCAACACAAAAAGATTTTTTCAATTCCAACCAGTAGTTCCTGAGATTAGCGCGTTCAAACAAACAAACAAACTCTTCAGCTTTATAATATTAGTATAGATAAAGCTGAAGAGTTTCATTGTTTGTTTGAACGTGCTAATCTCAGGAAATACTGGTTCGAATAGAAAAAATATTTTTGTTTTGGGTAGTCCATTTATCGAGGAAGGTTATAGGCTATATAACATCACGCTACGACTAATAGGAGTAGAGCATCAATGAAAAATATTCTGCAAACGGAGATTTTTTTTAATTTTTGAGAGCTTCCGTTGCGTGCGCTGCGTAAACGGTTAAAGTTACGCAACAGTCATGTATGTAGGGTAGGTAGGGTAGATGGGTAGGTAGTTAGCTAGTTGACGAAGCGAGCGAAGCCGCGTGGGACAGCTAGTTATAAATAAGTACTCATGTCCAGCCACTTATTTTCAATGAAATTTGTTAGAGGCGCGCGGAAACACTGCCTATGTGCTCGGCTTTTAATGATTCTTTCGTAGTGAAAAACTGTAAAAGTTGTGTACAGACTACATTATGAGTTCAAGTGTTCAAAGATCCCTTTTCGGGTTTTCAGTTGTTTTAATACCTACACACATGTACCTACGAATAGAAATAGAGTATTGAATTAAATAAATACAGACAGTAATTACCTAGCCACATGTAAATAATGCACTGCAGTTTGGAACTCATTTCCTCGCGGTGTACCACTACGTTGGCACCAAGTCTTCGACTGATTAAGGATAATTCGAGACTATCCAGGCAACGTGTGTATTTCTCTTATCAAAGGGAATGTTTTACAGTTTTTATCACTGCCTACATTAGTTTTTGCCGGTTTCGTAGGTACTTCTAGTGAACATTTAGGTCGTTTTTTTTCATAAGGTTTTTTTTTTTAAAAAAAAACGATGCCCCACACTTGGAATTTCTTCCTGTATCGTGGGTGCGTTTACAAACATATAAACTCACATACACAACACCCAGAGCCGGAACAACTATCTGTAGATCATACAAATATTTGTGCCGTGCGGGAATCGAACCCGCGACACGCAGCGCAGCAGTCAATCGCTCAACCAACGCGCCAACCGTGCGCCCAGGTTGGTTTAAGTATACCTAGACCTAGGTAAGGAAATTAATATCATCTGCCTCATCCGCCTAGCCTTTATTGTTGGGGTCAGCTTCCAGTCTTACCGGTTTCAGCTGAGTACCAGTCTTTTGCATGGAGCGACTGCCTATCTGACCTCCACAACCCAGTAACTGGTAACACAATACCTCTTGGCAAGACTGGTGTTAGATCTCAGGCCTCTGAATACCCGTAACGACTGTAAAAGATCTTCAAATGACAGCCGGGACCAACGGCTTAATGTGCTTTCCGAGGCACGGAGGCAACTCGTTATGTTGAAATCGTCACCCATCCACGGACCGACCTCGGCAAGCGTTGCTTAACATTGAAGATCGACCCGTGCGGCTGTTATTATTAGAAAAGGAAAATATTTTTATTTGTAATAATATTGAACGCTATTCCTCTCTCCTAGACACTGACTGTATCTAGAATGTTGCTGTGTCCGACAGGGTCCATAATTGTTTCTGTAACTTATATTTACCACCTATGTGTACATTATGGATGCAATAAATTTAATTTGAATTTGAATTTAAGGAAATTATTATGTTGGCTTGTAAATAGTTAGGAGCAGAAAGTCATCCACGTCAGCGTGTGGATGTTGGGCTTGGCATCAAATTGACTTCTGTGCCAAAATCTTTAAACAAGTATTATTTGCTATTTAACTGGGCAAGCCACTGAAATGAAGTCACGGCAGCAAAATACTTTAGCCACACTTTTTTTGTTAGTCTTGAGAGGGAGATGTCAATGTAACCATATAAACTTGTGTTCTTTTATAATAAAGGGCAGTATAGCAACAGCATTCGTTGTATCACTTACTCCTAATATCACTCATCCGTACATGGCGACCGTGACAGCGTAAACGCTAGCAGCGTATGTTTACATTTCTTTGACCAAAACGGGTGTCGCAATGTATTGTAACGAGACCAATCTCGTACTGGGACTTAGCGTGGTCACTATTCTATTTTGTGAATATTTACCACGACAATCACAAAATGGGTACAACTAATACGAAGGAAGAAGTTATAGTTCCACAAAACGCAGCAGGTGGAAGTAACAGCGCTGACATCACGCAGCTGACGATACATGCCAGCACAACAAACATCATTTTAATCGTGTTACTTCTTATAGCATCGTTGGCGTTTTTGTATGGTATCTTCAGAATCTACAAGAATTGCCATCAGAAATGGATGGGTAATGAGATCAGGAAGGACAGATTACGATGTTCTATATGGAGACGTAGAGCTGACGCAGAGGAAATGCGGACGAATGCCAGAGGCTACAAGAAGGACACTGAGGACGTCATCTGAAGAGTTAAAAACCCAGGGTTTACGAAGAAAAGTGCGCGAAAGTTGTATTCGTTACGTGTCAGTGCGTGGTTATATATAAGGTGTTGTCTATTCTCTATTAGTAGTAAACGTGTAATAGCATAAAATATACATGACATTATTTTAGTGGACTAAAATAAGTGACAAATGAAAAAAAAAATGAACGCTGGAGTGTATGCAGTATAAAATAATGGTATGTAATTCAGTACCTACTAAGAAAATAGAAATAAGTATTTATGTTAAATGGCAGAAAACTTAAAAACATTGTACGACAAGTTAATTGAAATCAGAAAATATTTGATAAAGATAGGTCCAGATAGAAGAAAAGGTAACATTATAGTCGTAAAATTAGCAGAGGCAGACAACTTACTAAAAGAGTACAACTTATTTTTAGAATATTATTCAAAATCGAAAAGCACCGTATGTGAGAGTGAATGTTCGCATATTCACGAGCTTTGCGCAAATTTTGATCATTTATATGAACAAATATTAGAATTGTGCTCACAGAAACCTAGTACGGCAGATAAAATGGCAACTACTTGTAAATTTGATTTAAAAGTTGCTTTAAGTTTATTACCAGTTTGTACAGACGATGAGGCTAGCGTAAAGCAACTTATAGATGGCATAGAGTATTACAAAACAGAGTTAAACGAAAATTCACAAGGAAAACTGTTAAATTTCGTATTAAAAAATAGACTCTCACAGACCGCAAAATTGAAATTAGCGACTTCATATGTCAATATTGACGACTTTATAGCTGACTTGAAGATTCAGTTATTGCCTAAAAAATCGGCTACAGCAATTCAACGAAAGCTGCAAAGTCTTAGGCAAAACGATTTATCAATCGATGATTTCGGCAAAAAAATTACGGAATTGTTTGTTGATTTGACGATCTCTCAATCGGGGGCCAACGAGGCCAGTTTGAAAGTTTTAAAGCCAATTAATGAGAAGCAAGCTATCAAATGTTTCTCAGATGGATTGAGAAATCGACGACTTAGTACAATAATTTCAGCCAGAAATTTTACATCATTGAAAGATGCAGTACAGGCCATCGATGAAGATATAACAAGTCCATCAACATCTTCCGATATTTTAACGATGAATTATAGAGGGAGATCGTCTTATAACTGGTCACAGCGGAGAGGCCGCTTCTCATACGCAGGTAGAGGACGCGCACGTGGCAATCAACAGGTTATCCAAAACCAAGACGAACAGCAGGATCAGGTTCGGAGAGGATCGCAGGCAAGCTGGCGCCGGTCCACCCGACCATTTCATGGAAACAGAGGTAGGTCCAATTATAGCACCTCCAGGGATCAACACATACATACATTGGATGACTCAGAAACGCAGGAAAATACAGAAACAGAACAGCGGAATGAGGACCAGTTTTTTCGGGACTAAAAATATAATTTTATCATGCAATAACGTAGGCTACGTAAATATAAAATCGCATAACCATTATTCATACCAATTATTAGTAGACACCGGTGCATCCATATCTGTCATAAAGTATAAACAAATTCTCGACCAAAACATTCCAATCCATATCGAGAAGACACTTGTAAACGGCATCGGGGGCAAAGTACAGGCTATAGGATATGCTTATTTGCGCCTAGTTATTGGAAATCAGACCCTACAACATAAGTTCTATGTTTTTAAAACATTGCCTTGTAAAGGTAGTGGCATACTGGGACAAGACTTTTTAAGCAAGTATAAATCAGTATTAAATTACGGTAACCAAACTTTGTTACTATGGAATAACAACTCAAAGGTATCATTACCATTAATAATGACAAACAATCATTTTAATATACCGGCAAGATCAGAGTCTATTCACTTTATTCGAACATGTGAGATAGAAGAATGTGTAGTTAATGGAACAGAACTGCGAAAGGGGATCTTTGTTGCAAATACTTTAGTTAAGCCCACGAATGGGAAAATACCAATTAGGATTTTAAACACCACGGAGACAGATTTAGTCTTGACAACAATTAGTCCAACACTTTACAAAGCAAGCGAGTATGATGTATGTTCATTTCAAGAAACCAATAATAATGCTGATCGTGTCAGAAAGGTATTCGCTTCGCTATCACTGAAACATTTAAATAAAGAGGAGCAATTGTCCATAGAGTCCATTTGCGCAAAATATGCAGATATTTTCTTCCTACCGGGTGATAAATTAGGAACAACTAAATTATATGAACACTCAATAACATTGAAACCAAACGTGGCACCATTGTACGTTAAGCCCTACAGAATGCCGCATTCACAGAAAGCCGAATTAAAAAAACAAGTGGACAACTTATTGGAACAAGAAATTATTGAACCTTGTTCCAGTGAGTGGTCCAGCCCAGTACTCCTAGTGCCTAAAAAATCAGACGCAAACGGGGAAAAAAAATGGCGGTTAGTTATAGATTACCGTAAGCTCAACACTTGTATTCAGGATGATAAGTTTCCACTGCCAAACATCACGGATATACTAGATTCCTTGTGTGGATGTATTTATTTCACACATTTAGATTTAAACCAAGGATTTTTTAACGTAGCGTTAAACAAACACAGTAGGAAATATACTTCATTTAGTGCAGACGGTGGTCAGTATCAAATGACAAGAATGCCTATGGGACTCAAAACTAGTCCCAGCTCATTTTCGCGTATGATGACCATGGCAATGACCGGGCTATCCTACGACAAGTGCTTAGTGTACCTAGACGATCTTATTTGTATGGGACGGAACTTAACTGACCATAACAAAAATTTAATAGAAGTATTCGAAAAGTTGCGCAGTGCCAACTTAAAATTAAATCCCACTAAATGCGATTTCCTTAAGAAAGAGATGCTTTATTTAGGCCACGTGGTGACAGGCAATGGTATATTGCCGGACCCAGATAAGATTAAAATAATTAAAGAGTATCCAGTTCCTAAAAGTACGGACGAAGTGAAACGCTTCGTTGCTTTTGCAAACTACTATAGAAAATTTATAGACCACTTTGCCGACAAAGCCTATCATTTAAACCTTTTAAGTAAGAAAAACACTAAATTCAACTGGGATAGCAACTGTCAAACGTCATTTGAAACTCTAAAACAAAGTATGATGTCACCGCCAATCCTACAGTACCCAGATTTCTCAGAACTAAATCAATTCATAGTACAAACCGATGCATCTGGGTACGCAATTGGGGCAGTACTATCAAATTCAAATGGCAGACCAATAGCTTACGCTAGTAGGAGCCTTAACAAAGCGGAAAAGAACTATCCCACCATAGAGAAAGAACTCTTAGCTGTAGTTTGGGCTGTCAAATATTTCAGACCCTATTTATACGGTCGTACATTTAAAATACTAACCGACCACAAACCCCTAGTATACTTATTTAATTTAAAAGACCCATCTAGCAGGCTCTTTAAATTTAGACTAGCTCTAGAAGAATACAATTACGAAATAGAATACGTAAAAGGGAGTGAGAACTGCGTTGCAGACGCATTATCTAGAATAAAAATTACGTCAAAAGAACTTAAAGAAATGAATGAGTGTCTGTGTGCAGTAATGACTCGCGCTCAAAAACGAAAATTAGATGCTGTCGCCCCGGCAGATGAGTTGCCCACCGACAACTTGCCAGTTCAACCACATGTAGTGGAAACTCATATCAAACCAAGAGGCGCAGTAGAGTTAAGATTTGCACCCAGTAGCAGTCTTAAGAAGTTAAAGAGCGATAGCTCAGTAGTGTTACAAACACACATAATATTATTGTATAATGCCCAAATGAAAACTATATTCATAAACTCGGCATCTCAATCACAAACTACGCGAGCCGAGTTTGCGAGAGAGCTGAGTGATCTATGTAACAAGCTAAATATAGAAGAAGTATACTTCATTAAAAATTCGAATAATAAAATTTTTGTAGAGAAATTAACTAGTGAGATAAGAAAACAAAGCAACTGGAAAGGGCCCAGATTATGTATATTAAAAGATGTCGAAAGAATAGAGGACAAAGATGATAGGAAAGTGATACTCAACGACTTTCATCTTTTGCCCACTAGTGGGCACGCGGGCATGAGAAGAATGCTGACTAATATAAAAAAATACTATTTTTGGCCAGGCTTAGAAAGTGATGTCAAAAATTATGTCAAAAAATGTGTTCAATGTCAGAAGCATAAGTATACAGTTCAGGTGAAAGAGCCAATGGCAATCACCACAACTGCTCATTCGGCTTTCGATAAAATCTTCTTAGACTTGGTAGGACCATTAGACAAAGACAGCAACAATTTTTCTTATATATTGACATTGCAATGCGAGCTGTCCAAGTATGTATGTGCGTATCCCCTCGTCACTAAAACCTCTACAGAAGTAGCACGCACCTTCGTGGATAACTTCATACTTCAACATGGCATCCCGAGGGACATAGCTACCGACAGAGGCACAGAGTTCATGTCCGAGACCGTGACACAGGTTTGTGAATTACTACATATTAAAAAGTTAAACTCAACTGCGTATCATCACCAAAGCATCGGAGCGCTAGAGAACTCGCATAAAAATCTAGGTGCATTTTTGCGAATCCAAGCAGAAGGAAAACCCGAATTATGGAGTACTTGGTTACCATTCTGGTGCTTTGCTTATAATACGACAGTTCACTCGTCAACAAAATTTACACCATTCGAACTCGTATACGGTAGAAAGTGTAACTTGCCCAATAATTTGGAAAAGTGTGTAGAGCCTCTATATAATTACGACAGTTACCCGCTTGAACTTAAGTACCGCCTACAGGTTTCTCAAACCGAAGCGCGGGAAAATTTGATAGCCAATAAAATAGGCAGAAAAAGTAGATACGACCAGCATGTAAATCCAATACGCTACAAGCCAAACGATCAAGTTTTAATTAAAAATGAAACTGGCAATAAACTTCAACAATTATATTCTGGACCTTACAAGGTGATTAGAGATTTGTCACCAAATGTTGAGGTCAATTATAAGGGAAAACCCGACATTATTCACAAAAACAGAACGAAACCGTATCATGTTTAAGATAAAAACAATAAGACAATTAATTACCAATGCTATAAGCACTTAACAATAGCTATTATACAGGTCAGCAGAAAACGGAGACGAATAATAAGCGCCAGCTGTGCGCTCATAGGTACTCAGGGATTGATTGTTATTATAAGTATGTAACTACTTATTATTGTATAACTTTGTATACCAAACATAACGAACATATGTACTACGATTATGTTATAACTATATTTTATACGTGTTAGCCTAAGAGTATCAATGTTTAATTTGTGCTTATATTGTATCCATGCAATAAAATAAAAGTAAACTTTTATTTTATTTTAGTTTTAGGGAGGAGATGAGAGGGAGATGTCAATGTAACCATATAAACTTGTGTTCTTTTATAATAAAGGGCAGTATAGCAACAGCATTCGTTGTATCACTTACTCCTAATATCACTCATCCGTACAGTCTTATGCCACATGAATTGACCGGAAAAACGGGTCCAAGTTCAAGAGATCTGACTGCTATGCAGAGCCAGCTAACGAAACTGAAGACCGATGATGGCAGGACCGGCAGCCTAATTGTGTAAGTGAATTCGGCAAAGGAAACAATCTGGTTCTTTCCCAAAAACACACACATACACTCTGAAAACGAAAGAAGTTGAATAAAGATTCAACTTCTTTGTGTATGTGTGTGTTTTTGGGAAAGAAACAGATTGATTCCTTTGCCGAATTTACTTACGCAATTAGGCTGCCGGCTACCCCAATAAACACTGACGACTGGACCTGGCAACATATAACACGCGAACACTCCGGACCGACGCCGATAAGATAGCCGAACTCTGGGAAGAGTTGAGCAGCGTATGATGAAGTATTATAGGGTTATCTGAAGGCCGAAGTGAAGACCGAAGAGAGGACTCGATAATCCTCAAATCCCGTAACCTGCTCTATTTCCGAGAGGGTGACCGGCAGTCCCAGGGTGGTGTCGGGTTTATCGTCTACAACGTGGTGAAGATCGAGAGTGTGTCGACTAGGGTGGCGTACCTTATACTCAGAATATTCGCGCCTTAGATTTCGACGCCCCGACCTCGGCACACCCCGACGACGAGGTAGAGACTATGTATGAGGATAATATCTCGCCTAAGTGACCATGTATGAAAATAATGAGTGCTATATATGCTGGTGAGAGTGGCGGGTGTCCGCTAGATGCGAGACTAACTGCCGCACTCAGAGACATTTAACGGTTACTTAACGCGCTCCTTAGTATAGATTTTGTACCAAAAATCTCTACTAAGGAGAGTTTTAAGTAACCATTAACGTCTCTGAGTGTGGTAGTAAATCCAGCAGTAGATTATTTCGGCTGATATGTTGATGTTGACATGAATAGGATTTAACACCACTGCCTACCTCAATAGCTGCTAGGACAGGGATGGCGAACCTTTATTGGTTAACGTGCCATGTTTTATAAAAAAATATTAAAATTGTGGTCATGTCGTATCATCAAAGAATCTTAACTCAGTGATATAAGTAATAAAAGAAAAAAAAATGTGATTTCTACTGCTGCAAATCAGATGTTAAATATCTTGTAGGAAGTAGGCTCATACTTTTATTGCTCTAATCATAATGCAAGCTGAACTAAAGTCATCTGGCAATGGACATCTAATTTGGCGTGTCCGAAATTCCGAATTATTTCATTGCGTGCCAACTGCCACCACTGGCACGTCCCGCACTCGTGCTGTTGGTTCGCCGTCCCTAACCTAGGAGAAAAAGGCGTTATATTGTGTTTTGTAGATTTCTTTAAATCATTTATTTCAATTTTAGAATACGCGAGGTACCTATTCCATGAGGAAATTTTTGCACGGAGTAGGTACCTTGTACCATATGTACTTATAGGTTGGTATAAATCTCATGTTTATACCTAAATATAATTTTGAAAGCTATAAAGTATCTAATGTTACTTTCTGAAGGTGTTGGCATTTTGACAGTAGTGGCTTTAGTGCTGGGCGCCAGATATGAAGGGGCGCCTTCGAGTTGGTTCTGCCTTAAGGCGGTCAGAGAAGCCGCTTCAGGGACCTTCCAAACCAGTCGACCTCCGAATCGGAGGCAGATTAGTGCCTCTGTATTAAAAAAAAATACGAAAGCTTTTAAAATTTTACTTTCAATGTTGAGAGCGACCGCGCCGAGAAACACGATTTCCTTTAATTGCTGTCCACGAGGGAACAATACACAGTTGGACGACAGCGGCGTGGCGGGGCAGCCGGCACGCGGCTTACAGTTCAGCGTTGCTGACTCAGCCCGCGAGGGTGTCACGCGCCCGCCCACTAGCGTTTCACGCGCCCGCCCGCGAGCGTGCCACGCGCCCGACCGCCCCGCCGCGTGCCCCTTGGCGCGACGCACCGTATTCCTCCGTATCAGACGATTCCATGTACGCACTTAAATAACTACACCTTATCATACCTACCTATCAATTTGTTATGAGTAATTTATTCCAATTTCTTTAATGTTTACATTTTTATACTTATTTTTAGAAGTTCCTTAACTCGATATCCGAATAAAAAATGTTTTGCGTTGCACGGAGGCATATACGCTTGTAGGTATATTTATTTAGGTAGGTAAAAATCTCATGTTTATACCTAAATATAATTTTGAAAGCTTTATAGTATATAATGTTACTTTCTGAAGGTGTTGGCATTTTGACAGTAGCGGCTTTAGTGCTGGGTGCCAGATATGAAGGGGCGCCTTCGAGTTGGTTCTTCCTTAGGGCGGTTAGAGAAGCCGCTTCAGGGACCTTCCAGTCCAGACGAACTCCGAATCAGAGGCAGATTAGTGCTTCTGTGTTAAAAATAAAAAACTAAAACTTTTAAAATTTTACTTTCCTTGTCGAGAGCGACCACACCGAGAAACACGATGGCTTTTCTTCCGACCTCTGGTATGGCACCGCACACGGACTGGCACATGATCGACTGATAACATATTTTAAATAAGATTCCGACAAATTGAGAACCTCCTCCTTTTTTTGAAGTCGGTTAAAATAAGCTGCGATGAAGTAGGCGACCTAATTAAGCTTACACAATGTTGTAAAAGGTCGAGAACATTGTTTTCTTCACATAATGTTTGTTTGGATATATTTATTGCCAGCATTTAATATTGAGCGCGGGTTTTGTAGCCTCGGTGCTCTTAAATCTTCTGTTTCTGAATAAATCTTTTACGCTTGTGGATTAAGGAAAAAATATTGGGCTCGCTTCGCTCATTCTTGCATCATATCTAACATTATCAGATTTCTCATGTTAGTTAAAAAATTGGAGAGTATTTTCGTGTTTAGTGCCCGCTTCGCTCGTTCTTAATCCTGCCGGGCAAGTACGGCCTCAGGCTTGAGTCAAGCATTTTAACATTGTTTTTGCTCCTAAACTGTGATAAAAATTTGTGACTGAAACCTGTCACAGTAGGCCGTGCTCGCCCGGCTGCATTCTCGCCACTAAACAAAGTATCCCCAATAACCTACCGTATGATAGTTCAAAAGAAAATCTTTGCGAGGTGCGAAACAAAATTTTTCGAGGTCGCTTAGCTAGCTCTGCGTCTTAAACTTTATTGTCTTTCAATGATTGCGTTCTAGACTTGGATTCTTTCCTCTGCTCTCTCAATGTTTTCACTTCTTTCTTCTTCTAAGTAGCATTCCTTCTGTATTTTTCTGTTGAAGGAGAATAAGTGCATGGCAAATAAGAAGGGCCTATATGGAAAATCTCGTACCTACCATTGGATGAGATTTGCTTGCACAATCAAATATTCAATGTTATGAGAGACGCAATACAAAACGGCTTAAATCGACGTAACCCGCTGCACAGATTAGAGAAGTCCCGCTGCATCGAAAACAGATGAGAGGAGTTGCTCTTGTCAGATTTTTTGGGTGTCATACCCTTTATGACCATAGATTATACTCTACTTTCCTAGCAAGATAATGATCTTTCATTTTGGATTCCAGTAACACAATACGTGCTACAGTTTTTCTTGCGCAAATGTAGCTCCAGGTAAAATAATACAACAATATAATCATAGCAACGTTATTGTATTTTTATTTTTTTGAATTGAATCCTTTTTGTGCTTACACAGTAAACACTTCATCTCAACACTTATAACTAAAAATATTCTATAAATGAAAATGGATATTTACTCGAGATATAAAAATGTTGCTTGTGCATATTTTGTTTTCAATCGAGGCAAACTTATTGTGGATTCATTGGAGTAACAGTTAAAGTGCTCAGTATGATATTTTGAAGATTCGAGTATTTTATATAATATCACTTATTGTGCTGAGATATTGTGCATTATGCCTTAAGTTTTTAAGATTTGGGTGCCCTGTTTCACCGCAATACATTCTGCCAATGTGCAATTACTTCGTTTACTTACTCTCCTTTATACAAACTGATACATACGATTTAGTTACATTATTCTAAAATATTGCTATCTTTTTCATTTTAGTCTAGAAATTGTCGAATGATGTTTGGGCTATTTTATTCAGCAATACTTTACTTCTTAGCCGTCACTTAGGTTTATGAAATAATTGGACGATAGAAGTTGAGTGTGTAGACCGTTGAATAAATGCACGTGCTGACTTCAGTGTATCTCTGACACCGACAGAGTTCAGACAAATAGTAGGCAGTCATATCCAAATTATCTGTAAAGGTTAAAATAAGTGAAAATGCGATTTTTAATGAAAATTTTAGTATGTAAAGGAAGGATAATTTTATAATGGAAAAGACTAGATATCACATGGTTTGAGCTATATGTATATATTACTCTTGTTTCTTACTCTTGTACGTACAATTATAATAAATTTGTCAAAATAATACCTAAGTAGGTACAAACGTTGTGAACAGCTCACGTTAATTGAATTTCAAGTCTTGGTGGTTGTTACAATGATCGCATTTAGTCTTGGCGGTTGTTACAATGATCGCATTTAAATATAATTTCAGTTAAACGAGTGATTTAGGCATTATAAGTAATATAAAACCTACGCAAGCTACTCGAATGTAGTCGTGCACCTACGTATCGTGTGCGAAATATTGTGGTCGCTTTGAACGAGTACGAGTATCACTCGCCACTCGCCGAATGACATGAAATCAATAAAACAAATATTTACAATTCTATAAGTATTATACTTAAAAGATCAAACTTTAAAACAGGTCTATTATGTTAAGATTCGTGATATGCCCGCCACGGTCAATAAAACAAGAAGAATGAGGAGTTAGGCACCAGCACTGCTGCTGCATGCTGGCCACTCGGCCACAATGTAAGCTGTCCAAGAATTCTTTGTATCTTTTTGGAATATTCTACTTTTGTCTCGATGAAGGAATTGCAAAGTATCAATTTCTATACCAAAGCATAATAAATTCGCATTAAACAATCGTGATTTCGAAATTTACCGATAATATTTTTTACAGTTGGTCAGTCGAAAATATTGAGCATATACATACATAATTATTTAAACATATTATAATTTATTAATATTGAACAGTGGATAATTTATTGCACAAATCGTCGATCCTAATATTCTAAGTGTATGCTATGGCGGAAGTTACTTAGAGAACAAGTAAAAAAAAAACAAAACAAGGGTCTATCGTGTCGTTATACGTAGCTTAACTCTACACCGTCATCAGCAGTGAACTAATGATGCGCTTGTTCGCTGTCCTTGACGTAACAATACACAGACGGACGACAGCGGCGTGGCGGAGCAGCCGGCACGCGGCATACAGCGTCGCTGACTCCGCCCGCGAGCGTGTGGTGTACAGAGTCACTGACTCCGCCCGCGAGCGTGTGGCGTACAGAGTCGCTGACTCCGCCCGCGAGCGTGCAGCGTCGATGACACCGCCCGCGAGCGTGCGGCGTACAGCGTCACTGACTCCGCCCGCTAGCGTGTCACGCGCCCGCCCACCACGCCGCGTGCCCGCTGGCGCGACGCGCCGTATTCCTCCGTATCAGACGCTTCCATGCACGCACATAAATAACTACACCTTACCATACCTACCTATCTATTTGTTATGAGTAATTTATTCCAATTTCTTTAAAGCGTACATTTTTATACTTATTTTTAGGAGGTCCTTAACTCGATATCCGAATAAAAAACGTTCTGCGTTTTACAAACAATAGGTACAAAAAGTGCGACGTGCATGCAAGGAAATATCTAAGAGCACATTTGACACAATAAGTAAACCTAATAACGAAAAATAAAAACTAAACAGTCTTGGTTTTGACTGGTCAACTACATAGGTGGGATTACTCAAGGAACCGATAAGTAAAACAATATTATTATTCTCTCGGAATAACAAACACAATAATTACTATCTCTTAGTGAATAGTAGAAATAGGTTAAAAAAAATTACTCAATAATTGAGTGAAGTTTTAAACAATTGACTGAACCTTTGCGATTACTTTGGGCATTGTGGCGCAGGCCACATAGAAATGGCGTCGGGCGCGGACATGGCACGGGCAGCTTCCTATTCCATTCTAATTTCAAACTAAATGCATGGAAATAAAACGCAATTTGATCAGGCGCGGGCGCCGTAATGTCGCGTCATAACCAGGTCCGAGCAACGACATATCGTGTGTCCTAAATTGCGCTTTATTTCGATGCATTTTGTTTGAAATTGGAATGGAATAGGAAGCAGCCCGTGCAATGTCCGCGCCCGACGCCATTTCTGTGTGGCCTGCGCCGAGACATCAAGTCGTATCGTCATAATATCAGGTAAGTCATCATCAGCCACACAAGAATAAAAAAATAAGTTAGTATCAATATAAAGAACACTTAATATAAACGTGGGAAGTTCCTAAGTCGGCAGTGTCTAATGGCGACAGTGTCCAGTGCCTCACAAGTAGTCACAAGCACTGGCATACAGTTCTTCAGAACCTCAATCATACCACACCACACCTAAATAAATAAATGTATATAATATCTAATATGTTTTTACATATGTACAGTTGTTCCTTTTAAATTATAACTACATAAATAAAAACTAATAAAAATAAATTTGTACTTGTAAAATAATAATTCATTGAAAAAATGTCAAACAAAACTGAGTTTACACGTTTTGTATCAATCTAAATTATTTCTAAAATCTACTTAATGATTATTTTGTTGTATATTATAAACAAGCAGTCGGGACTGGCGCCCGAATGCGCAGTCGGCAGCGGCTGGGGCGCCCGGAGTGCGCTACTGACTCCTGAGCCGAGCCTGTCGCCCGGAGTGACTCCGGAGCCGAGCGTGTCGCCCTGATTGACTCCGGAGCCGAGCGTGTCGCGGGTGCCGGGCGACGCGTGCTCGTCGCACACTCGAGCGTCAGTCGCGGCGGCTCTTTTAGTAAATCGTTATTCGTAATTAGTTACAATAATAACTACAATATAATGTTGGTATGAGCGGTGTCGTGGATGCTCCCCGCTCATACCTAAAGCGTTAAGGTGAACGTCTCTCGCACTGGCTGCTCGCCGGGCACTCGCCCACATCACGTTAAATATAAAACAATACTTTGATCTGTATATGGCACATTCTGTTCATAGTAATCACTTTCAGCATTCAGTACCTACATTAGCTTAACGGTAATCGTATGTATATTTAATTAGAATCAAAATGGAAGTGCATGTGTTTCGTCGTTGTGGGTCACATTTCGCCACGTGTATTTCAGTAAGCGTCCGCGTCGTCGTGCGTGAGGTTACTTCGAACAATTAATTGACATATTTCATCAGATAGGAAAGCAGACAGTGCGAGCATGAAACGCCACAGCATCCACTTTTATACGTACATTATTACAGTCGCAATATTCTTGTGCGACTTAAGTCATCATTTTTTCTAAGTATCTAGTATTTATAATAACGGTTACCGGCGGCGTGGTCGTAACGCCAGTCACCTGGTGGGATCTTTTAACACTACATAAACAGTGAACGTACAAAATCAATATCTACTTCCGAATAGCCCCCGTTTTGTGTATTCTCGGGCTCTAATGAATGATGATTTTTTACCGACATTCGAAACTGACTGTCGGTTATCGTTCGTGCCCGATATCGAATAGTTTATGCTCAAGCTAAAGTGTTATACAAATAATAATGATTACTTGCAGAAGTAAAATTCGGAATGTTAATATTACTTCATCACATCTATGTTAAAGATGAAGCGCAGATCTATAAAACTGAGGGGCTCGGTGGGGAGTGAAGCGACCAGTTAGAGCTCGACACTCTATACGATCAGCAGACAGTCTCGGCGGGCGCGGGCGGCGAGTGCGTCAGCGCGCCCAGCGGCGGTAGCGGAGACAGCGGAGACAGCGGCGACATCGGCGACATCGGCGGTGGCGGCGCCAGCGGCTCCGGCGAGCGACGCCGCAGCGCCTGACGCTTGCGAAACTCGAGGAACTCCTCTTTCATGGCGCGCACTCTCGCTTCCACGTCGTCCCGCGAGGGCCGCGCGCGCGTGCGCTCCGGCGTGGACGGCGTGGGCGTTCGCGTGGCGCGGTCCCACTCGTAGTGCACGTCCACCGAGCCCGCGTCGCCCACCTCGCCCACCTCGCCCGAGCCGGGCCGGGGCGGCGGCGCCGGCGGCGGCGGCCGGTACGGCGGCGGCCGCCACTCCGCCAGGCTACCCGTCCTGCTGCTGCGGTTGTGTTGCGAGGACGAAGCGTTTTTGCTGCCGAACCCGCTGGACGACGAGCGACTCTCGGGCGAGGCTTCGTGAGGTGGTGGCGGCAAGTCCGCGACGGCCCGCGGTCGAGCGTGGCGCGGCAGGGGCCGAGCGCGCGGGCGGGCGAGTGGCCCGGGGCCGCGCGTCGGCTCGTGCGCGCTCTGTCGGAGCGATCTTAGGCGGAAGGGAGACGGAGGCGTCGGGAACGAGCCGTCGGCCGAGCTCGGGAAGGGCACGGAGCTGAGGTCGGACACGTGCAGCGGCGACCAGGGCGTCCAGGCGGCCGCCCACGGGGGCCACGGCGGCCACGGCGGCCAGTGCAGCGCCAGTGCTGGCGACGAGGCGCGAAACAGCGGCGGCGCGGCGGAGGGCCGCAGGGGCGCGCGCAGGCGCGGCAGGAAGCCGCCGTCGTCGGACGAGGAGGGCGCGGGCGAGGGCGCGGGGGAGGGGGAGGGGGTGGAGGAGGGCGCGGCGGACACGCGCCTCACGGGCACCCAGTAGCGCGCCTCTCCGCCGCAGCGCGACGCCGGCCACACCCAGTTCGCAGTAAACCGCAAACACTGCACTATACTCGATATTCCGCGTTCTCTAAATCTGCATGAAAATAACGAACATGTTTCAAAGTCGAAGTCAAAATTCTTTCTTCTATTAGGCCATTCAAAGGTATCTTTGAACGTCATAAAAGGGCAGCGTTTTCCCAGTATTTTTTACAAATAAAATGATACGCGATGATGTTACCAAATAATCAACAAAGTAATATTTAATTAGATTTGTGAACTGACCTGATTTCCTGTTAAAGCAGCGTGAATGTACCAAGTAATAATTAGATTTGTTCAAAAGGACCAGTAAACAAGTAAACAGCAAACAGTATTATAAACAGGTGCAAGTACTCACTTCTTAAAAGGCACTTGAGTGCTATCAGCGGCGCGCAGGTCTGTGAGGCGCGCGGCTACCATGTTGTATGCTGCAAGCGGATAATTTCTGAACATTAACGTAGAGACGTGGCCCGCGCCCCGACCCACCGCGGCCGCCGCCCGCCACCTCGCATAGTCTCCACCACCGACACCACCACCCACCATATTGTCAACCAGAACACAACGAGCACTAGAATGAACTCCTACATGTATGTGGGATTCTTTATACCACCGGAACTATATAACCATCGAGTTTTCCAGCTAAAATTGTTTCAAGAAAAGGTAGAGGTTTTAACTATAACAAACTGTTGTTCATTCTAGTGCACATCTTTATGAGGATGAAACTATGCAATAATGTTTTGACGCCATGATGATTAGCAAGCAGAACATTGAAAGTCATCATTAACACAATTGCAATGAACATGCATAAGAATGATGTATTGCTGATGAAGTATATATGAGTTTACGCTTTATCACAAACACATATTATAAACGACCATATCTGTATTGATATAAATATATCTTATGGTGTTATTAGTCAGGGCGCCATAGATAAGTACTTAAGGCCCTTGACCACAAGAAAATAATTTCACGAAGAATGGTACAATCTGATTGCCGTCTTAGCTGTCTATAACACCCGGTTTCTCAAAACTCGATTATCGGGCTGTTACGTAATCGCTGAATAATCGTCGGTTATCTGCTGTGATTGGCTCTTCAACCAATCACAGCAGATAACGCGTGCTTGACAATAGGGTAGTTTACTGAAAATTAGTAGTATAGCTAGCACACTTTATACTGCCTTAGTGACGTCACAAGCCCCAACTTCTGAACTTTGATGCGCTTTATCTTTGGAATTTTTTATTGACTTGGTAAAGCAGAAAATACATGTCCAATATTATTTGATAATCTGACTGACGGACTAAATAGAATTATCATTTGTCTACCAAGGAAACATACCTATTTGTCACATTAATTTTGCAATAATTTAGCGTTGAGAAACCGGCCTATACTGAAGCAACAAGATAAGCTAGGGCAACATTGCAGTCTCTTCAAGTTTACGTACATTAGATTCGTGATTTCGCTAGCTCTACTATGATCACAATATGACACTTATGGATGGATACATAAGGCATGTTAATTCAGTTACCCGTTGTTTAATGAGTAGACATATTCACCTTATTGTTACCACAAAAAATGCACTATTTACATTAAGGCGGTACCCTGACCAAAAAATCAGCATGAGATATGAGCATTCCTATTGGCCTAGCGGCACTACTGATGTCGCATGAATTACAGTAGTGAATACGCCCAGATTATAGAATAAAATCTTTATAAAATCGAATTTTAGTGTTTTGAAAAAAAAAATACGACAAAAATGTTCGTTATTAAATTGTCCATCCATTACTGTTAGTACAAAAAATAATTAATGAACATTTTGCGAGGAGATGCATGCTATCAATAATTATTTCTCATTTTTATGGTTTTGTTGGAAAGAGATTAGTGAAACATACACTTAAAAAAAAAGTATACGACCATTTTAGAATCAATAATATGTAGAAATTTAATGTATTTTTATTAGTTGATATTTCTTTTTAAATAACGAGTAGATAGATCCTAAAAACAGCACGAAAAACGGTTAGCGCGGCGTTTTGCTCGGGGTACCACCTTAACTCAACACATGCAAAAAGCTTACACAGGAAATGCCAATGTATATGAGTGATTTAAGCAGATAATATACGAACCATTATGTAACTTGCCGACAATATGGTAAGTTATGTAAGGAAGTATGCCTGTGTTCACCGAACGCGTTATCTATGTAAAGAGCCTACGGAACTTGTGTCTTTAGAATAATGAATTGGTAGTTACTGGCTTTATTTTTGTTGCGAAATTGCAGCGACTACCTATGTCAGTTATGACAAATTTAGTTAATGTAAACTGAAACTAATCTCAAAGTTTCAGGGTTGTGTTTAGACTTTTTTATCGTCGTTGATAGTCCAATTCCGCGTAACTAACATTGTTAAATACAGCGTATGTACACTCTCGCTGATTTTACAGGAGGACCATAAACTAATTTTCTAAAAAACGAATCGGCTGAACTTTGAACGAACTTGAGTATAAGACCGTTTCGTTCTTCTTAATCTAATGTACTATACTCGAAATCACACAATTTCAGAATAAAAAAACATCACAATTTTATTTATAATATAGTGTAGAATACGTGTGTCATATTACATTTAAAAAAAAAAACAGTAATTACATATAAAAACAATTTTTGCCCGGAGCGTCACATAAACACTGCATACGCTAATACAAATTGGCGCGGATACGCTGCTATCGTGTCGTAACTTGTTCGTCTAAAGATCCGCGGTATTGTTATTTTTGATATACCTACTCGTCTTCCTACGGGTCGATTAAAACAATTGTCATACGGGTCGACGCCAATCACAATCAGTTACCTAAAACCGCGAGATCTCATTTTTGTTTTTATTGTACATACGAAGTATTTAACAATGTTAGTTACGTGGAATTGGACTTTGATAGTCCAATTCCGCGTAACTAACATAATTTGACGACGATATCATTGCGAGATGTTTTTCAGCAGCCTTATTGCGTAATGAATTCGGCTAGGCAAAGGACAATGAGCATGAAAAATCTACCAATCACATAGACGGCAATCCACATCGCGTGTTTCATCTCGCATGTTTATAAGTCGGAGTGAGAAGAAGAACGTGCCACGGACATGTGTAAAAGTGCAAATGGACACCATTCTTAGTTTTAACATAATCTATCACGTAACATATTAAGTTAGAGTTAAATTGCTTATTAGTCTTTTAGGCTAGATCGTAATTAATTATTAAGAATTTTGTTCTTATTAATAACTAGTTGTTCCCGGCGGCTTTGCTCCCGTGGACCACCCCACAGGACCCGTTTTCGGGATTAAAAAATAGCCTATGTTACTCAGGAATAATGTAGCTTTCTATTGGTGAAAGAATTTATTAAGTCGGTCCAGTAGTTTCGGAGCCTATTCGGTACAAACAAACTAACTAAAAAATCTTTCCTCTTTATAATATTGGAATAGAAGTACTAAAAAAAAATGTGATGGTTAAATTTTTAACACTCTCTGCCCTTTGCATTTCCGAATTCATTACGCGATAAGGCTGCTGGTAAAATGCTCCGATAAAAATATGACGTACGTTACGTTAATCTTAATTTTTTTCTGTATGAAGAAATTAAAATCAGGCTTTTGACACAAAGGTATCCAAGAGGCTACCACTTCATTTAACTTTGAATATTTTATTTGAACTAAGCAAGACACAGTTAATCACAACACTCATAGTTTTAATTGGCATTAGTAAGTTCCACATAAGCTAGCGCGTATGGAGGCAAGATCGCGGGATAACTAGCGCCGGGAGCGAGCTAGCGGCCGCCTGTCCACGAGTCTCACCTTTCTCCTGCTTACGCCGCTTGCGCTTGTTGCAGATCTTGACGGCGCACACGGAGAGGATGATGGCCACGATGAAGAACAGGATGCCGCCCACCACGCCCGCCGTGATGGCTTTGTGCTTCACGCGCGCCGGCACGGGGAACTTCACCTCTTCTGAACTCTCGTAACTGGTGGCCGAGTTGGCCAACACACGGAAGTAGTACGTACGGCCACCGACTAGGTTTTTAACTGGAATTTTTAGGATGGTTGCTGTGATGAAAGTTGTATTATGGAAGGATCTAAGTCTGTTAAGGTTACACTAGTCGATCATTCTTCTATACAAACGTAATCTGGCTGGCAAAATAAAAAAATACATCAATTTTTCTCATCATTATCTAGCCCTGTATGGAAACAAAAGAGTAAAAATATAAAATATTTGAAAGTTATGAGCGTCGTAAGTTTCATATTTCAACACTGATTTTAACGCTTCTTTGGGCGGAATTAAATACCACAAGAAGAAGAAAAATTGCAAAACAGCCTCCATACAGTGATAGATTAGTAATTCAACAATGCAAATAATTTTATTTTGAAAATATACATTCAGTCGTTTTTTTCATTATATCTAGACTCCCAAAGGTCTGTTTATAAAATTTCGCGCGCTCATTTTCGTCCTAAATCATCATCCATTTCGATAAAAGTTTGCAAAAGTGCTAATTTGTACACGAACTAGCTTCTTACTGCTCATCACATGTTCTATCTCTTTCGCACGTGTTGTCGGATGAGACAGCATGCATTTTAACCTCGCGCACAAAATAGTTCATGCCGTCGACTAGGGGAACCTTAATATCTAGATACATCTGTGTTAAGTTAGTGCGTAAGTTAAAGAAATACTGGTAACTCGATCTTGAAGTTCAGATATTTTGTTAAACTGAGCAAGCTGAAACCAGATATTTTAGGTATAGAGCCAGAAACTCACTTAAATACGATCTCAAATTAGAATACAAAGCACTGATAACATTATCCAAGCTTGTATCTCATAATAGGAATTTAGTTAAAAAGAGATTGCTTGTATTAAGAGGAAATATGGGCAAAGAGCGCCTACTCAATTTTCTTAGTATAAAGTCATAATTGAAAACAATATAATTATAACGGGAAATTTAACGCGATAATTTCGATTTCTACCCGGGACCACGGTCGTTGCAACACGGCCGAAACGTCGGGCGAAATAGGTAAACAAACAATCGAAATCATCGCGTTAAATTTCCCGTGATAATTATATTGTTTTCAATTATGAAACGCGAAAGTTTTAAAGTTAATATAAAGTCATAATTCGAGGTTTTGCTCTCGTCTATTTCCTCCACCAATATTAGACCAATTTAAAAGATATTCCATAAACTGAAAATCAAAGACATATACTGTGTCCCTATGTTTTCCTTTTTGATGATACAGCCTCCTGAGGGTGATAGCTGACAGGCCTGATGAGAGTCCTATAATGGGACATCTCATCAAAACAACACTGTCTGTCGTAGAGTATAAGTACTAACATAGATCATAAGCCGCATTGTCACTAACATCCTAGTATATAAGTACTTACGTAGGTCATAAGATAAATTGTCACTAACATCTTAGTATGTAAGCACTAACATAGGTTATAAGATTTTATTTTATATTGTTACTAACACCCTTTAAGTGTTTAATATTTGTGTTTTGTGAGTGGACCTTTTGTTGTCTGAATAAATAAATAAATTTTTATTATTATTGTCTTTAGAAGCACTGGAACCCTCAAAAAATTCTCAAATGTGTGCTGTGTACAGAGGCATAATGCTGTTCAAATTTGACACATATAAATGAAAAAAAAAACATAGGGGCAAATATATATCTTTTTATTCCAGTTTATTGAATATCTTTTAAATTGGTCCAATATTAGGGGAGGAAATAGACGAGAGCCAAACCATGACCAGCCAAATTATGACTTTTTACTAAGGAAATTCAGTCGGCGCTCTCTGCCCGTGTTGCCTCTTAAATAACTCTCTGCCCGTGTTGCCCTTATTCGGAAAATATTAAATGACATTTTCGTTACTAAGTTACTGAGTTTTATTACATAGAAAATTAATACACGACCACCGATCAACGATCAAGACACAGAGCCACAAATTCATCATTAACAGAAAGCAAAATATCGAAAACTAGCAGATGCCTCGCGGTTTCACCCGCGTAGTTCCCGTTCCCGTAGGAATACAGGGATAAAAAGTAGCCTATATCACTCGCGGATAGTTTAGCTTCCCAACGGTGAAAGAAATTTTGAAATCGGTTCTGTAGTTTTAAATTTATTCGTTACATACAAAAATACAAATCTTTTCTCTTTATAATATTATTAGTATAGATTGTTAGTTGAGGGCAGTTTCTCTATCACAATTTACCCAAGTAGCTGGTCTCCTCGGGCCGGATCTGCCCTCGGTTGAGCGTCTTCCATTGCGCATCAGTGCGGTACTTGATAGTATAGTATTGCACCAGATGAGCTCTCTCCAGGGGAGCCTGCCACGTGATCAGGAACCCGTTGTGAACCTCCGTCACTGTCAGGTTGCGCGGAGGACCAGACTTCGGACCTATGTGGAAGAAGGAGTTACAGTTTTGTGGTCCTTTGAGAAGAAGTTACAGTTTGTGTGAAGTTTATTGTCAAAATGGGTTGTTAAGGGTGATATAATGAAAGTGTACAGTCTAAACCTGTACATATTTTGCTGACGCGGTGCCGTGCACCATACGTGCGTCATTCCAATAATATTATAAATACACATGAAACACTTTAAATCAATGAGTACGATAACTGCTACGCGGTGACTAACATTAGAGAAAGGAATCGTCAACAGTATTACTTGTAAACACAAAAATACGTAATAAATCTAACGAAAACTGAGTGATCTTTTCTCTTCGTGCTTCAACCTCAACAACAACAACTCTGCAAGTGTACGAACCGTACATTTTTTGGTCCTTCGAGCCGGATATTTGGTGCCACTGTGTCTCTTTACGGTAGCGAATCGGTTTAGCTGGTCTCCCAGAAGCGGGTCGCCCCAGCTAGATTGAGAAGTCGCATAATATCGTGACAGAGGTGCAAGGGTGCTGAGTTCCACTGACCATTTCAAATCAAGTAAGTCAACGATTTCAAGATTTGAAACGGAGAAGACTACAAGCAACGCAGTAGCCTTCGCAATACAACGCAACGCTCTCCTGCCACAGTCAACGACGTGTCAGCAAGCATCAACATGGATATGCTAGAATTGCAGTCAACGTGCTTCGATAACATCAAAGCATTATGTGTCAACTATCGCAAGGATTCATCATCACGAAAATCTGTGGAATACCTGAAGAAACGCTTGTCGTCGCTAGAAAACCAATGGCAAGACTTCGAAGGCAGGCATGCCCAACTGTTGCTCGAACTAGAAGATAAGAACATAGCATATTTCAAGGACGACATCTACGAAAAAACTAAAGAAATGTTCTTATCAACTAAAACAGACATAACTAGCAAACTGACGACTTTGAGCAAACAAAACGTGAAGTTCGACCTAGGTGGGACTTCAGAAGATGACGACAGCAACATACAACTCTTGCTTAACAAGCAAGAATGCAATTTCAACGCGATTCACCGTGTCATCTCCAAGATTGACTTAATCACTATATCGGAAAGATGGGAACTGGAAGACCACTTCGCAACCTTGAAATCGAAATGGGAACCCATCGATAAACTTCATTGGGAAATAGACTTTCAACTGAAAGGATCCAACGAACATTACTACAAAATGTTCACGGACATTGAACAACAATATGATGAGCTAAAGAGGAAAATCCATGCCAAAATCTGGTCCACCGTCCACTACCAGAAATCGACACCTAAGATCGAAATCCCTGAGTTCTCCGGCAACTACAGTCAGTGGATCTCCTTCAAAGACCTATTTCTGGAAGCTATTCACAAAAACCCTATGATCAACAACGCGCAGAAAATGCAACACTTAAAGACCAAGCTGCGAGGAGAAGCTGAACGCTTAGTGCAGCATCTGACCATTAGCACTGAAAACTATAACTCATGCTGGGATATATTAATTCAGCGCTACGACAATCGTCGCCTCCAGTTTACTTCATTTATGAACAACATGCTAAATCTGCCGATCATACAACATGCAGACTCATACAATTTGAAGAAGATGCATGACGTCATTACCGAATGCCTGAACGGCATCTCTAACATCGGTATTGATACTTCAACTTGGGACCCGATCATTGTGCACATCATGTCACAAAAACTGGACTCCAGTACTTTGAGTGACTACATGAAAGAACTTCAAGATCACAGAGAACTACAGAACCTCCACGACTTCCTGTATTTCCTCGAAACACAGTTCATGGCATACGAAACGATGAAATCAGCTAAAAGGGCGAACCCTACAGCCACAGAAAAATCATCCAACTGGAAAACATTCAACAAGCAAACCCAGATGAAGAAACATAACTATAACTTCAATCAAAATAAAACAAACAACTATCATGCTATTTACGGTAAATGCCCATTCTGCAACGGAAGTCACGTTCTGCGCCAATGTGACAAATTCCTACAAATGGACTTTGGCAAGCGAAATGACACCGTGTCGAAACTGCAGCTGTGCAAAAACTGTTTATTCAGCCACGGAAATGACGAGTGCAAATCCACGAAAATGTGCAAAGAATGTAACTTGAAACACAACACACTATTGCACAATCCGGACAACCAAACCATAACGTCAGCGACTAGAAAAAACAATGTTGAACAACGCCCTTCATCTCAACAACCAACATCTAACCATTTGTCTAAAGACAACATGGAGGTTCTACTGACTACGGTCCAGCTGAGAATAAAATCTGCAGATGGGATTTATGTAACACTACGTGCGTTGCTCGATCAAGGCTCACAGGTGAACTTGATAACAGAAAACGCTGCACAAATATTACGTCTTCCTCGGCGCGGGATCAACGCATCAGTATCGGGAATCGGCTCTGTTTCCAGAGAATGCAGGGGAAAACTGAAACTTACCTGTCAATCGATTCACTCCGATTATAACTTTGAAACTCAAGCACTTATTATGACGAAGCTAACAAACAACCTGCCTATGAAAACGTTCGAGAAAGGTGCATGGAGTCACTTGAAAAACTTGAAACTTGCAGATCCTGACTTCAACGTATCTCGGCAAATCGACCTATTACTAGGAGCCGACGTATACTCCGAAATTATCCTAGGAGGTGTATTGAAAGGCAATAACAGCTCCCCAGTTGCACAACAAACGCAAATTGGGTGGATTTTATGCGGAAAGATGAAACAAACGTTTAACTGCCACGTTACTGTAGTCAACTTAGAGGATTTAACAAAATTTTGGGAGAATGAAGAAATTCAAAAAACTAAAGATATCCCCAAAGATGACCAGTGTGAACAATTTTATAACGAAACTGTAAGAAGATCATTTGACGGAAAGTACATCGTCAAAATGCCTCTAGTTCCAGACTACAAAGAGAAACTAGGCAAGTCTAGAACAATTGCGGTTTCGCAGTTTCTACAGTTGGAAAAACGGCTAGAGAAGAACGAAAAGCTTTCCTCCATGTACAAAAAATTCATGGAAGAGTACGCGGATCTGGGTCACATGAAATTAGCACCTCAGATACCTACTGACGTCTACTTCTTACCGCACCACGGGGTCTTGAGAGAAAACTCGACAACAACAAAGTTGAGGGTCGTATTTAACGCCTCTCAAAAAACTACGACTGGCGTCAGCCTGAACAACGTCATGGAAAAAGGCGCCAACTTACAAAAGGACATTCAGGCCCTTATACTGAAATGGCGAACGTATAAATACGCATTTACGGCTGACATTGAAAAGATGTACCGCTGCATTTGGATTTCAAAAGAACAACAACATCTACAGAGAATTGTATGGCGGGACTCACGAGATCAACATCTTCGCGATTACCAGCTCTGCACAGTAACCTACGGGACCAAATGCGCACCATGGCTAGCTATGCGAACATTGAAGCAACTAGCCATTGACGACGGTCACAAACATCCGGCAGCTGCCAAGACACTCATAGAAGAATGCTACGTAGATGACGTCATTAGCGGCCATAACAACCTCACAGAAGCGAAAAAACTGCAAAACTCCTTGATCCAACTGTTAAAAGGAGGAGGCATGAATTTACGGAAGTGGACAGCCAATGACCGCGCTATACTGGAAGACTTACGCAAGGATCAAATTTCAACTCAAACCATGTTTGATTTTAAAGGGGAAGAATCAAGCAAAACGTTAGGCCTCGGTTGGAATCCAAACAGCGACAACTTCCACTTTAACTGGCCTGTGGAAAACTCCAAACAACTAACAAAGAGATCTTTACTCTCAGCCATATCAAGATTTTACGACCCATTGGGTTGGCTCTCCCCAGTAACGGTCAAGGCCAAACTACTATTCCAGAAAGTCTGGATGAGTAAACTTAGCTGGGATGACATAGTGCCCAGCAACATTGAATCTGAGTGGCTGAACCTAAAAACAGAACTGCCGTTCATTAATAAAATAACGATAAATAGATGGATTGGCGACACACAACAATGTGTCGAATTGCTAGGCTTCTGCGACGCAAGTGTAAAGGCGTACGCTTGCGTTATTTACAGCAAGGCGTTCAACGAACATGGCCAACCCATCGTAACTCTACTTGCTGCTCGAACAAGGGTGGCTCCACTGACTCAGAAAACAACACTACCAAGACTGGAACTGTGTGGTGCTCAGCTACTAGCTGACTTGATGGAGAAAACCAAGGAAACATTCTGTGGATATAACATATCAACACGGGCTTGGTCGGATTCTCAAGTGGTCCTCGCGTGGATTCAAGGCGAAACATCAAGATGGGAAACTTACGTAGCCAACAGAGTTACAAAGATCAAAAACGTCATTCCTGCAGCTCAGTGGCATTATGTCAAATCAGAGCAAAATCCAGCAGACTGCGCCTCAAGAGGTCTTTTGCCAAGCAAACTAGTAAACTTCAACCTGTGGTGGCAAGGCCCAGAGTTCTTAACAAAACAAGATCCGCCGGCAGATATGCCTTGCACTTTCCAAACGAATTTTGGCGGCTTAAACCACGCTAAAATCACGCAAGAAAATATCGATCATAATATAATTATCAATTTATTGAGCAAATGCAGCTCATTGACACAAGCAAACAGGGTCATCGCATGGATATTACGCTTCATTACAAATGTGCGCAATAGGACGAAATCGGAAACTACGTACCTAACAACAAGTGAACTAAGCGCAGCGCGCATTAGTATCATTATTCAAGCGCAGCGATTGCAGTTCAATTCTGAATACAAACAAATCGTTAACAACGAAACAGTATCAAAGAAAAGCGCAATTTGCAAATTGAATCCTTATGTAAACAAAGCGGGCATCATCTGTGTCGGAGGTCGTCTTAAACACTCAAGATTAACTGGGGATATGAAGAATCCAATAATCGTACCACATAAAGGAAGATTTACACAACTTCTTATAGAACAAGCACATTCAGCCACATTACATGGAGGAGCTCGGCTAACGCTGACTTATATTAGACAGCGTTACTGGATCGTTGGCGGCAACCGGGCTGTCAAGAACCAACTTCGAAGATGTGTACGCTGCCATCGCTTCAACAAGACAGATAGCTATCAACTGATGGGTGACCTACCACCGCAAAGGATCACTCCGTGCCGCCCTTTCACGCACACAGGAGTAGACTTTACCGGTCATGTGGATGTTAAACACAACAAGGGTAGAGGCGTAAAAACTTCAAAGGGATACATAGCCATATTTATATGTATGGCGACGAAAGCTGTTCATATTGAACTCGTATCAGACCTTAGCACAGAAACGTTTATGGCGGCCTTCCAAAGACTATGTGCGAGACGCGGCACCCCGAAACACATGTACTCTGACTGTGGTACCAACTTTATCGGCGCTGCAAAGGTGCTTCGTCAGGAATTCGAAGAGTTCAAACAACTACTGAAACCAGATGTTTTCAACGAACTGGCCAAATTGGAGGTGGAGTGGCATTTCAACGCCCCCGCCTGGCCAACTGCTGGCGGTCTGTGGGAAGCTGCCGTCAAGTCTATGAAGCACCATCTGCGACGAGTACTGGGGGACCAAAAACTAACGTACGAGGAGTTCATAACGATTTTAGCAAAAATAGAAGCCTGCATGAATTCAAGACCTCTGTGCCCGCTAACTGAAGATCCAGAAGAGTTCTACAACTGCCTAACGCCTGGACATTTCCTTACAGGAAGCCCAATATTGTCCATGCCACTCTCGGATTACAGTGACGTAAAAAACATTGATTTACGCCGTAGATGGCAGCTTACCGAGCATATGTTTCAACAATATTGGAAAAGCTGGTCAAACGATTACCTTACCACTCTACAAACACGTAGTAAGTGGAACAAGCCTTCTAGAAACGTTAAAGAAGGCGATGTAGTACTGGTGAAAGAAAACAATCTACCGCCGGGAAAATGGGCCCTAGGTCGGATTCTGGAAACACATCCAGGATCTGATGGATATGTTCGAGTAACTACTGTTAAAACTCAAGCAGGAATCATAAAGCGCCCAATAACAAAACTGTCGCCATTACCATTGAACTCTGAAACTGAGGAAACCAAAGAAAACGAAATGAAAAATAAGCCTCCACAGAAATCGAAAAACGAACGGCGGAAGAAGTCAAAGAATCTTATCTCAACGTTACTAATAACAATGTTATCATTGTTTACATTTGTAACGGGATCTTATACCGCCACCGATGGCACGCGCGGAGCGCCGGCGGCGACCACTCAGATTACAAGTCTGGAACGCGAGCGGCCCATATACTATGACACCGTCGGCAAAATGCAAGTAGTGCACGATGAATGGATACTAATGATGTACTACAACCTAACAAACTATTGGGATGGGACTCGTCGTACTCAAACTTACTTCGAGAATATTCACAACTTATGCCAAAAAACGAATCTACAACACTGCAGATCAACCATGGAACAATTAAATCATGAACTAGAACTTCTAAACTACTACAACTCTATACTTATAAATCCCCACAAACACCTGAGCAACAGGAAGAAACGGGGTCTAATCGACGGAGTCGGCTACATAGCTAACAGTCTGTTTGGGATATTGGACCAACAATTCGCTAAGAAATATCAAAACGATATTCAATCTCTGCAAACCAATGAGAACTACTTACTTGAGTTATTAAAAAATCAAACAACGATTGTGGAGCTTGAGAATCAAGTATTGAAACAAACTGAAGACAATATTCAGCGTCAATTCAACTCCATTGATAACTTTATCAATCAGACCAATAAAAATATAGCGTCCATCGAAACGGAAATGGAAATACTTTCGGCTACTACCTACCTCAACTCTGCTTCGTTAACGACGTACCTATTGATCAACAGCTTGAGGACGTTCCAGGAGATGCTGTTTAATACTCTAACTAACGTCTACCAAGGTCATGTAGATGTCCATCTGATAAGTCCGGTGCGTCTGATTCAAAAATTAACGGAAATATCCGGAAGCCTTCCGAAATCTTTATCGCTACCAGTTGAGAACTACAAAGAAAACATTAAAGATATCTACAAGCTGATCAATGTGAAAGCACGAGTTACTGAAAATTACTTTCTTTTCGAAGCACATATTCCACTTGTAGCTAACGAAGATTTCGTAATATACCAAGCGATACCTTTACCGGTTAACAATGCTAAGGAAACTACATATGTGCAGTTATCAAACGAGTACATCGCTGTCAACTTCAAGAAGAACATTTACGTGTCTATGTCCAAAGATGACTTGAAACACTGCATGCAACAAAAATCGCAGAATTTCTTATGCAAGAAAAACCTGCCATCATTTGACCTACACAGCAAAAACGCTCCTTGTGAGGCAAAACTGCTATCGCATCAAAACAATGAACCTTGTGACGTCGAACGCGCGTCATGCAAAGACACTTGGATAGAGTTACAAACTCAAAACAGCTGGCTGGCGATTTGCTGCGAAACGTGTGCATTACGAATCATATGTAGCAACGACGTCACATCACAAACCATTGCATTATCGAGCATAGTGACATTATCTCAGGGATGCGTACTGCAATCCAACGACTTAACCATCTACGCTCAACGCCGATACAGCAGTCATATGAAGATGGATTATGAGTTTACAGCTCCAACATTTGATACATCTATTAACAAGATAGTGAACTTAACATATCGTTATGCTCCAAATATCCTTCAGTCAAAGGCTACGGATCAGGAAATTGTAACAATTGATCAGAAAATTGCAACTCAACGGCAAAATGAAGCTTCACTACCAACACTAACAAGTCACGACATTCATCAATATGCCATAAGTTACTCTTTGCTGGCGATCGCCATCATAGTCGTACTTGTCGTGGTTGGGAGAAATCGTTGTCCACACTATTGCACACACAACGCTAAGAACAAAACTTCGAGTCAACCTGAAGATATTGAACTTCAAGTTTTCCGCAAAACAGAGTGCCAGCAGCATGAAACCGTCGCAGCACAAACAACAAAGGACTTGCGGCGGGAGCCTCAACCTGGGAACAGGAACATCGCCTTTCTATTTGATTGATTAATTACTTAACTAACTTTGTGATGACTTTTCCTTTCTCTTCTCGTTGGTTTCTTCTTTTTGGGTTGCCAAGATGTACAGTACATATTTTGCTGACGCGGTGCCGTGCACCATACGTGCGTCATTCCAATAATATTATAAATACACATGAAACACTTTAAATCAATGAGTACGATAACTGCTACGCGGTGACTAACATTAGAGAAAGGAATCGTCAACAGTATTACTTGTAAACACAAAAATACGTAATAAATCTAACGAAAACTGAGTGATCTTTTCTCTTCGTGCTTCAACCTCAACAACAACAACTCTGCAAGTGTACGAACCGTACAGAAAGTGAACAAACTGATAAATAATCATGTTATATTTAATGTAGATATGTGGTGAATACAGTACTTATTTAAATAAAATAATATCGTGCTGTTTTGTAAGTGGTGTGTACAGACTATGTAACTAATAGAAAATGTTTTCAGAATGTATTTTTTGTCGCTGAATTTATGTACTTACTTAATTAACAATAAATACTTAGCACAATACAAAAGATCGCAATATTTTTATCTAAAAATTATTCGGTGTCCAACAGAATGTATGAAAGAGAAAATTAATAAGTAAATGGAAAGAAGGTTCACATGCAGCTACTATACATTAAGTAAATAAAAAAATAAAAAAAATACGAACACACAACTAAAACAACATAAAGCATGCACTAACAACGTCAACACAAATTTTAGCCTACAATTTATCTAAAGGAGTCTACTGAACACGAAATATCGATTAAATGGAGGATGATCACAATGGATGAGATGAGGTGACTTCATATAAGTTAGTGATTACTGTGCAACATTTGTGGGTATATACCAGAGCCTTCGGGTGCGTTTTGGAATATCTTTTCGTCTACAGGCCCCGCCGGCGTGGGTGCCGCCTTCGGTTTGGCGCCTACATCTACAAAAAGCAATCTTATATTGAACAACCCACCTCAAATCCAACCAGACCTTGTAACTGGAATATCTTAAATATATATATTAGTCATATTATCTTTAAAACTTTTCATAATTGAAAAACAATATATCAACGAAAACATATACGGTATATTGAAAAACTTTACCTAGTTTTGTGCAGGCGGCGAACTTACAGTATAAGGACACGGTCAGTGTAGTGTGTATAATACTCACAAGGGATCTTTGTGTCTCTGAATTGGCTGCAAAAGCCTGCGCAGTAGCTATTTTCAATATCTATTGTCAATATTGAAAGTGAAGACAGCATTGTACAACTGTCTCTTTCACTCGCTTACGTTTGTCTCATCATCCTATTTCGTTTACTCTATGCAGTTTATCCGTTTCTTGCGCAAAAGTTGACAGAGCCAACTTCAGAGACACAAAGATCCGCTGTGAATATTATAGAAATGTGAGGGTAGAGGAAGAATTTTCTGTCCCAACAGAACCAGTACACCGAGACACCAGTCTACCCAGGACCAAGGTCGTTGCAACATGGCCGAAACGTCGGGTGAAATAGGTAAATAAACAATCGAAGTCATCGCGTTAAATTCCTGTGTTATATTGTTTTTCAATTATCTATTAGTCAGTTTGTTTGAACATCATTTTATCCCTGTTGACACAAATGGTTATCACGCAAGTCCATAGCCCACCTGTTATGCACACGGATTACATTTTAAACATTGATGTATTAAAAAGAGGAAGATACGTTACGCGCTAACATCGCGATCAGAAAACCTGGGCTCGGTGCACGACTACATGCATCGAAACTCACACATCTGTGTTCAGTGTCATCACCAGTCGCAAACCTACAGTTACCGATAGACAAGGACAGAGATAGGAGACGGCGCTGTAGAGCGAGTGAAATTGCGTTAGGCGCCGAATGTTTACTATTATGTATGAAATGACATTGCAATATATGCGTATCGTGTCTCTCACGCATGTTTGTAATATCTATCTCGCTCTCACAAATATGGCGAAGCAAACATTAAATATTATTGTAATTTTCAACAAATTTAAATTTTTGGCTGTACTTACGAATGGTAAGTGATCCCGTGTGACTTATTTTCTTCCTGGTATTATTTAAACACTGTTTAGCTACACAAGAAGTTATTTTGATGCGTATTTATTGCAAAAAATACATAAAAACAATGAAATTATTGAGCTGTGTGATCAACCATGTGCCGTGCGCGACTGAGTGCCCACTTCGAGCAATCACTTAGGTTAGTAGGACCAAGCGCTGTGACAAGTCGCGTATCTTCCTCTTTTTAAAACATCAATGATTTTAAACAATACATAAATACAAGATTATTCCATAAAAAAACATGTTATTTTCACACATATGTTAAGTCCCGCCACAAATATAAATATCTAGGATTGTACCAGGATTGCAACACTTACCAAGAGTTCTTATAGTAATAGCTTTACTCATCATTCCCTCTCCTATGGTATTCTTGCTGTTAACTTGAAACTCATACGTTGTACCCGGCTGGAGCCGATTTATTGTGACCTGTGTGCAAACAATAATATTAATTTATTTCTTTTCCAGAACTAAAGAACTTCCTGGTTCTTGTCTTTAGAGGATTAATGGTACTACTGGTTTTACATGCGGCTTCCTTTCTGTTGTATGCCCCCAGGAACCATGTATATTTTTGGAATAAAAAGTAGCTTATGACGCTTGGACATATTGTAGCTTGCTTTCGGAGAGTGCTTTCATAGATTAATTCCTATGACCAAATAATTAATAGTAGATTATGCAAAGGTCATATAATGGGGTTATTTAAACAAGAGTGTGGGTTAATCACTCGAGGCTAAGCCCTCACATTCGCTGATATTTTTAATAAAGAATTAACCTAGCACTATAGACAAACTGCACATGTCTGCATTAACCGCGCATGCGCTAAAGCGGGCGTTGCCACAGACAAGTAAACATTTGAATCAAAACTTTTTATAATAGTTACTATAAAAATGGCGCGCCCCGCATAAGCTTTCCATTACAAAAAAAAAAAATTGATGGCAACTCCTTGGTATATCACCAAGGAGTTGCCATCAATTTTTTTTTTTTTTTAACTTCTTGGATTTGCCCTGTATCGTAATAGAAAAAAAAATGTTTTATACCATTATTTTGTTAGAGAAAAAGTGTTATAATAAGATTTTATTTTTGAATTCCGGTATTGTGTTTATAAAGTATGTCAATATAAACTCATTTTGGAGTTTATAATTCGAATATTACGATATGAGATTAGATAAAACTCTTTATAACTTTAGTTTAGGTTTGAAAATTCAACAAAAAGAAAACCTCTTAAAACACCTTGTATTTCTTCTTTCAAATCGATTCCTCAAACTTGGTTGCCAGGGACCTAAATTGTCTTAAATAAAGTTTTCAAACTAAACGATAAGATTTATCAGAAGTTCAAATGTCATCAATCATTTTGGTCCTTCGAGCCAGAAGTTCCTTGCTACGCCGTAGACCCTCTACGACGCGCTACGAAATATGATTGTTTGAAGATGTTTGGTAAAATTAAAGCTGCTACGCTCATTTTACGTTTAGCACCTTTATAATTTTAGTTTAGGTTTGAAAATTCAACAAAAAGAAAACCTCTAAAACACCTTGTTTTTCTTCCTTCAAATCGATTTCTCAACCTTAGTTGCACAGGAACCCAAATTTTCTCGAATAAAGTTTTCAAACTAAACGATAAGATTTATCAGAAGTTCAAATGTCATCAATCATTTTGGTCCTTCGAGCCGGAAGTGCCTCGCTACGCCGTAGACCCTCTACGACGCGCTACGAAATATGATTGTTTGAAGAGGTTTGGTAAAATTAAAGCTGCTACACTCATTTTACGTTCAGCACATCTCTTTAAAAGTTTAGTTTGACTTTTTATTTTACGCTAATCTATACTAATATTATAAAGAGGTAAAGTTTGTGAGTTTGTGACGTTGTAGGGGGTAATCTCTGGATCTACTGAATCGATTTTGAAAATTCTTTCTCCAGCAGAAAGCTACGTTATTCTTGAGTGTCATAGGCTATAAATATTTTCAAAAAAATTAGAGATCCTCATGAAAATTGCAATAATGTAAGCCAAGGTAGCAAATTTTTGCTTATAAAATTAATTCTTTGACGTGCGCAGTGAAAACTATTGATAATATATAAAAAATTGTTGGTAGGTAGGGTAGACAGGGTAGGCAAGGTAGGCCGGGAACGCAGGGTAGGCAGGGTAGGCTGGGAAGGCAGGACAGGCAGGGAGCGAAGCCCTGAGGGTCAGCTAGTTTTAATTAAAAGTAACTTATAATTCGTGCAGTCAACCGCTCGTCCACTAATTATTTTTCATAGTACAACCTACTGAAGTAAAGTTCAATGTATCTATTTGTTTAATGACCGATTCCAGAATAAAGTTGGTGCCAACATCACCTAACAAAGCGACCAGCGCGTTCATTTTCTTCGGTTAACGTGTTAAATTTTCCGACAAAATAAATGCGATTATCTATATGTCACAAGATAGCAATACAATTCTTACAAAAATTTATACTCACAAAAGTAGCACCAGACGGCGTAACAGGAACCTTAGTCCACTCAGAAAATCCAGCTTCCCTATACCAGATGGTGTAGTCCTGCTTGTAGTCGGGCCCGCCGGCGTATCCTGGCTGCCAGCGCAGCGTGACCTGGAACTCCGTGGCCGTGCCCGACACGTTGTAGGGAGCGTGCGGCTGCGTGCCCTCGATCACCAGCTGCGTGTCCGCTACTATCGTCGCCACCTGGAGAGGGAGGTGCGTGGTTAGTGTTGTTGTGAAGCAGTTACCACATACAAAGTAATGACCTGACGTTACGCAAAAATCTGCATCGCGCAAGCAGAGTATTCGGCGCGATTTGAACACATACAACATTCCCACAAAAACGGTCGGGTAGTGGCCCGGACCAGACATAACAACGTCGGAGGATCCTCTCTTTTCAATAGAGGTTACGAGACTTTACACCTGTATACCTCCAAAAAGCAAACATAATGTCACGTCAAGTGAGGAGCTCGTGGCTAATTAATAACAGCCGCACGGGTCGATCTTCAAGGTTAAGCAACGCTTGACGAGGTCGGTCCGTGGATGGGTGACCATTTCATCATACCGAGTTTCCTCCGTGCCTCGCGAAGCACGTTAAGCCGTTGGTCCCGGCTGTCATTTGAAGATCTTTGATAGTCGTTACGGGTAGTCAGAAGCTTGAGATCTGACACCAGTCTAGCCAAGAGGTATATTATCGTGTTACCCAGTTACTGGGTTGTGGAGGTCAGATACGCAATCACTCCATGTAAAACACTGGTACTCAGCTGAGTCCGGTAAGACTGGAAGCCGATCCCAACAATGATTAAAGTGGACGGCTTCGGATGATATATGCACGTCTACTTAGCTTCATTTTGTATGAAAATGTTGACAAGTGGAGTGTTACCTCGTTGGAGGCGACGCACTGGTAGATGCCGAAGTCCTGGCGGCGCAGCGTGTCGATGGTGATGTTCCCGCCCAGCGCTCTCACGCGGCTCTTCTGCAGCGGCAGGCCGTCGCGCCGCCGCCACACCACACTCGGCCGCTGCGTGCCCTCTGCCTCCTGCGCCTCGCAGTGCATCTCTACCGACTCGCCAACCTGACAGGGAACACATCGTTAGTACCACAAACAAGGCTGAAGGCACCAAGTACCATCTTAGACAGCGAATTTGCGAACAATGAAGCGTGGGAAATGGCTCGACTAAAACGAGATGCGAAAGTCAAAATAGATCGTCGGGCTTATTATTGTAAGGAACAGCAAGCAGCAATAATTGTGCAATTATCGCGCGATCAATTTAATTACCTGGCGGCCTTTAAGTTAAGTTTTTTTTTTGACAGTCACTTTTAATAGAAGCTATTATATACCTGTCCAATGATTTATAAAATTTATGTTTGAGTAACCAACTTATGAAAATGCAACACTTCGTGGACGCTGTTTTTTTACTTAAATTTTAATTGATTACTATTTAGCTTCAATATTCCGATAAATTAATATTTTGCTGACTTAAAGTTTTTGTGTAACAGTAAATATGGCGTATATAAATATTATTGGATATTTTCATTTTATTTACATAATATAATAATTAATTTGAAAAAGTTGTTAAAACTATTTGAAAAATTTGATGACTAAAATGCCAATGTGTAAATTGATTAAAATTTCGTCGTAATAGGCGATTGTTATAAGAAATCTTTTCGATGTCGCATTAGCACATCACTAAATGGGCATCATTATCTCGTATTTGAGCTATGAAACGTAAAATAGATCGTTGAACAAACTTGTTTTCCAATTTACTTTAGATATTGCCAGAATAGTCGACCTTGGTGCTTGCATATAAAATAAGAATATTATAGAAGATCCTTATTGCGGACATAACAGATTCTAATGTGTTTGTATTTTATTGGCAGTAAACATACCTAGCGTGTACCCTGTAACCTTTTTGGCAAGCTTCGCTGAGGTAGCCAACACTACAATAAAAGTTTCACCACCACTTTACCGAGATCACTCTGTTTCAATGATTCAATATGACTAATTGCGCGGTCGCGCGGTCAGTGCGGACGTGTTTTTTATTTGGTATTTTTTACCAAATTTATGGTGAAGTAATCTATGCAATATTGAAGTTTGATGGATATTGACAATAAGTGCAAAAAGTACTAAAGTGGTGTGAACTGATTTAGTGAATATTTTTCGCGAGCCCGACGAATGGATAACGTGAACATTCAGCGCGGGAGCCAGGCTAATTTCTCACCTACAATCATGGATAATGATTCTATATTACTCGAGGAACTAAGAGAGTTTAGGTCAGATATGGTAGCTCGCATGGACAGTCAGGCAGAAGCGATAACATTATTGTTGAATCATTTTTCTCAAACGAAAACAGAGTTGGACAACATAGTTCAGATCATGAGGGTACTCGAAGAAAAAGTGGATGCAAAGCTGTCTCAGGATAGGCAAACAAGAAACACCTTCACACATGAGGTACCTGTTAACCGTTCTTCTACTTCTGCATCTAGTTTTGCAGAAGTTGCTGCTCAACCAAGAGGTTCTTCTAAAAATACCTACGTCAAAAAGGTAAACAAAGGTGGGGCCACGAAGTCAGCGCTATTGGCGGAAAGCTCTAGGGTCATTACTAACCTACGAGCAGCTGATGAAGAAAAGACGATAGAGATTGAAGAAAACGAATCGGGGTGGACGACTGTTCGTAATAAGAAATCTAACAGACAACCCAAATATGTGCAAATAGGTACGAATAAGGAGTTGAAGGCCATCCAAGCTACCGAACGGAAAAAACACCTTCACGTATGGCGATTGCATCCGGACACCACTCTGGAGGCCGTAACTGATCACGTGAAAAGTATATGTGGCTCTGATTCGGTTTTTAAGGTAGAAAAAATTAAGCATAAAACGGAGCGAGATTACTCGTCGTTTGTCATTGGAGTGTCTGAACACTGTTTTGCTAAATTGAATCAAGCGGAGTTCTGGCCGATGAATGCAGAATTTAATGAGTGGATTTGGTTTCGCAAGTCAACAAAAAGAACGCCAAATGAATAGTATCGATATATACTATCAAAACGTACGTGGTCTTCGAACAAAGCTGGACGAGTTCAGAAATAACATTGAATCTTTGAATTTTGACATATATGCAATCACGGAATCTGGTTGCAATGATTCCATTGAAGATCTGGAAATCATCCCACCTCGGTATCAAATACTGCGTTGTGATCGAACGGATGGTCGGAAACACGGAGGCGCGTTTTTAGTGGCCACACACCGGTTCGAGCTACGGCAAGTACATGTTACGGACGTATCGATAGACAGTTGCGTTTTTGAAATGATTTGTGCGACAGTACACTTAAATAACAGATTTTTGTTTTTGTGTTCGGTGATTTATATACCGCCCGGTAGTTCAGAGAATGACTACATGGTTTTGTTTAGTATTATAGAAAAACTGTGCACTAGATATAAGGAAATTATTGTGATAGGTGATTTTAATTTACATTCGTGTCCTTTGAATGTAACTAATTATTATGAATATTTCGTGTCATTTTGCGAATTCACTCAAAATAATAATGTGCCCAATTGTTTAAATAGGCAGCTGGATTTGGTTTTAAGTTCAGGTTTTTACGGGAAGGTGTCGGTAGTAGCGGCGGACGAGCCGCTCGTGCCGCTCGACGCGCATCACCCACCGCTCGCGGTCCGCGTGCCGCCAGCGGGCGCCGTCCCCGCTTGCGCGCCCGGTTCATGTGCACTTAGTATTAGACCGCAGTGGAACTTTTACAAAGCGGATTATCAATTGCTCTATTCAAAGTTAGTTTCGATAGATTGGAGAAGCATGTATGAGATGAGTGATTTAGAAGCAATTTTAGATTTATTTTACGGTACTTTTAATAACATTTTGGATGAATGTGTTCCTAGAAAAAAACCTAGTCCAAAGTCGCGGTACATTTATCCGGGATGGTACACGAGCGAAATAATAAAAGACTTGAGAACTAAAGCTAAACTTCACAAGATATTTAAAACATCTAAACTAAGTAGGGATTATGAAGAATATTCTAAATGCAGAGCGCTTGTTAAAAAGTCTATAAAAGCTGCCCACAAGCTGCATCAACATAAAATTCAGTGTCAGTTTGGTAAAGATCCTAAGTCATTCTGGCAATACATACGATCAAAGAAAGGTGCGGGAGGCCAGAAACCTATTATAGAAAATGGTAAGCATTTATCAGATGACGAATGTGCTAAACAGTTCGCGAAATTTTTCGAATCGGTTTACAGCGAACAGCCGCCGCGGTTAGACGCTCAAGTGGCTTCGAGGACGGGAACGGCGAGCAGTGCGCGGGTACAACTTAACGCACTGAGTCTGGAGGACGTCAGATGTGCACTTGAGCGCCTGAAGCCGAAGCGTTCAGCGGGCCCGGACGGTATACCGGCATTTCTTTTTAGAGACTGTGGTAGGGTGCTTGTAGAACCGCTGCTTTATATTTTTAATATGTGTCTTCGTTCAACGACTTTCCCTACTCAATGGAAGATCACGCGGGTCATTCCTGTACCCAAAGGTAAGGCGGGATCGGACATAACTGGTTATAGACCGGTGGCTGTGTTGTCGACGCCGGCCAAGGTGTTCGAGTCTGCCATCCAGCGCTGCATGCAGCAGCAGGTGCGCGGACAATTGGCTGACGCGCAGCACGGGTTCCGGCCGGCGCGCAGCACGGCCACAAATCTGCTGAACTTTATGGCGCGGGTGGTGCCGGCGGTAGATGCTGGTGTGCAGGTTGATGCTGCTTATTTCGATTTTCAAAAAGCTTTCGACACCGTTGACAATGACATCTTATTAACGAAGCTCGCAGATGTCGGCTGCACACCACACCTATTACAATTCTTCGCCAGCTATATGCGAGACAGACAGCAGTACGTAGATTATAATGGGTGTGAATCCGACCCATATTACACCTGGTCCGGTGTGAGCCAAGGCAGCAATTTGGGGCCTCTCGAATTCATCATAATGATAAACGATTTGCCGGAAGTCGTCAAACATGCCTCTTGTTTATTATTTGCAGATGACCTTAAGTTGCTGCTCGAGGTTAATAGTAAATCCGATTGCAAACGATTGCAGGAGGATATAGATAGGGTAGTGGAATGGAGTCATGACAACAAGCTGTTCTTCAATGTGTCGAAGTGCTCAGTGATGAGTTTTACGCGCGCGCGTGCTCCTCTAGTACACGAGTACGTAGTGGGAGCCTCGCCTATGCAAAGAGTCTCTGAGGTGCGGGATTTAGGGGTTACTGTCACTCCTGAACTGTCGTTTCGCGATCATATTTCGAGGATCTGTAGAAGGGCGTTTAGAAACTTAGGATTTGTTCTGAGGCAGACAAGGCACTTCACTAACATCGCAACAGTCAGGGTCTTGTATGACGCACTAGTCAGGAGTCATCTGGAACATAGTGCTGTCATATGGGCTCCGCATGAGGCCAAGTACTCGAGCATGCTGGAACGCGTACAGAACAAGTTCACGCGCCATTTGTTCAAGAAACTTTACGGGGTATATCCGTTTTACCCATTGATGTACCCCACTCTGTTTGTGCTCGGTATGGTCGGGTACAACCAACTGAGGGTACGACGGGAATTCACGCTTGTTTCTTATCTGGTTAGGTTACTTCGTGGCATTGAGCATAACCCAGGAGTGCTGCAGCGCCTGAGTTTATGTGTACCGGACCGCTATGTGTGGAGGCGGCGACGCCCGCCGCTGCTGGCCGTGCCGGTTGCCAGGACCAACCTTCTCGCCAAAACACCATTGACCCGCGCAATTCGGGTTCTTAACGATGTTCACGTCAAGATCGATGTATTTATATGTCATTTGAGTGAATTCGCAAAAATACTTTTATTTATTTTATGTTATAGTGCAGATTAGAGTAGGTTATATGTTTTTATTTTGTATTTTAAATATCGTGTTTTATATTTAGGAAACTTAGTTTATAAGTTATTGTTTAGGACTTTACTAGATATTTACGTTTTCATAGTTTTATATAGTATATAAGTTAATTTTAAGACCACGCTATCGCATTAGGTATACCTACCTGTAATGATAGTTGTAAGGGAGATTTTAATAATAAATAAATAAATAAATTAATTTTCCAGTTGCGTAGAAATTTGAAACACAAAACTACACCAATATTTGTCATTACAATATTCACTAGGAATTAATTTACAGATATTTAAAGTAGCCACAAAAAACACACACGAAAAAATGCCGCCAAAAACTCAAAAAACTGCTGTACCTACTCAGCCATCAGCGATCGATTGGCAATCGACCAACAACAAGGGAAAAAGTAATCGCAATTTGACAGCCTCATTGCTCGCCGATGGCTGTCGTTCTGCTGTCAAAAACCATGCGTAATACGATATGATCGCGATCACCTTGCGATAAATGCATATTTTATTTACCAGATTTTTAAGTTATTATGGTTTGGCTATCGCTTATATATAATGCGGATTCGCGATTGAAGAGCAATCATTTCGCAAAAATATGCCTGCTGATTTTTTGACGTGAAGCGATAATCGCGCGATGATTGTACAATCTCTGCGCAATTATGCTGATTGCTGTTTTATACGTAATAAGCCTGCGGGATGCGAAAAGCGGCCTATAGCACCTGGATAAGGTGCTATAGTCCGCTGGTAAGTCGTGGTAAGCCTTGCGTAAGACTAAGTTTATTAAGCGATTGAAACTCCAAAACGTAGTAAGAGTTATGTTTTTGTCGTTTAATATATCTGACACTTAAAGACCTTGGATCAAGAATATGACAAGTATGCTTAAATGATCAAGTTTCCAAGGGGTATTGACAAGGCTCTTCGCCAATGATATACTGAAAGTTGTATTTACCTTTCTTTGGTATAGGGGTTCCGGTTCCACTGTGAACACTGGTGGTTTACGAACTAAAACTTCCATCGGACCTGCAACACGGAAACATGATTAATTTCCTTCAAAATATATAACTATCATTATTTTAAGATTCCAAGTCCTTTACCTGAAGAGCCTTGAGTGCCTTGCGCGTTATAAGGCGTACAAGTATATCGACCCTGATGGTTCTGGTTGACCCTCGTGAAGAGCAAGGAGCCGTTGTTCATGATGACGATGTCCTTCGTCTGGTAGGGCTCCAGCAGCCGCTTGTCCTTCGTCCAGGTCACGTACTGCAGGGGAGGGTTGGCCTTGATGTAGCACTGCACCACACCGGCCAGGCGGAAGGGGAGGTATTGCACGGTTGGCGTAAACGTTACTTTTGCTGGATCTGAGGAGTTTATGAAGTAAGTTCAGAGAGTGTCTTGTCTGAATCCAGAAATAATCTGCCCGAAAATAATGGTCCTTTTGGGCAGATTATTTCTAGATGGACCATTATTAGACACGGCATTTGTAAAACAGTTTAAAGATGGTTTCTGCAAAATCATTTTTAGGGTTCCGTAGCTGAATGGCAAAAAACGGAACCCTTATGGGTTCCGTAGCTTAATGGCAAAGAACGGAACCCTTATGGATTCGTCATGTCAGTCTGTCTGTCTGTCCTATAAGAACTATGCTGTTGAAACTTGGTAAGTCGATGTATTCTGTGAACCGCATTAAGATTTTTAACACAAATATAGAAAAAAAAACAAGAAATTTTGGGGGTTCCCCATACCACAGATAATATAATACTAGCATACAGATGCCTCATCCCATACAAAGAAACCGTGCCGACGTAACTAGCGTTTTTCATCTGCTTAATCTTCTTATTTTTGTAAGTACATCAATCGCGTTCGATCCCGTTTCACGGCAATAGATGGTGTTAGCAGCGGCTTGCAAGTAAAAGGGTTTACTAGGTTCGTGAATATTTTTTTCTTTAAATACAGTGAAGGTTCGTTTTATAGTATTTTTTTGCACGTTTTTACAGTTTTTTTTGCAACTAAAAGCGTTACAATGCAAATTTTAACAATCGAGTGGAATGCCTCAGTAATTTAAAAATGCGCCATCTACTGGGAACAATTTTAAATGATCCGTTCAAATAATCTTTGAAATGTGAATTAAGAGCCCAATATTCCATAATTTTGTACTAAGGAGAGTTGATTAAACAAGAACATACAATTTTTATGTTCAATTCCAGAAAATGTTAATTTTACACACATTTTATTGTTTTTTGTGTACATGTCGCGCCATCTAGTGAGATTTATTTGAACCAAATATTCTCTCTTAGCAATGAGACCCCGTGACTTAGAACTGAAACTCGAAAATGTTTTTTTCATCTAATCTATACGTATCTATGGATAGGTCTTCAAAAATGATATTGAGGTTTCTAATATAATTTTTGTCTAAACTGAATAGTTTGCGCGAGAGACACTTCCAAAATGGTAAAATATGTGCCCCCCCCCCCCCCCCTGTAACTTCTAAAATAAGAGAATGATAAAACTTAAAAAAATATATGATGTACATTACCATGTAAACTTCCACCGAAAATTGGTTTGAACGAGATCTAGTAAGTAGTATTTTTTGGGTGGTATTTAATACTTTAACTGTAATTCCCCTTTTTTCAATCAAAATATTCGAAATTACTACCAAAAATACTGAATTGCACACTAAATTTGCTCATCAAATAAATGAATTATACTATACCGCTAGATCTTTAAAGCTTAACTGTTTTACTGAATAACTATCTGTTAACTAAAAGTAAATCTAATAATTCTTCGAGTGCAACAAAATATTTAAGTTTTAAGGGAGGGGGGGAAACGAAAAAAAGTCGACGGAGCCCCGCTGCGCAGGGCTCCTATTTCTGTCTGCAGGGTCTAAAGTAACCTAACATGAAGGAGATGACGGGAGCTGAGTTCGCTCGCTTTGCTCGCTCACTTCAGCTCCCGTCATCTCCTTCGAACCTAACCTATCCGTGTCGGGGTGCCCTAAGCTCCCGAGCTCGCTTCGCTCGCTCTTGGACTAATTCACATTTATTTTATATTTAATTGAATAATTTGTGTGCAAATCAGTATTTTTGTTTTACGGTGAGTAATATTGTTTTGCAGTAGGTTATTAGTGGAGATATTTTGTTTGCTTAAATTTCTAAATAGAGGTGCAGTTAAAAATTCCCCGTATTTTTTTAATACGTACAAATTGTAAACCGCAATTTACCAACTACGGAACCCTTCGTGGGCGAGTCTGACTCGCACTTGGCCGGTTTTTTTAACTTTATTTTTCATCGAAATGTTTCAGCTTTTAGCGTACACTTGAATTGTTTTAGAGTTCGGCATAGATACAAAATGTGTTCTAAACTCACATTCAACATTCAAATAGGCCGAAGCGCTTTGCGGGTCTCCAATCCCATTGGACACTTCACACAGGTACTGCCCCGAGTCGTCGGCCGCCACCGGGTTGATGACCAGCGCGCCGTCCCTGCGGATGGTGACCCTGGTCTCCAGCGCCGCCACCTCCGCCACCGGAGCACCCTCGCGGAACCACTTCACCGTCACATTTCCAGGCAAGGCCTTCGCTTCGCAGGAAAACTGAACCTTTTCTCCTTCTAGCTTCGTTTGGTTTGTTGGCGGCATCTGAAGAAAGAAATTAGAAGTTGTTTATTTTTTCGGGAGATACGAAGTAGACCATAGACAAAGTAATATCAGATACTTTTTTCCACTACCTTGTCTATTATGTAACACATTGCCTAAGAAAATCGTTTCGAAATATGAACATTTAAACACAAGATTATAAAATAAATATTAAAAAAAAAACAAAAATAATAACAGTTACGAAATTACTTTTGTATGGATCATTATGTAACTGGCAGAATGATACTGAACCTGTTACCTCTCAAAAAAGCGCGCGTTGATTGTGTTTATATAGTTTGTGGTTTTTAGTCTGAACGTTTCTAATAAATTGTTGTTGGAAATTATTTGCTTTTAATTAAGTAAGTTATCAGGTAGTGGAAAAGTATCGTTCGTGTCTCGCATAAAAAAAAAGTCTTTATTTTAAAACTCACATGTATCTTTCGACGAAATTGGCAACATCGCTCGTGTTAAAATCTCGACTTTTTATGCGCGACACAAAATGTACTATTTCAGCATTATTGCGTTTTTCCAATAAAAAAGGTTAAGGCTAACAGTATCACACAAGTATGGCAGTCAAAATAGAGGACAGAATTCATTTAAATAGGTCTGTTACAGATTTTCAAGTTGTGTATAGCAAATCTGCTGCGTCATTGCTGTGAAGTTGCCACGGTAGTCAATCACATAAAACTTAATGACCTTCTTGTTAATTAATCACACTCACAGTAATAACAGCTCCCCCAGCGATGATGACGCGCGCGGTATGCGACACCTGGCCCTCGCCATTCCGGGCGATGCAGGTGTAGTCGCCGATGTCCTCGTGGCGGATGTTGCTGATGCGCAGCTCCGTGCCGTCGTTGAAGATGCCCACCGTGCCCGACGGCTCCACCGGGTTGGCGTCCTTGTACCACAGGATCTCCGGCGTGGGCGTGCCCTCCGCCTGGCAGTTGAGGATTATGGCGTCTCCTGGAATTGGAGGTACTTTAAAGTTGTATTTTTTAGCGTTAGTTTTTGAACAACAGTTTATTAAGATCATAATTTATGCTCCTCTGGTCTGTGACAGAATCAACTGCTTCCACTTATGGAAAATCTCTTGTTCGTCGTTAAATCGATGCTTAAGGTTCCCCTAGTCGACGGCACGAATTATTTTGTGCGCGGGGTTAAAATGCATGCTATCTCATCCGACAACACGTGCGAAAGAGATAGATTCTGTGATGAGCAGTAAGAAGCTAGTTCGTGTACGAATTAACACTTTTGCTTTGTATCAAAGTGGATGATAATTTAGGACGAAAACAAGCGCGTGAAATTATATAAACAGACCTTTGGGAGTCTAGATATCATGAAAAAACTACTAAATCTATATTTTCATAATAAAACTATTTGCATTCTTGAACTATTATCTATCCCTGTATGGAGGCCGTTTTGCGATTTTCCTTTTTCATATGGTATTTATTTTCGCCCAAAGATGCGTTAAAATTAGTGTTGAAATATAAAACTTTCGACGCTCATATCTTTCAAATATATTTTTTATTTTACTTTTTTGTTTCCATACAGGGCTAGATAATGATGAGACAAATTGATATCATTTTTTATTTTGAACGTACATCGTCAAACAGTGGAGTAATCGATAGACTACGTTTGTATGGAAGAATGATTGACTAGTGTAACCTTAAAAGGTGACGATACAATAAGTTGATGACCAAACCACTGACCCTTGCCTTATGTAACTGCTTTTTGTTCCTAAAATTCTAAGATAATTTGCAAGGGGCAACGCCAGTGTCATTTAGTGTCTTGCGGTCAATAAGTGTTTGAGGCTTCAATAATTTTAAAATGGAACATAATTGTTGGGCAAACTTACCTAAATTAACGTAAATAATGTCTTCCGGTGTGATGGAGAAGCGTGGTGGCGCGTGCACGTCCAAGTGGAACCACGTGCCATTCTTGTGCTGGTTGGGGGACCGGTTGAGGAATACCACCTTACACTCGTACCACCCCTGGTGACACAGACGGAAACAATTACGAAAAACCATTTGAAACTCCGAATGTTCAGATTACTTTGGCCACGGGGTCTCATTGCTAATAAAGAAAATTTTGTTCAAATAAATCTCAATAGATGGCGCGACATGTACACACAATTTAATAGAATTTTAGAATTTTCAGAAAGTGAACATATGAATTGTATGTTCTTGTTTAATCAACTCTCCTAAGTACAAAATTATGGAATATTGGGCTCTTAATTGACATTTCAAAGCTTATTTGAACGGATCATTTAAAAATGATGCCAATAGCTAGCGCATTTTTTAATTACTGAGGCATGCCACTCGTCTGTTAAAATTTGCATTGTAACACATTTTGTTGCAAAAAAACTGTAAAACGTGCAAAAAAATACTATAAAACGAACCTTCACTGTATTTAAAAAAAAAAACACGAACCTAGTAAACCCTTTTACTTGCAAGTCACTGCTAACACCATCTATTGCCGTGAAACGGGATCGAACGCGATTGATGTACTTAATAAAATAACAAGATTAATAAGTCGAAAAACGCTAGTTACGTCGGCACGGTTTCTTTGTATGGGATGAGGCATCTGTATGCTAGTATTATATTAACTGTGCTTTGGCCATGAAAGTATTAGGAAAGCATAAGTTTTTTGGTGTTACCTGGTCAGACTCCCGGATATTGGTGAGGTTGAGGCTGGCGGCACCGTAGGGCGAGTCCGGCGCCACGCGAGACACGCGACCCTCGTAGCCCTCGCCGCTGTGAGTCGGGTAGCTCTCGTACCAGATGTAGATCGGGATGTCCTGTCCCTACACACACACGCCCGCATATTAACAACTGAGCCGTTCTGGTGCGAACTCGTAACTCTACCACTTAGCTTACATACAGCTAAATACTTATCAACATAATACTTTTCGCCGCATACTGGTCGTGGCGCTACACATTTTCCAACTCTGTCTAAAGCTTTCAAGACGATGCTATGCGTTTTCACAAACACACACAGAATCAGATACTTGATCTTGTAACGAGACGTGCAATTCAGTCACAATTGCACGCGTAAGTCAATTTGGTTTTGTGGTTACAAGATACAAAACTAGCTACATAAAGAAAGAAAACTACTAAAGCATGCAAGGATGATAAACAAATCATGAGACTGATTACATACGTGTACCTACGCATAAATGATCAGATCTTACTAAGCTTGAACTTGTTCGTAAGTCACTGTCGTTGTATTTGCGTTTGAAGGCGATACATAATACATTATGTATTTTCAAACTTCTTAAATGTATAGCGACTTAACGAACGCTTAGTCAATATTTAATAGGTTACTATCGTGCATGCAGAAAGTGAAAACCGGGAAACTTAAGCATTTCTACAGCATGCAACAAAGTTGTTCAACTGTGCAGTCACTTGAATGAGTTCAAAGTATGTCAAGTAAGTTGTACATGAATCTACTATTGCCGACAGAGCGTGGGAGAAGCCCACAGCCACAGGAAGAGAGAAACAGACAGAACCGCCGCCAGTGCGCCCGCGCCGATGCGCGAGAGTGCGCGTGCCCGTGTCAGCCGTGTAAGCGATAGTGCGCGAGACCATCAGAGAACAACGGTGCACCCAAACAAAATAATAGAGGAAAAATCTTATTGTACATGTAAAGTGGCGTGTATGTGTATGTTCGTATCTAACGGGGGTCTGCTGCTCTCTCGGACTCGCTTTGAAGGCCTTTATCACTGTGGGTTTGTCGAGCCGGTCTGTGACGAGCGCGGTAGGTACACGAGGCAATACGCAGAAGAGGCAGAGATACACAAAAGGCGTGCGGAGGGCGCGCGCGGGGCGAGGGCGCTGGGGCGGCGCCCCCGGCCCGCGGCGCCGCGCTTTACCACTAGCACGGACAATACGGTGTCGGAGCCGACACAGACGAGATATACTTTACATTCTGCGGGGCGCGTCGCGCGGACGAGCCGACCTTTACTGAACAGAAACACACACACGGTAGATGAGCAGCGTTGTATTGTAAGAGTGGAGTGTGGACCGTCGTACCGTTTCGCCTACCTTCTTCTCCCACTGCAACACGTACGGCACCGGGATGTCTTCCGGGAAGTCCACCTGGCAGTTGAACACCACGCTCTCGCCGAGGATCGCCGTGATGTGCACAGCATCTTGGTGGTCTTGGTGGCAAGTTACTGCGCGGGAAGAGCGTATCGTATATGTTAGGTTATGTGATGTAGTTTGATTCCTGTGCGTTTACCAGGAGTTGGATATGGAAAGTTATACTTACTCTTAATGAAAATCAAGTTTGCAAAAGAGAGATTTATCCAAGACATTGTTAAACAAGAGTGTTAGCGGCATCGTCCGTCGCCCGCAACACATCAGGACCCGAGGTGGCGGCGCGTAGTGTTCCACGCGCGCCCCTCTTAGTCGTCGCGGGGGGAGTCGAACACCTCACTTCCCCTCCAACCCGAGACCGAGGTCCGCAGAGGCGGGCCGGCCACTAGTCGAGGGTTGGGGAAGTATCATTATTCCTGCGACCCCCAGCGTAGGTGTGTGATGGAACACCGGGGTGGTTTTTAGCCAGTAGGACATTCAATGAGGATGTTCCACCCCGAAACAAAAAAAAAAAGAAGTTTGGTAGCCGCATGGTTACCTGGCAGGTAAACTAGCAGCAGGAGGAGCAAGCCGGCGGCGATGTGCGGCGGTTGCACGGCGCGCCAGCCCATGCCTGCGCTCCCATGTCACGGCCGCGCGCGGCGACTCATCGTTGATGCATCACCTGTCGACAAAAAACCACCACAATTTAAGGCGGTACCCCGAGCAAAACGCCGCGCAAGCCGTTTTTTGTGCTGTTTTTAGGAGCTATCTACTCGTTATTTAAAAAGAAATATCAATTAATAAAAATACATTAAATTTCTACATAATATTGATTCTAAAATGGTAGATTTAGTTTTTTTTTAAATGTTGTATATATTTCACTAATCTACTTCCAAAAAAACATAAAAATGAGAAATAATTATTGATATTATGCATCTCCTCGTAAAGTGTTCATTGATTATTTTTTGTACTAACACTAATGGATAGACAATTTAATAACGAACATTTTTGTAGAATTATTTTTTTCAAAAGACGAAAATTCGATTTTATAAAGATTTTATTCTAAAATCTGGGCGTATTCACTACTGTAATTCATGCGCCACCAGTGCCGCTAGACCAATAGGAACGCTCATATCTCATGCCGATTTTTTGGTCAGGGTACCGTCTTAACTAATTGAAACATAACTAAAAGGTCATCTAAATGTTGTCCATGTTGTTGTTGTTGTCCATGTCCCTATAATTGATCCTAATAAACTTGAAAAATTAAATGAAAGGAAAACCATGAAATCTTAAATTATTTTAATTATTTACAAAAAATGGTAAACTAACTAATTAGTTGCTCGAAATGGGCTCCCTTTTCTTGGATACACAAATTTATTCTTTTAACGAATTGTAGTCTTATCTAAATAGTAATTCGTCATTTTAATGGATAAATGACATCAATGATAATTATTAATTACTCACCCAGATGGATCTTTGAGTAAAAGTGCTTTAACTTGACCCATTGAATTTATAAGTCCAGATTTCATGGTTTTTCTTTCATTTAATTTATCAAGTTTGTTAGAGAGATTTTATCCTTATAATTGACCCTAACGATTGATGCAATAAAAGTACAAGGTGTAATTTTAAAAGATTTTAGTCGGTTCGATTCCCGGGTGTGGCAAGCGAATTTTCGAAAATCTTTGAATGCTGTTTTCTTTCTTTTCAAAAATAAAGGAATGTTTTCTTTGAGTAAAATTTTCAATCTACAGTATTAAGAGTACTTTCCCTTCAGGTGGCATTACAAAATTCCACCCTGTATATACAATATTTGCCGCTCTTTACAATAAAACCTTATAAGAAGATAAATGGATGGGATGTGTAACTTTTATGCTGTACAATAAAATGTATTCAATTCGAGTCTAAATGTTTCAGGATATAACAACAACGCAACGGCAACGGTGAAGGAAAACATCGTGAGGAAACCTGGACTTATATAGTTAATGTAAGTCTGAAATAGCCAAGTCAGAGGTCTGTGGGGTTCCCAGAGGCAGATTAATTAACTCTGACACCAGAAGTAGCTACACCTCACACAAAAAGAAGAAGAAGAAGGTTAAAATCTATTTAAAAATAAATGCGGTTTTTATCTGTCGGATGTGATAAAGCCGTTTTTAACCGACTTACCAAAAAGGAAGATGTTCTATGTTCGACTTCATGTATGTTTTTTTTTTTTTTTTTTTGTGTATGTTCACCGATATCTCCGTCAATTGTGGACCGATTTTGAAACTTCTTTTTGTTTGAAAGAGTATGTTTCGAAATTGGTCCCATTTTAATTTGGTGAAGGTCTGATGAAGAACTTCGGAGATATACAACAGAACTATTCAATAAATAACGGCAAAACTCTCCGGATTGCTGCAATCGCATGTCTGTTTATTGTTTATACCATTTCATAACATAACATCACGCCAGTACGCTCTAAAGGGGTACGCAGATCTCTCATTTCACCGGTTATGTTCAAGTTTCATGTTATTCGGGTAATCTATTCTGCCTTTATATACCTTACTAATCAACAAGCTAGGTGTAAAACTAAAAAGTGAAAAATAAAAAAATGCAATTGCATTTTTTTCCATATCGCAAAAAAATGGTACCTACGAAAGACACCGACTTCCAAAAGTTAAGTTATTTTTCACTTTGTAGTTTTTCATTTGGAAGTCGGTAGTATTTTTTTGCAAAAAAGTTTTTTATTTAGACAACAAGTGAGCTCGAAAATTTCACGTTAGAATTTTCGCAACATGATGAATGTTAAGTTATTTCACGGTGGGTTTACAACAAGAACCAATAACTTTCAACAGTGAAGCGAGCTTGAAAATTTGAGCATCACAACACGAATACGTTAGGTTTTCTGATGAAATAAGACCCGTTAGTTCAGTTTGGCCGCCCCTCATTTATGCCGCTCTGGGCATTTGCCCGGCTTGCCTCCCCCCCCCCCTCTAGATCTGGCCCTGACGAGGACGCAAATGTCAGTATTGCTATATATACCTACAAACTTCTACTTTATACCTATCTGATAAGTTCTGACACACAAAATAGAGAGTTTTACCCGACTGCCGAAGGAGGGTGTTTATCAGTCTATATATACATATGTAAGTATGTATGTCGAAGAATGTATTATTGTTCCTATATGGCGTTCTAGAGACCAAACGCGTTGGCCGATTTTGATTTGTCTTACGTCAATCGATTCGTCTTAACCCTGCGAGTGCAAAATTTAAAAATGGCGTATTTTGGGCGCCATATTGTGGGGGCCCATTTTTTTTTTCTGCCTATCCCATCGTGTGGGGTATCAAAATGAAGGGTTTTAACAGTTGATTACAAAAATATATAATACTTATATGTTTAAATGTACCTAATTCAAAAAAAAAAAAAAAGTTGTAAAAAAAAAAAACTACTGCTTAAAAAGCCAACTAAAAAGACGTAAACAAGAAGGAAATCATGTTGTGCAGTCGGAGGATACATATGCGCGAGCTGGCTGACCAAAACTACAGTTTAAATCAGAGAACAACCTAAAGAAAATTAGAGTTGCGATAAGGACAGTCGACTATAACCACGAAGCTTTCTTTCAAACTGTTCATATGCTCGTGTATTCATCCTTACTTTTCAGGCTCCATATGCCTGTGAAAATCGTTTGTCGCAGTTTGCCTGGCTTGCCTTCTTCCCCCTCTGAAAGCCCGTGTCTACTTTATTTGTCATGCATGTGTTACTCTATATTTTGCTGGAGTAATCATAAATCCCGCAAGTCATTGTAAATTCCATAAATAATCGAGCAACGAATGTCTGTTCAGACAATTTCCTATGCTGATGTGTTTTAGTTATTTAGTATAACATCAAAACTTAGCATTACCTTGCTTGCGCTGAGCTGAGCCATGTTTGCGCTTCGAGGGGAATCGGTCAAAGGGTCTTTAGCTATCATTATAAACTAAATAACATGAGGAGTTCATGGCTAAATAATAACAGCCACACGGGTCGATCTTCAAGGTTAAGAAACGCTTGACGAGGTCGGTCCGTGGATGAGTGACCATTTTGACGTTCCGAGTTTCCTCCGTGCCTCGGAAAGCAAGTTAAGCCGTTGGTCTCAGCTGTCATTTGAAGATCTTTGACAGTCGTTACGAGTAGTCAGAAGCTTGAGATCTGACACCAGTCTAGCCAAGGAGTATCGTGTTACCCGGTTACTGGGTTGTGGAGGTCAGATAGGCAGTCACTCCATGTAAAACACTGGTACTCAGCTGAATCCGGTAAGACTGGAAGCCGACCGAATATAGTTGGGAAAAGGTTAGGCAGATAGATTGTTTTTTTTATAAAATAAATAACATGTCTATAGACAACGACCGTTGAAAGTAGTTTCTTATATGTATATAGTAACACTATCTTTGAATAGTCCTTAATGTGATATAATAATTTTTTTATGATCTACAGTATATGTCTGAAAATAGAGCGATATCGTGCGCGAGGAAGAAGTCTGTTAGACACCACACATATCTCCATATATCTAACCAAAGGACGTTTTAATTTGCAAATATGTCTTCCACAATATGAATAGCTGCAATAGTTTGACGCAAACCGAGAAACTGGTCCCTAAGCATGGAGGAAGGAACTTATGACCGGTCATTGGAAGTTAAATATAAAGTTTGGTATAAAGGTTCTTTACAGCAACTTTCACTGTATACGTGTCCTTTGTACAGTGCAAAGCACGCACAAATTTGACATCATTGTGTCACAATCAGAAGGATATTGCCTTAATCAGAAGCAATCAAAAACATCTCAGTAATCTGTGGAAAAACCAAACTTCAGTAGTGGAGGCTGAACTAAATGTCATCAAAAGGATTGAAAATACCCTGGACAAGCAGCACAAAATAATCAACCAACACATTACCAATTGCAACACGGCCATAAGCAAACTGAAAGAAGAAATCCAACACACTGACAACAAAGCGGAATTCACATTATCAACGTTCATAGCCAATAACATCATGACCAATCTTAAAGAAATCCAGGAGACACTAGTTGACACAGTGGCTAACATTTTCTATGAAAAGTTCAACTTTCACTTGCTAACGCCGGCACAGTTGAAAAACGAACTGAATGTTATAACCGGACAAATCTCAAAGGACTTAGCCTTACCGATTAATAATATTCAGACCGACTTGGCGAAGATCTATCACCTATTGAAAGTGAAAGCAAGAGCTACCAGAAAGTTCCTGATTTGTAAATAAGAATTTCTGTAAGTAAGAATTCCTCTTGTGAGCAGGGAAGATTATGAGCTTTACAACCTCATACAGATTCCACAACAAGTCAACGCAAGCATGGTCAATATAGTGCCTGTAGCAAAATACCTGGCTATCAATACACATAAAGACTCTTACATACCAGTGTCTACAAGCGACTTACAAAGATGTATTCCTTACGACACCGACGAGTACATTTGCCCACTGAAAAGGCCAGTCTATCAAATGACGTCAGACAACAACTTATGTCTGAAACATCAAGCATCTAATCAATGTCAAACTGAAACAAGAGAATGTCGCGATACCTGGATTGACTTGAACTTAATTAATTCATATCTTTACTTTTGTTGCGGACAATGCAGTGTGCGAGTCATATGCGATGACGATTTTACGATCGAGCAACTCAGCAAAACAGGTGTCATTACACTGGGAGACAACTGCGTCATCAAAGACAGAATGTTTACGATTTATGCACACAGAGCATTATCAAACACAATTAAAACGAAGATCGATGTCATGAACATAGAAATTCCACCAATAAACCACATAATTAATCTGTCTATACCTCTCATCGCTCCACTGAATGAGACAGACGATATCACCGAACAACGGGAAGACATAAAGGCGATTGAAAAAGCACTCAAAGAAATGAAATCCAATCAGGAACTGGCAGATCAAGTGACATTCCATGACATTCATCATTACGTCGCCATCTACATCTTGGGTGGAGTCGTCGTGGTTTGCATCATCTTGTACACATGGCAACGCGTACGAGCGCGCCAGCCGCATCCAGCGCCCGCACCTCCGACAGCTGAGCGAGCAGAGGCCACAACGGAGCAGGCAGAGTCTAGCGTGAGCTATGTAGCTCCCGTTGCCACCTCTGCGGGTCGCCCTACCATCGCCACAACGAGCAGAGGGTCTTCGCCATCCGCTCGGACTCAATTCAATGAAATACCTTAAGCTTAGTTTATTTAAGTTTGTAAGCAAAATTGTTAATTATCATCTTGTAAATCATTATCCTTCATCTCATTCACATCTTCTCGGGCCCCGGAGCATGTACAGTGCAAAGCACGCACAAATTTGACATCATTGTGTCAGCACTTTACTCGCTACGCGCGGTCTATACTTTAGTACACAAATATCACTCAAATCGCGTGCACTCATTATCATTCAATTAAATTCTATTATTACGTACTCTTGCGTATTAATCAAACTACCATCATTAAAAGGTGTAAAGACCCTACATCCTTCATCATCATCATCATCATATCAGCCGAAAGACGTCCACTGCTGGACATAGGCCTCCCCAATATCACAGAATAAATATACAAACAGTATGGAAACTAGCTGCAAACGCTCGAAACGGCACACTCACACAAACATGCGCATCGACGAGACCCCTCAGCGACTCGCACTACTGACAGCACAGCAAAAGTGCCTTAAGGCGGTACCCCGAGCAAAACGCCGCGCAAGCCGTTTTTTGTGCTGTTTTTAGGAGCTATCTACTCGTTATTTAAAAAGAAATATCAATTAATAAAAATACATTAAATTTCTACACAATATTGATTCTAAAATGGTAGATTTAGTTTTTTTTTTAAATGTTGTATATATTTCACTTTAATCTCCTTCCAAAAAAACATAAAAATTAGAAATAATTATTGATATTATGCATCTCCTCGTGAAGTGTTCATTAATTATTTTTTGTACTAACACTAATGGATAGTCAATTTAATAACGAACATTTTTGTAGTTTTTTTTTTCAAAAGACCTAAATTCGATTTTATAAAGATTTTATTCTAAAATCTGGGCGTATTCACTACTGTAATTCAAGCGCCACCAGTGCCGCTAGACCAATAGGAATGCTCATATGTCATGCCGATTTTTTGGTCAGGGTACCGTCTTAATGGTCTCGTCGGTGCGTATGTTTGTGTGAGTATGCCGTTTCGAGCGTTTGTAGGTAGTTTCCATACTGTTTGTATATTTTTACTGTGTTGGCACAGTAAAAATGTGTATGTGTGCTTACTAGGTACTAATTTGATTTGTCAGCTTCCTGTCTACAAACCTCTTATTATCTGTCGTCAAATCCAAATAATCGTGGGAATATTACCAGCCGTCCATATTTTCTATTTTCCAATATTCTAAAATTACTCGACATGGCAGAGAAATTGAAGGGAACCTTATTTTAGAAAATAACCCTTGTGTAATCATCACTGAAACATGTGTGTCGAAGACTTAACTCCTTGTTAAATGTGTCAATTACCGGAGGATTTGAAAAGGCGACAATTTTCAAATAAGTATGAAAAAAAAATATAACCGACGTTTTCGCAAAAAAAATCTTGAACATTATTTTTAACCCCCGACGGAAAAGAGGAGTTTGACGTGCGTACCTATGTGTTTGTGTATCTGTCTGTGGCACCATAACTCCTAGACGGATGAACCGATTTTGATTTAGTTTTTTTTTGTTTGAAAGGTGACTTTATCTAGAGTTCTTATCACAGATATAAATTTAACTAGATGACGCGATTGTATTTACTTCGCGTGTCAAAAAACGGAGTAAAATCGACGATTAATGATCGTAATTTGAGCTTTTCATTTAGCATTATCGGCACCGGAAGAACACTAACAGCATGCATCGTGGTGGCTCGTGCAAAAATCTTCCATGTTAATAATTTTCTAAAATGTCACAAACCCAATTTTGTTATTCAACAAGATATCAACATTTTTAGAAGTACAAAAATGATGATAACACCACCCCATATTTGAGGAAACAGTTGTATCGAAACTCATTTATTAGAATGGGGTGTTGTAATAATATAGGGGTGCTATTTCGCTGAACATCCCATAAGCAAAACTCAAAAATCATCACATAAAAAGTGCTTTCGAATCCTTTCGAAATTGCCATTTTATAAAATGAAATATTTATTCAAAATGGACAGCGGTTTCCTTTAGTATTGTTAGTATTATGTTGATTTATTTTATTGTTTGTCGTTATTTCAGATTCAGGCCAAGGATCTGCTGCGATTCATTTTGCATAAAGAAAAATACGGTAGTTTTAGTAATAACAGCGCAGCGTGAACTAACTTAAGGGCCTACATACCCTTTAGTGCCGTAAAACGGTAACTTTCTAAAGCATACTCCTTAGTAACGGCTAGGTTAAACGGTTTTTAAAATATATATATTTATTATTGATTCATGTACATAATTTTGAACACAAGGTTTTTCGGGTAACTAATTACAAAACGATAAGTTTTCGCAACTTTTGGAAACTCCTCCATAACGACTTGGATGTTTAAAAATATTTTTACACAGAAAAAATGATGGCTGGAATTTCTTCATAACTAACATAGCATATGTAAATCAAATAATATTTTGCAAACAAAACTGTTCAAAAGGAGGCTCAATATTGTTTATTTTTGCATCGAGCGGACGCACGGCCATTACTGCGTTAACATTGGGGCGTATATAGCGCCTTCAACTTTGATAGATCTACAATTAGGTAGATTTTATTGCTTACCAAGCTCCACTAAAGAATCCGTATTGCAATAATAAATTGACATTCCTTACTTACAATTTGAGTTAATAGCCAAAGTAAGTAATTACGCAGTTAGTTGCCTATAAATATTATACATATTAGCATAGCCGATAAGCTAGGCGCTGTATGAGAGGTGGGTGGCCTTTGAACCGCGTCCTTGGACTATTTCCCGTGGCTAGTAATTGCACTGCATCACGACATATAATCGACCTACACCCCAGCCCCTTCAACAGGGATGGCGAACCTTTTTTAGAAAACTAGCTAACCAACCAGCTTATCCGTCACATCATCAGCCTATTAATATTCCCACAGCTGGGACACAGGACTCCTCTCTGTGAGAGGGAATGGGCCGTAATCCACCACGCGGGCCCGGTGCGGGTTGGTGGATGACACATGTCTTCGAATTTTTGGTTCTAGGACATGCCGGTTTTCTCACGATGTTTTTCTTCAGAGAGAGAGGTGAAGAAATAATATACACAAATAAAGCGCCTGCCTGTGCTCGAACCCACGACATACAACTTGTAAGTCGCGGTCGACACCACTGGGCCACCTCTGCACAAAAATTATCCCGAGGGAACATATTCCCGGAATAAAAAGTATCCTAAGTGCTATTCCTGACTATAATCTATCTCTGTGACAACTTTCATCCAGATCCGTCCAGCCGTTTGAGCGTGAAGAAGTAACAGACATACAAACAAACTCGCAATTTCGCCTTTATAATATTAGTGTGCAGTATGACGTGTCATTAAATTGTTTTTGTATTTTATATGTGTCAATGACGTGCCGCCAAAGAATAAGACTTAGAGTCTTAATGGACAAAAACAATAAGCTTACAGCCCGACCAACTTAACTGTGCAATTATGATTGCCGCTGTTCGTCAGCATTTCACCAAAAAATAAACAAAAACCGATCTTATGTCCCATTCAAAATAACGTAAGTTCCAAAAACGTCCGTTTCACAGATAAGTTGGTCGGGCTGTAACTGCAACAACCGTACAGCTATCATAATATTTACAATTTCATGTTTTTAAACCCCGACGACGAAAATGAGGAGTGTAAATAAGTTTGACGTATCTGTGTGTTTATGTATCGGTCTCTGGCTAAACGGATGAACCGTTTTTGTTTTTTTCTTTGTTTGAAAGGTGACTTTATCGAGAGTGTTCTTAGCTACGTTACTTAAATTTATGGGCGTTTTACGAACATTTTCGCAAGATATCGTTTCATAATTATCAATCGAAGCGTGTCTACTACTAAATAAATTATGTGGGTAGTTTAAAAAGCATGAAACAAAAATGTGTCGCGGGTCTTTTTAAATTTTACTAGCAAGTATTTAAATAAAAGTAGAACTTGATGAGATTTCTGCTGTTGCTAATTACCTGGATGCTAAATGAACTTGTATTGGCGTGCTCGAAATATTTTCTCGAGCCGCCACTGGCACGGGTGCCATAGGTTCTCCATCCCTACCTGCCATAGACGTCAATGTTCTAACGACGCTTACATACCAAGCTTTTTATTTAAGGTAACCTACCTGTTAGTTGCATTATAATATCAAACTATACCTACATAAATATTTCAGTTCGTGAAAGAACCTTGATATTCACTCGGATATGATTATTTTTATGTGATCTTTGCATGTGTGAAGTGAGTATTGTGAAAATAATTAAAAGGCTCACGTGTTGTTTGCATAGTTACTACGCAATTCATTAACTTTACGTTTCGCCTGTTTGAAAAATTTGTACCCCTATTACCTACCTAAAGTTGAAATATTTGCCATATGAAAAGTGCAAAGTATTTAAGGCGCTATATACGCCCCAATGTTAACGCAGTACTGGCCGTGCGTCCGCTCGATGCTAAAATATCAATATCGAACCTCCTTTTGAACAGTTTTGTTTGAAAATTTTTATTTGATTTACATAAGCTATGTTAGTTATGAAGAAATTCCAGCCATCAATTTTTTTGTGTGAAAATATTTTTAAACATCCAAGTCGTTTTGGTGGAGTTTCCAAAAGTTGCGCAAAAATATCGTGTTGTTATTTGTTTTTTTAAGCAAAATTAATAGTTACACACACGTTAGAAAAAACCTTGTGTTCAAAATTATGTACATTAAATCAATAATAAATATATATTTTTTTCAAACCTTTTACCTAGCCGTTACTAAGGAGTATGCTTTAGACAGTTACCGTTTTACGACACTAAATGTTATGAAGGCCCTTAAGACGGTACCCTGACCAAAAAATCGGCATGACATATGAGCATTCCTATTGGTCTAGCGGCACTGGTGGCGCATGAATTACAGTAGTGAATACGCCCAGATTTCAGAATAAAATCTTTATAAAATCGAATATTGGTCTTTTGAAAAAGAAAATCTACAAAAATGTTCGTTTAAATTGTCTACCCATTAGTGTTAGTACACAAAATAATTAATGAACACTTTACGAGGAGATGCATAATATCAATAATTATTTCTCATTTTATGTTTTTTTGGAAGGAGATTAGTGAAATATTTAAATAAATATATTTTTATAAAATATTAGTGAAACAACATTTAATAAAAAACTAAATCTACCATTTTAGAATCAATATTATGTAGAAATTTAATGTATTTTTATTAATTGATATTACTTTTTAAATAACGAGTAGATAGCTCCTAAAAACAGCACAAAAAACGGCATGCGCGGCGTTTTGCTCGGGGTACCGCCTTAAGTTAGTTCACGCTGCGCTGTTATTACTAAAACTACCGTATTTTTCTTTATGCAAAATGAATCGCGGCAGATCCTTGGCCTGAATCTGAAATAACGACAAACAATAAAATGAATCAACATAATACTAACAATACTAAAGGAAACCGCTGTCCATTTTGAATAAATATTTCATTTTATAATATGGCAATTTCGAAAGGATTCGAAAGCACTTTTTATGTGATGATTTTTGAGTTTTGCTTATGGGATGTTCAGCGAGATAGCACCCCTATATTATTACAACACCCCATTCTAATAAATGAGTTTCGATACAACTGTTTCCTCAAATATGGGGTGGTCTTATCATCATAACCCTGGCATTTTTGTACTTCTAAAAATGTAGATATCTTGTTGAATAACAAAATTGGGTTTGCGACTTTTTTGCAAATTTTTGCACGAGCCACCACGATCTATGCTGTTAGTGTTCTTCCAGGTTTTTGGTGTTAGTATATTCGAGGGTATTACAAGGTTGGATAAAAAGGGTTAAAAACATCAATTAAAAGCTGTGTTTTCGATAAAAATACTGTAAAATATAGGTGCTCATCATTAGCCTTTTGAAGTCCCCTCTGCTGGGATACAGGCCTCCTCTCTGTGAGGGTTACAGTGCCTAAGCGTACACGTGAACTGTGTGCTTATATGCCGAGTTTTTTAACGTACTCACTCGTGAAAACGTAAACGATCTCTTGTCAAAATGTATACAAAAAAGAGGTTTCACCTTACCGTCAACAGATGGCGCTTATCCAGTTTCAATACAACTTGACGTTTACGTTAACGCGATTCAGCGTGAATAAAACTCGCACTAAGGCCTCTGAACGTGTCATTTAAGTATAATTGTTATGGTATTTATAATATTATATAATAATAAAAAATAAAAATAAATATTGGTGCAAAAAAAGGTTACATTACAGTTAACGTACAGCAATATTGCAAGAATTATTTCATTGCAACCATTTTGAGTAATGAACCCTGCCTCTCAAACTGGGGCAACCTGTATCTTGAGAGACAGACTATTTGTTGCATATATTGATTTTATTATTTTTACTGTTTTTTTTTAAATCTCTAACTTAATTTTTTTTTTCGAAGACTGAATTTTATACGTATTTTGGATGATTTTTAATTTGTTTTTGTGTATGCTACGTATTTATTGATTATTATTGTTTTTTTTTCTCTGACATTCTATTTTTATTTCTAACTAGCTGATTCCCGCGGCTTCGCTCCCGTCAATATATATAGCCTATGTTACTCGGGAATAATGTAGCTTTCCATAGGTGAAAGAATTTTTAAAATCGGTCCAGTAGTTTCGGAGCCTATTCGGTACAAACAAACAAAGAAACAAAAAAATCTTTCCTCTTTATAATATTGGTATAGATTAACTGTAACTAATTTAATATGTAATGTGGGTTATCATTATTATTATTTTCGAATTTGTTTTTGTTTATGTAACATATTAGTCGTATATTTATAATAACTATAAAAATGTAATCTCTGACATTAGATTTATAATTGACTAGAACAATTTTAAGAACATTGGTGGCCCAGTGGTATCGGCCGCGACTTACAAGTTGTAGGTCATGAGTTCGAACCTAGGCAGGCGCTTTACTTTGTGTAAATTCATTACCACTGCTCTCAAAACGGTGAAGGAAAACATCGTGAGGAAACCGGCATGTCCTAGAACCAGAAATTCGAAGACATGTGACTTCCACCAACCCGCACTGGGCGCGCGTGGTGGATTTCGGCTCATTCCCTCTCTCACAGAGAGGAGGCCTGTGTCCCAGCAGTGGGAACAATAAAAAGGATGATGATGATGACAACTAATTTAATTGGGAATGTGGATAATCATTATTGTTTTATTTTGTGTTTGTGACAAATAATTGTCCATTTTTTACATAAATATTTTTGAATTTCTGTCCCTAACATTCTTCTTTTACTATTAAAAAATTCATAAATTGTATTAATTATTGTTATGGAAAGTTATTGATATTCAATGTTTTCTTTTTTTAATCTATTGTAATGTTTTAGTGGTGTTTTGACTTACCACAAAATTCGACACAATTTATATTTATTACGAAATAAACGACTTATAAATTATCAATTTTCCACAGTACTGTTTAACTTCAAGTTTCAATTAGACTTTAGACAACCGTTTTTAAATAATACACACGAAATAGGTATGGCTGAAAAACGAAGAAGTTAAAACCTCGAGCGCGCATATCTTTTATTTCTGGAAAACTAACTCGGTACGCTTCGAGTCTCTTTAGTATTCGCGCTGAAATCTAAGCAAGAAAGAAAAATCTGAATAAAGGGTCATCTAGTATTTTATCTGAAATCAAATCGTAGCACGAGGTTTGCATATAATTCAATACTGAAATCATTAGTTTTAATTCAAAACTACATATATTCTAACATAGATAACGGACGCTGAAATGAATTACAACTGAAAGAAAGAAAGAAAAAATATTTATTTGTGACCCGCACAGGAGACACGAGAAATATGCATAAAAAATAACAATAATAAAAAATTGAAACCCCGTGCGAGACCAAAAAGGCTCTTATCTTAGCATGTGCAGCGATATCCAAAAAAGAAAATAACGCTGCGCTGATAGGACCCACTGTTGATGCCACGGACACACTTACGGAAACGGAAAATACTTTATTAAACTAAATTAAAAATCATACATTAATTTGTAACCAATAACTTGTAGTCTTGCTAGCTCAGTAATTCACTCATGTGCTAACTTAATTAAGAACTTTAACCCTACATAAATATAGTACTTATTCAAAAAACGGTGAAATTGTTACTTTGAATAACTTCACGCCAGATAGACGAAGTCTAATCGTCATGGAAAACTACTATATCCCCTCTTGGCAACGGAACAGCCCGCCATTACATTTCACGAGAATGTTTTTTACACTTCTTCTAATAAGTTATTCATATAATGGGTCTGTAGTGGAATCTAAGGGATATTTTGGGCAAATTATCACTGAACAGCAGAGAAATATCTGCATACTAAATCAGTAGTAATAACATAAGGTGGTAAGAGCACAACGTGGCAGATGTCTGGTACGGACAGCAAGAGACTATGCTCAGAGCAGCGAGCAGTGAGCAGCAGCAGCGAGCAGCGGCCGGGCTGCTAGCAGGAGCCGCGGCGCGGGCAGTCAGCGCGCGTGCGACCAGCGGATGCTGCGGCACTCGCGATCGATTTTCCTACCTTATCGTCGCGCGGTACGAGCTGGTGCGGGGGCACGCGGCAAGTGTGCTCGTGCTGTCGGGGACGGTGCGGCGCTCTCGTAGGGTGCGGGGCTCCGTCATCTGTGGAGGGCGGTCATGGGCTCGAGCGGCGGCGCGGGCGTGCGAGGCGTCGCGCGGCGGGCCGGGCACTGGCCGCCCGCGCCCTCGCCGTATTGATTGCTGCGCGCGCAAGCCTCGCCCTCGCACATGAATGGTCCCCGGTGGAACCTCACGTGCTCGCTGGCCTGCTGTGTGACCTCCGCGCCACCACTACGTCCTCGCTGCATGTCGATACTCCCCACGTTCGTATTACACGCTGATTATTTAGACAAAAAATTAGGTGGCCCACATCGTTCCCGAAAATATGATCTTTTTTAAAGCGATTGATTTTACAGCTCAATATAATTTACTCTTTGGTGGCTACGAGATTGAAATATCCTTCGTAAAATTAACACGACAGAAATGCATTGATTTTTACCCGACTGCCGAAGGAGGGTAATGTGTTTATCAGTCTATGTATGTATGTTTGTTCCTATATGGCGTTCTAGAGACTAAACGCGTTGGCCGATTTTGATGATTCTTACGTCAATCGAATCGCCTTAACCCTGCAAGTGTCACTGGCTACATTAAAATTGCAAAATATAAAAATGGCGGATTTTGGGCGCCATATTGTGGACGCCCAAATTTTTTTTTCTTCCAAACCCATCGTGTGGGGTATCAAAATGAAGGGTTTTAAGAGGTGATTACAAAAATATATAATACTTCTATGTTTAAATGTACCTAATTCTAAAAAAAAATAACTAAAAAGTTGTAAATAAAAAAAGTATTTTAAAATAACAAAAAACCCAACTGCTTATAAAGCAAACTAAAAAGACGTAAACAAGAAGAAAATCATGCTGTGCAGTCGGTGGATACATCTGGTTTTGGTCAGCCAGCTCGCGCATATGTATTCCATGATTATAAGAAATAGAGCCGCATGACAAATGGCAACTATTGTCTTGAACAGCAAGTCTAAAACAATAAGTCTAAAACTTGACAATTGCATGGTCGTGGAAGTCTTCTATAGGAATCATAATGTAGCGTTCCACGACAGGTTTATGAGTGTAGCGCTCGCGAGGGGTCGTATCGAGCCAGCTGTACTCAATGCGCCTATATTGCCAATATGCGCCTTAATGCGCTGTCACTGATCACAGCGAATCCCTGCCACAGTTTATACGGGCACTGATTACCTCCCGTAATACGCTGCCAGCTTCGATGACGACGCACAAAAATATTTCACCCACATTGTCATATTTTGAGCTCGTAGCTTGTCAATGGAAAGTTCATTTATATCATAATAAAGTATAGGCTTTTTGCCTAAAACAGTTTATCGATAACCGTTATGATACAGGTAAAATATAAAAAAAATAAAAACCACCCCGATTCAAACAGTAAAACGCCCATAACTTTTGAACGGCTGAACCGATTTCATTAAAACATAGCTAAGAACACTCTCGACAAAATCACTTTTCAAACAAAAAAAACTAAAACATAATCGGTGCATCCGTTTAGGCGCTATGAAGCCACAGACAGACACACAGATACACAGCAACACACGTGAAACTTATAACACCCCTCTTTTTCCGGCGGGGGTTAAAAATACCAAAAAAAACATGGATATCAGTGTTTTGTGAAGCGCGCTACGGCGTAGACACTGGCTACAAGAGCTACGCTTATTTTAACCCACGCCAGAAAAAGAGAGGTGTAGAGTGGAGTGTGTGGAGTTTGACGTGTTTGGCTGTGTATCTGTGTAAGGCATCGTACCTCCTAAATGGATGAACCGATTATGTTTTTGTTTTGTTTGAAAGGATGTTTGAATAAAATCGGTTCAGCCGTTCAAAAGTTATGGGCGTTTTACTGTTTTAATCGGGGTGTTTTCGCAAGATATCGTGTCATAATTACGTGTTCAATAGATTGCCGATCGAAGCGTATCTACTATGTACTAGATAAATTATGTAGCATTAAATAAAAATGTGTTGGGGGTTATTTCAATTTTGAAATTTTACTCGTTGGTATCCTTATTATATCTTTTCCAAAATGGTGACCTCATTCAGTCTAAATACAAATAAAGTCGAATATTTAGTTATCTACCTACGTATTTATAAATTCATTTCATGATGATATGGTACCACAACTAAACAAATACTACTTAGTATAATTTGTATTGATTGAAGACGTTTAAAAATTTCTAAAAGTAAATTGTACAGAATAAACCAAGTTGATAGTCTCCGGCTAGAAATAGCGCTGAAGTTGACGTGTCTACGCTACGCTACGCGTTGCTACGCGGCCTACGCCGGTCGCCGCCTACGACGCGCGCCACAGCTACGACATTTGAAAACATTTTCTAAGTGCTTCCTAATTACAAGGTGCTGTACTCTATATATATAAAAAACATTTTCACCTCAGCACCTCAAACAAGCAGGTTTTGCTGCTTAAAGACAGTGTGCAAAATTCGATTTTGCTGCGAGCGTGAGACAAAGTAACTTTTTAATTATTTTTTTTAAATGCCGAGTCAGTGCTGGGTCTACTCACAACATTCGAAACATTTGAACTTCACTTTGTTCTGTCACTTTCACTTCGATACGAAAAGAGCGAGAGATAGAAACAAGTCGATTCGAAGTTTGATTTTCAAATTCCATATATAATAGGCTCAAAAAAGAAACCAACAATAAAACGTTCGGAAACACGTCATCTATAAAATTTCAAATCAAGGTTTAAATGTAATTATTATACTTTTCTCTTAATAATCGAATTATATTTTTTTATAATCAAATAAAGAGATGTTGAAGTAAAAAATACGAAGTTTATCATGTATCTACATAATTATTTAAAGTTTTAACAATCTTTATTGTGACAGAATAATTTAGTAATAGTGCAATTTCCGAACGCATCTTTAAAAAATAGCGGGCTTTGAATTTTTATTGTTTTCTTCTTCTGTTCGCTAGCTACAAAGTGCGATACACGTTGGATATTATTAAAATAATCTATATAAATATTAAAATCAAATGCTGTTCGTTAGTCTCGCTAAAACTCGAGAACGGCTGGACCGATTTGAATAATTCTTTTTTTGTTATATTCGACAGAATACAGGGAAGGTTTAAAAGCAAAAAAAAAAAAAAAAAAAGTTTGGTTGGATAGGGTAGGTAGGTAGAGTAGTGTAGTGTAGGTAGGTAGGTAGGGTAGAGTAGGGTAGGGTAGGGTAGGGTAGGGTAGGGTAGGGTAGTGTAGGGTAATGTTGGGTAGAGTAATAGGGTAGTGTAGCGCAGGGTAGGGTAGTGTAGGGTAGGGTAGGGTAGTGTAGGGTCGGGTAGGGTAGGGTAGGGTAGGGTAGGTAGGTAGCGTAGGTAGGTAGATAGGGTAGGTAGGTAGAGTAGTGTAGTGTAGGTAGGTAGGTAGGTAGGGTAGGGTAGGGTAGGGTAGGGTAGGGTAGGGTAGGGTAAGGTAGGGTAGGGTAGGGTAGGGTAGGTAGGTAGGGTAGGTAGGTAGAGTAGTGTAGTGTAGGTAGGTAGGTAGGGTAGGGTAGGGTAGGGTAGGGTAGGGTAGGTAGGTAGAGTAGTGTAGTGTAGGTAGGTAGGTAGGTAGGGTAGGGTAGCGTAGGGTAGGGTAGGGTAGGGTAGTGTAGGATAGTAGGGTAGTGTAGGGTAGTGTTGGGTAGAGTAGTGTAGGATAGGGTAGTGTAGGGTAGGGTAGGGTAGTGTAGGGTAGGGTAGGGTAGTGTAGGGTCGGGTAGGGTAGGGTAGGGTAGGTAGGGTAGATAAATGTGTGGTGTTTTTATGGCAAAACAAAGTTTGCCGGGTCAACTAGTAATAAATAAATATGAGTGAATCCAGTGATGATGTCTGCAATTTAACACCGGAAGAATTGAAGCAGTATGTAAAAAGCGAATCAGTGAATACTCAAACTGAAGTCGCTAAAACAACAATATCGGTTCCATTGGTTCCAAACAAAACTGGTAGGTACTTTTAATTTGCAAAACTGCAATAATTTTACTTTTAACTTTTAATTTTTACAAATATACATGTGGTTTAAATATTACCAAGTTGTATTTTTTACCTTTAGATTATTTGTTCTCGCTGCTGAAGTGAAAAGTTGTATGTGCTACGCGAGACCAAAGTTATTTGCATCTCGTGTCTTTGAATCCCTCGCTGCACTCAGGATTCTAACCTAGAATCACTCGCTACGCTCGTGATTCAAATATAGAATCCTTCGCTTACTCGGGATTCAAAATCAACACTCGCGGCAAAAACCAACTTTGCTCTCTTGTTGCACAAATAACTATTGCTGTTCATTAGTCTTGATAAACCTCAAAAAAGGCTGGACCGATTTGAATAATTCTTTTTTTGTTTTGTTCGCCAGAATACAGGGAAGGTTTAAAAACATCAAAAAAAAATGGTAGGTTGGATAGGGTAGGTAGGTAGGTTAGGTAGGTAGGTAGGGTATGGTAGGATAGGCTAGGGTAGGGTGGTAGGTCTCCGTGCCTCGGAAAGCACGGCTGTCATTTGAAGATCTTTGACAGACGTTACAGGTAGTCAGAAGCCTGATATCTGACACCAGTCTAGCCAAGAGGTATCGTGTTACCCAGTTACTGGGTTATGAAGGTCAGATTGGCAGTTGCTCCATGTAAAACACTGGTACTCAGCTGAATCCGGTTAGACAGGAAGCCGACCCCAATATAGTTGGAAAAAGGCTAGACAGATTGAAAAAGTGGGCATAATACAATATTTCTGTAAGTTAGAAAAAATAATGATAAAAATCTCTTTAGAGTTTAACGAGGCAATTAAGGCGATCGTTTTCCGTTCAAAGACATAGACAAATGCGAAGAATTAAAACGTTCCTTGTTTTATACAACAGGGAATAACTTGGAACTGTATTTATATTTTTTTAAATAAGCATCCGCTCTAGAGTCGAGTTCGTGAAATACATTTTGCTGCCCTCCCCTCTTGGGGGTCGTATTTCGAAAAATCTTTTCATTGTGTGCGTGCAAAGAATACATTGAGATTAAAGGCGTGCTCGCTAACACATTGACAGTTCCTATCTTTGTATTTACGAATGAATATGAATGTTTATATGTTATCAGCAGCCTAGTAAATTCGGTAAGGCAAAGGGTTTGACACCATGAAAGAGTATGAACTATTGACCAATCAGATGCGAGATGAAAGACGCGATTCTTATTCTTTATTGTACACAAAACAAACATATACAAATACAGTAGGACAGCTTATTTGTATAAAGGTGAGCTTAAGGTTCCCTTAAGTCGTCGGCACGAACTTTTTTGTGCACGGGGTTAAAATGCATGCTATCTCATCCGACAACAAGTTTTAAAGAAATAGATGCTGTGATGAGCAGTAAGAAGCTAGTTTGCGTACGAATTAGCACTTTTGCAAATTTGTATCGAGATGGATGATGATTTAGGACGAAAACGAGCGCAAGAAATTTTATAATCAGACCTTTGGGAGTCTAGATATCATGAAAAAATATTTGCATTGTTGAATTACTAATCTATACCTGTATGGAGGCGTTTTGCAATTTTCCTTCTTCTTATGGTATTTAGTTCCGCCCAAAGATGCATTAAAATTAGTGTTGAAATATGGAACTTTCGACGCTCATAACTTTCAAATATATATATTTTTTTGTTTTTTGTTTCCATACAGAGCTAGATAATTATGAGACAAAATGATATATTTTGTTATTTTGAAAGTACATAGTCAAACAGTGGAGTATTCGCCAGACTACGTTTGTATGGAAGAATGGTCGACTAGTGTAACCCCCATAATTGGGTTCTCCTGTAGCAAACCTCAGTGGATTTCCGTCTATGTGATTGTTAGATTGTGCATACTTTTTCATGTAGTCAACCCTTTGCCTTGCCGAATTCATTTACGGCATTAGGCTGCTGGTCTTCCTTTATGTTTCCTTAGCAACTGTACAATTAGAAATGTAAGCATTGATGAGATACTAAATGTAAAACCGGCCAAGTGCGAGTCGGACTCGCGCACGACGGGTTCCGTACCATTATCGCAAAAAACGGCAAAAAAATCACGTTTGCTGCATGGGAGCCACACTTAAATATTTATTTTATTCTGTTTTTAGTATTTGTTGTTATAGCGGCAACAGAAATACATCATCTGTGAAAATACCAATTGTCTAGCTATAACGGTTCATAAGATACAGCCTGGTGACAGACAGACGGACCGCGGAGTCTTAGTAATAGGGTCCCGTTTTTACCCTTTGGTTACGGAACCCTGATAAAACACTGAATAACCATAATTAATTAATTCTAAAACATAGATATGTTATTGTAAAACGATTCGAATACTTATAAAACGAGGTTTGTTCAAGTAGAAGACGCGCGCGGTGTTAGTGCAGAGCCGTGGAGTGTTGCCAACATCCAGCCAGCTTGCTGACGTCTCATCAAAGACTCCACTGTACACGAGAATAACATCCGTTCTCACAAGCCGCTGCTCAAAACGCCATCCGCACGTCACTCTGAATAAAGATAAGTACTCGTACAACACCGCATTTTATTTCAAAACAAGAACATTTATTTAAATGCACATTTGCAATGCGCTTTTTGCTAATAAAATAAGCATTTACATTTTTGAGCTCGTGAAAATAATGAACGAGTATATTTCTAGAAACTTTTCCGCGAGATTATCATAAGCTTTGCGAACGTTTTCATTACTGCTGCACATATATTTATCTCATCACGTACTAAACTGTAAATAGGATTTATATTTAACGAATTCAGAGAAGATAAGATAATTATTTATTTTGTAAAAATGAGTATAAAGATCTTATATTAATATGAGTTGGCATTTATGGCGTACAAAATTAGTTGCACTAGACGAACAATACAAAAATAAAATCACAACAACACTATCAAAATTTTAATTAAATTTCAAATTTACAATGTCAATATTTAAAACCAATAAAAAATCACTATGTCAAAATTTAAATTAAACTGAAATTACAATGCCACAATTTAAATTTAATTAAAAATCACTAGAAGAAGTATGTAAGGATCGTAGCAGGTGGCGTTCTGAAGGTTCTGCCTACCCCCTTGGGAATATGAATGTACTAGCTTCGAATGTCGAAAATTAACCCAAGGAAACATATTCCCGGGATAAAAAGTATCCTATATGCTATTCCAAACTATAATCTATCGCTGTACCAAATTTCATCCAGACCCGTTCAGCCGTTTGAGCGTAAACAAGTAACAAACACACACATACACACACAAACTTTCGCCTTTATAATATTAGTGTGATTCAGAGACAAAGACGCGTAATCCTTTTTCGTTGACAGTTCCGTCATTATTTTGCAGGCATAGAGAAAAGATTACCTCCTCCATGTTCTAAGCAAACCCTTCCGCGACTGTGTTGCGGCAAAAATATCATGTAGGTACACAGTATAGGGTTGGGCAAATGAATAAAATATATCGTATCGATACTTTTCAAATATATCGACATATATTTTATATTTCGTTTTTTTTGTTTAGATATGCCGGCCGATATGTCGATATTTTTTGCTCAAGAGATTTCATACATATTTCTAAAGCATTCAAAATTCGTAAAAAAGAATAGACATGAAGAAAACAGTATTTATTATTAATGCTCGTAGCATGCAAGGAGTATCTAGTAACATTAAACACGAAACCAAAGTTGCGTTAAAAAAATATCGAAATTGACACGAATTCGATACTCTGAAATAAATATCGAAAATCGATATATCGTGATTAAAAATATCGACGATATATATCGATAATTGTATAGAAAAATATCGATATTTTGATATATCGATATTTTTTGCCCATCCCTAACACAGTACACATATATCCAGCTATTTCGTGACCGGAATGAGTGATGGGAGACGGGAACCGGTCGGGTTGGCGCAGGAAGGGACGCCCAGTAAAATGACTTTCTCACCGAAAATACTACACGCCGCCTTTTATATTTCATAGACATTTCATATCACCATTTCTGTTCGAGGCGCCCGAAATATAATAAATAGTTGCCGATAAATTTGAAGTGTACTACGTGTGTACGTGGCGCTCTCACATATTTGTACACACGTAGCTAGAGAATATCCCGACCGTTTACAGGTCCCGAAAATCCCGGGACTGTAATTGGCTAATCCCGGGATTTTCGGGATTGCCATTTAAGTCTAATTTGTATTTCGTAGTCCGTTGCGCCTTGACAATAACCTTGCCTAGATTATATTAATAGCATTTATTACATAACGACAAAAAACAACCGTTAAATACGCCGTCGTAAGATAATTACCTACTATACACAGGATAAACTACACAGGTACAGTTCTAATATTTTACACACACCCAAAATATTTTCAGCTGTTGCTTATGTTGGCAATAAACTACGAAGCAGGCTTGGAAGTCAAACATTGGATGCTTTGATATTTCTGCGATTGTATTTTCGAAATTCTAAATAGTTTTTTCGTGTTGCCTTTTTGATTTCTTGCAAAAGTATTGGTTTTCGTTTAGTCTTTTTCTTTTCTTTTTTATTGTGATTTTTTTGTGCAAGACATTTAAAACATTTCTTTTAAATTATTCAAGTTTTTTTTTCATTTGAGCTCAATTAGAAACCACATAGTCAAATCCCGGGATAGGCCCGGGATCCCGGGATTATGCACCAAAATCCCGTAATCCCGGGATTAAAAAACTTGCTCGGGATTGTATTCTCTACACGTAGCACACATAGCAGCGAAACATCCATCAGGATATGCGAGTACGTAGTTTAGCAGCTGAATGTTTAAAAGAATGAGTTAAACAGTGATATATCACGTGGCATTACTTGGATAATAGACACGTCGCGTGTCGTTCCGTAAATCCACAAGCACTGCACTACAGATACAAAGTTTGTAGAAGGACAGAAATGCAGAATGCAGTTAAATAATGCAGCAAGCGCATCCGTGCGGTGTCGTGGACGCGGTGCCTGCAATGACTGTCTCCAGGGTTACCAACGCCTAAAACTAAATAGCCCTAAATGCAATATTCAAAAGCCCCAAAAAAAGCCCTGTATTGGGGTACCTATTCAACAAGGGTAGTGTTTAAATGAGTATTTCGTTATACTAAGGTAAATAAAATATGTATCTTATAAAACGAAATAATTAATTAAGTTTTAAGTACTTTATATTAAATCTTATTATACGAATTAAAGATCTATATTGTTAATAATTGTAAATAACTCGTTTAAGTTCCAACTTGGCGTTTCATTTGAGCTTTCGGAGTTCTTCAGGTCATACAGTAAACAAACTGTAACATTTTCGGCAATGGAGTAAATGTAACGAATGATCTATCATCTCGTTTTAAAATGAATCGAATCATCATTAAATTTTGCAGCATTTCAAGGAACAATTGGTTTCTTTAGTAATGCATGAAATATTATTTATGGCCCTAAAAAAAGCCTTTAAAATTTTTGGGCCATAAAAACCCCCCAACGTGGATACTTTTGGCCTAAATTTGGGGCCAAAAGACCTAAGTTGGCAAGCCTGACTGTCTGCCTTTATCATACAGCACGAGACTTTCCAAAGCTGCCTGAACGAGGAACTGTAATAACAGTCAACTTTAGTTCCAACATTCCGTGCTATCGTGCCGGCAAAATTATTGTATCAATATTGTAGCATTCGTGATCAATATCAAAGAAAAAAGTACAAAACTGTTATTGTTCTCCGAATACACAATGTATTTGTACGTATAAAAAACTGAACACGTAAATCAAATATGAATGTAGAGATAGCACACGGCGTACATGCGCGCGTAGTTTACGCGCCGAGTGGATACGTGTTCAATAAACATGTTATTCATGTATGTCGCGAACGCGGACATTTTCCAAAGAACACCGAATACAATCTAAGTTTGTGTTTAAAGGTTTAAGAAAGTTACCCGTGAACGAATCTTATTACCCTTTTGTCGCGGCATGCAAGTTTAAAGTAGAGAATTCAGAAGAGCGATCGACAAAGTTGTGGCTGCCGCTACCAAAGCGGATTACTCTCTCAGCCTTCCCCGCTCCGTGGCTCCCGGGAATATCGCAGCGATAACGCGATTATTCGAGCTCGTCCGAGTTGAGGGACACTACCCGTATTGTGAGCCTGCCGGCTGCCCGGGCTCATGTTGCCGAGCTGAGTGCCACTAGTTAGCGTTTCGCATTCGAGTGTGACGTCAACGGATACCGCACGCGGCGAACTTGATTCCGACCAATTATACACTGCAGTTACGGCCAATTACGAGTTTGGGCGGGTTGCTATCTAACTCTATGATACCCGAATCTAATTACTCGTATGCAAGACCCTTACGGTCTCAGAGGGGAATGTCTACTGTCGTACAATTCTTGCTCAAAGTTCTGTTATTTTACCTCACCGCTCATATATACTTATATATAAAATTCTTGTGTCACAATGTTAGTTACCATACTCCTCCAAAACGGCTTGACTGATTTTTATGAAATTTTAAATGCTTAATTCTGAGAATCGGCTACTATCTATTTTTTAATAGGTAGGGTAGGGTAGGTAGGTATGGTAGGACAGGGTAGGTGGGGTAGGGTAGGGTAGGTAGGGTAGGGTAGGTAGGTAGGGTAGGGTAGAGTAGGTAGGGTATGGTAGGTAGTGTAGGGTAGGTAGGATAGGATTGGAAGGGTAGGGTAGTTAGGTATAGTAGGTAGGTATGGTAGGACAGGTAAGGTGGGGTAGGGTAGGGTAGGTAGGGTAGGGTAGGTAAGGTAGGTAGGTTATGTAGGGTAGGGTAGTTTAGGTAGGGTAGAGTAGGTAGGGTATAGTAGGTAGGGTAAGATTGGTAGGGTAGGGTAGGTAGTGTAGGGTAGGTAGGGTAGGGTAGGTAGGTATGGTAGGACAGGGTAGGTGGGGTAGGGTAGGTAGGGTAGGGTAGGTAGGGTAGGTAGGGTAGGGTAGGTAGGGTAGGGTAGGTAGGGTAGGTAGGTTAGGTAGGGTAGGATAGGTAGGGTAGATGAATGTTATGGTGTTTTTATGGCAAAACAAAGTTTGCCGGGTCAGCTAGTCCATTTATAAATAAAGACAAAGATTTGTGCTCGGCCAGTGCTCTTCACTCACGTCACTCAACGCCAAAACGTAAATGTGCCAAATTGAGCGCAAATATTCACAAGACCCTTATCTCTGTGTAATGAAATGAGTGGCGTATATAAATTGCCCTGTAGGCCCTTACATCTGCACCACCACTAACAATAGGTAATTGGTTGAAGCCTTTCGGGCCAGTTTCTGACGTATTAAGTAAATTGTTTGATACATCGACGCTAGTTTTTTTTCAGTTACCAAGTGGGTGGGCTTGAGGACGTTTAAGTATTTGGTATTCTGATTGCCTGGGAGAGTGAAGAAGGCATTTTACCAAAAGAACAGGTCCCTGGCTTACCTACCTTTTAAAGTAGTAAATAAAACAAAGCAAAGGTAAAAAGTTCTCTACTGTATGAAGTTTTAATAGATTCTTAATAAAGAATTGAAGGACAATATTTTTGCGAAAATATTATCCTGTTATTTAAGACGACGACTAACGCCAACGACCTTGAGGGAACAAAACGCGCTCTCGTTTCACACCCGCACGAAAATTTAGTAGTTTTTTGTACTTTCCTTACTCTATGACTTTAAAAAAAAAACTTCAGCACCATCACCATCTAAAAGACAATTAAATTATCCACATGGTCCTCCATGTGGTCGATTTCATTAATATACGCCCAGCGGTTATGGTGCGATTGTCGTGTTTTTATCCGTTTTAGACATAACTTTACAAATTAATTACACTATATTATACTAATAAAACTCAAAATTTTCTTAGATCAAATTATTAACAAAATGGTCTATTGTAACATATATTTTTTCCAAAAAATTACGACTAGCCGTATAGACGTGAATCTCATTTTAAAATCAGCTACTCAAGGGATTCGGCGCCTTAAGTGGAAGTATAATTAGCGGGGAGGCACCGAGCCAAAGTAGTAGTTGAGTGGAGCGAATCAGCGAATAGTTTCAAGAGAGAAACAAAGTCAAGTGGATATCTTACCAGAGCGCACTGCATCGACCACCGCCACTCGCCAGGCGCCAGGCTCTGTAACAAGGAAATACACTCTTGATTTTACATTTTACAACTTGAAATAGCCGTATTGAGAACTTTATTTCTTTGAAATTTACGAATCGAGGTTCATTTGTAATGAAATATTGATTGAACAGCGTCGGTTACACAGATATAAATCTAACTAGATGACGCGAATGTATGTACTTATGTGGGCCTTTTTGGCGCAGCCGTGAGGCACACTTTCCTGCTGATTTCTTACGTCAGACTTTTCGGTTTTTACTTTATTTGTATTTTTATCTGATGTATTAATATGTTGTGTGTATTTTAGTCCAAGCCAAATAAATATATTTTCTTTCTTTCTTTCTTTTCTTTACTTTGCATGTCAAAAAACAGAGTAAAATTACGATCAATGATCGTACATTGATCTTTTCATTTAGCATTATCGGCACCTGAAATCTAGAACAATGCCTAATTAAGCCATATTGAGCTGTAAAGACTGTATATAAAAAGTTGGCTGAGGTATTGGAAATGTTTTCTTTCATTAGTAAGTAAAGGAGATGTTCCAGAAATGTATGGAGCCTGGGCCAGCTCTATGTACACTTTATGTAAAAATTGCTATATATTATAGTAAGTGTTTTTATTGTTAATTTTCTTTAATTTCACTTCGTTTCAATGTCAACTCAAATTAACTTTGTCAAGTAGAGCAACACAATTTACAATTAAACATGGTGGATCCGATCAGCAGTAGGCGAAAAACATTTTGACAATGACAGTATGCGAAGAATTACATTTTGACAATGACAGTATGCGCAGAATGTGTCATTTTGACAATGATATTTGTTTGTCGTGTCATCATAAAAACTGCGTCAATAAAAACAACACTAATTCAATTGCAATAGAGAAGCAATCAATTAATGTCCGTAGTAGTAAAACAATCACTAAAAACTCCGAAACATATCCAATTCAAAGTCAAAGCAAAGAAGTCACTTCTTAAAACTGTCAAAGTCGTCAGACGTCATGTCAAACACAACTGTCATGGCTGCCCTAAAAATAGGGTTATCTTATTAAAAACTATAAATGATCATTTTTGTTACTCCTGTACCCTTCATCAAATTAATTTGTTAGTATTTTTATGGAATTCCCCTATTCTTTTCCTATTTATCCATGTAGTGTACACAGTACATAGTGATAGCCCAAAATCAAACATCTCCTTTGTTTTTAAATTGTGTGTGAAAAAGTGGCACGCTTGGTTTTCATATAGATGGAGGGACTTGTGTTATCTATATACATAGATGTATTTCTGTGGTTGGTTACTTTGCAGTTTTCGTAAAACAATTACTCGGCTCTTAGCAGCAAGCACCGCTATACTGCTAGGTATTCTTGTGGAAATTAATTTAGCCGATTCCTAATAAGCAATACAACATTTTTGGGGAATCCTATCCACCCTACCGAACGAGAGTGGAAGACACGGATTGTTTGTCGCTTATAATCTTCGTATTACGAAAAAGAAATACAATTTTCCTGCTTGTTTTCTATTGATATCTTGGATTCACACATATCACTCAGAAAGCTTATAAGCGCACCACGTAGGGTTGATGCGTACGTGATATTAAATATAGAAGAAAAGCATTTTCTTTTTTTGTGCTTGTAATTGTGATACACCGTCCAATGCAATTATAAGTATAACGGTGGCATCTTTGCCAATTTAACGATAGTCTGGTATTGATAGAACACGGGGAGATTAAGGTGCCCCTAGTCAACGGCACGAACTATTTTGTGCGCGAGGTTAAAATGCATGCTATCTCATCCGACAACACGTGCGAAAGATATTGATGCTGTGATGAGCAGTAAGAAGCTAGTTCTCGTACGAATTAGCACTTTTGCAAATTTATAGCGAAATGGATGATGATTTAGGTCGAAAACTAGCGCGCGAAATTTTATGTACAGACCTTTGGGAGTCTAGATATCATGAAAAAACTACTAAATGTATATTTCCAAAATAAAATTATTTGCATTGTTGAATTACTAATCTATCCCTGTATGGAGGCCGTTTTGCAATTTTCCTTCTTCTTATGGTATCTATTTCAGCCCAAAGATGCGTTAAAATTAGTTTTGAAATATGGAACTTTCGACTCCCATTTAGGGGAGTGATATGAAGTTCCGAATGACGTTATTGCGACGCACGCTATTTCGAAAAACTTTACGACTGGCACGCCAGTTCGAAAACACATTGAATCGAAAACCGCTACAACGAATGACGTTATTGCGACGCACGCTATTTCGAAAAACTTTACGACTGGCAGGCCAGTTCGAAAACACATTGAATCGAAAACCGCTACATCAAATGACGTTATTGCGACGCACGCTATTTCGAAAATCTGTTGGACTGGTACGCTAATACGAAAGTTTTGGTATCGAAATCTACTGTTTCGAATAGCATATTCCAATCTGAATTTGTCAGAAAAGAAGTTTGTAGAAATCTTGGAAATTTTTCGAAGGACCATAATTCTTGGTACCTATTATAGAGCTGCTGTTGGGCTTAAATTGTTGCAAGTTTAATGAACTTTAACACGTACGCTGCCGTAATTATTGAAACAATTAAAAGCGGCCAAGTGCGTGTCAGACTTCGCACACTTAGGGTTCCGTACCAAACCATTTCAATATCAATGAAAAAATCAGATTTATCAATATATTGGTATTTGTTAGTAAAATAAACGTAATCATAAACATTATCAACAAATTAATGTTCTTAGGTCAAAGAGAAGTTAAAAAATTCTTCGAAACATTATTTTTTTGAATAAATTGACTTTGGTGGCTTCTCACTCCTTTGTTTGCTAATATTTAAAAAATCAAAAAGTACAGTTTTTATCTACTCAACGAGCTATAAACAATAATACCCCACTCAATGCCCCCCCACCTTTTGCTGGGCTTTTGTTATATGCATTTAAATGTTTTAAGGGGGTTGACTCACATAAAATCATTAAGGGGGACGTTTTTAAGGGGGACCCAAAGCTATACAAATTGTTTTTTATTTTAGTTTTTCCAGCCAAAACATTTGGTGCTACAGTCTTCAAAAAATTTGAAGACTGTAGGCCCAAATATTTTGGCTGGACGACGGACAGAACGTGAGTGACAGCAATCGGGCTCCGTGTGGACCCTTCGGGTTCGGAACTCTAATAAGTAATTTTGTCTCGCGAAACAAGATTTAAAAAAAATATGTCGAAAAACACATAGTTTTATGAATTTTAGAGAAAAAAGTAACAGACGTCCCAAAATTTCGAAGTTTTTCGCGTATTGCGCAACGAGCACACATTTTTCGAAGTTGCAAATATGGATTAATACTACATCATGCTTTGCGATTTTAATTTCAATTTCTACTGGGCTATTATACTTGATATCAAAAGAGTAACTCTGCCCAAATGTATGACTTGTATTTACCATTTAAATTGCATGTTAAAACTTAGCAACCGTACCTATAGACAAATTTACTTTCCCATTTAAAACATTTGTGTAAATAAAGTTTGTTGTGTCTTACTGAAAAGAAAATTCCACTTCATCCAATCATCTGTGTATGGAAAACCATATGAATTCTGAAGAACACGTCAAGTCACATTACCAGCACTTTTCAACGTCAGTTTTCAGTAGCTAATATTTTATCTGTGGTCACGCTTGGTCTGCCCGTGAATAAAAGTGCTCGAAGCGTTCGCGCTCCGTATTGTGCTCTTCAGATTTCAGTGGGCTACTTATCTCGGAGACATGAACGAAGACGATTTTACAGAAAATAGATTTAAGATGGCTATTTTCTACTTCCCGCGAAATTCTTGCAAAACGTGGTATATTATGAGTAAATATGGGCAGAGAGCGCCGACTGAATTTCCTAAGTAAAAAGTCATAATTCGAGGTTTGGCTCTCGTCGATTTCCTCCTCCAATAATGGACCAATTTAAAAGATATTCCATAAACTGGTAAAGTAAGATATATACTATGTCTCTATGTTTTCCTTTTATCATTTATATTTGTCAAATTTGTACACTAAGCCTCTGTTGACAGCGCAATTTTGAGCATTTTTTGAGGGTTTCTAGTTATTCTAAAGATAATGTATCATCAAAAAGGAAAACATAGAGACATAGAATATATCTTTAATTTTCAGTTTATGGAATACCTGTAAATTGGTTCATTATTGGAGGAGAAAATAGACGAGAGCCAAACCTCGAATTATGACTTTTTACTTAGGAAATTCAGTCGGCGCTCTCTGCCTCGTTTCCTCTTAAAGGTTGTGAAGTATACGAATGTTGATGAGGAATAATGCTACCGTAAATATTTTGATTTGTGACCAATATATAGTGTGTAGTATATAGTGAACCAATATTTAACGACAGCACGATTCATAATAAATATGAGTGTTGTGTCAATATTAGCTGCGTGTTAGTTAGCAGAGCAGGCGTTGTTTTAATCAGCGCTTGTTGGTGACCGCTAGTTAATGATGGCGGGTGAGTAGTGCCGCCGGTTGCCGCCAGCTGGCGCTGTCAGCGGCCGCCATGATTGATTTGCGTCCTCCCGCAGACGCAGCCGCATCTAGGGACGTCGGCTTGGGACATCCGAAGCTAACACCTACGTCACTAATAGATATGGTTTTCGGAATTAATGAGACTACTAACATATAGGGAGCTTCAATCATGTGAGATAGCTTTAATCAGTTTGTTTATCTTAGAATAATAAGATCAATCCATCAAAGAAAATTCAAATGTTAACAGTTTGGCTGCCAGAGAACGAGACACAATAGAAAATGTATTGTTTGTCGGGCATCTGGCAGTTAAGGTGTTAAGGTTGAACTAGTCGACGGCACGAACTATTTTGTGCGCGGGGTTAAAATGCATGCTGTCTCATCCGACAACACGTGCGAAAGAGATAGATGCTGTGATGAGCAGTAAGAAGCTAGTTCTCGTACGAATTAGCACTTTTGCAAATTTGTATCGAAATGGACGTTGATTTAGGACGAAAACGAGCGCGCGAAATTTTATAAACAGAGCTTTGGGAGTCTAGATATCATGAAGAAACGACTAAATGTATATTTTCAAAATGAAATTATTTGCATTGTTGAATTACTAATCTATTCCTGTATGTAGGCCGTTTTGCAATTTTCCTTCTTCTTCTTTCCGCCCAAAGATGCGTTAAAATTAGTGTTGAAATATGGAACTTTCAACGCTCATAACTTTCAAATATATTATTTTTTACATTTTTGTTTCCATACAGGACTAGATAATGATGAGACAAATTGATTTATTTTTTTATTTTGAACGTACATCGTCAAACAGTGGATTAATCTCTAGACTACGTTTGTATGGATCGACTTGTGTAACCTTAAGGTTTTGAATTTACATCGAGGTAGAATTATGATAGCCGCCTAAAACTTGCAGTCAACTATGTCTAGCTCCCTGGTTGACCCTTTAACGTGCAGAGTTCTGATAAAAATTATGGCTTGTCTTTTTCCGCTAAAAAGAGCCACTTTCACCCGGCTTCATCTTGCCATGATGAAACTGTGCCGTTAATGGACCATCTCGAACTTCTTGGTGTTACGTTGACATCGACCCTCAATTTTGGTCCATTCATTGAGGCGAAAGCTCAGTTGGCTGCAAAAAAGGTGGGGGTTCTTGCAAAGGTGAGACGGTACATCACACCTGAACAGCTGCTCAACTTGTATAAAGCGCAAGTTCGGTCGTGCATGGAGTACTGTTCTCACCTCCGGGACGGATCTCCCAAATACCAGCTTGATGCACATGAGTCAATTGCCAGACGGGCCAAGAGGCTTATTGGCAAAGACGCACTGGTCGCGTCAAAGCTCCAGAGCCTCGAACATCGACGCCGAGTTGCCAGCCTGTCGGTTTTTTTATCGGTTATATTTCGGGGAGTGTGCGACGGAACTGCACAATTTGATTCCGCCTAACCCTTTCCATCATCGGACTACAAGACGTACGGCCATGCGCCATCGGTACAAGGTGGACAAAGCGTTTTGCTAATACTTTCATTGTGCGCACAGCTAAGGAGTGGAATTCCCTTCCGGATTTCCCTGATAGCTACAACCTTGGGGTCTTTAAGTTAAGAGTGGATAGGTTACTTCCAGGCAAGCGTGCTTCATCGTAGGCCACATCATCGCTTACCATCAGGCGAGGTAGTAGTCAAATGCAAGCCAGCCTATCGACATTAATAAAAAAAAATCGCAACTCTCTTCACATTAATGAATGAAGTTTGGGCAGCTGGTCATTGGCTTTTCTGGATATTTCTTATCAGCGCAAAAAAAAATACCGAACAAAACACTTAGTGCCTTTCGTTTCGTCAAAGTTTTTAGTGAATTACCTCAAACCTCATTAACACGTAAACTAGCCGTTCAGGAAGTACAGTATAGCTACCATACCACCCACACCGCTTCACTTCGGAATCTCAATTGACGACTCCCCTTTTTCTCAAAAAACCGCCGGCCTCCTTAACATGCAATCTAAATTCCGATTTAAACTGCGATCGCTCACAGTCCAAAGGGTCTAAGAGCCGAGGAATGTCGGGAATGCAATCAAAAACGTCTCAATGGTGCTGAGCGATCTTAGGAAGCGTCACACATCAAATCGTTCGGCACGCTCCGCTGTCGCATTCGACACCCACCGCAGCCACAGATGTGATTGATGCAGCTTTCATATCACTGTTACTGTATCGCCTATTATTTTAGCTCAGTATTATTACAAGCTACAGATCTGTTGAGCCACACTTTTTTCAGTAGTTTAGGACAAAAAGGACAAAAAGGAGCTCTTGTCTAAATAATAACAGCCGCACGGGTCGATCTTCAAGGTTAAGCAACGCTTGACGAGGTGGATCCGTGGATGAGCGACCATTTCAAAATGGCGAGTTTCCTCCGTGCCTCGGAAAGCATGTTAAGCCGTTGGTCCCGGCTGGCATTTGAAGATCTTTGACAGTCGTTACGAGTAGTCAGAAGCTTGAGATCTGACACCAGTCTAGCCAAGAGGTATCGTGTTACCCAGTTACTGGGTTGTGGAGGTCAGTTAGGCTCCATGTAAAACACTGGTACTAAGCTGAATCCGGTAAGACTGGAAGCCGACCCGAACATAGTTGGGAAAAGGCTGGGCAGATTGATTGAGGACAAAAAGCACGCTTCTTCAAATTGCAAGACAAATATTCTCTTTTACAAGTTGCATCATTTAATATAACCAAGAAATGAAATAGCAGCAAAATTAAAATGCTCTAGTGGCTCTAGGACAGGCTGTGGTGGACAGAACGAGTGCGGTATAAAATATTTCACCGGGGAGGCGTTCAGCTGCAAAATATTAATTTTCTTTACTGCCGAGCTACCGGCTTAATAATATCTGACCCAAAATAATTAAATTATATCCATTTCACACTTTTCGGGCACGAATTTCGGTTAATCCTTTTCCACGATGTGTTCTCTCATTTTTCAACGTGAGCTTAATTGGGGTTTACTTGCGACAAAGTAGTTAAGTCCTGATTGAGGGACATTAAATGCCACAGATTTGAGTACAGCAAACAGAGGGCTTAAAAATTGATTCGGATATAATCCGCGGCGCAATCTGTGAACAAATAGCTACGTCATACGTTAGGAGCATTCCGTCAGCAATCAACATTGAGTAGGTAGGTAGGTAGGTAGTGATGTGATCAATATCGTGCATTGTTAGATTCGGAGACGGCTGCCGGCGGCGCGTAATTTCCGCTCCGTTCAGCTTAATCGCGCCGTTTCCTGTATCGGCTTATGAATCTTTTGATACTGCGCGCACCACAATTCGCGAATCAATTGATTACCCCGACGTTCATGGTAATCACCGCACAACATCGCGGCTTATGGCTGTGATCTAGTTTGTCGACGTAATCCGCGGTCTGGTTATTGTAAGCCTTTATTATAAACATACGTCAATTGAGTGCTCTGTACGGTAATCAGTATGTTTATTTTAGGAATCATGTTTTCTTTCTTTGGTGACCTGAATCTTTTAAGCTTTTATGTGAATGTATTTTAAACTAACTAGGTACGTTTGTTTATTTGTGTTGTCGAGGGCAGAACTTTTTGAAAGAAATTGGATTGGGAGTTTACTTGTATGCTTAAGGTTCTCCTAGTCGGCGGCACGAACTATATTTTTTGCGTGCGGTTAGAATGCATGCTCTTTCATCCGACGACACGTGCGAAAGAGATAGATGCTGAGATGAGCAGTAAGAAGCTAGTTCGCGTACGAATTAGCACTTTTGCAAATTTTCATCGATATGGATGGTGATTTAGAACGAAAACTAGCGCGCGAAATTTTATGATCAGACCTTTGGGAGTCTAGATATCATGAATATACGACTACATGTATATTTTCAAAATAAAATTATTTGCATTGTTGAATTACTATTCTATCCCTGTATGGAGGCCGATTTGTAATTTTCCTTTTTCTTATGGTATTTATTTCAGCCCAAAGATGCGTTAAAATTAGTGTTGAAATATGGACCTTTTATTGCTCATAAAATTCAAATATTGTATTTTTTCTTTTTTTGTTTCCATACAGGGCTAGATAATGATGAGACAAATCGATACCATTTTTTGTCAAACAGTGGAGAATCGCAAGACTACGTTTGTATGGAAGAATGATCGACTAGTGTAACCTTAACCGGAGCAATTAAGAGCGATTAGATAACTGTAATTTAGAGAAAAACCAGAAAATATCGTAGTATAGTATCGTATTATACAATCAACGGTAGCCGTCCCAAACTAATTTCGCTTTTGCCAATAGATAAGAGGAAAAACTAAAACCACTAAGCGAAGCAATTTGGAAAAAGTATACGAAACATGTTTAATCTAAATAAAGCTATCGGTCGGTATTCATACGCGGTGAAAGGGTAGAACATGCAGCGTAATCAACTGGGCTGGTTTTAATCATTGAGGGTTGTTCGACACGGGCTCCCGCGGCCATGTTGCCATTTCTACTTGTTAGCTACAACAGCTCGCGACATGCCAGCATTATTTGAATACATGAACGGTTTATCTTAAAACGACACGGCACAATAACGAACGCTGAATAGCTGTATTTGCAAACGTTTTTGGTGCTGTATTCCGATATCTATGTTATTGGCTGCCATTTTTAACCGACTTTCCAAAAAGGAGGAGGTTCTATGTTCGACTTCTTGTATGTTTTTTTTTTTTTTTTATGTACTTATGTTCACCGATATCTCCGCCAATTGTGGACCGATTTTGAAAATTCTTTTTTTGTTTGAAAGAATATGTTCCGAAATTGGTCCCATTTGAATTTGCTAAAGATCTTATGAAGAACTTCGGAGATATACAACAGAACTCTTCAATGAATAACGGCAAATCATTCGGGATTGCTTCAATCGGATGTCTTTTTATTGTTTATAACATTTCATAACAATATACTAAAAACACTACCGACACAATACACATAAAAATATACTACCGACTTCCAAATTAAAAACTACAAAGTGAAAAAAAAGTTTATTTTTGGAAGTCGGTGTCCATATCGCAAATAATTGGTATCCACGAAAGACACCGACTTCCAAAAATAAAGTTATTTTTCACTTTGTAGTTTTTCATTTGGAAGTCGGTAGTATTTTTTTGCAAAAAAGTTTTTTATTTTTTGTATTGAATTTTATTTTTGCAATTGTAACTAGGGACACGGTATCGAATAGAAAGTAACGATACTGTACTCATGAATAGTATCGCAAAAAAATATCGTACTCATAAAAGTATCGAAACAAAAGTATCGATACTTCAAGGTATCGAGTACTTTTCTTTGGGCCCCTAATGCGCATAGAGCATAGATCAATATCAGTCAGTAAAGAACCTCAGTTTAACTTCAGTAGGGAAGGTCATGAAAAAACAAATGGTATTGGTACACAAATTTAATGCAATACTTGAAAAAGACAACAGACACAAAATGTAAAAAAAATAGAAACAAAATTAAACTATTTAGTACTTTATGCGAAACGAATACGATACAATCTTGATAAAATTAAATGACAACGGTGAACGAGCGAGTGAATGAGTGATTGATTAGTGTAGTAAATGAATGAAGGAAAGGTTAGGAATTTAAGAAAGAAGTGAACGGAAGAAACGATTTTGAGCAAAGATCGAAGTAATGTTCTAGAAGGTTCAGAACGTGAGTAAACTAGATGGCGTTGCCATAACCATAAACATAAGCCGTAAGGTCGCAAGTTTTAAATGAGTAATTTCTATGATTACCCATTTAAAACTTAATTTCTTATTCGAGTAAAAGTATCGAATGCAAAGTATCGAGTACAAAAGTATCGATATTGAATGGAAATGTACTCAATACCACAAAGTATCGATACTTTTTTCGTGTCCCTTATTGTAACGAGCACGGAAGTATTCCATTTAGCATAAACTGAGTGTTTATTCGACAACAGGGTAGCTACACATAGTGCTTTTAAATGGATTACCTGAAAATAACTACTACATAGCTAGTCGTAGAGCCTTATGAACGTAGCTCAAGAGTCGACCGCAAAGGCGTTAAAGTAACCTAAAATAAAAACATAACAACAATACCCCAGCCCATCTCTGAAGCTACATTATTATTAGATGTGATTTATAAGGCTACCACAATGACTGAAAAATAATTTTCTAATACATTTTTCTTTTCATTTTCAGCAGGTATACATTTTCTTCCGCCGTGAATGTGCTAAGTACCATAAAAAGGGAATAAATCAAGTCAGATACTGCTCTAAATAAATGTAATTTACGGTTACGTTTTCGTTTTCCGAGAGTAAAATGACGTTACGCCACCTACCGAGGTATATCTGCGGATCTCGCGGAATTCTTGTACTTTTGTCCGGACATTTTAGTAATGCGATTATGAAACGTAGCGTTCTTTTCATTTCCATCCTTAGTCTCGAATAATATTGAAGTATCATTGTTTTCGTTACGTTTGCAATATATTTTTTTCTGAATTTCTTAGTAAAGCAAGAACTTGTTTCCCGTTACGTTGGGGCATGACGAATGGATATTATAGCATTACAGAATGTCTGACTTCTATTTGAATTACCGTCATAAAGTCGTGACTTGGGCAAAAGTATTGAAATCTTCATTTCTTTAAAACATTATTTTGGATAATTTAGGAGCTATCTACTCGTTATTTAAAAAGAAATATCAATTAATAAAAATACATTAAATTTCTACATAATATTGATTCTAAAATGGTAGTTTTTTTTTATGTCCAACTAATCTCCTTCCAACAAAACCATAAAAATGAGAAATAATTATTGATAGCATGCATCTTCTCGTAGAGTGTTCCTTAACTATTTGTTATACTAACACTAATGGATAGACAATTTGATAACGAACATTTTGTAAGTTTTTTTTTTCAAAAGGCCAATATTCGATTACATAAAAAAAATATTCTAAAATCTAGGCGTATTCACTAGTTCACTACTGTAATTCATGCGCCACCAGTGCCGCCAGGCCAATAGGAATGCTCATATCTCATGCTGATTTTTTGGTGAGGGTACGGCCTTAAGAGTAAGAAACCGCATAGCTATAATTCGAAGGAAAATTTTACCTGCAGTATCGGTATTCCGTTCTAGCTGCAGGTGACAAATGGTTGAGATAAGGTTTCTGTGGCAGGCAGGAGATGGGATGCATAAGACGAGGACTTTCAGCCGTAACAGGCGTTATTGCCTCACTATTTAAAACTTTATCTTTAATGTAATAATCTAGTCGAGCATTGGCTAAGTAAGAGTTGTATCATAAAATAGAACTAAGTTTATTTTAATTAAATTATTTGAAAAAATATGTACGTACTTACAACTAAACTATATTAACTTACATATTATATACAAAAGAAAGGTACACCTAGGCGTCGAAGTACTCCTCCACTTCGCTGTCATCCGGGAACGTGCCCAGAAGACTGGCAGCATTGCCACGTTGAATGGCAATGTTGATTATTTGCGTAGAGAACGAGACAGCCCTCACGCACAGTGTCGATCAGTCGGCGAGAGATCTCCTTAAAAAGGAGACGTGCACTCGGGCCCCATGACCTAAGCGCTAATTACCAAATAGGTTACAGTATTTACGCCGCTTGAGGGTCTCACGCCTCAGTAGCCCCAGCAGCGCCAGCACAGCACGCCGTACTAGGAACAGGTGATGGCGCAAGGGTGTCGACATAGGTTGGATCCCACACCAGGGGCCTACCCTCCTTCCAAGGCGCCAATGTCAACCCATCTGGTCTCTTCTCATCGTCACGTACCAAGCCGCTAGGTTCTAATACAGCTGGTATATATAATTGTAGTAAATAGAAATAAAAGTTAAGAGTAAGCTATGTTTCATTTATATTGTTATTATATAAGATTAGAAACATAGGAAAAACAGCACAAATCTAAGTAGAAAGCAAGCAAGTAGTATCTAAGAAAGTACCAATGTAATGTACATGTAAAAGTATTAAAATAAGTTGTACCTAGAAATAAGTAGTTAAGAAAAATGTAAAAATAAATGTATTAACTGTATTATTTCCCCAAACTATTTAAATAAAGTTTGCCCTTAGCGTAGTATTAAATAAGTGGGAGTCCCACCCACAAGAATGCATGATGATGAATGAAAGAAAGATACAGGATGCAGAATAAAAGTACGAGAGGCATAGAAGCGAGAACTTGTATGAATGAAGTTAAGCAGAAAATAGGCGCCGACTACGTTGGTGGGATTAGTATTAAAAGAAAAAAAAAAAAAAAAAAAAATACAGCTGGTACGCCGGCGGTGATAAGAGCTGGCAAAGAATGTCGTTGATGCTGGCGTGCCGTGCTATGCGGCCTGCACTCTTGCAGCAAGACAGGCCATGGTGCCCGAGGCTGCCGACAGCTTCACATTGGTGTGTGGAGTAACACAAGGTGCGCCTGGTTGCGAGCCGAAACGAAGGGACCCATCATAGTGCCAATGGTGGATAATGGGAGTGCCTGAAACTACAAATCCGACTCCCATTCCCCCACAGCCAGCAGACGCGAACGCTCAGCAGTACTATATGATATATTTATAAGTTTATACTGTATAATACTGCAGAGCGACACATCCCGTCGTCTCTGGGAGGGCAGGTTGTTGGGCAGATCAACAAGTTACAAGTTTATTAGATCAAACATCATTTGTTTTATTGATTCATGTTCTTAAATGATTGTATTGTATCTTTCTCTTTATCATCATCATCATAATTTCTGCTGAAAGACGCCCACTGCTGGACATAGGCCTGCCCCAGGCGTCGCCACATTCTCTTTCATCATCTCATCACCTGCCTAGCCTTTTCCCAATTGTTGTTGGGGTCGGCTTCCATGTGCAGTCTTACCGGATTCAGATTTGTATCAGTGTTTTACATGTAGCCACTGCCTATCTGACCTCTACAACCCAGTAACTGGGTAACACGATACCTCTTGGCAAGACTGGTGTCAGATCTCAAGCTTCTGACTACCCGTAACAACTGTCAAAGTGCTTTCCGAGGCACGGAGGAAACTCGCAATGTTGAAATGGTCACCCATCCACGGACCGACCTCGTCAAGCGTTGCTTAACCTTGAAGATCGACCCGTGCGGCTGTTATTATTTAGCCACGAGCTACCGCCTCATTCTCTTTATAGGCAGATTTAAATAAACCTAATTTAAACAAGTTTAAACTAACTCTTCCATTATCCGAAACACTGCAAATGTGATAGAAAACAGAATTCAAAACATCACATAAAACGCTCCCCCAAATAACACGAGCAGTAGCACATAGGCACATAATCCAATATCAAATTTCAACATGTGAAATAATATGGTGCGTTTCATTTCGAAATGTGAACTAAATTTCAGTTTTATCAGTGCAAAGTGGGCAGGAAGGAAGCGGGGAATGCGCCGGGAATATTTGCTTAGTGGGCCGCAGACGCCGGCGGCTCCCAGTCCCGGCTCCACTCTCCCAGTTCCCAGCTCCCGGCTCCACTGATCTCGGGGACTCGCAAACACCCCTTTTAAAACGATGTTCTTGTTTGCAGGTCACATGTAGTCTAATTAATTTGTTCGGTTTGCAGATTGGGTTTGGACGGGATGGCTATTTTGGGAAATGAGATTAATCGATGCAAACATATTATGTGCTTAATTTGTTAGACTTCAGTCAGACTTATATTTGTTCTAGATTTTAGTAGTGTGTAAAACAAGAAAAATTTCAAAATTTCAAAATCCCCGGCATATTTATCTTGCGAAAACACCCCGATTCAAACAGTAAAATGCCTATAACTTTTGAAGGGCTGAACCGATGTTATTCAACCATAGCTAAGAAAAAAAAACACCAAAAAATCACCTTTCAAACAAAAAAAAACTAAATCAAATCGATTGATCCGTTTAGGCGCTATGTTGTCACAGACAGACACACAGATACACAGCAACACACGTGAAACTTATAACACCCCTCTTTTGCCGGCGGGGGTTAAAAACATTTTTACAGCTTTTAAGCTTATAGAACTGGCCCATTATGTACCACAACTAAAAAACTTTTTGCCAAAAATTACAACCGACTTCCAAATAAAAACACTATAAAGTGAAAAATAACTTCTTCTATTTCGGAAGTCGGTGTTCCTGCTTTCTATTCTTCGATTTTTTGACACCGACTTCCGAAATTGAAGATCTTGATAAAATTTAAATGGGACCACATGTCAAGAACCAGCTTTCAAATAAAAAAAGAATTCAAAATCGGTTCATCTAGTAAAAAGGTAGGTTTAAAAAGGTAAGTAGAATACACTGGTTTTCATGTGACTTATAAAAAGAAATTGCCATTTTAGTTTCGTTCGAGGCAATTAATTCCCTCTTCTCTTAAGAAGAACAACCAGAAATAAAACGAGGATAAAAAACCGGCCAAGTGCGAGTCGGACTCGCGCACCGAGGGTTCCGTACAAACCTCAGCTAGGTATTATAGACCTGAGTTTATGATATGAATTTCAATTTAACACCTCTACGCGTTCATGAGGAAAGAGGTAGTAAGTTTAAAATTATTAAAAATATTTTTATTATATGATGTAACTAGAAATTTACGGTTTTTGCAATTATTCCTTTATCTGTGCTATAAGACGTTGCTTCGTACCAAATTTCAAGATTCTGAGTTCACGGGAAGTACCCTGTAGGTTTTGATTCCCTTGCGAGTGTCGAAAATTTGCGGCATAAACGGCTGGTATCTTTTGATTGCGTTGGCTTAGAAGTTTGATTTTTTCACAGCTTTAAGGGACAGTAGACCTGAGTATTTGATATAAATTTCAACTTTGTTACTCCCAAGCGTGCCTGAGAAAAAGGGTCCTGACAGACAGACAGTCGGACAGCAAAGTGATCCTATAAGGATTCCGTTTTTTCCTTTCGAGGTACGGAACCCTAAAAACTTCCAATTGTACATTTGTTTACCGAGATTTGAATACCAAATCAAGTTAATGCACTACACAGTTGATCATAACGCCAAAATTCAAACAGCAGATATTCCACGCCAGCTAAACTCAATTACAGCGCGGTTTGATTGTGTTCCAGCGGAAATTGCTCGACATTATCGAATCTTTACGTGCACACACAAACTCCATAATTATCAACCACATACCTATCTATATAGTAACAAATTGTACACCAGATTGTCCATTTCGTTACTTTTTTTTTTTCGACTTTCGACTATCGCCAACGACCTTGAGGGAACAAAACGCACACTCGTTTCACACCCGCGCGACCCAAAATTTAGTAGTTTTTTGTACTTTCTTTATTATTCTACGACATAAAAAAAATGAGAATCAGATCAAAATGTAGATAGTTAAATTGTCTTTGAGATGGTGTCGATTCCATTAAAATACGCCTAGCGGTTTTGGTGCGATTGTCGTGTTTTTGTCCGTTTTAGACATAACTTTACAAATTAATTACACTATGTTATACGAATCAAACTCAAATTTTGCTCAGGTCAAATTATTAATAAAATGGTCTAGTAGAACATATATTTTTTCCAAAAAAATACGACTAGCCGTTTAGACGTGATTCTCATTTTAAAATTAGCTACTCAAGGGAATCGGCGCCAAAAAGGAGGAGGTTCTATGTTCGACTATTCTCACGCATATCTCCGTCAATTTCGGACCGATTTTGAAAATTATTTTTTTGTTTAAAAAGGTATGTTTCGAAATTAGTCTCATTATAATTTGGTGAAGATCTGATGAACAACTTCGAAGATATACAACAGAACTTTTTAATAAATAACGGCAAATCTCTCGAGATTGCTGCAATCGCATGTCTGTTTATTGTTTATACCATTTCATAACATACAGTACGCTCTTAAGGGGTACACAGATCACTCATTTCAGCGGTTATGTTCAGTTTTATGATATTCGGGAAATCTATTCTGTGATTATAAGTACCTTACTAAACTACTTGCCTATTAGGTAGGTACAACTAAAAAGTGAAAAATAAAAAAACTTTTTACAATTAATACTACCGACATCCAAATAAGAAAACTACAAAGTGAAAAATAACTTTACTATTGGAAGTCAGTGTCAATAATGCATAAAATTGGTAGCTACCAAAGACACCACTCACTCGCTTCACTTTGTAGTTTTCTTATTTGGAAGTCGGTAGTATTTTTCTGTAAAAAGTTTTTTTTTATAACAACACGTTTTAGTCCGAGGAATCAGGATATTAATTTCCATATCCCGGCAGATCTAGAGGGTGGCTAATGCGATTTTTTGCAGGAACACGATAAGAGAACAAATTTCCGTCACGATAGATACCAAATCGTAAGTATTGGTGGAGCGATGGACATGGAAAACATAAAACGTGAATCGAGAAATTAATAATAAATAATTCTAAAGTATCAAATTAGGTTATTCCAAGTATTTCATACTAGTTTTGGGGTTGCTATGCCGAGATTTTTTAAATTTGCCGCGCGTTTTCAGTCTCTACTTTCGTTTGCCAGACTCTAGCCTATTTTTTATATTCACATCACACATCACATCATCAGCCTTGCTGGGACACAGGCCTCCTCTCATAGAGGTGGTGGGCTATTCCACCACGCGGGCCCAGTGCGGGTTGGTGGATGTCACATGTCTTCGAATTTTTGGTTCTAGGTCATGCCGGTTTCCTCACGATGTTTTCCGTCACCGTTTTTTATATTGCACAATAATATTGTAGGTGTGTGCCCGCCTTTCTTGAGAAATTCATAGTTCATCATACAAACATTCACCCCTCTTTCCACCCCCTTAAGGATGATTGCTGGGGTAAAAACTATCCAATGTCCTTCCCAGGGTCTCAACCTATCTCCATACCAAATTTCATTTAAATCGGCTCAGCGATTTAAGCGTTAAAAGGTAACAGACAGACGCATTTATAATATTAAGTATGTATAAGTAAGTTAAGGTTTTACCGTTGATATCACAGAATATTTTTTTGCTCTGGTTGATATCTCGATACAATGAATGCGTTGGAGGCTCTCGATTAAACAAACATTCGAAATTTCGAACACGGTGTATTAAGTGTTCGATTTAATGAGTGTTCGATTAAATAATCACTCGATAAAAATATCGCTCGGCTATCTGTAATGACGGAAATACGATTAATATTGATCGATCAATTATATTTATATACATATTCGATAATTTGGCATCCGAAATGGCGTAATATACCCATAACGGTGGAGTTTTATATATCTACAGGATGGAAAGTTGAAGGTACCAATTTTTACTACCTTCTTAGTTTACAAAAGTAAGTAAAACTGTATTCACACAATTTTGTTACAAAAATTAAGGCCCAGTTTCTTAATCCGTAGTTAACTACACCAGGAGTTAAATATGCTAACCAATGGTTTCAAATTTCGGTAAAACCCTGTTATTCCTCAATTTTTATCATTATACATTCAGAACGATGTATCTACGCAATATATGTACCATAGAAAACTGGCCAAGTGCGAGTCGGGCTCGAGCACGAAGGGTTCCGTACCATTATTGCAAAAAACGGCAATGGGAGCCCCACTTAAATATTTATTTTATTCTGTTTTTAGTATTTGTATTATAGCGGCAACGGAAATACATCATCTGTGAAAAATTTCAACTGTCTAGCTATCACAGTTCATGAGATACAGCCTGGTGACAGACAGACAGACAGATAGTGGGGTACGGAACCCTAAAATACCGGCCAAGTGCGAGTCGGACTCGTGCACGAAGGGTTCCGGACCATTATCGCAAAAAACGTCAAAAAAAACACGTTTGTTGTATGGGAGCCCCACTTAAATATTTATTTTATTCTGTTATTATTATAGCGGCAACAGAAATACATCACCTGTGAAAATTTCAACTGTCTAGCTATGGCGCTTCATGAGATACAGCCTGGTGACAGACAGACAGACGGACCATAGAGTACGGAACCCTAAAAAACCGGCCAAGCGCGAGTTGAACTCGCGCACGAAGGGTTCCGTACTATTATCGCAAAAAACGGCAAAAAATCACGTTTGTTGTATTATTTATTATATTCTGTTTTTAGTATTTGTTGTTATAGCTTCAACAGAAATACATCATCTGTGAAAACTTCAACTGTCTAGCTATCACGGTTAATGAGATACAGCCTGGTGACAGACAGACAGACGGACAGTGGAGTACGGAACCCTAAAAAACAAAGTTGCGCACTGAGGATGTTGCCTCAGAGAGGAAATGGTCGACCGGTTAGGTTTCAATGAAGTAATCTTATAGCAGGTTGGTTGTAACCACAAACCCATCCTGTGCAGGCAGAGGCAAGGAAACCATGCGGTTCATATCACAACGACACACCGGACATTATGCCGTAAAAAAAAGTTAAATCAAAAAATCAAAAAACCCGACTGCTTCAAAAGCGAACTAAAAAGTCGTAAACAAGGAAAAAATCATGCTGTGCAGTCGGAGGATACATACGCGCGAGCTGGCTGACCAAAACCAGATGTATCCTCCTCCTGCACAGCATGATTTTTTCCTTGTTTACGACTTTTTAGTTCGCTTTTGAAGCATTCGGGTTTTTTGATTTAACTTTTTTTATTTATAACTTTTTGGTTAAGCTTTTTTCGAATTAGATACATTTATACATATAAGTGTTAAATATTTATGAAATCACCTCTTAAAACTCTTTATTTTGATACCCCACACGATGGGTTTGGAAGAAAAAAAAATATGAGCCCCCAAAATATGGCGCCCAAAATCCGCCATTTTTCTAGTGTCCGATTTTAATTTAGCCTATGACACTTGCAGGGTTAAGACGAATCGATTGACGTATGAATCATCAAAATCGGCCAACGCATTTGGTCTCTGGAACGCCATATAGGAACAAACATACATACATAGATACATACATAGACTGATAAACACATTACCCTCCTTCGGCAGTCGGGTAAAAAAAGAGAAAGCACTCATTGACCACCACGGCTTTTTACACCAAAAATAAACAATTACAAAATTGCAGTAAACTTTACAATAAAAGCAATAGCAAAACAATTATTTCTTCTTTCTTTTTTCGCTTTGTTCGTGTAATTTCACACACGCAATTTGGCAAATTGTTTTAATTTACATAATAGGTTGGTTGAAGCTTACATCGGGGGTTAAAAACCATTACTATTGAATAAAAGTAACGTTGTTGTTATAATACAACTATTTATTCTACCTTTCTATTCACAAAAGGAAGAACCTGCTTAAGTGCTCAGCTCATCTGTACACTTAAGGCGGTACCCCGAGCAAAACGCCGCGCAAGCCGTTTTTGTGCTGTTTTTAGGAGCTATCTACTCGTTATTTAAAAAGAAATATCAATTAATAAAAATACATTAAATTTCTTCATAATATTGATTCTAAAATGGTAGATTTAGTTTTTTTTTAAATGTTGTATATATTTCACTAATCTACTTCCAAAAAAACATGAAAATGAGAAATAATTATTGATATTATGCATCTCCTCGCAAAGTGTTCATTGATTATTTTTTGTACTAACACTAATGGATAGACAATTTAATAACGAACATTTTTGTAGAATTATTTTTTTCAAAAGACCAAAATTCGATTTTATAAAGATTTTATTCTAAAATCTGGGCGTATTCACGACTGTAATTCATGCGCCACCAGTGCCGCTAGACCAATAGGAACGCTCATATCTCATGCCGATTTTTTGGTCAGGGTACCGTCTTAAGGTTACACTAGTCGATCATTCTTCCATATGTATCTAAATGTATCTAATTCGAATGTATCTAATTCGAAAAACGTAACAAACGTAGTCTGGCGATTACTCCACTGTTTGACGATGTACGTTAAAAAAAATAAACTATATCAATTTGTCTCATCATAATCTAGCCCTGTATGGAATAAAAAAACTATTAGAAAGTTATGAGCGTCGAAAGTTCCATATTTCAACACTAATTTTAACGCATCTTTCGGCGAAAATAAATACCATATGAAGAAGGAAAATTTCAAAACGGCCTCCCTACAGGGATATATTAGTAATTCAACAAGTCAAATAATTTTATTTTGAAATATACATTTAGTCGGTTTTTCATGATATCTTGACTCCCAAAGGTCTTTTTATAAAATTTCGCGCACTCGTTTTCGTCCTAAATCCATTTCGATACAAATTTACAAAAGTGCTAATTCGTACGCGAACTAGCTTCTTACTGCTCATCACAGCATCTATCTCTTTCGCACGTGTTGTCGGATGTAATAGCACGCATTTTAACCCCGCGCACAAAATAGATCGTGCCGTCGACTACGGGAACCTTAAAAGCCCTTTACAAAAATTTATAACGCGTTCGAGGTAACGAGCTAACGAGAATGAAACAAAAGTTTACGTAAATATATGAGTTTTGTAGCAAATAACTAAACACCAACGGAGTTAGCTGTAGTAACAGTAAAAAAACTGCATAATTTTAGCGTAGAAATTTTTACGCCTCTTTATAACACCAGTTAAAATGTTTCCCACGGTGGCCACGGGTGAACTTTACCTACCTGGCCAAGGGTGTTAAAAACTACAAACACACAACCACGCCGCCGCCGCCGTTGGAAACTTAAAAACATATTGTACAAAAAACGCTCTAAGCTTTTAATTTATTGTCTAAAAAAACCTGGCAAACTACAATAGCAACCTTATTTTCAAACAGGACAACAAGATGGCGTTGTTCTTTTAACGCCGAATCCTAAAACACGCTATTGAGATTCTCTGGCGGCAGCATATAAAGGTCCAGACGACTATATCGTTCGCATTAGCCGGCTCGGTCTGTAGCGGTTCGCGGACTCTATGGGCCGAGGCAACTAACCTAACCAACTTCTTGGACCTCTTTTGCGGGGTGGCGGGTCGACTCTCGAGTCAGGAAAAATTGAAACCCCGCACCAAAAGGACATGAATGAAGTTGAGACGCAATAGATTTTTTGATAGGTAAAAAAATAATGAAGCGCCGCGTATGTTTAACAATTTTAGACATGTGCATGTAATTTAATTTATAACTAGAGATGGGCGTTTTCGGTTATTTTGCGAAAACGGTTACGTAACCGATATATATTTTTCATATCGATATCAGTAGTACAGTTAGCTTAACATGTTATTAGATGAGCAAACTAACAACGAACGCGAACTAAAGCAAACTCACACTTTTACAGTACAAATGACAGCTGCTCTATATTAAACAGTTTTGGTAACAGGTTTATGCTTTTAATGTCATCCCTATGTTTACGGGATAGCACTCAAAATCGGTTGAACAAACTGTAACAAGGGTTTGTATAAATTTCTAATGTTATTTCAAATGGATTTACCTCGTATTTGCTCTTTTATCCCTATAAAACAATATATAATAATTAGAAAGAGACGAAGCGCATATGGTTCCTATCGTTTTTGAAGTTTTCGTTTTGTTTATATTTTGTACGTTTTTAAGTTTTGACTAAGTTCTCGCACACAAGTAGAGGTTTTGATTCGATACAGTTTTTGTCATATCGGTTATTCGATATAGATATCGATATGATATGATATCTAACACATATCCGATATAAGTTACGTTTTGATATATCGGACCCATCCCTATTTATAACAGTTATTTATTTAAGAGTTTCCTTTCGAAAGTATAATATTTTACGGTTAGCCATAATCCGAGCAAAATTAATTTAAAACTTAAAGTTATTAGACAAGGTGCCGTATGTAAGTAGTAACTCGGAGACATCTTCAGTGTGCAAATAAACTTGCCTTCCGTTAGGCAGTTTATTTATTTATTAAAACATCATGCAACATACAGATACATAGACAGAATTTTATATGAACTTAAGGCGGTACCCCGAGCAAAACGCCGCGCAAGCCGTTTTTTGTGCTGTTTTTAGGAGCTATCTACTCGTTATTTAAAAAGAAATATCAATTAATAAAATACATTAAATTTCTACATAATATTGATTCTAAAATGGTAGGTTTAGTTTTTTTTTTAATGTTGTATATATTTCACTAATCTACTTCCAAAAAAACATAAAAATGATAAATAATTATTGATATTATGCATCTCCTCGTAAAGTGTTAATTGATTATTTTTTGTACTAACACTAATGGATAGACAATTTAATAACAAACATTTTTGTAGAATTATTTTTTTCAAAAGACCAAAATTCGATTTTATAAAGATTTTATTCTAAAATCTGGGCGTATTCACTACTGTAATTCATGCGCCACCAGTGCCGCTAGACCAATAGGAACGCTCAAATCTCACGCCGATTTTTTGGTCAGGGTCTTAATAATAAAAATAATAAGCAGTAGAAGTACTGCTGGACACGGTTCGTTAGTTCGGAGGTTCCTCTCTCTGGAGCCCTGACCGCCGGTAGCTTGGACCCTGTTCCGATGCCGGTGGGCCTCTATTTTTATATTTAAAATGTTTTTATTTTTATCCGACTGCCGAAGGAGGGTAATGTGTTTATCAGTCTATGTATGTATGTATGTTTGTTCCTATGTGGCGTTCTAGAGACCAAATTCGTTGGCCGATTTTGATAGTTCTTACGTCAATCGATTCATCTTAACTCTGCGAGAGTCACTGGCTACATTAAAATAAGAAAATAAAAAAAATGCGGCTTTCGGGCGCCATATTGTGGGGCACCAAATTTTATTTTTCTTCCAAACCCGTCGTGTGGGGTATCAAAATAAAGTGTTTTAAGAGGTGATTTCAATATAAAACATAAATGATTGAGTGTAAATAATTCTTAAACAAACACATTAAAAAGTTATAAATAAAAAAAAAATGGGTTTTTTGAATTTTTGAATTAACTTTTTATATTGTTTTTTTTTTCAAGAAATATTTAATAATGTAGACAATAAGAAAATAAATAGCAATATAGGTACAATATATAGATTATATAATAATATGTAGGTAAGTAGATTCTTACAATTTTTATACCAACATAAAAAACGTAGACTTCAAAATTATCATTTCAGCGACGTAAAATATCTCGTGTTGATGTCCGCTTTACAATATAAAATGAAAACATTCTCTTGAACTTTATTTAGGGAGTGGGTAGGTATAATAATTCGTGACGGGCTCAGTCGCGGTTCTTATTGAGTTTCGACGAGGGGCCTTAACTCGTCATTGCAGTATTTAGCGAACTTTAAAAGGGACGACGACGCCGACGGGAGCATGAAACGGTATTTATATAACATTTATTCCGTAAGAGAGGTTTAATTCTCCCTTTTTGTACTTAATGTTCCGTAATAGATCATTAATAAGTTGTATTGTAATAACAATATCCAGTTTTTTAACACCGACTTCACAAAAAGGAGTAGGTTATCAATTCGACTGTACTTTTTTTAATATTTATTTTTCTTTCCTCATAACTTGTTTCTGGGTGAACCGATTTTGATGATTCTTTTTTTATTTGAAAGATGGTGCTTGTCATGTGGTCCCAATTAATTTCCATCAAGATCTGATGAAGAACTTCGGAGATATACATCAGAACTATAAATGACGGGAAATTACTCGGGATAGCTGCAATCGCATTTCTGTTTATTTTTTACACCATTTCATAACATAACATCACACTAGTACGCTCTAAAGGGGTACGCAGGTGTAAACAGTTCACCTTGGTATACTCTTATTCCACCGGTTTTGTTTAAGTTTCATGTTATTGGGTTAATCTATTCTGGCTTCACTTTGCGCATTATTGGTACCAAGCCTATACAACTGGTCCATTATGTACCACAACTAAAAAGTGAAAAAAAAAAAAACTTTTTACAAAAAATACAACCGGCTTCCAAATAAAAACACTACAAAGTGAAAAATAACTTTAATTTCGGCAGTCGGTGTCAAAAAGCGAAGAAACGTTAACAAGAACACCGACTTCCGAAATATGAAATATTTTGTAATTGGAAGTCGGTTGTATTTTTTGTAAAAGGTTTTTTAAATTGAACATTCCGGTTTCTTGTAATACTCGTTTCGTACCAGGTGGTGTGGAGACTTATACGTTTATTTCTAGGAAGTCGTGACTTTGCCTACTTTTCACTATAATAGCACAATTTCGTCGAGCACCCATTTAGTTGTTAATAACTCAACGTCTAGAGTAAAAGTTTTGTCGTCAAACAACAGTTATTGATTTTAGCACATTCAGTTGTTTCAGACAGGGTCGTTTGAGGGCGCGAGCGGGCCTGCGAGGGGTTCCAGGAGGCCGGGGGGCCGAGGCGGGGAGGGGAGGCGGTAAAACGGCAACCATACCTCCACACGTGAATATTTGATAGCTGAATCTCGCTGTGGATACGGATACAAGTAGGTATTCAGGTTATCAAGCGCAGCCCTAAGACTAAATCGATGTAGACATTCATTAAGGCGGTACCCAGAGCAAAACGCCGCGCTAGCCGTTTTTCGTGCTGTTTTTAGGAGCTATCTACTCGTTATTCAAAAAGAAATATCAATTAATAAAAATACATTGAATTTCTACATATTATTGTTTCTAAAATGGTAGATTTAGTTTTTTTTTAATGTTGTCTACATTTCACTAATCTCCTTCCAAAAAAAAACACAAAAATGAGAAATAATTATTGATAGCATGCATCTCCTCGTAAAGTGTTCATTAATTATTTTTTGTACTAACACTAATTGATAGACAATTTAATAACGAACATTTTTGTAGTATTTTTTTTTCAAAAGACCAAAATTCGATTTAATAAAGATTTTATTCTAAAATCTGGGCGTATTCACTACTGTAATTCATGCGCCTCCAGTGCCGCTAGACCAATAGGAATGCTCATATCACATGCCGATTTTCTGGCCAGGGTACCGTCTTTAGTTTACTGATTAGGGGCTAAGCTTTGAAATGAGCTTGGAAATTAATCCTCTGACGTTTCTGAGACAGATTTCATTTCAATTTGCGAAGCTGGTATAAATAGCATCGATCCGACGGCGACGTAATGTGATTTTTTGTAACGTTACCCACCGAAAATCAGCTTTCGTACGTTCTTGAACTGCCAATACTAACGTTATTTTTGCAACTCTTACTAAACTGATGTATGAAATCGTACAATCAATCTGCCAGCCTTTTCCCAACTATGTTGGGGTCGGCTTCCAGTCTAACCGGATTCAGCTGAGTACCAGTGTTTTACATGGAGCGACTGCCTAACTGACCTCCACAACCCAGTAACTGGGTAACACGGCACCCTTGGCAAGACTGGTGTCAGATCTCAGGCTTCTGACTACTCGTAACGACTGTCAAAGATCTTCAAATGACAGCCGGGACCAATGGCTTAACGTGCTTTCCCAGGCACGAAGGAAACTCGGTATGTTGAAATGGTCACCCATCCACGGACCCACCTCGTCAAGTGTTGCTTAACCTTCAAGATCACATTTAAGTAAATTGGATCCTTTCATTCTATGTAATGCTCGCTGTAACGGGTAGTCCCAAAAAGTAGACGTACAAACGTATTTACGAAGTTTCTTTTACTCTATATACAGAGAGCGTAGTCAGAGGGTGTATCCTTAAATAATTGATTTCCTCTAGCAAAACGAGATCTTCCTTATTTCCCGTTCGCGACAATCTGACCCTAGCTAACACTTTTTACCCGACTGCCGAAGGAGGGTAATGTGTTAATCAGTCTATGTATGTAAGTATCATTGTTCCTTTATGGCGTTCCAGAGATCAAAAGCGTTGGCCGATTTTGATCATTCGTACGTCAATCAATTCATCAATAACCCTGCGAGTGTCACAGGCTACATTAAAATTGGACAATAGAAAAATGGCGGATTTTGGGCGCCTTATTGTGGGGGCCAAATTTTAAATTTTCCTATCCCATCGTGTTGGGCAACAAAATACAGGGTTTTAAGAGATGGTTTCAAAAATATTTAATACTTTTATGTTTAAATGAACCTAATTCGAAAAAAAAAATAACTAAAAAGTTATAAATGAAAAAAGTTAAATCAAAAAATCTAAAAACTCGACTGCTTCAAAAGTGAACTAAAAAGTCGTAAACAAGGAGAAAATCATGCTGTGCAGGCGGAGGATACACCAGATTTTGGTCAGCCAGTCCGCGAATATGTATCCTCCGACTGCACAGCATGATTTTCTCCTTGTTTACGACTTTTTAGTTCGCTTTTGAAGCAGACGGGTTTTTTTATTTAACTTTTTTAACTAAAAGCGTCCTCACTCACTCCTGTACATACACTACAGAATTGTGTGTAACTAGTACCTAGTGACTCTGTTTCCATAACAAATGTGAACTGTGCCGCGGGAATTAAAATTTTAAAACTTTTGCTTTGAAGAATGCTTTATAAAAAAATAAATGTGACATCAGTTGTGGTTCTAAGTCTTCAATCTGTAGAAAAGTCGTTTTTGTACATCGAAGATATTTCCAAAAAAAATAGCCAGGGTGTTAAAGGATAAACATTTCCAGCATTTTTGGAATATTTGTCTGTTTATTTGTGGACGCATCACGTAAAATGTACGAAACCAATGTACCTAGATAAAATTTATACATAAAATTGTTTTTGTTTCATCGCAATCCGTTTACTGTATCAAAAGTTAGATGAATTTAAAATGTTCAAGTTCAAGTAAAATATCACAATTCACGTAATTCAGATACTAGGACAGTTGAACTCCATATTCGATAGATGGCGTTGTTCATTTGACGTCGTTTTTCTGAATGGCGGTTGGAAGAATGACAGAATGAACCTAGAAAAATAATTGGTAGGTACTTTAGGTAGGTGGAGCTCGTGGCTAAATAATAACAGCCGCACGGGTCGATCTTCAAGGTGAAGCAACGCTTGACGAGATCGGTCCGTGGATGGGTGACCATTTCAACATACCCAGTTTCCTCCGTGCCTTGGCAAGCACGTTAAGCCGTTGGTTCTGGCTGTCATTTGAAGATCTTTGTCAGTCGTTACGGGTAGTCAGAAGCCTGAGATCTGACACCAGTCTTACCAAGAGGTACCGTGTTACCCAGTTACTGGGTTGTGGAGGTCAGATAGGCAGTCGCTCCATGTAAAATACTGGTACTCAGCTGAATCCGGTAAGACTGGAAGCCAACCCCAAAAATAATTGGAAAAAAGGCTAGGCAAGAGAGACTTAGGTAGGTAGGTAAAAAGGGTAGGTAGGTAGGTCTAGGTAAGTAGGGTAAGGAGGGCAGTTGACGGGAGTGAAGCGAAGCACAGCTAGTTATTTTAATAAATGATGGGTCACATTTTGCACGTTCCCTTTATATTATAAAAATACGCGTATGCATCATCACACGTCAAATCTAAGGTTATTATTTAAAGTCGTATTCCTTACATTCATTTAGTGTCACATTCATCTTCATTACGCAGTTTCCGCTGGCAGTGCCGGTGATGCGGCGTCGACAACGACGCGCTTCCCGAGACACGCTTAAAAAACATGCAGCGAGTTCCGTGGGAGACGGATAATGATTGTTTATGCCGATAATGATATTCGCGCAGAACTTGGCGGTGCACTGCCGCGCGTCCTACTCATTTGTATCGCTCGCCCGACATCCCGAGTGAATTACCTACTCTTGCTTTATTAGAAAATGTACACTGCAAGAATGAATAAATAATTTTGCTTTGGTCTGAAATACTGTGGAAATGTGAAATCAGTGCAATGTAGAGTGCACGTAAGTAGATCTCATCTGCATTCACTGTGGAGTGTCGTTGCAGGGTTACCAACTTAAGGATTTTGTCCCTAAATTTAGGGAGTAAAAGGGACATTTTTAGGAATTGGAATTTTTTGGGGATTTTTTTAGGGATATCAAACAAAACTTGCAAAATCGAAAACAAAGCATGTATTTTCTGTTTTGCGCGTAGAAAGGTACGCACGATATGTCATTCATATCCCCTAAAATGGTACAGAGTATCATGATGGCAATGATATTCAAATAAACAGATACGTTATACAGTTTAGACTTCTCACCAATGTATAAGACTGAGAATGTCAATACATCGACTAATATATTTTTGGACATTGTTACTTCCATCGTCTCTAAACACTCACTTCAGGTAAATGTTCCCAGGAAAAAACATGTTATAAAACCCTGGATTACTCCAGGGCTATTAAGATGCATAAAAAATCGGGATAGAATGCATATTAACGCCAAAAAATCTCCAGACAATATAATCCTTAAAAGTACCTATACTCGGTACCGCAACTTCTGCAACGATTTACTTAGGAAGTTAAAAACAGCTTATGACACAAATGAGTTAAAGAAAGCCAATAACTGCCCCCGTAAGCTGTGGCAGGCAATCAACTCAATCACACACAGGCACAAACCGCGCAGTGGTCCCTCTGAACTGCTGGATTTGAAAGGTGATCACAGGTCCTCAGTTAATGAGGTGTGTCACTTTTTTAGCTCAATAGGCAGCGTCCTAGCAAATAACATCACTTCACAGCGGCATGCCTCTAACATGCCAGCTTCACACCTTTCCACCCCTGACCACAGGCCCCAATTCGCACAAGCCAATTCCCTCGCTCTTTGCGAGGTTAGTGATTCCGAAGTCGAGGCCCTTATTCTCCAGCTACGTGATAGGAGTGCCGCGGGCTGGGACGGCCTGTCGCCTCTGTTATTAAAATGTACTCGACATGTCCTGGTTCCACATATAACTTTCCTTTGTAACCTTTCCCTCAGGACAGGCGTTTTCCCTGATGCTTTTAAAAAGGCTAATATTCACCCGATTTACAAGGGCGGGGATAGAAACTGTGTCACCAACTATAGGCCGATTTCAGTACTGCCGGCTCTCTCTAAGGTCCTGGAAAGAATCCTAAACAACCAACTTAGACGCTTCCTTGATAAATTCCAGATTATCTCTAGCAACCAGTACGGCTTCAGGTCAAATTTATCTACAGAAGATGCTGTATTGGAGCTAACGCAATCGGTTGCTAGAAAACTAGACAATAATATCAAATGTCTTGGAATATTTCTAGACCTTTCAAAGGCATTTGATACAGTTTCTGTTCCCAACCTCCTCTCAAAGCTTGAAGACGTGGGTGTTCGGGGTATTACTTTAGATTTATTTCGCAGTTACCTTACAAATCGTAGGCAGTGTGTCAAAATAAATGCTGACCTAAGTGACGAAGACATCATATCCTACGGCGTTCCCCAGGGAAGTGTTCTTGGTCCTACATTATTCTTAGTTTATGTTAATGACCTATGTAAGATGAACCTCCCTAATTGCAATATCTACGCTTATGCTGACGATACTGCAATTGTAGTACACGGACCAGCCTGGGGTGTGGTAAGGGAGAGTGCGGAGGCTGCTATGTCTAGGATTATGTTATGGCTAAACTCTAATCTGCTAACGCTAAACATAAACAAAACTACTTTTATTCCTTTCGGGTTAAGACGTGGCAGTTCTCCTGGTTCTGACTTCACTCTTGGAGCCCACTCCTGTCATGATCCTTCATTACTTTGTTCTTGTCCCACTATAAGTCGTTCTAGTTCCGTAAAGTATTTGGGTGTTCATATTGACTGCGGACTGCGGTGGGACAAGCAAATTGAAGTTCTTACTTCTAGAACAATGCGTCTAATTCACATATTCAAATCTCTTAGAGCTGCTGCCGACCTTGTCACTCTAAAGATGATATACTTCTCTCTGTGCCAGGCTATACTGGGGTACTGTATAACGGTCTGGGGTGGAGCGGCTAAAACCTATCTTCTTCGAGTGGAGAGAGCACAAAGAGCAATAATAAAGGTAATGACCAAAAAACCTTTTAGATATCCAACAACTGAGCTCTATTCTAACTGTAAAGTGTTAACAGTACGGCAGCTCTTTGTGCTCAAGTCTATTTTAAGGACACATAAGTCCCTTCCTCCGCCAGACCGCAATAGACGAACCCTAGCACTTCCCAGGACCGAGCACAGAACCAGTTTCGCTCGACACCAATATTATATCCTAAGCCTGCATTTGTATAAAACAGTTAATAGGAATTTAAAAATAACGGACATGAACTCCCATAATCTGAAAAACAAACTGACTGAATGGCTTCTTCGAAGAGACTACTCATTTACGGAGTCTCTTCTCATATTTTTACGTTAATCCCAAAGCCCATATCACAGTTCTACGTCATTCACTCATCTAGTAATTCTCACACCTGGATACATTCATACATCCACTCATTCCCACATACTTTCTTCCATACTCACCTCTCTCACACATAATCACTCTCGTACACAATCAGACTCACAACACAATCACTAACAAACACATTTATACACTGTTACACATACATAGCATGAAGACACTATTTTCGCGCTTCCCTCTGGCTGCAGCTATAGCTACATAATTTACCGCCCTGTATGGCCTAATCACTGTCTCCTAAGATACAGGAATACCTAGTTTAGGAGACAGGGTTACATTACTGTTACAGATTTATGTAGATATAATATTACTTTGTATAAATTTTTATTGTGTCATAAATCATGTGTGTATGGTGAATAAATGATTATTATTATTATTATTACACTCACAAAACAATTGAATAAAAGTGTTCCACGCAGCAGTGGCAGCACACATACACACTTTTCATTCATCTGACATTTCACTACAAGTCGAAAGGGATGGCTTGATAAAACCAACAAGAAAAAAGAGACAGCTAGTGTTTGTCACTTGCGTGTGAATGTAAACAAACATTATTCTGAACACCAATGTTTTTTTTTCTTTTTCTAACCTCCAAATATCAGAATATTAGGAAAAAACTACTACTTACATTATGGTATGAGATCCCTTCTGTTTTATTTACTTTGGTATCATAATTGGTACACTTTCTAAATACACAGGATGGCATTTTTTATTTTGTTCTTGTTTCAACAAAGCCTATCGCTCTTCGCCATGCGTGACATAAACTAAAGACTAAAGGTCACAATTGTGTCATATTTGAGTCTTCACAATGCGCGCGCTTATAACATATCTGTTTATGTATGATGGTATGATTTTCCCTATATCGGGATTATGGATCGTGAGTAAAACTTGATCATACTGCGGACACGATCAAGAACTTTATCGTACGTATGTATGACCTCAAAAATGAGACGTCAAACGAAAACGAGGAACAAGATGATGATGCGGTTCTGGAAATAATTAACAACTTTGCATGATTGTAATTATTTAATCAAAAAAACAACTTAATATGTAAAGTTTTATTTTATGACCTACGAAATAATTTAGGTACTAAATAAGTATGTAGGTATAACACATATAAAATTCTATTTAGGAAAAAATTGGGGTATATTTTTCGTAATGGTTGGTAACACTGTCGTTGGCGCTTGTTTTTAGTCTGCCTCGAACGGACGCGGGCTGGCGCATGGCGTTGATATATTATTTAGCTCTAGCGCTTGCCCGCGACCTCGCTTGCGTCTGGGATAAACAGTAGCCTATGTCTGTTTCCATGTCACATACTGCTAGCGTATTAATTTACAGCCGGTCGTTGGCTGGGAAGGCGTAAAAGCAGGACATATTATTAATGGATATCATTTATATAGTGCCTGCATGTTCTAGAATAATTTTAAATAAAACGAGACGGAATACTTCCAACACATTTATCCGTCGAAATAAATCTATCTCGCACGGATATAGGTATGTTTAGAACATTTATAAATACTTAAATGGATCATCAGGATACATCTATATCTATCTTTTGCATTGTATAGAAGGAGCTCGTGGCTATATAATAACAGTCGCACTGGTCGATCATTAAGGTTAAGCAACGCTTGACGAGGTCGGTCCGTGGATGGGTGACCATTTCAACATACCGAGTTTCCCCCGTGCCTCCGAAAGCACATTAAGCCGTTGGTCCCGGCTGTCATTTGAAGATCCTTGACAGTCGTTACGGGTAGTCAGAAGCTTGAGATCTGACAACAGTCTTGCCAAGTAGTACCGTGTTACCCAGTTACTGGGTTGTGGAGGTCAGTTATGCAGTCGCTCCATGTAAAACACTAGTACTCAGCTGAATCCGGTTAGACTGGAAGCCGACCCCAACAATAATTGGGAAAATGGCTAGGCAAGAGAGAGTTAGGTAGGTAGGTAAGTAGGGTAGGTAGGTAGGTAAGTCTAGGTAAGTAGGGTAGGGAGGGCAGTTGACGGGAGCGAAGCGAAGCACAGCTAGTTATTTTAATAAATATGATGGGTCACATTTTTCACGTTCCTTTTGGTTTTATCCGTGTTACCCAGTTACTGGGTTGTGGAGGTCAGATAGGCAGTCGCTCTCTGTAAAACACTGGTACTCAGCTGAATCCAGTAAGACTGGAAGCCGACCCCAATATAGCTGGGAAAAGCTAGCCTTTTCCCAACTATATTGATTGATTTGCATTGTATAAATACAACAATTGTTTTAAGGCAGTTTCAGGATGATATTTTTATATTTTTCACGACAGCCAACGAAAACATTTGATAGTCGTCATACTTGCCGAGTTGCCGCTTTACAACGTGCAAGCTTTACGTAGAAAAGCACTTACAAATATTGTGCTTAATTGTTGATAAAATCGTGTTTGTTATAGGTATGTAGGTATTGTGTTTGTCATTTCCCGAGGGAGAGGTGAATGAGCACACAGAGGGCGCGGCGCGAGAGGGCGCGTCTGTTACTGCTAAGTGACTTTTTTAATATTTTAACTTCGACAACAGTGTTGCCAGTGGCACATAGTCAAATATTACATGAGACATCTCAAAAAGTTACATTTTCATGAGAAAAGTTACACTACCTTATTGTATGTGGAAAACGACACTAATACGCTCACTCGCTCGCCGGAGTAAGCGGGAAGATTTAGAAATACACGTGAGTAAGTGAGTGAATATGCAATACGTCAAATTGTGTGTCACAAAATCAGGTGCGACAACACAACGAACGGAAACTTTCTTTGATGCGTTCCGTTTCACGATTATTTTTTGTTTGCTGGAAAATATTTCAATATTTTTTATTAAGTCCTGAAAGTAGATAACGTAAAAGTTACATTTTGAGTCGTGTTACATGGGGGTTACATGAGAAGGTCAAAAGTAACGTAAAATGTAACTAAAGTTACATTCTGGCAACCCCGTTCGACAGTGCAAAGGTGAGGTAACCGCGATACTGCTAATTTGTCGCGAGGGTTCTCGCTACCTGCCTAATGTTCCGTGATTATATGTCTTAATGTCTATTGTTGTTACGACATTTTTTCCTACTTCGTTACGAGAATCATGCTGTACTTTTCTATGGATAGGTAGTTAAAATTCTCAGGGTTATAAGCATCATCATCATCTAGCCTAGTCTTTGCCCAATTGTTCTGAATTCTTTATTGCGTACCATAATGTATACAGTTGGTAGGGAAATAATTATATAAGTCACAATTATGGACCCTGTCGGGCAAAGCATAGATCAAGTAGGAGAGAGGAGGAAGGACACTGAGTGTTTAATGTGATAAATTGTATTATTGGTATGCTGTTGGAGTCGGCTTCCAGTCTTACCGGATTCAGCTGAGTACCAGTGCTTTACATGGAGCGACTGCCTCCCCAACACAGTAACTGGGTAACACGGTACTCCTTGGCAAGATTGGTGTCAGGTCTCAAAATTCTGACTACCCGTAACGACTGTCAAAGATCTTCAAATGACAGCCGGCACCAACGGCTTAACGTGCTTTCCGAGGCACAGAGGAAAATCGGTATGTTGAAATGGTCACCCATCCACGGACCGACCTCGGCAAGCGTTGCTTGACCTTGAAGTTCGACCCGTGCGGCTGTTATTATTTAGCCACGAGCTCCTCACAGACTTAAAATGAAGATAACTTATTCCAACACCGTTTTTCCTACCCGGTTATGCTAGTTTGAAATCATTTTTCGTAAGTTATGAGAATGGTTTTGAAATTTAGGACACAGAATTAAGTACTCGTATACTTAGTGTGCAATAAAAAAACTTTTTTTGCAAAAAAAAGCTCTGCTTTATTTTTAGAAGTCGGTGTCCATAACGCAACAAATTGGTATCTACCTACGAAAGACACGAAGAAGAACTCGGTAGTATTTTTTTGCAAAAAAAGTTTTTTTTATTTTTCACTTTTTAGTTGTACCCACCTAATAGGCAAGTTGTTTAGTAAGGTACCTATAACGCCAGAAAAGATTACCCGAATATCATGAAGCTTGAACATAAACGTTGAAATGAGAGATCTGCGCGTACCCATTTAGAGCGTTCTGGCGTGATGCTATGTTATGAAATGGTATAAACAATAAACAGACATGCGGTTGCAGCAAGAGATTTGCCGTTATTAATTGAAGAGTTCTTTTGTATATCTTCGAAGTTGTTCATCAGATCTTCACCAAATTAAAATGGGACTAATTTCGGAACATACTTTTTCAGAAAAACAAACAAACGTAAAGTCAGTACGTCCTCATCCTTTTTGGAAAGTCGGTTAAAAATCTGGCAGGTACCTAACCGTAAGCTTACCTATACTTAAGCTTTGCTAAGTAAGTTTTAGACCCTAGAGCCTAAAACCTACAAGCAAAAGCTTATTAAGATTAAACCAGTCGAGAACATGAGCATAAAGTTAAAACGGCCAGTAAACCGGAGAGACGATCATAATACGAAAAGGCTCGAAGGCGTTTTGTATAAACTTATTAAAACACTTGAGATAAACATATGGTTTTATAAATACTTACACTTATCTAAGGTAGATAGACGTAATTGAAATCGAAACACGTTTCAATGACGGCCACAATGTTCTCCGGCTCATGTATATTTAGCAACACCTCGCCGCACATATTACCCAAGTTTTTTCAAACGTTCTCCTAACTATTACTAATTTATTCAAGAGCTTGCGTAACCCTCGCCCTTCGCCCTACCTTATACACTTTACAATATTAATAGCGACGTGGCCCTCCTTGTAAATAATCATATAATGCTATTTCGAAATTTAACCTGCTTACACTTGCTGCCATAAAATGCATATTTAATTATTATCTTTTATTAGAAAGTGTGAAAAGGAATGCTGATATCAAGTTAAGAACTGATGGCATCGGATAAAGCTCAGAACACCTGCAGCCGACCATTCGTTCGTAATATTTTCCTATATTAAAATATCTTACAGATGAAAAATTCTTAGAATTTCGCCTGACAACAATATTAGCACCGATGAAGTTTTTGGCCCAAATCCCGTTTTGATCTGTATTTATAAAACTTTTTTTTATAGGCTCGCGTTTGACCACTATCTCGCCTGATGTTAAGAGCGGACTCTAGTCAACAGGAATTTGAAAAATAGGTATTTGAAGAAACTATTGCCGTCGCGTCACCTCCAACCTCACCCCGTAAAGTGCGAAAGGGACAACTGCAGCTCAGGCTGATTTTACCTACAAAAACTTTGTCTGAAAGACGTTTCGTATTCTGCTGTTTTCTTCATGAAAACTGGGCTGATCTAAAAAATTCTTATATCAAAATTTAGAGGAAAAGTATATCTATGCTCCTATCATTCCTTTTTTGTTAAAAACTTATAAATTTTGTCTGAAAGTCTTCTGAACATGGCGTTAAAAACGGGCATTTTTTTCGGATTTTTGGATTGTCATATTTCTTTTTGTGATTATGTTTTGGAAAAAAGGAAATGATACAGGCACGTATTAATTAGACCTAGATTTTATGGAAAAAAATCATTGCTCTAGAGGCATTATCCACGAAGAAAACAGCAGAATGTGTTTGTATGGAGAAAGTCTCACTAGAGTCCCCTCTTAAGTTATGATGTGGTCGAAGGTACGCACGTTTGCCTAGAAGTAAGGAAATAACTTATTCACTCTTGACTTGAATATCCCTAGGGTGTAGCTATCAGAAAACAAAGCCGGCAGGGAATTCCACTCCTTAGCTTAGCTTAGCTGTACGCACAATTAAAGTATTTTCACAACGCTTTGTGCGTATGGGTGGAATATCCACCATGTACCGATGGCGCATTGCCGTACGTCTTGTAGTCCGATGATGGATAAGAAAGAAAAAGAAAGAAAGAAAGAAAAATATTTATTTGTGACCCGCACTGGAGACACGAGAAATAAGCATACACTTAAACAATAATAAAATAAAAAACCCTGTGCCAGACCAAAAAGGCTCCCATCTCAGCATGTGAAATCAAATTGTGCACTTTTCTGTGAAATTATAGTTGAGCCACTTCCCTTTATTAATATCCATCCCGTATTAAAACGCTATGCCTAAAAATGTTCAGAGAAGACCTTATTGCCATAATTTTCTATGAATCGCTTCAGTTAAGTCAGAAAACCGTTTCTTTCGGAAAACCGACTATTTCGGTTTGGAAAAACCGTTAACCGCCACTGAAAACGTATCGTTATTGACACATAAGTGTGAATCGACTTACTGTTCAGTGTCCAAGGTAAACATTGTCATATCCCACACATAATAGTTGTCACATTATATGGTTGTTTACCCAGTTATTAATCACTTAAGGTCGCTAACTTGATATTTACGTAACTCTCAGGGTCAACTTTATATCCCATAAAATCCAAAATTATACACATATTTTGGATTGACAACTAAGGTGAGGGCTTGCAATTGAGGCTTGGCGAGATAAGGAGCTAATGCCATTTTGGAACGGGCTTCCAGAAACATTTATGCAGCTGAAGGTCGGCGTAGCTGGCTGACTGGACGACACACTTGGACCGGCATCCGGCACCATTGGACCACCTGACTGACTCCGAAGCCATCACCAACGTCACCGACTGGCACCAAGCAGGAGAGTGCGGTATTGACGGCCTCCTACGTAGTCCGGCCTTTGACCGGCCTTACCTCCTACCCTCTCGTTGTTTTTTTTATATTTTTTTAAATATCTGTTAATTTCAAACTTTATTGTTTCCTTTTAAATCCATCCATCCAGGTAAAAAGGAACGTGACAGTGGCTTACGCGGGTACTTACGCGTCTTGCTATCAAAATATAGTGACACCAAATTCTTGAATTAGAGCCTCTTTAGACCAGCTAAGTTCAAACTGGATGTAAGGACCGCATTTTCCGTATGACTCAAGTGAGAGTTGTTCCATTACTTATGAGCCAGCCGCCACTGACACTATTTATAAATGATCACCATTCCTAACACCCCAGTGCCCTCATTTGTCCGAGGATTCGTGTCAATACCTCCTATCTACAAACTACCAAACGTTGTTCTGGAAATTCAAAGATAATGAAAAGACAGTACAAAAGTAATTTGTGAAGTTTGTAAAGCGAGCCCTTTGGAGACTTTCTCCTACAGTATTTGAGATATCAACATGAATTAAACATCTCTAATATACATAGATTTAAATCTTCGAGCAATAAATTAAACTATCTGAGCGGTACCGGGAATCCAATTATTATCGGTAAGTAATTAGGTGTCTTGGGACGTCGCCGCCGCCGCCATCCCCGTTTCCTCAATGGATGCAGATCTCCGATCAGATCTAGATTACGGATGAGACGGAACCGTACTCGGATAGTTTTTAAATGGTTTAAGTTTTTATTCCTGTTTCAGATTTAAGAGAGAAAAGTCGGTATAAAGTTCTTCTAGTTACATCACCGGGAATAGTCTTGCTCAGAGAAAAACAACCGTATTATTTCTTATTTTTCCTATTTTAAATTACTTTTTGCCTTATAGAACTTTTTACCTGACTGCCGAATGAGGGTTATGTGTTTATCAGTCTATGTATGTATGTTTGTTCCTATGTGGCGTTCTAGAGACCAAACGCGTTGGCCGATTTTGATGATTCTTACGTCAATAGATTCGTCTTAACCCTGAGGGTGCCACTGGCTACATTCAAATTGGAAAATAAAATAGAATAAAGTGCGGATTTTCGGCGCCATATTGCGCGTGCCAAATATTTTTTTTCTTCCAAACCCATCGTGTGGGGTATTAAAATGAAGGGTTTTAAGAGGTGATTACAAGAATATATAACACTTATAAGTTTTAAAGTACCTAATTATATAAAATAAATAACTAAAAAGATATAAAGAAATATATTTAAAAATAACAAAAAACCCGACTGCTTTAAAAGTGAACAAAGACATAAACAAGATGCAAATCATGCTGTGCAGTCGAAGGATACATATGCGCGAGCTGGCTGACCAAAACCATTTTTTTTTAATATATATTTTTAAGCAAAAGTTATTAATCTATTTCAATATGATTTTGCCTGAGCAGGGCAAAAAGGTTGTTTACGGTTTTTCCTGCATATAATATGCACATATCGTCTACAACCGTTGCCGTTGTGGAAAGTAGCACAAAGGCCTTATTGACTTTTACTCGTGCGATAAATAGCCGATATGGTACATATCGGGCGTTTATTCCTTTGTTTTGTTAGATAAGAAAACAAGCTTTTCCCGCAGCTTTGGTCCCGTGGCCTAGCCAAAGTAGCCAAGTACAGTCAGCGAAAGTGTATTTTTCTATCAGTGATATAGACTTTTCGTCATCATATAAGTACCTATTTTCAGAGATTAGGTTATACAAACACACATATCATTAAATCTAAAGGGGAATGCCCATTTTGAAATAAATAAATAAATAAATAAATAAATAAATAAATAAATAAATAAATAAATAAATAAATAAATAAATAAATAAATAAATAAATAAATAAATAAATAAATAAATAAATAAATAAATAAATTTTGTAAGGGAACTTGGGCCCTTTGAAAAAATGTTTGTATATTCTATGTCCCTATGTTTTCGTTTTTGATAATCTTTAGAAGCACTAGAACCCTTAAAAAATGCTCAGAATTGCGCTGTCAACAGAGGCTTAGTGTACAAATTTGACAAATATAAATGAAAAACGGAAAACATAGGGACATAGTATATATCTTACTTTACCAGTTTATGAAATATCTTTTAAATTGGACCGATATTGGAGGAGGAAATAGACGAGAGCCAAACCTCGAATTATGACTTTTTACTTAGGAAATTCAGTCGGCGCTCTCTGCCCATATTTCCTCTTAAGAGGGGACTCTAGTGAGACTTTCTCCATACAAAAACATTCTGCTGTTTTCTTCGTGGATAATGCCTCTATAGCAATGATTTTTTCCCATAAAATCTGGGTCTAATTAGTACGTGCCCCTATCATTTCCTTTTTTCAAAAACATAATCACTAAAATAAATATGACAATCCAAAAACCCGAAAAAAATGCCCGTTTTTACCGCCATGTTCAGACGGCTTTCAGACAAAATTGATAGGTTTTTAAGAAAAAAGAAAATGATAGAGGCATAGATATACTTTTCCTCTAAATTTTGGTATAAGAATTTTTTAGTTCAGACCAGTTTTCATGAAGAAAACAGCAGAATACGAAACGTCTTTTAGTCAAAGTTTTTGTAGGTAAAATCAGCCTGAGCTGCAGTTGTCCCTTTCGCACTTTACGGGGTGAGGTTGGAGGTGACGCGACGGCAATAGTTTCTTCAAATACCTATTTTTCAAATTCCTGTTGACTAGAGTCCGCTCTTAAGCAGTTTTGTTGTATTCTCTTAGTGCTGGCTCGAATACCCTAATTGTCCATTTTACCCACTATAATTTATCGACTAAACCCTATTTTTATTTACCTATTAACAAAAGTGTTAAGGCTTGCGTCATCTTATCAAACCTTGACCTAAATTGTTTTTTTACTTAATGGCATGTAAATATATGCCGCCAACGCGTCAGTAGTACAGTCAATCTGTCTTTAACGTAGGTACCCACTGCTAATGTTGTTCGACCACGCCTTATAAGATCAAAATTTGGTATTTTATAACGACTATTAGTTATATATATAGACTTATTTACATACATGATTTGTGTGTGGATTTTACCCATATTTGGTTAATTGTTTTGTAATTTTACATAAATACATCAACTTAAGCCTTTTTACCCGACTGCCGAAGGAGGGTAATGTGTTTATCAGTCTATGTATGTTTGTTCCTTTGTGGCGTTCTAGAGACCAAAAGCGTTGGTTGATTTTGATGATTCTTACGTCAATCGATTCGTCTTAATCCTGCGAGTGGGACCGGCTACGTTAAAATTGGAAAAGAAAAGAATGGCGGCTTTCGGGCGCCATTTTGTGGCGGAATTTTTTTTTTCCTTCCAAACCCATCTTGTGGGGTATGAAAATAAAGGGTTTTAAGAGGTGATTTCAAAAATATATAACACTTATATGTTTAAATGAACCTAATTCAAAAAAAAAAATACTAAAAAGTTGTAAATAAAAAAAATCTAAAAACCCGACTGCTTAAAAAGCGAACTAAAAAGACGTAAACAAGAAGAAATTCATGCTGTGCAGTCGGAGGATACATATTCGCGAGCTGGCTGACCATGAATTTCTTCTTGTTTACGTCGTTTTAGGTCGCTTTTTAAGCAGTCAGGTTTTTTGATTTTTTTAACTAACTTTTTTTATTTTTAATATAATAGACAGAAACTGCATAACGCCATCTACCAAAATCCCTGATCTCTTTATGTTTTTTTTACGGTGCTTCTGTAATTTTCGCATCGTCTCTCGTTGAATTTGCCGGCAAATATTGGACTTTTGTTGCTGTTATAAAACATGCTTTAAATCTCATTTCATTTCATATTTATTACTACCTGCCTTCATTAAAAGTACGGTACCGAGTACAAAACATAAATATTTAATACAAAAAAGGCCTGTAACGTCCTTGGCAGTGCTAATTATAACTTCCCTGGGTCTGTAATGGACTAATAGGTCATTAAGTCATGCATTACTGTAGCACCAGGTGGCAGGATATGGTAGGAAGTGGTCGTGGCAGCTTAAGTTACCCCCTGCTGATAAATTTAACTAACACTATGTAAAAGTGGCACCTTACTGCATTACACTGCAGTACCGTGTGAAAATAATTTGTAACACAAAGGGAAAATGAAAGCTATTTTTACCCGACTGCCTAAGGAGGGTAATGTGTTTATCAGTCTATGTATGTATGTATGTTTGTTCCTATATGGCGTTCCAGAGACCAAACGCGTTGGCCGATTTTGATGATTCATACGTCAATCGATGCGTCTTAACCCTGCGAGTGTCATAGGCTACATTAAAATTGGATAATAGAAAAATGGCGGATTTTGGGTGCCATATTGTGGGGGCCCAATTTTTTTTTTCTTTCAAACCCATCGTGTGGGGTATCAAAATAAAGGGTTTTAAGAGGTGATTTCAAAAATATATAACACTTATATGTTTAAATGTATCTAATTCGAAAAAAACTAACTAAAAAGTTATAAATAACAAAACTTAATTAAAAAAATCAAAAAACCCGACTGCTTCAAAAGCGAACTAAAAAGTCGTAAACAAGGAAAAAATCATGCTGTGCAGGCGGAGGATACACCAGATTTTGGTCAGCCAGCCCGCGAATATGTATCCTCCGACTGCACAGCATGATTTTTTCCTTGTTCACGACTTTTTAGTTCGCTTTTGTCTTCTAAAGTATGGACTGAAAATTAAAACTATTATAAAACCTTCAAACTAACGTAAAAGGTTTCGGCTGATAGGGACCTAGCTACTATTTAAAATAATTTTGTAATAATAAAATTAACCCATAGACCGATAGAGATACTTTAGAAGCGCTTCGAAATTCGCAATGTATATTTTGGTATCAATATTCATAACAGCTTTTACTCAGTTTACTAATGATAAGCATAAAATAAATTGGCATAATTTACATTGGCATAACTAAATTCAGCATAACGATCATTACGCATAATCTTATTAGGCATAAATGCTTTGACATAATATATATTGCTATAAATACTGTTGGCATAATAATAATGATCCATAATCTTATAGAGCATAATGTTATAATTATAAACGCATAATATTTACAAATAATATTCTTTGGAATAAAACCATTGAGATAGGAAATATATGGAGGTGCCGCGATGTTCTATACATACATTAGCTTATACAAATATGAGTGAAATACGATACAGAATGTGAAACATCGTTTTGTTTCATTCTTTCTAATGTAGTAAACGTATTTGATGAAAGAGACAACAATATTTCAGTTGTTGCTCATTATGGCAACATTTTGTTATGACTTAGTAACGGTTGTAGGTACGTGCCATATTCGCCATTTTATGTGACGAATTTTGTGGTTGTGTTCGTGGTAGTCCTGCTGTCAAATGGTTGTTTACATATTGTATTATTGAGATTTGTGAGTGTGTGTGTGTTGCTTGATTGACACAACCTTAGAATCGGCGGCCATTTTATGAGACATTTTGAGGTTTAGGTAGGCACGTTTTTTTCGTAGGTATTTCCAGTCCATATTATTTAGTATGTCTATGAATAAAACAAACATGTTCGCTGCTCAAGGGTGGCAAGCGCCACCCCGCTGCACCTTAACCTAATTATTTGAGTCCTTATATCAAATATATTTAATTAGACATTTCAAGATTAGATAAAACTATTTTCAATAGATTCAAATCGATATTAAAATTTTCGATAATTTGATAACTGACATTTTACCCGTAGGTATTTTAATTTTCGACGTTCAAATACTACCCATAAAATTATTATGACGAATAAATATTATGCCTTTTATGCAACTCCAAATTATGACAAAGCAAATTAGACAAAATGTCAGTTAAGCTAACCTTTGCATTATGCGAAAACGTTATGCCAAACAACATTATGCCTAAAAAAATTATGCCTGGAGGGGGATTCCCCTTTTACTCTGTGAGTCGCAACGTGAGCATATGGCTTGGTAAGTTCTGTACAAGAAATCGGTAGGTTGAGTAATTACGCCATTTACATCAAAGATTTCATCCCAATTCCAAAGCATCTTTTGATCAATTTATATCGGCAAGATATCTGAATACCAAAACATCCTTTGATAACTATTTTTTGGTACACATATAGTTCAGTACTGTTACGTGCGCCAAATTAGCTAGGGGCACAAAGCAAATGTAACGGTTGATCAAAATCGAAGCCTTTGTGTGTACCCAAAATACAATAATTATATTCAAACGGATGGCTAATTCTGAGACCCTAAAGGTGAACGCGCACCTAGACGCACCGCACTCGCCGCACGCGCCGCAGTCATCGCATTTTCTCTTGGCCCCGCGCTATCCGCGCCGAACGCGCCGCACGCATTGTATCCACTTCTGTACATCTTGAACTATATTTTCATACGGATACGGATCATGTTGCCGCCTGCATCGCCCGCCGAGTCTGATGACGTCATCCGCACGCGCTGGTGGAATCCGTTTACCTACAGCATTTTGCTGAAATGCGGCTCGTGCGGCGCGGATAGGTGCGCGAGGCTGCATACGATTTCATATAAAGATTTATAAAATGCGATGACTGCGGCGCGTGCGGCGAGTGCGGTGCGTCTAGGTGCGCGTTCACCTTAACAATAACACCCTAACAGTTGGGCTGCATCCCAGAAATAAAACGACGGATAGTTAAGGCTAAGGATGCTATGACACCATTGCAGAACATTTGGAAAAATCGTGGCATAAGTTATAAAAACCAAAGCCCGTTTAGTCAGAGAGTTAATTTTCCCCATTTTCCTCTATGGAGCTGAGACGTGGACAATCCGAGCAAGGGAAAGACAGAGGGTAGACGCATTCGAAATGTGGTGCTGGAGGTGGATGCTCCGAATACCATGGACAGCAAAACGCACAAATGAGTCTATCCTTTCCCAACTCGATATCAAGACCAGATTGTCTACAGTATGCCTGCAGCGTATTTTGACCTATTTCGGTCACTTAATGCGAAGGGGAGATAGAAGTCTAGAAAAACTGGTCTTTGTTGGCAATACCGAAGGGAAAAGAGCACGAGGCCGGTCGCCAACACGATGGTCTGACCAAGTGAAAGAAGCTACATTGTCCTTAAGCAAATTTCAGCAGGTGGTGATGGCAACTTTGGACCGGAGTCGATGGAGGAGATTGTCCGCTATAAAGGGGTCCAGTGACCACGATCCTCAGTAATGAGGGACGGATTATAAAAGGAGAACTGTTGGTAAAGGCCTGGTTATTATTATACTAGCATACAGATGCCTCATCCCATAAAAACGAAACTGTGCCGACGTAACTAGCGTTATTCGTCTGATTCATCTAATATTTTTTTGTACATCGAACGCATTCGGTTCTGTTTCACGGCGATAGATAGATGGTGTTAGCAGCGACTTGCAAGTAAAAGAGTTTACTAGGTTCATGAATATCTTTTTCTTTAAATACAGTGAAAACCTTCACTGTATTTAAAGAAAAAGATATTCGTTTTATAGTATTTTTTTTGCACGTTTTTACAGTTGTTTTCGCACCAAAATGTGTTTAAATTTAAAAAAGCGCCATCTATTGGAATACATTTTAAAATAATCCGTTCAAATAATCTTTGCAATGTAAATTAAGAGCCCAATATTCCATAATTTTGTACTTAGGAGAGTTGATTAAACAAGAACATACAATTTTTATGTTCAATTCCAGAAAATGTTAATTTTACACACAATTCTATTGAATTGTGTGTACATGTCGCGCCATCTAGTGAGATTTATTTGAACCAAATTTTCTTTCTTAGGCAACGAAAAGTTTAAATTGTCATGGAGACTCAAATGAGAACGACAACTCAGGATATTCATAATGACACACATCAATCTTTTGAACAAGTATTTAGATATCAAAGTATCTTTTGTAGGTAAACCTCTTTGTATGCCAATAAGCCACAAATAAACTCCAACGCTTGTGAATCATCAGGCACACAATGTAAACGTACCAGCCTCATACATCTTGAGATCAGTACAATGTCATGTTACAAGGCAGCTTTATTAACCGACTTACCAAAAAGGAGGAGGTTCTATGTTCGACTTCTTGTATGTTTTTTTTTTTGAGCGCCAGTACGCTCTAAAAGGGTACGCAGATCTCTCATTTCACCGGTTATGTTCATGTTTCATGTTATTCGGGTAATCTATTCTGGCGTTATAGGAGCCTATTTTAGGTAGGTACCTACAACTAAAAAGGGAAAAATAAAAAAACTTTTTAGCAAAAAAATACTACCGACTTCCAAATAAAAAACTACAAAGTGAAAAATAACTTTATTTTTGGAAGTCGGTGTCCATATCGCAAAAAAAATGTGAAAAAGCAAGACACCGACTTCCAAAATTAAAGTTATTTTTCACTTTGTAGTTTTTTATTTGGAAGTCGGTAGTATTTTTTTGCTAAAAACTTTTTTTATGTAGAGCGTAATGCAGTCTCATTGTGTGCTATGTACCTATGTAGCCAGCTAACAGCTGCGAGAAGAGAAGACTGGACGCCGCGTGTAGCGATGCAACGAATCAACGATGTATCGAATGTTCTATACCTAATATGGACCTTAGAATATTTTATTGATATAGAAACATTGCCGATTGTATCGATGTATGCTAACATATTGAAAAAAAAATACTGGTAAAAAAAATGGTAAATAGAAATGGGAGAGTGGGTTTCTTATTTGCTCGTTTCATCTCTTTTCACATCATCAGCCTATTAATGTTCCCACTGCTAGGACACAGGCCTCCTCTCTGTGAGAGGGAATGGGCCGTAATCCACCACGCGGGCCCAGTGCGGGTTGTTGGATGTCACATGTCTTCGATTTTTTCGTTCTAGGACATGCCGGTTTCCTCACGATGTTTTCCTTCACCGTTTTGAGAGCAGTGGTGAAGAAATATTTTACACAAAGTAAAGCGCCTGCCTGGGCTCGAATCCACGACCTACAACTTGCAAGATATATATACCACTGGGCCACCACTGCTCTTCATCTCTTTTATTTATGCCTAATTCTAAAAAGTAAAAAAAAATAGAACCGATAATATCTCGTTAAAACTATCGATATAATCGGTTATCGAAATTTAAAGCCTTCGATATCTTCATCTACTCGCAAGTCACAACCCTAGCCGCGCGCTGTAGAGCGGCGCCTACGCATCCATCCGCGACGCACACGATAACTTACTCACGTTCCCAGTCCCACATGCGCTTTTCCATTGTTTACACGCTCATTATGTTCTTGTAAAAGCATCGCCTACGTCGGTAGGTACTACCTCGGTTATGTAACGCGGTAAAAACGGTAACACTATTATCTCATAAAAGCTCTAATGTACCTGTTAAATGCTCTGCAGCGACCTCCCACGGCTACGGTTCGACGAATATTATTAAAATATTTATTAGTTATGTGCGTTTATTACAGTCGAGGGTTTATTATTTTCCGCTCAAAAGGAAAATCTTCAGGAATCGTAAATAGACAATCTGCCTAGCCTTTTCCCACCTTCATTAGGGTCGGCTTCCAGTCTAACCGGTTTCAGCTAAGTACTAGTGTTTTACATAGAGCGACTGCCTATCTGACCTCCACAACCCAGTAACTGGGTACCCCTAGGCAAGACTGGAGTCAGATCTCCAGCTTCTGACTACTCGTAACGACTGTCAAAGATCTTCAAATGACAGCCGGGACCAACGGCTTAACGTGCTTTCCGTGGAACGGAGGAAACTCGGTATGTTGGAATGGTTACCCATCCACGGACCGACCTCGTCAAGCGTTGCTTAACTTTGATGATCGACCAGTGCGGCTGTTATTATTTAGCCACGAGCTCCTCTGTAAATTAACAACACATTTTGATATTATACTCGAAAAAACTCGTGTTTTATTAAGCTGGTTATGGGTTGACGAATGCCGATATTCACTAATGTTATTTTAGGATAGTTTATTGTTTCAATATTCAGTCAAGCGACCAAAGACCTCCTTTGACGGTTCTTGTCTAAAACTCTGTAAACCTTTCATATCGAAAGTTATTCAAGAACGTCCTTAAGGTTACACTAGTCGATCATTCTTCCATACAAACGTAGTCTGGCGATTACTCCACTGTTTGACGATATACGTTCAAAATAAAAATATATATTAATTTGTCTCATCATTAACTAGCCCTGTATGGAAATAAAAAAGTAAAAAAGAAAATATTTGAAAGTTATGAGCGTCGAAAGTTCTATATTTCAACACTAATTTTAACGCACCTTTATGTGGCAATAAATACCATAAGAAGAAGGAAAATTGCAAAACGGCCTCCATACAGGGAAAGATTAGTAATTCAACAATGCAAATAATTTTATTTTGAAAATATAAATTTGGTCGTTTTTTCATGATATCCCCATATCTCCCAAAGGTCTGTTTATAAAATTTCGCGCGCTCGTTTTTGTCCTTAATCATAATCCGTTTCGCTACAAACTTGCAAAGGTGCTAATTCGTACTCATACTAGCTTCTTACTGCTCATCACAGCTCCTATCTCTATCGCACGTGTTGTCCGATGAGATAGCATGCATTTTAACCCCTCGCACAAAATAGTTTGAGACGTCGACTAGGGCAACCTTAATATTTTCTGTAACGATAATTCTCATATTGTGACAAATAGTGATTAAGTACCTGGGCGACCGAGCTCTGCTCGTGTTCAAAATAGAAAAAACGACGTTTTCTAAAAATCAAAACGTTCTAGATTTATCGCCCCCGAAAGGCGCAGCATACTAAATTTCATGAAAATCGTTGGAAACGTTTCCGAGATTCAGATGTAAACAAGAATTGCTCGTTTGAAGGTATTTGATATAAAAAAACTTTTTTGAAAAAAAATACTACCGACTTCCAAATAAAAAACTACAAAGTGAAAAATAACTTTAATTTTGGAAGTCGGTGTCTTTGTTTTTTTCCATTTTGTTTGCGATATGGACACCGACTTCCAAAATTAAAGTTATTTTTCACTTTGTAGTTTTTATTTGGAAGTTGGTAGTATTTTTTTGCAAAAAAGTTTTTTTATTTTTCCCTTTTTAGTTGTACCTACTTAAATAGGTAAGTTGTTTAGTAAGGTAGGTACCTATAACGCCAGAATTGATTACCCGAATAACATGAAACTTGAACCTAACCGGTGAAATGAGAGATCTGCGTACCCCTTTAGTGCGTACTGGCGTGATGTTATGTTATGAAATGGTATATACAATAAACAGACATGCGATCGCAGCAATCCCGAATGATTTGCCGTTATTTATTGAAGGGTTCTGTTGTATACCTCCGAAGTTCTTCATCAGATCTTCACCAAATTAAAATGGGACCAATTTCGAAACATACTCTTTCAAACAAAAAAAGATTTTTTTTAAATCGGTCCACAATTGACGGAAATATCGGTGAACATACATAAAAAAAAAAAATACATACAAGAAGTCGAACATAGAACCTCCTCCTTTTTCGGTTAAAAATACCCTACAATCCCTCACTTGATTTTTCTACTGCTTGTCTAGTGCGGCGTTTTTCAAGAATTGCGTAATCAACAGGAATTTCTACTCCAAACTGTTCCAGTGAACTCGTAGTCTAGAGAGAGTCAATAATGATAGGATGACTACCTATATCCGCAGATCAGCTAAGCAAACAAGATACGTACTACAACCGTGTATCAGTTCGTAGGAGGTTTCCGAGCCGGTTCCGAAGGCACTTGAACCGTACAGTCATTAACTTAAACAGTCGTAGGTATAATAAAATAGCAAACAGTATTGAACGAGCTTATCAGTTGTGTCGGACGCCACGGACGACGGTGATCACGCGCCCGACCGGTCTCCGGTCACCGACCCCGCTAGAGCTTCGCGCATCTCCGCTAGCCCGCTATGTGTGCAACTAGGTTTTTCAGATGATAACCTTATTTAGTAACACCTTGGATTGTAAATATGTACACAAAAAGCTGAACAAACCATTCTAATCAGCGCAAGACTGTTTGCGGTTTCTTTTATAGATTCTTAGTTAAAGTTCTAAGGCTATTTTTATTATTCTATCTGTCGCAAACTGCATACCAAGTTGTCTTTTTTACCCTTCGCGTGTTTTAGTCTTCAAACTATTCTTTATTCAAATCAAAAGCGAATAAAATCGGTTTTCTACGATCGATTTTTCTTGTATTGCATTATGATTCATAAATATTTTACGTAACTCTATACTTTAATTATTTTAGCTTTGATTTAAATAACGAATACTTTATTTTGACAGTTCATGATGGTGCACTGTGCACGCAATGGCGCGATTGACAAGCGGAAAATAACACGGCTTGCGTTGGCTTTCTCTGTGACAGTTGTTAAGGCTATTGAGTATTGATGCTGGTTGACCTGTAGTTCACCTCGAATCGTAATCTGTTATTCAATTTGAAGTAACACTAACGTTCTTGTTTCAAATAATTTGTCAACTCATTGGTCCGTTGCTACCGCGGCGTTCATAATATTATATTTTATTTCAACACAACTTAATCTAACTATCATATAAATTATTATTTAATTTTATCCTTCATATTCTATTACTAATGCCTAATTTAAAAGTAAAATAGACCTAAAAAGTTCGCATTACTTTAAAGAAAATACAAGCTGACAAATTTAAAAAAATAAACAAATAGCCATTTTGTTAGAAGAAAAAACACAAATGGCATCACAAAATTCTTTTGGCGTGTAATGTTCAGTATTGTCCTTCATCATTCGGATTTGTTAAATAAAACTACTAAAAAGGTTACAACATAAAGGTCCTAGTAAATTAATTTTAATTCAGATTTGGATGAAAACCTTGTAACGAAATCATTTATTGACGCTTTCAACTGCCCATCAACACGGTCGATAGTAATTTCAGTATTTCATTGTCCCCTTCTTTTTACTCGTCTTCTTCCTTTTTTTAACGTGTATGTTCGCTTTTCCTATAACATATTCAAAATGAAGTTATTTTTAAGTACAATTCCAAACAGCCACTATACAGGTGAGTGAAGTTCACAGAGATAAGACCGCAGACTCATGGTACAGATTTTGGACAACTCGCCTCAGATTTATTTGAACGTGACTAACATTACAAACACACTTAGAACAGTTTAAAGCACGTATCATATATTTGCAACAGTCGCTTTGTTCCACTAACGGTGTACTGATAACTTTTTAGTTGCGATAAAATAAAAACTTTTTTGCAAAAAAATACTACCGACTTCCAAATGAAAAACTACAAAGCGAAAAATAACTTAATTTTTTAAGTCGGTGTCTTTCGTAGGTACCATTTTTTTGGGATATGGACACCGACTTAAAAAAATAAGTTATTTTTCGCTTTGAAGTTTTTCATTTGGAAGTCGGTAGTATTTTTTTGCAAAAAAGTTTTTATTTTTCCCTTTTTAGTTTAATAATATTAGTTTATATTATAATAAATAGGCAAGTTGTTTAGTAAGGTCCCTATAACGCCGAATAGATTACCCGAATAACATGAAACTTGAACATAACCAGTGAAATGAGAGATCTGTGTACCCCTTGAGAGCGTACTGGCGTGATGTTATGTTATGAAATGGTATAAACAATAAATAGACATGCGATTGCAAGAATCCCGAGAGTTTTGGCGTTATTTATTAAAGAGTTCTGTTGTATATCTCCGAAGTTCTTCATCAAACCTTCACCAAATTAAAATGGGACCAATTTCGAAACATACTCTTTCAAACAAAAAAATAATTTTTCAAATCTGTTTACAACTGACGGAGATATCGGTGAACATACACAAAAAAAAAAAAAAAACAAAGTCGAACATAGAACCTCCTCCTTTTTGGAAAGTCGGTTAATAAAGGGAACACCTACTAAGGTAACTTTAATAAACACATTACCCTCCTTCGGCAGTCGGGTAAAAAGCATTTTTATCTACACTTACAACGTAATGATCCCAATATGAATTCAAAAAATAATGTATAAACACGTACTTTATATTCGTGATAGGTAAAACTAAAAAAAAAAAACTGGCCGCCATACCACATATTTTTTCCATTTCCACTTTTGTTTTATTTCAACTGTATGAGTGAAGATAATGTAGTGTATGCAACGGCATATAATTAGGTATTAAAACACTCGCGTGATATTAATATCACATTCGGCTACGCCTCATGTGATAAACCCACGCTCGTGTTTTAATAACCCCTATTATATGACCATTGCATAAACTACTATTACAGAACCGATAATGCTTAAACGAATTAAAGTCTTACTAAAAAACTTTTACATGAAAGTAGCGGATGCGTATGGAATGGACCAAAATCCTTTGGTTTTTACTAAAGCCTTAAAAACTGGTCTTTTATGCCCACAAAACAGGTCTAATGAAACAGGTAAATAACATTAGGTGTGAAGACCACCCTATCGTTTCCGGCGGAAGTCGTAAGAGCAGCCTTTAGGATATTATCAGCAGGATGGGCAGCAGCCACCGTGGTGATTATGGCAATATAACCCTCCCTCGAGGCCCCGAGGCCCTTCGTAGTGGCGGTTTATTTGGGCACTCGGGGAGGCCCAATTCAGTAGTGGACATTAACACATAGAGAAGGACATTAAACCTTTTTTTAAGGTTCCGTACCCAAAGGGTAAAAACGGGACCCTATTACTAAGACTCCGCGGTCCGTCTGTCTGTCTGTCTGTCGGTCACCAGGCTGTATCTCATGAACCGTGATAGCTAGACAGTTGAAACTTTCACAGATGATGTATTACTGTTGCCGCTATAACATCAAATACTAAAAACAGAATAAAATAAAATATTTAAGTGGGGCTCCCCTATAACAAACGTGCGTTGTTTTTTGCGACAATGGTACGGAACCCTTCGTGCGCGAGTCCGACTCGCACTTGGCCGGTTTTTTTGAGAATAATGTCCTTCACCATTATTCTTTTTTTTGCAATGAGAATATAATAAAAATAAAATCAATAACATTAATTCCGCAATATGTACCAACTTATTTCTCGCAGAAAATTCGTATAAATTCCAGCAAGCGTTTTAACCTAACTAAACAGAAACGCAACAATATTGCAAAGTTATTGTTATTTGCAAACATTTTGTTCTAGCATTACGTGTAATGTATGCCGGCTTGCAATGTGTACTATTATGTACCTTTGCCCCATAAACACATAGGTCACAATCCTTTGCAAACACCTAATTTCCCCCGGTGTCGATTGTACTTTCGTTCTACTTATTGTTGGCATATTCAAATTACTTACAGGATTCAACAAGAATCCTGCAAGTAAACCCCCGCCGGAAAAAGAGGGGTGTTATAAGTTTCACGTGTGTTGCTGTGTATATGTGTGTCTGTCTGCGGCATCATAGCGCCTAAACGGATGAACCGATTTTGATTTAGGTTTTTTTGTTTGAAAGGTGATTTTGTCGAGAGTGTTCTTAGCTATGTTTGAATAATATCGGTTCAGCCGTTCAAAAGTTATGGGCGTTTTACTGTTTGAATCGGGGTGTTTTCGCAAGTTAAATGTGTCGGGGGTTTTTTAAATTTTGAAATTTAACTGGTTTTTCATTTCTTAAAAGCTCAGTCATAAAATTACAAATAAAGTTACAATTTATTCGAATTGTTTAATTTGTAACATCCTAATTCATGGTATGTATTGGTGTTGTCGATCCAAAGAATTCATTCGGGCAAAATCTGATACGAAACTTTTTGTCAAAGAACTCATTCCACATTATGATTCGTTCGGAAAGTAAAGTTATCGAACGCAAATTACAGATTCATGCAAATATCTCGCCTAAGTTTCGGAGCCGAAATTTGAAAATTTTCAGGATAAAATCAGAAAGTTTGGTACAAATAATGATTTGATAAGTGGGTGCATACATTAAGACGGTACCCTGACCAAAAAATCGGCGTGAGATATGAGCGTTCCTATTGGTCTAGCGGCACTGGTGGCGCATGAATTACAGTAGTGAATACGCCCAGATTTTAGAATAAAATCTTTATAAAATCGTATTTTGGTCTTTTGAAAAAAATAATTCTACCAAAATGTTCGTTATTAAATTGTCTATCCATTAGTGTTAGTACAAAAAATAATCAATGAACACTTTACGAGGAGATGCATGCTATCAATAATTATTTCTCATTTTTATGTTTTTTTGGAAGTAGATTAGTGAAATATATACAACATTTAAAAAAAAACTAAATCTACCATTTTAGAATCAATATTATGTAGAAATTTAATGTATTTTTATTAATTGATATTTGTTTTTAATTAACGAGTAGATAGCTCCTAAAAACAGCACAAAAACGGCTTGCGCGGCGTTTTGCTCGGGGTACCGCCTTAAGAGCTAGGTGAGCGCGGCCGGGACAGCTGCAGTGAGCTCGCTCGCCAATGCGGGCCCATATATCAGACACCACCTGTTTTATCTGAGCATGTTTTACTGCAAGTGCCAAGTGCCTACCGTACTGCCTCCCCGTGCCGAGCCGACGCCGCGCCGCAAACTGCCAGCGAGCACTTATTTTAAAAAACATTTATGATTCACTTTTTAAGGCGGTACCCCGAGCAAAACGCCGCGCAAGCCGTTTTTTGTGCTGTTTTTAGGAGCTATCTACTCGTTATTTAAAAAGAAATATCAATTAATAAAAATACATTAAATTTCTACATAATATTGATTCTAAAATGGTAGATTTAGTTTTTTTTTAAATGTTGTATATATTTCACTAATCTCCTTCCAAAAAAACATAAAAATCAGAAATAATTATTGATATTATGCATCTCCTCGTAAAGTGTTCATTAATTATTTTTTGTACTAACACTAATGGATAGACAATTTAATAACGAACATTTTTGTAGTATTTGTTTTTTCAATAGACCAAAATTCGATTTTATAAAGATTTTATTCTAAAATCTGGGCGTAATGACTACTGTAATTCATGCGCCACCAGTGCCGCTAGGCCAATAGGAACGCTCATATCTCACGCCGATTTTTTGGTCAGGGTACCGTCTTAATAACGTGGTAATATTTATCTATATAATACTCACAACGTATATTTGTGTCTCTGAATTGGCTGCAAGAGGCTGCGCAGTAGCTATTTTTGTGTCAATATTGAAAGTGAAGATAGCATTGTATAACTGTCTCTTTCACTCGCATACGTTTGTCGCATCATACTATCTCGTTTACTCTATGCAGTTAATCTGTTTCGTGCGCAATAGTTGACAGAGCCAACTTCAGAGGCACAAAGATTCGTTGTGAGTATTATACCTACTTATAATATTATAAAGCTGAAGAGTTTGTTTGTTTGAACGCGCTAATCTCAGGAACTACTGGTTCGAATTCAAAAAATATTTTTGTGTTGGATGGTCCATTTATCGAGGAAGGTTATAGGCTATATAACATCACGCTACGCCCAATAGGAGCGGAGCATAAATGAAAAATGTTGCAAAAACGGGCAAAATTATTCCTTTTTGAGAGCTTCCGTGATATTATAAAGCTGAAGAGTTTGTTTGTTTGAACGCGCTAATCTCAGGAACTACTGGTTCGAATTCAAAAAATATTTTTGTGTTGGATGGTCCATTTATCGAGGAAGGTTATAGGCTATATAACATCACGCTACGCCCAATAGGAGCGGAGCATAAATGAAAAATGTTGCAAAAACGGGCAAAATTATTCCTTTTTGAGAGCTTCCGTGAACGGTTACGCAACAATCATGTATGTAGGGTAGGTAGGGTAGATGGGTAGGTAGGTAGCCAGTTGACTGGAGCGAAGCCGCGTGGGACAGCTAGTTATTACATAAATGATATGTTGCATTATTTGTCCCGACGTCATTTTGTTAGTATCCTTTACTAAAACTTCCCACGGGAATTAAAGCTATAATATGTTGAATTTGCCAAAATCCATACTAATATTATAAATGTGAAAGTAACTCTGTCTGTCTGTCTGTCTGTCTGTTACCTTTTCACGCTTAAACCGCTGCACCGATTTAGATGAAAGTTGGTATGAAGATAGTTTGAGACCTGGGAAAGGACATAGGCTATATAGGTAGGGTAGGGTAGGGTAGGGTATGGTAGTGTAGGGTAGAGTATTGTAGGGTAGTGTAGGGTCGGGTAGGGTAGGGTAGTGTAGGGTAGGGTAGTGTAGGGTAGTGTAGGGTCGGGTAGGGTAGAGTAGGGTAGTTTAGTGTAGGGTAGGGTAGGGTAGGGTAGCGTAGATAAATGTTTGGTCTTTTTATGGCAAAACAAAGTTTGCCGGGTCAGCTAGTCTCGTTATAATTATCATTACGTTTGTCGCCTTCCGTGTAAATGGACACTTGAGGAAACCTCACGACTAATATTATCATTTAATTGGTATCATACTCAAATGCCTAAGATATTTTATTTTTATTTTTTATTATTCATCATCTGTCTAGCCTTTTTCCCAATTATTGTTGGGGTCGGCTTCCAGTCTAACCGGATACAGCTGAGTACACGTGTTTTACATGGAGCAACTGCCTATCTGACCTCCACAACCCAGTAACTGGGTAACACGGTACTCCTTGGCTAGACTGGTGTCAGATCTCAAGCTTCTGACTACTCGTAACGACTATCAAAGATCTTCAAATGACAGCCGGGACCAACGGCTTAGCGTGCTTTCCGAGGCTTGGAGGAAATTCGGTATGTTGAAAATGGTCACCCATCCACGGACCGACCTCGTCAAGCGTTGCTTAACCTTGATGATCGATCAGTGCGGCTGTTATTATTTAGCCACGAGCTCCTCTTTTGAATTGGTATCATACTCAAATACCGAAAAAAAATTAAGTTACTAGCTATCGAATGTCGCATGATCAAAGCTTTCGTTTTACAGGAAAATTTGAGAGCTTTGATTCACAAATCAGTCAGAAAATTGTGTCAAATAAACTGTACGGCTTATTTCAACACTCTATTAGGTAGTATTTGTTCGAATCGATTGAACTTTTTTCATTTCGTGTTCGGTTTTTATGCGTAGGTAACTCGTTCGGCACTCGTCACCAGTGCTGCCAACTCGTCTAAGCAAAAAAAAAGTTAAATCAAAAAATCAAATAACCCGACTGCTTCAAAATCGAAATAAAAAGTCGTAAACAAGGAAAAAATCCTGCTGTGCAGTCGGAGGATACATATTCGCGGGCTGGCTGAGCAAAATCTGGTGTATCCTCCGCCTGCACAGCATCATTTTTCCTTGTTTACGACTTTTTATTTCGCTTTTGAAGCAGTCGGGTTTTTGATTTAACTTTTTTTTTATAAGTTTTTTTCGAATTAGATACATTTAAACATATTTGTGTGTATATTTTTGAAATCACCTCTTAAAACCCTTTATTTTGATATCCCACACGATGGGTTTGGAAGAAAAAAATTTGGACCCCCACAATATGGCGCCCAAAATCCGCCATTTTTCTATTGTCCAATTTTAATGTAGCCTATGACACTCGCAGGGTTAAGACGAATCGATTGACGTATGAATCATCAAAATCGGCCAACGCGTTTGGTCTCTGGCTGGAACGCCATATAGGAACAAACATACATACATACATAGACTGTTAAACACATTACCCTCCTTCAGCAGTCGGGTAAAAACGCACTGTTAGCTCTTTAAAAAAGCGCTAGAAAGCGCTAAACGGTCATTGTTAAAAAAAGCGCTATATTCGGCGCCAAATTTAAACAAAACGCCCAATAATTTGAGACTAGGGATGTATAAACGTTTGTAGTTGGTTTTTTTATATGGGCACATAATTTTTTTACTATCAGCTCACTGCACAACTCCTAAAACTGACTCAGAATAACTGTCGGAAAGTTATAAATTACTGTGGAACAATAGAACAAAATAGTTAACGAGGAATCAGCGCTGCCAACTCGAGGAATCCCCAACTCATAGACCAGTGCTGCCAACTCGTTTAAGCAAAAACGCGCTGTTAGCTCTTTAAAAAACGCTAGAACGCGATAATAGGTCGCTTTCAAAAAATCACTCCAAAAATCGGTCAAATTCGGCGCCAAATTCAAACAAAACGCCAATAATTTGAGACTAGATATGTATAAACGCACTTTTTTATTTAATCAAATTATGTCATATAAAAGAGTTACATACAATAGAGTACTTATTTAGTAATAATAAAATAAAGAAGTGACGTTTTTTATAAAATAAAGGGGTTAAATTAATTCATCATCGTCTGATTCTACTACAATTGCTTCTGAGGCTGAAATAAGGTTGGTCTTGATCAGTTTTGGACTTGAATTTATATTTATCTCTGGATGAAATTTTCCTCAACATGTCGTTGGGAAGTTGAAAGTTTGCGCAGTTACTTTTTTTTAAAGAAAGGACAGAGTTTCAAAAAGCGCTAGATTTAGCGCTAGGCGCTAAACCGCGCTATTGAACAAAAAAAGCGCTAGATCTGGCGCTGAAAGCGCTATGTTGGCAGCACTGTCATAGACTAAGACACCAACTTAAGAAACATAGCAACATTTAAAAAAAAAAAAAATTCGTTCCGCACATCGTGGAATAAATAGTTAACGAGGAATCAGCGCTGCCAACTCGAGGAATCCCCAACTCATAGACTAAGACACCAACTTAAGAAACATAGCAGCATTTAAAAAAAAAATGTTAATCGTTGCGCACATCGTGGAATAAATGAAAGTTGATGTGCATATCATAATATGGTTACAAAAAGCGCTAGATTTAGCGCTAGACGCTAGAACGCGCTATTGAACAAAAAAGCGCTAGATCTGGCGCTGAAAGCGCTAAGTTGGCAGCACTGCTCGGCACTCTGCAGAGTCCCGGCAAGGCGCCGTGGGCCGGGGCACGCTGGGGGAGACGACACCAAATTGCCGACATAACGCCAACGATAAAGCACTCAGCCGAGGAACCAATCTCTTTTACGGTTTAATCAGAACTTGCCTTACCTACCTAATATTACTCGTTCCACGGTATACGATGGCAATTTTACGCAATACTCGTTGCGGCTTCAGTACGTCAGACAGGTGGTTTTTGTTATATATTAAGTGCGTCATCAAGGTATTCCGCTAAAATATCAATTTAGAAAAGTTTGCAGGTTCGATTTAAGGGCTTCTTTACGGCAGGCTTATTACGTAGACCGTATCTTTTGCAAGAGATAAACATAATAAAAGTCGGCATTACCTGCAGTATAGGCATGGTAGGTCCTACACAATCGTTTGCTAATCGCTTGCTGTTTGTCAAATGCTCTTATTTAAAAAAAAAGTTAACAACTCTAAAAGCAATTATTGCGCAAAAATCGCTATCGTTTTGCTCTTGCAAAAGATACGTAATAAGCCTGCGGGTCGGCTTTGTGAAAACCGAACGCAAATCACGAGGATTTTTCGAACTTTCATTCGAGCTGTTGTGCTCTATTTGAATTTACTATTGATGAAAATAGTAACTAAAGTTGCAAACAGCTGACAGTCGAGCCTCAAAGTAATTTCGTAGATTTGTTCCGGTCGGATCCCCTCGCTGGTTTTTTTTTTAATATTTCCTTTCTGATCCACTACAAACTTTGACATTCCGGTCTGATCCCCTTACTCTTTTTGACAGGCAAGTACAGTCAAGAGAAAACAGTTGGCTATGTAATTTTTTTTTTTTTTTACTTTTTTTTTTGTACTTTATAAAGCGCAAGTTCGGTCGTGCATGGAGTATTGCTCTCACTTCTGGGACGGATCTGCCAAATACCAGCTTGATGCACTTGATTCGATTGACAGACGGGCCAAGAGACTTATTGGCAACGATGCACTGGTCGCGTCAAAGCTCCATGCCTCGAACATCGACGCCGAGTTGCCAGCCTGTCGGTTTTTTATCGGTTACATTTCGGGGAGTGTACGACGGAACTGACACAATTTGATTCCGCCTAGCCCATTCCATCATCGGACTACAAGACGTCCGGCCATGCGCCATCGGTACATGGTGGACATCCCACCCATACGCACAAAGCGTTTTACTAATACTTTCATGGTGCGCACTGCTAAGGAGTGGAATTCCCTTCCGGAGTCTTTGTTCCCTGATAGCTACAACCTTGGGGTCTTTTAATTCAAGAGTGAATAGGTTACTTCTAGGCAAGCGTGCTTCACCATAGGCCACATCATCGCTTACCATCAGGCGAGGTAGTGGTCAAACGCGAGAAAACAGATAATAAAAATTAAAAAATTGATTCGTTGTTCCTTAATACTAGCGTACACGTTTTCATTACCATAAGAATTACGAACATAATTATGTGTTTCAATAAACCCTGTACCTATTTGTGGCTGACTGTCCAAAAATCTGTCAATAGGTAACTAGGGGATCCGACCGGAATAAAATATTTAAATTAGTTTGTGATACCCTGCACGGTGGATCAGACCGGAATAGAAAATAGTATAAAAAAAAACTGATCCCCCAGGGGATCAGATCGAGGGGATCCGACCGGAACAAATCATTTCGTAAGTGTTTTTCCAATTTCGGCACGGGCCACTAAAAACACGGTTAATTACTTTTGGTTCATACTTCAATTCGCTGTAATGGATGAAATGTTCCGTTAAATCACATAATTGCATTTTTATTTGAACAGAAAAACTGTTTTACTGAATGTTGTTGTTTTATTTATTCTTTTGTTGAACGAACTGATCGGAATGATCGAACTGATTGACAGATGCTATCTATCGATTGATTCGAAATATAAAAGATAAATTAAAACAAAGTAGATGCGCGATTTCTTTAAAAAAAAAAACTGGAATTCCTATAACATTTGAACCTTTTACACAGTCGCACCAACCAAAAAGGATTGTGTAGATGGTGGTTGGTCAACAAAATTAAGTTGACCTTCCAACAACCTTGGTTGGGTGACCAAGGGTACCTTGGTCGAGCGGTTGTTGCGACTCTATAGAAGGGGATATATGTATAGTTATGTGTGAATAGAGCTCCTTTTATACTTTTTCTCACTAAACCTTAGATTTACTGTCATTTTAGGGTTCCGTACCCAATGGGTAAAAACGGAACCCTATTACTAAGACTCCGCGATCCGTCTGTCCGTCTGTCAATATTCACAGATGATGTATTTTTGTTGCCGCTATAACAACAAAATACAAAAAAAAAAAAAAAAACTTTTAAGTGGGGCTCCCATGCAACAAACGTGATTTTTTGCAGTTTTGTGTGATAATCGTACGGAACCCTTCGTGCGCGAGTCCGACTCGCACTTGGCCGGTTTTTCCCATTGGTAAGGACAGCTCAACTATTAAAGGCAGGTGCGCGGACTGGGTAGGAAACTAGGAAGCTACCGGCTAATTTAATGGACAGAGTTTTACTGCGATAGTAGGAAATTAGTAGTAGTAGTAGTACTAAACGACTAGTGCCTAGCAGCCAAGCTGTCTAGTTCGTTATCTTACCTAAGTTTTCAGAAGAAGGTAAGAATACTTATAGTGGTAAGTTGTGCACTTTAGCCCGACTCTTAACTGCGGTTACTGCAGTTTTTTGCATAAAGCGATTGCGTGTTAGTCTGTGAGTTTCTCTGCTGATGACGCTATCCAATACTATTATGCTTTTACAAAATTACTTTTGTAAACTTTAAACTTACGAATTTACCTTCGCGCTACGCTATGTTTGGTCTATTCGGCAGGCTTATTACGTATCTTTTGCAAGAGCAAAACGATAGCGATCAAACGCTTCATTTCATAAAAGTCGGCATTACCTGCGTTGTAGGTAATGCCGACGATGCCGGTAGTTGTATATCGTTTGCTAATCGCTCGCTGTTTCTCAAATACACTTTAAAAAAAAAACCGTTAACATCTCTAAAACTTTTGTATTGAAGAGCAATTATTGCGCAAAAATCGCTATCGTTTTGCTCTTGGAAAAGATACGTAATAAGCCTGTGGATCCGCGAAGCATAACATAACAGATGCGAGTAGGTTGTAACAGGAGAGTCCACGAGACGTAGTTAGTGTAAAATATGATGATAACTTATCGATTTGTGACGTGGCCACGTTAGGCTCGACTCGCTAGGCGTGTCTGAAATATTAGTCAAATATCGATCTCGCAGTTCAAAGAGGTCGACGTTACCATTCGATTCAATAAACGAACATAAGTATTACCGACGACAGTAGTTTTTCAAAAATCATAAATCAAAAAACCCGACTGCTTCAAAAGCGAACTAAAAAGACGTAAACAAGGAGAAAATCATGCTGTGCTGTCGGAGGATATTCGCGGGCTGGCAGACCAAAATCTAGTGTATCCTCCACCTTAATTTTCTCCTTGTTCACGTCTTTTTAGTTCGCTTTTGAAGCAGTCGGGTTTTTTTATTTAACTTTTTTTATTTATAACTTTTTAGTTAGTTTTTTTTCGAATTACGTACATTTAAACATATAAGTATTATGTATTTTTGAAATCACCTCTTAAAACCCTTTATTTTGATACCCCACAGGATGGGTCTGGAAGAAAATAAAAATTTGGGAAGCCACAATATGGCGCCCAAAATCCGCCATTTTTCTATTATCCAATTTTAATGTAGCCAGTGACACTCGCAGGGTTAACCCGCTTCGATTGACGTACGAATCATCAAAATCGGCCAACGCGTTTGGTCTCTGGAACGCCATATAGGAACAACATACATACATACATACTTACCATACATACATTTCGGCAGTCGGGTAAAAAGATTAAATAATTTAGCGATCAACAAGATTAATAATACTCAGAAACATTGTGTCGTTCGTTGTCCTTAGATATATTTAACCATATTTGCATAAAATATCTCCAATATTTGGATAGGGTATTTATTCGGCAAAGTAACTGTACTTTCAGACCTGTTTCCGAACAGTCAATATCCTCGTAATAACACGCGGGGTGTTCGTTATTCAAATAATAAAACAAAAACTATATCACATAGCTACGGTACCTGGCGTCGTCGTAGAATATTTTATCGTCGCAAATATAAAAATATTTTCGTTGAGATGAAGTTGTTTATAATTCCTGTGCTTAGATGAAACGATTATTAAAATGCAAGTATTCTACTAAAATAAAAATACTTATTTTATTATTCATATTTTTAGTCTAGTAACACAGATACAGTAAAGCGCCAGTTGAGTTTTTGTCGGGATTTTGTGGAGTGAAGTTGCGGCTGTGAATATTATTTGCAAATTGATTCCTAGTTGATATTGTGATATAAAATTGGTGCAGTTTTGTGTCTCAATTGTCTACGCAACTGGAAAATATGTGAAATCATTGACAGAAGCGATCTCGGGATAGTGGAGCGGAGTATTTTATTGTAAGTATTGACTGCCTCTGCAAAGCTTACTGGGAAGACTGACTCGATACAATTTGCTGCCAAATACTCCGAAAAACATTAGAATCTGTTACATCCGCATTCTAATGCATACTAAAGAATGTTAAAACCCATTTATGTATCCGACTGAAAGACTTAATTATAATTACAAAAAAAAGCGCCAGTTAACGGCAGTTCTTAGGCATTGACTGCAGTATAAATCCTCTTTGCTCCAAGCCAGGTCAGGCCTTAAGGACTGAAGTAAGAACGAGTACCCCAACTAAGTCCTTAATAAGTTTTATAACGGCAAGACGTTTCTCTGGTATTCTGGAATTTATAATACTGAGTACTTTTAAGTATTATTTTTGGATTTGCTAGGTAATTTCCAATTGCTTCCTAACTTGTCTTATGCCTAGTAAATGGATCAATGGACATTTTTTTTTTTTTGTTGGGTTTCCTCTTGACTCTAGTCTAGGTCAGAGGTGACAGAGACAAAGTCGACGATGGAGTGAGCTTACCCAGAAGAAGCCTGTTCACTCTAACTTTGAAGAGATTCGGTTTGAATGCGTTCGGAAACACAGACGGTAGTGAGTTCCATTCATTCGCTGTGCGCATTACAAAGGATGTTTGGAAGCGCTTGTTGGATTAATATTGCGAAATTGAATAGATAGGCATACTTACACACTTTTTTTATGTAATGGCCCTCTCTACTTTTGAAATACTAGAAATATTCGCCGCAGGCTATATTACTTGAACAATGAATGTACGGCGAATCTTTGGGTGTGAATGAAGGTATAGATGTATTGAATGTATTGATGCCATCGGCACAGCAGGCGCTGATCATTAGTACGGGATCGTTTCTCGCTTATTACTTACTCTATGAGTCTATGATAAAGGTCAACATTTTGGAGGACAAACCCTGACATAGACGTAAATGCCACTTGTCTTAAAATAATTGTTCATTTGTGCGTTGAAACTCCGTTAAAATTGTGTTTTAGGAAATGGTAGCGCAAGATGCTAAAATTTGTCATTGTACAAAGTATCTTATTAAGTTCTTGGATGGTTCTAAAATCACATATTAAGGTTCCCCTAGTCGACGAGGTTAAAATGCATGCTGTCTCATCCGACAACACGTGCGAAAGAAATAGATGCTGTGATGAGCAGTAAGAAGCTAGTTCGCGTACGAATTAGCACTTTTGCAAATTTGTATCGAAATGGATGATGATTTAGGACGAAAACGAGCGCCCGAAATTTTTTAAACAGACCTTTGGTAGTCTAGATATCATGTAAAAACGAGTAAATGTATATTTTCAAAATAAAATTATTTGCATTGTTAAATTACTTATCCATCCCTGTATGGAAGCCATATTACAATATTCCTTCTTCTCATGGTATTTATTTTCGCCCAAAGATAGCTTAAAATTAGTGTTGAAATATGGAATTTTCGACGCTCATAACTTTTTTTTTTTACTTTTTTGTTTCCATACAGGTCCAGATAATGATGAGGCAAATTTATTTATTTTTACGTACATCGTCAAACAGCGAAGTAACCGCCAGACTACGTTTGTAAGAATGATCGACTAGTGTAACCTTAAGATATCGGGAACTCATGGAACTAATGGCTTTAGATCGTTAGCAAGTTTATCTAATGCACTTATCGCTGATAGCATCCAGCTTCCGACATCCACCGGCCCCCTAGCCTGAAGTTGAATAAATTATCATTGAAAATGGCAATAGGAAAGGCAGTGTTGCAATCCTTGGCACGGTGCCACGCGGATCGGAAGTGTTAAGGATTCTCTTATCTCTTGTTATATAAACCTAAATTGTTTCTGGAGGGGCACTGAGGCACGGAGCCGCGGCGGTAAATGGCTACATCACAGAGCGATCGATCGCTGGCTTCCGCTTGCTGCTATTAGCTGAGGTTGGTGATCAATGATAATTCTTTACAGATTGAGGTCTCTTCGTGCTTCGGGGAGCACATTAAAGTCGTCTGTCAGTTGTCAAGAAGATGCGATGGCGGTAAGAAGACGGAATGACTGACGACTTTGCAAATAAATTATAATCAGAACTTTATAAGGCTGAGCCAATGATATTCTAATAAAATGATACGTTATACAGTCACAAAACAATCGAGAAAAGTGTTCTGCGCAGCAGCGGCAGCACACATACACACTTTTCATTCATCTGACATTTCACTACAAGTCGAAAGGGATGGCTTGATAAAACCAACAAGAAAAAAAGAGACAGCTAGTGTTTGTCACTTGCGTGTGAATGTAAACAAACATTATTCTGACCACCAAAGTTTTTTTCTTTTTCTAACCTCCAAATATCAGAATATTAGGAAAAATAATTGAAATAAATTAGTAAATTGAGGTGTATTGCGTACTTACATTATGGTATGAAATCCATTCTGTTTTATGTACGTTGGTATCATAATTGGTACACTTTCTAAATACACACGATGCCATTTTTTTAATTTTGTTTTTGTTTCAACAAAGCGTATCGCTCTTCGCCATGCGAGACATAAACTAAAGACTATACGTCACAATTATGACGTATTCGAGTCTTCACAATGCGCGCGCTCATAACATATCTGTTTACTAGAACATTATTGGGCTTGGCACATACTTTTAAAATTTTAATTATTTGAAATGATTTAGAATAGAAGCTTGTAAAAAAAAAGTTAAATCAAAATATCAAAAAATCCGACTGCTTATGAGGAAACGGGGGTAAAGAGCGCCGACTGAATTTCCTAAGAAAAAAGTCATAATTCGAGGTTTGGCTCTCGTCTATTTTCTCCTCCAATATTGAACCAATTTAAAAGATATTCCATAAACTGAAAATGAAAGATATATTCTATGTCCCTATGTTTTCCTTTTTGATGATACATTATCTTTAGAAGCACTAGAACCCTCAAAAACTGCTCAAAATTGCGCTGTCAACAGAGGCTTAGTGTACAAATTTGACAAATATAAATGAAAAAAGGAAAACATAGGGACATAGTATATATCTTACTTAACCAGTTTATGGAATATCTTTTAAATTGTTCTAATATTGGAGAAGGAAATAGACGAGAGCCAAACCTCGAATTATGACTTTTTACTTAGGAAATTCAGTCGACGCTCTCTGCCCATATTTCCTCTTAAAAAGCGAACTAAAAAGACGTAAATAAGGAGAAAATCATGCTGTTCAGTCGGAGGAGACAAAAAAACATTGGGCGAATTTTGGAAGAAAAAAAACTTTGGGCCCCCACACACAATATGCCGCCCAAAATCCGTAATTTTTCTATTTTCCAATTTTAATGTAGCCAGTGACACTCGCAGAGTTAAGACGAATCGATTGACGTAAGAACCATCAAAATCGGCCAACGCATTTGGTCTCTAGAACGCCACATAGGAACAAACATACATACATAGCCTGTTAAACACATTACCCTCCTTCGGCAGACGTATAAAAAGAGTCGGTAATGAAAATTGCTACCTAGTACTTATAGAGCAACTAGCTGACCCGGCAAACTTTGTTTTGCCATAAAAATACCAAACATTTATCTACCCTACCCTACCCGACCCTACCCTACACTACCCTACCCTACCCTACCCTACCCTACCCTACCCAAACCTACCCGACCCTAACCTACCCGACCCTACACTACCCTACAATACTCTACCCTACACTACCATACCCTACCCTACCCTACCTATATAGCCTATGTCCTTTCCCAGGTCTCAAACTATCTTCATACCAACTTTCATCTAAATCGGTGCAGCGGTTTAAGCGTGAAAAGGTAACAGACAGACAGACAGACAGACAGACAGAGTTACTTTCACATTTATAATATTATATTAGTACGGATAGTTCGAAAAGACGTTACGACATTAATAACTGTGGGTTAGTGTACATGTTCTATAATGAGCGGGCCCAAGGCTCGTGTCGCAACTCGCGCAACCGTTGCATGCAACTAAACATAATCGGCGCGATACGAAAAATGTACGAGCTTTCTAACCTCGTTCCCTTTCCTATAATGACGGACTATTTGTCATTTACTACCTTTTCGAGTCATGTTAATATTGTATTAGACGTAACTGAACGTTTTGGGTCAAGCTTGAAATATAGAGTAAAAAATTGATTTATTTACGAGTAGGTATAGTGAGTAATCTTTAGTTTTTAGGGTTCCGTATCCAAAGGGTAAAATAAGGACCCTATTACTAACACTCCGAGGTCCGTCTGTCTGTCACCAGGCTGTATCTCATGAACCGTGGTAGCTAGACAGTTAAAATTTTCACAGGAGATTATATTGCCGCTATAATAACAAATATTTAAAACAAAATAAAATAAATATTTAAGTGGGGCTCCCATACAACAAACGTGATTTTTTGCCGTTTTTAGGGTTCCGTACCCAAAGGGTAAAAACGGGACCCTATTACTAAGACTCCGCGGTCAGTCTGTCTGTCTATCCATCTGTCACCAGGCTGTATCTCATGAACCGTGATAGCTAGACAGTTGAAATTTTCACAGATGATGTATTTCTGTTGCCGCTATAGCAACAAATACTAAAATCAGAATGAAATAAATATTTAAGTGGGGCTCCCATACAACAAAAGTGTTTTTTTGTCGTTTTGTGCGATAATGGTAAGGAACCCTTCGTGCGCGAGTCCGACTCGCACTTGGCAGTGTCCGTTATTAATTGGAAGTACCAGAAATGTAATTCTGTCTTTAGAAATTCTCGCACTCGACATAAAAATCACAATTGCTTTTATTATTTGTTAATATTGCTTCTGCTTTTCTCTTTAGTTTAAGGCAAACTTTCGCTTGTTTTTTTACCAACGCTGGCTTCTGGTAAAAGCTTTGTAGATATGCGAACTCCGACTTGAAATTCCATTGCCGTTTCTTTTTACAACATTTTATTTCCTACAAAGGCCGTCTTTCAAAGAGAACTGCATTATCTAAGCCTTGTGTTATTTGTGAAACAAGGTAGAAAGGTATTCGGCGACTGAATCAGGGCGACTTCCGTTCACCTCGCCTATTCAATAAAAGCGTCCGATTCGAAAGGAGTAGCAATATTTTTCTTTGATTAAGCTTCCTTTAAGGCGTTTTTTCGACGGTAGCTATTAACCTATTTGCGTGACCTGAGTCCGCGCGCCTCCGCGACCTGCCTACTAAGCAACCAACGTACACGAAAAATAACGCTGTATTTTTTGCGGAAACTTTAAAAGTTATACCATTTTTATGGGCTGAGAATCTTTTGTAATAATGAAGTCCAACAAAATCGCTCGCTTTGTTATTAAAACATGAAGTAAATCAATACGAGAACGAGTAAAATGTTTATGGACAAAGTTATATAGAGGTTTGTAATGAGACAATTACCGATGCCGACGCACAATTTGTGTTTTGTGTCAGCGTAAAAATTATATAATAAGTACCTGTCCAGTGGTCGGATTACTGAAGCGAGTTATTATTGTCGAGAGCCGGTACCGCAGGTACTTGTAGCCGCTGCACCGCTACACCACTTCTGCGACTAACTGTACAGTTAAGGTTACACTAGTCGAAAATTCTTCCATACAAACGTAGTCTAGCGATTACTCCACTGTTTGACGATGTACGTTCATAATAAAAAATGATTTCAATTTGTCTCATCATTATCTAGCCCTGTATGGAAACAAAAAACGGCCAAGTGCGAGTCGAACTCGCGCACGATTTTTTCCGTACCATCATCGCAAAAAACGGCATAAAATAACGTTTGTTGTATGGGAGCCCCACTGAAATATTTATTTCATTCTGTTTTTAGTATTTGTTGTTATAGCGGCAACAGAAATACATCATCTGTGAAAATTTCAACTGTCTAGCTATCACGGTTCATGAGATACAGCCTGGTGACAGACAGACAGACAGACAGACGGACCGCGGAGTCTTAGTAATAGGGTCCCGTTTTACCCTTGGGGTACGGAACCCTAAAAAGGAAAAAAAAATATATATTTGAAAGTTATGAGCGTCGAAAGTTCCATATTTCAACACTAATTTTAACGCATCTTTGGACGGAAATAAATACCATGAGAAGAAGGAAAATTGCTAAACGGCCTCCATACAGGGATAGATTAGTAATTCAACAATGCAATTTTTTTTTTTGAAAATATACTTTAAGTCGTTTTTTCTTGATATCTAGACTACCAAAGGTCTGTTTATAAAATTTCGGGCGCTCGTTTTCGTCCTAAATCATCATCCATTTCGATACAAATTTGCAAAAGTGCTAATTCGTACGCGAACTAGCTTGTTACTGCTCATCACAGCATCTATCTCTTTCGCACGTGTTGTCGGATGAGATAGCAAGCATTTTAACCTCACGCACAAAGTAGTTGGTGCCGTCGACTAGGGGAACCTTAATTCCGCCCGACCCTTCTATTGATCACTACGTCTATGGTTATGGCAAAGTAGCCTACTCGCGTGTGTGCCATTATTTATTTTCTTGGCATCTTGATTTATTTATATAAGTAGAGCATATTTTTCGTGTACCATTCTCGAACAGTTATTGTAGTTAGACTTTATAATGTCTTTAAACCACTGTAATTATTTGTACTACGGGGAAACTACTCTAATTACGAAGACTCTACGTCATAATGTTAGTTTGTGAATATGTAATAACGTGTTGTTTACTCTTCTTTCTTTTGTATTATTGGTCCCATTGTTTTAGATATTGCAAAACATTCCCACATATAGCGGATGTTAGGGTTAATGAATGTAGTGGAATCTTATCTAATAGAATCTAAATTGATGTGGTCTAATACATTGTATCTAAGTGATTAACCGTGGGAATATTGCGGGTAAACACGTTGGATCGCTCATATCAGGCTGGGACTCTGGGAAGCCGGGATAAATCCGCGTTCATTACGGGCTGCCTAAGCCGCCTGTCAAACTTCTCTCATACATCCCGTGGTCGCGATGGTTCGCCTCGACAAAGCCCGCCGTACCTGCGCGTCACCCTTATCTAATTCTGCCTCAGCGTTTTGTTTGACCCCAACAAGCTACTATTCAGATTAATATGTTTGTTTTAATTAAAATTATTCGTCTCTCTTTGTTTATTTATTACAAAAGTGTCGGATTCTCCCGACCATACTATGCTCTGAGGTCCCTAATTTGGTCCTTCGAGCCGGATCGAATGTTTTCATGCTTCTGTATTTTAGGAAAACATTAAACAAATTTTAACTTGGGTACTTTATATGTATACCGATAACCAATATTAGAAAAAGTCTTAATTACCACTCTCACCGCCATACGGTCCGCCGGTGGGGCGTATCTTTTCGAGTATGGCACGCCACCTATATGTTGTGGGAGATCAGCAGGCCGTATGGGCCACCGGCCCACCGTATCTTTAGCGCCAAAATCTAATAAAATTTCCGTTATATACTTAAATAATAACCGACTCTGTCTCGCCACACATAATAATAAAACATTAGCCCGACGGCCGCCGCACGGCTTGTAACGGTCGCATTTTCGCGCGCTTTTTTTAGGAATTTTACTGCTTTCTTGTGCATTTCATTACTTGTGCGAAGTTTGTATCATTATGTCGGACTCATTGGATGACCCAGACTACCAGCCGTCTACATAAGAAGAATCGGAGAGCATTATGTAATTTTATTAATAAAATTAAGTTTCTTTCATTTAAAATTACTTTTTCATTACTGTAATTTACTCCCTAGTAATCCTATAAATTTGAAGATAAGGCAACATTTTTTTTTTTTTTTTTTTTTAAAAACGTTGCCCCACACTAGGAATTTCTTCCTGTATCGTGGGTGCGTTTACAAACATATAAACTCACAGACACAAACACCCAGAGCCGGAACAACTATCTATAGGTCATACAAATATTTGTTCCGTGCGGGAATCGAACCCGCGACACGCAGCGCAGCAGTCAATCGCTCAACCACTGCGCCAACCGTGCGCCCTAATTGTAGGTAAGAAAGGAAAGGAAAGGCTTTATCTGTTATTCTTCTCCTTTCTCTGTTCTTCATTTGATATTTATTAGTATATTATTTTATTTGTATGTATGTATTTTATGTTATATCTAAGTAATATTATTTAATATAGTTTTTGTACACTGACAGCCCTAATGTCTATCTCCTCTCGTTCAGTCCATCCAAAGGTTGTCTGTAAGAGATTGCCCTGTGCGATAAGACCGCCCATTGTACACTTATTTTTGTAAATGTTTTGTCCTGTAATTTTTAAGTGGTGTACAATAAAGTATATAATAATAATAAAGGAAACTTTGCCTAGTTTGGGAATAAGGGTTTCACAGTTGCTTTTTTGCATCTGGCAGCTTAATTTTTCTGTAGCAGCAGGTCACGCACCACAAAATCAATTTGTAATTGCGAGGTCGTGGCGGATCGCATGGCCTGCTAGTAAAAACAAACAGTGAGCCCACCAGCCGCCCGTACAGCCTGCTCAACTCGATATAAATATTTCACCGCGGCCTGCACGGGTAGGCAAAGTTGCGGCCGCCTAAAGACCGCACGGCCTACTGCACTGAAAAAAAATCTGTGGGTGGCGGTGAGTGTTAAATATCAGATACCTAGATCCAGCGACCACACAGCCCCTATTACACGCACAGTACTATTACACCATGTCAAAGACAATTTAATTATCTACATTTTGATCTGAAGATTTTTTTTTTAAAGTCATAGAATAATAAGAAAAGTACAAAAAACTACTAAATTTCGGGTCGCGCGGGTAAGAAACGAGGGCGCGTTTTGTTCCCTCAAGGTCGTTGGCGTTAGTCGTCGTCTCCTTATGAGGCGTATGACCTTGGGAACGGACCAATCAGAGCGCAGTCGTCCCCTTCCTCATACCTCAGTTGACTGAATTGTTTCGATGTATTTGATCAAACATTAGGCGTCTAGTGGCTATGTGGTCGATGCCTAGATCTAACCGTCAAATAATTAAATATATAATATATAAATAAAACAATTACGTATATACATTCATACTCTCACACCTACATGCACTTACCATTACATACTTACACCCACACTACGGTCTTATCTCATTCCCTGACTGTAAATATTATTAGTTAAGACGTAATTTCACAATTTTATTGTTATCCATTTACTTTTGAAACTTTGATTTGAGTTTTTATATTTTGAATGTTTAATTTATAGTTTTTAATTTTGGATTATTTTACTTTGAATATTTATTAGTAGATTTTAATTTTTAGTGATTGAAATATTGTACATACATGCCTTGCTCTGTTATATATGTAGGTACTTGTATTGTTTATCTGAAGGGACACTGATTGCCGAGATACAGGCAACTGCCTATTTTGGGAATCAGGGTGTCACAGTTGTTTTTTTGTCTATATTTCACACGTAATTTTATATTGTTTTTATAAGGCTTCGTTATGAATAACTGAAATTGAAATGAATTGAATTAAAATTGTTTTTAGAGTGAAAAATATATTTGACACTCTATAAAAATTAGTTGAAAAATCTACAAAGTGAAGAATAACTTTATTTTTGGAAGTCGGTGTCCATAACGCAAAAAAAATTGGTGCCTACGAAAGACGTTATTTTTCACTTTTTAGCGGTACCTACCTAATAGGCAAGTTGTTTAGTAAGGTGCCTATAACGCCAGAATAGATTACCCGAATATCATGAAACTTGAACATAACCGGTGAAATGAGAAATCTGCGTACCTACCCGAGATTTGCCGTAATTTATTGAAGAGAAGTGAAATATCAAGAGCTCGTGGCTAAATAATAACAGCCGCACGGGTCGATCGTCAAGGTTAAGCAATGCTTGACGAGGTCGGTCCGTGGATGGGTGACCATTACAACATACCGAGTTTCCTCCGTGCCTCGGAAAGCACGTTAAGCCGTTGGTCCCGGCTGTTATTTGAAGATCTTTGACAGTCGTTACGAGTAGTCAGAAGCTTGAGATCTGACACCAGTCTTGCCAAGGAGTACCGTGTTACCCAGCTACTGTGTTGTGGAGGTCAGATAGGCAGTCGCTCCATGTAAAACACTGGTACTCAGCTGAATCCGGTAAGACTGGAAGCCGACCCCAACAACAATTGGGAAAAGGCTAGGCAGATGATGATGTTGTAAAATCAAAACTATACCTCCAAAAGTTCACGTATTCACGTAGCCAGTTGATTGGGATATAGTAGACAATAAAACAGCGAATAATAACGCTAGTTTATCAGTAGTTACACTAGTTAATTAACCAGAAGTTTAGCCTAGGACGGCATAAGTTGCGATGATACGAGCGGAAGGCGCGATATGAGAAAACTCTGCGAACAGCGAAACAATGATACCGCGCCCGTCAACTTATCGGTCCCATATTGTTATTGTAATAAAAAAACTTTTACTCCATTCGCCGTTATCCTTGTTTCTCCAGTTAGATGTGTCCACTAGATATTCGACGTACGATATAATAAAGTTTTGATGCGGTGAGCTGCGGTACGAGAATGTTTTTACCCGACTGCCGAAGGAGGGTAATGTGTTTATCAGTCTATGTATGTATGTATGCGCGTTGCGCGTTGGCCGATTTAGATTTTGGTCAGCCAGCCCGCGAATATGCATCCTCCGACTGCACAGCATGATTTTTTCCTTGTTTACGAATTTTTAGTTCGCTTTTGAAGCAGTAGGGTTTTTTGATTTTTTGATTTTTAATGTCAGCATACCGCAAGGATTTTATCCTTCAGCCTATTATTCAGGTTACTCCTTTCCATATCCCTCTGGGTCTTCTGTATTTTGTCCCCTGCATATTTGTTGTATATCTATGTTTGTGATCCGTATGACAGGCAGGGTAGCAGACACCCATCCAAGACCTTCTTTTTTTCAGTTTTAAGGGCAGTTTTGATTTTTTAAAAAATCAGCAAAAGTCAGAAAAGATAAGAAAGAAAACCAAAGTTATAGATGCTCTCCAGCATATGAAACGAGTGAAGTGGAAGTGGGCAGGTCACGTGGCAAGATTGACAGATGGAAGGTGGACAGAACTAGTCACACATTAGCTAGGCCCAAGAGGCAAGAGAGCCAGAGGACCTAGAGAACGTTGGATAGATGAAATAAAAAGAAATGCTGGAGAAGACTGGTAAAGCGCGCAGAAAGTTGTGGCTCCTCAAATACCCCCCTCCAACTGACTATATCGATCCTGCAGAAAAGCTCCCAGCTGGACATAAACTGCCATGGCCTACATGGAAAACCCTAAATAGGCTGCGAAGCCAAGTGGGCCTCTGTAGGTACAACCTGGTCAGATGGGGGTACTCCGATCAGCCACAGTGCGACTGTGGAACCGCACCGCAAACGATGCCCCATCTGTTGTCGTGCTCTCTGTGCACAAACACCTGCACCATGAAGGACCTGTGCGAGGCCAGCGCTAGGGATGTCGACGTTGCTGAGTTCTGGTCGAAGCACAACATCTAAATTAAAAACAAAAAAATGGAATCATCGACACGATGAAGAAGAAGAAGAAGACTGGTAAAAAAAACCGGCCAAGTGCCAGTCGGACTCGCGCACGAAGGGTTCCGTACTTGGTAAATTGCGGTTTGCGATTTATGACGTATTAAAAAAAAAACTACTTACTAGATCTCGTTCAAACCAATTTTCGGTGGTAGTTTACATGGTAATGTACATCATATATTTTTTTTAGTTTTATCATTCTCTTATTTTAGAAGTTACGGGGGGGGGACACACATTTTACCACTTTGGAAGTGTCTCTCGCGCAAACTATTCAGTTTAGAAAAAAATTATATTAGAAACCTCAATATCATTTTGATTTAATTTTATTTTAAAGACCTATCCATAGATACCCCACACGTATGGGTTTGAAGGAAAAAAAAAATAGTTTCAGTTTCAAGTATGGGGACCCCCAAATTTTTTTGTTTTTTTTTCTATTTTAGAGTGAAAATCTTAATGCGGTTCACAGAATACATTACCAAGCCTTACCAAGTTTCAACAGCATAGTTCTTATAGTTTCGGCAAAAAGTGGCTGTGACATACGGACGGACAGACATGACGAATCTATAAGGGTTCCGTTTTTTGCCATTTGGCTACGGAACCCTAACTTGCGAAGACAAGGAAAACCTGGAAATTGTTGGCGGAGGCCTATACCCAAGGGCTTAACCAAAAAATAAAATGTATGTAAATTTTGTGTACCTAATGTTCAGAAACTTTATGTATGTTAAGGAAATAAAAAGATTTAATAATAATAATACCGCATGGATTTCTGTTTGATATTTTTATCTTAGGCTTAGGTGGTTTCTGTACTAACGGCATACGAAAGAGACATTATAACAGACAGACAGATGGATCTGCCAAATACCAGCTTGATGCACTTGAGTCGATTGACAGACGGGCCAAGAGGCTTATTGGCAACGATGCACTGGTCGCGTCAAAGCTCCAGAGCCTCGAACATCGACACCGAGTTGCCAGCCTGTCGGCTTTTTATCGGTTACATTTCGGGGAGTGTGCGACGGAACTGCACAATTTGATTCCGCCTAACCCTTTCTGACTACAAGACGTACGGCCATGTGCCATCGGTACATGGTGGACATCCCACCCATACGCACAAAGCGTTTTGCTAATACTTTCATTGTGCGCACAGCTAAGGAGTGGAATTCCCTTCCGGAGTCTTTGTTTCCTGATAGCTACAACCTTGGGGTCTTTAAGTCAAGAGTGAATAGGTTTCTTCTAGGCAAGCGTGCTTCACCGTAGGCCACATCATCGCTTACCATCAGGCGAGGTAGTGGTCAAACGCGAGCCTATCGATAATAAAAAAAATAAAAAAGACTTTATAACAGTCTTGATGCCTGCATATACCATTTTGGAGTCGTTATTTTCTAGGAGTCGTTATTTCCAACAGTAAAAAAATTCTTACGAAACAGTTGTGCCAGATTTGTATATGTAGTAAGTACCTGAAAGTAGAAAAAGATCAGTTAGTTAAACGGAAATCTCATAAACTCAAGCATTTAATAGTGAGATGACTTGCACTTTTGAAGAATGAATATGAAACATAAAATTTAAAATCCGAACCGTTAGCCGCCAAATACCAAATAAAAAAAAACAGCTAAGCGTTCTAAAGTTCTGAGAACACTTCAAACAAATATTTGAATAATTCAAGTCCCCATAGAGTACAGAGTACCGTAGACTATGAGGCACGGATATACTCAGGGATATGCCAATAGCTTTACTATAAAGGAACTGCCCACAAAGACAACACACCTTAAATTAAAGGTTACCAGAGTCCGGCCATGGCTTAAATTTAACAGAAAGGACTCAGGTAACTTAAGTTTCTTTCTAGTCAGTAAAAAGTTCGTAATGAAATAGCATTATATTTTAGTGATATAATTAAATAGGCAAATAAAGTCGTAAATATGTTCCTCCGATTTCTGAATTAAGAATTTGAAGATGGGTATTTGTCAAAGTCTACTTAAGGCGCTTTAAACGCCCCAATGTTAACGCAGTACTGGCTGTGCGCATGCTCGATGCCAAAATATCAATATTGAACTTTCTTTTGAAGTTTTGTTTGCAAAATATTATTTGATTTACATATGCTATGTTAGTTAAGAAGAAATTCCAGCCATTAATTTTTGTGTGTAAAAATATTTTTAAACGTACAAGTCGTTTTTGAGGAGTTTCCAAAAGTAGCGAAAAAATATCGTGCCGTAAATTTTTTTTATGCAAAACTATTAGTTACACGAAAAAACCTTTGGTTTCAAAATTATGTACATGAATCAATAACAATTTTTTTTGTAACCTTTTAACCTAGCCGTTACTAAGGAGTTATGCTTTAGAAAGTTACAGTTTTACAGCACTAAAGGGTATGTAGGCCCTTAAGCCTGAAAACCTGTCAAACTTTGGCACTAAAGTAGTGTTTAATTGGCACGTTCTTATACTTAGATTCTGAATTTTGTAACCAGCCCTTTGTATTCCTTTTTACCCGACTGCAAGGAAAGGGTAATGCATTCACGCGTATCTTGTATGTTTGTTTGTTTGTATTTATGTAATATTCTTTATTACCTCATATCGTTCAAACCGCTAGACGGATTTATATAATTAAGACATCGTTACGTACGTCTTGACCGCCCAAGTGTTCTTAGATAGGTGAAGTTAAAAAAAAATAAACATGGCGGTTTTTGGGCGCCATGTTGTGCGAGTCCCTATTTTTCTTTTCTTCCAAGCCCTTCGTGTGGGGTATCAAAATGAAGGGTTTTAAGAGGTGATTACAAAAATATATCCACTTATATGTTTCAAAGTACCTATTTAATTAGAAAAAAAAATAAAACTAAAAAGTAGTCCACCCATACGCACTAAACGTTTTGAGAATACTTTTATTATGCGTACAGCTAAGGAGTGGAATTCCCTGCCGGAGTCTGTGTTTTCCGATAGCTACAATCTAGGGGTCTTTAAGTCAAGAGTGAATAGGTTACTTCTAGGCAAGCGTGTTTCACCGTCGACCACATCATCGCTTACCATCAGGTGAGATAGTGGTCAAGCGCGAGCCTATAACGAATAAAAAAAAAAAAAGTAGTCAATAAAAAAAAAAGCTAAATCTCGACTCCTTAAAAAGCGAACTAAAAACTGTAAAAAAGAAAAAGTCATTGCTGTGCAGTCGGGGGATACATATCTATTCGCGAACTGGTTGACCCCTTAATCCTCCGACTGCACAGAATGAATTTTTCTTGTTTACAGCTTTTTTTTTTTAAGTTTCAACAATGCAGGTAATACTGATCAATATAATCATCATCATCAGCCTTTTTTAATGTTCCCACTGCTGGGACACAGGCCTCCTCTCTGTGAGAGGGAGTGGGATCCACCACTGATCAATATAATAGGTACCAATATTATAAAATGATACCGCCACCGAAAACAAGTAATTGATTATTCATGTGAAAATTAAGTTTGAATCGTTTACAATGCTTTGGTCCGTTGTGTTGTCATTTATTAAAATTTAATATTATTATGTCACAATTCATTAATTCAATAACGTGTCAATTAGCTCTGCCGTGTCATTGAAATAAAACAAAAGCCTTGTTTAAATGTAAGCATTTTTATCCTGGGTTGGATGCGCTAATCTCAGGAACTACTGGTTGGAATTGAAAAAATATTTTTGTGTTGGATAGTCCATTTATCGAGAAAGGCTATAGGCTATATAACATCACGCTACAACCAATAGGAGCGCGGTATAAATGTTTTTTTTTACAAAAACGAAAAAAAAATCCTTTTTGAGAGCTTCCGTTGCGTGCGCTGCGTAAACGGATTAAATTACGCAAATATCATGTATGATAGAATTGTTCCTCTTTAAAAGTTCAAAAAAAAAGTCCGCGACAGGATAAATATCTTTTAAGATTGACTCACTATAACCTTTTTTTATGGTAATCAAATTTGTACATTTGCGAAGGAGTTTTATCAACATCTATACTAATATTTTAAAGCTGAAGAGTTTGTTTGTTTGTAGGTTAGGTAGGTAGTGGTAGGTAGTAGACAGAAGCGAAGCCGCGGGGGTCAGCTAGTAAATAACATACAGGAACAGGTACCTATATATCTCCAGGCTTAAATATATCCCTAGTTATTTTATTTATTGTCATAACATTCGTCCTTCTTAAGACGGTACCCTGACCAAAAAATCGGCATGAGATATGAGCATTCCTATTGGTCTAGCGGCACTGGTGGCGCATGAATTACAGTTGTCATTACGCCCAGATTTTAGAATAAAATCTTTATAAAATCGAATTTTGGTCTTTTGAAAAAACAAATACTACAAAAATGTTCGTTATTAAATTGTCTATCCATTAGTGTTAGTACAAAAAATAATTAATGAACACTTTACGAGGAGATGCATAATATCAATAATTATTTCTGATTTTTATGTGTTTTTGGAAGGCGATTAGTGAAATATATACAACATTTAAAAAAAAACTAAATCTACCATTTTAGAATCAATATTATGAAGAATTTTAATGTATTTTTATTAATTGACATTTCTTTTTAAATGACGAGTAGATAGCTCCTAAAAACAGCACAAAAACGGCTTGCGCGGCGTTTTGCTCGGGGAACCGCCTTAATATCGCGTTACAAGTATTATGAAGTAAAAGCCGGCAATGTTTGCTGATCCAATAAAAATGTAACTCATGCTGTAATAATGGCATTTATAGCATACCGACACCGTTATTTACGCACTTAAATAATACAGTTCACACGTTATTCAAGTTGAGGTGGAGTCATGGTCACTCTTACATAATGTGTGAATTTATTATACTTTTAGTTTGTTTCATCGTCATGGAATTGAATGCGATGGTTCTAGTAATTAACAGGATGCAGGGGATAATTAGATTTTCCCAAATTAGGCAAAACCAACAATTCTCCACTACAACAGAGATTGCAGTTATACGGTAGAAATGCCAGTTGCATGACAATAAAAATTTATAATAAATTACCACCTGCCCTGAGAATGCTACCAATTAATAAATTTAAATGTAAAATGTTTGCTTAAAATGTTTGATTAATATTTTGACATGATGATTTGTTTTTTTGACATTTTTGATAATTTTTTGTTTATTTTTTGTTTATTTTTTGTTTTTGACGCTATGATTAATATTTTGACATGATGATTTGTTTTTTTGACATTTTTGATAATTTTTTTGACATTGTGATTCATTTTACTGATATTATGATTTACTTTTGGTTATTGATATGATTTATATAATGGTATTATAATGTAAGTTTTGATTTGCATGTAGCTAGTTCATTATTTATTATTTCTACACCACGCAATGGTAGTATGTGTGAAACAATTATTATTATACTGAGAAATTTATGTACTTACTTACTTACATATTTCATGGAATGAGATGCTGTGGCAAGTGTTTTCTGTTACCAAAGTCTCAATGGTCTAGAATGATATTATATCGAGATGAACACGAAAAAGCTGGCAGCTTAACCACTAAGTCAATTCAACAAAATTCATAGTAAAACAGACCAAAACGGAAAACGAAAAAAAAAGTTAATAAAATCAAAAAACCCGAACTACCGTTAATAAAACCAAAACTATCCTTTGACTGCACAGCATAATTTTCTTCTTGTTTACATCTTTGCAGTCGGGTTTTTTGATTTTATTAACTTTTTTATTTACAACCTTTTAGTTAGTTATACTTTTTTTTCGAATGACTTTAAAATATATAAGTGGTATATATTTTTGTAATCACCTCTCAAAACACTTCATTTTGATACCCCACTGGATGGGTTTCGAAAAAAAAAATTGCAACCACCACAATATGCCTCCCAAAATCCGCCATGTTTCTTTTTTTTACCCGACTGCCGAAGGAGGGTAATGTGTTTATCAGTCTATGTATGTATGTAAGTATGTATGTATATAAATGTATGTATGTTTGTTCCTATAAGGCCTTCCAGAGACCAAACGCGTTGGCCGATTTTGATGATTCATACGTCAATCGATGCATCTTAACCCTGCGAGTGTCATAGGCTACATTAAAATTGGACAATAGAAAAATGACGGATTTTGGGTGCCATATTGTGGGGGCCCTCATTTTTTTTTCTTCCAAACCCATCCTGTCGGGTATCAAAATAAAGGGTTTTAAGAGGTGATTTCAAAAATATATAACACTTATATACTTATATGTTTAAATGTATCTAATTCGAAAAAAAACTAACTAAAAAATTATAAATAAAAAAACTTAAAACAAAAAATCAAAAATCATGCTGTGCAATCGGAGGATACATATTCGCGGGCTGGCTGACCAAAATCTGGTGTATCCTCCGCCTGCACAGCATGTTTTTTTCCTTGTTTACGACTTTTTAGTTCGCTTTTGAAGTAGTCGGGTTTTTTGATTTTTTGTATTAAGTTTTTTTTTAACTGCACTTATCTTAGAACACTTGGGCGGCCAAGACCTATCTAATGACTTAATTATTAAAAAAAAAACATCAAGTGGTTTGAAAGATGCGAGATAATAAAGAATATAACATGATACGCGCGAAAAACATAACCCTTTCCTTGCAGCCGGATAAAAACAACGCCGTTATCTACGTATCAATGCGCTGGGCATGGGAAATTATTCTAATTAAATAGCAATCAGCTCATTCGATCTCTCAAGTAACATGAAATCGTATACGAGAATTACGACACCGCATTGCTCGTGGCTCAGTTATAACTAAGTATTTGCTGCAAAACGCGAATTCTCTGTAGGTCCCGACTGTTCATGGAACTTCATGGTGCATTCGGTTAGTTAATTTTACAGGTATGATTACACATAGTATTTAGGTTTCGAGGAAAATGTTTGCGAGTTAGTAATTGAGCTTTGACATACGGATGCCAGACATGGACATATAATACCAAAATAAAATCAAAACTTGTGGCATGTCAGAAGACAATGGAAAGGAGCATACTTAAAATAAGAAGAATTCATAAAGTAAAAAGCGAAAACATAAGACGGAGAACGAAAATTATAGATGCCCTACATTATGCTCTAAAACAGAAGTGGCGCTGGACAGGACATTTAGCCAGATACACAGATAAAAGATGGACACTTGAGACAACAGTATGGGAAGGACCGACTGGAAAAAGAAGAAGAGGGCGCCCTAGGAAAAGGTGGATAGAAGACATAAAAGCTGTAGCAGGAAGCGAATGGATAACGAAAGCAAAAGACAGGGAGGCTTGGAACAAGCTGGAGGAGGCCTATACCCGAGAAGGGGTTCCAATCAACGAAAATAAAGATTGTAAGGATCGTGATTGAAGTGAAATACAAACGAATTGAAATTAATATTTAATATTGTTTAATGAATTTAATATTGTATTTAAATTTTAAAACTGTATGATTTAACTGAAATTAAATTAAGTTTAAGAATTTTTAATGCAATTAATATTATATTTTAGTTGTATGAATGTATGATTTGATTGATATTTTATTTTAATGATAGCTAATGTTTAATTTAATTGATATTTTATTTTGATGTTTATGATTGTATAATTTAATTGATATTTTATTTAATGTTCATGACAGTATAATTTAACTGATATCTATAAAACTTTTGATGAATGTTTATTTTAATAATTTTATTTTTTATATAATGCATGTATTTTGATGTTTTAAAGATGATTGGAAATAAATGGGTTTTATTATTATTATTAATTGAGCTTTGAACAGTCGAAGAAAGAAGCTAATTTAAAGTCAAAAACCCGACTGCTTAAGGAGCGAACTAAAAAGCTGTAAACAAGAAAATATCATGCTGTGCAGCCGGAGGATCAGGCAGTTTGCGAATATGTATCCTCCGACTGCACAGCATGATTTTACTCAAGCAGTCGAGATTTTGATTTTTAAATTAGATTTTTTTATTTACAACTTTTTAGTGAATATTTTTTTTATACATACTTTTAAACATATAAGTGGTATATATTTTTGTAATCACCTCTAAAAACCCTTCATTTTGATACCCCACTCCACGGGTTGCGAAGAAAAAAATTGCAACCTGCACAATATGGAGCCCAAAATCCGCCAAGTTTCTTTTTTTTAACGGTACTTATCTAAGAACACTAGGGCGGCCAAGACCTATCTAACGATGTCTTAATTATAAAAATCCGTCAAGTGGTTTGAAAGATACGAGGCAATAAAGAATATTACATACATATAAGATACGCGCGAAAAACATAACCCTTTCCTTGCAGCCGAGAAAACCTCAGTGATTTAAATACAGCTATATAATGGTCAGTTCCATCACATTTCGGATAAGATCTTTGCCGTTAGAAACCTGCCTCCAGTAAAGTAAGAATGCACTACATTCGAATAAATGAAAAAAGCTTTTTCCCAGAAATCAAAATGCAAAAAAAAAATGAGAGTGGTTCCAATCTCACAGGCAGTGCAAACTTCAAACAACACCGAAGGAACGAACTGATTTCCGACAGAGATCAAGAGATTTCTGCATTTCTATTTTTGTTCGACGACAATAGCTAAAAGAATGTTCTCTCCGTACGTTTGCCGTGCGGGGGACCATCCATCAACCAGACATGAGGTGCTTCGGAGAGAGTACATCTATACGTACGCTTCCGAGTATTTCGCCAGCTTAGGTTGGATACATTTTACTATTATTTTAGCTAGAGTAGGGAACGAGGAAATTCAGATAGGTTAGGTGTATAGAAATTAGCTTTGACCTTATCCAAAGTATGGTTTTAGTTATAAAATGAGAGTATAATAAAAAACTTTTTACAAAAAAATACTACCGACTTCCAAATAAAAACTACAAAGTGAAAAATAACTTTTTTTAGGAAGTTGGCGTCTTTCGTAGGCACTATTTTTTTGCGTTATGGACACCGACTTCCAAAAATAAAGTTATATTTCACTTTGTAGTTTTTTTATTTGGAAGTCGGTAGTATTTTTTTGCAAGTAACTTTTTTATTTTTCACTTTTTAGTGGTACCTACCTAATAGGCAAGTTGTTTAGTAAGGTACCTATAACGCCAGAATAGCTATGACCAGAATATCATGAAACTTGAACATAACCGGTGAAATGAGAAATCTGCGTACGAGATTTGCCGTATTAAAGAGTTCTGTTGTATATCTTCGAAGTTCTTCATCAGAGCGTACTGGCGTGAAATTATGCTATGAAATGGTATAAACAATAAACAGTTATGCGATTGCAGCAATCCCGAGAGATTTGCCGTAATTTATTGAAGAGTTCTGTTGTATATCTTCGAAGTTCTTCATCAGATCTTCACCAAATTAAAATGGAACCAATTTCGTAAAATACTTTATAAAAAAAAAACGATCCAGAATTGACGGAGATATGCGTGAAAATACACAATAAAAATAAAAAAAACAAATATAATGTCGAACATCGAACCTCCTCCTTTTTGGTAAGTCGGTTAAAAATGCAAATGCCGGCTGACGATGACTAATGATCTGCGTAAAAGGTTGAACGCAGATACTTTGTGACACACAATCTAATCGTTTTCCGAGCTCTCATCAGACATAATCGCAATCACCATTGTTTTCTATCTTCTATTTGAATCTACTCATAAATCTCAAGTCAGCGTTATTTGCTTTCTAATATAAAAAATATTTTTTACAAAAATTACAACCGACTTCCAAACAAAAACTGGGCTGGCCTTTTCTTCGGCCAGAGAATCAGCATTGCCATCCAACGTGGCAATGCTGCCAGCGTTCTGGGCACGTTTCCCATTGACATCGATGTGGACGAATTTTTTGATGCACAATGAGGTCTTTTCCGTCTCCCTTTTGTATTTGTATATAGGTTTGTTTTTGTTTTTAGAATTTTCAATTGTATATATGTTAATAAATATAATTAGAACAAAAACACTACAAAGTGAAAAATAACTTAAATTTCGGCAATCGGTGTCGCAAAACGATTAAACATGAGGTAAGAATGTTCCTGTTTCCGATTCTTCATTTTGTTGTCACCGACTTCCGAAATTGAAGTTATTTTTCACTTTGTAAGTATTTTTGATTGGAAGTCGGTTGTAATTTTTGTAAAAATGTTTTTTTTTGTTTTTAGTTGTACATAACGGAAAAGTTCTATAGACTAGCTACCTGCCAGCGAAGAAAGACATGAAACCCTCCCTTCTTGAAGCCAGAATAGATTAACCCAATAACATGAAACTTAAACAAAACTGTGGAATGAGAGTATACCAAGGTGAACTGTTCACACCTGCGTACCCCTTTAGAGCGTACCAGTGAGATGGTATGTTATGAAATGGTGTAAACAATAAACAGACATGCGACTGCAGCTATCCCGAGTGATTTGCCGTCATTTATTGAAGAGTTCTTTTGTATATCTCCGAAGTTCTTCATCAGATCTTGATCTTAAATGGAACCACATGACAAGCACCAGCGTTCAAATAAAGAAAGAATCATCAAAATCGGTACACCCAATAAAAAGTTCTGAGGCAACACACATAAAAAAAAATACAGAGGAATTGATAACCACCTCCTTTTTGCGCAGTTGGTTAAAAGAAGGGTTGTTGAATGATTTAACTTACATTAGGTACAATGTGAGGCTTTGGATAAAGAATAGGCCGGCCAAAGACTGTTTGCAGCGGCTTATTGAGTGCAAACACGACACCCGACGTCCGGGCTCGTGGAACTCAACGGGCCCGGCGGGGCGGTGGGGCTAGTTCGCGCAAACACTCACCCCAACAGGCGTCAGAGACTCAGAGTCTTTGCTCAGCGAAATTATTAAATAACTGCGGATCACATAGAACTACTCAGCAAACAGGGTCAGGTGAATAGCGACATATGGTTTGCGGACGAAGCAGATGACAATTTCCCTTGATGATAGCAACTGAGCGAAATAGGGAGACATTCTGTAAAATTCCCAAGCAACAAGAAATTATGGATATACGTTTCAATGATGTGCCAATTTATTAAGGCGGTACACTGACCAAAAAATCAGCATGAGATATGAGCATTCCTATTGGTCTAGCGGCACTGGTGGCGCATGAATTACAGTAGTGAATACGCCCGGATTATTGAATAAAATCTTTATAAAATCGAATTTTAGTCTTTTGAAAAAAAATACGACGAAAATGTTCGTTATTAAATTATCTAGTTTTAGTACAAAAAATAATTAATGAACACTTTACGAGGAGATGCATGCTATCAATAATTATTTCTCATTTTTATGGTTTTGTTGGAAGGAGATTAGTGACACATATACACCTCTTTAAAACAAAAAGTATACGATCATTTCAGAATCAATAATATGCAGAAATAAATTGAAATTATTAGTTGATATTTCTTTTTAAATAACGAGTAGATTAGCTCCTAAAAACGGCACGAAAAACGGATAGCGCGGCGTTTTGCTCGGGGTACCGCCTTAAATCATAATATTTATAACCAAAAACCATCACCGAAAATTAAAATTAAATCAAATCGTGCGGTTTTATATGGTTGAAAATACGATACGTAATAAAAAATTCAAGGTCATAATAGTGTATGGTCTGAGAAAAAATTATACGAACGACGCGACAAGTGCTCGGCCGGGCATCGAACCGCGCTTGTCCAGCAGGTTTCGCCTGTCCGCTCGTCCACACCACGTCGTCTCCGGCCGCGGCCACGCATCCGTCTCCACGCGACTCGCGTCAACTACAATTACGTCGCCACACTCGCCACTCGTCTCGACCACTCTTCTAACTTTGTCCATTAGAAGAACCCCGCTAAAGGGAAACTGACGCGACGGCTGTGCTAGTTTTCTTAATTTAGTCCTACATCCCACTGTTAAGGTTAGGTACACTAGTCGAAAATTCTTCCATACAAACGTAGTCTAGCGATTACTCCACTGTTTGACGATCATTGTCTAGCCCTGTATGGCAACAAAAAAGTAAAAAAAATATATATTTGAAAGTTATGAGCGTCAGAAGTTTCATACTTCAACACTTATTTTAACGCATCTTTGGGAGGAAATAAATACCATAAGAAGAAGGAAAATTGCAAAACAGCCACCATACAGGGATAGATTAGTAATTCAACAATGCAAATAAGTTTATTTTGAAAATATACATTTAGTAGTTTTTTCATATCCAGACTCCCAAACTGCTGTGGTATAACTAAAATACCGTTATCCAACATCTGGTTTTGATGATATATTAATGAGTAAAAATATATTTTTCGATCTGTGTTTGCGAATTTTTAATGCGTTGAATAGTTTTGTTCAAGGTATTGAAATTCGCAAACACAGATCGATAGATATTTTTTTTTCTCATTAATATAGCATCAAAAGTACAAAATCAACCTGATGTCAGATAACAGCATTTTAGTTATACCACGGCAGCAAAGGTCTCTTTATAAAATTTCGCGCGCTCGTTTTCGTCCTAAATCATCATCCATTTCGATACAAAAGTGCTAATTCGTACGCGAACTAGCTTGTTACTGCTCATCACAGCATCTATCTCTATAACACGTGTTGTCGGATGAGATAGCATTTTAACCTCGCGCACAAACTAGTTCGTGCCGTTGATTTGGAGAACCTTAATACAATTTGTTACGAGATTTCTGTTTATTTTTGCTTTAAACATGTCAAAACGAAAGATACTTCATATTCAATTGATTTCATTTGACAAACTGAATAACATCAAATCAAAGTGTGCACCACAGAACTTTCCAAATCAACGTCGCATTGTCAGCTCTTAATTAACATCGTCTTAGAGTACGTACACTACGTGGATGTGTTCGCTGTATTTGTCTAAACGAATTAGGAAGACGGAGATTGTATGTTTAACATGTACGGCTACAAGAGGGCGAGTGAGAGGAAGTAGGCGGCGGTACCTAGGCGGCGCGGTTTTAAACGTACTCGGTACAACTCGCACAAGTGCGCCTGTGCTGCGGCTTCTGCGGTTCACATCCACACGAACACTTTCTCCGATTCCCAGCTCATTAGCGATGCCACAGCGACTCTTCAGCAAACACTTGGCGCCTACAAATGGCTCGTGTTGTTTCACCCTCCACGTAACGTCCCACCCACACGTGTTAGCGAACAATCTTTTCAAGAAATCGACACACAATAGTATCGCGGAGCTTTCAAACGATGTTGTTTTTACACGCACTTTTTACCCGACTGCCGAAGGAGGGTAATGTGTTTATCAGTCTATGTGTGTATAATTCAACTAATTATCTTATTCCAGTCGACTGTGGTCCGCGAAATAATGGCACTTTATCTGCTATAATTGCTATTTAAGGTAAAAACTGTTGACTTTATTTGACATTTAATGAATTAGTTACAACTGGGTTCAGATAACGATTGACACCAATACCTAATTCAACTCTAAACACAAACTAGATAATGCGGTAGGTCTTTACAAAAGTAACAGCACAATATGCATGCATTTGATACGAGACAGGGCGTGGCATGTCGCTTCCACACGCGAAATACATTGTGTGCACGTCACGCCAAAGTCCTTCACCGAGTAAATGAAGCCCTACTGCGGACATGCTAAATAATAGTGGACGCACATGTTACCAGCGAGACACTGCATCATTAGCACTGTCCGACGCCACACTCATCAGTCACTGTTTCCATACAAACGTGCGATATATGAAAGCAGTGCTTTCTCTACTCTTTTTAGGACACATTTCGAAGTCTGCTAGTACAGGACAAAAGGTTTGCGAGAAATGAAGGTAGCATAAATGTGCAACGTGTGCCCGGAACGTGCTACATAACATTGTTTTGCTTCTCCCAAACATACGTACTTTCAGCGAATCTCATTTGCATTTCAAAATATTATACTCGTATCGTCGTACCGTGTCTTTTACGAAAGATAATACAGATTATTATATGGGTGTGTGTGGGGTGTTTTCTTCTTATAAAACGGAGGGTAGGCACTTTTTGTTCGCAAGCATTCGTGTGGTAGGTACTTACGACAAAGAAAACTTACAGGAAAATTACAGTTTCAAATAAAGAGCTATCTAATCTTGGTATTCTTTGAGTACTTTTTAGGGTTCCGTAGCCGAATGGCAAAAAACGGAACCCTTATAGATTCGTCATGTCTGTCTGTCTGTCTGTGCGTCCGTATGTCACAGCCACTTTTTTTCGAAACTATAAGAACTATGCTGTTGAAACTTGGTAAGTAGATGTATTCTGTGAACCGCTTTAAGATTTTCACACAAGAATAGAAAAATCAATAAATTTTGGGGGTTCCCATACTTGAAACTGAAACTTAAAATTTTTGTTTCATCAAACCCATACGTGTAGGGTATCTCTGGATAGGTCTTTAAAAATGATATTGAGGTTTCTAATATATTTTTTTTCTAAACTGAATAGTTTGCGCGAGAGACACTTTCAAAGTGGTAAAATGTGTGTCCCCCCTGTAACTTCTAAAATAAGAGAATGATAAAACTAAAGAAAATATATGATGTACATTACCATGTAAACTACCACCGAAAATTGGTTTGGACGAGATCTAGTAAGTAGTTTTTTTTAATACGTCATAAATAAACCGCAATTTACCAAGTACGGAAACCATCGCGCGCGAGTCCGACTCGCACTTGGCCGGTTTTTGTTAGATAAAATGAACGTTGGCATTTCTTCGCTGGTAATTGTAGACTAGCTGTTTCTAAGCTGTAAGAGCGGTGCGTAAACTTCGACCTTGACCAATAATCGTTACGAGAATCGTTATTATATCGAAACGAATCGATAAAAGCGGAGGTGGAATGGTGGATACAGTTGGCATAACTCAATTACTGAGCTAGCTACATCTCGTGGCTTCTCGCTTATGTCTGCGGCAATAAAACTCTCGTTCGGCGATATTTTCGGAGCCCTTAGGGATGTCACACGAGACAAAGTTAGATTGTAGCTGGAACGATGATGTATGGAACTCTGGCCGACAAGTTTTGAGGTAAGTAATGGTTGGGAGTGTTGGGACAGGATATATCCTAACGTACAGTCTGCAGGCAAATTGGATAAAATATGAATCTACGTACCTATTGCTTATAATTTTTAGAAATTGAATAATTATCATTTCTAGATTTACACGTCTTTATATTTTAGCTAAAAGTAATAAAAAAATGTTTTTACCCGACTGCCGAAGGAGGGTAATGTGTTTATCAGTCTATGTATGTATGTATGTATGTATGTATGTATGTATGTATGTATGTATGTATGTATGTATGTATGTATGTATGTATGTTTGTTCCTATGTGGCGTTCCAGAGACCAAACGCGTTGGCCGATTTTGATGATTCATACGTCAATCGATGCGTCTTAACCCTGCGAGTGTCATAGGCTACATTAAAATTGGATAATAGAAAAATGGCGGATTTTGGGTGCCATATTGTGGGGGCCTAAATTTTTTTTTTCTTCCAAATCCATCGTGTGGGGTATCCAAATAAAGGGCTTTAAGAGGTGATTTCAAAAATGTATAACACTTATATGTTTAAATTATCTAATTCGAAAAAAAACGAACTAAAAAGTTATAAATAAAAAAACTTAATTCAAAAAATCAAAAAACCCGACTGCTTCAAAAGCGAACTAAAAAGTCGTAAACAAGGAAAAAATCATGCTGTGCAGGAGGAGGATACATCTGGTTTTGGTCAGCCAGCTCGCGCGTATGTATCCTCCGACTGCACAGCATGATTTTTTCCTTGTTTACGACTTTTTAGTTCGCTTTTGAAGCAGTCGGGTTTTTTGATTTTTTGAATTAAGTTTTTTATTCGTTAACAAAAGTTGGTTTAACAATATTGAGGTTGACTTCTCCTTTTAAGACGACGACTAACGCCAACGACCTTGAGGGAACAAAACGCGCACTCGTTTCACACCCGCGCGACTCAAAATTTAGTAGTTTTTTGTACTTTCCTTAATAATCTATGACATTAAAAAAAAAAGCTTCAGATCAAAGTGTAAATAATTAAATTGTCTTTTAGATGGTGTCGATTTCATTAAAATACGCCCAGCGGTTTTGGTGCGATTGTCGTGTTTTCTCCGTTTTTGTTATAACTTTACAAATTAATTACACTATGTTATACGAATAAAACTAAAATTCTGCTTAGATGAAATTGTTAAGAAAATGGTCTAATATAACATATATTTTTCCAAAACATTACGACTAGCCGTTTAGCTACTCAAGGCAATCGGCGCCTTAAGTGTGAAAACACCTGTGCCAGGAGAGGCCGCTCTCCCATAACTTGGTTACATTTATGTATCATCATAATAACTTATCTTAAATCTATTTGATTGAGTTAATAGCTCAATTTACTAAATAAGATACATATAGACTAGCACAAAATATCTAAATGATAAAAGTTACTATACTCTTTGCGCTGTAGCATGGTGCGGGTGACAGTTTCAATAACATTTTTTACGCATATACGTATACGCATTTTTTGTAGTTTACCGTTATACAGGCAACTATGGTATACGGTATAACTATGGTATGACGTAATTCTGCAAAAATTTAAAAAAAAAAAACTGTCACCCGCACCATTCTACAGCGCAAAGAGTATAATAACTCTTCATGACCTTTTCATTGTAGAGTAAATTGCTCCATAATTTAAAGCCGGACCTCCATGATCAATAAAGGACTTCCTCTTCTAATTATTAGTTAAAGTAGACATCAAATCAAAAGCGTGTCAAACAGCATGTCGGGCCATGAATCCGTGATGATTAAAGCGCGAACGTGAGGGAACTGTCAACTGTCAGTGAGTTGATCGTAACCCCGCTCACACGTGCCATAGTTACGCTAGAGGAATGTTAATCCTTTGCATGTTGGCTGATTTGCCCGCCATGTCCGCCATAGACAACACAAGTTTTTAGAATAAGGTCTTTATGAATTTGTTACTGTTCGCTGCTTTATTCGCAAATGGTTTTAGGTACGTTACCCATCAAATTATACTTATAGGTTTTTCCTGGTTTCTAATGTATCTACGTATTTCTAATCGATTTTATTCGATAGATAGTGATGCAAGATGATTTGAGGATCAATGAAACCGCGTATGAGTAAAATATCCATGTGCTTCAAAGTTAGATGTCCATAGTAAGTAGTATATTTGTGTAAGTTGATTAAATTGATTGATCCAAACATACATAATAAAAACACTCGCGGAAAAGGTTTAGTAGGCGTTTCGGCCGCTGAGTTTCGTCCGATCCGATCGAAACAGGAATTTCATTACTGTTAATATTTTTGAGTGTTGTTTCGGACGAAACCTTTTTTCAAGCAAATTTTGTAAGTAGGTACAGTCAGAATGAAAAGCTTAGGTAGGCTTATATTATTTTAGTAAAAGTCAGGCAGTTTTTGGAAAAAGATAACTCAACAATCAACAGTAAACATGATAAATCACAAGAATCAGTATTATATATCAATTAAAAAACGTACAAAATGGCACCTGAGGTATTCCACATACGGAACCTATCGATATTTTTCGCAGGTGCCATAAGTAGAATAATTTATTATTTAAAATTTTATTTCACATTTTGCACCTACGGATCAGTAATTACTAGTGTTGGGACGTTTACTTTTTCTAGGAAGTCGATTTCAAAAATTCCTGTATTGCTTTTTTAGTTGCATGTTGAACATTTATACCCAAACTACCAGGAGGCCAGAATCATAAAGAAGTATTTGCGGGCCTAGAACTCTAAGCGGTAGAGACTAACGGAGTACCAGGAGATCAGAACTCAGAATCTTAAATTTCCCGGTATTCTTTTTACATCTTATGATTCTAGCCTCGGCAATACTTTCTAATGATTATAATCTCCCGGTACATAAGTTAGTCTTTACCGGTAATGATTCTAGCCCCGCAAATATTAAGACTTAATGCTTATAATATTCAACATCTAAGTAAAAAGAGAAAATTATATTTTTATCATGTTATTAAACTCTATTGATGTTATGTTTCTGACGTTACTTTACCTCTGAAAAAGCATTCATCCGAAACACCACTCAAAATCCTGTTTCGACAGGATCGGACGAAACTCAGCGGCCGAAACGCCTACTAAGCCGCGCAAAAAACATGTAATGATAAATAGTTCGCTGCAGTTACAAAAATACTAGCTTAAAAGTAGGAATAAACCACAAGGAAGCCTTTGTATTTCTAAAAAAGGTAAGTAACTAAAGTCGTACCTAGTTACATAATTATACTGTACATTAGTGCGGTTAACATCCCGCCAGCATCCTAGACTTTGAACTAAAAGTAACGGGACACGTGGTCACGCTACATGCTCCCAACACTCACTGCAACTGTAAAAAGTACTGAGAACTGGACATTTTATTTATGATACAGAATGAGAGAAACATTAAAATTATATCTTTTATTTCATGTCGTTTTCAGAGCTTAACATGACGCGTATTCTCTTCGGGCAAAAATAACTCTAAAAAACTTTAGTACCTTAGATGTTACAAAAGCAACCGCGTAAAGCAGTCCCGCATGCATCACATTCATCATACTACTAGTAGATAAAAGCAACAAGTAAAATTTCAAAATTTAAAACACCCCCGACACATCAAAATTTAAAACACCCCCGACACATTTATCTTGCGAAAACACTTCACGCACATAACTTTTGAACGGCTGAACCGATTTTATTCAAACATAGCTAAGAACACTCTCGACAAAATCACCTTTCAAACAAAAAAAACTAAATCAAAATCAGTTCATCCGTTTAGCAGCTATGATGCCACAAACTTGTAACACATCTCTTTTTCCGGAGGGTGTTAAAAACAAGAAAAAACCTTCTTGCAACCCTAAGTTTAATATTTCCCACAACTTGCATAGACACCTAGCTTATGCCTCGTCGCCATATTATAAAAGGTTTTGTTAGAGACTCGCCACGCATCGTGAGCTCCCATACTTACAGAATATAAGAGAAGCTTCATATTCTGAGGTTAGGGCATCCTTTGTACGGACAGAAATCCACTGAACCCATTCTTACTAAAGATTGTTAAGTATTTTGTACAACTTTCTTCTAGAAATAAATGGAAGGAATCTCATCATTGGATTATAGCGGTCACACGCATCCATGAAACAATAGTCTCTAATCAGAACAGATCAAAGCAGATCTTTCATTAAAACTAAAAACCGGCCAAGTGCGAGTCGGACTAGCGCACGAAGGGTTCCGTACTTGGTAAATTGCGGTTTAAGATTTATGAAGTATTAAAAAAAACTACTTACTAGATCTCGTTCAAACCAATTTTCGGTGGAAGTTTACATGGTAATGGACATCACATATATTTTTTAGTTTTATCATTCTCTTATTTTAGAAGTTACAGGGACACACACACACATTTTACCACTTTGGAAGTGTCTCTCGCGCAAACTATTCAGTTTAGAAAAATAATATATTAGTAACCTCCACATCATTTTTGAAGACCTATCCATAGATACCCCACACGTACGGGTTTAATGAAAACAAAATTTTTGAGTTTCAGTTCGAAGTATGAACCCCCAAAATTTATTGTTTTTTTTTAAAAATTTTGTGTGAAAATCTTAATGCGGTTCACAGAATACATCTACTTACCAAGTTTTAAAAGCATTGTTCTTATAGTTTCGGAAAAAAGTGGCTGTGACATACGGACGGACAGACAGAAAGACATGACGAATCCATAAGGGTTCCGTTTTTTGCTATTTGACTACGGAACCCAAAAATGGGATTATGAAACCCTATTGTTAATCTTTCAGTTGCAAAGTTAAGTTAGTCTGGTGACTACTATTATTTAATCTCACCTATACTCGCATCTATTAAATCTAATATACTTATACCTATATCTAAGATTTAATAAGTAGATGCATTTAGTGTCATAGTGGGCAAAGCTTTTTTGTTTAGACAAATAGTAGTAGTGAGTAAGTATACCATGGCTAGCCTCGTTAGCCCCGATCACGGCTCGGATGAGAACAGATCCCGAAAACGGCGAAAACACTGTTTTGTTTTAAAAAACTTTAATTGAAGTCGAGCCAAACTCATTATTTTACCCCTTATTAGTTTTAAATGTGCGAGTTTTGGGGACAGTCGCAAATTGCTTAGTTTTACGTTAAGTTCATGTCCAATTCACCTGTAATCACGGCCAAATAATTAGTTTGATCCTGTAGAAATCTTTAATTTTTTATTTTAAGATATCATACTTTATTTTATGTTGATGTTCCGTTATCTGCAAATATCTGTATCATTATTAATATCTTGATCGTTCTGAGAAAGCCTTATAAGCTAATACAATCCCATTATTTCAATGGTCATCTATACAACAACCTTATTGGAAGTTATATATTTGAGCCGTTTGGGGTTGAAACATTAGTCCACTCGGACCCCATGGACCTAATGTTTGTTGCTTATTATTTCGAAATTTAAGCAAACGGTTAGTCGACTCTTCATGTGACCAGAGGGCTGGGATTTTCCTCGGCCAGCGAATCAGTATTGCCATCCTACGTGGCAATGCTGCCAGCGTTCTGGGCACTTTTCATATTGACAGCGATGTGGACGAATTTAATGACGCCCTATGACCCCTGCTCTTTTAAACGCGTTCGTACTTTTATTTAAGTTTATATATAGGTAGTTATTGTTAATTAAGTATTTTATACTATGTAAATTTTAATTGTGATTATTGATTAAACATATGGTCATCTTTTTTTCTCGAAGAATAAAAATAAATCAGAACCCCTTCAATTCTAGTTCCTAAGCTAATATTTAAAAATACCCCAAAGACGTTAGTAAAAAGAATGGGTTTCATTCGTTTGAGTTCCCTCGGTTCCCACGTTAGCATTGTGTTGATTCTCACACAGCATTCGACGGGTTAACACAATCATTTCGCAACTTTTGACTCTGACAAGTGATAGGATCCTACTTACCATTGTCTTTCTTGCAGTTTTCATAAAACTTCACGTTTTAAAACAAGGACAATAGATACTTAATTTAAATACCGGTTAAACGGGGTTACTTTGAGATCTGGGGTAACTTTGATGACAACTTTATTTTTTAATGGTTTTTAAAGCTAACTCCGTGAAAATGGAACGCGCCTCAATTTTCTTTTCTGACATGTCAGCCATGTTTTGCATCAACCTGAGCGCAAGAATAAGTTTACTTGTTGCAGAAAAAAAGTTTCGAATTGTACAGTGTGAATTCATTAAGGTTACACTAGTCGAAAATTCTTCCATACAAACGTAGTCTAGAGATTACTCCGCTGTTTGACGATGTATGCTCAAAATAAAAAATGATATCAATTTGTCTCATCATTATTTAGTCCTGTATGGAATCTAAAATGTAAAAAAATAATATATTTGAAAGTTATGAGCGTCGAAAGTTCCATATTTCAACCCAAATTTTAACGCATCTTTGGGCGGAAATAAATACCATAAGAAGAAGGAAAATTGCAAAACGACCTCCATACAGGGATAGATTAATTCTACAATGCAAATAATTTTATTTTGAAAATATACATTTAGAAGTTTTTTCATGATATCTAGACTCGCAAAGGTCTGTTCATAAAATTTCGCGCGCTCGTTTTCATCCTAAATCATCATCCATTTCGCTACAAATTTTCAAAACTGCTAATTTGCACGAGAACTAGCTTCTTACTGCTCATCACAGCATCAATCTCTTTCACACGTGTTGTCGGATGAGATAGCATGCATTTTAACCTCGCGCACAAAATAGTTCGTGCCGTTGACTAGGGGCACCTTAAAAATACATTTTAAATTGGGGTTACTTTATATTGCAATGAAAAAACAATGGGGTATCAAACCTAACCCTTTTTTTTAGTTAAGCGTTCATAGGCTCGTTTTTTTTTTTTTCTCCCAAACTATGCAAGTAAAAAAAAATTGTATTAGGTAATATAATCTCTTTTGTGAAGTCGCCAACACTGCATTTTATTCATATTTAAAAAAATATAATTGAACTAATCATGTCAATTTTAATTTCAAAATTAATAAATTTAACTTCGTTTTACGGCACTTGCAAGTTTACTATTTTGACAAGTGTGTTTTTTGCATAATTATTCACTTACACAAGCTAAAAGGTCTAGAAACCCGAAAACGTTAATGCGGAACTGAAAAAAAACCAAACAAAAGCTCAGACAATACACTTGTCTCACATCCTTTCAAAGAGATAAAAAGGTGATAAGAAAGGCCACGTCATATTGATTGTTGAAATAGAGCAAGTTGTACTATTACATCGTGTTTAGTAGTGAGGAAGATACGTCCCGCGGAGAGGAGGCGAGGCAACAACGCACACGGTCGCTTTGTCAATAGTTTTCTACCTGTACACAATTGAACGGGCTCGCGTGAAACACTTCACACCACCCTCGTGTGATACTATTTGAATGAGGCTGCCACAATGGGCGCTCAACAACGGTCCCTGATACACGGAACTGGGTATGGTCCTCCTCTCAAACTTGATAGTATTTGTGTTTAAATAGGGATAGACGTGGTACAGAGCGTCTTATTGTTGTGCTTGTTTGTGTTAGCTATAACCATGTTCGTCTAATTTAATTAATTTCGAAACTGGCTTGCGTGTTGCAGACCCATTTACAGGTATTGGTATATTCTACCAACCTCATAAATGCTAATGGCTTATTAAATAAATCGTTCTGTAAAAGGCTTCTTTATTAAATAATCTAATCGAATGAAATAGATTGGAGATGGATTATGAACGAAATGCTACACTACTGAAAACTGGTTTTATTCAAACAGATGTAAAAGTAGACACCAACAAAATAAAAAAACTTTTTGGCAAAAAAATACTACCGACTTCCAAATGAAAAACTACAAGTGTCTTTCGTAGGTACCAATTATTTGCGATATGGACACCGACTTCCAAAAATTAAGTTATTTTTCACTTTGTAGTTTTTCATTTGGAAGTCGGTAGTATTTTTTTACGAAAAAGTTTTTTTATTTTTCCCTTTTTAGTTTTACCTACCTAATAGGCTTGTTGTTAGTATGGTCCCTATAACGGCAGAATAGATTACCCGAATAACATAAAACTTGAACATAACCGGTGAAATGAGAGATCTGCGTAACCCTTTAGAGCGTACTGGCGTGATGTTATGTTATGAAATAGTATAAACAATAAACAAACATGCGATTGCAGAAATCCCGAGAGTTTTGCCGTTATTTATTGAAGACTTCTGTTGTATATCTCCGAAATTCTTCATCAGATCTTCACCAAATTAAAATGGGACCAATTTCGAAACATACCCTTTCAAACCTCAGATCTTTTTATTTGATCTGAGTTTCAAACAAAAAAAATAATTTTCTAATTCGGTTTACAATTGACGGAGATATCAGTGAACATACACAAAAACAAACATGAAGTCGAACATAGAACCTCTTCCTTTTTGGTAAGTCGGTTAATCATCGTGAAAGAAATGAAAACAAACATAAATAAAACTTTAAATTGTTTCAAAAACGGAATTTCCTCGCATTCAACAACACCAACGACTGCGAGATTATAATATGATAACCGTTCTCGACACTGTGTCAAAGTTTTACTTATTCGAATAACAGTTAATGACGTGTAAATTCGATTATAACTCAGCACCATGTTCACAATTAATTGGACGGTAATCGGTTTGGCGTATCTTCGTAATCACTCGGTGAAGGATGCCGAGTATTGCCGAACCGAACAACGAGCGACGATGCGGTTATTGTAAATAGTTCGCTGAAAATTGCGTTTCCCCTTACCTGTGCTTATATAACAGTTCAAATACATTTGGGTAATATTAAACCGCACGCTTAATAAGTACGTGCGTGTAATAATTTTCGGTTTTCCGTTTCTTAGTTACGAAATAACATCAACTAGTTATAGCGTATAATGCAGTTAATAGAATGATGATTATGTCGTCAATACAAATTGGTTTTTTATTGACATTCCAAAAGTTTTCAACGTTTTTAGGGTTCCGTACCGGAAGGAAAAAACTGAACCCATATAGGATCACTTTGTTGTCCGTCCGTCCGTCTGTCTTTCTGTCTGTCTGTCAAGACCCTTTTTCTCAGGAATGCGTAGAGTTATCAAATGTCACTCATAATAAATCAATGAAACTTATATCAAATACTCAGGTCTACTGTTCCTTAAAGCTGTGAAAAAATCAAACTTCTAAGCCAACGCAATAAAAAATACAGCCATTTATGCCGCAAATTTTTCGCAAATTTTCGTCACTCGCAAGGGAATCAAAACCTACAGGGTACTTCCCGTGTACTCAGAATCTTGAAATTTGGTACGAAGCAACGTCTTATAGCACAGATAAAGGAATAATTGCGAAAACCGTAAATTTTAAGTTACATCATACAATAAAAATATTTTTTAATAATTTTAAAATAACTACCCCTTTCCACATGAACGCGTAGAGGTATTAAATTGAAATTCATATCAAATACTCAGGTCTATAATACCTTTAAGCTGAGGTTTGTATTACGGAACACTCGATGCGCGAGTCCGACTCGCACATGAATTTCCATGAAGCCATGGAAATTCATGTGCTGGTGGATGGATGATAGTCTAGACAGAACTTTATCAATATAAACTGAATATCCAAACACATAAAACGAAATCCACCAAAGCAAACAATATATTCCAACGACTATCTTCAAAAAAACGCTCATCTCGTACTCTAGTTGTAAATAACAATAATTTTATTCCTCATAGTAAAACCGGTATTGTCTAAAATATCGTAATCACGCTTACAACTCGAGCTTGACTCTTTTTTATTGGTAGAGACCAGAGAACAGGCTAATCGCACTAAAACGGTTATTCAAATCTCGTCATTCAAGTTTGAGTCGGGGGACATAGAAGCATCTTGTAGTTCAAATGATGCATTGGGAACTCATTGAGTCAGCTAAGTAAGCTTTACACTGCTCATTGAGAATAGGAAAATGGTTTTTGTTTCTGCATTCAAGCTATGAATATTAATATCATTTTTCTGCGTAGAATAAGGTAAAGAAAAGGACTTCACAAATAAATGTTTCCATGTAAGTATTGCAAGCTATATTTGTATTTTTGTTAGTAAAAGAGTTATGAATATAAATGTGGATGGGTGGAAGGGAATGCCAAAGAAAAGATGGATGGACTGTGTGAGGAGTGGTATGAAAGAAAATGGAGTCAGTGATAGTGGGACTGGGGACAGGACGGTTTGGAAGAAGAAAACGTGTTACGCCGACCCCAAGTAACATGGTACAAGGGCAGGGCAGGAAGAAGATTTGGTTTTTTACAGCTAGGTATAAGTCCTAAAATGAATGTTTTTCTACAGCATGGGCATCATAAACTCCTTTTTACCCGACTGCCGAAGGAGGGTAATGTGTTTAACAGTCTATGTATGTGTGTAAGTATGTATGTATGTATGTAAGTATGTATGTTTGTTCCTATATGGCGTTCCAGAGACCAAACGCGTTGGCCGATTTTGATGATTCATACGTCAATCGATGCGTCTTAACCCTGCGAGTGTCATAGGCTACATTTAAATTGGACAATAGAAAAATGGCGGATTTTGGGTTCCATATTGTGGGGGACCAATTTTTTTTTTTTCTTCCAAACCCATCGTGTGGGGAATCAAAATAAAGCGTTTTAAGAGATGATTTCAAAAATATATAATACTTATATGTTTAAATATATCTAATTCGAAAAAAAACTAACTAAAAAGTTATAAATAAAAAAACTTAATTCAAAAAATCAAAAAACCCGACTGCTTCAAAAGCGAACTAAAAAGTCGTAAACAAGGAAAAAATCATGCTGTGCAGGCGGAGGATACACCAGATTTTGGTCAGCCAGCAGCCCTCGAATATGTATCCTCCGACTGCACAGCATGATTTTTTCCTTGTTTACGACTTTTTAGTTCGCTTTTGAAGCAGTCGGGTTTTTTGATTTTTTGAATTAAGTTTTTTTTTCTTTCTTTTTAACATCCAATAAAGCCCAGATTTGAACTTAAAAACTGACATATGATTATATACATTTTATCTTAAAACAATAATATCTAGTGTTACAGCGATTTCCGCGTGATTTTCGAGCTAGCTCTTGAAGAAATGAAATATATTTAAATTGAGTAGAAAAAAACAAACGACCATCGACGGAGGTGGTCCTTCGGGTTTTTTTGAAGAGGGATCTTCATTCTTCAGACAATAGGGTGTGCACTGATGTGTGTTATGTAAGGTAATGTGGTACTTTGTTGGTTCAAGTTTATGCGAATGTGCTTGTTCTTTGTAAATTTTATACAATTTGTCTGTATGTATGTCTCTAATAACGCATGTATAGGTCACAGGGCCATGGCCAACATTTAGTATTTTGTTCGCGAAACATCGTTGCGGTTATATCTGGTTAGAATTTACGACATAATTTGGTATTTAACTATTCACAGACATTAAGGCCGAGCTTCTCACCTCAAAATTATCGCAGAATTAATGTGACAAATTGTCAAGCACGCGTTATCTGCTGTGATTGGTTGAATGAATCTTCAACAGCCAATCACAGAAGATAACGCGTGCTTGAAAATTGGCACATTAATTCTGCGATGAATTATAGGTGAGAAACTCGGACTAAATCTATTCAAGAAATTCTGTATTGATATAAATGTAAAGTTAAAATGAAAGACATTTATTTAAGCAGCGTTTTGGAAAAGGCGCGAAATATTAAACCACAGATAAATAAGTTCTAAATCGAATTTTCTTAAATATTTGCTTTGTACGTTCAACTGAGCAATAACTTACAGCACGACGGCAGATGTTAGCCAGAAAACTTTCAGTACTCCTGCTGTTTTACAAACAGATACGTGTCGTTAAATTCTAGAATTCGGGACAATACTGTCTAGATATTCTGAAGATGTACTGCGTGGTTATGATTTTCCGATTCCAGTGTAAAAGGGCTTTATTCTGTACCTTTGGTCTAATGGTCGAAAGAGTTACAGCTGAGCTTGAGGTCCTAGGATATACAATATTTCTTGAATAGACTTAGTCCGAGTTTCTCACCTATAGATCATCGCAGAATTAATGTGACAAATTTTCAAGCACGCGTTATCTTCTGTGATTGGCTGTTGAAGATTCATTCAACCAATCACAGCAGATAACGCGTGCTTTTTTTAAAATCACTCTATATCTCTCAGTACAAAAGGCGCAATACTTTATTTGTAAATGTCCGGTACTTTGGTTTTTTCCTCTCTTTTACTCGAAATTATTCTTCATCGAAGTCCAAATTTATGAAAAGTAAAAACCTTAAATATTTCCAGAGTATTAGCGATTTTTGCGGACCTCTATATTTTGGGCCATCTATCCCACATAGGGGATAGTTGACTGATCCATGTTAATTACGTTTAGGTGTGGTTTAGGATAGATTCCCCACCGAGAAACAAGACATCTATCCCGTATTTGCCTTCCCATGCAGTCGCACAGAGACATGAGACACGGTCAACTTAGTGGTATTTGGAGAATTTTTCGATAGATTAATAAAATAGTTAGCAAAACTTATTGATGTATTAAAAAGAGGAAGATACGTTACGCGCTAACATGGCGATCAGAAAACCTGGGCTCGGCGCACGACTACATGCACCGAAACTCACACATCTGTGTTCAGTGTCATCACCAGTCCCAAACTTACAGTTACCGATAGACAAGGACAGAGACATGAGACGGCGCTGTAGTGCAAGCGAAAACGCGTTAGCCGCCGAATGTTGGCCGAATCACCGAATGTTTACTATTATGAATGAAATGACATTGCAATATGTGCGTATCGTGTCTCTCACGCATGTTTGTAATATCTATCTCGCTCTCACAAATATGGCGAAGCAAACATTAAATATTATTGTAATTTTCAACAAATTAACCTTTTTAACTGTACTTACGAGTGGTAAGTGATCCCGTGTGACTTATTTTTCTTCCTGGTATTATTTAAACACTGTTTAGCTACACAAGAAGTCATTTTGATGCGAATTTATTGCAAAAAAAAACATAAAAACACTGAAATTAATGAGCTGTGTGATCAACAATGTGCCGTACGCGACTGAGTACCCGCTACGGGCATTCACTTAGATTAGTAGGACCAAGCGCTGTGAGCAGTCCCGTATCTTCCTCTTTTTAATACATCAACGGCAAAACTAGAGTTATTACAATCGGGGCAACTATACTCCTGGAACAACTATCCTGACTTTACCATAGACCGAAGCCGGTGCCCGATAGATGGTGCTCTTGAAATTATCTGGTAAAGTTTGGGTATACCCACTACCTATCCCTTCGGGGAACACAGATGCGATCTTATAAACTTTTGTTCTTATGATGTGTTTTAAAATTGGAAATAGCAAATTAACATTAGGTAAAAAGAAACGCTAATTACCAGAAGGCTGCTGCGTTATTAATTCGTTCTTTAAGTTTATTCTTTTGTGCGTGAAAATAAAATACATACAGTCTAGATCAAGGTCTTCCGATATATTATTACACTGTACGTAATTATCCGCATATAATATTTGTATTTTGCGATGCAACCTCTAAAACTACAGCCTAAATATTGGAATGTACTTCAAGCTGGAAGTAATTACCTGCCTGATCCTCAATGCTAAATTACTAACACTGTATTAATGCATCTTTAATAATAATAATATTTGTATATCCTTATTAGCTAGCAAAAAAAATATATATACGGCGATACGGACACCGACTTCCAAAAATTAAGTTATTTTTCACTTTGTAGTTTTTCATTTGGAAGTCGGTAGTATTTTTTGTACCAAAAAAAATATTTTTCCCTTTTTAGAACCCTTTTTACCTACCTAATAAACAAGTTGTTTAGTAAGGTCCCTATAACGCCAGAATAGATTACCAGAATAACGTGAAACTTGAACATAACCGGTGAAATGAGAGATCTACGTACCCCTTAAGAGCGTACTGGCGTGATGTTATGTTATGAAATGGTATAAACAATAAACGGACATGCGGTTGCAGCAATCCCGAGAGTTTTGCCGTTATTTATTGAAGAGTTATATTGTATATCTCCGAAGTTCTTCATCAGACCTTCACCAAATTAAAACGGGACCAATTTCGAAACATATATTCTTTCAAACAAAAAAAGAATTTTCAAAATCGGTACACAATTGACGGAGATATCGGTGAACAAACACAAAAAAAAACAAATAAAGTCAAACATAGAACCTCCTCCTTTTTGGTAATTAAAGATTTACAAAGATCCTCCTTTGTTCAAAATTACTCAACTGCACATGAAGTCAGAATTAATCTGCAGTATCCCAATTGTGGTGTACCTATTGCAGTGTAAGCCGGGGTAAAGCTAGTGTTACTGTGAACTCATGGTTGTAGCTCTATAGTCCATGCTGTGGTTTTGTTATAGTTCCGCTGCGGTCAACTGTTGCCAGAATCGAATGATTCCAATGGTTTAACCTAGGTGGATATAGGACTTTGTTGACGAAACTTCTTTTAATTGGTCTTTTTACAATGGTTTTCAATCATCTTCATAGCCCTTTGCTAAGAATAGTTACAGCACTGATAACAACATTTGTGCCACATGTTAAATTTAATCTGTGTCTGTTACTGATTGTTTTATGAATGTGTGAACATTGTAGGCCTTCTAGATGCTTGTTAACATTTGTTAACTTTTTAATTAATTTTATTTTCTTTTGTTTATATCATATATAAACTTTTTATTTTGTTTTTCTTACGACATATTGTCGGGCCTACGTTGTCCCCCCATATCTAAGTACTAATGCTGTAACAAGAAATTAAAAAAGTAACCTTGGAGCTTCATGCCGGTTCTTCTCCATAGGAAACGACCAACCCGAACCGTGCACCTTTTGTTGACGTTTTATAAGTGCCCATGTAGGCCTATATGAAATAAAAAAAAATATGTTGATTTTGAAAAGTATTTTTGGTATGGCACGGGTTATTTTTAATCACATTCCTAATTCCATAAAAGAGTAATCAGTAACAACTTTCAAAAATAAATTAACTATACTTCTACTAAATAAATGTTACTATTCCGTGTCGGATTTTCTAGCTGATAAATTTTAGTTGTGTTGTGTATCAATGTTTGATGATAAATTGCATCAATGTTTGCATGCCAAAATGGTAAAATGTACAAGGATTCTTAGTATTATTGTAAATACGTATATTCTGAGCAAACAAATATATAAAATATTCTATTCTATTCTAGGTGTAATCCCTCCCTGTGTATTTCATAATAGAAGCATATAGTATTGTATAGTATTTCTGCTCAGAAGCTCCAAGGATGTATCCTACCAAATAAACCTTTTAGATTTCAGAACCGGCTATATGTAGGTATGGGTTATACCATAGATTATACATAAGGTTGACTGTGCTTTCGAATAAGAAATTACCTAAATAATTAAATCCTAAAGCTATGCAATAATTTTAGCAAGGAGCACAATTAATTCTACCTGATTTATCTCATTAGCAAGCTCAGGTATTATATCTTTGACCTAGTCTCTGAATTTATCTTCCCACTATTCTGAAATATTAGGTAGTTTCTTTATCTATACTAATATTATAAAGAGGAAACATTTTTATGTTTGTATGTAACGAATAAACTTAAAAACTACTGGACCGATTTCAAAAATTCTTTCACCGTTGGAAAGCTACACTATCCCCGGGTGACATAGGCTACTTTTTACCCGACTGCCGAAAGAGGGTAATGTGTTTATCAGTTTCTTTGTATGTATACATAATGTATGTATGTCTGTTCCTATGTGGCGTTCTAGAGGCCAAACGCGTTGGCCGATTTTGATGATTCTTACGTCAATCGATTCGTCTTAACCCTGCAAATGTCACTGGCTATATTGAAATTGGAAATTAAAAAAATTGCGGCTTTTGGGCGCCATATTGTGGGAACCCAATTTTTTTTTCTTCCAAACCCATCGTGTGGGATATCAAAATCAAGGGTTTTAAGAGGTGATTACAAAAATATATAATACTTATGTGTTTAAATGTACCTAACTCAAAAAAATAAAAATATGAAGAAAATAAAAAAAATATTTAAAAATAACAAAAAACCCGACTGCTTAAAAAGCCAACTAAAAAGACGTAAACAAGAAGAAATTCATGCCGTGCAGTCGGAGGTTACAACTGGTTTTGGTCAGCCAGCATCCGACTGCACAGCACGATTTTCTTCTTGTTTACGTCTTTTTAGTTGGGTTTTACCTATATCCCTGTATTCCCACGGGAACGGGAACTACGCGGGTAAAACCGCGAGGCGTTCGCTAGTAAATTATACGTTTGTAACAAAGTCTTTATATTTCTACCGACAAATGAGGCCAGCCAAGCGTGTGGTCAAGTAATATATTAATTTCTTTGCCGCGTGCTCTACTTACTAATACTCAAAGTCAAAAGTCAAAGTCAAATATATTTATTCAATTAGGCCAATAAACGGCACTTTTGAACGTCACATAAATTAAAATTAAAAGTAATAAAAAAATATAAGTAATAAAAAAAAATAAAAAAATAAAAAAGATTCTATTCTTAATTCTTTATTGTACACCAAAAACAATATTCAATACAATGTGATAATAAAGTACATGTACAAAGGCGAGCTTAACTCAATGTTGAGTTCTCTTACAGCAAACCCTAGAGAGTGACAGAGAATGATGACAAAAGAGGGTAGGATCCAGTGTACAATTTTGAAATAACATAATTATAATCATAAAAATAAACATAAATAAATATATATATATCTACTAACATTGCGTTGATAGGACTAACATTGCGTTGATTCTACCGTGCATTCGGAAAGTAGATTGTTATGGAGAAGAACGCACAAGAAACTCCATACTTACTATTAAAAAAAAAAAAAATGGTGTACTCTACATGAACATTGAACAGTTTATTCCAACTACGGCACAGGAAAACTTCAAATCGATGGTTTATTTATATTTGAACACACACCTTACAATTTACTTGATGAGAAAATTCATAGCACAGAGCAAATATTTAAAACGTTAGTGCTGTTTGATTAATTGGTCCAATTAATGTCAATATTTTCGGTAATAAAAAATGCGAACCAGTTCTTTTAGCGTCAACATTTTGTGTAACGAAAATTCTGCTCTGCAGTAACATGAGAAGATTTATAAACTAACTAGAAATTTCATACAAACTTTCAACCCCCTTTTTTCCCCCTTAGGGGTCGAATTTCCAAAAACCGATAAATACATTAAAAAAAATATCAACCAAGAGCTTCTATTTCACGTAATTCTATCAATTTCACGTGTCCAATTTACAAAACGAAGAAATTACATACAAACTTTGAACCCCCTTTTACCCCTTTAGGGGTGGAATTTCCAAAAATCCTTTCTTAGTGCTCACTTACGTCACTTAACAAATCTTTTTGCCAAATTTTATGATTCTAGGCCTAGCGGTTTAGGCTGTGCATTGATCGATCAGTCAATCAGTTTCTTTTTTTATATACATATATAGATTTAAACTGATAGAGATCATTGCAAGATTAAAGGAATTGAACGTTTCAAAAAAATTGCAACGTCATAAAAGATTGATATGAGCAAAGAGATGGAACACAACAATGCCTTCAGCATTCTCGTTCTCAAGCTTCGCGTTTCGCATTTACCGTGAGAAATTGAGAGCGAAACCAGCGAAATAGATCTCCTAGACACGTTGTCGGCAGAAAAGAAAGCGATCCATGGCTATCTTACTTAATCCGTCGTATACCTGGCTCACTGTTCACCGCTCAGTGTTCTGACATCACGGCTCTTTTGCAATTTTAGAACGTCTCGGTACGTTATTGAAAGAATTATTGCCGACAATTATTTCAAATGTACCTGGGTCATTTTGATCTTCATTAGTAGGTCATAATTTTATTGTTCCAAAAGATTTATAAATTTTTCGGCTCGATTCTTTCAAGATCATTATGTTTATGAGGTAATATAATCGCGTAGACATATTATTAGCTAGCTGTTAAAATGTTATCCACTTTGTTTTTATGAAATTGTGTTTGAATTTCGTAACGGCTTTAAGCTATTGATTCTCAAGCTACGTATCGCAGTTCGAGATCGAGTTGAACATATTTAAAAAACTCGTAAGAATAATATTATTCATTGGAAGTTAGTGTATTTGTGCTTAATTTAAATTTATATGCTGTGTTATGTTTAAGAAAATTTCATTTAGATAAAATTCTAAATCCAGTCTTTTAAAATTTTCTTGAATTGATCGATTTGATGGGTGAAAAAAAATCATGTAGCTAAATAATTTAATCGTATTATGAATTAATAAGTAGTAGGTACCTACATATACATTAAAATTAGCACTAATGAGGCTTATAAAAACTATAATAAAATGTAGGGCGTTGGCCATAATATATTTCTTTTCTTACACCTAATCTGAAAATACGCAACCCAAAGCGCTTTAAAAGATTTCGTATCTGCCTGCTTAGATAGGTGGGCACTGAAAAATAAATGCAGTATGAAGAAGGGTTGCCATCTTCATGCTGCTCGTAATAAATTTTCATAAAATATAATTATGTTTTCATTCAAGTGTTTGCGCATGATTTAAAGCGCCTTCAGGAAAGGCTGTGTTCAAATCATCAATTAAACTTAAATGGAAACAATAAAGTGAGTTTAAATAAAACATTCTACCTTAATAAGAATACCGTTATACTCACCAAAAATTAAATAGTCTTTACTTAGTTGAAGCTAGAGTTAAAGTAAGCTCCGAGTGTAATGATATTAAAACTCTCGTAGGTAACTGTAAAGCTGTACACACAGGCGTTCTGTGCTTCTATAGAGATGTAATAGAACGAACATGATGTTTTATTTACTTCAGCAATCCACTCTACTTTATCAAATTATCCTAACGGCCGATGCGGTACTATAGTACTTCTCTAGTGTACTTGGTAACTTAAATAGAGACAGATAACTTACCTTATTGCTGGGATTGTAATCGTTCGATCCCAATTCTTATATGGGTCTCCGGGGTCCGCAGTAGTTAAAATTGCCGCATTCCACTGTAGTCGGGCGTGAGGCCGGCGCAGCTTCCCGATCTGGACCGGTCGTACGGCCGGGAGAGCACTGGGCCGGGGGCGATCACATAAACTATTATAGTAGCACAGCTGCGAGGGGGATAGTGATGGAATTCATTGTTATTTCATAGAGTAGGTCTCGTGTGTGAGGCTGGCGGCTCGCGCAGGCACAGGTACTGCGGCCGGGGACGCGCACGGCACTGGCGCGCTTGCCGCCGCCGACAGCGCCCCCGCGCACGCGCGCCGCACCACGCCCGCCGCCGCCGATCGTGGAGCGGCTCGCGGCTCCCAGCCCAAAACCTCATTTACACACATGGACTTACACAATGAATGTTCAATGTAGACCGGCAGGTTATCTAAAAACCCTCGGAATACAAAACGGGATGGTCGCCAGCCGAGGCTTGCTGTAATTCGGGGGAAAGCGTCGCGAATAACGACAGCTTGACCCAGTTCCAAATTCACACAAATATTTCAGTGGGTTTGGGAGTGGCAGTTTGACGTAACATTATGTCTTGTTACATGTTATTGTGTACGTACACCTATGTTGTCTGCAGGGGCTGACGAGTGATGACGGTGCACTGATTCGTTCTTTGATGCCGACAACACCATTACCGAGCATCTCTCTGTTCTCAAAATGTCAAGACGTAATGATGGTGGTGGCTTTTCGTTTATATCTTGGCTGGGCTATTCTCTCTGGTTATCATTGACTTACCTGACAATCATAATGCCTATGTTCCCTAAGGGGTAATCAGAGTCGACGTGTTCTGTAAATAGAGACAAGGCATTTACAGTTCATTTCTAATCAGAATTTTTTAAAATATAAAAAAAAACTTTCTACAAAAAAATACTACCGACTTCCAAATAACAAAACTACAAAGTTATGGACACCGACTTCCAAAAATAAAGTTATTTTTCACTTTTTATTTGTACCTGCCTAATACGCAAATAGTTACGTAAGGTACCTATAATGCCAGAATAGATTACCCGAATATCATGAAACTGAACATAACCGGTGAAATTTAAGTGTACCAAGGTGAACTGTACACATCTGCGTACCCCTTTAGAGCATACTGGCGTGATGTTATGTTATGAAATGGTATAAACAATAAACAGACATGCGATTGCAGCAATCCCGAGAGTTTCGCCGTTATTTATTGAAGAGTTCTGTTGTATATCTCCGAAGTTCTTCATCAGACCTTCACAAAATTAAAATGGGACCAATTCCAAAACGTACTCTTTCAAACAAAAAACGAATTTTCAAAATCGGTCTACAATTGATGGAGAACATACACAAAAAAAAACATAAATTCGAACATAGAACCTCCTCCTTTTTGGTAAGTCGGTTAAAAATACAAAAAAAAAATAGATCAAACACAATTACTTATTAAATATCTTAAAGCATCTCGGTTTGTTTTGATTCAAGCTTCTTTCTTAAAATTATTTGAAATCTTCCGCCTCCGTGTTCGTTTCGCGTGAATCTTCCTTTTTTATCTTAATTAGTAATGCTAATGAATGCGGGAGGATTATAAATACAGTAGACCCTTTACTTGCTGTCTTACTTCACTGCGGACCGCGGAACACGGAACCTTCCTGAAACAATGAAAAGTAATGAAAATTTAAAGTTTTAGGTACGGAAAAACTCATCACACTATATTTACACTTATCTATACCAATACTATAAAGAGGAAAGATTTTTTTGTTTGTTTGTTTGTACCGAATAGGCCCCGAAACTACTGGACCGATTTCAAAAATGCTTTGCGTTTGGAAGCTACACTATCCCCGGGTAACATAGGTTACTTTTTATCCCTGTATTCCCACGGGAAAGGAAACTACGCGGGTGAAACCGCGAGGCGTCCGCTAGTAATATTATAAAGGCGAAAGTTTGTGAGTATGTTTGTTAGTTCTTCACGCTAGAATGGCTGAACGGATCTGGATGAAATTTGGCACAGAGATAGATTATAGTCAGGAATAGCACACCATATCAGCCGAAAGACGTCTACTGCTGGACATAGGGCTCCCCCAAGCGTCGTCACATTGCCCGGTCCCGTGCGTCCCGCATCCAGCGGATCCCCGCAGCCTTCACCAGATCATCGGTCCACCTGGTGGTAGGCCTTCCAAAGCAACGTCTTCTGGGTCGCAGAAATAGCACATAGGATACTTTTGATCCCGGGAATATAGTTCCTTCGGGATAAGTTTTGTCTTCCACACGGGCGTAGCTCGTCTTTTTATAAACCATCAATGAAACATATCTATTTTTATATTTAGTATAAGCATTACTGCAGAGCATGAGGTCAGGGGGTCGAGGGAGCAGGTGATCGGGTTTTTCCATCTGAAATTTCTCAGTAGTAATCCGGGACCTGGATCATCACATCATCAGCCTCTAATGTTCCGCTGGGAAACAGGCCTCCTCTCTGTGAGAGGGAATGGGCCGTAATCCACCACGCGGGCCCAGTGCGGGTTGGTGAATGTCACATGTCTTCGAATTTTGGGTCCAGGAAATGCCGGTTTCCTCACGATGTTTTCCTTCACCGTTTTGAGAGCAGTGGTGAAGAAATAATTTACACAAAGTAAAGCGCCTGTCTGGGCTCGAACCCAAGACCGCCACCACTGCTCTACCTATCTGGACCTGGATCTGGCTTTATTTATTTATTATATACTTTATTGGACACCATAACCCGGTTGATGGCAATAGGCTTGTACCTATTATACGGGATTTAAACACAACTGTTGAAATATGTTATACCTAATTTAGGTGCAGTTCTGCCTAACCCTCCAGAGAAAACAGGCGTGAAGTTATGTTATGTATTGGAGCTCATGGCTAAATAATAACAGCCGCACGGGTCGATCTTCAAGGTTAAGCAACGCTTGCCGAGGTCGGTCCGTGGATGGGTGACCATTTCAACATAGCGAGTTTCCTCCGTGCCTCGGAAAGCACGTTAAGCCGTTGGTCCCGGCTGTTATTTGAAGATCTTTGACAGTCGTTGCGGGTAGTCAGAAGCTTGAGATCTGACACCAGTCTTGCCAAGGGGTATAGTGTTACACAGTTACTGGGTTGTGGAGGTCAGATAGGTAGTCGCTGCATGTAAAACACTGGTACTCAGCTGAATCCGGTAAGACTGGAAACCGACCCCAACAAAAATTTAAAGAAAAAGCGTTGCTTAACCTTGAAGATCGACCCGTGCGGCTGTTATTATTTAGCTACGAGCTCCTCGTATTGATACCTCTCTAAATGTACCTGTAATATTGTGGTGAGTAATAAATCATTATCTTATCTTATTTACGCCTAAAGTAAAGCAAAAATACGACTCTTCAAAAATAAATATCTTTACTTTCTCATCCAGGTAAATGACAGTTTTTAAGACTACAATAGCTTGAGCTATTAAAATCTTAAAGACAATGAAGCTTTTAAAATCTTCATGTAATTCAAATCTCCAAACTCCATTGCCGTGGTCTGAAAGGGAACAAGTCTCGGAGAACTAAAGGTTTTAAGAAGTTGGGTATATATAACGAACACCTATGAACAACCGTATTGTCCATTGACGAAAGCCTACGATGCCACTAAATAAATAAGTAATTATTAAGTGTGTGTATTATCTTAAATAATAGGATAGTTTACTGAAAATTAGTTTTTTGTCCGTCAGGTAGATTAAGACGGTACCCTGACCAAAAAATCAGCATGAGATAATATATGAGCATTCCTATTGGCCTTGCGGCACTCGTGGCGCATGAATTACAGTAGTAAATACGCCCAGATTTTAGAATAAATCTGTATAAAATCGAATTTTAGTCTTTTGAAAATAAAAAATACGAAAAAAATTATCGTTATTAAATTGTCTATTCATTAGTGTTAGTACAAAAAATAATTAATGAGCACTTTACGAGGAGATGCATGCTATCAATAATTATTTCTATTTTTTATGGTTTTGTTGGAAGGAGATTAGTGAAAAATATACATCTTTAAAAAAAAAAGTATACGACCATTTTAGAATCAATAATATGTGGATATTTCTTTTTAAATAACGAGTAGATAGCTCCTAAAAACAGCACGAAAAACGGCTAGCGCGGCGTTTTGCTCGGGGTACCACCTTAATAAAAAATATTTTACACGTATTTTTACTTTTGTCACGTAAACAAAAAGTGACGATGATATAATGCGTTGAAATATCGTGTGAAACGTCACGCCGCTAGTTCACTTTATACTGCCTTAGTGACGTCACAAGACCCCAATCCTGAACTTTGGTGCGCTTTGGAACATTTACAATATTTGAAAATTTTTGTTGATTTGGTAAAGCAAAAAATAAATGTCCAATATTATTTGATAATCTCACTGACGGACTAAATAGAATTATTATTTTTCTACCCAGGAAACATACCTATTAAAATAGATAAAAAAAAACATACAAAATGCTTGTAAATTATATCTGCCTGAGAATTTCAGTGACATTTAAAAGTTTACAAAACATTAAAATAATAGTTCAGTACCAATCACGCGATCCATGTGCATTGCACGCAATAGATTGTAGACAAAACATAGCAAATGCTATGGATTCAAACATTGCTATTACTAAATACCATAGAAGAGCATTTAATTAAAAACTCAAATTATAGACATCCATGTACCGACCGATGCGTTGAGTGTCATTCTTTAGAATGTGCATAGAAAAGACATCAACGCAATCAATTAACTTAACAATTTTAATATTTTTTTACCCGACTGCCGAAGGAGGGTAATGTGTTTATCAGTGTATGTATGTATGTAAGTATTTAGGTATGTATGTATGTTTGTTCCTATATATGGCGGATTTTGGGCGCCATACTGTGGGTGCCCAAATTATTTTTGTCTTCCAAACCCGTAGTGTGGGCTATCAAAATAAAGGGTTTTAAGAGGTGATTTCAAAAATATATAATAATTATGTTTAAATTTACGTAATTCGACTAAAAAGTTCTAAATAAAAAAAGTTAAATCCAAAAACCAAAAAACCCGACTGATTCAAAAGTGAACTAAAAAGTCATAAACAAGGAGAATATCATGCCTTGCAGGTGGAGGATACACCAGATTTTTGTCAGCCAGCCCGCGAATATGTAACCTCCGACTGCATGTTATGGTGTTTTTATGGCAAAACAAAGTTTGCTGGGTCAGCTAGTATATATATATTTCTTTTATTAGGGCGTCTCGCAGTTCAACCAAAGTAATTGTCTTCTGCTTAACCGGGCGATCCTGTGGAGACTAAGCTATATAGCCTCCAGCCAGGCACAAAAAGCTAAACCTAAGCGACCACGCTGAGGGCTACCCCCTGTGGGGTCGAACCTCGGCTTAGGGCGTCTCTGGGGTGACAGCTAGGGCTGGATCTTAATAAAATAATTCCACCATCCGTTCGGCAAACGCCTTCGTGGAGAAGAACGGGTAAGAGATATTTTAACGCGGTACTGGCCGTGCCTCCATTGTATCTCCTTTTGGAAAGTTTTGTTTGTAAAATATTTTTTTGATTTACAAATAGGATATTTATCCATCATCATCATCATTTCAGCCGAAAGACGTCCACTGCTGGACATAGGCCTCCCCCAAGCGTCGCCACATTGACCGGTCCCGTGCGTCTCGCATCCAGCGGATCCCCGCAACCTTCACGAGGTCATCGGTCCACCTGGTGGGAGGCCTTCCAACGCAACGTCTTCCGGTTCGCGGTCGCCACTCCAGAACCTTTCTGCCCCATCGGCCATCCGTTCTGCGAGCAATGTGCCCTGCCCACTGCCACTTAAGTTTGGCAATTCTTCGGGCTATATCGGTAACCCTGGTTCTCTTACGGATCTCTACATTTCTGATTCGATCACGCAAGGAAATGCCGAGCATAGCCATCTCCATTGCCCTTAATTTTTATATATATTGAATATTTATGTTTTGAATAATTATACGAAAACCATGTTTCACAAAATAATGTAGGTAATAAGGTAGATAATGAATTAATCATATTTTTTGTTAAATCCTTTTAACCTAGCCGTTACTAAGGAGTATGCTTCAGAAAGTAACCGTTTTACGGCACTAAAGTGGAGTAAGTAACTAGGTGTACCAACGGATCAATTTTTCAATTCAATTGTTTTTTAATTTCATATAACTAGGCCTACATGGGCACTTATAAAACGTCGACAAAAGGTGCACGGTTCGGGTTGGTCGTTTCCTATGGAGAAGAACCGGCAAGAAACTCCATGGTTACTCTTTTAAAAAATGGTTTCGTTTTACAATATTTCCATGTTACAGCATTAGTTAGTTAGTTTAGATATGGGGGGACAACGTAGGCCCGACAATAAGTCGTAAGAAAAACAAAAAAAAAAAGATTACATATAAACAAAAGAAAAAACGAATTAAAAAGTTAACAAAAGTTAACAAGCATCTAGGATCCATTCGCGAGAACGTGAACTAGTAGGTAGGGGAGGGACGGAGAAGGATATCAGCCAGACTGCAATAGTACAATAATAGTACTAAAAAAATATAATGAAATTTATAGACACTATTCATGACAGCAAATGGTTGATAAGATCGATGCCTAAAATTTATGTAAATAAATATTTTTATTTTCTCCAAATCATTTGGCCAGCGGTTTCGCCTGCATGTATCTAAGTCGAATCCACGGGAACATACTCCTGGCATAAAAATCATCCTTTGTACTTATCCAGGCCATGGTCTACCTAGCCTAATTGCGTAAGTAAATTTAGCAAAGCAAAGGGTTTTGACCCCATCAATCGACCAATCACATAGACAGTAAACCACATCGCGTCTTTCATCTCGCATCTACGCAATAAGGCTGACGGGTCTTACCCATAGACTACTATTATATTATAGGTATTATCTTTATTCCAAAACAGACGTAAACTTCCAATCGCGTTTTAACCAATCGCATCACTTGATTTGTGACGCGTCGATTATTTCTTTCCCGAAACCGGGGGAAGATATCGTCTTAAATAAATTAATAGGAAAGGCTACCTGGATATTAGTGCAAATTTGAATTCTCGTAGTGGCACGGACAGGTTGAAGGCAGTGTATGGTACCTATGCTTGCTGAAGTCGGTACATGCTTACGTGACCATCAATGACAACCAGGGTCATCAAGGGGTGTTTTATTACCCAGTAACTGGATCCTGGAGATCAAATAGACTGCTGCTTTGACCCAGTATTATTGTAGTAATCTTTGCGCTTCGTATAAAATCCTGGTTTTCAGTTGCGTCCGAATGCTTACCGCAAAATATATTGGAAAAACCGCCAAAATATACATTGATCCATAGACTGGCATTGATCCATAGACTAGAAATGGCACTAGTTTAGAAAAAACTGCGGTAAACGTGATCACGTACTCTGTGATCACGTTTACCGCAGTTTTTAATCTAACAATATTTTAATCTACAGATCGATCGGTGTGGACAGAAAATGCTGAAAATCAAATTGCAATGTGTAGACCGAGGTTAGTCGACAGTTTTGGAAACTAGCTCTGCTGGACTAAAGAGCTACTATAAAATGGAGTGAATAGGAATTACGGGGTGAATAGAAACAAATCTGAAAGTTTATTATTGTTGTGTCTAATTTGTCTATAGTTTGCGATTTATTAAACGGCAACATTTTTCCATTATTCTGTAAAGTGAGAAATTATTGGTATTATAAAAACATTTGTGTGAAAAACATGTGCTAAAAGTTGATTTTGCCAGCCCTAGAGTAGGCTAGAGTATTTTTTTATTGACCCCTATCTCGTATCTTTTGATCCTAGTTTCTTCTTGTTTTTTCTTTCTATTTTACAAATAATTCACATTTTTTCGTAAATTTTAAGCATTAGTAGCGACTCGCAATTTCACAATGCTTTGAAAAGAAAAAAAATGGGGTGCATACATTGAGATAATATGTACTACGTACTACATTATTACCTCAATGGGTGCATAGACACAAAGTTGTGTCTATTCACCCCATTTTACGGTATTAAATAGACCCAGCATTATAAAACAGAAGACTAAGAAAAAAAGCAGTAAGTATAGTTTAGCAGGTGATACATCCAAGGATTTAAATCATGGTTCCAATATTTTTTAGTTGGCCAAAACTGGTAAAAGTCCACTGTGAACTATAGTCCTCACTTTTGCAAAACCATTTTACGGTATGCAATGACCACTTCCACAGACTATCAAAGTTATTTCACATGACGTAAATATGTTCTATGCACATGACACTTGACAGTGACACTGATAACAATGACATGCATGACAACCAGACAACCAACCAGCTGTCTCTGTTTTCATCAAATGTCAAGAGTTCGATTCGATTGTATTTGTTGTTTAATTAAAGATAAATAATTGTTAATCATTATCCCAATAAAGCCCAAGCTCAAGTAAACGACAGTACCTACGCGTGTCTTTTATATGATAGACCTCCGAACTTCTTAAATACAAAAATGTCTAAACAAAGCATAATGTTTCATCCGATAATAAGCTCGATACAACGAATAGCTCTGTACGAAACCAAAGCCGTAAGTTGACCATTATTTATGATGAATATTTAGTTTTACTCTTGCCATGACGCTTAAATGAGTTTTCTGGACTAAGACAAGACTTCATTTGCCCAAACAAAGAGTTAATAAGAGGTAGCAAAGGTATTATTTTAGGGGGTGGATTTTTATACTAATATTAAAGTTTTCGTTAATCGTTTAATTTTATTGGAAAACTGTTAAACCTGATACTTACAATAATCACGGAATTTATCAAACATTGCAGAGATTCTATTTGATTGGCTCAAACAACACTGAAACAAGGTTTCGCGTCCTTAAGATTGATAGGACAGACCCACGAGAGTTAATACTGGTTGATGACAAGTTTGAGTACAACAAGCAGGAGATACATCAGCTTCTGAACATGATAGGCTTTGGCAACAGATTGAGAACAACAGGACTCAATAAACTTGTGTCTGCTTTTGGAATTGTTGGTAAATATAACAAAACTAGCTGACCCTCGTGGCTTCGCTCCCGTCAACTGGCTATCTATCTACCTACGCTACCTACTCTACCTATCCTACCTACTCTACCTCCCCTACCTACCCTATAATATTAGTATACATATAGATGTTGATAAAACTCCTTTGCAAATTAACAAATTTGATTACCATAAAAAAGTTTATAGTGAGTCAATCTTAAAAGATTTGCTGTCACGGACTTTTTTTAGAACTTTTAAAGAGGAACAATTCCATCATACATGATATTTGTGTCGTTTAAACCGTTTACCCAGCGCACGCAACGGAAGCTCTCAAAAAGGAATATTTTTTGTGCAAGATTTCTCATTTATGCTCCGCTCCTATTGGTCGTAGAGTTATGTTATATAGCCTTCCTCGATAAATGGACTATCCGACACAAAAAAAATTTTTCAATTCCAACCAGTAGTTCCTGAGATTAGTGCGTTTAAACAAACAAACTCTTCAGCTTTATAATATTAGTATAGAATTAAATCTTTATACTCTTCTGGAATCAGATCCAAAATAATAAAATTAATTTTCTTCATTTCCAGGTTTCATAAGATTCTTAGAAGGCTACTACATAATATTAGTTACCAAAAGAAGAAAGGTGGCAGTCATTGGTTCACATTCCATCTACAAAATAGAAGATACGGCTACAATATACATTCCTAGTGAGAGCACCAAGCCTCTCCATCCTGATGAACAGAGATACTTGAAGATGTTTCTAGCTATAGATTTATCAACTAACTTTTATTATAGCTATAGTTATGATATCACACACACTCTACAAATGAATATGGCACCCCCTAGACAACTTGCACCAGCTTTGTTCCCCAAGCCAGTTACTGCAGCAGTATACCACAAGAACTTGAAGTCTACCTCAAGCCAGGATTTGCAGGAAAAGTGTGAGTGTCACAAGTATGATGATAATGATGAAGATATCTTTGAGACATGGAAGAGTCAACTGCAACAGAGAAAAAAGACTGGGTAAAATCAAACATAGTTAAATTATACTTCATAAAAGATAGCTTGATCTCTGTGACATATGTCAAACTGACGTATACATTATTGTTTGCGTTAATGTTACTGTATTGATACCGACAGCTGTCACAGAGATCAAACTATCTTTTATGAAGTATAGTGTAAAATTTCTCTGTTACCTGTAATATTAACCCCTTGTATGCAGAAAAAAGATCATCATGAGACACAATGGCTTTTTAATTGCTTCAGTTAATTACGGCATATAAGGGGTTAAAGCACAAAATATATATTTGGAACTAGCTTCTGCCAGAGGCCCGCATGGAAAGTATTTTGTTTTTCCCAAGGGAAGGGAAGGAAGGGCCATTAAACCAGGATGAAAAGTAGCCTATGTGCTATTTCAGACTATAATCTATCTCTTTGCCAAATTTCATCCAGATCTGTTCAGCCGTTATGGCATGATTGATTAACAAACATACATCCAAACTTTCGCATTTATAATATTAGTGAGATTCCTCTTGATAATTTTGAATGCAGATCTACTCAATAAACTTGACCGCCTTCTAAATAACTGCATTCGATTTGTCTTCAACCTCCATAAGTATGTTCATGTAATATGGTTACCAATTCGTCAGCGTAGAGCGCTGAGGGCCTTGACTACCCTGTTTTATTTTATTGATAAACCCACTTCTCCTTCTTATCTGACTTCACATGTCCAATTCCTTTGTTCTGCCCATAGTAAAAATCTTCGCTCCGCCAATAATCGTCTTCTACAATGTCCCTCGCACCGCTCTGGGTTTATCCATTCCTCCTTCTTTGTCCAGGCGATTTCCCTTTGGAATGCACTCCCCCAGAACATCAGGATGCCAACCAGTCGGTTGTCTTTCAAATTGAAGGCACGCGAGCACATTCGCAGGAAGTTTGCAGAATCAACACAGAGTTAATTTGTTGGATTCGGTCTCCCATTAACATTATTTTTATGTATGTATGCATCTAAGTATATATTTATATATATTAAATTGTTTTTATTTATATTTCGTTTTCCTATTTGTTTTTTTCATTAAGTTGCACCTGCCATATTTTATCTCTGCACCACCCTAAGGTCGACTGGTAGAAAATGCCTAAGGCATTAAGTCCGCCTTTGTACTTGGGCATAAAGTTTTATAAATAAAATAAAAATAATTTTATCCTACAGATCCTACTTAAAAGCTATTCCAATTATCTATAAAAATTGGTTTCCAAGTAGGAAAAACTGATGCTTAATTTTTTTTTATTATTATTCCAGCAGCCAACTTAACAGGCTAGACTTTGGTGTTCGCACAGTACCCGAATGGCGATTTGTATGGAACAGTCATCTACTATCACCAGTTCATTCACACCTGCACCCTGACTGGATCCTGTACATAGTTCATGGGTTCATAGAACAGAGTAATTTGAACATATTTGGTAGACCCATATACCTGACATTGATAGCTAGGAGGAGCAATAGATATGCTGGTACAAGGTTCTTGAAGAGAGGTGCAAATATGCATGGAGATGTGGCTAATGAGGTGGAAACTGAACAGATTGTTCATGATTCTATGGTATCTTCATTTGCTGCTGGCAGGTAAGGATTTATTTACTTGTTTAGCTCTCTTTAAATCCAAATTATGAACCGGTCTCTGAATTGATATATTGTAATAGTAATTGAAGGGTACAGGCAAAAAACAGGGAATGTTCTAATTAATAGATTTTGAGAAAAACGCAGTTATAATTTTAGAAGTATGTAATTTTTATCGTTCTTATTTACCGGTGTGTACCGGTATGTCATGGACATTCCCAGTTATTTTCGCTTCGGCCATAAACAAAAACTTATTTTTGGCGCCTTACGTTTACTTTTTTGAAAAGTTATTGATTGAGAATAGAACGGATGGTATTTAAAAGTACTTCAATTTATTCCCATTTCATTTACCTAATTTTGCCTGTGTTCCACCAAATATACTGAATGTGCACCAAAATATGTTCATATAAGTCGACGTAGCCACGCTGCGCGGGGCTCCTATTTCTGTCTGCAGGGTCAAAAGTAACCTAACACGAACGAGATGACGGGAGCTGAGTTCGCTCGCTTTGCTCGCTCACTTCAGCTCCCGTCATCTCGTTCGGACCTAACCTGTCCGTGTCGGGGTGCCCTAAGTTCCCGAGCTCGCTTCGCTCGCTCTTGGACTGATTCTTTGACCATAATTTATTCGTAGATCAACTAATATTTGGTGCACGATCAGTATTTTAGATGTACCTTTAGATTTTTGGTGAACACAAAAATATTATCCGAATAGAACTACCATAGCTAAAGATTTGCTTGTACATGTGACATTCCCTGTTCTTTGCTGTACCCTTCAATTTGAGAAATATGCTTAGAGAGAGAGAGATAACATATATTTATTTAGTAAAATATGAGTACAGTATAATATTTACTTAAAAAAAGAGACTATATAATCGAGAAAAGTACTAACATTCAGGATTGAAAAGCTTATTATTATCTATTCTAATAGATAATTAAGAAGGTATTAAACCCTGCTTGCAAATTTTTACAGGTTTTCAAGCTAAAGTAGAATTAGACAAAAACTCAACTTCATATTCTTAATTTAGAAATCGGAAGTATGACTACACTACTATACTTTTTTATTACAGATTCAGTTCCTTTGTCCAAATGAGAGGATCAATACCCAGTTACTGGTCTCAAGACGTCTCCAAAATGGTACCAAAACCAGCAATATCTATAGATCTGAGTGATCCTTATGCTGAAATACCCGGCAGGCATTTAAACAACCTGATGAGAAGATATGGATCTCCAATCATGTTCTTGAATTTGGTTAAGAAGAGAGAGAAGAAGAAACATGAATCTCTACTGACTGATGTGATAAGCAATGGCATAAAGTATTTGAATCAGTTTTTACCTCCTGAACATGCTGTGCAATATTACCACTTAGATATGGCTAGGACGAATAAAAGATCTGATGCTAAAGTGTTGGATAAGTGAGTTGTAAATATTATTGTTCTTCACACATCAAAGTTATAAGAAATGTTGGAGCATTCGGTTCCCTACATGATGGTTGAGCTGAGTGGTGCCGATCCATGCGTCATGTTCGTGAACGGGCGCCATCAATTGGGATTGACCATAACTTTTTTTTTAAGTATTAAAGCCTTTTCTCTGAATGGCTACAGCTTCTAAAAGGGTAATCATCATGAAGCTGAGTATCCCTTATAGATATCTCAATTTTAGAAGTTTTTATTGGATGAGTTGTTCATAATTTTTAGATTCTTAATGTAATGAACGCAAGAGCCGCCATAGAAGGGTTTGCTGGGCATGATTGGACTTTAGATGTTGTTGTTTTTTAAAGATATTATGGTATTTACGACAAAACTGTACTACAGACCTACTGCTTAACTGCGATGGTTCTTAAATAAAAAAGCTACGCGGCATGGAAGGGGTGACGTATCGCGTGAGACAGATTTATAGAATATTCTTTAATTTACACCATAAAAATTAACATTAAGAACTCTTTTATTTTATTAAGACGTTAGCTCAGTGATTTGCCCACTGATGGGCCTCAGAGTCCCGCATTAAGTACTTTCCAGATACCTACTTGCATAATATTATACATTTTTTTAATACACGTCTTTATCTCCAGACTGTCGGCTATAGCCCGCACAGTGGTCCGCAAGACAGGTATATTCATGAGTTCGAGCGGCTTCGGCGAGGTGACGGGGGTGGCTGGTCACCAGGGTGGAAGGCTGCAGACCGGGCTGGTGCGCGTCAACTGTGTGGACTGTCTCGACAGGACCAATACTGCGCAGTTCGCTATCGGGAAGTGTGTGCTGGCTCATCAGGTAAGCATACATCAAGCCTTGCTGAAGTCTGAGAGAAACGTTTTTCATCATCATCATCATCAGCCTTGTAATGTTCCCACTGCTGGGACACAGGTCTTGTGAGAGGGAATGGGCCTTAATGGATCACATGTCTTTGAATTTTTGGTTCAAAGATGTGCCGGTTTCGTCACGATGTTCCTTCCGTCCGTCCTTCACAATTTTAAGAGCAGTGGTGATGAAATTTACAGAAAGTAAAGCGCTAGTCTGGGTTCGAACTCACGACCTACAACTTGTAAGTCGCGGCCGCTGCTATGCCAACCACTCCTCTCAATATTTATTCAGTTGTAACCTATACCAATTTTATAAAGAGGAAAGATTTTTTTGTTTGTTTGTTTGTACCGAATAGGCTCTTTAACTAATAGACCGATTAAAAAAATCTTTCACCAATAGAAAGCTACATTATTCCTGAGTGACATAGGCAATTTTTTATTTCTTTTTTTCTTTATTAGCAACCCTTGAGACGACGACTAACGCCAACGACCTTGAGGGAACAAAACGCGCACTCGTTTCACACCCGCGCGACCCAAAATTTAGTAGTTTTTTGTACTTTCCTATCAGCCTTGTAATGTTGGGAACATTGCAAGGCTCTGAACTCCGAACTGCTGGGACACAGGTCTTGTGAGAGGGAATGGGCCTTAATGGATCACATGTCTTTGAATTTTGGGTTCAAGGACGTGCCGGTTTCGTCACGATGTTTTCCTTCACCGTTTTGAGAGCAGTGGTGATGAAATTTACACAAAGTAAAGCGCTAGTCTGGGTTCGAACTCACGACCTACAACTTGTAAGTCGCGGCCGCTGCTATGCCAACCACTGCTCTCAATATTTAGTCACTTTTAAAATTATGGGACGACTTATTAGCAACCTTTAATGCTGACTTGAATTAAATGTACAAAAAATCACATCATTTGGGCAATACAAAATGTACCCTGTGTCTATCAAAATAAAGTTAATTTCGTAACAGCGAAATAACTCAGAAAGGAGATTGCCCATACACAGGCCCGTTATGAGGTATCGTGTCTGCGATTTCAATATTATACAAAAATAGGATTTATGTTTTGTGTTATTTTCCATCCGTGTCCTTTACTTTATATGTACAGACAACAACAGATCAGGTTCCTTTCATTGGACATTTGTATGCACCTTATTGCATTGTAATAAGGGTTCATTTCAAGAACAGAAACATCGTAAAATCTCGTGAACCCCGCAAAATAAATAAAAAATTATGTATAATTAATAAATAATTCTAATTATGAATATAGGTAACTTGTTTTTTCTACAATATACAACCAAATTCATCAAGATACAACCATTTTTTCAAAGGGACCCAAGTTCCCTTACAAAATGGGCATTCTCCTTTGAACAAATATGCCAAATGTAGACGACAAGTTTCGTCAGTACCCAGTTGTGATTCTTAATTCCTAATCTCGTTTTTTGTTTCAGTTATACGCCTTAGGGCTCATAGGGGAACCAAAAATAGAGTTTGACTCAGACTGCGCCAGGCTTCTTGAAGGATTGTACGAGGACCACGGTGATACATTGGCCTTACAATACGGGGGGTCGCAACTTGTACACAGGTATGTCAAATTGTGTGGCCTTAGCATAGACTCCAATTGCAAAATAGGATACCAATTATTCCTAATTAGTTGGCTGTCCTGGGTTCGATTCTAGTCGTCTAGATTCTAGATTACGGGCTACGGCAGCCTAATTGTGTAAGTGAATTCGGCAAAGGAAACAATCTGTTTCTTTCCCAAAAACGACTTTTCACAATACAAAAAGTCGATTTTCCCAAGAAAGAAACAGATTGTTTCCTTTGCCGAATTCACTTACACAATTAGGCTGCGGCGGGTCTCTCTGGAAAATTTCTCTGTAGCAGCCAGGAGTCTAAATTTTATGCTATTCGCCCCTAATTCATGGAACTTAAACATATCTTTTAAAATATGGGTATATTTAGTCACACTTCTGCCTTCAAAAAGTACAGGCGCGATAATCTACCATCTTCTTTTTCTATCTATATATATAAAACAAAGTTGTGTTAGTTACACCACTTATAACTCAAGAACGACGGGGCTAATTTTTAGGATTTTTTGATTTTGGATTTATCTTTGTCCAGAATAGGATAATAAGTAATAAAATATCGGACATATTCAAGACAAAAAAATATGAACAAAATTCATTTTCCCATACGTTTTGCGAACACAGCGCCATCTCTGATACATGACATAAACAAAACACGGACCAAAATCATTCCTTTCGGTAGAGTAGGTAGGATAAAAATACAATTAATTCAAAAAATTAATGTTTGGTGTTTTGTTATTTTTATGCCAAAACAACGTTTGCCGGGTCAGCTAGTGTTATATAAATGTCAAAGTCAAATATATTTTTTCATCTAGGCCAATAAACGGCACTCTTGAACGTCAAATAAATTAAAATTTACAAGTAATAAAAATTCTACTGTGCATTCGCAAAGTAGCTTGTTATGGAGAAGAACGCACAGGAAACTCCATCCATACTCTTTTAAAAAAAATAGGTATTTTACAATATTTACACAAGTACATACATTAATAAATTCATATATGTGATAACGATGCACCCAGAAAAGCACCACACACTATACCACGCACAGATATAAATAATTAAAAGCATTAACAGGTAAATTAATTAATTTGATAAATAGGAACATGGTTCTCACATACTTACATTGCAAACATAGGTAAAATACCTGATTCAACAACAACGGAACAGTGTGTGAGTCAAATGTAAAATTGAACAAACTTTTCTCAATTTGTTACAGAATAAAGACGTATCGTAAAACTGCGCCATGGTCGTCGCACGGCAACGATATAATGCAGACACTGAGCAGATACTACTCCAACACATTCTCCGATGCTGAGAAACAGAACACGATGAACTTATTCCTCGGACTGTTCGTGCCCGATCCGTCCAGAGCACCCATTTGGGAGTACCAGAGCGATTACTATCTACATCACCCTGAAGCAATGGTGTATATTCCTAGCAACAGGTATGTACGTAAATTCCTAGTAACAGGTATGTACGTATATTCCTAGTAACAGGTATGTACGTATATTCCTAGTAACAGGTATGTACGTATATTCCTAGTAACAGGTATGTACGTATATTCCTAGTAACAGGTGCGTACGTATTATTACTTGATTTTTATGTTATTTGGGGTTTCAAATTCAAAATTTCAAATTCAAAAATTATTTATTTGCCAACATAGGTAGGGGTAAAGATGTACCGGCACAGTTCTGCTTAACCCGTCAAGGAATACAGGCGTGAAGTTATCGTATGTTATTTGATGAACCTTTAATCATTGTTTTTATCGTGGAGAAATGCTCATGCCTACACTTAAATAGCACTTATTCTTTGTTTATTAATGATCACTTGCTCGAAAGATTTAACACAGAGTTTAAAGAGTCATTATTGTATGGCAAACTATTAATTTAAACTCGTGTTAACAACTTACTGCGGGTTAAGTTTTACGTGCAAACGGGCCTAATAAGTTTCATTCGTTTCACTTGTAGGGTGTTGCACGCGTAATTTTTAATACAACATTTTGTTCATGTTCCAGATCACTAACAAAATGGTGGGACGACGACGTCCTCCGCCACCTGCCTGTGCCGTGCAACGAGATGAGGAAGCTGTGCTGCGAGATCATCGGCATGCAGGGTGACAGCAGCAGCACCATCGAGATGGTGGACCCCTACCACGACTACAACAGGCCCTTCGAGTACACCGTGCTGATGGAGTGCTTCGAATTTAAGGTGAGAACTGCAGCCGTATTGCGTAAGTGCGCAAAGAGTTTAAACTCTATCCAATCGGCCAATCAAATGCGAGATGAATTACGTCCTCATCACATCAGCCGAAAGACGTCCACTGCTGGACATAGGCCTCCCTCAAGCGTCGCCACATTGACCGGTCCCGTGCGTCTCGCAACCAGCGGATCCCCGCAACCTTCACCAGGTCATCGGTCCACCTGGTAGGAGGCCTTCCAACGCAACGTCTTCCGGTTCGCGGTCGCCATTCCAGAACCTTTCGGCCCCATCGGCCAACCGTTCTGCGAGCAATGTGCCCTGCCCACTGCCACTTAAGTTTGGCAATTCTTCGGGCTATATCGGTAACCCTGGTTCTCCTGCGGATCTCTACGTTTCTGATTCGATCACGCAAGGATACTCCGAGCATAGCCCTCTCCATTGCCCTTTGAGTGACAATTACGTCCTACTTTATTAAATTATAAACTAGCTTCTGGCCGCGGCTTCACCCGCGTAAAAAGTGTTTTATCATCCCAAGGGAATACAAACTATCATATGTCCTTCTCAAGGTCTCAAACTATTTCCATGACAAATTTCATCTAAATCGGTTCAGTAGATCCAGAGATTACCACCTACAACTCCACAAACTTTACCTCTTTATAATATTACTAGCTGTCCCACGCGGCTTCGCTCCCGTCAACTGGCTACCTACCTTCCCATCATCTACCCTACCTACCCTACATACATGATTGTTGCGTAAATTAAACATTTTACGCAGCGCACGCATTATTGCCCGTTTTTGCAACATTTTTCATTTATGCTCCGCTCCGATTGGTCGTAGCGTGATGTTATATAGTCTATAACCTTCCTCGATAAATGGACTATCAAACGCAAAAATATTTTTTCAATTCAAATCAGTAGTTCCTGAGATTAGCGCGTTCAAACAAACAAACTCTTCAGCTTTATAATATTACTAGCTGACCCGGCAAACTTTGTTTTGCCATAAAAACACCTAACATTTATCTACCTTACTTACCCTACCCTACCCTACCCGACCCTACACTACCCTACCCTACACTACCTTCCCTACCCTACCCTACCCTACGCTACACTACCCTACCCTACGCTACACTATCCTACACTACACTACCCTACCCTACGCTACACTACCCTACCCTACCCTACACTACCCTACCCTACCCTACCCTACCCTACCCTACCCTACACTACCCTACCCTACACTACCCTACCCTACCCTCCCCTACGCTACACTATCCTACCCTACACTACACTACCCTACCCTACCCTACGCTACACTATCCTACACTACACTACCCTACCCTACCCTACCCTACCCTACGTACCCTACCCTATCCTACACTACCCTACCCTACACTACACTACCCTACCCTACCCTACCCAACCCTACCCTACCCTACACTACCCTACCCTACCCTCCCCTACGCTACACTATCCTACCCTACACTACACTACCCTACCCTACCCTACGCTACACTATCCTACACTACACTACCCTACCCTACCCTACCCTACCCTACGTACCCTACCCTATCCTACACTACCCTACCCTACACTACACTACCCTACCCTACCCTACCCAACCCTACCCTACCCTACACTACCCTACCCTACCCTACCCTACCCTACCCTATCCTACACTACCCTACCCTACACTACACTACCCTACCCTACCCTACACTACACTACACTACCCTACCCTACCCTACACTACCCTACCCTACACAAAGCAAAAATAGCTTATACAATAGCAATAAAGCTCAAATTGACTCTACGTTTTAGTTAGAAACCTTTTGTATGGGAAAAAGAAAAGGGCTGTTTTTATTTTTTTTCCGGCAATTATTAGAATTTTTCTCACCTTAAAAACCATCTTTGAACTTCAACGAACATTAAAAAAAAAGAATTGGCCAAATTGGTCCAGGCGTTGTTGAGTTATGTGCTTACCAACACATTTTGCGATTCATTTTTATATTATAGATAGACTAGCTGACCCGGCAAACTTTGTTTTGCCATAAAAAGACCAAACATTTATCTACCCTACCCTACCCTACCCTACCCAACCCTACCCTACCCTACCCAACCCTACACTACCCTACCCTACCCTACCCTACCCTACGTACCCTACCCTACCTACCCTGCCCTACCCTACCCTACCTACCATACCTTACCCTACCCTACCCTATCCTACCCTACCCTACATACCTACCCTACCCATTAAAAAAAAATATATATATATATATATAAAAAAAAAAAAAAACCTATCTCTCAAGTTGGATCGAACTGCACATGGTGTGCGAATTTTATTATAATCGGTTAAGTGGTTTAGGAGTCCATTGAGGACAAACATTGTGACACGAGATTTATATATATTAAGATATTATATAAGTATAGGCATAGACTAGTATGAGATCACGCCAGAACAACTGAATAAATCTGGATGAAATTTGGCAGAGAGATAGGTTATAGTCTGGCTACTTCTTTTCCCACACGAACGTTGACGCGGGCAACAGCTAGTCTTTACCAGTATTATAAAGAGGAAAGATTTTTTTGTTTGTTTGTTTGTACCGAATAGACTCCAAAACTACTGGATTCTTTCACCAATGGAAAGCTACATCATTCCCGAGTAATATCTTCTTAATATATATAAATCACGTGTCACGTTGTTTGTCCGCGATGGACTCCTAAACTACTTAACCGATTTTAAATTAAATTTGCACACCGTGTGCAATTTGATCCAACTTGAAATATAGGATAGCTTACACGTGTTAGTTACACTATTTATAACTCTAAAACGGCTGAATTGATTTGGCTAAAAATTGGTAGGGAGGGAGCTTAGAACCAGGAGACGGACGTAGGTTAGGTAGGGTAGGGTAGGTAGGTAGGGTTGATGAATGTTTGGTTTTTTTATGGCAAAACAAAGTTTGCCGGGTCAGCTAGTAGTCTATAATTTTTACGGGAGCTAAGCCGCGGGGCATAAAGAGGAAAGATTGTTTTGTTTGTTTGTTTGTACCGAATAGGCTCGGAAACTACTGGACCGATTTAAAAAATTCTTTCACCAATAGAAAGCTACATTATTGCTGAGTAACATAGTCTATTTTTTAATCCCAAAAACGGGTTCTGTTGTGGTCCACGGGAGCGAAGCCGCGGGGAACAGCTAGTAGTTAATAAAACACTAAGATTTTCTGTTTTTTTTTTGTACCTAAACATTACCATTTGTTCCAGATGTTCCACACATTACGTGACTTGGCGCCGACATTTTCAGAGAGTTTCAGTCCGTTTGTAGTGCGCGGGCGCACTATGGGACAGATCAAAGGCCCCACCTCCAAGAACCCGGTCATCAGTGGCCGATCCAGTACCACTTCGAATAATTCTAGCGAGTATGTATTACCCACAGAGCACGGGGCTACTAGAGACGGCATTGATTCGTGGCTACGCGCTTGTTTTGTAAGAAAATCTTTACAATCATTGATGTATTAAAAAGAGGAAGATACGTTACGCGCTAACATCGCGATCAGAAAACCTGGGCTCGGCGCACGACTACATGCATCGAAACTCACACATCTGTGTTCAGTGTCATCACCACTCACAAACCTACAGTTACCGATAGACAAGGAAAGAGATAGGAGACGGCGCTGTAGTGCAAGCGAAATCGCGCTAGCCGTCGAATGGTGTCCGAATGCTAAATTAATGAAATGACATTGCAATATGTACGTATCGTGTCTCTCACGCATTTTTATAATATCTATCTCGCTCTCACAAATATGGCGAAACAAACATTAAATATTATTGTAATTTTCAACAAATTAACATTTTAGACTGTACTTACGAGTGGTAAGTGATCCCGTGTGACTTATTTTTCTTTCTGGTATTATTTAAACACTGTTTAGCTACACAAGAAGTCATTTTGATGCGTATTTATTGCAAAAAAAATATAAAAACACTGAAATAATCATAATTGAGCTGTGGGATCAACCATGTGCCGTGCACGACTGAGTGCCCACTGCGGGCATTCACTTAGATTAGTAGGACCAAGCGCTGTGAGTAGTTCCGTATCTACCTCTTTTTAATACATCAATGTTTACAACGCTGTCTCAAGCAGTGGCCGCTGAGGCGCCTTGGTGCTCTATGATATTATTAACTTTTATATCATATTTTTTATACTTATAAGACTTGCGCTTGACCACTATCTCACCTGATGGTCAGCGATGATGTGGTCGACGAAGAAGCACGCTTGCCTAGAAGAAACTTATTCACTCTTGACTTAAAGAATCCCAGGTTGTAGCTATCAGAAAATACAGACTCCGACAGGGAATTCCACTCCTTAGCTGTAAGCATAATAAAAGTATTCCCAAAACGTTTAGTGCGTATGGATGGTATGTCCACCATATACCGATGACGCATTGCCGTACGTCTAGTAGTCCGATGATGGAACAGGCTAGGAGGAATTAGTTCATGCAATTCTAAGGCTCTAGACAGACGGACTGCATTTCAACTGCAAATTTGCAGTTTGAATGCAGTTGACACGACTGGAATAGAACTAACTATGTGTCAACTGCATTCAATATGTCTATATATAGTAGGAAGCGAACAGAACGATATAGTATCTATAGATAAAATAGAAGTAGATATCGTTAAGAACATCCTGTGTAATTAGTAAAATAAATCTGTACAAAATATAAATAAATTAAGAAACTCATCAAGTAAACAGATATTAAATGTAATAGAGAATAAGAATTATGTAATGTGTAAATTCAACATAGAATAAATGAGTCCCTAATGTCTCGGATCATGTCCGGGGAAGAGTTGTGTAAGACAGGAGGAGGTTTTAGTCAGTTGGAGCCTGACACTATCCAGACTGGATTCTGAGTCGGACTGAAGTCCGACCGGATTTCCCCTCCTGCCAATAAAAAAAAAAAAAAAAAACTGCATTCAAACTGCATCCAAACTGCAAATTCAGTTGAAATGCAGTCCGTCTGTCTAGAGCCTAACGCACACTCCTCGAAATTTAACCGATAAAAACCGACAGACTGGCAATTCGGCGCCTATGTTCGAGATTCTGGAGCCAAGATTCGACCAGTACGTCATTGCCGATGAGCCTCTTGGCCCGTTTTTGGCATAGGAGTAAATGTATTCTGGTGTTTATTAACTCTAGAGATGACTGTATAATTATGAGTCATGCTCATTGCTTAGTACTAAATACAATTATATTAATATTTACAGCTCAAATGGTGATTCTTCATCTGATGATGACTTGACAAATTCAACCCCAAGCACACGTTTGTCAGTTCCGTCGCCGCTCACAGTGGTGGCAAAAGTTTTGAAAGAGAAAGAGATAGAGGAAAAGCCCATGTTCCCTGCTATTAAACGAAGGAACAGAGTTCTCCTGAGTGAGCCAAGCAAGAGAGATATGGTCATGTAAGTATCATTCTTATTATCTTAATATATTATGTCGGAAACACGAGGGCTTCCTTCCATATACCCTCGTACTTGTGGGCTTATCGTGGGTTATGCATGCACGAGGCAGGTAACTTATGCCGTTTTAGAGATAAACCTTGATCCAACAATGAAGCAGTGGATTCGGCCACCAATAGTTTCGCTTTCTCTCAACAAAACCACACTTTGTCAAGTTTATACACGCCACTTTAGAATTCCTCCAAACTCTTTTTTCAAACACCAAACGCGTGTCCGCGCGTTTTCTTTTCAACTCTAGCTCCACAATGGCGGGGACCCCACACAGATCGCCAAGTATGGCGCTCGCCGCTTCATTATTGGCTCAAGCACACATCCGACAAAACCACCGCTTTGAACATCCAATCGAATTCAAGTATTTTGACATAAGGGAAATGAAGTGTTGTCAATCGAATAAAATCTAATTGAAATTTGAATCAGAAGCTAAATGTTGCCAATTAAATAAAACTGAATTAATAAGTTTACAAGCGATCATTTACCTTCCTCCGATACGGCCATCTTGACATTCAAACGGTCCCACGTTTGATGTAGAGCGATGAACAAGATGAACAACATCGTTACTCAATTGTGATAAAAAAACAAAAACCAAGAGAACAAAAAAAAAATTAAGTACCTAATAGGTTAAGTTCGGCCGCTCCTGACCAAATAAAAAAAAATTACGTGGTCGTGACATCTTCCACGTGAAACCTTCAATCAACACCTTATATTACCAGCCTACAACAAAAATCAAGTACTTCTTTACTCATGAAAACATAATTCTCATAGCTTTCACACTGTTCATTTGTTTTCTCCATGTAAATCTAGGTCTCCACACCGTACACCGTACACAACCATCGTCGTACTCTCGAAACAGATACCTCACCGTTTAGACAACCATATTAACACTAACACATTCTAAACGGTTACCGAAGCACCAGAGGTACCAGGTTCCCAACAGACGTCAAGTCGGTCTCGAAGCACTAAGTGTGCCAGAAACCACTCAAACGCCCAACACAACATACCATGCCACATACACCAAACAACGGGTCACCGAGGCCCCAGAGGGACCAGGCTCCCCCAGACACACAACAGGTTACCAAAGCCCCAGAGAGACTAGGCTCCCCCCAGACAACAGGTCACCAAAGCCCCAGAGGGACCAGGCTCCCCCAGACAACCGGTCCTCTCGAAGCAACAAGACTGCCAGATACCCATGCCACATACACTAAACAACAGGTCACCGAAGCCCCAGAGGGACTAGGCTCCCCCCCATACATATCCAGCAATGTTTCTTGGTCCCACAGCAATTGCTGTGCCTCCTGATGGTCAACCCTGTGACCATCCTGCAACCATAGTCATCCTGACCAGGCCTCGTAACCCATCTCGGTTACAGCAGTCATCTTTTGACCACTCACCAGCCTACTTTAGGCTACAGCAGTCATCTCTGACCACTCACCAGCCCATCTAAGGCTACAGCAGTCATTTCTGACCACTCACCAGCCCATCTAAGGCTACAGCAGTCATCTCTGACCACTCACCAGCCCATTTTAGGCTACAGCAGTCATCTCTGACCACTCACCAGCCCATCTAAGGCTACAGTAGTCACCGCAGTGACTACTCTTCACCGCACAGTCAGTCCTTTGACCATGCACACGACCTCACCATTGCCAGATTGATTTGAATCAGTCTTCAACATATTATATTCAGTTACGTCAATGGGTACTTAATCTTTCAGATTTTCTCAAACTCATCATAAACCAAACAAAGCCTTTAATTCAACACATAATTGCCACCATTCAGAATTCCAATTCACTTCCAAACAGCACCTTTAAACCAAAATGAAATTTGTTATTTCAATCTTTACTCTCAGTATCAATCTTTATTCTGAATACAACGGCAACCTCACATTCAGGATTTCATACACAGCCAAAAGCATACTCAAGAACTCTATTCTATGTTCATGATTTCATACCAAACTCTCAGTACGATAGGTATAATAACTACCAACACCAAACATTACCAACTTTGCAAACTAAAAATTAAATCATGCACCGCACATCACAGACTTTACATCTGTGTTAACATTATCTTACCAACTTGAATGAAATAACACAAAATAACGTTAGGTATGTTCACAATGACCAGCACAGACTATTCAACTATTCAACAAGTTAGCACAGCCATTACTGACAGTATACTTCAAATTCCAAACTTATTATTCAAGTTAGGTAGGTACAGGACTTCCTACATGACACCACACAATTCACAAATACACACCTTTATTTAAAGATATGATACAATTATTAAAATTTTTGAACAATGTTCAAGATTACCGAGGCCAAGCATCGTTGAACAACACAGAACAAGGAAACCATTCTTAGTTTTCTCCAAAAAAACAAAAACCCATGTACCAAGTACATCAAATAGAACCCAAGTATCCCATCCGTGGTCTACAATTCACAATAACTTAGCAAATACATTTGCTACACAGAATGCACTTTCAACGAATAAACTCTTGACTCCGTCATCTCTCTGACCCATGAAACTGAGAAACCGTTCTATGTGAATTAAAATGTTGCCAATTGAACATCTATCTAATCCTCAGCCACAACTTGGAACAGTTATTGGCTCTCGAGCATCTCATAATACCTGAACACGTCTTCTCGACACCATCTAAATGTCTAGTTGCACTTGTCATTCACCATAGTCAATTTAAATCATTTTTATTTGTAGGTATCATTAGAATGACATGTTATCAGTTGGTTAGTTCTCTACAATGCGATATATAACAACTTCAGACATTAACTTTACCTTTATTCAACCGTTGGTAGCAACAAAACTAAACGCCAACTGTCTAGGCTATAGTAACTGTTAACGTCGGCGAGCTCACGTGGTAATTTTAAGAAATGGACACTTCCCACGCTAAATTCGTTAATAGCTTTTTTTTTATTACTGCACATTTCTTGGGTTCTTAGCGGGTCTATGAATGACTGCAATATAGACCTTCTGTCGGCCTTTTTCAATGTTATAAAATGTTATTTAAAATCAATGCTTAATGTTCCGGGCCCGACTAATATTCCTCGACCGTAATTAAAATTTGTATGAAAGTATGGCCATCTGCCGCGAAGCGGCGTGAGAAAATAAGACGAACTCCGTCCCTTGTAATGTCCCATTGTGTGGCCTGGTTGGGCCGGACACAATGTACCGTAAGCATTGTCTCTTAGCTTTCTTGTAACTTAGAAATTAACATGTGAATATTTAAAGTAGGATTGACGTAGGTGCCATGTGAGTAAAGCTATCTACACTTGTAATGTGTATAAGAACTAGAGAAAAGGTAGATAGTTAGTTGGGATTGTCTCGCAGTTTTCTTCTTTGTTACAAAAATAAATGAACACGTCCACGTGTTTGACCACGTGTGTAAAATGACACATGTATGGGCCATGTGAATTTTAGAGTAGTAGTAGTAGTATAATAAAACTTGAAATATACATAAGATTTAGAGAAAAGGTAGCTAATTAGATAAGATTATGTATATTGTCATAGTTTAATACTTGGAGTAAGGAGGAATCTAGATTAAGATTTTTGTGTTGACCTTTGTACACCTTTTATATTTTTCCTATGTAGAATTAAGTATGTAGATTAAGGAAATGTATAACTTGTGTATATTTAAGTAAAATAAGTTTTATAAAATCGGCATTTCTGTGGTGCCATGCTTGAATACAGTTGCAAAGTAGGGGCGCCATTGTTCTCGCCGAGCGGTTTTTGTATAAAAGCCGGCCCGCTTGTAGGCAGAGACACAGTCGGTCTTCCACTCTACAAGGAGTAACAAGTAAGGAATAAATTGAAGATACGAATCACGATAGTATTTTCATTTCCTCAACGAGACTCCAACCGAACCAACAATACAGTCCACTTCAGTAACGTTAATCCTCGTGATGTTTGCAGGTTGTAAGATTGCAAATCGAGTCGAACAACAAACTATTTCACTAAACTATAACACTGGTTTGAAAATAATCTTGATTACATAGCTCTTAACTGAAAGTTATTGCATGTCTTTGCAACAATGCAAAAGTTAAAAGTCTAATCCTCACAGTGACTCACACATTGTAACGATTTATTAATGATCTAGTCTTTATCTAGTAACTTTTAAGTTAAAAATCATATCAAAGTTATTTGTTTTGTATCATCAAACTTTTTCGAATGTTGACACTTACTTGTCAATGTCTTTATGTCTTAAAGAGATGAGCAAGGGATGACGTTCTGTTATCGATTAATCGACGAATCGATTTAAGGACAAAAAAAATAAACGTTTTTTCAATCGATATCCAGTACTAAATCGATCCAGCGAATCGATATTTAACCCTAGAAAATCGAGATAAGAATTTTCTGTTTTGACATGAACCAAAATATCATTTAAAAATAATTGAATGTATATCACAAACATAAGTGAATTCAACGTAAACAAAATAAATATTGTTCCCTTATACCTGATACTTTAATTTAGTTGTAAAAACAACCCCAATCGGCCAAAGATGTTAAAAGATCGACTATTATTACGATTTTTCTTTTTGCGTTCCGTAACTGGATTCAAACTTGTATTGAAAATACCGACGCGAACAGTTAGAAAGTATGTTATTTCCAAGGAAAAGCATATTCACAAATTCCCTTGGAGATCAAATCAACAACAAACTCAGTGGTAGTAATATTTACGGGAAATCTGAAGTGACACCTATTAATAAAAAATGCATGGCTAAAATTCCTAGTGTTCAAACATATAAAAAAAACGGATTGCTAATATCTTTACTTCTCGATTGTCAGTAAACTAACAACCTATTTATTATCTGTGTTTGTGCTTGTGACAGCACTAGTGGTCACAAAACCGTTTATTATTGTTCTAACAACATAATAATGTAATGAAATCTCATTTTTTTGCGTTTCGTCCCCACGTTCCAATGCTCCGATTACATTAGGAACATATTTTGTTGGTGAATAAAAAAGATTAAATACTTGATGAAACAAAATATTTCAAAGCTCGAACTAAGCAAGGATATCAATAGATGGAGTGACATGGACTGACTTCTCGTTCTGTCTATGTAAAAACGATTTGTTCATTTTTTAATTGATCATAAAAAAATTCATGCACCTATTCAATAAGTTATTTCAAGCAGCATATTACGGCTAATGGGGTCCCGAATCTAATTTCGATGATTATTGAAAGAAACATACAGTATCAACACCATTACACAGATAGCGCTGTTTGAATATTTTTTTTACTCTTTTTATGGAACTTACATGACACATTTCCATGAAACAAAATAATGCAATAGTTATAGATTGCAATGAATGCAAGAATTAATTGTAAAACTTAGGTAAATCCAAACCCAATACATACTTCGGCTGCCACAAAAATGCACAGCTGCACAGACCGTTGAATGCAGATCAATCAAAGTAACATACCTTAAGCCTGTACTCCCGGATGGGTCAGGCAGCAGTGCCGACCATGCTCACATGCACAAGTCCAGACTCCTAGATGCTACCAGAAAACATTAAATGGATTGATCACCGCAGTGGCATGTATAACACCACTAAATTTCCTCTTTCATAGCGCTGTAGGCTGCGGGTTGTGTTGCCTTTTGAAATGGAACCTGAGCTCCGCACTTGTATCACCACACACAGCTGGTCACAACAGGTCTTGTGGTATCCACAGCAGCCATGTTGAAGGGCTCAGACGTCCATGCTATTTGTTGCATATTGTACGAATGCCTGAAAAATTCATGTCTATGAGCAAGTTTTCACACAAGCGTAATGTTTTGTTGAATCAAGTTGTAGCTTAAGGATGTTTGCTCTCTTGCACTGTATTTACACAAGTCGTCTTATTCTCATGCGAGTTCCGCTGACAGTATGAAACTGGCTAAGTTTCTTTTAGCATCATAACGAAAATAGAAATTTATTTTAAATTTTAGCCACTTTATACCGAGAAAAACAATAGGTATTGTGGCTTAACTTCACAAGGCATTAGATAGGTACTAATTATTGTCAGAATACTTAAGTTTATACTTCCCTGTACATCTGTACACCACAGTTGCGTTTGCCCAGTAGGTAGTTATCTAGTCAGGATTGGGCATCCATGTCATCATTAACAGTATCTGCAACCCGACTTCGCATATTTTCTAGGATAGGCCACACTATTCGGTTGAATTCGGGCAACATGATATTCCTGTCTCTAGTAGCCGGCGAGTTGCAAAACATCTCCATTAGGTAGGTACTTCCATGCCATTTTGTTGCGCGCCAGCCATTACTCGTCTGATTTGATCCATCATCGCCTTGTGCGTGCATTGGTTCAAACTTCTGATGTCGGAAACACGAGGGCTTCCTTCCATATACCCTCGTACTTGTGGGCTTATCGTGGGTTATGCATGCACGAGGCAGGTAACTTATGCCGTTTTAGAGATAAACCTTGATCCAACAATGAAGCAGTGGATTCGGCCACCAATAGTTTCGCTTTCTCTCAACAAAACCACACTTTGTCAAGTTTATACACGCCACTTTAGAATTCCTCCAAACTCTTTTTTCAAACACCAAACGCGTGTCCGCGCGTTTTCTTTTCAACTCTAGCTCCACAATGGCGGGGACCCCACACAGATCGCCAAGTATGGCGCTCGCCGCTTCATTATTGGCTCAAGCACACATCCGACAAAACCACCGCTTTGAACATCCAATCGAATTCAAGTATTTTGACATAAGGGAAATGAAGTGTTGTCAATCGAATAAAATCTAATTGAAATTTGAATCAGAAGCTAAATGTTGCCAATTAAATAAAACTGAATTAATAAGTTTACAAGCGATCATTTACCTTCCTCCGATATATATAAATCACGTTGTTTGTCCGCGATGGACTCCTAAACTACTTAACCGATTTTAAATTAAATTTGCACACCGTGTGCAGTTTGATCCAACTTGAAAGATAGGATAGCTTACACGTGTTAGTTACACTATTTATAACTCAAGAATTGATTTGGCTGAAAATTGTTGAGGAGGGAGCTTAGAACCAGGAGACGGACATAGGATAGTAGGATAGGTAGGGTAGGTAGGTAGGGTAGGGTAGATGAATGTTTGGTGTTTTATGGCAAAACAAAGTTTGCCGGGTCATCTAGTATTTATTATTATATATACTAGCGGACGCTTCCCGGTTTCACCCGCGTAGTTCCCGTTCCCGTGGGAGTACAGGGATAAATATTAGCCTATGTCTCCTGGGCATAGTTTAGCTTCCCAACGGTGAAAGAATTTTTGAAATCGGTCCAGTAGTTTCGGAGCCTATTCGGTACAAACAAACAAACAAAAAAATCTTTCCTCTTTATAATATTGGTATATATTTTAATAACAATTATGTCATTCCTCAAAAGCCCCTGTGGCTGGCTATGTAATAATTTTTCAAAAGAACTAACTTTTCTATTTACTGCTTGTGCTGTTTCCGCCATCTATGTATGATGCCCTTACACAGCTACTTCAGCACTTTTATTCCTGATATGACCTGAACTTTGTACGTATTTTTTTTTTCTGGCTGGAACCTTCAAAAGGCGCCTGGACTTTGGGAGGGAGTGTGGGATTTTTACCTCACTAAAACCACCCCGGTAAACACTATCGGCACGTAGAAGGGGCCCCGTGTACTCTCCACAGACCACCCCGTAACCTCCTCTGTGCAACGCCGTTTAGGGCACATTCCTGGAGAGACTGAAAATCGCCTCCTCTGAGCCTCGCTGTGCACGGCAGCACGTGACTACTGTGCCACCGTCCTTACTGGAGTGACTTGGTGGGCGGACAGAGGTCCTAAACTGAGCGCCCGCGACCCCGGAGTCCCGTCCCGCCTGCTTTAATGGCGTTTTAGGCTTCGGGGCGGTTGCCTTCCCGCCTCCCTCTGGATCATTACGGTCTCACAGAAGGACGCCATTTTCCTCCAGTTCTCTGTCTCTACCAGCATTGCCCTCACAAGTACTGGCAAAGACTAGTCTCGCCCGATCCAGGCGACCAAGACCTGCTGCTCAGAGGCCCACGCAGGGCACTCCTCGAGCGTGTGCTGTGCAGAGTCAAGGTCACCTCGGCATGACCTGTGTGCCTACTAATTTTCTTCTCTTTTTTAGGTATAGAAGATACGTGAACTTTGAACGTCGTTCAAACCCACGCTACAAATCAGACATTCATGTGGTGATGACTGTTAACAGCGCATTCACCATTGACAGTTCCGTAGAGGTCATCCCGCCGACTGTGTCGAAAGCGTCCCGCGAAATCTATCAGGAATATATCCAACGGAATTCCGGACACGTCAAAGTTAATGCTAATTCTATCGCAATATATAAAAGATATGTTAATTTTAGTTTGTAGATCTGTATTTATGAGATTATATTATCGCTGTTAATATTTCAAATATTTATGATTAAAAAAAAAACAATGTAATCTGGAAATTCTAATTCTTGTTTTAATTGAATAAATTTAAGTAAGTGTCAAGAAAAGTTTTTAAAGAACTACACATATTAAATGGTATATAGGATTATTGGCAGCTAAGAAAGATTTTCATAATAATTTATTTGAATTTTTGCAGTTATACCGCGAGATTTAGGCATAAACGCTTAATAATAAGGGGGATCTTCGACGATCAATCTGATATTAATTGAATCACGGCAATCTGATTGAGACAAACCAGATTTACTGAGGCGTAGGACACCGCCTGTGGCCCAAAGATTACTATTATATACTATAGGCTATAAGGAAAATAGTCCATATTATTTATCAATTAATTTTTATCTAAAAAAAATCCGACCAGTAGAAATCGACACTAAATGTTTTTTCCCTTTTTTTTTAAACCATCCTTTTTAGAGTCTGGCAAACGAAAGTAGAGACTGAAAAAGCGCGGCAAATTTAAAAAATCTCGGCATAGCAACCCCAAAACTAGTATGAGATACTTGAAATAACCTAATTTGATACTTTAGAATTATTAATTCTAAAGTATCAAATTAGGTTATTCCAAGTATTGATACTTTAGAATTATTAATTCTAAAGTATCAAATTAGGTTATTCCAAGTATTTCATACTAGTTTTGGGGTTGCTAAAAACAGACTGCTAAAAACGGACTAACGAAAGGTATTTACAAGGCAGACGTGAATGGAAACGCCGGGAGGGGACGCCCTAGGAAGACATACATAAACCTTATAGGTGATGTTCTTTAGAAAGACCAAGTGCGCAGTACCCTAACCGGCGTGTGTGTATGATTAGATGTATGAATGTGTGTGAAGCAAAAGAAGTATGTAAGGATCGTAGCAGGTGGCGTTCTGTAGTTTCTGCCTACCCCCATGGGAAAAAGGCGTGAGTTTATGTATGATAGTTCTGATTTTTCGTTATCTATCAAAATGGCCCGTGATCAATCCCTTGCATTTTGATTTTCGACAATCAATGGGTTAATACATTTTCTAGAGCCTCTTATATTCCCAATGGGACTTGGGTTGTCTTGGACTGGCTTCAACAAAAATATCGACGGTGTAAACCTTTCTCTGTCTGTTTAAGCAGTACTACATGTGCGGTGAGGCAAGATTTTGCGTCACTGCAGCACTCAGTCAATGCCCCACTGCACGGGAATGTAAAATGTAATGTAAAATGTAGGTAAATGTTTACATTATTCTAAGCTCTTAGGGCATTATACCTACTAAGCTAAACGACAGAAAAGTGGCTGAACTTTTGCGAACTTTGACCTCCTTTGAACTCACGCCGTGAAGTTAGTATTGCCATACTAACTCAGCCAATGTTATTTTACCGTTTGACAGTTTTGACGTGACTGACATTTGTGATTTGCTTCAAATTCCTATTCAATTCTGATTAGATTTTTCTTGGTCGATTGTTGTGCAAAATTGATGCTGAAATAAGGGGGCGGATGGCTGTTGCATGCATGTAAGTGACTAATAGTCTCTTCTAATCATGGCTATGTCAAAGGGATTTAAAGTCCTGGAGAAATCGGCTCCTCCGAATCCATACAGTATAATATTGCAACACAGAAATAAAGACTCAGCACTTCTCTTTGAGTCCCAAGCTGTGGTCTCGCTTTCGTCTCAAGAAACAGAAACATTGCGGAAACAATATCACAAAATAGCTGACGCGTACGGGGTTCTGGGTGTTCTGCAGCTGAATTCTGGCGAGAGCTGTATGCTGTACCTGGTCCTTGTGACGGGATGCTGCTCAGTTGGGAAAATAGGAGATGCTGAAGTTTTTAAAATTACGCAGACCCAATTTCTACCGCTATTTTATCATACGCAAGGCGAAGATAAAGTTTCTGAAGTAAGGAAATTAGTCAACTCTGGGACTTTCTACTTTTCATGGAATTCAGGTAAAACACCCCATTTGTTTGACCTCACCCTGTGTGCTCAAAGAAAAAGCAAGGGAGCCAGTCCAGATAACAGATTCTTCTGGAATAGAACTCTGTTTATACATTTAATAAGATTTGGTATTGATTGTGAAGAGTGGTTAACTCGAGCTATGTGTGGCTCAGTGGAAATAAGAACTATTTATGTTGGACATAGACAAGCAAGAGCAATACTGGTGTCTCGACTAAGCTGTGAGCGTGCTGGGACTAGGTTTAATGTCCGAGGCTGCAACGATGATGGCAACGTTGCCAATTTTGTGGAAACAGAACAAGCAATCTATATAGATGATTCAGTTGCCTCTTATGTACAGACTAGGGGTTCTGTTCCCCTGTTTTGGGAACAACCTGGTATCCAAGTGGGGTCACATAAAGTAAAGATGTCTAGGGGATATGATGCATCTACGAGTGCCTGTGATAGACATTTCTCCCAGTTGAAGCGTAACTATGGCTCATTAATAGTTGTTAATTTGTTGGGGTCCAGTTTAATTGGAGGCAGTGAGGGCGAAGCAACTCTGAGTAACGCATTCCAAAAACATTTGAATAACTCTGCCCACAACGATGTAGTACAAATCATTTTTGATTATCATCAAGAAGTTAGAGCTTCCTCTATAGAAAATGCATTAGCAAAATTTAGAAAAATAATTGAAAAACAATATGATGACATAAGTATATTTAGTGCTAAAAGTTCAGATATCTACAATATTCAAAAAGGAGCTATAAGAACCAACTGCTTAGATTGCTTGGACAGAACCAATTCTATACAAACATTCATAGGGTTAGAAATGTTGGCTATTCAACTGATGCTTTTGCAATGTATTGACAAGAAACAAAATGTCAATAGGTTTGAAGAAGTATTCAAACAGATGTGGGTCAATAATGGAAATGAAATATCAAAAATCTATGCAGGTACTGGTGCCATCCAAGGAGGCTCTAAACTTATTGACGGTGCAAGATCTGCAGCACGAACAATCCAAAATAATTTATTAGACAATTCAAAACAAGAGGCTATTGATATTTTACTTTTGGGTTCTACTTTGAACTCTGAGCTCGCTGATCGTTCACGGATATTGCTACCCTCCAACTTATTGCACACATCTACGCCAGTTCTCAGGGAAATGTGTCGCAGAGCAAGTGAATTCACACAGCCAACTACTATTCGAATCACAATTGGCACTTATAATGTGAATGGAGGGAAACATTTCAGGAGTCTTGCCTACAAAGATGTTTCATTAGCAGACTGGCTACTGGATTGCCCTAACTCATCTTTAGTTAATACTGTGAATTTAAAAGAACAACCATCAGATATATTTGCTATTGGCTTTGAAGAAATTGTGGATTTAAATGCTAGCAATATTATGGCAGCTAGCACAGATAATGCTAAAGCTTGGAGTGAAGAGTTAGAAAAAGTGCTTTGCAGAGATGCTTCATACACCTTACTCTCAAGTCATCAACTAGTAGGGGTGTGTCTATTTATTTTTGTCAGGAAAGATCTGATTCCACATATTAGGGATGTTGCTCTGGATTGTGTCAAAACTGGTCTTGGTGGCACTACTGGAAACAAAGGCTCAGTTGGCATTCGAATGGTCCTCTATGGAACGTCCCTATGTTTTGTATGCGCTCATTTCGCTGCAGGTCAATCTCAGGTTACAGAGCGTAATGCCGATTATACTGAGATAACGCGAAAAACCGCCTTCCCAATGGGCCGCTCTCTATACTCTCATGATTACGTGTTCTGGTGTGGTGATTTTAACTACCGCGTTGATCTGGATAAAGACGAAATACGTTTATTAGTGTCGCAAAATAATTTACAACGAATTTTAGACCACGATCAATTGTTACAACAAAAAGAACAAGGTTTGGTGTTCAAAAATTGCTTTGAGGGTGACATAACATTCCCTCCAACATACAAATATGATTTATTCAGCGATGATTATGATACGAGCGAAAAATGTCGAGCTCCTGCCTGGACCGATCGGGTATTATGGAGGAGCAGGAAACATACTATTGACCCAGAGGGCACATCGGAATTAGCAGCAGGCAAACTGCTACATTATGGCCGCGCAGAGCTGAAACAAAGTGATCATCGGCCAGTTATCGCAATTCTAGAGATCGAAGTACTCCAAGTAAGCTATACAAAATGCATGGAGGTATTTTATGAAGTAGTGAAAGATCTTGGGCCTCCTGATGCTAGCATAATTGTACAACCTTATGAAGATTACAATACCGAAGATTGCCCATTCGACGATAACGTGGTGGCAGCTGTTTTACAGGAATTATCTACGATTGGTGAAGTAACTTTAGTGCGTTTTATCGACGATGCTTCTCTCAGTATAACTTTTAGAGAGGGACAAAATGCTCTAGCAGCTGCTCAGAAGGGGCAAATATCTGCTTGTTCGATCCCATTACAAATCACTCTAAAAACCCCTAATTGGATCGATATCGTTCGATCTGAAATAGGATTGTGTTCAAACAACACTGTTCCGTTATCAGGAGATGCTCAACCAGAGCGACCTTTGAGATCTGCACCTCCCACTCCACGTAGGCAGCAGCCTAGCAGACCGCCCGCACCTTCTCCGACACCCCTGGTGCCATCCAGAGCCCCTGCAATAAGTCCGGCGCGTCCGCCGCCCCCACGGCCCGCGCCGCTCCCGCCGGACGCGGGTAAGACTGCTGCGCAGTCTCCAGTGGCTTCTCCGCCGGCTGATAGTGTACCGCCGCCCACGTGCGCGCCGCCGCCCCCACCGGAGAGGAGCTCGCCCCCTCCGGCTGGCTCGTCGCCCCCGGCTGGCCAATCGCCTCCTGCTGGTCAATCGCCCCCTGCCGGCCCGTCGACTCCGGCTGGTCCGTCAACTCCGGCCGGTCCGTCAACTCCGGCCGGGCCGTCAACCCCAGCTGGCCCGCCACCCCCGGTGCCCGCCAGACAGGGAGCTCCACCACCATTGCCCGCGCGTCCTCGACCAGCGTAATTAACTAAATTTTAAGCTTACGTAAGATGTTGGAATGCTCTGTCTGTATTGTATACTTACTGTTTGTATATTTCATGCTACCTTAATTTATTTATAATAAATTGTCTCATAATTTAAGTTCGAAATAATCAGTTGAATGTTCTCTTTTACTTGTATTTAATTTTACGTACGAATTCATTACGTTTTGGTGTTGCATCAACTTTTACTGTGCGATACAATCGCTGCTAAAATACGTTTCGACGTTGATAATTAACATACTTACCTACTAATTAGTTAATTTACGTAATACTCTTATACACTACAAAACTATGAATTTAGAAAATTATCTTTGCTTCATGGTTTTATATTCGACATTATTTTTATATTGAAACCTGAAGTAAAATTGATTACATATTTAGTTTTATTAGTTAGTCTGTCTTTTTGAAGATTATTACGCAAATATAATTTACTAATTAAGCATAGAAAGATAATAGGGTGTATATTTTCAGATTTTTAATGATACGACAATTAATTATCAACAAAACTTGGCACTGTTCGTAGATTTGCTTTTCATATTAATTTTTACTGCTGATAATTTTATCGATATAATAGTAATATCTAATTGTGCGTGTTTGTGAGGTGTGATGTTAATTATGTGTTAATTATCAATCAGTATCGATATATTTAGTGTTAAACTATACGAGATTATTATATATGTATTCATTAATATATTATATATCATCATTGTTACAAAGTAATGTTATGTTTCTAAAATATATTATACTTATTTTTATCTATAAGGTGGGTTGACCATAGACGACCATAACGTATAAACATTATTCGCCTATTTACTGGATAAATTAAGCAAACCAATCGCTAAGTAACACACTGTTTTATTGTCCTTCGAAGGAGCATGGCCTTCGATGGTCCACCCACCTTAGTTTAACAAAATCTATGAATGAAAATAACTATTCTTTTGAAAGAGTTGGACTGGTTCCAATATTACAATAGGTACTGTGACCTAGTTAAGTGTTTGCTTGCAAGGGTTAGCTAAACGTTTGTTCAATCATGGCAACTATAAAATTATGTTGTTTGAGTAAGTCAGTAGTATTATAATCAAATCACCTTGCCTAGCTCATTATCTCATTATCATCATCATAAAGCATACATTGAGAAAAAACACTTATCCATTCATTTGATATCAAAAATTATAATGAAGGCGATTTGAAAGGATGTTGTTCCCATCTCGAAGAAGTTTACGCACGAATCCTCGCCGCGTGGACACACCCTATGTAATTTCCCTAGCACTTACGTCCGTTTCGGGGCTAAAGTTTCCTATATGTACCTAGACACCGGATATATTATAACGGTTTATCTTTAACGCGTGTTATTGTACTGTTGTTGATTTCTTACTAGTTTCTACTGACTATAACGTTTACTTAGGTACTTATAATGTTATTGATGATAGTGATTACATCTTAAGTCTGTATAACAACGCCTAGAACTTAGCTGAAATTGACACTATTACAGACGGATGCAAACAGGTAAATACAAGCTGATAAATTGATAATACCATTATCAAAGCAGAACAACAGCCTTGCGATAATCAAATAATCGTGCTTGTTGGAATTTGAGAAGTATTTACCTAAATAAATATTGATAGACAATATTCATAACTTGCCGAAGACATGCAATGACCTATTGCTGTTGCCTTCTAGTAGTTTTCGCTTTCTCGAAGTTCTAGATTGCTTTCGATCACGTCTCGTCTAGATTAAATCGCGATTAGTCTGGTTTTTTAAGGTTTCACATTCTATTTAATCAAGACTTGGTGCGCCGCATTCAAGTCGACCGATTGCTTGTATGTCAAGGGTTCCATCAGTTATTTAGTCAAATGGTGAGAAGCTAAGTAAATTTACTAATTTAGGACTAATTCTCAGTAAGCAAAACCGTTCGATCAAACTATCGGATGACAAAAAGCACCACTAGTGCGCACCTAATCTGCTGATTCCTACCTAAATAGATCTGCCTAACTCGATCTCTATACTTAGATTTACTTTATACAATTGTGTGTTCTTGACAAAGCATAATGGCGTAACGTAATTGGCATTTGTATCCGTCTTTTGACTCGTTTAAACCTAATTGTAGGTAATTAAGTATGCACGTGTTCGCTGGAGTGTTATTTAGATCTTAAACCGACGGTCTCTACATAGTTTTGCTATAAATTGATTCGTAAGCTACCTTTCTTGGCTCCATGCTCTTTTATCGGACATTTTACTATCAAAGATTTTAATAATTTTAACTTATCACCAGCAGACATAGACCGTGCTTCGGCGTGTAGAACGTGTATGCCGCATTATAGATTTAATAGTTGTGCATCGAATTGTCTATGATATTTTGTTAATAAATGATACAACGTAAATGGACTTTTATAATAAAATAGGTAGTTTTTATGCAAGTGCATAATATTATTCAAATTATAGGAAGTACATTGCCACCGTTTCCTTCAGGACAGGACACTACAAGTTTATTTGTTCTGTTTATATTATTATCACAATTATTCAATCATTTGTTCTGCTTTATTCACACTTCTATAAATTGTTTTATTAAGAAAATCCTTTATTCACGAAAAAGTACGGTAGTCGTGTTTTACTATGAGTACTTACCTACCTATATGAATATTTTAATTAAGAGGGTTCCCAGTGAGTTTAAGTGCTAAAATATTTTTGTATTTTTTTTTAATGCTTAGCATAATTCGCTAACCAATTGCTGATGTATAATATTCAGTTAAATATTATTATATTATCAATAACATGTGTTTACTTCGAGTATTATATTTTTGGAAATTAAGTGATATGAATTTATTAAGAAACATTGTGTCCAGATTTAGTTTGTTCTTAAAAGGCTGTGTTGTGCATTTTATTCAAGTGAGATTGAATGTGGAAATCTCTGTATAAGTATTTTAAATTCGTCATGTTTGGTCAGTAGTGCCAACTGAACCGATTTGATGGTAGAAAGTTCCAAAAATATTTTTTTTATTTTCTATTTTATATTAACTACTACTTGGCTACATTACTTTATGTCCTATTTTTTAAATATATTTTTATTGTACGTGACTTGTTCACGTAATAGGTACCTGATTGTTTTCCTTTTTTTCAGCTAAACAAAGTACTGAGTTTACTTGGTTTTTACGTATTTTTATCGATCAAATTATGTATACTTTAAATCTTATTAATGATTAAGGTCCAAATGTAGTAGATTGGTGTTACAAAGTAGTGCTTTTCGGATATTAATGCTACATAAATTCACTAAGTATGGTTTGCAATATGGCATTATAGGTGAAGGCCAGTGTTGATATGTTATACAAGTTATATCAAATATAGAATTATTTAAACTTATGTGATTTTATTTCTCCTGCCTTTATTTTCAAATAAAAACAGGTACATACTAAAGATTTGATGAAATAAAATGAAAATTATATCTAACACATAACATACCATGGCGCCTGTATTCCTCTAGGAGTTGGACAGAGGACGCAACCAGTGTTGCCAGTGGCAGATAGTCAAATGTTACATGATACATCACAAAAAGTTACATTTTCATGAGAAAAGTTACATTAACTTATTTTATGTGGAAAACGACACTAAAATAATAAAATACTACTATTTGACATTTTTTTTTCTACTATGTACGTAGCGGAACGCGCCCACTATTTGAATTTTCGCGTGGGCTGGCCCTCCCCCGCGACTACCACGGGTAAATCCGTTGCGTTTGGTTTAGAACATTCAAATTACAACGAGAAACAACTATGTAGCTAGGCTACTTTGTCGTATTAGCGAAAAAAACGATAATCAAAATCAAATCTAGGTTACGCCGGCCGGTAGATACTACCCCACTCTAGTTCTTGTAAACGAAACCAAAGTTACTTAACAATGAGTAATAAATAGCTAAATTAACTTCTTGAACAAAACACGACGCTCATTCGCTCGCCGGAGTAAGCGGGATGGATGTTTTAGAAATACACGTGAGTGAGTGAATAAAGTCAGGTCACAGGTGCGACAACACGACAAACAAATGCTTTCTTAGATGCGTTCCGTTTCACGATTATTTTTTGTTTGCGGGCAAATATTTTAATATTTTTAGTAAGTCCTAAAAGTTACGTAAAAGTTACATTTTGAGTCGTGTGACGTGTTACATGGAGGTTACGTGAGACGGTCAAAAGTTACGTAAAATGTAACAAAAGTTACGTTTTGGCAACGCTGGACGCAACTCCGCATACTAAATGTCAAACTACCCCACTACCGCCTACCCGCGTTCGCCTCGTGAGCCTATAACGAGAGTCGAAGCGTCAGAGTGACATTGACATTATGTGTGCTCATCTATTTTGACAGTTTAATAGTAGGCCCCTCCCATAATATTATTTTACTCTTTGGTAGGACCCATGTAGGTAATAGGGGGCAAACCCTACCATCAACCGTAATCCAGATTCCGGGCTGCTACTGAGAAATGCCAAATAAAAAAATCCAATAAAAATACCATGGAGAGCCTCAGCAAAATGCTCGATGACCTCAGTAGAGCTTCCGAAAGAGTGGGTCTTAAAATGAACATAGACAAAACCAAGGTCGTGAATGCCCATGTAACACCCACTCCTATCAAGATCGGAGACTACACTCCAAGTTGTAGACGATTATGTCTACCTGGGACGAACGGTCCAGTTGGGACCTACCGACCAACCAACTTCAAGGAAGAGGTCAGCCGTCGAATCCGACTCGGCTGGGTGGCGTTCGGGCAGTTGCGCGGTATCTTCTCGTCCAATTTACCGCAGTGCCTCAAGACAAAAGTCTATGACCAGTGTGTGTTGCCAGTAATCACCTATGGGACCGAGACGTGATCGCTCACAATGCCTTACCAAAAAGCTTAGTCACCCAAAGGCAATGGAGAGGGCTATGCTTGGAATTTTCTTGCGTGATCACGTCAGAGATGATGATATCCGCAGCAGACCCAAAGTTACCGACACAGCCCGAAGAATTGCCAAACTTAAGTGACAGTGGGCAGAGCTCATTGCTCGCAGAACGGATGGCCGATGGGGCCGAAAGGTTCTTAAAGACGATTCGTTGGAAGGCCTCCCACTAGGTGGACCGATGTCCTGGTTAAGGTTGCGGTAAGGCGAGACGCACTGGACCGGTCAATGTGGCGACAACTATGGGCACACGGTTGGCGCAGTGGTTGAGTGATTGACTGCTGCGCTGCGTGTCGCGGGTTCGATTCCCGCACGGAACAAATATTTTTATGACCTACAGATAGTTGTTCCGGCTCTGGGTGTTGTGTATGTGAGTTGATATGTTTGTAAACGCTCCCACGATACAAGAAGAAAATCCTAGTGTCGAGCAATGTTTTTTAAAAAGAGAAAAAAAACTGTGGTAGGCCTATGTCCAGCAGTGGACGTCTTTCGGCTAAAATGATGAATAAAAAATTCCTACGAACAGACTGAACTTCTTCTGTACATAGCATTCTAATAAAAAGCCTATGAATTACAATTTAACATACATTTCTCATAACATGCGCACACTAGACTAGACAACACCACATACATCCTCTTACACATCATTCACGTACATTCCCATCTCACAATTATGAGGTTCTGCCTGGAAACACTACAGCAACTGCTCAATTATTATATACTTTTTTCTTTCCCTAATTCCTAAGTAAAGTATACAAATTAAAGCATGTCATTGGCTTTGCCGGTTCGGCTACATATGACTACACCACTTAATCTGACCTAAATTACCCTGTTAAATATTTTGTAATTTATGTCTAAGTTTGTTTAAATAAATAGGTAGATACCTAAAAAATAATTCAAAGAAAGTTAAATCAAAAACCCGACTGCTTAAAAAGCGAACTAAAAAGACGTAAACAAGAAGAGAATCATGCTGTGCAGTCGGAGGATACATATTCGCGGGCTGGCTGACCAAAATCTGATGTATTTTTTTCGAATTAGGTACATTTAAACATATAAGTGTTATATATTTTTGAAATCACCACTCAAAGCCCTTTATTTTGATACCCCACACGATGGGTTTGGAAGACAAACATTTTGGCCCCCCACAATATGGCGCCCAAAAGCCGCCATTTTTCTATTTTAATGTAGCCAGTGATACTAGCAGGGTCAAAACAAATCGATTGGCGTAAGAAACATCAAAATCGGCCAACGCGTTTGGCCGCTAGAACGCCATATAGGAACAACAAGTAAAATTTCACAATTTAAAAAAAACCCCGACGCATTTATCTTGCGAAAACACCCCGATTCAAACAGTAAAATTCCCATAACTTTTGAACGGCTGAACCAATTTTATTCAAACATAGCTAAGAACACTCTCGACAAAATTACCTTTCAAACAAAAAAAACTAAATCGAAATCGGTTCATCCGTTTAGGCGCTATGATGCCACAGACAGACACACAGATACACAGCAACACACGTGAAACTTATAACACCCCTTCTTTTTCCGGCGGGGGTTAAAAATACATACATAGACTGATAAACACATTACCCTCCTTCGGCAGTCGGGTAAAAATAACACATCTCGACCCGGGAATCGAACTCGGAGACCTCAGTTCATAAGTTATTATTGCCAGCATCTACCCGCTTGCGCGCTAAAAGGAACTTACTTGAACCAATTGTTTTTCTATTGTGTTTGCTAATTAGCACTCGAGCGCCTACTTACACTACTAGCATTTATTGACCGTTAATCCTTATAATTAACCCTAAATATGTCCTAATTGCTCTTGTCCTATTTGCTATCTGTATATCCATTTAAAACGTCTTCAAAAATCGGCCAAGTGCGAGTCGGACTCGCGCACGAAGGGTTCCGTACTTGGTAAATTGCGGTTTACGATTTATGACGTATTAAAAAAAAACTACTGACTAGATCTCGTTCAAACCAATTTTCGGTGGAAGTTTACATGGTAATGTACATCATAAATTCTTTTTAGATTTATCATTCTCTTATTTTAGAAGTTACGGGGGGGACATACATTTTACCACTTATATTAGAAACCTCAATATCATTTTTGAAGACCTATCCATAGATACCCCACACGTATGGGTTCGATGGAAAAAAAAAATTTTTGTTTCAGTTTCAAGTAGTTTTGGGAACTCGCAAAATTTATTGTTTTTTTTTCTATTTTTGTGTGAAAATCTTAATGCGGTTTACAGAATACATATACTTACCAAGTTTCAACAGCATAGTTCTTATAGTTTCGGAATAAAGTGGTTGTGACATACGGACGGACAGACAGACAGACATGACGAATCTATAAGGTTCCCTTTTTTGCCATTTGGCTACGGAACCCTAAAAAGTTTTGGCGCACGGTTGACGCAGTGGTTGAGCGTGAGCGATTGACTGCTGCGCTGCGTGTCGCTGGTTCGATTCCCGCACGGAACAAATATTTGTATGACCAACTAACAAGTGCGCCTAAGTGTATGTATGTTTGTCCACGCATTTTTCCGAAACTACATATCGGATAGTGATCATTCTTTTTTATTGGATGAAGTATCTCTCAATATAGGGAATAGGCAAGTTTCATCAAAATCGGTTCAGCAGTTTTCAAGATATGGAACATACAACCGAACTCTTTAGCTACAAACAACACCAATGTGTAAATTGACAAAAATCACTTTATGGTTATTTTATCAATCCTTTAGGTAACATACTATAGAACTTGCTCAATTTTTAGTGATGGTGTATTATAAAGAAATAAAAGCTTTCGTTTCGGAAGTGGGTGTCGAAAATCGATAAAAACTAGAGGTAACAGAGACACTGACCTCCTAAACGAAAGTTATTTTGCACTTTTTAGTGTATTGCTATTCAAGTCAGTGAATTTTTTTGAGAAAATGTTTTTACAATTCATTCTTGAAAGGATGATGATGGTAAGTAGCCAAGTTTAGGAACAACAAAATCAATTTCATAAAAAAAAAACAAATTCCAATGCAACCAAGGGACCTTTTAAATGGTCACATCAAAATCACCTAACAACTTCTATAATGCTAAAGAAGAATGTTGGTAAATTATATAAGATTTTTTAATTCAGTTATTTTGTTGAATATTATTTTTGTTGGTTAACAGAAAAGCTGGACAGTTTCTGAATCTGAAACTTAATTATTATAATTATGAAAATAAAAATAAAAAATATTTTTGTATTACGTTATTTATTTTCTAATCACAGTGCTGAGACACTTATAACACAGGCAACTAATACATAATTTAGTAATTGATTTATTCATGTATTTACTTCTTGGGAACAGCATGGATGAAGATGGTGTGTCCGACGCCGGCGATGCCAATAATGCAGAGAGCCAAGGTCAAGCGGTACAGAATAGTGTCCAGGGGACCGCCCTTCAGGAATACGGGAACATCATCCTCTTTCTGAAATGCAGTAGGCATGAAAATATTAAAAAAGGTAAATATAGGCCATGTTGAGGTAATCAATGAAAGGCGACTAATGAAAGGTATTTACAAGGCAGACGTGAATGAAAATGCCGGGAGGGCACGCCCTAGAAAGACATACATAGACCTTATAGGTGGCGTTATTCAGAAAGGCCAAGTGCCTGCGCACTTGGCCTTACTTACTCATAACCAGCGTGTGTCTATGACTAGATGTATGAATGTGTGTGAAGCAAAAGAAGTATGTAAGGATCGTAGCAGGTGGTGTTCTGTAGTTTCTGCCTACTCCCATGGTAAAAGGCGTGAGTGTATGTATGTATATAAACACACACATTTTGTTAAACATGTTGTGTCTTCATGATAAAGTAGGGCTGAATTAAGTTGATATATAAATTTTCTACTTATTAAATTTAACACAGATTATTATAATAATTTAAGAGGGTGTCATATCATATCGGCAATATTATTGGAATCTGTTTTATGGAGTTAAGCAAATAAAAAAAAGAGATTTGGTGTTTTGATATAAAAAAAAAAAAAAATTGTTTGAACCATAACTTCATTGAAAGAGAGACCCATAGTTTCAATGTTTATGTATAACAATAAAATCGTAAGATATTTATGACACTAACATAGGTCATTACAATAGGTAATTATCATAATATTTTTCCTTCAAATGACACAAGCGTGAAGCAAACCCTTATAATAAACTTGAGTTGATGCATCTAAAAGTTTGCAGGTTTTAATGTAATTAAAAAATAAATTGTACGTAGATTAGCTAGGTACCTACCCATTATACACCTATGTGCATAATGAGGATTTAGATAGGACATTACTTGAAATTGAAGATAGTACATAGATACATTAATTGTATGATCAAATACTCAATGTATCTTCTTAGATAAAAGTTATGGCATTGTAAAACAGTATTTATTTAGCAAAATGGGATTGATATCAAATAGAGCTGAAGTAGAATCTAATAATTACCTGGAACTGTTTCTGTTGTTGACGGATCTTCTCCGACAGGGGAGCATAAGGAGTGTTGGTGCCAGGGATCAGCTTCTTGGAGCCAGGAGCTGCGCAAGCTTCGACGACGGTCGACATGTGCGATGTGTTGTACTGGATGGTTGGGGGCTCCACTCGTTGCAAAGCAATTGGGGCCTACGTACAAGGAAAATTATCTTTGAAGTGTTGCACCCAGAGATAAAAACGTAACCAAAGTTTTTAGTAGGTATTAACTTACCACAGGGAAAAGTGGACTCTGCAAGTGGTTTGAGGCCACCAGCCTTCCAGTAACTCGGCTTAGTTGATGATACATTTTGTCGGAGGAAAAATCAACTTTATTTTAGACCAGCACAGTGCCTGAAAATCGAGCGATTACGAAACAAGTAGTTATCAAGTTCGTTTGGAAACCTCGATCTGTAAAAACGTGATGTATCAATGTCAAATTTTTTATAATGAAAATAAAATATCTACGCCTTGAGCGTAACAATCTGCTAACTTATTTCACTAGTATTTTTATTATAAATACAATTAAATGTAAAAGTGACATATTTAATTGTAAGGGAACATAAATATTATTATAATGCTACTTTGCAATTAATTAATTAAATTGCCTTTCGAACGCACGTTAGGACAGTATCGTTCGGAAATCGAAAATTTAGTTTTCAGTTTCATGCAAACTCTCTGCATGATTCAATATTTTTCTGTGACAATCAAAATCACTATACTAAACGCTACGAGTATATCGAAATAAATAGGTAAAAAAAAGTAGAAGCTTCAGTTTTTGCTACTGCAGTGAGATTTAACATAATACTCATGGGCGCTGTTTTTAATCTGTTGTAAAAATTTGCTGCATTTTGGTTTCTAAACGGAAAGTTCCGCCATATTTCTTTTTGAGTTTGACATTTCTTTTACTTTGAGCACGTTTTTAGAAGAAGGTGAGTTCGTAAATTCATTAAAAAATTCGTGAATTTTGTGTTAATTTCGTACAAAAGTACTTTATAATGTATTCTTGTGCTTAGAGAAATTATTTCCTAGATGTTAACTGTGTCACGATAATCCGATATTCGAAATTCAAATATCCGCGTGGCGTGTCATGTCTGGCTTGTCTCCGCTTGGCATTTGTTTTACCAAAACTTTAGGCCACCTGCCATAAAAATCCTTAGTTCTTGTTGTAATCAAATAACTCGCTGTTTTCAGCTACACAATGCAGATCTTCGTAAAAACCCTCACGGGTAAAACCATCACCCTCGAGGTGGAGGCTTCAGATACTATTGAGAATGTGAAGGCCAAAATCCAGGACAAGGAGGGAATCCCACCAGACCAGCAGCGACTTATCTTCGCTGGTAAACAGTTGGAGGATGGCCGCACGCTGTCTGACTACAACATCCAGAAGGAATCCACCCTTCACTTAGTGCTCAGGCTTAGAGGAGGTAAGATTAGTCTCGTTAGCAACACTGCTTGTTAGATCTAATAATATTAAAGTGATCAATATTTATAAACATTCATCATTTTCCAGGTACCATTGAACCTTCTCTGCGTATCTTGGCTATGAAGTACAACTGTGACAAAATGATTTGCCGCAAGTGCTACGCTCGCCTCCACCCTCGTGCTACCAACTGCCGCAAAACCAAGTGTGGTCACACTAACAACCTGCGCCCCAAGAAGAAGCTGAAGGATTAAATTATTTTATTACTCCAGTTGCTATATGCATAGCATTTCCATCTTTTGAGTTTCAAACCTTATAATTAAGCCCAAATTAATAAAAGTGTAACAGCTAATGTCAGTGTTTTAATTATTATCATCAAGTTGTGAGTAGCTAGTGTGACCCCTAGGAAAGTAACTAATAATATTGTGAAATATCACTTGCAAAATGCAATGTTATTGATTATATTGAAGGTCATAGTTTCTGAATTAGGTTTGGTGACTAATGCAGAGATTTTTTAGATTAGTTTGTCTAAGGGCCATCAAAAGAAAGTTCAGAAGTTTTTTCTATTTGCCTTAGAGAGAAAATGACAACCTTATGGAAGTATTACACACCGAAACTGGTAGGATTTCTGAAGGAGAAAACTAAAATATTTGGTGTGTTTAGTACAGGTATGCAGGTACCTATAGGTGATCTTTGGATCCTTGTTCTGTCATGCATTCATTTCTGGGTGTAGATAAAAGAAACGCATAGTCTGTAACTTATTAGAAAACTATAGGTGTGAAAACATAATTACTTCTCATGATTGATATCTATTTGCTAAAATAAAAGCATTTGGTTGGAACAGATTCTAAGTTTGAATAGATGTTTTGGTTCCAGGACCAAAAATTTGAATACATGTGATATCCATCAACCTGCATTGGGCCCGTGTCGTGGATGAGGGCCCCGGCTTAGGGTATATATGTTCTGTGATGAGGGCCCACTCACAGAGAGGCCTGTGTCCCAGCAGTGGGATTACAAAGACTGAGATGATGAAATGTTTTGGCCAATGAAGTATAATAAACAGATGGGTGACTAATGCTCATGCCTCGAGCATACCTCAGAAAACCTGGCATAGATTCAAAATTATGTTGCCATGCCAGAGCATTGCATTTTGTGTGCTTGCTTGGCTATAGGTCAGCATCTTAGTCCCAATATAGTTACATAATAACTTCAACTATAGTTACAGACGTAGCATGTCTTTATTTTTAACCGATTTGCCGAAAAGGAGGTTCTTTATTCGACTTTGATTTAGAAAATTCTTTTTTTGTTTGAAATAGTATGTTCCCAAATTGGTCCCATTTTAATTTGGTGAAGATCTTATGAAGAACTTCGGAGATATACAACAGAACTCTTCAATAGATGACGGCATAACTCTCTGGATTGCTGCAAATGCATGTCTGTTTATTGTTTATACCATTTCTTATCATAACATCACGCCGGTAAGCTCTAAAGGGGTACGCAGATGGTACACTCATTTCACCGGATATGTTCAAGTTTTATGATATTCGGGTAATCTATTATGGCTTAATAGGTACCTTACTAAAAACTATTAGGTACAACTAAAAAGTTAAAAATTAAAAACCTTTTTTACAAAAAAAATACTAGCGACATCCCCAAATAAAACACAACAAAGAAAAATTAACTTTCTTTTTGGAAGTTGGTGTCCATAACGAAAAAAAATGGTTCTTACCAAAGACACCAACTTCCAAAAAGATAGTAATTTTTCACTTTAAAGTGTTTTTATTTGGAAGTCGGCAGTATTTATTTGCATAACAGATATTTTAGGCTTTACACTCATACAGGAAATAAAATAAATTTGAGTAATAAAATGTTTGTATAATTTGCGTAAAATAAATGCATCAACAATATCAACTTACATTTTCTGTTATTGTCACTTTGTAGAAGTCACAACCATTTATTTAGCTATTTATACTTTTATTATTCTATGTACTTAGATCTTTACTGAGAATTTAATAAGTCTTCATATTTCAATGAGACTTAAAATAAAGCAACACGTTCAACTCGCACAGAACACAAACCAAGAAAGCTTTGATACTTTTCTAAAATCATAACTTCCGAACTTTGATTGGACATGGACAATACATAGCTGAAGGAAGACGTCTTGCTGCCTACATATTATTTTATCTTCCCGGATATTCGTGCAGCAATTTTAACCACGCTTCATGTGTCACTCTTAATATGTAGCAACTACATACCATATTACTTAAGTAATAGCTAGCGCTCACAATGTGTGAACAGATTGATTCTGTTACATTTTATACATAAATCCTACGTCAATCAATCAATCTGCCTAGCCTTTTCCCAACTATATTGGGGTCGGCTTCGAGTCTTACCGGATTTAGCTGAGTACCATTGTTTTATATGGAGCGACTGCCTATCTGACCTCCACAACACAACCCAGTAACTGGGTAACATGCTTCTGTCTACTCGTAACGACTGTCAAAGATCTTCAAATGACAGCCGGGACCAACGGCGTGCTTTCCGAGGCACGGAGAAAACTCAGTATGTTGAAATGGTCACCCATCCACGGACCGACCCCGTCAAGCGTTGCTTAAACCTTGATGATCGCCAAGTGCGGCTGTTATTATTTAGCCACGAGCTCCTCCTCCTAGCCATAGATCCTATGTCAATACACACTTATTAATAAAAGTACAAATCTAAATCGGAGATTTAATCAAAATAATACATTATTTGTCGTATAATTAAAATGCTACTTATATCTAAATCTGGACGGATTCTTATCATCACTATTAAATTGCACAATATTGCAAAAAAAATGGTATGTATGTATTGCGGTCTCTCTATACCATACCGAAATGTACAACTTTGATTTTCGGCGGCTTTTGCGTTGCGTTTTCTGAAAATAGGATTTATATAAAATTAAATGGCGTACATAGAAATAAGTTTTGGTGCAACGAGATAAAGTAAGTGAATAAGTACATGCTTTGATGGTGAATGACACAAATCATGCAGAATAAACAGTCTTGGTTTCTTACAACAGTATTATCTCGACTTTCAAATGGCACAATTAAATTCGTCACAATCTAAGAAGTCCGTTGACGTTTCTCATTTTACTTTAATAATAACACAGATAATATAATACTAGCATACAGATGCCTCATCCCGTACAAAGAAACCGTGCTGACGTAACTAGCGTTTTTCATCTGACAAATCTTGTTATTTTTATAAGTACATCAATCGCGTTCGATTCCGTTTCACGGCAATAGATGGTGTTAGCAGCGACTTGCAAGTAAAAGGTTTTTACTAGGTTCGTGAATACTTTTTCTTTAAATACAGTAAAGGTTCGTTTTATAGTATTTTTTGCACGTATTTACAGTTTTTTTTTTGCACCAAAATGTGTTACAATGCAAATTTTAACAATCGAGTGGAATGCCTCAGAATTTAAAAAAATGCGCCATCTATTGGCATCAATTTTAAATGATCCGTTCAAATAATCTTTGAAATGTGAATTAAGAGCCCAATATTCCATAATTTTGTACTTAGGAGAGTTGATTAAATAAGAACATACAATTTTTATGTTCAATTCCAGAAAATGTTAATTTTACACACAATTCTATTGATGTCGCGCCATCTAGTGAGATTTATTTGAACCAAATTTTCTTTCTTGGCAATGAGACCCCGTGATAATAATTAAACTTGATGCTTACGAATGATACTCGTTGTTATAGTGTATGAATAACATAGTAATTAATTAGGATTACGAATTAGATTTTTCAATTTCTTACGTAGAAAGTTATCGTTAGTGAAATGAGAAACGTCAACAGACTTCTTAGATTGTGACGACTTTAATACACAACAGAGACCAAATTGAGATATTTAAAGCTTTACAAGAAGTGAAACTATTAAGCGACACGATTTTTGAGAATAGGTACTTACTACACAGACAATGTACAGTCAAGGGTCAAAAGTGCAGTCATACTCTCCCAAAACTCAAATAGCTAGTTTTTGTAGAAGAAGTTAAATTATCCACAACTGATTTAATATTTTTTTATAGAAATTAAAGTATAGATTATTCCTACTAACCGCGAAAAGTTGAAATACTGCTGCTTACAAAAAAAATGCCTTTTCTGTTTTGGTAGAGTGTGATTGCACTTTTGACCCTTACAGTACAAGTTGCATTTACCATTGTACTCAACATTATGAACAACTTACCATGGGACAAATCAGAAAATCGCCATAAAAAAAATTTGAACATAATTTATATGGTTGATTTTATATGGATGATATCTAATCTCGCTATTTCAGGTTTAGTCCCGTAGTAAAAGATTTTCATAGTTATTTAAATTATACTTTTTATATGCAAGTTATCTGTATAAAGTCTGTAGTAATTATCAGTGATGTAACAAAACGTGCAAATTCGCGTGCGTCACAAAAAATGAGGTGCAAATGACAGACGGTGGCATGCGTGCATCACACTTCAACGTAGTCGAGCGTAGTACCGGCTGGCGGGACGTGCGGCGCGTGCGGTGCGTGCGACACGTGCGCAGGCGCAGGCGCGGGCGGGGGCGGGGCGTGCGGCTGCTGCGGGGTGAAGGCGGCGAGGTACTTGTGAGGCGGACACAGCGGCAGACTCGCTGCCAACTCGCGAGACGGCTCCGGAGATACGCGGGATTCCTGCTGAGCAAAAATAATAGAGAATATAATAAATAAATAAATTGTTTATTGTTCCAAAGTCATTACATATTATGTGTATTATGAGGCAGCCCCATTAAGTTATTAATAATACTTGTGTTGGGGCCGACTCGCTCCTTCCCCTTTTTACATTTACATAATGGACTAATAAACCAAACAAAAGTAAACAAAAAAAATAAATAAAAATAATCAAAACATGTTAAAGAAAAGAAAACAGCATGCAAATTAAAAACTATATTATAGAATATAGCAACAGCCTTTGTTGTATGTATCAAATACTAGCTTAGAAACCGCGTCGCTTCCGTGGCCTATCCCACACAAAATGGTATTTTTTCCGGGATAAATCAATGAATTCTCAGACATAGTGTAGTTTTCTACTAGTTAAAGAATTTTCGTAATATCAGTTCGCCCAAAGTTTTTTTTTTTTTTTTACTATTTTGTTATATTAGTTTGTACTCAGACAGATTTCTGTTTTAGTATAAAACAATATTATAAAGAGAAAAGATTTTTTTGTTTGTACCGAATAGGCTCCGAAACTACTGGACCGATTTTAAAGCGAAGCCGCGCGGGTCAGGTAGTAGTATATATTTAGATACATATATTCTTTTTATATATATCGGAGGAAGGTAAATGATTAATAGTTGGGAACGAAGAAATATCGCTTGTAAACTTATTAATTCAGTATTGTTTAATTGGCAACATTTAGCTTCTGATTCAAATTTCAATTAGATTTATTCGATTGGCAACACTTAGTTATCTCCAGTGTCCAATGCTAGTGAAGGATTTAAATCCTAGAGGAAGGTGACACGTGACACACAATTTGGAGGGAGACGCAAGGTCGCGGGGTTGACTTGAGTAGAGAGGACTGGAGACCGTATCGCGATTAAGTGATGGGTGGCTTTATTGGTGCCGGTGGAGTTGCGTCTAAAAGTATCAGGCTAGTAAAAGTGATTACAAATTGGCGCGTCAACTTGCTACTAGAATTGGACAATGGAATATCTCTAAAACGGCATAAGTTACCTGCCTCGTGCATGCATAACCCACGATAAGCCCACAAGACCGAAGGTATATGGAAGGAAGCCCTCGTGTTTCCGACATATATTTTTTTTTTTCTCAATTTATCCTTTCATTTAGTTGCACCTGCCTTATTTTATCTCTGCACCACCCTAAGGTCGACTGGTAGAAAGTGCCTGAGGCATTAAGTCCGCCTTTGTACTTGTGCATAAAGTTTTGTGAGTTTGTGACGTTGTAGGGGGTAAACTCTGGGTCTACTGAAACCGATTTTGAAAATTCTTTCACCAGTAGAAATCTACATAATTTCTGAGTGTCATAGGCTATAATTTTTTTTTTTTTTTAAATAGAGATCCTTATGAAAATTGCAATAATATAACCATTTTATAGGCAAAATTTTGCCTATAAAATTAATTCTTTGGCGTGCGCTGAGAAAACTATTGATCAATCTGCCTAGCCTCTTCCCAACTATATTGGGGTCGGCTTCAGTCTTACTGGATTCAGCTGAGTACCGGTGTTTTACATGGAGCGACTACCTATCTGACCTCCACAACCCATTAACTGGGTAACACGATACCCCTTGGCAAGACTGGTGTCAGATCTCAAGCTTCTGACTACCCGTAACGACTGTCAAAGATCTTCAAATGACAGCCGGGACCAACGGCTTAACGTGCTTTCCGAGGCACGGAGGAAACTCGGTATGTTGAAATGGTCACCCATCCACGGACCGACCTCGTCAAGCGTTGCCTAACCTTGATGATCGACCAGTGCTGCTGTTATTATTTAGCCACGAGCTCCGCTGAGAAAACTATTGATGCTACATAAAGAGTATGTACTACTTGATTAAAGTACTCACTATTACGTACAAAAAAGGCTGCGAGACAATATATCTAACTATCATAGTTAAGTTACAATAGCAGATTTTGTGTTCTGAATTTTAATTAGATTGCCGGTAGTATCAAAAGTTGGTTACATTCGTATTGTATTATTAATTCGTATTCCAATAAATAGTTTAACAATTTGGTAGGTTGGTAGGTAGGGTAGGATAGGTAGGTAGGTACCAGTTTTTATTTTTATTTTTTTTATTGCCTATAGGCTTGCGCTTGACCACAATCTCACCTGATGGTAAGCGATGATGTGGTCGACGGTGAAGCACGCTGTCTAGAAATAGTACATTGTTCACCGAGAGGAGAAAGTGACCGATTACCGTCGAGGGTGTCGTTTGAAGCCCGAGCCGTAGGCGAGGGCTTTAAAACACCCGAGATCGGGAATCGCACTTTCTCTCGAGTGATACATAGTGCTTTATACTACACCTACGAGGAAAATAAAAAACTAAATCTTTACTAATTAAAACTGAATCCTCAAACAACACACAAATTGAAAATGGCGCCAATGGCGTCTGCAATTTTCACATGTTCTTTTTTCAAATTGTTTGACACCATCCAACACACAGCTAGTGGCCAGTGTCATTTTGCGAACTTGGAGATAAAAACTCACTGTAAAAACTTTTTGGCTTTTGATATTTAGGTTACCAGCGCAGTCTTACCCAAAATTAAAAAAGAAAAACCACGTAAGAAATGGATTTTCATACACTTTTCTCTCCCGCTCAGATGCGTTTTCTCCCCGCATATTTGTTCGATATGCAATGACGTACTTTCTACCGTAAATTTGATAAAGTATCAAGGCACTTTCCGAGCAGGTGTAGTATAAAAACCTATTCACTCTTTACTTAAAGACCCCAAGATTGTATCTATCGAGAAACACAGACTCCGGCAGGGAATTCCACTCCTTAGCTGTACGCATAATGAAAGCCAGTTGACGGGAGCGAAGCCGCGGGGGTCAGCTAGTAATAAATAAATTAATAAATTTCTTGAACTTACCGAAACAACGGCGATTGTAACAGTATCCGAGAATTTAACCTTATTCCTTTCACCAGAACGATGCCCTTGCTTCTCAGAGACATCACTGTCCATTCGATAAGTTCTATCCTTCAAGCTTGTACTGGGATGATAATTATTATTATTCTGGTAACGGTACAATGTGTTAGGTGCCTCTTCCCTTAACTCTGTTTGATACAAGTGTTTGTAGTGAGTGGAGGCCATTCTTTCGTCATGTGGTCGAGGTATAATGTCTACAACTGTGTGAGTAGCTTTGACAGGAGCTTCGCTAATTGTGAGTAGCTTATGCTTCGGTGCGCTATAGTTTGATAATACGTCCATACTATGCCATCGCACGCTTTGTGTGTTTCGTATGGGCTTCGGGTAATCTCGGTAAGAATCGTCTCGCAAGTCAGTGGTCCATATCGTGTTGTCCCTTTCTAAGTACTGGTGGAGGTTGGGTCGTATGCTGCTGGTTGACATGGTTTCTGTGTGCGTGATTGGGACCTGCATTAATGTAGGATGGTTTGGAAGAGTCACGCGGGGTAGTGGGGGAGGTTTCGTCTTGACAAGCTCTGACGTCACGCTTGCTTCTTCTTCGGATCCGGTGTATGAGTGTGAGCTGCAGCTCGAACATGATTCTGAACATTCGGATTCTGAAATGTGCAGAATTTAAAGTCAATTATGGTAATATGAAGTCCACCTATTCAACTATATTATTGGTATTTATTTATTTATTTAAAACTTCATGCAACATACAACTATAGGCGGACTTAATGCCTGAGGCATTCTCTACCAGTCAACCAAGGGTGGTGGAGAGATAACATGGCAGGTGCATAACAATTGAAATAAAATTGAATAACAAAATATATATTGTAGCTAAAATAAACATACATATATATTTACTATAATAAATACGATTATATATATATACTTGGCCGTCCTGATATCGAGAGGAAGCGCATTCCAGAGAAGAATGGACTGAATATGAAAGGAAGAATGAATAAAATCAGAAGTATGAGAAGGGCAAAGAAAGAGAAGATTGTTAGACGAACGCAGATTCCTAGCGTGTGAAGTACACAGGTATTAAATGACGTAGGTAATGCGATATTGTTTAAATCTTTTCATATGGAAATTGGAAGTAGGATAACTTTTCGAATACAGCTTTAGCTAATTATGGACGTTATTTTCAGGACAAACGGGTGATTTATAAACCATGTTTTTTTTTAAACCAGGCTTCATACTAGTAAATTATACTTTATTGTCGGTGTGTTTAAAAACATTTAAACTCATATAATATATAATACAAACAGCCAGACCCAGAAATCTGTAAACGTACAAATATTTGTTCTATGTGGGAATCGAACCTGCCACACGCAACGCAGCAGCCAATTGCTCAGTCACTGCAACAACCGTGCCATTCCCTATAGGTTTATTACATCAAAGGTTAGGTTTTACTAACCACCCTAACAGGTGTTGCACAGAACGGGCAACACCTGTTAGGGTGGTCTTTTAGGAGGTCAAGGTGCCTCTTCTGAGAGCTGATGGAGATTACCGGGGTGGTTTTAGCGAGTTAAAAATGCCACTATCCCTGGTCTTTTCCCCAAAAGTCCAGGCGCCTTTTAAAGGTTTCCCCTGCTAACAAAAAAGGTAATACTAACCGGGAGTATTGTCCGCATAATGCAGCTCGGAGAGGGCCCGGCGGGAGGCGGCCCGGTGCGCGTCACAGAACAGGTAATACTAACCAGGAGTATTGTCCGCATAATGCTGCGCCAGCGCGGCGGCCTCGCTGGCTAGCTCGGAGAGGGCTCGGCGGGAGGCGGCCCAGCGCGCGTCACAGAACAGGTAATACTAACCAGGAGTATTGTCCGCATAATGCTGCGCCAGCGCGGCGGCCTCGCTGGCTAGCTCGGAGAGGGCTCGGCGGGAGGCGGCCCAGCGCGCGTCACAGAACAGGTAATACTAACCAGGAGTATTGTCCGCATAATGCTGCGCCAGCGCGGCGGCCTCGCTGGCTAGCTCGGAGAGGGCTCGGCGGGAGGCGGCCCAGCGCGCGTCACAGAACAGGTAATACTAACCAGGAGTATTGTCCGCATAATGCTGCGCCAGCGCGGCGGCCTCGCTGGCTAGCTCGGAGAGGGCTCGGCGGGAGGTGGCCCAGCGCGCGTCACAGAACAGGTAATACTAACCAGGAGTATTGTCCGCATAATGCTGCGCCAGCGCGGCGGCCTCGCTGGCTAGCTCGGAGAGGGCTCGGCGGGAGGCGGCCCAGCGCGCGTCACAGAACAGGTAATACTAACCAGGAGTATTGTCCGCATAATGCTGCGCCAGCGCGGCGGCCTCGCTGGCTAGCTCGGAGAGGGCTCGGCGGGAGGCGGCCCAGCGCGCGTCACAGAACAGGTAATACTAACCAGGAGTATTGTCCGCATAATGCTGCGCCAGCGCGGCGGCCTCGCTGGCTAGCTCGGAGAGGGCTCGGCGGGAGGCGGCCCAGCGCGCGTCACAGAACAGGTAATACTAACCAGGAGTATTGTCCGCATAATGCTGCGCCAGCGCGGCGGCCTCGCTGGCTAGCTCGGAGAGGGCTCGGCGGGAGGTGGCCCAGCGCGCGTCACAGAACAGGTAATACTAACCAGGAGTATTGTCCGCATAATGCTGCGCCAGCGCGGCGGCCTCGCTGGCTAGCTCGGAGAGGGCTCGGCGGGAGGCGGCCCAGCGCGCGTCACAGAACAGGTAATACTAACCAGGAGTATTGTCCGCATAATGCTGCGCCAGCGCGGCGGCCTCGCTGGCTAGCTCGGAGAGGGCTCGGCGGGAGGTGGCCCAGCGCGCGTCACAGAACAGGTAATACTAACCAGGAGTATTGTCCGCATAATGCTGCGCCAGCGCGGCGGCCTCGCTGGCTAGCTCGGAGAGGGCTCGGCGGGAGGCGGCCCAGCGCGCGTCACAGAACAGGTAATACTAACCAGGAGTATTGTCCGCATAATGCTGCGCCAGCGCGGCGGCCTCGCTGGCTAGCTCGGAGAGGGCTCGGCGGGAGGTGGCCCAGCGCGCGTCACAGAACAGGTAATACTAACCAGGAGTATTGTCCGCATAATGCTGCGCCAGCGCGGCGGCCTCGCTGGCTAGCTCGGAGAGGGCTCGGCGGGAGGCGGCCCAGCGCGCGTCACAGAACAGGTAATACTAACCAGGAGTATTGTCCGCATAATGCTGCGCCAGCGCGGCGGCCTCGCTGGCTAGCTCGGAGAGGGCTCGGCGGGAGGCGGCCCAGCGCGCGTCACAGAACAGGTCCCACGCGGACAGGTCCACTGCCAGGCTCAGCGCCTTCTCGATGCGACCCCGTCTAAGTTTAACAGCCAATATTTAATAACGCCGTGTGGCTATTTTTCTACATTCAATGAGTCACTCCTATATACTGCAGATATTCGAGTTAAAGAGATAAGGATCTCGTTTATAATGTCTGGGAAATTGATAAAAATGGACTGCATTTAGAAATGGGCAGTCAGAAATTTTTAAATTACCTACAATATCTAACTTACTATCAAGACTTTCGACTTTTCAAGTTTTAAACGGAGCCGAATACGATTGTAACTAGATACTTTGCACTTCAGATCAGGGTACCTACTATAATGTCTTAAAGATATCGTGTTTCCGATGTGAGAGAGAGACGGAGCTATAATTAGCATTAACCCTTTTTCACAATAGAATCATGATGGCATTAAGACATCGCAGGACTTAAATGAATCTAAGGAATTCCTGTCTAATTGCAAATTAAACTGCTTATTGCGAATGGTCGATGGATCCGAAAAGTTCTGAAGTGACGACCGAGAACCGAAAGACGCAACGTTGGAAGGCCTTCCTCTAGATGGACCGATGACCTGGATAAGGCTACAAGAAACCAATGAATGCGAGACGCTTAGGACCGATCAGTATGGCGAAAGGAGAATGCCCATTTTGTAAGGGAACTTTGGCCCCTTTGAAAAAATGGTTGTATCTTGATGAATTTGGTTGTATATTGTAGAAAAAACACGTTATATTCATAGTTAGAAAACATTTTTCATTTATTTTGTGGGGATCACGAGATATAACCATGTTTCTGTTTTTGAAATGAACCTTTATTACAATGCAATAAGGTGCATACAAATGTCCAAGTGAAGGAACCTTATATGTTGTTGTCTGTACATATAAAGTAAAGGACACGGATGGAAAAAAAACACAAAATATACCCTACACACACCTATTTTCGGATAATATTGAAATCGCAGACACGATACCTCATAGGGGGCCTGTGTATGGGCAATCCCCTTTGGGGAAGCCTATGTCCAGAAGTGAATGTCTTAGGGCTGAAATGATGATATAAACGAAAACTGAGTTTGATACCTGAGCAAATGATGGAAGAATTTCCTGGCCAGGTCGTGCACGGGCGGCGCGTAGCGGGCGGCGAGCGGCGCCAGCGGCGCGCCGGCCGACAGGTACGTGCCCAGTGCTCCCTGCGCCACTGCTTCTGAACTGTGCGCTTCTGCGGAATGGAAGAGAACGTTGTTATTACAAGCTTTCGTAGTGTGTCCGGCAACTAATAATCGATTTTTCAAGCACTTCCTGGCATTCGAATAAGTGCAACCTATGGCAACCTATGAGTCGTTCGTTGACGTGAGTGTGTCATGCTTTCTCAAATGTCTCTCTGATGGTGGCGCGTGTGTTGGATCATTCCATTCCCTTCATGATGGTTGAGCTGGGTGGTGCCGATTCATGCGTCATGTTCGTGAACGGGCGCCGTCAGTTGTGATTGGTCATAACTTCACTGCTTCGGATGTTATTTTTTTTTCTAGTATCATTTATATAACTGCACAGTACATGTTGTATGAATGAGTACTTTTAATACTTTAAACCTTTACGTAGTTATAGTGTGTAGTGGTATTCTGGGTGCTTTGTCCTTACACATGTGAGTTTATTAATGTATGTACTTATGTACCTAAATATTGTAAAAAACTTTTTTTTTTTAAAGAGTAAGTATGGAGTTTCTTGTGCATTCTTCACCATAACAAGCTACTTTCCGAATGCACGGTAGAATCAACTTTTATTCCTTGTAAATTTTAATTGTGACATTCAAAAGTGCCGCTTGGTGGCCTAGTTGAAATTAAAATATCTTTGTCTATGTTGACACTTGACGTGCTTAAGTAACTTTGGAAATATTGCCTTACTATGGCTCTATGGAGCACGTCTCATGATGGAGCCGGAAGGTGGCCATAGGAACTCATCAACAGGACAACAAAGCTTCCAGTTGCGGATACAGAAAAAACTCAAGGATCCGGCGATAAAGTTATCTAGATTTACATTTATTTTTATCGTAATATAAATGTAAATCTATCGTATTCATCAAGGCATGTCCATATTATTTTTCATAAAAAGAAATTTAAATAAATAAGCGCCCAATGGAGGCTTCTACTTCGTCGGTACATTCTTGGCAGAGCGGTCGTGGTCATCATGTTGCAGTGAGACTTCGGGTTGCCATACATTGCCTAACGATGCGACGCCAACCCTCTCTATCGGCTGTTATTCGTGTGCACCCATGCAATGGGCCACCCACTGCAGACTTAATCTGGTCGGTCCATCGCATGGGCGACCTGCCGCGCGCTCTCGTTCCTGCCACTCTACCCTGAACTACAAGCCGCTCGATAGAGTTGTTGCCTCGTCGGGACACGTGTCCTTGGAACTGGAGTACTCGAGCTTGGACTATCCCATGGGTCGAAGTGTCCGAGTTATTTCTCGGCCCCTCCACAAGATAGCCGATAGTCGCTGCCTGATACCGAGTTCTTGAAGGATGGATATGTTAGTGCGAAACTCAGTCCACGATACTACAAGCATTTTTCTCCAGCACCACATTTCCAGAGCGTCTATTCTCTTCCTCTAAGTTTCTTTCAGCGTCCAGTTCTCGGCTGCGTATAGAAATATGGGGAACACAAGTGCCCGTATGAGCCAGGTTTTCGTGTATATTGTGATTCCTCCATATTTTCTTCAGCCTATTCATGGCAGACCTGGCCATAGCCATGCGTTGTTTGATCTCGTCCCCGCAACCACCGTGGTTCGATATTATCCGTCCTCACTGACGCTGTTCCGTCCTCATAAAGACGCCTCAATAGGTGCACAAAGTGTTTGGAAGTGCCCATAGCAAGCAGGGACCTCCACACCACTGGCCATTTCACCGAGTCAAATGCCTTGGAGAAGTCAACGAAGCAGATATAAGTGGGCTTGTTGAACTCTCGGGCTTTCTCAATAATTTGGCGTACTATGAAGATCTGCGCTCGAGTGCCCTTGCCCTTTACAAACCCTGCCTGTTCAGGTGCAATTTCCTTGGACAAGTAGGTTTTCAGTCACTCGTTTAACAGTAGGCGGTAGTTGCTGCACTTCTTTGTGGAACCCTTTTTATGAAGTGGAATGAAGACAGTGTGAGTCCATTCCTTAGGCCATGTTCCGCTTTGCCATATTTTGTTACAGATGGTATGCATCATCTGTACACCCTGTTCACCTGCGGCCTTAATGGTCTCTATTGGAATAGCATCTTTGCCAGTGTCATTCTTCAGATGTTTGATGGCAGCTTCAACTTCTTCTTTAAGAATGTTTGGCTCCATGTCTTCATTGTTGGGTTCCGTAGGAGCGAAATCCTGGGATAGAGGGTCCTTGTACAAAGACTGGCAGTACTGCTTCTATGTCTCGGAAATATCATCAATGGAGGCTATCGTGTTTGAAATTGCCGCTCGAGGCGCTGTTTTTGTTGTCTTTAGGCTTGCGCTTGACCACTATCTCACCTGATGGTAAGCGATGATGTGGTCGACGGTGGAGCACGCTTGCCTAGAAAAACGCTTGCTCATAAAATATTAGTGTTTTGCAGGATATTTTTTATTACTACCTAGAAAGTTTAACCTATCACATAAAGTTTAATAGGGAGGTAAGAATTTTGTTAAAAATAAGCCATTTCCTTAAGTTTGCAGTATGTCATTACTTTCCCGAATTTGATACTTATGAGCGACATGCATACGTTGAGGATAAAACGGCTTGGGAGTGAGCTGCTCCAATTATTTAGTTTTTTTTTGTTTAAATATTTTGCACCATGAATTTTGTTATCATAAAAAAAAAAAATTTTTTTTATTTTTTTTTTTTATTTGTTTTCTTGCAATGACAAGAATATTTACTTTTTAAAGTATTATATTTTTTTTTTTAATTATTGTGAATGTGAAGACTATGTGGATCATTATTTTGTTTTTTAATTTATCTTAGTTTTTAATCATGGTCTGGCAGTTTGAGTAGTTTATGCGGCCTACCCGAATATCCTTTCTTTGGTATTGTTCGTCGAATCGTTGAGCTCCTTAAATTCTGAGTTGAGCTGCTCGGTTATTGACAAATGCGTGCACTGACTGGACAGGTCCACTCAATCTGGCTGGTTCTTTCCTCAAAAGACCATTTCAGACATCAGTCTACATGGTCTTCACATGATCGAACCAAGATTTTGTCAGGACTTTAAAAGAGACTGTGACCTCTGAGTTTGTTTCGGCCTTTCTTCTCAGAGTAGTCAGATAGGAAACGCCGACCTCATCTAGTTTTAAAAAAATATATGTTAGACATGTAAAAGCGTTTGTACAAACCAACTTACAGAAATAAAATCATTTATCATTTACACTATCGAATGGTTTGGAGATTGTGTATTTTTTTCAAAATCGTGTTCGTTTTTTTTTTTCAAAAATCCAATGAAGCGGTTTTAGTTTTCATCAAAATCGGCCTCCTGACTCCTTTGAATGTTTTTCGCTATTCTTCATAGTTTCGGATTTGGCCATTCACGCCCACTTAAAATACTCACCTTGTATATCTCTTGTCACTATATAATTTTATATGTAGAGTTAACCAAAAAATTATCTATTAATGTCCCTAGAACTGTTTTGATTTGTACTCCAAAAGTGTCAGATAAGTCAGTAAACTAGTTTTTGTCACCAAATCTTTTTTTTGCCGCTAAGACTTAAACAAAAATGGTCACTTCTAGCGACATAGTCGGTAAATAAATTGGCAAAACTGCTCCCAATGACGTTAGACTAGTAACATTGACGTATTATTGAACGAATGTAACGTATGATTTGTTACGTCATACACTTAAGGCCGTACCCTGACCAATAAATCAGCATGAGATATTAGCATTCCTATTGGCCTAGCGGCACTGGTGGCGCATGAATTACAGTAGTGAATACGTCCAGATTTTAGAATAAAATCGAATATTTGTCTTCTGATAAAAATAAACTTACAAAATGTTCGTTATCAAATTGTCTATCCATTAGTGTTAGTAAAAAAAAAAAAAAATGAACACTTTACGAGGAGATGCATGCTATCAATAATCATTTCTCATTTTTATGGTTCTGTTGGAAGGAGATTAGTGAAACATATACCTCTTTAAAAAAAAAAGTATACTACCATTTTAGAATCAGTATTATGTAGAAATTTAATGTATTTTTATTAATTGATATTTCTTGTTAAATAAAGAGTAGATAGCCCTTAAAAACTGCACAAAACGACTAGCGCGGCGTTTTCCTCGGGGAGGCGTCTTAACCAGTAAGCAGCTTTATTTCGTTTATGAAATTGACTCCTAACTTTTACTTGACAATTAACGCTAACTAGTAAGTATCTAATCAACGCTTTACTTGGTGATGGTGCACGAGGCCCAACACTTACAATTTCCTACCAAAAAAATTCCAGAGCAGCATAAAAACCAAGAGAATTTATTTTGATATTTTTCTTTTCTTTATTAAGAGAAAATGTAAAAATTAGTAAAGGAACAATGAAGACAAAATTAAAAAAACATTATACAGGATAGCAAAACTAAAAATGTACGTAAGATATATAAGTAGTAGGTATGTTCGTAAGGTGGTGCATTTGTGATGTAAAAGAGCGCCTCTCGCCATCAAACGTAAAAGTTTGGCGAGTTTAGAATTAAGTAACACCTCTGTATTAAAATATCATTAAATAAACAAATAAAAAAATAAATTAAAAAAAAATACTTTTCATTGGTGACACAATTAATCATAGATATATTTTTAAATTTATTTATACGTACCAGTCTTACTCCTCAGTGCGGCACAGACAAGCATGTTGACAGCCCATAGACATTCAGTCCCCTCGCGTTCCCAGTCCATGGCCCGGAGCAACGCTACTGCATTTGAAGACCGCTTTGTACGAACCCATGCCTAAAATATGAATAATCTTGTAGGGCTTAATTTTGTTTTTACAGTTGTTGTATCTCACGAGGACGGGTTGATCTAAGTTAATTAATATTTAAAAAAAAAAAAATTGACACTTAATTTAATTTTTAATGTTTTTATTGACATTTTAATTATTTGACATTATTACATTCTTTTTGACATTTTTAATATTTTATTCGTATGTTTTTTATTTGGTTGTAATATAAATTTTTCATATTTTTTTATGTACTAATATGAAAAAAGTTGAAGAAAGAAAGAAAGAAAGAGTTAAGAAAGTTTTTTATTTTACTATGTATTTTTAATTGTTTGTTTATTTGTATTGTTACATACAACAGTTCTAAGGTGTTTCTACTAATAAATTATAAATCATATAGTTAGATGAATAAACAAATTAAATAAGTCAAGTTAAGTAGAATTTTGTGCGTAAGCTCAGGAGCGCATAGTACCATATCGCTTACGCACACAGAAACAATGTGCGTGTGCATCTACACACACGACTAAGACCTACCCGCCATCATGAGAAAGAACAACTGCATCAAGAAAAGCCTGCAACTTTAAAATTTATCACTAAGAGCTACTGCAGGCTTACTACGTATCTTTTGCAAGAGCAAAACGATAGCGATCGAACGCTTTATGTCATAAAAGTCGGAATTACCTGCAGTGTAGGTATGCTAGGTCCTACACAATCGTTTGCTAAACGCTCGCTGTTTGTCAAATGCACTAATTTAAAAAAAAAAACGGCCAGCAAATCTAAAACTTCTGTATGGAAGAGCAATTATTGCGCAAAAATCGCTATCGTTTTGCTCTTGCAAAAGATACGAAATAAGCCTGCGGGTCTGCTGACGATAACTTTGTACAGTATTTTTTTTTTTGGGATTTTATAATAAATATGACTTTTCCGTTACACCCTCGATTCGATTTTTAAATAATTTATTTGGTAAGACGCTTCAAGAAGAGAGCAAAGAGGTAAATCTATCGCTTATCTAAATAGGGTTTCTGAAGCAGTACGAGACATACCTTTGGAAATCAATACTCACCGTTAACAACCTGGGGTGTAGGATGTGAAGAAGCGTGAGTGGCCCGCCAGAGAATGTCGCCAAGATAATTGGTCCACCCTTAGTGCTTCTAGTAGAGAGCAACTGCATCCGTCTCGAGTCCCTGATAAACACATCAAACATCAAATTAGTTTAAACATTAGAAGAGAAGAATTAAAAAATAATTAAAAAAATCAAAAAACTCGACTGCTTAAGAAGCGAACTAAATGACGTAAACAAGAAGAAAATCATGCTGTGCAGTCGGAGAATACATCTGGTGTTGGTCTACAAGCTCGCAATATTAACTTAGATATTGTTTTTATAATTAGATACATTTAAACATATAAGTGTTATATATTTTTGAAATCACCTCTTAAAACCCTATATTTTGATACACCACAAGAAAAATTTTAAGAAAAAAATTGGGCCCCCATAATATGACCGACAATTGGGCCCCAAAAGTCGCCATTTTTCTATTTGTCTATTTTATTGTAGCCAGTGACACTCGCAAGGTTAAGAAGAATCGATTGACGTTAGAATCATCAAAATCAGCCAAAGCGTTTGGTCTCTAGAACGCTACAAAGGAACAAACATATATACATAGACTGATAAACACATTACCTTCCTTCAGCAATCGGGTTAAATAGTACATTGTTTACCGAGAGGAGAAAGTGACCGATTACCGTCGAGGGTGTCGTTTAAAACACCCGAGATCGGGAATCGCACTTTCTCTCGAGTGATACATAGTGCTTTATACTACACCTACGAGGAAAATAAAAAACTAAATCTTTACTAATTGAAATTTATATTGAAATTGTTGCAGTTAGTGACCAATGGCGTCTGCAATTTCCACATGTTCTTTTTTCAAATTGTTTGACACCATCCAACACACAGCTAGTGGCCAGTGTCATTTTGCGAACTTGGAGATAAAAACTCACTGTAAAAACTTTTTGGCTTTTGATATTTAGGTTACCAGCGCATAGTCTTACCCAAAATTAAAAAAGAAAAACCACGTAAGAAATGGATTTTCATACACTTTTCTCTCCCGCTCAGATGCGTTTTCTCGCCGCATATTTGTTCGATATGCAATGACGTACTTTCTACCGTAAATTTGATAAAGTATCAAGGTACTTTCCGAGCAGGTGTAGTATAAAGTATGTTTATTGGGGCCAGGTATGATGCATACCAAAAACGAACAACTTAAATAGAAATAGCAAAAATATGCATCACATCTGTACACAAAGGTCAGCGCTCAGCACGATCCTGCATCATCTCACTTGTGTGCAAGACAGAGTCACAGCCCTGGTTTTCAGGGATTTTTCTATTATAGGGCTAAAAATGCCAGTAGTAGTGTTGCCAGTTTTGACCTATCGCTCTGAGACGTAATCGCTCGCAATGGGCTTCATCAGAAAGCTTACAGTCACGCAAAGGGCAATGGAGAGGGCTATGCTCGGCGTATCCTGCCGGAATCGAATCAGAAATGTAGAGATTCGCAAGAGAACCAGGGTTACCAACATAGCCCGAAGAATTGCCAATCTAAAGTGGCAGTGGGCAGGGCACATTGCTCGCAGAACGGATGGCCGATGGAGCAGAAAAGTTCTGGAGTGGCGACCGCGAACCGGAAGACGTTGCGTTGGAAGGTCTCCCACCAGGTGGACCGATGACCTGGTGAAGATTGCGGGGATCAGCTGGATGCAGGACGCACGGGCCCGGTCAATATGGCGACGCTTGGGAGAGGCCTATGTCCAGCAGTGGACATCTTTCGGCTGATTTATGATGATGATGAGGGCTAAAAATATATGAATTGCCTGTTTAACCTTTAAAGGCTTGCTAGATAAGCCTGTTTAAAACTATAGCCAAGTGGTTAATAACTTACCGTAAATATGAGGTGAGGTCCAAGCATTTCGAATGATGGTGTAGCAAGGAAAGCGCGCGGTCAAAGCATTGCAGTCTGCCGCCTTCCTCTGCAGCTATAATCAGCTCATCGGCCCAGCGGATTTCTGTCGCTATCTGTAAACAATAAAGGGGTGTTTGATTGGGAGCCTAGTTTTGTTACTCAGAATCAGAAATCATTTATTTGCAAAGAATGTAGGTAACAAAACATAGTTTTGATGGTGTGAAAAAGAAAAAACAATTGGATCCAGTACATTCTACCGTATGGCATGCAACATTAAGCACTATAACAATCATAAGCATTGCAAATCTATATTAATCCAAAAATGTCAGGTGATCAGTTTCTAATTTAATAATATTCTTAAAAGTCAAATTCAATTAAACAAAAATTGCAAGGTACTCAGTTTCTAATGTCTTAATCTTAAAAGTCAAATTCACTGGCAAAATAATAGTCTTAGTATATAAAAAAACAATATAACAAACGTAATAAATTGAAATATTATTGAACAATTTCATATTGTGTTATCATTTAAAAACTCGCTACTATTTTACCTAAACATAGTTCAGATGATATATTGAAGTCCGAGAGACCGACAGTGAAAAACGCACTACCACCCATACGCACTAAACGTTTTGAAAATACTTTCATTATGCGTACAGCTAAGGAGTGGAATTCCCTGCCGGAGTCTGTGTTTCCCGATAGCTACAATCTAGGAGTCTTTAAGTCAAGAGTGAATAGGTTTTTTTCTAGGCAAGCGTGCTTCACCGTCGACCACATCATCGCTTACCATTAGGTGAGATAGTGGTCAAGCTCGAGCCTAAAACTAAAAAAAAAAAAACGGCCGAGTGCGAGTCGGAATCGCGCACTTTGGGTTCCGTACCATTATCGCAAAAAACGGCAAAAAATAAACACGTTTGTTGTATGTGAGCCCCACATAAAGATTAAATTCTGTTTTTAGTATTTGTTGTTATAGCGGCAACAAAAATACATCATCTGTAACAATTTCAAATGTCTGGCTATCACGGTTCATGAGATAAAGCCTGCTGACGGACAGACAGACGGACCGTGGAATCTTAGTAATAGGGTCCCGTTTTTACCCTTTGGGTACGGAACCATAAAAATGTATGGTGTTAATTGAAACTTACAAATCCAGCTCTAGTAGTATGCGTAAGGCCAGCCACACAGTGTACGACATGCAACGAGCCGTCTATACATGCGATCAGCAGGCGCGAGTCGCACGGCGAGCGTCGCACGACCCGCACGGGCGTCGACAGCGACACGTGCGTCGCACTGTCGCGCGCACTAGACAACTTTGTCGCGCGCTCCTCCGGAGTCACCTCGTAGCGAAGCCAGTCTAGGTTAACGCCGTTCTGAAATTGAAATTAGGACGGCAAGGTGACGATGACGGCTCATTATTATTTTATTTTCGTCAATGTAGTGAAAAAGTTTTTAGATAGCGTTGGAAAAGGCGAATGGAGTGAAAAATAACGGATAAAATTTCCATTATGGGCCGTTGATTTTTGCCCCGTGGATGGTTGGGGGGTGGAGGAGGGGAGGTTTGGCTACCCCTCTGTACCATCTCCACCATCATTCTATATCATTCTTACACCAAAATGCATGCTATCTTATCCGACAACACGTGCGAAAGAAATAGATGCTGTGATGAGCAGTAAGAAGCTACTTCGTGTAAGAATGAGCACTATTGCAAATTTGTATCGAAATGGATGTTGATTTAGGACGAAAACGAGCGCGCGAAATTTTATAAACAGACCTTTGGGAGTCTAGATATCATGGAAAAAAAACTAAATGTATATTTATAAAATAGAATTATTTGCATTGTTGAATTACTAATCTATTCCTGTATGGAGGTCGTTTTGCAATTTTTCTTCTTCTTATGGTATTTATTTCCGCCCAAAGAAGCGTTAAAATTAGTGTTGAAATGTGGAACTTTCGACGCTTATAACTCTCAAATACATATTTTTTTACTTTTTTGTTTCCATATATGGCTAGATAATGATGAGACAAATTGATATAATTTTTATTTTGGACGTACATCGTCAAACAGTGGAGTAATCTCTAGACTACGTTTGTTTGGAAGAATTTTCGACTAGTGTAACCTTAAGCAGTCGGGTTTTTTTTAGGTACAGTGGGTAGTACAAGAATGTTACTATTATTTCATCTTTGATTAAACCTTCCGGGAATAGACGCGTGAGGTATTGTTTGCAAAAAAAGAAACATTTACCTTATGGCATGTAACTTGTTCTACAATATGAACAACAATATCTCCCTTATTCGACAGTTCTGCTGACAATGTTTCATTCTCCAGTTGGTGGTATGCAGTTAGGTTGATGTGATGTCTGTAACATACAAATACACGGTGTCGCAGCCATCTGGTTAAATAAGCCAACCAATTGGATGCCTAGGCCGATAGTTGAAAGTCAACCTTTTGAAGATGAGTGACCAAGACTTAGCCAAGTGATTTAAACTTAGTTCAGTTTTTTCCACTGCAGCGGTAGTAGTCATCAAAACAAATATGGCGTCAACAGCGCAAACCGTGAATGTTTGGGGTTCCCTTAGGCCTGTGTCCTAGCAGTGGGAACATTAAAGGCTGATGATGATGTTGCAAGTATGATATTGTCAAAATAGTATGAAAACATGGAGGTAACAAATAATACTACGTCATCTGCAAGTTTTCGCGAAAAATTTGAGTCTAAACTGACTGTGAACCCCGAGTCAAGCTAACTTGCCCTAACCAAACATCACAAATGCATCAATATCCAATTTAACTATATGACTACATGACATTCAGCCAACTGGTTAAACAAACTCAATGACTTGGGTAGTTGTCCTTCAGACATTTAATTAGATGGCTTAATGAATAGCCTAGGCGTCCAATTAGCTGGCTAAGTTATCCAGAAGGCTGTGACATCTACATATCTTATATTTCGACTCTCCTTTCGCAGGTATGCTGAAAGATATATATTTAGAAACTAGCTGACCCGGCAAACATTGTTTTGCCATAAAAGTAACAACACATCAAACATTAATTTTTGGCATTCTATACCTACACTACCCTACCTACCCTATCCAACCTACCATTTTTTGTTTGTTTTAAAACCTTCCCTGTATTCTGACGAAGATAACAAAAAAATAATTATTCAAATCGGTCCAGCCGTTTTTGAGTTTTAGCGAGACTAACGAACAGCAATTGATTTTAAAATATATATAGATAGAATAGCTGACCCGGCAAACGTTGTCTTGCCATAAAAGTAACAAAACACCAAACATACATTTGTTGAATTCATGTTACTTTTATTCTACCTACCCTACCAACCCTAGCCTACCTACCTACCCCACTCTACCTACCTACCTACCCTACTTACCTACCCTACCTACCTGCCCTACCTACCTACCCTTCCCTACCTACCCTACCGTCCTACCCTATCCTACACCACCTACCTACCTATCTAACCTACCCTACCTACCCTTCCCTACCCTACCCTACCTACCTACGTACCTATCTAACTAACCTACCTACCCTATCTAACCAACCATATTTTTTTTTGTTTTTAAACCTTCCCTGTATTCTGACGAAGATAACAAAAAAATAATTATTCAAATCGGTCCAGCCGTTTTTGAGTTTTAGCGAGACTAACGAACAGCAATTGATTTTAAAATATATATAGATAGATAAGCATAACCTATGTACCTATGTTTTTGTTCCTTCTTCTTGTCTGTTTACTATGTGTGTACATGAATTAATAAATAAATAAAAAAATTATACTGCTCAGTCAGAATAACTGTACACCTGTCGCTGTCGCGTGACTCTTACGCTCGACTCTCTCTCTAGGCGAGAGTAGGTTCGCAATCCAGCGAAATGCTACAGTGACAGTGTTGTAATAATATTATTAAAAAATCTTAGTATTTGCTTTCAGGATTATTCATGAAATTATTGATAGGCTTTATTTGAGGATTGTTCCTTTGAGTTTACATTGTCATTGAGGAGTTATATTGCTTACCCATTGATGCTATACAGATGGAGATTAGCATGGTCCTCAAGCACAGGGCTCCAGGGAGCCGGCTCCGCGACTGTGACACTCCACACAAGTATTCGGGCTCCATTGCTGCCCTCATTTGTAGATATGTGCCTTTCTGTCCTGCGACTACTGCCACCTAATTCTATGTTCTGAAAGTTACACATAACTTTTTAAGTAAGTAAAAGTGGTTTATATAATACCTTTTTAAAATTCACAAGCAATCATAGAAGGATGTTTAAAGTTATACCTATAACAAGTATTGGTGTTTCAATTTGAGCTCAAGATAAAACATTTAAACTATGCATGATGAAAAACTTATTCACAAAAAATAAACTGATTTCTAAAGAAAAACAAAAAAAGTCCAAAAATAACTTTGGTTTTGGAAGTTGTTGTCTTTGGTAAGTACGTATCTATTTTTTTATCGTTTTTCAACACCGTCTTCAGAGTTTCTCCAAAATGTGGCTTGGTAAATTTTGCCTTTCAACCCTCTTCAGAACAGCAAACTTACATGACAGTATAGTTGTCTGCACGTTACTTGGCAAGAGTCGTTAGATGCACACAAGACGTTTTTTAGATCTCTTTGGTTATCAAGCGGGACACGGGGAATGGTTAGCACCATTCCTAGCGTGCTATTGGTTGGTCAGTTGACACAAGGATCGACTGACCAATAGCGTCGCGTCCACGTTCGCTCTATATGGTGGTTGGTGTGTTCTCGCACTAAGCGCAAACTTACTCCCACTACGCCAAACCCTGGCCAAGTTACATGCCGGGGACTATAACTGTACTCAATAATACGAGTATGATCTCAACATGCATGATAGCAAAACAGGTCACCTGTAAATGTGGATCTCTGTCAGAAATGCGGCATGGAAGACTGATGTTGTTTTTGCCAAATGTCACTAATGTTGCTGTTCGGTCATTGTGCGTTACTAAGATGTGTGATTTGGAAAGTGCCACTGTAACATAAATGGTAACAAGTTAGTTGGTAAGTTATAGTTACATAAACTAGAGCTTTTTTTTTATTTATCAATAGGCTCGCATTTGACCACTATCTCGCCTGATGGTAAGTGATGATGTGGTCGACGGTGAAGTACGCTTGCCTAGAAGAAATCTATTCACTCTTGACTTAAAGACTCCAAGGTTGTAGCTATCAGGAAACAAACACTCCGGAAGGGAATTCCACTCTTTAGCTGTGCATGTAATGAAAGTATTCGCAAAACGCTTTGTACGTATGGGTGGGATGTCTATATACCGGTGGCGCATTGCTGTACGTCTTGTTTTCCGTTGATGTAAAGAGCTAGGCGGAATCTAATTGTGCAGTTCCATCGCACACTCCCTGAAATGTAACCGATAACAGACTGGCCACTATGCGTTGATGTTCAAGGTTCTGGAGCTTTGAGGCGACCAGTGCATTGTTGCCGATAAGCCTCTTGGCCCGTTTGTCAATCAACTCAAGTTGGCATTTGCTTAATTGACTTGCTGCCTTTGGTTTGTTACAGTCGAATATGTACCATATAATATGTGGAATACCAAATTGAAAACTGCATTCAGACTTCCTTTTAAAACTTACCATTTGTAATGGTCTGGCCAGACAATTTCCCCACAAAATACCTGTCAAAAAGAATCTGAGTGACATCCAAAGTGTTTTGCTTTACAGTAATGTAGGCTATCTCCCCTGAGGAGAAAACTATAGTGATCAGTGAGTCTGTGGTCCATTCACAGGTGATGATGCTCCTGTCCCGGAGCTTGGACTCCAGTTGGCGCACCTGGCGCGGGTGGGCGGCGCGCCATAGACCACCTCGTCGCTCACAGTAACTTCTTTTGCCTGAATCATAAACGGTCTCATCTATTCTTTTCTTTGTTTCATACCTGTAATGAAAAATTTTACTTCTTTAGAGGTAAACAGTGTTGACCGTATTTGTTGTGATTGTTTACGTAAGTAAATAATTAAATCTTCTTATTTGAAACTTTTAATTGGTATCTAATAATATTATTTACGGCGATGCTATGAAAGTAAACTGAAAAAAATTTCTATGCAAAACAAAGCAATTTTCTATCTTGTTACTATAACAAGCTTAAAGTTTCACAATTGAAAGTTTTTAATTATGTATATTTGTGTTCGACAACTTTTTAACTTACTTGAAACTTTTAAAATCACTGTTTTTTAAGTGCAAGCTTTCATCACAAGTCAGAAATTTGACATCGTAATTAATCATTATATGTTTCTAATCATATTTTTATTTTAACATTAATAATTAAAGCATATTTAATTTATATTCAACTAGAAATCTCAAAATCAAAAAACAGTAAATTCACAAACAAGTACAGTAAATAATTATGACAGATTGACAGCACAATTGACAGTGACAGACAGTTCAGATGACAATTTTTTTTGGGAATCTTATGACCAGGCTACTAGGGCCTTTAAGTCCAGTAGTTAGTTTTTTTTATAGTCACTTCAAACAAGAACTTTCTTTTGCATAGAATGTGATGTTAAATTAAAAAGCAAATTCAGGACATCAGGATCTAGAGGACTCCGTTTTCTCTTCATTATAAGGCTTTAAGCTGGGTATAAAGGGACTGATGATTTATGAAGCCAATCAAGTAAAAAGACTCCGACCGATCGACCGGTATTGGCGTCTATTCGTGACGTTTTTCTAGTGAAGAATTCCCTATATATTTGGTTATCTTTGTTTCTTGCCTCTTGTGCCTCTTCCGATAACTGGCCAATCCGCAAAATACACGAAGCTATCATCGCGGCCATGAAATAAAACTTTGTGGAATGTTACACCATGAGACTTACCCTTAATTCATAAAAGATAGCTTGATCGAAATACGTATAAGGTCTTTGGCTTGATCTCTGCAACAGCTGTCAGCAAAGAGTAAAATAATATAATAAAATAATATAATATGGGAGAAGAGAGCGCTCTTGTGTCATTTCGAAGCATGTAGATTCGAAACGCCATCTGCATATCTTAACGGGCACTAAAAAGAAAAAAAAAAACGCTTTGTACGTAGCCCGTGAAATTAAATTTTTCCTGTTTTTTAGATGTGTTTACGACGTATTTTGATCAAAATACGATTTGCGAATATAATGATGGTGCATTTACTAAAATACAATCATTAAAACAAACAACGAGATTGATATTTTAATGATCGTGATTCAATACACGATTTATTAAATTCGCGAATCACAATTGATCAAAATACGACGTAAACGGCTGCAAAAAAACATAAGAAAATTTGGATTTCGGCGGCTGCTTCGAAGCTATTTACTATTTGGTTCTAGCAATTCATTGTAAAACAAGTTAAGTAACTGGGAAATATTATCTATCATCAGAAAACCATTTTAAAAATTAACATATTTTTAAAAAAAGTTGCAATAAATCACTAAATTAAAAATGAATGTATGAATTGTATGAACGTGAGTGAAGCAAAAGAATGTAAGAATCGTAGCAGGTGGCGTTCTGTAGTTTCTGCCTAGCCCCATGGGAAAGAGGCGTTAGTTTATATGTATATGTAAAAATAGCTCATTACTTTAAGAAATTAAACAGAAGGAATATTTTTAAATTTTACTGTCAGCATTACAATTTTATCACTTATTTAGGAAATTCTAAATCTAATAAAAACAGAAAATATTATAGGAATATTAGCTTCTGTTTTAGTTTTTACTATAATACTTTTGGGCAGTAGTTTTCGTTTCCTATTTCATTTTGAAGATACTTCATTTTTGTCTGGAGTGATCTCGCTGGTATGCAATTGAACTGGAAAAAGAAAAAACATAAAACTCAGTTGAAATACGACAGACGATTGAATATTACCTCGTCATCTGGCAAAAAGCACCAGTGGACAATATTAAAAATCAATTGTGTCTGCAAATTGCCAGTCGAAACATTAGTTTATAAAACGTAAACGAAATCTAGACATTTGAAGCTTTGAGAAAAGCAATTTTTTTAAATGTTAATTTTGAGAATATGATGAAAATTAAGAGAACGAAAGGTTTTTAAACATGATTATTAGAAGAATTCTGTTTAAGCGGGCCAAAGAAATAATTAGAGTATAAAAAAAAATCTTTTTTGAGCAGTTCTGTAAAAAATAACTTACCAGTGTCCTTACATCCAAAATAGCAACGGTGAGGCATTGTATCTATTTTGATAGACACACACTGCACAAAATAAGCGTCTTTTCGCAAGAATATCACTAAATAGGTATAACACAACAGTTTTTCACAATTTTTGTGAAAATTGCTTGTCACAACGTAGCGACTGAAAAATATTAGTTTATGGGTAGTAATCCACTAACAGGACGGAAGAGAGACTCAACTTGACTTCTGATATAGACAAACACTTAAAAACCAATAATTAATCACAAAATGGACACACAACACAAACAAGCGCGGACGAAAATTTTAAGTTGCGGCGGCCACTTTGACATTTACAACTTTGAATTATTGAGTGATGTCGCCAGCCAGAATAAATCACAGAAAAAAGATTTACGTGACAAGGTTGCCATAATCGATAATTCTAGACAGGTATGAAATCATAATGAGATAATTTTGATTAAAAATATTATAATTATTCTCTAAAAAAATTGTTTAAATTAAATTAGAGAACTTAGTTTATTTCAGTTTTTTATTTGTGATTACAGAGACATCTATCAATAATTATGAAACTATTAGTTTCTCAGTTAAGAAAAGTAGACGGCGACTCTTTCTTTACTGAAGTTGTGCTTGTTCTAACTGTCTCCCCCCTGGCTGTCAGTATCAATAAAGTAACAATAGAGCTTTGGGCTGGACAGGCTTTATCGTAACAATAAAAAATAAATAAAATAAAAAAATATTTATTTCAGGTCTTAAACCCATATCAGACAACATCTTTAAATTATCAATAATAAATACAAAATCATTAATAGATAAATACAAACAAATAAATACAACATCAACACATCAAATAAATTCAAATTCATATTAAGACGGTACCCTGACCAAAAAATCGGCAAGAGATATGAGCGTTCCTATTGGTCTAACGGCACTGGTGGCGCATGAATTACAGTAGTGAATACGCCCAGATTTTAGAATAAAATCTTTATAAAATTGAATTTTGGTCTTTTGAAAAAAATAATTCTACAAAAATGTTCGTTATTAAATTGTCTATCTATTAGTGTTAGTAAAAAAATAATCAATGAACAATTTACGAAGAGATGCATAATAACATTATTTCTCATTTTTATGTTTTTTGGAAGTAGATTAGTGAAATATATACAACATTTAAAAAAAACTAAATCTACCATTTTAGAATCAATATTATGTAGAAATTTAATGTATTTTTATTAATTAATATTTATTTTTAAATAACGAGTAGATAGCTCCTAAAAACAGCACAAAAAACGGCTTGCGCGGCGTTTTGCTCGGGGTACCGCCTTAAATTATCATATTAATTATTCGTGCGACACTATATGTAACTTGTCTGTCACAACAGTGTCGCACATAAGGACAGTCCAACCTATTTGCTATCATGCTCAGAACGGCATTGGAGCTGTCTCGCACTCTGCGCACAAGAGACGCGCAGCGCTTCCGCATGGTCGCATGAAAACAGTCCGTGCGCGCCCATGCGAACATACCCGAAGCGCTGCAGTAGCGAGGCAAACCCAAAACCGCTCTGAAAGCATTGTTAAATTGAATGCGGAGGGTGTTATAGCTTTTCTGCGTGGACGTGCAATATGCTTGCAAAACAGTTATTTTCACGCCATCCGAACAACGTGCGAACCTACGGGCCAGCATATTAGCTCTTTTAGATAACGCCCTCCGCTCCCGTTCTAAGTCAGCATGGTCCCTGAGGTCAGACGTGACTATATGACCTAGGTATTTAAACTGTTTCACCCTGTCTAAAGGTACACTTTTCAGACGTATAGCACCAGCACGTATATAGTCGGGACATACAGCACCACCGGCCTCAAAGACCATGTACTGACTTTTCTTAATATTATAAACAAGTCCATGTTTAACAGCGTAATCCTCACATGTCGCAATCAACCTTCTTAGACCACAAATCGACGCGCTCAGCAGTACCATGTCGTCTGCATAGCTTGAATTCTTGAGACACACGTCGTTTAGATGACAGCCGACATGCTGACTGCTCAGCGCGACGATCAGGGCGTCCATGTAAAGGTTGAATAACGAGGGCGAGGTCAGTCCGCCCTGCCTCACACCGCACTGTAACCGATATGGCTCCGACATTGCCCCCGACCACCTGACGCTGTTGACCTGGTGCGTATACCAATACTTGAAGATGGTAACAAGTTCTGACGGTAGGTTGATACTCTCAAGTATTTTCCACAAGAGATCATACACCACCAAATCAAAGGCCCTGGACAGGTCGAGAAAACACGCATATATCGGGGTTTTGCGATCATTATAGTATCTTTCCGTTAATAATCGGGGTCTAAACCCAAACTGATTATCGTGCAGAGATATATATTTACTTAACTGTGTATTAAGCAAACCAACAAACACCTTCGCTGTAACTGTAGCTAGAGAAATGGGCCTATAGTTACTTTTATCAGCTAAGTCACCGGTTTTATCCTTAACTATAGGCACAACAACAGTTTTCATAAGATCCAGCGGAAGAAGAGTGGCTCACGCAAAGCGAGTAGAACATTGCTAATACTCTATTTATATGAGGGCCAGCGTAAACCAGGTGTTCAATGGATAGAGAATCATGACCTGCAGCCTAATTGTGTAAGTGAATTCGGCAAAGGAAACAATCTGGTTCTTTCCCAAAAACACACACATACACAAAAAAGTTGAATAAAGATTCAACTTTAAAAAAATAATCATGCTGTGCAGTCGGAGGATACATATTCGCGGGCTGGCTGACCAAAATCTGGTGTATCGATTTTTCCTTGTTTACGACTTTTTAGTCCGCTTTTGAAGCAGTCGGGTTTTTTGATTTTTTAAATTAAGTTTTTTTATTTATAACATTTAGTTAGTTTTTTCGAATTAGATACATTTAAACATATAAGTGTTATATATTTTTGAAATCACCTCTTAAAACCCTTTATTTTGATACCCCACACGATGGGTTTGGAAGAAAAAAAAATTGGGCCCCCACAATATGGCACCCAAAATCCGCCATTTTTCTATTATCCAATTTTAATGTAGCCTATGACACTCGCAGGGTTAAGACGCATTGATTGACGTATGAATCATCAAAATCGGCCAACGCTTTTGGTCTCTGGAACGCCATATAGGAACAAACATACATACATACATACATACATACATACTTACATACATACATAGACTGATAAACACACTACCCTCCTTCGGCAGTCGGGTAAAAAGCGTTCACGATGTCTTATGCTTGCTGTCCATCTTTCGTTAAATTTGTTACTTAGCCTCATTAAAAATAACTTAATTTAATTTATAGCACCTTCCGAAAATTGTACAAGTGAGGGTAATTATCTATTATAAAAGCAAAACATTACCCTCCCGCAGTCGGGTAAAAATAGCATCAATTTGAGGTCCAATAGCAAAATATTGTTTTTTTGTAATTTCAGTGGTCATTCTAAAAACCAAAAAAAAAGTATGACGGTCGCACAAAATCGCAAGTTTTATCTGTCTGTCTGTCTGTCTGTATGTAAGTCACCAGGCTGTATCTCGTGAACCGTGATAGCTAGACAGTTGAAATTTTCACAGATGACGTATTTCTGTTGCCGCTATAATAACAAATACCAAAAACATGAGGACGACAACGACGGGAAACACAGGGCAGTAGAAATCAGCATAATAGGAAAATAAAATTAATTTTAAAGCGCAAATAATGTTTATTATCTTTTTACAACAATGACAACCTATTTTGGCTCCTGCTAATATAGTAGGTACATTTTGATGCAAGGTGGCATACTTTGTTATTGCAGCCGAGACAGAATAGGCGCTCGAGCCGAAGAGCGAGACAGTTATGGAGCCGAGAGACTGCATTGACGAAATCTTTTATCAACACACCTCGAAAAATCAAATAAAAATTATAAATATCTAGAAACAATTTGAGAAATTGCCTGCGGAGTTACATTAATTACGAAAATCGAATAATGCAAAACCTAGGTAGCACGTAAAAAAAAACCACCCCCTCGTACTCACCCCAAGTGTGCGCTACCCCCACGGACAATGCCACCAACACCAGCACCCACTGCGTTCTGCCCATGTTATAACATGCTGCTGCTGCTGGTGACAATGAGGTGGCGCAAGGGTGTCGACACAGGTTGCGTCCCACACTAGAGGCCTACCCACCTTACATGTATGATAGCGCTGGTAAATGAAACTAGCAGCAGAGACGAAATCAAAACGTCAAAAAGGCAGATGACATAACGGAAACACGAATTATGTATTGTTATTGTAAAGATTTGTTTTTATTTGAGTAATATTTTAAAGTCAAAAATGGAAGGTAGACTCACCGACTGTTAGTTTATTTCAATAAAATAATTGGTAACTATATTCGTTCAAAATATTTGTAAAAAGTATTATTAATTACTAAACAAATAATGTACACAATTACTGTATTTTTACAAACCTAAATCTATAATTAATTGATAAACGAATGTCACCGGATGTTGTTGCTGTGTGACGTCTTGTCATTTGTTTAAACGTATAAATAGGCTGGTTCTAGTCGAAAGAACTCAGTATTGAATTGTATTGAACTGTGCACATATCTTCATAAAATTAAGTTGTGAGACTTACTGTTGGTGTGAGTAATAAAAAGTGTAAACAAGATGTCTGATCGTTATCATTTGAGAATCCTGAGTACGCCCGCTCTTACATGTATGTAATGGTTAGATCATGTATACCTTCAACGGTCATAATTAGTGAACAATTGTTTTTCTATTGCTTCACACCTGATTCAGGTTAATGTCTGAGCTGGTCTTTTAAAGGAAGCAACACACAGATTTGAGTGGACCTGGCAAGCATTTGTAACCCAACTCAGAACTTCAAGGAGCTCACCATTTAAGCTATCAGAATCTAAGATCATTCTTTTCGCCCTCACATAAAAAATAATTGAGAGTTCCTCAACCTCCCTTGCTTAGATCATATTGAATCATTAGGAACACCCAGTTCAAAATATTCAATGAAATTACCTACACGAGCAGAACGTGTTGCAAAACAATTTCAAACTTTTAGGCATATCTAATCATAAAGTTTTAATGAGTAGGTATGACTTAAAATAACAACAGAGGGCAGAGAGTTACCTGAAAATGCTGAAACTGTAAATGATACCTAAGTCGAGTCTATTTACATAAACTCACGTCATTTGAAAAACTCCGTTTGAAAGGTCTGAAATAGCACTAAATATTAAAGGTCTGAAGTAACAGAAGTAGAAAGCAGCGTATATTACATATACATAAAGAAAGAAAAGCCTAACAGGGGCCTTACGTCGAATTGTGAGATGCTTTCCTCTTAAGGTCCGCCACACTATATATAATTAATTGGTGCAACCGCATATTGAATATCTTATAGAACTGAGGGGTTCAGCAGCTAAAACCAACCTAGAAAAGCTACAAAGAGCGCAAAACAGAATTATAAAAGTCCTATTTCACTACCAGTATCTGACCCCCACACACAAAATTTACAAAGAAACCAAGCTGTTTAACATTTCGGTTAAAATTTCCATTATGGGCCGTCGATTTTTGGCGCGGGGAGGGTGGGGGGGAGAGGGGGGGAGCTTTGGTTACCCCCCTGTGCCATCCCCACCACTCGGAGCCCCATGGTTATGGAGATATCCATGGTCAAAGTTTTCAGGTTAGAATAATTTTCTTCGTAAATGTCCATCGGTTTAAGGGAGGGAAGGAAACGAAACACAAGTCGACGGAGCCCCGCTGCGCGGGGCTCCTATTTCTGTCTGCAGGGTCTAAAGTAACCTAACATGAAGGAGATGACGGGAGTCATCTCCATCTCCCGTCATCTCCTTCGAACCTAACCTATCCGTGTCGGGGTGCCCTAAGCTCCCGAGCTCGCTTCGCTCGCTCTTTTTTTTTTTTTATCTCATTAATTATATTTAAGTATAAAATATATCTAATAACTCCATAACCATGGGTTTCCGTGGGGTGGGGATGGTACAGTGGGGTAGTCCCCTACACCCTTTCCTTCCCACCCTCCCTGCCCCTTAAACGATGAACATTTTCGGAAATTTTTACACTAATCTGAGAACTTTAACCATAGATATCTCCATAACCATAGGGCTCCGAGTGGTGGGAATGGTACAGGGGGGTAGCCAAACCTCCCCTCCTCCACCCCCTACCATCCACGTGGCAAAAATCAACGGCCCATAATGGAAATTTTATCCAACATTTCTGATATATATTTATATAACACATGTATTTTAAAATTCGTAAAATTCTTTCCAAAGACTTACACACACAAATCACATTTACAAAAAACATACAGGTACAAAAGCGTATTCTGAGCAGTGCTGCCAACTTAGCGCTTTCAGCGCCAGATCTAGCGCTTTTTTTGTTCAATAGCGCGTTTTAGCGCCTAGCGCTAAATCTAGCGCTTTTTTAAACTCTGTACTTTCTTTAAAAAAAAGTAACTAACTGCGCAAACTTTCAACTTCCCAACGACGTGTTGAGGAAAATTTAATCCACAGATAAATATAAATTCAAGTCCAAAACTGATCAAGACCAACCTTATTTCAGCCTCAGAAGCAATTTTAGTAGAATCAGACGATGATGAATTAATTAAATTCCTTTATTTTATAAAATTATTACATTAAAACGTCACGACTTTATTTTATTATTACTAAAAAAGTACTATAATGTGTGTAACCGTCTAACAAATAAACGCGGAATAAAGATATACCAGGTATACCCATACATTTTCATAGGTTTATACCTGGTATAACTTTATTCTGCGTTTATTTGTAAGAGGGTAAGTCTTTTATGTGACATAATTTTTTTGAATAAAAAATAAAAAAACTGCGTTTATACATTTCTAGTCTCTTGATATTGGCACAGATTACTTATTAGTTACTACGTAACAGATCCTTCACTCAGTAGAAAATGTCCAATACCTATTGCTATAATAGCCTACTCCGTTGCGTCAGCAAACACTGCATGCTAAAATGTGCCTAAATGCTCAAGCGTACAGTTGTGATTGCTTCGCACCGCGCGATCCCACAGCAATCGCAGGGCTGCCTCTTCGATAAAATTCTAGGGTAGTTTTTATGTCAAGAGTGAATAGGTTTTTTCTAGGCAAGCGTGCTTCACCGTCGACCACATCATCACTTACCATCAGGTGAGATAGTGGTCAAACGCGAGCCTATTGATTATAAAAAAAAAACAACTTTTTGTGTTTATGTTATTGAGAACTGTGAATATGTTCTGACTTATATGTGGTAGTTTAAAATTGTATCGTTTATAAAATATATTTTTTATGAATTGGTGCTGATTGTGCAATACATCTAGATAAAACATAATTATAGACATCAATGAGTAGGTAAAATAATAAAATCTTTAAAAGTTACATGTGTTTTATTTTTATATAATTTTTTATAAATTTCTTACCCTTTCTAAATTCTCGGTTGTCAGGAAAATCAAAATGTATGTCATTTAAAATTTCATAAAGAGTACTACACGGCCTTTGTTTCATATTTTTTTCAAAATTATGAATAAAAATAGTCTCAAGTTCTCTTACATAATTATGAAACGCATCTGTTGGCACTTTTAACTTTCCGTAAAAAGACGATGTTTAGTTGAATGCTTTAAAATGGATTAACAATCTATTCGTAGATTCATTTAAATCGGGAATGTTCTGTAATTCAGCAACAAAGTCAGGACAGGTATGCTTCTTGCTACATTTAAAAAGTAAATAACCCGATATATATGTTAAGGCGTTATCAGTTGGCAAGTCGAAGCGGTAATCAGTTTCACCACTTAAATTCAAAAGCGAAGGTATACTGCGGCGCGAGCTATCTGCATGTCTCTGTGGTCTCAAACATCCATCGTTTTGTTGAGACAGGTCGCCGCGCCGCGCAACTTGTGTTGGAAGTTTCGTAGGTAGGTATTTGCGCGACTGTCCGTCAAATATTATCACAATTTTATTCTAATAAAAATAGCTTTTTAAACGTTGTTAAAATAGTGTTTATGATAAGTATAACGTTTCTATGTAACAAAAATATGTAAATCTGTGTCTGAAAGGCAAGCTGATGCTTAATACCTACATAATATTTTTTTTTTAAACGACAATAAATAGTAATACTTACCTTTCGTCATTGACAGGTAAATGGATAAATGTTAGGTGTTTATCCCTTCTTTTACTTGATTTGCACCCATCTACAGCACATAAGGCACCAGACGGCATCGTTGGTACGCGTACGAACGAATGGAACTATTAAAATTGAACAAAGTGCGTGCGCTCCGCTTGCGAAAACCGCACTGAATTTGGTCCGCTAGAGGCCCGAGACCGCTAGGTCGGGCGGTAGGTAATTATAGCGCGCAAGTACATGGAGTGACGGAGGCCTGATATTGGGCGTTTTGTTTGAATTTGGCGCTGAATTTGACCGATTTTTGGAGCGATTTTTTGACAGCGACCATTTAGCGCGTTCTAGCGCTTTTTTAAAGAGCCAACAGCGCGTTTTTGCTTATACGAGTTGGCAGCACTGATTCTGAGGCATGCACAAGACTTACATATACCTAGTGCTAGAACTAACTATGGGAAAAAAAACAATAATACATGAGGGAACAAAACTTTATAACTCACTAGCAAAAGATATAAAAAAGTACACAATCGTTATTACTATTTAAAAAACTACTAAAGTGCCACATCTTAAAAGGTTATAAATAAAATAAATAACTAATAGTATTTATAGCTGTAGTTGTGTCATTGAAGGCCGAAAGCATCAAAGCATTCAAAGGGAGACGCTTTTCGTATATATTTCACGTGTCGGTCGATTGCAGAAGTCTGATTTTGAGGAGATTCAGATTGCAAGGTCTTTGGTCGATTGAGTATTCATGACAGATCTTTTCCCCCATACAATTGCTGCAGAATGAATTACGATACTCAAATATGGTCTGACCTACTTATTTGCTGTTTTATTCAATCAGGATTATTCAAGTCGGATAAATTGTATGTTTATTTAAGTTTTTATTTGTTTACACTCAGAAGAGTAGTCAGAAGCCTGAGATCTGTCACCAGTCTTGCCAAGGGGTATTGTGTTACCCAGTTACTGGGTTGTGGAGGTCAGATAGGCAGTCGCTCCATGTAAAACACTCGTACTCAGCTGAATCCGGTAAGACTGGAAGCCGACCCCAACATAATTGGGAAAAGGCTAGGCAGATGATGATTTGTTTACACTCAATATGCCTTCTCAGGATCAGGTCTTGTGATCTTTGAGGATAAAGTTTTTACACATATCTATACTATTACTAGGTGTTCCCCACGGCTTCGCGCCCGTGACCACCCCACGGGACCCGTTTTCGGGATAAAAAAATAGCCTATGTCACTCAAGAATAATATAGCTTTCTTTTGGTGTTTTTTTTTTTTAAATCGGTCCAATAGTTTCGGAGCCTATTCGGTACAAACAAATGAACGAACAAACAAAAAAATCTTTCCTCTTTATAATATTGGTATAGATAAAGTTATAATATTACAAGCTGTCCCCCGGGGCTTCGCTCTCATCAACTGGCTACCTACCTAACCACCTAACCACCTACCACAGATAATATAATACTAGCATACCTTTACGCAGCGCAAGCAACGGAAGCTCTTCAAAAGGAATAGTTATTGCAACATTTTTCATTTATGCTGCGCTCCTATTGGTCGTAGAGTGATGTTATATAGCCTATAACCTTTCTCGATAAATGGACTTTTCAACACAAAAAAAAATTATTAATTCCAGCCAGTATTTCCCCCGCGTTCAAACAAAAAAACAAACAAACTCTTCAGCTTTATAATATTAGTATAGATAAAGAGAAAAAAGTTTGTAAGTTTGTGAGGTTGTATGGGGTAATCTCTGGTTCTACTGAACCGATTAAGATGAAATTCGGCATGGAGATAGTTTGAGACCCTGGGAAGGACATAGGGTAGTTGGTATTCTCTTGGGATGATAAAACTCTGTTTACGCTGGCGAAGCCGCGGGCAGAAGCTAGTATATTATATTTTGTATCTATCTGACTGGGTGGAAAAAAACAGATGAATTATTGAGAATTTTCCCATGGTAATGGGAAGTACCTAACAAGGCAGGCAGATTGGCAAGTGGAGATTTTCCAAAGATTTTAAGATGTTTTTACAAAAGTTGCTTTAATGGAGATTTATCGGTGATAGATCATTTTTAACAGAAACATTATTGTATTAGTTAGTTGATGGATGAGTGGGTGGAAGCATGGCTTTGTCTTTGATACAAGGACTAAGGAATTCTTTATATATTCTCATTTTCAAATTTCAAGTAAACTTAAGATTCTGGGGAGTTTCCAAAGAGCATTCATAAAAACATGTAACACCCAATCCTATCAAGGTTGGAGACTCTACACTCGAAGTTGTGGAAGATTATGTCTACCTGTGACAAACGATCCAGTTGGGTAGGGCCTACTTCGAGAAAGAGGTTAACCGTCGAATCCGACTCGGATGGGCAGCGTTCGGGAAATTGCGCGGTGTCTTCTCGTCCAACCTACCACAGTGTCTCAAGACGAAGGTCTATGACCAGTGTGTGTTGCCAGTGATGACCTATGGCTCTGAGACGTGGTCGCTCACAATGGGCCTCATCAGAAAGCTTACAGTCACCCAAAGGGCAATGGACAGGGCTATGCTCGGAGTATCCTTGCGTGATCGAATCAGAAATGTAGAGATCCGCAAGAGAACCAGGGTTACCGACATAGCCCGAAGAATTGCCAAACTTAAGTGGCAGTGGGTAGGGCACATTGCGACTTAAGAGTGGCGACCGCGAACCGGAAAACGATGCGTTGGAAGGCCTCCCACCAGATGGACCGATGAACTGGTAAAGGTTGCGGGGATTCGCTGGATGCGGGACGCACGGGACCGGTCAATGTGGCGACACTGGGGGACTGGGGGGAGGCCTATGTCCAGCAGTGGACGTCTTTCAGCTGATATGATGATGATTCATAAAATCCGTAACGACTGTCAAAGATCTTCAAATGACAAAACACTTTTCCTAAGACATCTGTAAATGAATTCCAGGGCTCCTACTCCGGCTTCAGATCGGCTTCACACTACTACCTAGCGCGTGTGTTGGCCTACCCCAACGCACTGTTAGCTGCCTACTCCGTGTCGCTGCGCTACCGGTCTACCTACCACCTACTCTGCACCACAGCTTCCCGGGACCTAGCCCCGATTGGAACTGTACCTACTGCACATCGCCGGATGCCTCTAACGCTAAGGCCAGAGGTACACTATCTTGTGGCTATGCAACGTACTTCAGACCGCGTGACAACCCCAACCCTGAGGTCTAATAAAATTTGTTAACCTTCAGTTGGCTAAATTCCTTTACTACCGTCTAGCTTTCTGGTAGGTAGGTAAACCAGCAAGAAGCGTTATACTGGCACACACAGAAAGATCTTCGGTCTGTTAAGATGGTCCATCCATAGACCGACCTCGGCACACTGCTTGCCTCGGCACCTTAAAGATCGACCCGTGCGGCTGTAATTATTTAGCCACGAGATCTTCGAGTTGTGTACAGGCGCACAAAGCGTTTTGAAAATACTTTCATTGTGCGTACAGCTAAGTAGTGGAATTCCCTGCGCCCGGCGTCTTTGTTCCCTGATAGCTACAACCTTGGGGTCTTCAAGTCAAGAGTGAATAGGTTACTTCTAGGCAAGCGTGCTTCACCTTCGGCCACATCATCACTTAACATCAGGCGAGATAGTGGTCAAACGCGAGACTACAACAAATAAAAAAAAAACCTTATAGATTCGTCATATCTGTCTGTCTGTCTGTCCGTCCGTATGTCACAGCCACTTTTTCCCGAAACTATAAGAACTATGCTGTTGAAACTTGGTAAGTAGATGTATTCTGTGAACCGCATTAAGATTTTCACCCAAAAATAGAAAAAAAAAACAATAAATTTTGGGGGTCCCCATTGAAACTGAAACTTAAAAATATTTTTTCCTTACATAAAGTACCTATAGATTTAGCCTTAAAATGAGCTTGATTGATAGAGCGAGATCGCTAATTGGCAGCCCCAGGTAAATAATAAGGACAAAAGATTATTTTTTGTCTTTGTCACCATGGCCGGCTTTTGTTGTTTGTCAAACGCAATATCATGGCAGGTTTGACAAACTCGGTCGTGTTTGTTTTTTTTTTGTGATTTCGCGGGATTAAGTGTTTATTGAGACAAAGAATTGGGTTATTTATAGATAATAAGTGTCAGTGCGATGGTGGGTTGAAGTGTTCTAGTCTGTAAAAGCCAAAGTGTTATTGTTGTTTCATGTGCGGCCACGCCATGGCTCCATCTATAGGTACTTTATCTAAGACTAAACCCGACATACATGTACGCGGTCGTTTGAATAGGAAATGGAAACGTAAATTATCGCGTGCAGTCATAAAACGATAAAATTTAAGTATCGCGGTTAAGTGCTAGTAAATAAACATTAGGTACACTAGCTGGTCGCAATGGTCCAATACACCTATTATGTTATTGAGTAATAAACATGAGTATTTTTAGAAACAGGCCTCGATAATCGCCAGGGTTTTAGTAAATTGGAATTATTTTAGTAATTTCATTTGTACGTTATGACCTACATTCGTACCTTTGTCGGCGTTATTTTTACTAGATAAGCGAATTATGGCGTATATTTAGACCATGTTAAATAATTGCTTGGTGTCTAATAGTCAAGTGCCTTTTAATGAGGATCAAAAGACGCCTAAAAGTAGGCACTAAGCGAAAATATTAAATGAAACAAAAAAAAAACAAATACTCAGATATGTACCTAGTTATGATAAAAAAGTTCAAGCAAAAAGGATACAGTGTACTGAACCATTGTCACCTGAACCATTCTGTGACCATTTTCAGAAAACAATAATAGGCTCGCATTAGTGTTTCTAAGTAACGATAAAGTAAAATGTCTCAGGAGACACGTTCTAATTCGGAACAGGAAAAGTCTCTTAGATAATATTATTTGGCTGAAGTTTTTTTTTTGTCGATAGGCTCGCGTTTGACCACTATCTTGCCTGATGGTAAGTGATGATGTGGTCGACGGTGAAGCACGCTTGCCTAGAAGTAACCTATTCACTCTTCACTTAAAGATCCCAATGTTGTAGCTATCAGGAAACAAAGACTCCGGTAGGGAATTCCACTCTTTAGCTGTACGCATAATGAAAGTATTTCCAAAACGTAACGTTATGTAAGTCTTAGAAGACAAGTTCTCGTTCGTCACAGTAAAAGTCTCTTAGATAATATTATTTACATGAAGCTAGAAGCTTTCAGCTGTTTACATCTTCTTAGTTCACTTCTTAAACAGTCGGGCGTTTTGATTTTTAACCGACTTACAAAAAAAGGAGGAGGTTCTATGTTCGACTTTATGTTTGTTTTTTTTTTTTTTTTTTTTTTTTGTGTATGTTCATCGATATCTCTGTCAATTGTGGACCGATTTTGAAAATTATTTTTTTGTTTGAAAGATTATGTTTCGAAATTGGTCCCATTTTAATTTGGTGAAGGTCTGATGAAGAACTTCGGAGATACACAACAGAACTCTTCAATAAATAACGGCAAAACTCTCGGGATTGCTGCAATCGCATGTCTGTTTGTTGTTTATACCATTTCATAACATAACATCACGCCAGTACGCTCTAAAGGGGTACACAGATCTATCATTTCACCGGTTATGTTCAAGTTTCATATTATTCGGTTAATCAATTCTGGAGTTATAGGGACCTTAATAAACAACTTGCTATTAGGTAGGTAAAACTAAAAAGGGAAAAATAAAAAAACTTTTTTGCAAAAAAATACTACCGACTTCCAAATGAAAAACTACAAAGTGAAAAATAACTTAACTTTTGGAAGTCGGTGTCCATATCGCAAAAAATGGTACCTACGTAAGACACCGACTTCCAAAAGTTAAGTTATTTTTCACTTTGTAGTTTTTCATTTGGAAGTCGGTAGTATTTTTTTGCAAAAAAGTTTTTTATTTTCTATTTATATATTTTTAGTTATCTTTTTTGTTTCAAATTACTTTTAAATATATAAGTGTTATATATTTTTGAAAACACCTCTTAAAACCTTTTATTTTGATACCCCACACGATGGATCTGGAAGAAAAAAATTAGGCCACCCACATTATGTCGCCTAAAAGCCTCGATTTTTTTTTTCAATTTAAATTTTTGCAAGATTAAGACGATTCGATTGACGTGAGAATCATTAAAATCGGCCTATGCGTTTGGTCTCTAGAACTCCCCATAGGAACAAACATACTTACGCTCCTTCGTCCTTTAATGCTTTGGTCATGTTGAGATGAAGAATAGAATATAATGTAAATTTATTTCGTTGGTTAAATATATGTAACATATCACTTTAAAATAAAATAAGATTACAAGTGCGTTTGTTGCATTTTTTGTTTTGGCGCAGTTTGTCCAGGGAGGGATCTTTTGCAGCCTATTGCTAATTCATTTCACACACGGTATTCACTATATAAAGCAAGTGTGAGAAGTGTTGGATTTAAGATCCCAACAGGTCCTAGACCTGAAGTTACTTAAGATCTAGGAGTGACTTTATGAGTCAAAGCTTATATGCTGACGGCGGAGAACAGATCTCTTGTGGAGCGGTTTGCCTCTTTACGATTAATCCAAGTATTCTATTTCACCTATTCTGTTTGCAAAGAGGAATGGGATGAATTGGCCATATCTCGTATACGTGGGGCCAGGATCTTCTAGGCCAGTGATCGTTAGTGATGTGAGATTGTCGATCATATCGTGATGAAGATCGTGTGTTGAGATGAATGAAAGGCGACTCACAAAATGTATTTAACAAAGAGACGGGTAAGCCAGGAGGGGAAGCCTTAGAAGGTCATACACACACACAGATCTTATTAGTGATGCTCTCCAGAACGGCCAGGAGCTTAGTGCTCATAACTAGCGTACGTGTACGACCAGGTGAATGAAAATAACCGAAGTAAAAGGAGACTATACTTGGGCTGACCATATTGAAATAAAAAACAACACGAAAACCTTAATCCCTCATCATAATATCTTAATAAAAAGGCCCACTTTCAAAAATATCTTCGGTAAATTTAAATAATGGTTGGCATCTGGCGGTAACGCCGTTCACATTAAGCGTCGCTCGAATTATAACAATTCCTGCTGGAACCTTGAAACAGGTATTATTCCTCAGAAAATTTAATTACTTACCAACCAGAGGGCATCTTAAAGCCGATTAAACGGTGAAGTTTGCTCTGCTAATTCGTTTTTAAGGCTTACGACATCAATTATGTTTGATTACCTACGTATATTATGGCAGAATGAGTACTTCCTTAGGGACTTCCGGGAGCAGTGAGGGCCTGTAAAAATTTTAAATTTTATTATAATCCATACAAAGGTACCTACTAAAAATAAGATGATGATGGCTATCTTTAGGATCTTTGTGTTAGATTTAGAATAAAATATTGAATAGAAAAAAAATTTAAATCAAAAAATCAAAAAACCCGACTGCTTCAAAAGCGAACTAAAAAGACGTAAACAAGGAAAAAATTATGCTGTGCAGTCGGAGGATACATATTCGCGGGCTGGCTGATCAAAATCTGGTGTATCCTCCGCCTGCACAGCATAATTTTTTCCTTGTTTACGTCTTTTTAGTTCGCTTTTGAAGCAGTCGGGTTTTTTGATTTTTTGATTTAACTTTTTTTATTTATAAGTTTTTAGTTAAGTTTTTTTCGAATTAGATACATTTAAACATATAAGTGTTATATATTTTTGAAATCACCTCTTAAAACCCTTTATTTTGATACCCCACACACTGGGTTTGGAAGAAAAAAAAAATTTGGGACCCCATAATATGGCGCCCAAAATCCGCCATTTTTCTATTGTCCAATTTTAAGGTAGCCTATGACACTCGCAGGGTTAAGACGAATCGATTGTCGTATGAATCATCAAAATCGGCCAACGCGTTTGGTCTCTGGAACGCCACATAGGAACAAACATACATACATACATACATATATACATACATACATACATAGACTGATAAACACATTACCCTCCTTCGGCAGTCGGGTAAAAAGTATATAATTTTATTTTGCAAAAGCTATATCTACTTATTTATTTTCCAATTCAATTTATTCATGAACAATTTACATTGTGGTTGAACTCTTAATCTAAATAAATAAATAAAATCACATTCATTAAAATGATAAAACTAACTAACACATTCATAATACAATAATTTTCCAAATACCATTTAAACATTCAATACAGTTAAAAATTCAAGCTATTACATGATTATTATTACCCAGTCTCACATTATCCAATATCAAATTTAAAACGTGGATATGTCATCGTCTAGTGAATACAGACATTTCTCCAATAGGAACGCTTTGAGTGTCGACTTAAATGAGCTCTTGTAAATTATGGTTTTTATTTCCAATGGCAGCCCGTTAAAAATCCGAACTGCTTGATGTTGAGGACTATGTTGACCAATATTAAGCTGGGGTACTATTTTGTTTTTAAAATCTTTTCTTCGCGTACTTTCCCTCAACTGTCTCTCCTCATTCGTTTCATATGTATGCAGGAATGTCTTAAAATTCAGCAGCAGTACCAAAACATAGAGGCTCGATTCCTTTTATTTATGATGGGTTTGCTCTTGTCTCTAGTCTAGGTCAGAGGTGACAGAGACAGAGTCTACGATGGAGTGAGCTTACCCAGAAGAAGCCTGTTCACTCTAACTCTGAAGAGATTCGGGTTGAATGCGTTCGGAAACACAGACGCAGGCAGTGAGTTTCACTCATTTATGTTATTTATTATACCTAATAGGTATAATAGATAGGTATACCTAATAAGTAACCTACTATGGGATGTGCAATGTATATGACCTAGTAACTAATTATTTTTTGTTAGGTATTGGCACAGATAATATAATACTAGCATACAGATGCCTCATCTCTTACAAAGAAACCGTGCCGATGTAACTAGCGTTTTTCATCAGATTATCCCGTTTATTTTTTGTAAATCGATCGCGTTCGGTTCCGTTACACGGCGATAGATAGATCACCATCTATATCCGTGGAACGGAACGGAATGCGATCGATGTACAAACAATAATCAGTATAATACAGTACGTCGGGATTCGGGACAGTTTCTTTTTAAGGAATGAGACACCACTGGTATAATATGCGGTAATTTTTTAGCTTGAAAATTTCCTTGTTCTAAATAAGTTTAGAAATCTTTTTCTATATTGTTATCTAACTACTTTGCCTTCATTCAGAACACGAAACTTTGATAAAGTCAACCTATGTTTTTTCTTAAACAAAGATCTTTTATTTTATTCAATTCTGCCCCTCAGGATTAATGTAATTAAATAAATTCCGTCATTTGAATTATTTAGCGCAATCCTGAAACGTTTTAGCACTTTTTTTACATTGAGTCAAGCTACCGTCTTATTCTGGATGCTAATTTAATTAGGTAAGTAAATACCTAATCAGCTGATTTTATTTGTTTATACATTTTTGCACGCTTTAAGAGCGGACTCTAGTTAACAGGAATTTGAAAAATAGGTATTTGAAGAAACTATTGCCGTCGCGTCACCTCCAACCTCACCCCGTAAAGTGCGAAAGGGACAACAGCTGCAGCTCAGGCTGATTTACCTACAAAAACTTTGACTAAAAGACGTTTCGTATTCTGCTGTTTTCTTCATGAAAACTGGTCTGATCTAAAAAATTCTTATATAAAAATTTAGAGGAAAAGTATATCTATGCTCCTATCATTTCTTTTTTTGTTAAAAACTTATAAATTTTGTCTGAAAGTCTTCTGAACATGGCGGTAAAAACGGGCATTTTTTTCGGATTTTTGGATTGTCATATTTCTTTTTGTGATTATGTTTTGGAAAACAGGAAATGATACAGGCACGTATTAATTAGACCTAGATTTTATGGAAAAAAATCATTGCTCTAGAGGCATTATCCACGAAGAAAACAGCAGAATGTGTTTGTATGGAGAAAGTCTCACTAGAGTCCCCACTTAACGCGTGAAAAGTGTTTTATTATCCCGAGGAATAATTTACCAACTCTATTGGAATAAAATAGTAGATTGTTTACCTAGGGAGCAAACAACTATTTTAAAGGCGAGAGCGTTTTTTTTAATCCAGAGCGGAGCAAAGAATTCTAGAGTAGAATCCCGAGCGTAGCGAGGGGTTCTAAAGTAGAATCCTGAGTGCAGCGAGGGATTCAAAGTACGTCACTCGAGCTGAAAATAGTGTTGCTCCCGAGGTGGACACTCTACTTTTTATCACCCTCTATTCCTCTCTCAACGTAAAGTAAAGCGTACCTCCCGAAGGAGGTAGTTGTATGAAACTCCCAAGGAAGTGAAGTGGTTTGAATTTGTAACGTCAAATTCGTTTGGAAACTCGTGGACAACTCTAAGTGTTGAGGATTCAACCAATAAAACCAGGTCAACCACGGAGGAAATAATTCTTCTTTATTGTACACGTCTTGCTTGCGCCGCTGCTCGCAGGAAAAAGGGCTTTGGCCAACAATGGCCCCTTATTTATGCAATCGTTCCTAACGCCGCGCCCCTCTACAAGTTACGCCGTGTCGAGCAACTTCACGTCGATCGTGCGTCGACCAATCATAGCGAAGCTACTCGACTAATCGGCGCAAAAGAGTCACAATTCGGGCGCGGCACTATTCATAGACAAAACGTTATTGTAACGAGGCCCGTCTGGCTATTTCGAATTAATTTCTCTTTATATTAGGGGCCTCGCTACAATAAGTTAACAAAACATAATGTGGCTTACATATACATCAAAAACATATTACTAAGCTGTCCTTAAAAGTCCATATTCACTAGCACTGTCCTAAACACTTATATAAGTCCATATTCACTATCAATAATGAGTCCGAGTCTATATACACCATCACAAATCAGGCTGCGTCACCAACAGTCTCCCCCTCGGTGCCTTGCACCTCAGCTTGCAGGGGTGACGATGCTGGCACTATCACGACCAGCCGGGATGCTGGCCGCCGCAATACGCCCGCCGGGGTGCGGACGTCGACGATCCGAGTTCTTCCATCTGGCCCGGGGTAGGTCGTGCTGATCTCGCCGCGTGGCCACGAGCAGCGTGGCAGGGTGTGGTCCACCAGCAGGACGAGGTCGCCGACGGTGGGATCCCGATAATGGGGACCCTGGAAATACCGGGGCGAGAGAGTTGGTAGGTACTCTCGCACCCATCTGGCCCAGAAGTGGTCGGCCAGGCGCTGGGATGTCCTCCACGATGGGGAACCAATTAGCTCAGCGTCGTCGAATGAGCCAAACATGTGGGCTCCGCTGGACCTGCCGATAAGAAAGTGGTTAGGGGTTAGTGCTTCCTCTTCGTTGGGGTCGGTGCTCACGGAGAATAGTGGTCGTGAGTTGACCACGTGTTCTGCCTCCAGTAGCAGGGTGAGCAGGACCTCCTCCCTCGGTCTTCTTTCGTGGAGAGTCGCTGCCAGTGCGGTCTTGACGGTGCGCACGAGCCGCTCCCATGATCCACCCATGTGTGGGGCTCCTGGGGGAATGAACCTCCATACTATGCCGATTTCGTTGGTGGCCGCTTGAATAGCCTCTTGGAGCTCGCGACTTGCACCCACGAAGTTGGTGCCATTGTCGCTCATGATGACCTTGGGAGTGCCTCTTCTGGCAATCATTCGTCTTAGGGCCAATATCATGGAGTCGGTCGTCAGGGATGCGGCCAACTCAAGATGCACTGCGCGCGTTGTCATGCACGTAAACAGTGCGCCCCATCTCTTCTCTACGCGTCGTCCCACGGTGACCAGTAGAGGGCCAAAGTAGTCCACGCCCACACATGTAAAGGGAGGGCTTGTTCTCGACAATCTTTTCTGCGGTAGGTCACCCTGAGGGGCCAGTTGCGGTGCTTTCTTCCTTAACTTGCACCACCCGCAGTCTCTTGCGGTTCCCTTGACGATGTTTCTGAGCCCAGGAATCCAGAATCTTTGCCGCAGCTCATTCATAACCGTCTGGTGGTTTCCATGGTTCAGACGCTCGTGTACATGCTTTACTAGTAGCTGAGTAATGCTGTGGCGTCCGTCCAACACGATGGGGTTCTTGTAGGCGGCCGTTAGGTACTTGGCCGCGCCGATGCGGGTTGATAACCTTATCATTCCGTCTTCAAATTTGACGGCAAAGTTCTTCAATTTGTGGACTTGGTCGCTCTGTCTTCTTAAGGCAGCTAACTCTTCTGGGTAGCTATCTTCTTGCACTCGTTGGATAAGGAGTCGCTCGGCCTTTTCAACATATAGCGCCGACTTTTGACGAAGGTTCAATTCTACGCTACTTCTTTTCAAGATGAACGGCGTCTTGCTGCTTTTCTTTATGTTGGATGGCGTCTTGGTTTTCTTCTGCGACTTCTTCCAAGCCGGATCACGTTCCTTATTCGCGATTCTTCTAGTACTGTGTGTTTTGTGGACGATGTTTCGCTTGAAAACATCCACAGCTTGCAGGAATCTTGCCGCCGCGTGCAACAATCTTGTCCATCGCGAGAACCTCTCTGGCTCTGGGACGACGGTGGGCGCAATTCTTCTCACGCTCAACGTAACGACGTTTGGCTTTTCTTCCCCTGTGTCCTTGGTGGAATCCTTTTCTTCCCGCGGCCACTCTTCTCGGCCTTTATATAGGAATGACGGCCCCGTGAACCACCGGTGTTCCTTGCTGAAGTCCTTGGGTGTTTCTCGCGTGGCGTCGTCCGCGACATTGTGCTTTGTAGGCACCCATCGCCACTCTCTATGTCTAGTCAACTCTTCAATCTCAGCGAGTCGATGCGCGACGAATGGCTTGTATCTTCTGGGGTCCGACTTGATCCATGCTAGCGCCGTCTTCGAGTCTGTCCAGAACCATCTTTCTGTGATGCGCAGATCCATTTCTTGCTGTGCGTTCGTAGCGAGGCGACTGCCCAGGAGACACGCTTGCAGCTCCAACCTCGGGATTGACGTGGGTTTCAATGGTGTCACTCTTGCCTTCGCCGCCAGGAGCTTCACTTCTACTCGACCGTCGGTGTGCCGCGCGCGCCAATACACCGCGCACGCGTACGCCTTCTCGCTAGCGTCACAGAAGGTGTGGAGCTCCCCGTCGTCGACGTCTCTCGCCAGACAGCGCGGAATACCCAGATTCACAAGTTTCTTGAGGTCTTGTAGCCATCTGGACCATTCTTCCTCTCGGGCGGGTGGTATCTTCTCGTCCCATTCCACGCCGCTTCGCCAGAGGTTCTGCAGCATGATCTTGCCTTGGATCGTGATGGGAGCGGCCAAACCGAGCGGGTCAAACACTGTCATGACCGCGCTCGTCGCTTCCCTCTTTGTGGGAGCGCGCTTGCCGTCGATGGCCTCTTCTCGAGTGTTTCTCAGCGTCAGCGTGAAGTATAGACTATCTTCTTTCACGTTCCAGTTCAGCCCAAGGGTCTTCTCCACCTGGTCCTTTTGTTCACCCAGGCGAACCGTGCCCGTGCTGCCTCCGGAGTGGAGCTCTTCTATCACTTCAGGGTGATTGCTCGCCCAGCCTCTTAGGAAGAAACCTCCTTTCTTGTGTACTGTATCGACGTCATTTGCTATTCTTGTTGCCATCGCCACGTCTGGATAGCTTGCCAAGTAGTCGTCCATGTAATGGTTGCGCGTAATTGCGCTCGCCGCCTCGGGGTACTGTTCTTCAAACTCGCTGGCGTTCTTGTTCTTGATGTATATTGCCGAACAAGGAGAACACGCAGCTCCAAATATCAAGGACGTCATCCTATATTCCTTATCTTGCCATAGGAATCGAAGACTGTCTCTGTCTTCCTCGTTGATTTTCACGCGCAGGAACATTTCTTTTATGTCGGCCACCACAGCTACTGCATTTTGACGAAAACGCAATAACACTCCGAACAATGATTGAAGTAGGTCGGGTCCGGCTAGCAGCGCGTCGTTGAGTGATCTACCATTCGACTTAGCCGCAGCGTCGAATACCAATCTCATCTTCTTCTTCTGTGGGTGGATGACTGCGAAGTGTGGCAAGTACCAAGTCCTTGCAGAGGTAGGTTCTTCCTTAGCTTCCTCTGCATACTCGCTGACGATCAAGTTGTTGATCTGCTCTTCGTATTTCTTCTGAAATTCCTTATCTTTCAGAAATCTCTTCTGAATTCCCTTCAAGCGCCGCGCACCTGTCGTCTTGCTTTCAGGTAGGTACTCGCTTTCTGTCTTCCAGATGAGCCCCGTGCTGAATCTCCCGTCAGTCAACCTCTTCGTGGTGGCATCCAGGACTTGTAGCGCCCGCTGATCTATGTCGTTCGACGGTTTCTTGGCGGCGATTCCTAACGCCTCAATGTCGAAATGATCCCTGATTAGCTTTTCCAGATGATCGTCCTTGGAGCTGGTTTGCGTAACGAGGTGATTCACGACCCTGACTGGAGCGCTGCTGCTTGACCGCACTCCGTGTAGCACCCATCCCAGCTGCGTTCTTGACGCGACTGGCTTGTAGCGGTGGCCATGCTTGACTTCTTGCGAGACTATGAGGTGCCAGTTGTCTTGACCAATGAACACCGACGGCTTGGCATTGGGGTACTTTAACTGATCCTGTATCTCTTCCAGGTGCTCGCATCCTTCCAAGTCTTTTTCGTTGACCTCTTGAGGCGTCAAGTGCAGGTTTTTTACTGAGTACCCGGATAACTTCTCGGTATTACGACCGAATATCCCGCGGATCTTGACGTCAATCTTCTTAGACTTCTGGTCCATGCGGTGGCCACCTACGCCTTCTATGCGCAGCTCCTCTTCTGGCCCTTGTGCCCCGATCTTCTCGACTATTGAGTCTTCTATCAGCGTGACCGTAGAGCCTTCGTCCATGAGAGCGTAAACGAAGGCGTTCCCGTCTGGCCCCATTAACTCCACAGGTACAATCTTGAGATACGCTCTTGATACCGTTCGCGCCGCGTTGACCGTAGAAGCTATCGTCTGAGCGGTTGTTTCTTGAGTCGTCGGCTTCGTTGCTTCTTCGTAATGCAACAGCAAATGATGACTCTTCTTACACTTGCCACATGGCTTCGCTTTACAGCTGAAGCCCCGATGCCTTCCTTCTAGGCACTTGTAGCACAACCCAGACTTCTTGGCTTGCTCCCACTTGTCTTTAACTGATGCTTCACTGAACTTCTTGCATTTCAGAAGAGTGTGCTCACCTTTACACTGCGGGCAGGTTATTTTTTCGCGTTCTTTCCTGTTATCTTCTTTGCAGGAAAACACCGTAGCTGACTTCGTCCTGCACTCATGTTCTCCTTCTGAATCTTCTTCTGACGTGTGATTTTCTTGGTTCCTAGCAGCTCGAGTGGTGTGCACGCCACGAGAGCCCGCGGTTCGCATTCGGAACCTCATGCTTTCTTTCTTCATTCTGGATCCCACGAACTCGTGCATCTCAAATTGATCCACCATGTTGTTGAAGAACTGCATGAGGCTCAGGAGTATGGGCTCATCTTCATCTTCTTTCTTCGCTCGATACTCGTACCACTTGAAACGCACCAATGTACACATTTTCTCGATGATTCTGCTTGAAATATCACTTGAGTGCAGGTAACTTTGTCGCTTCATTTGTCTCACGACGCTAACGGTGTTCGACACTGCCCCGGCATAACGCACCAACTCTCTTGCATCTTCTGACATCGGAGGAAGCTTCTCGATGTTTTCTATCTCGCTTCTAATGAGATAAGTGGGGCGTCCGAAGCGGCGCTCCAAGGCGGTCATTACTTCTTGCGGGTCGATCTGGGTGAACAATAACGATTTCACCGCTTCATTCGCTTTGCCCTTGACCGCTCTTCTCAATCTTCCCATGTTCTCTATATCTGAAAAGAGCACGTGGGTATCTTCGTAAGTCGCCTTGAACGCCATCCAATCGCAGGCGTCGCCTTCAAACTGGTGCAGCTCGCTGACGTACTTCGGTGCGCGCTGCATGAATGATGACGCCTTATTCTCAGACGCGGACTTAACAGCTTGAAGGATTGCTTCAGCCAGCTGGTTGGTATGACTCGGTGTGGCGATCGCGACCTCTGGGGCGGGCAACTCACTTGGTGGCTCCGCCTCGTTGCGTTCCACACTCTTTGTCATTGACACCCATGCCGCAGTTGCTTGCGCTGCGGCGGCTTCGACTTCAGCCTCTTCTTCTCCTTCCTGGTCACTCAGGTCCGTATCGTCTTCGACGCGTGCTAGTTCCAGCTTGGTATTAGCAAGCTTCGCCTTCATTCTAATTTCTTCTAATTTCAACTTTTCCAGCTCCAATCTTGCTTCTAATTCTTTCTTCCTTTTGGAACTATTCTTAGAAACTGTCTTGGGCTGCTTCTTCTTACCTTTTTCAACCGCGGTGATGTCGGCGTCCTCGACCACAGTCGAGTGTTCGGTCGCTGCGGTGCTGTCGGTCACTGTTTCCGACGTGGCGCCCGAAGTCGGCCTCGTTGCCATCGTATCGCCACCACTGGTTTCTTCCTCGGTAGTTGACCTCGTGCTATCTCCTTTGCGGCTTCGCGTCATCATATCAGGCTTCGAGATGTGTGACTTCTTCAAATATTCACTCTTCCCAGCGTAAATCCCGACGAATCTTCAATAGGAAATCCTCCTGCTTCCAAGTCGCGACGTAAGTAGGTACTTATTCTTCGTGGTGCAAGTAGCGCTTGGCCCAACCTTGCTGCCGCTAAGTACTTCACCCCGATGTCGTGCTTGAGCGTAGATTCGGCGTGGAATTCCAATGTTGATATGACGAACGCAGCGATAATTCTTCACGGTATCCTTTGATGTCTTCCCGTTGGATATTCACGTTATGGCGTCTTGAAGTCTTCACGAAAATGACCACGTTTTATGATCGTCTCGAAAAAGGCCACGTTTGTGATCGTCTCGAAAAACACCACATTTATGATCGTCCCGAAAAGGACCACGTGTTGACCATCTGCTAGAAACCACACGTTTTCGACCTTAAGGACCACGCGGTTTACTATCGTCTCGAGAAAGACCACGTTTGTGATCGTCTCAAAAAACACCACGTTTATGATCGTCCCGAAAAGGACCACGTGTTGACCATCTGCTAGAAACCACACGTTTTCGACCTTAAGGACCACGCGGTTTACTATCGTCTCGAGAAAGACCACGTGTTTTAAATTATCTTGATAAAGATAGCACAGCACGTTTCGTTTCACAGTACCTGCAAGAATCTTCAATTCTTCAGTGGTGGAACTGTATTTCTTCTGGCTTCAGTCTTGAATCCGGCTTTCGAAGGACCATGGCATTGTTGAGGATTCAACCAATAAAACCAGGTCAACCACGGAGGAAATAATTCTTCTTTATTGTACACGTCTTGCTTGCGCCGCTGCTCGCAGGAAAAAGGGCTTTGGCCAACAATGGCCCCTTATTTATGCAATCGTTCCTAACGCCGCGCCCCTCTACAAGTTACGCCGTGTCGAGCAACTTCACGTCGATCGTGCGTCGACCAATCATAGCGAAGCTACTCGATTAATCGGCGCAAAAGAGTCACAATTCGGGCGCGGCACTATTCATAGACAAAACGTTATTGTAACGAGGCCCGTCTGGCTATTTCGAATTAATTTCTCTTTATATTAGGGGCCTCGCTACAATAAGTTAACAAAACATAATGTGGCTTACATATACATCAAAAACATATTACTAAGCTGTCCTTAAAAGTCCATATTCACTAGCACTGTCCTAAACACTTATATAAGTCCATATTCACTATCAATAATGTGAGAGGGAGATGTCAATGTAACCATATAAACTTGTGTTCTTTTATAATAAAGGGCAGTATAGCAACAGCATTCGTTGTATCACTTACTCCTAATATCACTCATCCGTACATGGCGACCGTGACAGCGTAAACGCTAGCAGCGTATGTTTACATTTCTTTGACCAAAACGGGTGTCGCAATGTATTGTAACGAGACCAATCTCGTACTGGGACTTAGCGTGGTCACTATTCTATTTTGTGAATATTTACCACGACAATCACAAAATGGGTACAACTAATACGAAGGAAGAAGTTATAGTTCCACAAAACGCAGCAGGTGGAAGTAACAGCGCTGACATCACGCAGCTGACGATACATGCCAGCACAACAAACATCATTTTAATCGTGTTACTTCTTATAGCATCGTTGGCGTTTTTGTATGGTATCTTCAGAATCTACAAGAATTGCCATCAGAAATGGATGGGTAATGAGATCAGGAAGGACAGATTACGATGTTCTATATGGAGACGTAGAGCTGACGCAGAGGAAATGCGGACGAATGCCAGAGGCTACAAGAAGGACACTGAGGACGTCATCTGAAGAGTTAAAAACCCAGGGTTTACGAAGAAAAGTGCGCGAAAGTTGTATTCGTTACGTGTCAGTGCGTGGTTATATATAAGGTGTTGTCTATTCTCTATTAGTAGTAAACGTGTAATAGCATAAAATATACATGACATTATTTTAGTGGACTAAAATAAGTGACAAATGAAAAAAAAAAATGAACGCTGGAGTGTATGCAGTATAAAATAATGGTATGTAATTCAGTACCTACAAAGAAAATAGAAATAAGTATTTATGTTAAATGGCAGAAAACTTAAAAACATTGTACGACAAGTTAATTGAAATCAGAAAATATTTGATAAAGATAGGTCCAGATAGAAGAAAAGGTAACATTATAGTCGTAAAATTAGCAGAGGCAGACAACTTACTAAAAGAGTACAACTTATTTTTAGAATATTATTCAAAATCGAAAAGCACCGTATGTGAGAGTGAATGTTCGCATATTCACGAGCTTTGCGCAAATTTTGATCATTTATATGAACAAATATTAGAATTGTGCTCACAGAAACCTAGTACGGCAGATAAAATGGCAACTACTTGTAAATTTGATTTAAAAGTTGCTTTAAGTTTATTACCAGTTTGTACAGACGATGAGGCTAGCGTAAAGCAACTTATAGATGGCATAGAGTATTACAAAACAGAGTTAGACGAAAATTCACAAGGAAAACTGTTAAATTTCGTATTAAAAAATAGACTCTCACAGACCGCAAAATTGAAATTAGCGACTTCATATGTCAATATTGACGACTTTATAGCTGACTTGAAGATTCAGTTATTGCCTAAAAAATCGGCTACAGCAATTCAACGAAAGCTGCAAAGTCTTAGGCAAAACGATTTATCAATCGATGATTTCGGCAAAAAAATTACGGAATTGTTTGTTGATTTGACGATCTCTCAATCGGGGGCCAACGAGGCCAGTTTGAAAGTTTTAAAGCCAATTAATGAGAAGCAAGCTATCAAATGTTTCTCAGATGGATTGAGAAATCGACGACTTAGTACAATAATTTCAGCCAGAAATTTTACATCATTGAAAGATGCAGTACAGGCGGCCATCGATGAAGATATAACAAGTCCATCAACATCTTCCGATATTTTAACGATGAATTATAGAGGGAGATCGTCTTATAACTGGTCACAGCGGAGAGGCCGCTTCTCATACGCAGGTAGAGGACGCGCACGTGGCAATCAACAGGTTATCCAAAACCAAGACGAACAGCAGGATCAGGTTCGGAGAGGATCGCAGGCAAGCTGGCGCCGGTCCACCCGACCATTTCATGGAAACAGAGGTAGGTCCAATTATAGCACCTCCAGGGATCAACACATACATACATTGGATGACTCAGAAACGCAGGAAAATACAGAAACAGAACAGCGGAATGAGGACCAGTTTTTTCGGGACTAAAAATATAATTTTATCATGCAATAACGTAGGCTACGTAAATATAAAATCGCATAACCATTATTCATACCAATTATTAGTAGACACCGGTGCATCCATATCTGTCATAAAGTATAAACAAATTCTCGACCAAAACATTCCAATCCATATCGAGAAGACACTTGTAAACGGCATCGGGGGCAAAGTACAGGCTATAGGATATGCTTATTTGCGCCTAGTTATTGGAAATCAGACCCTACAACATAAGTTCTATGTTTTTAAAACATTGCCTTGTAAAGGTAGTGGCATACTGGGACAAGACTTTTTAAGCAAGTATAAATCAGTATTAAATTACGGTAACCAAACTTTGTTACTATGGAATAACAACTCAAAGGTATCATTACCATTAATAATGACAAACAATCATTTTAATATACCGGCAAGATCAGAGTCTATTCACTTTATTCGAACATGTGAGATAGAAGAATGTGTAGTTAATGGAACAGAACTGCGAAAGGGGATCTTTGTTGCAAATACTTTAGTTAAGCCCACGAATGGGAAAATACCAATTAGGATTTTAAACACCACGGAGACAGATTTAGTCTTGACAACAATTAGTCCAACACTTTACAAAGCAAGCGAGTATGATGTATGTTCATTTCAAGAAACCAATAATAATGCTGATCGTGTCAGAAAGGTATTCGCTTCGCTATCACTGAAACATTTAAATAAAGAGGAGCAATTGTCCATAGAGTCCATTTGCGCAAAATATGCAGATATTTTCTTCCTACCGGGTGATAAATTAGGAACAACTAAATTATATGAACACTCAATAACATTGAAACCAAACGTGGCACCAGTGTACGTTAAGCCCTACAGAATGCCGCATTCACAGAAAGCCGAATTAAAAAAACAAGTGGACAACTTATTGGAACAAGAAATTATTGAACCTTGTTCCAGTGAGTGGTCCAGCCCAGTACTCCTAGTGCCTAAAAAATCAGACGCAAACGGGGAAAAAAAATGGCGGTTAGTTATAGATTACCGTAAGCTCAACACTTGTATTCAGGATGATAAGTTTCCACTGCCAAACATCACGGATATACTAGATTCCTTGTGTGGATGTATTTATTTCACACATTTAGATTTAAACCAAGGATTTTTTAACGTAGCGTTAAACAAACACAGTAGGAAATATACTTCATTTAGTGCAGACGGTGGTCAGTATCAAATGACAAGAATGCCTATGGGACTCAAAACTAGTCCCAGCTCATTTTCGCGTATGATGACCATGGCAATGACCGGGCTATCCTACGACAAGTGCTTAGTGTACCTAGACGATCTTATTTGTATGGGACGGAACTTAACTGACCATAACAAAAATTTAATAGAAGTATTCGAAAAGTTGCGCAGTGCCAACTTAAAATTAAATCCCACTAAATGCGATTTCCTTAAGAAAGAGATGCTTTATTTAGGCCACGTGGTGACAGGCAATGGTATATTGCCGGACCCAGATAAGATTAAAATAATTAAAGAGTATCCAGTTCCTAAAAGTACGGACGAAGTGAAACGCTTCGTTGCTTTTGCAAACTACTATAGAAAATTTATAGACCACTTTGCCGACAAAGCCTATCATTTAAACCTTTTAAGTAAGAAAAACACTAAATTCAACTGGGATAGCAACTGTCAAACGTCATTTGAAACTCTAAAACAAAGTATGATGTCACCGCCAATCCTACAGTACCCAGATTTCTCAGAACTAAATCAATTCATAGTACAAACCGATGCATCTGGGTACGCAATTGGGGCAGTACTATCAAATTCAAATGGCAGACCAATAGCTTACGCTAGTAGGAGCCTTAACAAAGCGGAAAAGAACTATCCCACCATAGAGAAAGAACTCTTAGCTGTAGTTTGGGCTGTCAAATATTTCAGACCCTATTTATACGGTCGTACATTTAAAATACTAACCGACCACAAACCCCTTGTATACTTATTTAATTTAAAAGACCCATCTAGCAGGCTCTTTAAATTTAGACTAGCTCTAGAAGAATACAATTACGAAATAGAATACGTAAAAGGGAGTGAGAACTGCGTTGCAGACGCATTATCTAGAATAAAAATTACGTCAAAAGAACTTAAAGAAATGAATGAGTGTCTGTGTGCAGTAATGACTCGCGCTCAAAAACGAAAATTAGATGCTGTCGCCCCGGCAGATGAGTTGCCCACCGACAACTTGCCAGTTCAACCACATGTAGTGGAAACTCATATCAAACCAAGAGGCGCAGTAGAGTTAAGATTTGCACCCAGTAGCAGTCTTAAGAAGTTAAAGAGCGATAGCTCAGTAGTGTTACAAACACACATAATATTATTGTATAATGCCCAAATGAAAACTATATTCATAAACTCGGCATCTCAATCACAAACTACGCGAGCCGAGTTTGCGAGAGAGCTGAGTGATCTATGTAACAAGCTAAATATAGAAGAAGTATACTTCATTAAAAATTCGAATAATAAAATTTTTGTAGAGAAATTAACTAGTGAGATAAGAAAACAAAGCAACTGGAAAGGGCCCAGATTATGTATATTAAAAGATGTCGAAAGAATAGAGGACAAAGATGATAGGAAAGTGATACTCAACGACTTTCATCTTTTGCCCACTAGTGGGCACGCGGGCATGAGAAGAATGCTGACTAATATAAAAAAATACTATTTTTGGCCAGGCTTAGAAAGTGATGTCAAAAATTATGTCAAAAAATGTGTTCAATGTCAGAAGCATAAGTATACAGTTCAGGTGAAAGAGCCAATGGCAATCACCACAACTGCTCATTCGGCTTTCGATAAAATCTTCTTAGACTTGGTAGGACCATTAGACAAAGACAGCAACAATTTTTCTTATATATTGACATTGCAATGCGAGCTGTCCAAGTATGTATGTGCGTATCCCCTCGTCACTAAAACCTCTACAGAAGTAGCACGCACCTTCGTGGATAACTTCATACTTCAACATGGCATCCCGAGGGACATAGCTACCGACAGAGGCACAGAGTTCATGTCCGAGACCGTGACACAGGTTTGTGAATTACTACATATTAAAAAGTTAAACTCAACTGCGTATCATCACCAAAGCATCGGAGCGCTAGAGAACTCGCATAAAAATCTAGGTGCATTTTTGCGAATCCAAGCAGAAGGAAAACCCGAATTATGGAGTACTTGGTTACCATTCTGGTGCTTTGCTTATAATACGACAGTTCACTCGTCAACAAAATTTACACCATTCGAACTCGTATACGGTAGAAAGTGTAACTTGCCCAATAATTTGGAAAAGTGTGTAGAGCCTCTATATAATTACGACAGTTACCCGCTTGAACTTAAGTACCGCCTACAGGTTTCTCAAACCGAAGCGCGGGAAAATTTGATAGCCAATAAAATAGGCAGAAAAAGTAGATACGACCAGCATGTAAATCCAATACGCTACAAGCCAAACGATCAAGTTTTAATTAAAAATGAAACTGGCAATAAACTTCAACAATTATATTCTGGACCTTACAAGGTGATTAGAGATTTGTCACCAAATGTTGAGGTCAATTATAAGGGAAAACCCGACATTATTCACAAAAACAGAACGAAACCGTATCATGTTTAAGATAAAAACAATAAGACAATTAATTACCAATGCTATAAGCACTTAACAATAGCTATTATACAGGTCAGCAGAAAACGGAGACGAATAATAAGCGCCAGCTGTGCGCTCATAGGTACTCAGGGATTGATTGTTATTATAAGTATGTAACTACTTATTATTGTATAACTTTGTATACCAAACATAACGAACATATGTACTACGATTATGTTATAACTATATTTTATACGTGTTAGCCTAAGAGTATCAATGTTTAATTTGTGCTTATATTGTATCCATGCAATAAAATAAAAGTAAACTTTTATTTTATTTTAGTTTTAGGGAGGAGATGAGAGGGAGATGTCAATGTAACCATATAAACTTGTGTTCTTTTATAATAAAGGGCAGTATAGCAACAGCATTCGTTGTATCACTTACTCCTAATATCACTCATCCGTACAAATGAGTCCGAGTCTATATACACCATCACAAATCAGGCTGCGTCACCAACACTAAGTAAAATGTCCATAAGGCATTATAAAAAGGTTTGTTCGAAAATTTAACTGGCCACCATAAGCAGAACTCAAATAATAATGAAAAAAATCGGCCAAGTGCGAGTTGGACTCGCGCACGAAGGGTTCCGTACCATTTTCGTAAAAAGCGGCAAAAAAATTACGTTTGTTGTATGGAAGCCCCCTTAAATATTTATTTATTTTGTTTTTAGTATTTGTTGTTGTAGCGGCAACAGATATACATCACCTGTGAAAATTTCAACTGTCTAGCTATCACGGTTCATGAGATACAGCCAGGTGACAGACAGACAGACAGACGGACCGCGGCGTCTCAGTAATAGGGTCCCGTTTTTACCCTTTGGGTACGGAACCCTAAAAAGGCGCGATATCAAAGAATGTTGACAAAAGATGCTGTTTGGTGGTGTGATTTTCAGTAAATTTTATTGCAATATTTGTGGCGACAAAAATGTCAAGCAATAGTGATTCTACTCCAGACTTTATCAAAACAGGTTCTTTAGAGATTATCAATAAATCTACTACCGGAAAAATCAAAACACCGGTACGAAAAAGCCTATGACGATTTTGTTCAATGGAGAACAACAAAAGTAGGTGTCAAGTTAAGACAGTGTCGGAATCCGTCCTTTTAGTTTATTACCAACATATGTTTTTTTATTATTATTTTTTATTTTCAATTGGCTCGCGCTTGACTACTCTCTCAACTGATGATAAGCTATAATGTGGTCAACGGTGAAGCACGCTTGTCTAGAAAAAACTCACAGACTCTTGACTTAAAAACCCCTATATTGTAGCTATCGGAAACACAGATTCCGGCAGCGAATTCAACTCCTTAGCTGTACGCATATTATAAGTGTCCCCAAAACGCTTTGTGCGTGTGGGTGGGATGTCCACCATGTACCGATGACGCATCGCCGTATCTATTTTATTTTGTCTTACTTTTGCCTTTTTTTGACTTAAATAGAGCCAAAACCAAGCAAAATTTAGACTTGAAAATGCCTTTTTTGTCTTAGATCGATCCTATCTAAGCTAAATAAGTCAAAATCAAATGTTATGGAAATGTTATACTTCTAAAAGAAAAAGGCAAAGTTTGACTTAATTTTGCCTTATTTTGGTTAAATAAAATCGTCATAAAAGTTTTGTTTTCGACCCGGGCGCTGACTGTTACTGTGCCCGACAAATTTTTTTTGAGAATAAATGGAGGAGAAATTAACGGTCCTTCGGGGCCCCCTGAGGATGGGGGCCCTGGGCACGTGCCTCGTGTGCCCTTATGGTAAAGACAGCACTGCCCCTCACTTCACCCAGGACTCTATATAACTCCCTCGCTAGAGTCCCACGTTACGTTCAGACTTCAATATGACACCCGTGACATAAGACACTGCTTTATCCCCTTGGTGCATAATATACAATTACAAAATATGGGTATTATAGTTTTTATGGCCAATTATAGGTTTGCCTGTGTAACTGGGATATATGTATACAACATGCGAACAGACTAATATAGCCAGATATTTCAAATTAAATATTAAAATATGCAATACAATACAACATTACATGAAGTCAAGTTTAGATCACAATTTTGAAATAAGTAAAAACAAAAAGGATAAAGTAGATAGAACAAGATTAGTTGTTTGTCATTTGCTTCTTTCTATAGTTTTCACTATTCGCTTTTTGAATGTAGGTTTACTACAATTAAATATATATCAAGTTCTGAGAATTCCGAGTTAAAAATTCGAGCAATGCGAGTCAGTATACAGTTCTAGGCATAGTTAGTGGAATGCCGAGGAACGTGCAACATTTTCGTATGACGAGTGCGCGTGTTAAAAGTTATCTGTGGGACCAACTCCGGGCAATCAAGGCTTCCATTGAGTATGTCATAGAGCAAACTCATTTCTATTACTTTACGCTTTTCTTCAAGTGTAAGCAGACCATTATGTTTGACAGCTATCTTCGTAGGAAATCAGAGGTTTACGAAGGCGATAGTTAAGATGGTTAATTTGTTTTTAGGGTTCCGTACCCAAAGGGCAAAAACGGGACCCTATTACTAAGACTCCGCGGTCCGTCTGTCTGTCTCTTTGTATGTCTGTCACCAGGCTGTATCTCATGAACCGTGAAAAAATACTAAAAACAGAATAAAGTAAATATTTAAGTGGGGCTCCCATACAAAAAAAGTTTTTTTTTTGCCATTTTTTGCGATAATGGTATGGAACCCTTCGTGTACGAGTCCGACTCGCACTGGGCCGGTTTTTTATCTTTTTACTAACTTGCAATGTATATATACGTATGTATGTTTGGGTCAAATTTTTCAACTGAATTTTAAAGTAGTTATCCTCAACCGATAAAGATGTAATTTTGCATACACGATTGGTTTGGATGACAATAAACGGTAAGCTAAAAAGCTTGTTTAAGAAAAGTTTATTTTAATTGGAAAAGAATATTGCATAATAGAAACACAAACGTACAAACTTTCCTATTTACGTATATAATATAAGTAGGATTGCGTTTTCGCTTAGGTACCTAAGTATTTTTATTAGTAACTAGGATGCAGTATAAAGTCCAATTTATTGCTTTAAAGTCCATCGATCATCGACACTTTGATCGCCAAAATAGCCCGCAGTTTCACTGCTGCTGCTGTGGCGTAACCAGCCAGTGCTCATTCTTACTGCGTTACCACGGGGAGATAGCGCAGTTATGTGGGTCTCCAAACAACTAAAACTGATCGGGAACATGGGCACGGGTTAGCACTCACCGCGAACCTGCCGCGGGTGTCCGTCACCGGACCCTGCTTTGGGGTATACCCCTAATCACCGGCGTACCAGAACACATTGCACGCCGTGACCACACAAGGGACCAAACCAGCACAAGGGCGCCAGACGAGCCCGTATATGGCACCCTTGGGCCTCTTGTGACGGGTCAGCTATTATAGCCGGGTGGCTACCACTTTTCGGCCACAGGTGATAGGGACGTCCCCAGCGGCCCCACCGTGTCCGATATCAGACGGTGGCGACCCCGTCTAGGCCAAGGAAGGTAGGGAGAGCGGCGCACAGCAATACCGGCTTACTCATAAGTACCTACTGTAGTATTAGCATTTGTGTAAAGTGGAAGAATTCTCATATTCAGACTGCCATAGATTAACTGTTGCAAACGTTTACACGAAAGATTACACCTCTGAAAAAATTGTTTAGATAAATCATTTCGATTCCTTGATTTGAAATAATAGTTTTAAAAAAATAAAAATACACTTTAACAGAAAACCAAACTGAAAAGTAGAAAATAATGTTCAATAAATTTAAATTATGAATAGTGTGATTCTAATTAATAAAAAAAAAGTTATTATAAAAAAGCGTGGGTTTAACGAGTTAAATCAAATTTATTGAAAAAATTTCTCTACTTATTAGTGTGGTTTTCTATTAAAGCGTGTGTTCTAGTTTAAAAAAAAAAAAAAAAACAATTTACCATTAAATCGTGTTTTATAAAAGACAATTTATTAATGCAGCTACATTCTTGAGATGGGAATGGGTATTTAGCGAGCCTACTGCCTGCCCTGGAAGTGATAGCTGATTCTCAGGCTCCTTCTCCGGAACATGTACTTGGCGCAACACACTTCCGTGTCTTCGGATATAACAAAAAGTTAAGCCATGCGCATGTCTTAGCATGCGCCTAGGTACTTGGCACTACCGGGTATCGGATATAAAAAAATCGGTAATCCTGAAAATCCTGGTAAGGACAAACTATTTGAATTATTGCATTGTCATCTTGATAAGTGTGCAAATTTTCAAATTAATTCGACGTTTTGAAGGGGTGAAAATCACATTCAAATATTCCGTTACATGGATACATAAATACCAAGCTAATTTTTATTAGCTTGGTATTTGGCTACGGAACCCTAAAAAGGAACGTCCTCATAATATATTACTATTATTTTTATTAAATTTATTAACTTATACACGCTTTTGCGTGTTATGAAAGTATATTATGAGGACGGCAAAAAACGGAACCCTAATGGATTCGTCATGTCTGTCTGTCTGTCCGTCCGTGTGTCACAGCCACTTTTTTGCGAAACTATAAGAACTATGCTATTGAAACTTGATAAGTAGATGTATTCTGTGAACCGCATTAAGATTTTCATACAAAAATAGAAAAAAAAAACAATAAATTTTGGGGGTTCCCCATACTTAGAACTGAACCACAATTTTTTTTTTTATCAAACCCATACGTGATAGGTCTATAAAAATGATATTGAGTTTTCTAATATCATTTGTTTCTAAACTGAATAGTTTGCGCGAGAGACACTTCCAAAGTGATAAAATGTGTCTCCCCATTGTAACTTGTAAATTATGAGAATGATAAAACTAGAAAAAAAATATGATGTACATTAATTATCATGTAAACTTCCACCGAAAATTGGTTTGAACGAGATTTAGTAAGTAGTTTTTTTTAATACGTCATAAATCGTAAACCGCAATTTACCAAGTACGGAACCATTTGTGCGCGAGTCCGACTCGCACTTGACTGGTTTTTTGAATCATAACTTATCCAACCAGTGTTACATTATTCTCTTATGAAAAGTAATAAATCAGGAACTGATACCATTATCACTTTGTTGCTCGGATACGTTTTATACAAATGGCGGTTTACGGCAATAAAAAAGACAAATTACTTGCGAATATCGATAAACAAAGCTACCTACAAACAATACATTGAATCAGAGTAGGTTTGGTATTCCTAAACACTTCATTTTCCTAAGTGTTATTTTTTAGATGAATGGTTTTAGGTTCACACATTGTCCTGAAAATACTCTTGTAGCAATATTGGCTATTTTTACCCGACTGCCGAAGGAGGGTAATGTGTTTATCAGTCTATGTATGTATGTATGTATGTATGTTTGTTCCTATATGGCGTTCCCGAGACCAAACGCGTTGGCCGATTTTAATGATTCATACTTCAATCTAATAATACTAATACGTCTTAATCCTGCGAGTGTCATAGGCTACATTAAAATTGGACAATAGAAAAATGGCGGATTTTGGGCGCCATATTGTGCATCCATTTTTTTTTCGTCCAAACCCATCGTGTGGGTTATCAAAATAAAGGGTTGTAAGAGGTGATTTCAAAAATATATAAGACTTATATGTTTAAATGTATCTAATTCGAAAAAAACTTAACTAAAAAGTTATGCATAAAAAAAGTTAAATCAGAAATCCCGATTGCTTCAAAAGCGAACTAAAAATTGTCGTAAACAACGAAAAAATCTATTGCACGTTTTGAATCGCAAACGTGATTTTAGGACCAATTTCCTTCACCGAATTAGAATAATCACATGACTATGCTGACTCTACATAGGTAATAATATAAATTGTTAAAGTCAAAAGCAAAGCCTTTTATTTCCAATAAATGCGAAACAGAAAATGATAGTATCTAAAATAGTGTCCGGTTTCGGTCGAGTTTCGGCAAAAAACGAGTTTCGGTTTTGTTTCGGTTTCGTAGGTAAACCTGCCGAAACTACGACCAAAACCGAAACTAGATTTGGTAGTTCTCGCACTGTGATCGGTCATGTTCGGTGCATTAAATTCCATCTTAGCGACGGAGACATTTTGCCGCGTCCACGTGCCTAATAATGTCGTGACTGGCTTGTGTTTGCAGTTCGTTTTATTTGTTGTGAGTTTTCGAGTAAATTGTTTTGATGAAGATAAAAAAATAAATACTGACTGATTATAATACCGTTTTCTTTATTTTTACCTCAAAAAATGGTCCTTGTTAGGAAGTTTCGGTTTCGGCCAAAACCGACACTATTGCCGAAATTCAGCCGTAAAACCAGTTTCGGTCGCACTAGTATATATAAAAGGGATGCAAATATTAAAATAATGCTATGTTAATAATTATTAGAAAATTTTACACAATTGTATTCATTTGTGTAAAATTTTGTTTATATTTTTTTATATTATGTAAGTACCTATTAAGGTAACATTAGGTACCTATAGCGAATATTGGTAGTGTTTTTAACTAATTCAACACCCGAGGAAATTGAATTAAGCATAAAACATACCCAATGACTATAAAATTAAGATTAAACTCAAAAACCTCGAGCATTTAGCATTCACTTTACTTAAAACATAATAAACCTTAGGAAGTCTTAATTTTTGCCGGCTTTCCAAAAAGGACGACTTTAAATTTGTTTTTTTTTGTGTATGTTAACCGATATCTTTTTCAATTGTGGAACGATTTTGTTCGTAAGTAGTAGACTAGTAGTAGTAAAGTATGTTCCGAAATTGGTCCCATTTTATTTTGGTGAAGATCTGATCAAGAACTTCGAAGATATACAACAGATACTACGCTTCAACAAACAAATAACGGCAATTCTCTCGGGATTGCTGCTATCGCATGTCAGTTTATGTTTATACCATTTCATAACATAACATCACGCCAGTACGCTCTTAAGGGGTACGTAGATCTCTCATTTCACGGGTTATATTCAAGAATCATGATATTCGGGTAATCTATTCTGGCGTTATAGGGACCTTACTAAACAAGTTGCCTATTAGTTATAAAACTACAAAGTAAAACATAATTTTATTTTTAGAAGTCGGTGTCCGTAACGCAAAAAAAATGTACATACGAAAGACACCGACTTCCAAAAATAGAATTATTTTTCACTTTGTAGTTTTTTTATTTGGAAGTCAGTAGCATTTCTTTCTAAAAATGGGCAAGTTGTTTAGTAAGGTACCTATAACGCCAGAATAGATTAGTGGGTATATTGGAAGTCGGTAGTATTTTTTTGTGAAAAAGGTTTTTTCTTTATAGTGCCTACTTTTCTTGCTGTACATTTTGTGGCTGTAGCAGATTTCAGGCAGCCTTTCCTATATTATTGGCGCCTGCAAAAAGCCGTCACGGGATTTACTGATTTACTGATTTTTTTATACTGTTGGAGTAGTCTAGTTTTACGCTAGGCAAGGAGTTTCAATTTACAGAAATCTATCGACTACCTATTTACGACACTGCACTGCTAAAAGCGGGAACTAGGTTATTGGATATTTTTATTTTATGAAATGCAATTGGCAGGATGCTGACTGCGTACGAATCTATAAGCTCACATATTTTGAAGAGATATAAAACATGCAAATAAAGAGTCCTGAAAAGTCCCACGCGGAATTGTCTGGGGCAGGTTAATGTGTTTATCAGTCTATGTATGTATGTATTTATGTTTGTTCCTATATGCCGTTCCAGAGACCAAACGCGTTGGCCGATTTTGATGATTCGTATGTCAATCGATTCGTCTTAACCCTGCCCGGCTAGCATGGCCTACTGTGAAATTGTTAAGTCACGCTTTTAATCACAGTTTGGGCGATAAACTCATTTTGTCTTAAATGCTAGCACGGCGTCGTGAGATATTTTCTTGACTTGTGGCATAACTTCTTGACATTAATTTTGTTTTTTTTTCGTCAATTTTCCAATTTTATTGCCGTTTCGTTGCAACCTTGGCCATAAAAACCATTTAGGTTCTGAGAAGCATAGCCTTACGACGCACTGTTTCCGAATTATGGGCTCCGTATATTATTTTATTTTGCATAAAACGCTCTATATTTCCAAAATGATATCTCGAAAACGGTATGTCCTAGGCAAAAAATAACCAAAATTTAGCCCCCCCCTTTGCCACCCCCATGTTAGCAGCATCCCAAAATGAATATTTTTTTTTGCTTTGCTTGGTTTTCGACTTGAACTACGGTCATGACAAGTTATGATAAAATATGTCATGTCTTACAATTTGTCTTAAATGCTAGCACGGGACAACCATGTGACATAGTTTACAGGCGCGACTTGCTTTTCTTGTTGTTGACTTCATAGTGCGACATAATTTGAATAGACGACCAAATAAAATAATACTTAAAAAAGTATGCCGTTCATACAGCTAAACAACTATTTAATTTTGTTGGGAATAAATTAATATTTGACCCACAACCATAGACTTACGCACACTTTATTTTTCTTTGTTTTTGATAACATATTTAGTGTTTGTTAGAAAGATATAATTATTGTGAAAAATTTTATAATTATAAAAAAATATATCTTGGACCAATACCGGTGAGCCCCTATTTTTTTATATTTTAAATGTTTTTTGGGGCTTTTATTTAAGAAACATTTAAAATGTAGAAAGTACGAAGAATATGGTATAAAAGAAAATAATTATAAAAAATAATAATAATCAAAATAAAAATAAGAATAACAATAAAAAAATACAATTATGAAAAAGAAATAATATAAAATTAATTAATAATCCTGTAAAATTTCAATTAATTAATAAGCATTGATTACCACACACACAAAATTAATTTATTGCCATTTGGTGCAGTAATTAGAAGGCAAATATATTTTTTTCTAAGTATAAAATTTTATCACCACCTCCGAACGAAAGTGATACATTCTTCTAAATCATCTGTCAAAATGTGACATTTGTGACCAAATGGGTGCGCCCGTATTAGCAATTATGACCCGATGAGTCCCAAACAAACGTCAGGAAATTTTCTTACGCCGCCGGTGCTATTATTTAGGACAAAATGGCGTTGTCGCCCAAACTGCGATGAAATGTGTGACTCAAGCCATGTCACAGTAGGCCGTGCTCGCCGGGCAGCAACAAGAATGGCATGTTGCGCCTTTAAAATATGTCACATGTTTGACCCGTGCTAGCATTTAAGACAAATTGTAAGACATGGACAAATTTTATCATGTCTTGTCACGAACGTCTTGGGTTTGCCATGCTCACCGGGCTGCGAGTGTCACTGGCTACATTCAAATTGAAAAATTAAATCCCTTCGTGTAGGGTATCAAAATAAAGGGTTTTAAGAGGCGACTTCAATACATAACACTTCTATGTTTAAATTTTCTATATTTAATTACCTAATTCGAAAAAAATGTTAGAAAAATCTAACATCATCTATCTAGACGCACTGCAAGTTACCATCCTTACCTTGTAGCCATTCCACCAATTCGCACCAAGCGCTTCCAAACATCCTTCATAATCTTAGAGCATATAACCTATGGAGATGGCATAGCTGAGTGTACCCCTCTGCCAAAGTCGCTTGGCCATATGACCATACGCGTTATAAAACACTAGTTCATTCGCCGACCGCCGCCATTGTGTATCGTATTGTGTCGCAAGTAAGTTCTCCGAAAACTTCTTTCTATTTTTGCGGTTTCCTCTTGCAAAAAGCGAGCTGCCACTTTCAATTTGCGAAGCCATGGTGTTTCCTACCACATAGAAGTATAAATTATACATCAACATAGTTTTATTTAAGAACAATGTCGAAATAATGGATAATGCCTTTACGATAGAAAAATTCAGTGGTACGTTGGTAGCACAAACGCAGTACAGGGGCTGACAGGGTAGCGATGTGCATAGTGCTGGGACAACGTGAATGAATGATTAATAAATTAAATGTTTTTTTTGAATCAGTATGTTCAGTATCAAAATAATTTTGTTTGTGTTTGTTTCTGGACGTCAGGTTGAACTAAAAAAATATATTATTTATAAATGTCTATGAGAATAGATTTAAATTCTTTTCTTTTCAAGTTTTAGGCTAATAAAACGTAAGTTTGTTGGTTTCGTTAGTGAGTTTTCAATCATTTTTAATCCCCGACGGAAAAAGAGGGGTGTTATCAATTTGACGTGAATTGCTGTGTATCTGTGTGTCTGTCTGTGGCATCATAGCTCCTAAACAGATGAAGCGATTTAGATTTTTGTTTGATACCTCTATCGAGAGGAGACTATCGCAGCCATGGTAGTTACAATGACAACCCGACTGCACATTAATTCGAAGCCATATACAATTGCGAATGTTAAAAATACTCAAATGTTCGTTTATCCTTTTTAACCAAAAAAGTTGATCCACAGAAATGTGTTCGACATGTATATAATAAACTGGTACATTTAAAAAATCAGTGATTGCCTCTAGGCGTGATCATTGAGACATGTATATGAACTAGATTATGGCTATGAAACCATACACGTATGTTTTCCTATAGAAGATATCAATCTAGCTTAGCTAGGAAACACCGTACTCAAATAGTTCAAAACAAACGAAAAACTAACGTGTTAAAGTGTTACATAAAAAAGTGTCAAATAAAAGTCTATCCGGTTGACTGATTATTTATTATTTACGCTTTCCTACTATTTAACACGTATACATAACATCCGTATTAAAGAACGGGGCTCATGTATGAATCCCGAATGCCCGAACCTAAATAAAACAAAATGTCAGTGACAGTTTCATTTCACATTCTAAGCTGAAACCTGTAGGTACTATAGTTTATGATTAACATTGTTCCAAGATGTATGCCACCATTTTATTAGGTACTACACCCAGTTCGTCTACCATGCATGGTGTATTTGGATATTACATTTATTTGTAACGTCATTCTTATAGGAAAGACATGGGTCCAACAATATATATTATATAATTATGAAATATTATTGACTAAAAATAAATTCAATCGTTCTTTTTTTAGTGTATCTTAAATTCTCCTACCTTTCTTACCTACCTACGTAGTTTCGCAGACCACAAATCATATTGCGTATCTTTTTTTATTTGTGAAATTATTTACTTAACTTTATTTGTAAGTGTACCAAAAATAAAACGAATGAACATTTTGCTCATTCATTCATGCATTAAAATGAAATTCCACTCATTCTTCGTATCACATCACTAGCACTTTGTGTTTGTTGTCATAGGATAACTGTATAAATACACACAAAATTGTCAATGTATGTGTGTTTTTTGATTGTGTGATTATTATATCTTCGTGTGCGTTTGTAGCAATAGGATCCATGTATCTGTGGGTGATTGTCAAATTTTTGTAGTGTGCTGTATGTGTTTTCCTCGCCCCCCGCCGAAAGTGGCAGAAAAAGTTGTTCGGTGATTCGCGGCTTGCCGTCTCCATAGGTTAAATGCTCTAAGTTCATAATGCGCACAGCGAATGAATGGAACTCACTACCTGCGTCTGTGTTTCCAAACGCATTCAACCCAAATCTTTTAAAAGTTAGAGTGAACAGGTTTCTTTCGGGTAAGCTCACTCCTTCGTCGACTCTGTCTCTGTCACCTCTGACCTAGACTAGAGTCAAGAGCAAGCTCATCAGAAATAAAATAAAAAAAAGGTTTTCAGTCGGAGGCAAAACCAGAAAAAAATATTCTAAACCTAACATAAGCGAAAGTATTTATGTACTTATGTGCCTATTTAAGGATATTATTCATAAAGCTACATACCTACACAGGATCCTAATATAACCTCAGAAGGATCGCAAATCTATGAATTATTCATTTAGATGAGGGATATTGAGCGTGGAAAGAACCATAAACCTGTTGCCAACCAAATAGAGGAAAAACATTATTTCAGAGGTAAATATTACGTAATGAGAATTCCCCTGTTCAACAACTTAAATAATCGTATTCGCAATTCTAATAGTAATCATAATGCTACTAAAATTGATTTAGAAATTATTCATGTGTTTTATTAGTAAGGTTAATTAATGTCAGACTTTAATTATTGTTCATATTTTTTATTTTGTACACCTACCACTGTTGTGTCTTTTTAAACCCCGCCGGAAAAAGAGGGGTGTTATAAGTTTTCCGTGTGTTGCTGTGAATCTGTGTATCTGTGTGTCTGGCTGTGGCATCATAGCGCCTAAACGGTAGAACCGATTTCAATTAAGTTTTTATGTTTGAAAGGTTATTTTGTCGAGAGTGTTCTTAGCTATGTATGAATAAAATCGGTTTAGCCGTTCAAAAGTTATGGGCGTTTTACTGTTTGAATCGGGGTGTTTTCGCAAGATAAATGTGTCGGGAATTTTTTGAATTTTGAAATTTTACTTGTTACATCAGAAATACTGACTGGTACAAACGTTATACTAACACATAACAAATATGTCCAAGAGCGAGCGAGCGAGCTTGGTAGCTTAGGGCCCCGACCAGGATTGGTCTATTAGTCTACATTTGACAGATTCTACCTAGGACCGATTCTACATTTGACAGATTCTACATATGACCGATACTACATTTGACAGATTTTTTAAAAAGTGAGACTGTTAAAGAACATTGTGATATCAAAAATAATACTGTTATATATAAATAATAATCATTATATATATTGATAAGCATAATTTGTTTTTATACTTAGTATGTAATATTGGTATTATATTAGGTTCGAAGGGGATGATGGGAGCTGAAGTGAGCGAGCAAAGCGAGCGCACTGAGCTCCCGTCATCTCCTTCATGCTAGGTTACTTTAGGACCCTGCAGACAGAAATAGGAGCGCCGCAATTGATGCTAAAATAATAATATTTTGAGGTAACTATTTTGCTGTGCAATCAATATTTTTGATTGGAATTCGGATTATTTTTGTATACAAAAAGTATTTTTTGATTTGCGTTTAAATACTACCCTTATAAATGCGGAAGTTTGTAAGTTTGTATTTGAATCATAAAAAAATCCAAATGTTTATAACCGTATCCCTGCTTACCTTGACTAGAACCCAGGGTAAAATGATTCCTTGCGATAATAAAACATTTTTCATTGCATTACATTACGAACCGGTAGAAGCTGGTTGTTCGAATAAAAATAAAAGTTTATAAAACTTTTAAAATAACGTTCAATTTAAGCTAATAAATTGTATTAGATAATGACTATTATTGAGCCATTGAAGTGGTATGGTTTATATGATTTTTAATAGAAAATAAAAGTATTATTTAAAGCGAAAGCGTTACTGATAAACATCATACTTTCTAAGATAATTTAATTGCCAAGTAAGAGTTGACAAATCGGTCTGGCGATTTGATCTAAAGAAAGAAAATATTAGTAAAAACATATTTAATACTCACGAATCTACATGATTACCATTTAAAGAAATACATAATTTTCACATTCTCAACTGCACAACGTTACAGACGTTTTTTATTTCCATCGACTATCGAGAGGCTATTTTGATAAAATCTTCATAGGTATTTATACCGTTCTGTTTTTTCTTGGTCTGTAACAAGTTTGGATGTCTAGGTATTGGCACAAAATTGTTTCGGTTGTCAAATAATAAAGATCAGGCGAGTCGAACATTTGTAATAATTATGCCCGGTTTAACGAACACTTTCGGAATGTGTTCCAGATAACGGGAACACACATATAACGGGAATATTATGAAGGCGCTTGACAATATGAATGTGTCGACTAGCAATTAGTCATTTTCGAGCTTCGTCTTTGTTAATATTATAGGTATGTATGTACGGTACGGTGAAGGAAAACATAGTGAGGAAACCATAACCGCCATGTCCTAGAACCAACTATTCGAAGATATGTGCCATCCACCAACTCGCACTGGTCCTGCGTGGTGGATTACGGTCTATTCCCTCTCACAGAGAGGGGGCCTGAGCCCCAGCAGTGGCAATATTAAAAAAACCGGCCAAGTGCGAGTCGGACTCGCACACGAAGGGTTCCGTGCCATTATCGCAAAAACGGCTAAAAATCACGTTTGTTGTATGGGAGCCCACTTAAATATTTATTTTATTCTGTTTTTAGTATTTGTTGTTATAGCGGCAACAAAAATACATCATCTGTGAAAATTTTAACTGTCTAGCTATCACGGTTCATGAGATACAGCCTGGTGATAGACAGACAGACAGACGGACCGCGGAGTCTTACTAATAGGGTCCCGCGGGCTTATTACGTAAGGAACAGCAAGTAGCAATAATTGTACAATTATTGCGCGATCAATTTAGTGACGTGGCTACTGAGGCCTTTAAGTCAAGTCTTTTTTTTACAGTCATTTTTAACAGAAGCTATTTTGTCTGTCAGATGATTTATAAAATGTATCGTTTGATGAATTAACCAGCTTATGAAAGAGCAACACTTCGCGGAGGCTGTTTTTTTAGAATAGTCAATTTGATTACAATTTAGCTAAATTAGTTTACTATTTAGCTAAATATGGCCGTGACAATTTGATTATTTCATTTTATTTACATAACTAGCTGAACCCCGCGACTTCGCTCTCGTCAACTGGCTATCTATCTACCCTACCTACCCTACAAACAAAGAAACTCTTCAGCTTTATAATATTAGTAGAGATATAGATGTTGATAAATCTCCTTTGCAAATGAACAAAGAACAATGGCAGGTGCCCATACATTTTTTTAGCTGAGATTAAATTCCTACGTCTTTAAATGAAAAATATCTGGTTTAATTCAGGGTGATGTTCTGAATTAGTTAGTGCAAGAATTTTTGTTCGAGAATGTCGAGAATAATAGATATTCAGTCATAAACTTTTGTAGGTTATGTCTGGGTGACTATTAATAATGTGTTTAATAGGTAATATTATTCAATTTCGTGGAAGTAAAAGGGGAATATCGCATTAGCTTTTCCCTTACCTAGTTATTTCAGCATGAAATGTATAATATACTCTTTGGAAAGAGTATATTTATTTAAACTAAGCGACTTTGACGTTTATCAAAAGGTCGTCGTCCTCGTCAACAACCAAGCTATATTTTTTAAACTTGTATACTAGTCTTTTTGCCAATCATTAAATAAAAGTAATTCATTTATTTCTACTGCACTACAATATTCTTACCTACCTGCGAGGAACATCTATACTTATACATAAACTGTATTGTTAACTCATTTACTGCAATAAATACATTAATTATATTATTAATTATTATAGTTACTACTTGTCACTTAGCAGATAAAGTATATAATGGCAACACTAAGCTAAAGAAATTAACTAAAAAATCAAATAACTTTTTATTTATTATGATTTTTTTTTATCCGTTTTGAACCAGCCCAATAATATATTTAAAAAATGTAGACAATTAATAGAACGTCTTTCGTATATAACTCACTTTCAGACGCTCAAATTTAAGTCAGCTAAAATCTCGCCATTGTTCTTTGATTACCATAATAAAAGGTTACAGTGAGTCAATCTTAAAAGATAGACATATGCTGTCGCGGACTTTTTTTAGAACTTTTAAAGATGAACATTTCTATCATACATGATATTTGCGTAACTTAAACCGTTTACGCAGCGCACGCAACGGAGGCTCTCAAAGAGGATTTTTTTCCCGTTTTTGCATAATTTTTCATTTATGCTCCGTTCCTATTGGTTGTAGCGTGATGTTATATAGCCTATAACCTTCCTCGATAAATGGACTATCCAACTCAAAAATAATTTTTCAATTCCAACCTTTTTAGTTCTTGAGATTAGCGCGTTCAAACAAACTCTTCAGCTTTATAATATTATGTATAGATATAACTAGCTGACCCAGCAAACTTTGTTTTGCCATAAAAAGACCAAACATGTATCTACCCTACACTACCCTACCCTACCCTACCCTACCCTACACTATCCTACCCTACCCTACCCTACACTACACTACCCTACCCTACCCGACCCTACACTACCCGTCCCTACCCTACCCTACCCTACACCACCCTACCCTACCCGACCCTACACTACCCTACACTACCCTACACTACCCTACCCTACCCGACCCTACACCCTACCCTACCCTACACTACCCTACCATACCCTACCCTACCCAACCCTACACTACCCTACCCTACACTACCCTACCCTACACTACCCTACCCTACACTACCCTACCATACCCTACCCTACCCTACCCGACCCTACACTACCCTACCCTACACCACCCTACCCTACACTACCCGACCCTACACTACCCTACAATACCCTACCCTACACTACCCTACTACCCTAACCTACCCTACCCTACCCTACCTACCTACCAACTCGTTAAACTATTTATTTGAATAAGAAATAAAATTCTACTATACGAATGTAACCAACTTTTGTTTCTACCGGCAGCGGCGATCTAATTAAAATTTAGAACATAAAAGTTGCTATTGTGAGTCAATCTTAAAAGATAGACATATGCTGTCGCGGACTTTTTTGTAGAACTTTTAAAGAGGAACATTTCCATCATACATGATATTTGCGTAACTTAAACCGTTTACGCAGCGCACGCAATGGAAGCTCTCAAAAAGGAATATCTTTGCCCGTTTTTGCAATATTTTTCATTTATGCTCGGCTCCTATTGGTCGTAGCGTGATGTTATATAGCCTATAACCTTCCTCGATAAATGGACTATCCAACAAAAAAAGAATTTTTCAATTCCAACCAGTAGTTCCTGAGATTAGCGCGTTCAAACAAACAAACAAACAAACAAACAAACTCTTCCGCTTTATAATATTATATTATATAGTATAGATAATTGATTTGAAAATTGGATAACTAAAATGTCAATGTGTAAAATCCATATATTTCTTCGGATTGTCGATTTTTATAAGAAATCGAATTGATAACGATGTAACCTATTTATTCATGTCCTAATGACATCACTAAATATACTACATCATCTCGTATTTAAGCTATGAAACGTAAAATAGATTTTTCCAATTTACTTTAAACATTGGCAGAATAGTCGACATCGGTGCTTGCCATATAAAAAAGAATATACATATATTCTAATGTGTTTGTAAATATTTAGTAGTATACATATATAAGCTTCGCTGAGGTAGCCTCCACTTTACCGAGATCACGTCTGTTTCAATGATTCAACAAATAATCCAGTTGCGTAGACATTAGAGACACAAAACAACATCAATTTGTCATTACAATATTCGCTAGAAATTTGTTATTTCAATATTTACTTTTATATTATTATTCTAATTTGCGGATAATTAAAGTAGCCACAAAATAACACACGAAAAAAGCCGCCAAAACTGAAAAGCTTCTGTACTTACTCATCCATCAGCGAGCGATTGGCAATCGACCAACAACAAGGGAAAAAGTAATCGCAATTTGACAGCCACATTTGCTCGCCGATGGCTGTCGCTCTGCTGTCAAAAACCATACGTAATACGAAATGATAGCGATCACCTTGCGATAAATGCACATTTCAGTTAGCAGATTTTTATTGTTAGCAATGCTGTCGTAAAATTATTATGGTGGCTATAGGTCATATATAATGCGGATTCGCGATTGAAGAGCAATTATTTCGCAAAAATAAGCCTTCCAATTTTTTGACGTAAAGCGATAATCACGCGATGATTGTACAATCTCTGCGCAAATATTGCTAATTGCTGTTTCATACGTAATAAGCCTGCCGTTTTACCCTTTGGGTACGGAACCCTAAAAACACGTTTGTTGTATGAGAGTCCCACTTAAATATTTATTATATTCTGTTTTTAGTCTATTTAATGACTTTCTAGCTATCACGGTTCATCGATCATTAGGAGCTCGTGGCTAAATAATAACAGCCGCACGGGTCGATCTTCAAGGTTAAGCAACGCTTGACGAGGTTGGTCCGTGGATGGGTGACCATTTCAATATACCGAGTTTCCTCCGTGCCTCGGCAAGCACGTTAAGCCGTTGGTCCCGACTGTCATTTGAAGATCTTTGACAGTCGTTACGGGTAGTCAGAAGCCTGAGATCTGACACCAGTCTTGCCAAGGGGTATCGGGTTACCCAGTTACTGGGTTGTGGAGGTCAGATGGGCAGTCGCTCCATGTAAAACACTGGTACTCAGCTGAATCCGGTAAGAATGGAAGCCGACACAATACAACACAATTTGGGAAAAAGGCTAGGCAGATGATGAGCTATCACGGTTCATGAGATATAGCCTAGTGACAGACGGACAGACATACAGACAGACGGATCGTGGAGTCTTAGTAATAGGGTCGCGTTTTTACCCTTTGGGTACGGAATCCTAAAAAAGTCTGATGACAATGTATTTGAAAGTCTCAATCTAAAAAAAATATGTGCTATATTTATGATTCTCAATATATACGTAGTTACGTACGTTCATTCATGTTCCGCTCGTATTTTAATATTTTTTACTTCTAATATATACCAGCCAACTTCCAGGTCGACTACAACATAATTGCTCCCGTAATTCCACCATCATGAAATATCTAACCTATCATAAAATTGTACTCATGAGTAATATTACAAAATTCCCCGTAATGATATGGACGAACTTTACGAACTCATTTAACTTTTCACATTTGTTTTCCCATAAAAATGATCACACAAAACGCGTGTAATGTTCTGAAAATCCTTAAAATTGTATTCCCTGTCTTGTGGTTTGGGTTTAGAGGCCCTAAATTTCTCGTTCCAAGAATTTGAACATAGAAACTCGTTACCGTAAAACGGACCTATTTAAGAACTACGTGGCTGGCATTCGCTCTAGAAAATACTAGGAATTGCTCTATCTACGCAGACAAAATTGTTTGCTTGAAGTAATCTCTCGATCCGCTCTTAATAATTCTCCTGTAGGAAAAATTATGTGCACTGACTGGAAATAAGTTGTTCCTTCGCTTTTAATTAAATTCTATTCTTTGTATTATTATTTCTGCTAGGAAAATATTATGAATAGAAGCCTAGATAAGATGATTTATTTCTGCCTTCTTTTATTTAGGCGGCTATTGTATTAGATAATGTGTGTAATAATAGCCCTCACCATCATCTTTTTGCCCTTGTCCCATGTTACTTGGGGACGGAGCATCATGTTTTCTTCTTCCAGCCTCCCTGTCAAACTTCACACTCTCATTCAGTCCGTTTTCTTTCATAAAAGTAATTGGACTATAATAATAATAATAAGACATCTCATCTAGCTAACGAAGAGTACTTGCATAGGCACAACCTTGTAGCCAGGATCATCCACCAGCAGCTTGCTCTGAAATACACTCTTGTGGCATCGGAGGTACCGTACTAGAGGTATGTGCTAGACCCAGTTCTCAAAAATGGCAATATCACATTGTACTGGGATCGGTCCATCATCACTGACAGGACTATCGTAGCCAATAAGCCTGATATAGTGGTGGTGGACCGAATCGAGAGGCGTGCAATGCTTGTTGAAATTACCGTCCCGCATGATGGGAACCTCGTGAAAGCCGAGAAAGATAAGCAAATCAAGTATCTTGACTTGGCTCGCGAGGTTGTCGACATGTGTGATGTGGACACAGTGATCATTGTACCGATAGTCGTGTCAGCCAATGGCTTAATAACCATGAGCCTCGACCAACACCTTAGGAGGCTCTCGTTAGAAAGCAGTACTGCTGAACACGGCTCGCATTGTTAGGAGGTTCTTCTCTCTGGAGCCCTGACCGCCGGTAGCTTGGACCCTGTTCCCGATACCGGTGGGTCTCTATTTTTTATATTTTAAATGTTTTTTTTTATGCTTTTAAGAAATATTTAAAAATGTAATATAATAAGAAAAACGATAAATAAACGACATAATAATAAATCATTTATTTCAGATTCATCTTCAGACTATAGACTCATAGAAATAATATCGACCTTTTTCGCTGGCTACGGTTGTGTCTAAGGTATTGGACAGCGTGCTTAATACACAATTAAGTAAACATGTACAATTGCATGATTCGATCTAGGTTGTCCACTAAAAGTGCGATTTTGGGATTTATACAAGCCGTAGCACAGCTGTGTACGCCTGATTCCTTGACCTGTCGAGTGCTTTTGATTTGGTTTCCTACGACACTCTTTGGAAGAAGCTAACTGATGCTAAGTTACCACCTGAAGTCACCAATATTTTTGAATATTGGTACGTGAACCAGGCTAACAGTTTTAGATGGTACGGGGCGTATTCGAGTCCATATGGTTTGGAGTGTGATGTGAGACAGAGTCTAAGTTCACCCTCACTCCAGCAAAGGGTAAAAAAAAGAGATTTATGGGGATAACAGTTTTCGAACAGCAAAGTTAATTTTGCCCCTTCGTTAGAGAAATGTTTGGTGCTATCATTATTTATGAACGTTAATAATGTTACCTATTTATTTTGGTGAGCTGTTTATACGGAACCCTCTGTGCGCGAGTTAGACTCGCACGTGGCCGGTTTTTTTTATTTTATTTTTTCTGTTTAGGGGCTTACCTCGTTTTACGCCTGTAGCCTATGGGTTAATTTTACGCAATAATCGTACAACGTCCTTCACGTTCAGTAGGTATAATAATGCCTTTAGGGAGCTGATGATGACTTATTTTTTTTTGTTTAGGAAATTGACTCACACATTGTTCCGTTATTGTTGAATTAAGTATTTTACCTATGTTTGCAATACTTGTAAGTATGTGAGAACCATGTTCCTATTTATGAAATTAATGAATTTACCTGTCAATGCTTTTAGTACTTTATACCTATACGTAGTATAGTATGTAGTGCTATTCTGGGTGCATCGTCCTCCCATATATGAATTTATTAATGTGTGTACTTGTGTAAATATTGTAAACCACTTTTTTTAAATAATAATTACCTATGGAGTTTCTTGTCCGTTCTTCTCCATAACAAGCTACTTTTCCGAATAGACGGTAGAATTAAAAAATATTATTACTTGTAAATTTTAATTGTTGACGTTCAAAATTGCCGCTTAATGACCTAGTTGACTTTTATGGGGCTACCTCGCTTCTGTAGCGCATAAGGGATGTTTGCAGAAATGCGCGTTGATTGCTTTTATGCATTACAGATGCGTAAAAGATGTGCATCATTGGTGCGCGGGGTGCGAGCCAGCTCCAACAGCATTCTTGGCATGATTGCTGACAGTCTGAACTGTGTTGTGTTGAATCGCTGCTCCAGTATTTCAGCTGGAATACTGAAGCAGTGATAGTTGTCTGTGATGTATATATGTTAAATGTTTGCGTTTTAAATATTGTTTGTTATAATTCATCATCTGCCTAGCCTTTTCCTTGTTGTTGGGGTCGGCTTCCAGTCTTACCGGATTCAGCTGAGTACCAATGCTTTACATGGAGCGACTGCCTATCTGACCACCACAATCCAGTAACTGGGTAACACGATACCCCTTGGCAAGACTGGTGTCAGATCTCAAGCTTCTGACTACCCGTAACGACTGTCAAAGATCTTCAAATGACAGCCGGGACCAACGGCTTAACGTGCTTTCCGAGGCACGGAGGAAACTCGCTATGTTGAAACGGTCACCCATCCACGGACCAACCTCGGCAAGCGTTGCTTAACCTTGAAGATCGACCCGTGCGGCTGTTATTATTTAGCCACAAGCTCCTATTGTTTGTTATAATTGTGTTACTAATATAGTTATAAGTTTATATTGTTACTAACACTATGAATATGTATATTTAGGTTAAGTTATTCTATGGGTCCTGTAGCCTTTAATAAATGAATTTAGAATAATAATAATTGGTCGCACAATTCATCTTTCTTTCCTTTCCATCCATCAACATTTATTTTCGTAACTCTTTAAGAGTACGTAAATAGTTAACCTTCAACTACTAAAGCTTTACCTTACCTTTTTGCTCTTCTGTCTGTATATTATTAAATAAAAAAACGTAATAAAAAATCTTTTATTTCAGACAAAGTCCATAGGATTAGTAACAATTTACTTAAAAAAAACTAGTGTTAGTAGGTACAGATATAAAACTAAAACTAAAAACATATAGCTACACTTCAGCGTGGAGCTGCATCCACCTCTGCAACATTGGAGAATCCCACCGATCTGCGAACACACTGAGAATCATTGATGTATTAAAAAGAGGTAGATACAGGGTCTAGCCACAGCGCTTGGTCCTACTAATCTAAGTGATTGCCTGTAGTGGGCTCTCAGTCGCGCACGGCACATGGTTGATCACACAGCTCAATAATTTCAGTGTTTTTTTTTGCAATAAATACGCATCTAAATGACTTCTTATGTAGCTAAACAGTGTTTAAATGATCGGTAAGTGTAGGTTTAGAACTGGTGATGACACTGAACACAGATGTGTGAGTTTCGGTGCATGTAGTCGTGCGCCGAGCCCAGGTTTTCTGATCGCGATGTTAGCGCGTAACGTATCTTCCTCTTTTTAATACACCATGCCGAGAATAGTGTTGGTACCGCCGCGAACACGCATCATCAGAGAGGCACATCTTTTTCTAATAATGGCGCCAAAACCATCAATGTTTGTGTCCGCAAACATCCCTGACGGACTGCAACGCCACGGCAGCCTCAACAGTACTCTCAGTAAATTATTATATTGGACGCGCAGGTCGCTGTATGCCCGCTGAGTGAAACTGACCCACAGGCTGGACGTGTAGAAGGACTGACAGTAAGCTTTGAAAAGCGTTCTTTATTATTTTCATTTCTAAGTGTTTTGTTGGTGCATAAATAAATAACTTCGATGATAAATTCTTTCTCTTTTCTTATTTCCCTCTTGGCAATATCTTAGAAACTAACTGACAATGAGGCAGTTTAAGACAGAACAGTTTAGTCTATTATGGCAAAGTGTCAAGTGACAATGCGACAGGGGCCTTAGCAAAAACAATGAACCCATGTCTTGTTTAATACAGCCTGTTGGCAAACAATCGACCCTTAAGGAGTAACAATGGCTTAAACTACCTACTTTAATTTTAACTAGCCATTTCCTGCGGCTTCACTGCCATCTCTAAGAAATATTAACATATTTTAGTTTTTACCCGACTGCCGAAGGAGGGTAATGTGTTTATCAGTCTATGTATGTATGTATGTTTGTTCCTATATGGCGTTCCAGAGACCAAACGCGTTGACCGATTTTGATGATTAATACGTCAATCGATGCGTCTTAACCCTGCGAGTGTCATAGGCTACATTAAAATTGGATAATAGAAAAATGGCGGATTTTGGGTGCCATATTGTGGGGGCCCAATTTTTTTTTTCTTCCAAACCCATCGTGTGGGGTATCAAAATAAAGGGTTTTAAGAGGTGATTTCAAAAATATATAACACTTATATGTTTAAATGTATCTAATTCGAAAAAAACTAACAAAAAATTTATAAATAAAAAAACTTAATTCAAAAAATCAAAAAACCCGACTGCTTCAAAAGCGAACTAAAAAGTCGTAAACAAGGAAAAAATCATGCTGTGCAGGCGGAGGATACACCAGATTTTGGTCAGCCAGCCCTCAAATATGTATCCTCCGACTGCACAGCATGATTTTTTCCTTTACGAAAATCTTACTTAATATTTATTTATTTATTTATTTATTTATTTAGACTTCATGCACAAAGGTACAAAGGCGGACTTAATGCCTTAGGCATTCTCTACCAGTCAACCAAGGGTGGTGAAGAGATAACATGGCAGGTGCATTTTTTAATAATAAAAACAAAACCAGTTATTATATAACATAATAAAATAGGTAAAATATACATACATATATATTGAAAATAATATATACTTATATAAATATATATATTTATAAAGTAAAAGAAAAAATGAAAGTGAGATGACTCTACTTAGTTGTTTTGAAAGTAAATCCGCAATTTCCGCTTGAATTCATACCGACTGGTGGCCGTCCTGATCTCGGGAGGAAGCGCATTCCAAAGAAGAATGGACTGTATATGAAAGGAAGAGTGAACAAAATCAGTCGAATGAGGAGGACAGAGTAAGAGGAGATTATTAGAAGAACGCAGATTCCGAGCATGTGAAGAACATAGATATTGAAAGTTAGACATAAGATAGGAAGGAGGGGTGGGGGAATTGAGTAGGGAGAAAAGTGTGGTCAAAGCTCGTAAACGTCTCCTCTGGCGAATAGGCAGCCATTTTAACTCAGACCTGTAGTTCGACACATGGTCATATTTTCTGAGGTTAAATATAAATCTGATACAGTTGTTCAAGACCCTATCTAGTTTATCAAGCAAGACCGCGTTCAAGTCGAAGTAGCACACGTCACCATAGTCGACCACTGGGAAAATTAAAGTCTGCACAAGCATTGTCTTTGTCTTTACGGGCAAAAACCTTCTCAAACGATATAAGGATCGCAAACTGCCGTTGGCTCTCTGACTGACACTGGCTACCTGACTTTGCCAACTAAGTGTCGAGTCAAGATGCAAACCGAGATCTTTCACACTAGGGCTGATGGGAATGACGGAACCATTAAAAATGATCGGAGGAAGAGAGCTAACCGCCACTCTACCCATCATGCGCGAGCTTCCAATCACAATGGCCTGACATTTTGAGGGGTTTACAGACACCCCAAATCTGTCAGACCAGTCTTTGATAGCATTCAAGTCCCGGTTTACATCATCTATGGCGTCCAATAAATCTTCAATCCGCGCCGATGTGTACAGTTGGAGATCATCGGCATAAAGATGATACGAACACCGAAGACAGTGAGTTATAAAATTAATGAAGATGGAGAATAATAATGGAGATAGAATACCGCCCTGCGGAACACCAGCCCCCAGATCACGCCAATTCGATGAACTCTCATCAACGCGAACCGACTGCTGACGTCCCCGAAGATAAGAAGAGAACCATTCCAGCGCCTCGGAAGAAACCATAAGATGGGAGAGGATAGATAGGAGTATATCGTGACTGACGGCGTTAAAGGCGTTGGAAAAATCAATTAATACCAATACAGTCACCTTAGTGTCCTCCATGGCTTCTCTAATGTCGCCAGTCACTTTAAGGAGTGCGGAGGCTGTACTGTGCCCAGGTCTGAATCCAGACTGGAAGGAGCTTATAAGGCTGTTTCGGTAAACAAACCCCGAAAATTGCTTGTGTACGCAGGCCTCAAGCACTTTGGATAGAAAAGGGAGGATGGAAATTGGCCGAAAATGGTTAGGAAGGGAGGGATTTGAAATTTTGGGAAGTGGACGTACATAGGCCATACGCCACAGAGTTGGGAATTGACCGGAATCGAGGGAAAAGTTGATGATGTGTGTGATCGGTGGGAGAAGAAAGTCGAGGATCAAGGTGACCATGTAACGACTAATGTCATCATGGCCCACAGCTTTGGATTTTATCGATAGGATCATCTTTTTAATTTCATCTTCGGTGGCTGGAGAAAAGTGAAATGGTTCTATAATAGGACCGGGTAGGCTAGTAATGGAATCAACCGTCTGAGACAACATTTGGGAATCCAAATGGCAAGTTGTTGTGAAGTGACGGTTGATTTCATCCAGGCCAATCGTCCTGGGGAATTCCACATGACGATTCCTACCTATACCGAGAGTTCCTAGGAATTTCCAGATATCGGCAGGAGAAGAACATGAAATGTTTTCGAGAATATGGCGGCGCTTGGCGTTACGTATCATCTGATTACACCGATTTCTTGCAGTTCTGAAGAGGTTCTTATTATCTTCGCTGCGATCCATCTTAAATTTCCGAAAGGCGCGATCCCTGCATCTCATCGCCACACGTACTCCCGTCGTCAACCAAGGAGCAGGTGGCCGTCTAAGTTTTACTTTCTTTACAGGAGCATGTTTGTCGTAGAGAGCAAGGATAGTCTGATTAAAAATACGCAGCTTGTCGTCAACCCCCTCTGCCATTGCAAGATGTCCCCAATCAAGTTCCGACGCATCCTGACGCAGCTTCTCAACATCCATGCGCGCAAAACAACGCATGCGCAGAACTTTAGGGAGAGGTTTGGGTGGTTTTAGGACATACGAGAGGAAAATGAGGTCATGGTGGGAAAAGCCAGGTGCAGGACACTGACCATGAGAGGAAACAAGGGAGGGGGTGGACGTAAGGATTAAGTCGAGCCACGTGTCATCGCCTGAGACATTTAAATGAGTGGGCTGCAGCGGTAGAACATGGAGACTAACGGACTCAATGATGTGAAGGAGTTTACGGGAACGAGGGGATGGATGACTAAGGTCTGTGTTGAAATCGCCCATGATGACGCAATGTGCATACTCCGACCCTATCGATTCCAGCGCCAATTCAAGGTTGGAAAAGTAGTCAACGGCGGGCGGACAGTAGACTACACCAAGTAGGGTCTTGACACCTTTGACATAAATTTCCAGAAAGAGGAACTCAGCAGAAGAACTGTAGGGTGAAGGAGAAGAGGCAATGATTTTGAAAGGGAAATCACTACGGAGATAGATAGCGACACCACCTCCTCCCTTTCCAATTCTATCGTTGCGGATAAGAATGAAACCAGGAAGAGGGTAGGTGGTAGAGAGAAGATGAGGTTTGAGCCAACTCTCCGAAACCAGCACAGCGTGGACATTGGCGTCAGAAAAGGTGTCGAGCAATTCACCGTAGTGACTTGGCACACTCTGAGCGTTAATATGACAAACATTAAATAAATGACCTTTCTGTTGATTGAAGCTCTGACGCACAAAGCCACCAAGGGTGTCGGTCAAGGAAGTGAAACTAGCATTAGCGGAAGACTTATCGGATTCAATAGCTGAGTGAAAAGAATCATCATCGGAAGACATATAATAAGAATAATATAAATACCTAACAAATATAAAATTAAACTATAGCTAAAGACTATCTTGACGGTGCAACACCATTATCTGTGCACCACCCACCAGTCTCACCAGTATAATATATTATACATACACTACTACAACATAAAAAATATATGAAAGAGAAAAACATAAAACCAAGAAACAAATAAAAAACTAATACCATTATACAAGCTAGGAACGAATCGATAGATACATGACACAGTTATATTTACAAAAAACGCAATTGACAGAACACAAAACAAACATATCTCATTATTTAACGACAGAGAATCATGTTAAAAGTCACAGGACCAATGATTTACATACTACGTATACATTATCTCTTTATACTGACACTGAAATTTTATATAAATACAAAACAAAGAACGACAAACATTACATGTTTCCACACAAATACCCCCAGAAACATTTGAAAACATAAAATAAAAAACATTAAACGGGTAGACAAGACAGGTACTAAAAAATTAAAAACAAAAATTCATGATTCTACACAAATACCCTGAGAATCATTATAAAAATTTAAAAACAAATTGAAAGTGGGTAGACGTATAAAAACATAATAGAAAATACACAATAACAATGTGAATCGTGTCACCGCAAACAGACACTGCAAATATTATATAGTGCAAATATTACAAGTCTAATTCTTACGCACTCCGGTACACGGCCTGTTCCCCGCTGCAGAAGCTGCTTCCTCTGTCTTCTTTGGGTACTTCACCAACAAGGGATTGAGTTCCACCAAGGAGGAAACCTTATGCCGTGTGCCATCGGGCGATCTGACCAGAATGACCCCGTCCTGAGTCCAACACGCCTGCATTCCGAAGTGCGATCGCGCCCTACTGAAAACAGTCTGTCTAGTCCTGGTCAAGAATTCTTTGACTGTGACTGTGGACCCCTTCAATGCAGATTTCGCCTTCCAGATAGCAGCTTTATGGTCAACATTCGAGAGCCTCACCAGTATTGGTCTACTGCGCGTGGGACCCCTGCTTGATGCCCCCAGCCTGTGACAAGTTTTGATGGAGGTGCCAGTAATGTCCAGCAGAGCCAATTTACTGTGTAGCACGTCCAGCACTAGAGCCTTGCAGTCCTCCTTATCCGACTCAGCAATCCCAGTGAAAATCAGGGCCTTCCGTCGTGTCCGTGTCTCCAACCCATCCACTACTCTGGCGCACTCTGTGATCTGGCTTCGAAGAAGTCCTAGCATACCGAACATAAGCTCTCTGAATGTCCGGAACTCTTCAGCAATCTTGGCGACGGTGTCCTTCGCGGGTCCAGCAGACTGAATTTGCGCCTCTAGCTCACCCATCTTCTTGAGAAAACATTCCTCTAAGTTTCTTTGAGCCGATTGGATGTCGTCTAGTTGAGACATTGTGAAAGTGATATTGGTATCTTCTAAGTGTATGAAAGCACTAGTGAATAGCTGGCAGGTGATGCAGTTTTGAGTGTACAGTTACATGGACTGAATTTCCAACGTAAGTACTGCTTATTAACGGTTTATGCACCCAATACTAGTTTTTTTAAATTCAAAACGACTGAATTATAATTAAAATTAAATTGCGCAACGAAAACACGTCTTTACTTTATTAACACCTACCGCCGAAAAAACTATATGCAATAATATTATAAATGCGAAAGTTTTTTTTTTTTTTTTTTGTATGGATGGAATGTATGTTTGTTTCTCAATCGCGCCAGAACTGGTTATGTTTGCAATATTTGTAAGTACGTGAGAACCATGTTCCTATTTATCAAGTAAAGGAATTTACCTGTTAGTGCTTGTAATTCTCTCATACCGATATGTAGTATAGTAGTGCTGGGTACATCGTCCTCACGTATATGAATTTATTAATGTATGTACTTATATAAATATTGTATAAAACTTTTTTTTTAAAGAGTAAGTATGGAGTTTCTTGTGCGTTCTTCTCCATAACAAGCTACATTTTCGAATGCACGGTAGAATCAATTTTTATTAAATGTAAATTTTAACGTTCAAAAGTGCCGCATAATGGCCTACTTGAAATAAACACATTTGACTTTGACTTTGATAATTTCTGGAAAAAGCTTGTATAGTTATAAACAAACAAACAATATTACCTGATGTACATAGTTTTAATTACATTTCTGTATTTCGGTTCCTATGTGTATAATAATATGTTTAATAAGAATAAATAAGCAGGTCTTTGCTAGTCCTAATAAGAAAACATTTCTTCTTGAGGCATTATTGTAGACAATTATAGGAAGGGTAAGAAACCTTCCTTACTAATATGCTGAAAGTCCCGGAGTCCCACGGGTTACAAACTGCTTCTAAATATAATCTTATGACGGATTATATTATGCACTATCAAAATGGCGCAATATGCATGCAAATATGCACTCAAAAGACCGATATATGCAAAAAATATGCTCTATTAAAATAGTTTTGTCATTGGAATTAACGTTAATTGTCACAATATATTTAATTATCAGTTGTTATTTCTGTGAAAACATACAAACAAATATTTTTTGATTGATTTTCTAGAGCGAACTTGTATGCATTACTTTATAATAATTTGTCCCTTCCTCTACGTCTATGCGACGTTATTACATAGAACTTGAAAGTTAGCGTCATTTCTGCAGAAACCTTTTCAGGCCAGAATTGGGTTTTATATAGAACAGCATTTAATTAATAATAGAATACATTTAAATACTGAGATAAGCATTATCAATGAAAAAGTAATAAAACATGCTATGAAATTAGGGTTTTATGCATTTGCATAATTATGCAAACATGCAAATGCATATGATCCGATGTCTCTAATGACTAATAACTCACTATTTAACCAACTACAAAAAGGAGGAGTTCCTCAATTCGTCGGTATCTTTTTTTATTTATTTATGTTTCCCGATTACTCAAAGACGCCTGGACCGATTTAGAAAATACTTTTTTTTTTAATAAATAATATATAATAATAAATAATTTTTATACTTCCCAGGTGGTCCTATGTTCATCAAGTCAAGATCTGATGATGGGATCTTAGAGACATCGAGAGAACTCCACAAATATTATAGGCATGCATATAGCGATTTTGATATTTGCACTCAGAAAGTATCATTTGGTGAAGTGGAACTGATGAAGAAGACCACAGATGGCCACTGGAACTCCTTAATGCTAAGTATGTCACGGGTATAAGACGACTATCATGAAACAAATACTTATAAATAGATGATATTGATGAAAATGGTAACATCGTACTGATCTGACGATGACACCGGAAAGTAGGAACATGGAACTCCGAAATAAAACAATGGATCCTAGTCTTGTTTCGGCTTATTGGAATCTTCATGAGATTTAATTTGGCTATAAAATTTTTTCATGGTATTTAGAGGTACCACATCATCGCTTACCATCAGGTGAGATAGTGATCAAACGCAATCCAATTACGAATTTAAAAAAAAAACCTACCAAAACTAAAAAGGGATAAAAAAAACTTTTTAACAATAAAATAAAACCGACTTCCAAAACAAAACACCACAAAGTGAAAAAAAAATTACTTTTCCGAAGTCGGTGTCGAAAAACGGCAAACAATAGGTACCAAAGACACCGACTTCGGAAAAGAAAGTTTTTTTCGCTTTGTGGTGTTTTGTTTTGGAAGTTGGGTTGATTTTTAGGGTTCCGTACCTCAAACGGTAAAAAAGGAACCATTATAAGATCACTTTCTTTTCCGTTTGTCCGTCTGTCCGTGTGTCACCACCGATTTTCTCAGGAACGGGTGGACCTAGCAAGTTGAAATTTGTACCAGATACTGAGGTCTATAGTCCCTATTAGGTGTATAAAAATCAAGGTCCTGATTCAACACGATAAAAAGATTTGGGCAAGTTTAGATTTTCGCGAAAACTTGTAAGTACCAAAATTTACCTTAATTTTCATTTTTTTTTTCGGAATATTCCCTTTACTTGTGCTGTAAGTCCTTGCTTTTAACCAAAATTGTCAATTCTAGGTCAAGCGGAAGTACCTACCCTATAGGTTTTGGGTCGAAAACCTATATGGTAGTTCCCGTTGACCTAGTTCCCTAATTATGTTGGTGTATGTAGCTGTTTATACGGAACCTTCGGTGCGCGAGTCCGACTCGCACTTGACCGGTTTTGTTTTTGTATATCTTTCGGTTGATAGAAAACGGCTAAAGGTTAATTTTGCGTGAGAACCTTGACTAATATAGAATGTTATAAACCTCATTGAAAAGAAAATAATTCGCGAAAAAGAGTTTATTTGTACACAGGGCATCGCCATTATCCTATAACGAGCAGCTTATTTACCAAGTACCCAAACAAAGTTGTAATAAGTACAGATAATAAAGAGACCATAAGCTAAAGAAAGCAAGTAAATGTCCCTCAATTAGGCCAGATGAGCCTTCCCCAATAATGGCTCGATTTTATTTGTCGACTATAAATCCTGACGGCTATCACTGTGGGCCTTATCTTTATTTCATTCGTAGGAAATAAAACAAAAATACTGCGGTCGGATTGTAAATCTATTCCGGTCGAATGTCACAGCCTTGGTCAAAGTTTCGACGGCTACAATATATGTATATATGGCTCTAGAATCTACAAATTGACTGTTTATTGACATTAATTTATGTAGATAGCTTCTTTGGTAGTGACCATGTTTAACATTTTACATATGCATGCCCTCGAAAAGAGCGTTTTCCAAGTAGCCAAACTGTGCGGAAGGTGTCACTTTTTTCACTAGTGCTTTTTACTTTTCTGTATTTTTAAAATTTTTAACTCCGTCGTCAGCCCGACGCATAGAGTTTTTATTATTTGAGAAAAGTTTTAAAAATTAGTTAGGTATGTACAGATTAACATTCATATAAAAGGTAAAATAAAATTAATACTTCATTTTAGGCGTTTTTAATTACTCTAGATGTAGATTTTGATCAATAAATTAATTTTAAATATTTATTAAATATATTTGGCAGAACGTATATTTTGCTCGTGCCTTATTGCGTTACGATGTGATAGCTATTTGCACATGCGCAGTAGATATGCCCGAGGAACTATTAGTTAATCTGTGGATATGCTGAACGCGCTTGAATAAGCCCGCCATTTTATTAATTTCATTTTATTAATTTCATTCGCGTTCGATTTTTGCTGAGAGCAGTTGTGTTACATGCGATCGCGCGCGTACCACAGTGTAAAAGTGCTTACGCATCAAAATAACGCCGTCCAGTCGGATGCACCGCAATGACCTAGTTATTGCGTAATGCTGACGGCTGCAGGCGAATATTATTGTTAAGGCGAAGTTAATACTCGATTAACTTCTACAATGAGTTCGAATAAGCAAAAACTCAGCGTGAACTTATCAACAGAGACTGAACATCTGTTGTTCAAGTACTTTTGTGAAGAACAAAGGCAGCGTGAAAAGCTTGAAAAAAACGTAAATGACTTAAAAAGTCAGATAGAAAACCTCCAGCAACAGCTGAAACTTCAAGCGGAGAACCCACCGAAATCAGCTACTACAACCGCCCCTGAAACTTCTCCCCCGCCTGTTGAATATACAACGGATGAAGAAGAACTCGCTCGAGAAACAGGATGGATACGGCAAAAAAGCAGGAAGAAAAGAAAATTGAACACCTCGCCCGCCCAACCCACTCTGCATGAACAAGGAAGTGAACATAATAAAGGTAAGGAAAAAACCATTAAAACTCCTTTGCCACCAGCTATTGTAGTAGATGGTATCCAGGATTACCAGAAATTCTTTGATTTTTTGTCTGAGAGCCAACCAGCTGACGCGTTCAGCATCAAAATGATGAACGGCGATACAATCAAAGTAAATGCCAAAAACGATGATTCATACAGAGCAATTACAAAGGCCCTCTCTCTCAACAATTGCCTTTGGCACTCGTATGAGAACAAGCAAGAGAGACCAATTAGAGTGATGGCAAAAAAATTGCATTTCACATGCATTCCGGAGAGAATTGTTGAAGATTTGCGTGGCAAAGGCTACAAAATCCTAGAAGCAATCAACAAATTGAGTTGGAAAACCAAAGAGCCACTCAATATGTTCATGCTAACATTCTCAAACGATGAAGAAACTAGCAAAATTTTTAACATCAAAACTGTATTGGGATGTAATGTGGAAATACAACCGGTAAAATCCACAAACTGGTACCTCAGTGCAAACGATGCCAGGCTTACGGCCATACGCAAAAGTACTGCTCCAAAGAACCGAGGTGCGTAAAGTGCACAGGCAAACATCTCACGAAGGATTGCAGAAAATCAAAAGAGGAGAAGCCAAAGTGCGTTCACTGTGGAGCGCCACATCCAGCTAACTACAGAGGTTGTATCGTAGCTAAAGAAATCCAGCAGATGAGAAACAAAAAATCGAAAGGCAATAATACTGCCCCTCAACAAAATACACCTAGTGGAAGAGCCGAAGTCCCACCCCAGTACAAACGAAGGCAAAGCACTACAATTAAAAACGTATCTTATGCCCAAGTAGCTACAAGAGGCATAGCCAAGGCGCCTGTGGTTGATATGAACAGTGACAAAAAGTTAGATGAAATCTTAAAGTTAATGTCATCATTCGACGAGAGATTGAAAAAAATTGAAAATAGCAACAAAGCTGCTACTACTAAGCCACAAAAATGAATACTACACTAAGAATTATGGCGTGGAACTCAAATGGGTTACAAAAACATCAGAACGAGTTACAAGTAGTATTAGATATAGAAAAGATTGATGTTTGCCTGATATCAGAAACTCACTTCACAAAGCAATCTCACATTAAGTTTAAAGGGTACAAAGTATACCATGCACTTCACCCAGACAATTCCGCAAGAGGTGGTAGTGCCATTATAGTAAAAGAAAACCTACAGCACTTTGAAGAGTTTAAATACGAAGAGAGGGACATCCAAGCAGTGGCAATTTGTCTACAAACCAAAAAATATCCTCTAACAGTATCTGCCATCTACAGTCCACCACGGTATATGATAAAAAAGGACCACTATATGAACTTTCTAACTCGCTTTAGAACTCGATTTATCTTAGGAGGTGACTTCAATGCTAAAAATACGTATTGGGGCTCAAGACTAACAACTACTAAAGGCAAAGAACTACTAAATGCCATAAAAGAGCTGAAATGTGATGTCATATCAACTGGAAAGCCCACCTACTGGCCAACAGATCAAAATAAAATTCCGGACTTAATAGACTTTTTTATAACCAAGGATCTATCAACTAGTTATATAAAATCGGAACAAAGTTATGACATGAACTCAGATCACTCTGCAATATATCTTGAAATTAGCGAAACCATTTTGTGTAAAGAAAACAGGCCCACTCTTGTTAATAAGTGTACAGACTGGGTGAGCTTCAAGACCAGATTGAATGATCAAATAGACCTTAAAATTCCACTAAAAACGCCCGAACATCTAAACGTCGAAGTGGAAAAGTTCATAATGCATATCCAGCAGGCAGCGTGGGAAAATACACCTGACTTCAACAAGAGGACGAAAGGAAATACTTACCCGCTCAGAATCAAGCATCTCATTATGGAGAAAAGAAAACAGAGGAAAACGTGGCATCAATCTAGGTGCCCTGAAGACAAACGAAAATTGAATTGTCTTACAAAAAAAGTAAGAAGAGTAATCCAAGACTTTAAAGACGAGTCAACCAAAACCTATCTTCAGAGCCTAAGTAACGACCAAAAGACAGACTACTCTCTTTGGAAGGCTACTAAGCACTTAAAAAGACCGATTACCCAAATACCACCTATCAAATGTGAAAACGGGCAATGGGCAGTAACTAACGAGCAAAAAGCGAAAAGGTTTGCAGAGCACCTAGAAAATATCTTTCAACCAAACGACGGGGCAATCATTGAAAATCACACTTTGCTTAATATGGTGACATCGGAAAATGAAGTTACCATAAAATTAGTAACACCGAGAGAAGTCGCACGAGAAATAAAACACAATATAAGTACAAGAAAATCACCAGGGTACGATTTAATAACAGGAGAAGTACTTCATAACCTACCGAGAAAGGGTCTGGTTAAATTAACGACCCTTATCAATGCCGCATTAAGGCTTAAATATGTACCAGACTTATGGAAGGTGGCTGAAGTAATAATGATAGCTAAGCCAGGTAAACCGGCTCACGAAACATCATCCTATAGGCCTATTTCCTTGCTACCAATAATGTCCAAGCTATTTGAAAAGCTGTTACTCAGACGACTTAAACATATAATAGATAGCAAGAACATAATACCAGAGCACGAGTTTGGTTTTCGAGAAAAACACTCTACTATTGATCAAGTACATCGGATCACAAACGTTATAGAAAACGCCCTTGAAGATAAGAAAGTATGTTCTACTGTATTCCTAGACGTGGCGCAAGCGTTTGACAAAGTATGGCATGAAGGCCTTATACATAAATTGAAGAGCTTATTACCGAAGCAATTTTCAGATATATTAGAGTCCTATGTTCTAAACAGAGTCTTTAGAATAAGACAAGAAGACGCCTACTCTGAACTGAAACAAATAAAAGCTGGTGTACCGCAAGGAAGTGTGTTAGGTCCGGTCCTGTACCTACTATACACTTGTGATATTCCTAAATTAGAGCAAAACACGATTGGGACCTTTGCTGATGATACGGCCATTATGGCTGTAGGAAACAGCCACGTAGAAGCAGTAGAAAAGGTTCAAATGGCTGTTAATCTAGTTTATGACTGGACCAAAAAATGGAGGATTAAACTAAATGAATCTAAATCTGTTCACATAGATTTTACCAACAAAAAACACCAGTATTCTCCAGTTTATATTAATAATAAACAAGTCCCATACGAGAATACAGCCAAATATCTCGGTATGACCCTTGACGCAAAGTTACGCTGGAAAGCCCACGTCAAGAAGAAAAAAGAAGAACTCGACTTCCGATATAAAAGAATGTATTGGCTGCTTGGAAGAAACTCCATGCTGTCTGTGCAAAACAAATTACTGCTATACAAACAAGTCCTGATGCCAGTTTGGACTTATGGTATTCAGCTATGGGGCTGCACCAAACAGAGCAATATATTAATTATACAAAGATTCCAGAACAAAGTGCTAAGGGCAATTGTAAATGCACCGTGGTACATACGAAATGATGACCTCCATCGGGACCTTAAAGTTGAGTTCATCGATAAAGTGATCCAGAAATTTGCAGAAGCTCACGAAAAGAGACTTCATCAGCATGTGAACGTCGAGGCAATCCAGCTTCTCGACCACACAAACATAGTTAGAAGACTAAAAAGAACAAAACCGTTCGAGTTAGTGTTTAGTGTTAGTGAATAGTGTAACGTACGAAAGTGCTACCAAATAAACACAAGAACGAAGTGTATTCGCCTTAATAGAGACAATAAGAAAAGTGCTATTGGACACATTCTTAGTAAAGACAATGTAATAGTTTAGGTTATAATTAAATTACTTATTAGTCTATTTATAAGGCTAGATTGTAATAAGAGTAGGGTCCATCCTATTGATGAACCCTAGAAAAGGCAAAAAAAAAAAAAAAAAAAAAATTTGTATTAATTTATTTATTTCCTCGCACAATGCATAGTAAAATGTTGTATGATACACGTACGTAAGATGATTTCCGACTCGTGTCGATTTATCCACTCATCGGAAATCACCTACCTTCCGCACTTGTAGCATAAATAACTATTACAATGCATGCCCTCGAAAAGAGCGTTTTCCAAGCAGCCAAACTGTGCGGAAAGTGTCACTATTTTTCACTAGTGCTTTTTACTTTTCTGTATTTTTTAAAAAAATTAACTCCGTCGTCAGCCAGTCGCATAGAGTTTTTATTATTTGAGAAAAGTTTTACAAATTAGTTAAGTACAGATTATCATTTATATAAAAGGTAAAATATAACTAATACTTCATTAAAGGCGATTTGAATTACTCTAGATTGAGATTTGATCAATAAATTAATTTTAAATATTCATTAAATATGTTTGGAAGAACGTATATTTTGCTCGCGCCTTTTTGCGTTACGACGTGACAGCTATTTGCACATGCGCAGTAGATATGCCCGAGGAACTATTAGTTAATCTGTGTAAATGCAGAGCGCGCTTGAATAAACCCGCCATTTGATTAATTTCTTGCTTGGTTCAGATATATATATTTATTTCCACGCACAATACATAGTAAAATGTTGTATGATACACGTACGTAAGATGATTCCCGACTCGTGTCGATTAGCTCATCGGGAATCACCTGCCACTTGTAGCATAAATAACTATTATTCGTTATTTTTTTTCTGAATTCTAGCTCTCTCTTGATCTCCAAAGATAAGTAGCAACATATTTACTTAGGCACAGTTCGATTTAAATTTAATACATACATACATAAACTCACGCCTTTTACCCATGGGGGTAGGCAGAAACTACAGAACGCCACCTGCTACGATCCTTACATACTTCTTTTGCTTCACACACATTCATACATCTAATCATACACACACGCCGGTTATGGGTACTGCGCACTTGGCCTTTCTGAAGAACATCACCTATAAGGTCTACATATGTCTTTCTAGGGCGTCCCCTCCCGGCGTTTCCATTCACGTCTGCCTTGTAAATACCTTTCGTTAGTCGCCTTTCATTCATCCTCTCAACATGGCCAAACCATCTTAACATACACTTAAATTGAATAGCGGCTCTAAATACTTAGCTTGTCGCTGGTACTACGGCGTACCAAGAACAACACTACACAGCCACCATATATATAGTTTACGATGAACTATACCAGATTTCAGAAGGATAATTCCAGTAATTAAAAACATCAGTAGTCAAAAACCAGTCACATTCTCATCTCAGTGACAAACATTGTTAGAATATTGGGTAATTAGAGGTGTTTTTGAAAGATTCGTACTGAAATTTTAATACGAACGTTCTTAAAATTAAAATACGGGAATACCCCAGTAGCCTAAGAGCTCACTGCTAGAATCTGAACGTTTATTTTTGATAACATTTTATTTATGATAGTAGCACTTGATAGTAGCAATAGGGGTTTTCAAGTCAATAGTGAATAGGTTTCTTCTAGGCAAGCGTGCTTCACAGTTGACCATATCATCGCTTACCATCAGGTAAGATAGTGGTCAAGCGCGAGAATTTACCAAAAAAAAAAGAACAAAAAAAAGTGATGTGGAAAATATGAAAAAACCGGCCAAGTGCGAGTCGGACTCGCGCACGAAGGGTTCCGTACTTGGTAAATTGCGGTTTACGGTTTATGACGTATTGAAAAAAAACTACTTACTAGATCTCGTTCAAACCAATTTTCGGTGGTAGTTTACATGGTAATGTACATCATATATTTTTTTTAAGTTTTATCATTCTCTTATTTTAGAAGTTACAGGGGGGGGACACACATTTTACTTCTTTGGAAGTGTTTCTCGCGTAAACTATTCAGTTTAGAAAAAAATGATATTAGAAACCTCAATATCATTTTTGAAGACCTATCCATAAATACCCCACAGGTATAGGTATGATGAAAAAAAAATTTTTTAGTTTCAGTTTCAAATATATAACCCCCAAAATTTATTGTTTTTTTTTTCTATTTTTGAGTGAAAATCTTAATGCGGTTCACAGAATACATCTACTTACCAAGTTTCAACAGCATAGTTCTTATAGTTTCGGAAAAAAGTGGCTGTGACATACGGACGGACAGACAGACAGACATGACGAATCTATAAGGGTTCCGTTTTTTGCCATTTGGCTACGGAACCCTAAAAAAGGGTTGCCGGTTCTTAGTCAGTCGCACTCTATAGCCAGTTTACCTGTTTACGCCTGCAATCCATAACTTCTGACTAACTGAGAGCTTGCGAATGTTGCAAATGCACCTACGATTCAGGAGAAATGTCTGGTTTAGGCCAAAGTTAGAAATAAAAAACAGAAAAAGAACTTCTACTATCAAGTAAGTACCATTAATGAAAATTAAGTTTTATCACCATCTTCCTGCCCCTGTCCCATGTTACTTAAGGTCGGCGCAACACGTTTTCTTTTACCACACCGTCCTGTCCCCCGTCACGCTATCACTGACTCCCTTTTTTTTCATATCACTCCTCACACAGTCCATCCATCTTTTCTTTGGCCGTCCCTTCCCTCTCCATCCATCCACATTTATTTTCATAACTCTTTTAGTAACATGCGTTTCATCCCTCCTCATCAGATGACCATACCAGATCAAACGGTTTCCTTTCAACTTTTCTGTCACTGGCGCCACTTTCAAACTTCCTCTAATATACTCATTTCTCACTTTATCCATTCTAGTCACTCCCCACATCCATCTCAACATTCTCATCTCTGCTACATGCAATCTCTTTTCATCCATCTTTTTCACAGCCGAACATTCTGATCCATAAAGTACGACAGGTCTAATCACGGACTTGTAAATTTTCCCCTTTATATCCGTGGGTCGCAAGTTGTTCCAGTGACCTGTCGCCATTTCGTCCATCCCGAGTTGATCCGGTGCGTTACGACTCGGTTTACCTCGCCATTCCCTTGGACAAGCGACCCTAGGTACTGGAAGTCTTAGCACGTCGGTATGGGTGTTCCAGCGAGAGCTAGAGACACGGACCTGGAGAGACGACCAAATACACATAACAAGTATTTGGTTTTAGTTCTAGAAAATTAAGTTTTATCAAAAACAATCTATTTGCGAATATTTTCTGTGGGATCTCGTACTATGCAATGTTCGGTTAGATTGATTTTGAACAACAATTTGTCCCGGCTGTGCTTTTAACATATGGCATAACCAAAGACCTTATACGTATTTCTTACTACTAGACTGTGCACCAAAAATTTTTGTTTAGCTAAAATGAAATCTATTATCATACGCCTAGGTTAGCTATTTCCTTATAAGCGGTACCTAACCAAAAGCGGTCCTGGCGAGAGGTTTCCCGCTGGTAGTGTGTCCTTGTCTGACATCTTGCTAGCTCAACTAATCATTGGATTTGGTAGAAATGGTATAAATTTTTTTATTTTTATTTTATACCAAAACGAACGAATAAAAAAAAAATACGTTTCAAAGTCTATGAAACTTTGAAACGTATTTAAATATTTTTACAGTTCCTGTATTAATCAATTCATTGTATTTAAAAAAAAAAACATTAATACTGAGTAAGAGTAGTACTTTTAAATGTTTGGGCCTGGTAATACTAAATGTAAGACCACCAGGTTAGAGTTTTTGGCGGGATTTTTTCTAGTGAAGTTCAGCGGCTGTAAATATTATTTGCAAATTGATTCCTAGTGGATATTGTGATATAAAATTGGTGTAGTTTTGTGTCTTAACTGTCTACGCAACTGGACAATATGTGAAATCATTGACAGAAGCGATCTCAGGATAGTAGAGCTGAGAATTTTATTGTAGTATTGACTACCTCCGCAAAGCTTACTGGGAAGGCTGACTCGATACAATTTGCTGCCAAATACTCCAAAAACCATTAGAATCTATTACACCCGTATTCTAATGCTTACTAAAGAATGTTAAAATTGCACTGAAGACGAGGCGGTATGGTCCAAGACCTTAGCCTGCCCGAAAAGATCGAACAAAAAAAAAAGACCACCAGGTTTGCGGCGTTTTGGGCGGGTTTTGTTTGAGTAAAATTCAGCGGCTGTTAATATTATTCGCAAATTGATTCCTAGTGGAATAAAATTGGTGTAGTTTTGTTTCTCAACTGTCTACTCAATACAATATGTGAAATCATTGAGATCCTTTGGGGTATTTCAAAGCATCGTCTGAAGACTGCAGGATCATCTAACGCCTCTCCTTCATGAGCTTGAGAGTAAGATCAGAGAGTTTTTTTCCTATCTATACGATGGGTCTTGAAGAATAAGACTTATGCAGACTTGGGATTTGAGGATTATCGAGTCCTCCCCGAATACACCATCGTAAACTGCTCAATTCCTCTTCGAGTTCTGTCATCTTATCGTCGGTCCGGAAACCGGAGTGTGCGCGTGTTGTACGTTGCCAGGTCCTGTCGTCGGTATTTGTTGGGGTAGCCGGATTTCGTCCGGGATTCTTTGCACCCCTTGCCATACCGTAACCTAGACCGCTACCGTAGTCGAGGTTAGGCAGGCTGCCGGGCACTAGGGGCTATGTTTTATTTGTGCTATTCATGGGGAGTGCTTTGCAGGGGTTGGCGATCCCAGTATGGTTGTTACAAATGCACAGAGAACGCTGCTGATCATTCTCTGGTTTCTCCCTTAGTCGCCTCTTACGACATCAATGGAAAAACATGGGATGTCGAAATTCTGTACGCTCGACACCGACTCGGTAAGTGACGTAGATTCCATAAAATATACACTCTTTTTTTTCAATGAATTTGGTAGGTTTAGGTAGCGTAGTTAGGTAGCATAAATACATATATTGGGATACTTACACTATTGTTTTTACAATCAATTTTTCCCGTGTTATGTTTGGTCATGGTCACCTCATTAGAAAGAGACACACTACCAACGGGAGCCCTCTCGCTCGGACCGGTTTTTGCGTCATAGTGCACAGTCTAGTAGTAAGAAGTATAAGGTCTTTGGGAATAACAGGGGATATGACGTATGACGTCAGAAGCGCGTGTGTAATTACTTTTCAATTGGGTTTTTTTTGAAACATATAAGTGACAAGTAAAATTTAAAAACCCCCGACATATTTTTATTTCATGCTACATAATTTATCAAGTACATAGTAAATACGCTTCGATCGGCAATCTATTGAACACGTAATTATGACACGATATCTAGCTAAAACACCCCGATTCAAACAGTAAAACGCCCATAACTTTTGAACTGCTGAACCGATTTTATTCAAACATAGCTAAGAACTCTCTCGATTAAGTCACCTTATAAACAAAAAAAAAAAAAAAAAAATCGGTTCACTCGTTTGGATGCTATGATGCCACAGACAGACACAGATACACACGTGAAACTTATAACACCCCTCTTTTTCCGGCGGGGGTTAAAATTCATGACTCACTTTGTTCTCGTCTACGAAACGAAATCAAACAACGTAAAAGATCCCTTAGGGGATACTATCCCCGCAATTAAATAACTCTTGTAATAAGTTAAATGATAGTGTTACGTTAAGATTGCCTGAAGGGTTTCCCTAAATTCTATCTAAGCTTTAACTATGTCCTCAAGTAATTAAGTTTGAAGTTTATCTTCACTTAATAGCTGAAGTCTTCGTTAAACATTCAGGCCCAAGATCACTAAATTATCATAAAAGTTAAATATTTAGGTCATTTCGATGTTAGTTAAAATATTATTTGACTAAATAACTTTGAATTATCCGGTTTCAAGTGTCCAGTGTAAATCTCGCTAGCCGGTTAGAGTATATAAATAAAATGGAAGGAGCTGAAAAGGTCAATAAATTAGTGTTCCGTGTTTAAATGTGGTAGTCCAGAAGTCCAGAACACTAATATATTACCTCTTTTTTCTTTTTGTTCGCCCTTTCGGGCAGGCTAAGGTCTTGGACCATACCGCCTCGTCTTCAGTGCAATTTTAACATTCTTTAGTATGCATTAGAATACGGGTGTAACAGATTCTAATGGTTTTTGGAGTATTTGGCAGCAAATTGTATCGAGTCAGCCTTCCCAGTAAGCTTTGCGGAGGTAGTCAATACTACAATAAAATTCTCCGCTCCACTATCCTGAGATCGCTTCTGTCAATGATTTCACATATTGTCCAGTTGCGTAGACAGTTGAGACACAAAACTACACCAATTTTATATCACAATATCCACTAGGAATCAATTTGCAAATAATATTAACAGCCGCTAAACTTCACTCGAAAAATTCCCGCCAAAAACTCCATATATATTACCTCGGTGTATGTCGTTGTGTTGCTAGTAAGAAAAAAGATCTAGTAAGAAGAAGTTTCGTTTTTTTCAGTGTGTTTTTTTCATATTACAGGGGAAATTCTACAAGCGTCAATATTAAAAAATATATCGAACCTAATGCGGGCTCTACATTGTCGGGCGAAAAGCCGAGGAAACACTGTACATTGAGATTTTAAATAAAATACGTCATGATTAAACTCAGTACTTAGAGCAATCCGCGCGGGCTCTGGCGCAAGAGTGTAGTCACAGGGCCTGATCTAGCTATTTTGCCGCTTCGGGCATACCAATATTTGCCGCTCTTTACAATAACACCTTATAACGAGATAATTGTTTACGGAAATTATTGAAAGATAAATGTATGTCGCATCAAGGCTGGCCGATAGATGCAAACCATCGGGAAGTCAGGATGTATTCCCTTAGGTTAAGACATCGTGTGTGGGCAGGTCGTTGGGTACAATCGCGCAAATGAAATCACAGAAGTTATTCGATACACTGGGTTTATTCTAATATTCAAAGTTACAATCTTGCTTACTAATATTACGGATCGACACTTATTCTACGTGTTAGCTCTACGGCGTTCAGTACTCAACTGCCATATTCTACTATCCCCACCACGCAAGTGGTTAGAGGAAGCGCGCCAATGCGTAGTTGTTTTGCTTTGCCGCCAGATGGCGTGCTTGCGATTTGTTTTAACGTCCGTACTATTGACTAAACCCGACACGGCCATCCTGCGAGACAGGCGTCCTCGTCTGTTCCTCATTGTCAGGGTTAACAGTGTATCAAATCATCCTCATGGATGTCCTCAGCCCTAAGGGGAAAGCTGAGGGGTCTGTCAGACTCCTACTGACTAAAACCACATGGTGATCTCTAGGCCGTAATTTATTTTGAGAGGCGAGCGTGGAACACAGCACGTCGCCTTCTCGGGCCTCTCTCAGGTGACAGATCCCCAAATCTATCACCCGCAGGCATCATCTTCTTGTCCTTACTCCATGCCACCTCATGTCGTGTTGCGCCACACGTCCTCGTAGTCTACTCCGACCCGTCAGTCTCCCATCATACAAGGGATGTTTTTCTGAAACACAAAATTTCCAAACAGTATTCATTCGTCCAATCCTGACTCATACTCTAGAGTGAGGAACATTTCAAAACAATCAAACATGATCATTTAAATCTCTCTGTTCGCCATTGCAGGGAACAAGTAATTCTATTTTCAATTTAAAGAAAATAGCAACTTAATCATCGATCCGGTACCTGATAGCACCTAATCTTCGTGATTACAAAGTCCAAGTACCACTGACAGTCATTATTGTCACATTTAATGAAACAAAAGAAATAAGACACCAGGTATCTTATTCACGATCTTTAGCCATCACATAGCTCTCCTAGCTATCACATAGCTCTCTTAGCTATCTCATAGCTCTCTTAGCAATCACAATTGCTCTACTCGCACATCCTCACGATGTCGAGTCAACTCTCTGAACTTAGAACCAGTTCCCCACAGACATTTAGCCTGTCGTATGTTACGTCAATTCGTCATCTACTATCTCAATTGGTACTTGAGCTTTGTGTATCATACTAACACAATCTACGCATAGTAATCAAAATTAGAAAACCAAAATTATTTCAATATTCGTAATGAAGGCTTGACGATTCGAACGTCATCAAAATTAACATGGTGACCTCACCTCTCGCGTCACTATGCGAGTTTACTTTATTTTAACCTCATAACTCAACAGGAATCCTCTGTAAGGTTCCTTACACAAACGTGTTTTTTACACCGACTTACAGGTGCCCTACAGGCCCACAGTTGCTTCAAAGACCTCCAGTTGCCACACTGGCCTACAGTTGCCATAAAGGCCTCCAGTTGGCACACTGGCCTTTAGTTGCCATAAAAGCCAACAGTTGCCACACAGGCCAACAGTTGCCACACAGGCCAATTTTGCCATAAAGGCCAACAGTTGCCACCCAGGCCAACACACAACGCTCGGCTAGTCCTGACCAAACTAGATTATTGGGTTCGTGAAAATAGAGAATTTTATGAACTCTGCTCTTTAACTAAATCATTGCCCTGGGCCATCTACCACAGTAATTCCAGACAAACTTTAAAACTGCCAAGCTTATAGAAACCCTCGAGTAAAACCTCTAACGCCACGCTCTACAGCCGACCAGCAATTGTATTGCTCTCACAAAACGGTCCTCTAGACCCCGACCTCCGCCAGTATCCACTGGTACGGTCAAACATAATACGGCTGATAGACTCAATTACTAGACATTTTAGGCTTGCTCATTATTATCAAAATCCCTTTGACATCAACATCGACTGGTACATAACCCGCTGGCATCTTTCTTAACCTACCGTGTGCATACTTGTAGGTTCTGAGCGTACCTATCTAAAGCTTTCAGTGTATAACGATCACTGCCCTGTCATAATCACCTATCGCAGACTTAATAAAGTAAAGGGCCTATTTAGTTTTCGTACCAAAGTTTCCCAAACAACACTTCATTAGAAAAAGGTCCACCGATCAACAAGTTCAACAACTAATCAAAGTAATTGTTACAATTCTGTTACGGTTTGTTACGATTCATAGGCATTTCATACTCAACTCATGAAACCTTCATTGTGACTTGTGCACCAACACAAGCCAGAATCGTATCTACCAACGATTCTCTACATATCTGCCGCCACATATGCTACACCACATGAGGGGCCCTTGTGCACCAACACGAGCCAGAATCGTATCTACCAACGATTCTCTACATATCTGCCGCCACATATGCTACACCATATGAGGGGAATTTTGCCTGATAATATTTGCTTCTTAATACCTCGTGTGAAGGAGCTTCACGAATAACTCCGATCAATATCGTTTAAACCAGATTATCAACAGTAACCCTTTACTATCGCTAACTAACTCGGTTTTTATGTACGGAACACGATCGCGAGATCTACTGCTATCATAATATTTACTTTGATTGATCTGAAGACGGTGGTTGTACATTGTTACGCAACAAGATCTGTTCTGAATACACGCAAATGACCAGTACCGTTACTAACTCGATACAATTACGTTAGCCCAATGACATCACTAACTCGCTTTGCCACTGAAAACGACTAGTTATTCAGTCATTTTGGATAACTCATCTCCTTCTTATGGGATATCTCATCCTAAAGTTCGTACTTAAAGTTCGTACTGAACCAAATGTCGAAACAATTACCGCCAATAGGAAACTCTTTAACTACTGGTTTTTTTACTAAGTGTGTCTTAATTACCTAGTGATAGTGCTAGATATAACCACTACCAATTCAGTGATCAAACATAAACACTCTTATAACTCGAAATAGCATCTCTTCACTAGAGAACCTTCGACCTCACTATCGAAATAACATGGAAGCGACTCACCGAGTATTCCATTCCAAAATTGCGCGCGCTCGTAACGTTCGGCTACGACCTGCGAACTGCTAGTCTGCCGTTCCTCTTAACCTCTCAGATATTGACATGTCAACCTTCGCGCTCAGCAACTGAATCGCTAGCCTCTAGCAGAGGCTTCAGGCTGCGACACAATATGGTATCTGAAACATGGAAAATATTACAAGAGTATATGTTCACACGGTTATCTTAACCATACACAGCTTTGATGGAAATTAACCGGTGCACTGGTGTAGTAACCTAAACCAATCAATCTGCCTAGCCTTCTCCCAACCACATTAGGGTAGGCCTCCAATCCTAACGGATCCAGCCGAGTACCAGTGCTTTACATGAAGCGACTGCCTATCTGACTTCCATAACCCAGTAAATGGGCAACACGGTACCCCTTGGTAAGACTGGCGTCAGATCTCAGGCTTCTGACCACCCGTAACGACTGTCAAAGATCTTCAAATGATAGCCGGGACCAACGGCCTAGTGAGCCTTCAGAGGCAAAGAGAAAACTCAGTATGTTAAAATGGTCACCCATCCACAGACCGACCTCGTCAAGCGTTGCTTAACCCTGATGATCGACCAGTGCGGCTGTTATTATTTAGCCACGAATTTCTAGTAGTAGTAGTAACCTAAACCTACAAAATGTGTTATTATGGACGCCGAATGGTAGTGCAGAGTCCCTGTCCAAAACATGAACCACACATTACAGTGTCCCAAGTGCCCAGGTTGGTATATGGGCTTTAGAGAATCCAATTAATGCCATAGCGTTTTAAGTCGCAATTAACGAAGCCTGGTAGGGTTTACCACTTTTTAGAAAGTTTGGCCCTCCAACTACAAAAGAAGAATACTATACTTCTTCTCAAACTTAGTCAATTCTCACTACATAAAACTATCACGCTACAAAACTAATCAAAATATTTCATTTGGAATTTTCATAATTTCCAGACTGAAGTGTAAGGTAGGGTCGTAAATGTCACTATATCGTTCTACCTTCTAAAACAATAATAGTCAGCCAGGGCTAGTCAAAGGTTATTGCCAGTAGAATAATAACTCATCAACAACACCAAAACTTGACCATCGATAACTAACATGAAATTATAACCTAACACGGGCTACCCCGACGAACCACTGACCACCGTACCGTACCCAAAACCAGAATTTTGAATAATGAACACACTTTTCCATAGTCATAACAAAATGAAAACGACTCACCAGATTGGCATAAAGATCAGTGTGTATGGATCTTTCCACACGTCCACACGCTCCTCCTTGTCCTGTCCAACTCCTTGGTTGCTACTAGCCTCCTTGCTGCTCCGCTCCAGACTGGTTTTTTATTATTCAAGACTGAGGGTAGTCTCAACTGACAACGCGTTTTTTTTTTTGCAAGAATGTAACCACAATTTTCACTAGCATTGTTTTTACGTGTAATTTCATTTGCACGACCGAATCCCAATTCTGATGTCGCATCAAGGCTGGCCGATAGATGCAAACCATCGGGAAGTCAGGATGTATTCCCTTAGGTTAAGACATCGTGTGTGGGCAGGTCGTTGGGTACAATCGCGCAAATGAAATCACAGAAGTTATTCGATACACTGGGTTTATTCTAATATTCAAAGTTACAATCTTGCTTACTAATATTACGGATCGACACTTATTCTACACTTGTCCGTACTATTGACTAAACCCGACATGTAATTTGTTATCTGTCGGATCGGATGAAGCCGTTTTTTAAACAACTTCGAGCGAAAGTGGAAACGAAGTGAGTATGAAGCAATGTGCCCTGCCCACTGCCACTTAAGTTTGGCAATTCTTCGGGCTATATCGGTAACCCTAGTTCTCCTGCGGATCTCTACATTTCTGATTCGATCACGCAAGGAAACGCCGAGCATAACCCTCTCCATTGCCCTTTGAATGACTGTAAGCTTTCTGATGAGGTCCATTGTAAACGAACACGTCGCAGAGCCATATGTCATCACTGGCAACACACACTGGTCATAGACTTTTAACTTGTGAGACTGTGGTAAATTGGACAAGAAGATACCGCGCAACTTCCCGAACGCTGCCCAGCCGTGTCGGATTCGACGGTAGACCTCTTTCTCGAAGTTGGCCCTACCCAACTGGATAGTTTGTCCCAGGTAGACATAGTCGCCCACAAATTCGAGTGTAGAGTCTCCAATTTTGATAGAACCATGGGCATTCACCATGACCTTGGTTTTGTCCATGTTCATCCTAAGACCCACTCTTTCGGAAGCTCTACTGTTGATTTCCACATGATAATAGTTAAAAAAGAAAAGTTCTGGAGTAGCGACCGCAAACCGGAAGACGTTACGTTGCAAGGCCTCTCTCTAGGTGGACCGATGGCCTGGTGAAGATTGCGGGGTTCCGCTGGATGCGAGACGCACGGGACCGGTCAATGTGGCGACACTTTGTCACACACACAGCTGCAATGAAGGTGGTTTACATCAGTAACCAATATCATTTGAAAATTACAGCGCGAGAATACGGATAAAGATAGATTTTCTGATGAAATGAAAACGGCCGTCAGTACCGTTATGCCGCCCCTCATTTATGCCGCTCTGGGCTTTTGCCCAGCTCGCTCCCCCTTGATCGGGCCCTGTGTAAAGCTGACATTAAAGTTAGTGGAAAGCGACTGAACTGCACTATTATTAGCTATGGTAGGTCGAAGATGTAGGAAATGTCTGAGACAAAACACCTCTCAGCACCGGCGGAGTTTATATATTTTTTTATCAAATGACGTCTTTATATACCAGCACGCGTAAATTAAATCTGCACCGCACTTAACAATCGATATGCACTACTATTTTAAACCGATTCTAAATTCACATGAGTGCATACAACTTTGAGATGCTAGGGGTAGGTAACGAACTACTAACTAGTAGAAAAATTTAAGCTGATTGAAGATAGTAAACTTTCCTTGAGTGAAGCTGATTGTACGGAACACTAACAACTGAAGTCCGATCTTTGCTTGTCTCCTCTTGATTTGTTAACAGTTTGAAAGAAGAACTGTTGAATGAAATAGGAACGGATCTAGGTGATGTTCGGTCTTAGTTTAGTTCGCTCTCTCCAGAAAAGTGACCGCTCCTTTATTTTACAAGTTTATCTTTAATGTTCTTTTGCATTTTGTTACTTCAGCATTGGGTTTTGAATTGTAGGTTTCGTATTTTACTTTGTATTTGGGGTGTGGGTATCTATTTGGAAACCTATTACCTAACTAAAATATAATACAGCAGGTATGTTTGCATTATTATATTACTGCTTTAGTCATATATACAATATTGCTTAGATTAATCGAGCAAAAACCAGCATTAATTAATGAGTTTTCATTTGTATTTGTATGTCAGATTTGTGTTACAATAAACTGTATTTATGTAACAATCTATCTAAAAAAAAAGTTAAATCAAAAAATCAAAAAACCCGACTGCTTCAAAAGCGAACTAAAAAGTCGTAAACAAGGAAAAAAGCATGCTGTGCAGTCGGAGGATACATACGCGCGAGTTGGCTGACCAAAACCAGATGTATCCTCCTCCTGCACAGCATGATTTTTCCTTGTTTACGACTTTTTAGTTCGCTTTTGAAGCAGTCGGGTTTTTTGATTTAACTTTTTTTATTTATAACTTTTTAGTTAAGTTTTTTTCGATTTAGATTCATTTAAACATATAAGTGTTATATATTTTTGAAATCACCCCACACGAAGGAAATGGAAGAAAAAAAAATTGGGCCCCCACAATATGGTGCCCAAAATCCGCCATTTTTCTATTGTCCAATTTTAGTGTAGCCTATGACACTCGCAGGATTAAGACGAATCGATTGACGTATGAATCATCAAAATCGGCCAACGCGTTTGGTCTCTGGAACGCCATATGAACAAACATACATACATACATATATACATACATACATACATACATACATACATACATACATACATCACATAGACGGATAAACACATTACCCTCCTTCGGCAGTCGGGTAAAAAAGTAAAATCTGTTTTATAACTGTTCTACATTTCTTACCACTTTGTTAAATGCATGCCGTGGCAGCCTTTAATTAAGGCTACACTTTAAAATGTAAAAATATGAGTATTTTAACATTTATTTTTTGGTGTATGCTTTGTTAGTTGTCCTTAATTAAATAAATAAATATTGGAATTCGTATAGTTAAGCAACATTTTTTTTTGTTTACTGGCGGAAACCTTCAAAAGACGCATGGACTTTTGGAGAAAAGACCAGGGAATATGTGAATTTACCTCATTAAAACCACCTCGGTGATCACCATCAGAACTTAGAAGCGGCGCCGTTACCTCTTAAAAGAACCCACTCCGGAAGGCCCTCTGTGCAACGCCTGTAAGGCCACATCCTTGGGACGACTGAGAAGCGTCTGTCCCGAGCCTCGCTGGGCACGGCACCTTCGACGAGACGATCCAGCTTTCCGAGCTCGGGGTGGCAAAAGGTATGCAACCCTACAATGGTTTTGTCTTGTCCGTGTTAATAGTGTTTTTTAAAGGTACCTATAGCCACAGTAAAAATATACAAACAGTGTGGAAACTACCTACAAACGCTCGAAAGGCACACTCACACAAACGTACGCACCGACGAGACTGCTCGGGCACTTTTGAGGTAACGTCAGTACTATGTGCCGCGTCGCGTCGCGACGAGTGGTCACGTATATTTTTACTATGCTATAGGCTCTTGTATATAAAATTAAACGTAAAACATTTAATAATAGAATTAAAATTATACTTTCAAGTGATTCAAGAGGCAATGAAAAAATATTTTACATAGTATAAAGTACTTTGTTTGCTTTCGCTAAATTCTTTCAAAGGAATTTACTGATAGTAATAAATATATTTTATTCAAACTGATATTCCAATAGACGAGCGCATTTCTAAAGCCTTCGTCAACTGTCATGTTTTCACAAAAAAAAAACTAAAAGTTGATGAGTTCAAGATAAAAAGCCTACCTTTATGAAATATTGGAGTAAAGTAAATGGTGGAATTTAGCTTTATGATATTTTCATTCGACAAAAGGAAAAATCCAACTTGCATGCCGTAATGTTGGAGGGAATTTATGGTAACAAATTACTTAAATTTTTGACCTTTTTGTAACTGAAGATGAAACGATAAAAATGACATGTATGGGCACTGACATTTTCATTGTTGTGTGTGTATTAAGCAAGTCAGTTTGATTATGATTGTTGTTTGTATGCGAGTTCCTCAAGGTCAAAAATAATTCTCGTACTTACGACTTAAATTTGATAAGCATTTTTTAAGCACTTACTTAAAAAACGCTTATCAAATTTAAGTCCTAATTTCAAAATTCATATTCAAATTAAATTTATTTATTTATTTTATTAGGTTTACCAACAATTGTTTACACTTAATTATAACAAAAAATACATGCTTAAAGTAATCTTAAAGTGCAATAATTACTTAGAGGCAAACACCACAATTTGAAGAATCTAATAAGCTAACTTACATAGTTATAAGCGCTAATTATTAATACAAGTAAATGAGTAGGTACATAACATCAATAACATTAATAAGATTGGTAAAAATTGGTAAAATTGGTTACAAAAAAATAAAAATGGGTAAAAATTATTCAATTAATAAAGATATTATAACAAAAATTTTAAAAAGAAAAAAAAATAGTTGAGATTTGGTAAGAATTATACAGTTGATTAAATCAATAAAACTGATTAAGTTAATAACATTATTAATAAAATATTGCATCCATAATGGTAAATATAAGTTACATACACAATTATGGACCCTGTCGGGCACAGCAACATTCTAGATACAGTCAGTGTCTAGGAGAGAGGAATAGCGCTTAATATTTTCCTTAATAATTAAATTTTAGTTATTCATTTCCTATCTATTTGGTTTAATGTACGCATGTTTGTGTATGTATGCCTTTCTATCTATGTTCATGTTTAATCTCAGCGACAATGATTGTAAAAAAAACTTGTGAAAATGTAAGGATATTCGAGCTGTTGATAGATTGAGTCTGAGATTTCAAGGCAAACGTTCATTAAAGATACGGTAATTGCCTTTCTGTTTTTTTATTTAACTCGTTTATGTATCATATTGCCACAATAACAAAGTATTTTTATTATTATAACTATTCAGACACGAAAATAACTAAACTGTCACACGACAGGTTTGCGTGACTGAATGTGATCTTTCGGAACAGTCCTCTGTCTTCAAGGTCAGTTAGGTTATTGGTTGTAAGTCTGCCAGGGAACTGAGCTGTGACCATATCCCCGCCAGGGTAACGGGCACTGGTGATATCTGAGCTTATTTGTTAAAGTGGGGGTGTTTTATCGGATTCCGATCGATATAAAATGTCGTCGGGGTTTCGACCATTTTATAGTTACTATATACCGGTCTTGCCGGTCTTTTATATGTTGCTTGGGTCTGTTCAGAGTTTTTTTTTTTTGTTTTTCAGTTCATAAAGGGGGTCAAGGGTACAGACCTTTAAGTACCTTGGGCACGTATTGACCGCTAGCCTCAGGGATGATGACGACATTGAGAGAGAGCGGAGGGCGCTGTCGGTCAGAGCGAATATGATTGCCCGCAGGTTTTCACGTGCTTCTGCGGGGGTTAAGAAGTCTCTGTTTAGGGCCTTCTGTACCTCGTTTTACACCTGTAGCCTGTGGGTTCATTTTACGCAAAAATCGTACAGCGCCCTTCGCGTTCAGTATAATAATGCCTTCAGGGTGCTGATGGGGCTGCCTCGCTTCTGTAGCGCATCGGGGATGTTTGCGGAAATGCGCGTCGATTGCTTTTATGCATTGATGCGTAAAAGATGTGCATCCTTGGTGCGCAGGGTGCGGGCCAGCTCCAACGGCATCCTGGCCATGATTGCTGACAGGCTGGACTGTGTTCACATGAATCGTTGCTCCAGTATTTCAGCTGGAATGCTGAAGCAATGATGATGATTGATTAAATGTGAATTTTAGATGTTGTTCAAATTGTATCTTTTGTTATTGTGCTACTAACCTAGGTATAAGTTTGTATTGTTACTAACACCATGATAATGTATGTTTAGTTTTAAGTTATTTTTATATGGGCCCTGTCGCCTTAAATAAATGGATTATATAAAGATGCAGAGAAATAATTTATGTACATTTAACAAAGATTTAAAAATAACTCGTTGTCAAGACTATACAAAATTGTATTGTTTTTGATGGAGTCATCAGAGACAACTAGTTATTTCAGAAATCAATTGCTTTTAGACTCTTTGAAGGAAATAACACGAAGGAAAAATTAATATTTCACCAAAATTTAAAAATAACTTGTCACCAAGGCATCACAAATCTTTATTTTTCAAAGCCGCCTATAAAGCCAATAAATAAATTTTCCAATAACAATGTTACTTTGAAGTTCACAATGTAATTGTTTCCAAATTGCTGTCAACTGCTAAGAACAATGGTTGAAAAATTAAAATTCTCCGTTTACTTTCGACTTTCGTTCGATGGAGTGAGTGAAGCTAAAGAGACCGAATATTTTCACAGAAAAGAAAACATTATAAGGGCCTCATAACAAGCCTATAAACATGTAAGTAATTTTGAATGAACTACAAACTGACAGGCATTCACTCGATGATTGACGAGCGATTAATTCCGTGAGCAATACACGCTTGTACACATATTTTATGAATCTTATAAATATTTCTATCAACTTTAATCGTGTTTTATGTTAGGAAATTATTAGAATACGATCAGTAGAGTAGACAGTCTGGATATGGAGGGAAAGGGGACTGATTTAAAAGACATCAAACTAGATCTAGCAGGAATTAAAGTGGGTGAGGATCGTCTCGCAAGTCGATTGTAAGCTTGCAAAACTGCTGTGGGTATGGCTTTTGAGAAGCCTATTATCCGACGACGCCCATTGTAAATTATAAATAAAAAAATTAACAATCACAAAAATTTAACAATCAAATAACAAGAAATAAGTGATTTGTATGAATCGAATTATAGATAGCTAACTATCTTTGGGTCTTTAAGTCAAGACTAAATAGGTTAATTATAGGCAAGCGTGCTACACCTTCGACCAAATCATCACTTACCATCAGGTGAAATAGTGGTCAAGCGGAAGCCTATCTTCAATCAAAAATATATATATATAAAAAGTATCAAAATATGTAATATATTCTATTGGTTTTGTATGGTTTGCTTGCTGCTGCTTTTGTTAAATTGAAACGATCGTTTAAATACATGCCTTAATAATGTTGTATTGTAAGATGGGAATGACATTTTAAAGAAGTTGACTTGCCTAATTAGCAGATGTCGATGTCCCAGGTTTATGTTTTGAAGATGAAGACAAGAGTAAAATTATGGCGAGCTGGCAGACCAAAACTATGTAGAAATATCCTCCACAGCATGATTTTATTCTTGTTTACATCTTTTTAGTTCGCTTAAGCAGTCGGGTTTTTATTTTATTTTATTAACTTTTTTATTTACAATCCGGAACACTAACACAAAAATAAGTGACCAATCGTCGCGACGCGGCACTTAGTACTGACATTACCTCGAAAGTGCACGAACGGTCTCGTCGGTGTGTACGTTTGTGTGAGTGTACCGTTTCGAACGTTTGTAGGTAGTTTCCATACTGTTTATATATTCATACGGCGGCGGTGCCGTGACGTGGCTCCACCGTGTATGACAACAAGCTCTCACAGTGACCCATACAACACTGACAGCCGTGCATCCTCACGGCAAATTAACCGAGTATTTTTACGTCGACAAAACGTGTGTGCACAAGAGGCCCAGGGTATAGGACGGTATGGATGAAGAAAACGTGTTGCACCGACTCCAAGTATAGTGCTCACCAAACTTCTTGGCCGCCCTGAAGTTGGTTTTCCGATGCGCAAAGCTCGAAACGGTGCTGTTTTTACCCGACTGCCGAAGGAGGGTAATGTGTTTATCAGTCTATGTATGTATGTAAGTATGTATGTATGTATGTATGTATGTTTGTTCCTAAATGGCGTTCCAGAGACCAAACGCGTTGGCCGATTTGAATGATTCATACGTCAATCGAAGCGTCTTAACCCTGCGAGTGTCAAAGGCTACATTAAAATTGGACAATAGAAAAATGGCGGATTTTGGGCGCCATATTTTGGGGGCCCAATTTTTTTTTTCTTCTAAACCCATCTTGTGGGATATCAAAATAAAGGGTTTTAAGAGGTGATTTCAAAAATATATAACACTTATATGTTTATATGTATCTAATTCGAAAAAAACCTAACTAAAATGTTATAAATAAAAAAACTTAATTCAAAAAATCAAAATACCCGACTGCTTCAAAAGCGAACTAAAAAGTCGTAAACAAGGAAAAAATAATGCTGTGCAGGCGGAGGATACACCAGATTTTGGTCAGCCAGCCCGCGAATATGTATCCTCCGACTGCACAGCATGATTTTTTCCTTGTTTACGACTTTTTAGTTCGCTTTTGAAGCAGTCGGGTTTTTTGATTTTTTGAATTATGTTTTTTTATATGAGATTTACTACTGCGCAGCAATTGTAGCCAACTTCAGGGCGGCCAAGAAGTTTGGCGAGAACTTTAACATGAGATAAGACAGGCAGATGATGATTTTTTCTGTCCAAACCATCTCGCATTTGCTTTCTGAGCCGGCCTCGGCGACGTTGTCCATCTTCTGGCACCATCAGAGATACAAACGAGGCTAAAAAAAAACTTGGTTTTGTATTAAGAACAAATGTTATAGTGTACTTTACTTACACAGGTACATAACCTCAGGCGGATTTTCCCATGAGGGTAAGAAGAAACTACAGGACGCCATCTGCTCCGCTCATCAATCCTGTATATTCCTTATATCCTTTTTCTTCAATCTGATTGATAGTATTGTTGTTATATGATTGCACTAGCTGTGCCCGCGACTTCGTTCGCGTGGTTGTCGAGAGCAAAACAACGTCGTTTAGATAAGAGTATATCACCTTTTTGATGATTTAGATAAGAGTCCTGACTTTGGTATAGTTGATTACGTTAATGCTTCTCTATATACTATGTTAGCGGTGGAATTACCCGGAGCATATACAAAAAGGTTGTTTGGGTTGCTAACACGTGATAGAGAAACATAGAGTTGGCCGTGTGAAAAACAATCAAAAGTAAGGTCTACACCCGCAACGGATAACGTCTGGCCTTGGGCTTTATTAATAGTCATAGCGTAACAGAGGCTTACAGGAAATTGCACACGTTTGAAAGTAAACGGAAAATTATTGGGGATAATGGGTATCCTGGGAATGAAAACAACATCACCGGAGCCGCAACCTGTTAAGATTTCGGCTTCGATGACATTTCGTTGGAGATTTGTTACTCTCAACCGAGTTCCATTGCATAGTTTTGGTGGGCTTAAATTTCTGAGTAGAATGATTGGTACTCCGACTTTTAAATAAATTTTGTGTGCTGGAAGACCTGGTGTATTTAGAGAGTCTAAAAACTCTACTGGATAGTGGGTGGCATCTCCTTCTTCTAAAACCGTGTTAATAGATAAATATTCCCTACTTTCTCCAGAAACATGTACCAATATTTGAGAATTTATTGCTGCTGCTTGGTCGTTGCGAGGTGCCAAAATAGCTCGTTGGCATAGCCAAGCAGCGTCATGGTTCGAGATCTCTGATGGATCTCCGTATACAGAGGAAATGAGTTCCTGCTGTGAGGCAACAGAAGAACACAGGCTTTCGACTAAAGTTACTTTACCTCCTTCTTGAGTCGGGTATGTGCCGTTACCAATTTGAAGTAGTAAATTTGAGAAAACCTGCGCGTTTGCGTCACCTCCCAAATATGCTCGCATATTAAAGCTCAAATTAGTTAATATGACACTACGCCATAAAATAGAGCTCTTTAAACAGGCACCTATTTCATCGGCCCTCGTTCCTCTGGGTATTATAGGGAGTGTCTGCCTGAAGTCTCCACAGAATAGCACCGTTAAGCCTCCCATCGGTCGGTCATTTTGTCTTATATCTCGCAACGTTCTATCTACAGCTTCCACAGCTTTACGATTTGCCATCGTACACTCGTCCCAAACGATAAGGGCGCAATCGCGTAAAACCCTTGCTTTATCACTATTGCGAGACACGTTGCAAACAGGGTTTTCTGTGCGGTCCAAGTCGATTGGTATTTTAAATGTTGTATGTGCAGTTTTTCCTCCTGGTAATAAAGTGGCAGCTATTCCTGAGGAAGCGACGGCAAGGGCAATTTTGTTTTGGCTCCTTATTTGAGCCAAGATAACTTTAGTGAGGAAAGTTTTACCTGTTCCACCAGGTGCATCTAAAAACAGCATTTCTCCTAATGAATGTTCTACACTACAGCATACTCTATCAAAGATTTGACGTTGTTCTGACGTCAAATTTGAACAGCCATTTCGCAATATTTCTGCTAACTCTTCGGGGTTGTAATTTATTTCAGATGTATACTCCCTATTAATTCGTTCCCCACCAACTGTCGGTGTCGGCAAGCCGTATTGACTGAGGGGGTTCCCTCCTATACTTGTAACTATATCTTGTATAGCCAGCAAAGCCCTATTATGGCAGCTTTCACGTACTTGGTCAGAAGTTTCACTATTTATATTTTGCTGTCTCAAAAAATCTTCGGCAAACGCGTCTTTATATTTTTGCCACAACTGCCCAGCGTCCGATAGGCCACAAAATGTCAACAAAATGGCAAATAAATGGCGCAAACGATGTGGACTATCACTGACGCATGCTTCGGCTAAAGCATCATCCCAATGCTGATCGCCATCTAATAAATGCCGTGCGCGGCAAGCAGCTTGAAATGTGGGATATTCTATATCGTCCACTTTGCGGAGCTCAGCAAAAGAAGTAGGTCCTCGCACTGTGTGAAGAAGAAGGCGTAAATAATAACACTCTGCATTATTTGGGTGCACCGTGTATACTCTTCCAATCACGTGTTCTTTAAAAATGCCGGACTCGCCTTCTACAGCAGTTCCACGTCTCCTGCGATTAAAAACACCTTGCTGCTTGTTATAAGTATAATAATGTGGCACTTCATTGTACAACAGAGACTTAGCGAAATTGTCTCTTTCGCAAAGGCGAAAGAATGCGAGCAAGGTGGTTTGTCTTGGGTTGTTCATTCTTTCTGCCACATTTTCTGGCTGAAAGTAAACTCGCTGCCCGCCTTCCAGGTGCACGTCAAGATGGATGACTGGCGGATACCTTTCATGAATAGGGAAACTCAAAATGCGCCAAACTGCCTCCGAAGAGCTTATGTATCGGCCAGATTGATACCTTGTCACTTCATCAAATTGGTTGTTATTTCTTAGTGCTATCATGGCTTGATCACTACCTTTATTAACATATTTACATATTTATTTTATAGATTCGACGCTATTACAAATTTCAACATTAATGTGTGCTTGAAAAGCGTTTGACAAAACTGGAGAATACGGTACCACCCAACTATTATTTAGAATTATTTCTTGTCCACGGAATCTGACAGTAGCTGTGAAACCACCTTGTGACGGTGATCTTCGCCGGTATTGCGGATACCCATTTTCCCCAGCCATAGTTAGTTCTTTCAGTGCTCTGGGGTATTTTTTTGAGCATTGACCATCTTTCATGCACGGTGATTCCCTGTTTAAGAGGCCACATGGCCCGTGAACCATATGTGTTTTTACTATGTCATGCAAAATCGGATCTGCATTATAGTCCGGAAATTCTGCACTTATGACACTGTCTATAGCATCGGGACGAATTTTTTCTTCCAGCCACAGAAGAATGTGCGCGTGGGGTAAACCACGCTTTTGCCACTCGACGCTATACATAAAACAAAGAGTTGAACCGAAAACTTTCTCCTTTGTAAGTAGATTAATCAAGACTTTGAGTTTTAAATGAAAAATCCTAGCAATAATGTCATGTCTGTCGTATGACGCCTGTCCTGTGAGAAGTGCCTGGCAAATCTCCGTCCACTTTGGATTTGTTGTAAATGTTATAAAAAGGTCCGGCCGGCCGTATTTACGGACGTAACAAAAAGCATCTTGCGTTCGTTCGTGCATATACCGCGGACCGCCTGTGAAACTGGATGGCAAAATAACCAATCGACCCAAGTTTTCGACGTTATTATCTGATTGCATGGCGTCCCGCAAGTGCACGTATTCTTCAGCGCGTAACCGTCGCTGGTTAGTGCGAATATACACTAAACGTTCAGTTTCTATTTTTGCGTACATGTCCACAATAAATTGGCTGAACAAACCACGAAATCGTTGCAAATATACGAAACTGTTTTGCCTTATTTGTAAAAGGTAGGAATAGTATTGTTGAGCAGATATTTTTTTTTGATAATTAGTGACTCTCGTAGTAAGGTTCACTTGGTACAGCCCAAAATTGTACCCATCTTCACCATGACAATAGATTAGTGGATATTGCAGGGCGTCGTAAGCTCGGTGGGTTTCCAAAATGCGTTGAAGGCGATCGTCGCGTGTACGCAACACGATATCACGTCTCTCACACTCCTGGTCGACTAAAACAACTGCAACTTCATCTGCGACGGGTGCATTGTGTCTTCCACGGTGTTCACCCACAGGACGTCTATCGGCACTTATAACAATTTTGAAATCATTGCTGCCTTGTGGAATTGACTCCAATGCAGCTTTGAATTCACGAACGTACTGGTTAACGCGATGCAGCAATTCTTGAAGTTGACCCAAAAGCTCAGCATTGAGCTGGGGAAAATTGTGATTTCTAACATTGAGCTGTTGCGTGTAATCGGATACAAAATAAATTTGGAGAAATTTGGGTTCATTTTCTGGCAGCAAAGATCCAATAAGGTGATAAACTTGACCTTGTACTTTGAAGGTTGGCATGAACGGTCCTTCCGTTATTTGTTTTGCCCCAAAGGAAGTCATTTGGAAAGCACTGTTATATAAACGAATATTATCCAAAAAACGGTTCGACTGGGGATGATCGCCATTCAGGAGACTTATAAGTAAGTGTGGTGGATCTTGGAAATTTGGAAGAACAATTTTTCCATTTGAGCAGCACATTCCATCTGTCTCTTTCCTCCATTTCAAAGCATGACAAAAATTACAAATTTCTCTCATGTCACCCACGAAAGTAAAGCCAGCATAATTAATTCTAGACGAATATGTGAACCCTGATTTTTCCCTATTGTCCCAAGGTAATAAAATATTTGCATCGTCATTTTCCATGGACTCATCAGCTCCGCTATTTGTTTCTCTATTCATATGGTATCGAGCTCGTTCTATTTCTAGGCGAGATTGACGTTGTTCTGCTGTTTCTGCTCGTCTTAGTTCATCTATTCTTTCCCTTTCAGATGCAAGATAACTTTCATTGTTTCTTTGTACACCTACATAGTTATGTCTAGCTATTTCTAATCGTTCTTCTCTTTGGGAGAGAGATTCAGACTCGCGCGAGAGAGCGTGTCGCTCTCGGTCAGATGACAGACGTGCTTGGCGTTCCTCGATACTCTCTTGAGAACGCAAAGTCGCGGTCCGAGTTCTTTGCGAACTTAAGCGCGACTCCCTTTCTGTGAAAGTCTCTGACTCGCGTGAGAGAGACTGGCGCTCCCGATCAGCAGACAGCCGAACTTCGCGTTCCTGGATATTCTCTTGAGAACGCAAAGTCGCGGTCCGAGTTCTTTGCGAACTTAAGCGCGACTCCCTTTCTGTGAATGTCTCTGACTCACGTGAGAGAGAGTGGCGCTCCCGATCAGCAGACAGCCGAACTTCGCGTTCCTGGATATTCTCTTGAGAACGCAAAGTCGCGGTCCGAGTTCTTTGCGAACTTAAGCGCGACTCCCTTTCTGTGAATGTCTCTGACTCACGTGAGAGAGAGTGGCGCTCCCGATCAGCAGACAGCCGGTCTTCGCGTTCCTGGATACTCTCTTGAGACCGCAAAGTCGCGGTCCGTGTTCTTTGTGAACTTAAACGTGACTCCCTTTCGGTGAACGTTTCCGATTCACGTGAAAGAGCGATGTGCTCTCGGTTAGCAGATAACCGTGCTTCACGATCTTCTTCCGATTCCTGAGACCTACAAAGTCTCATCCTTTTCGCATTTCGGCTACGCAGCGAAAGGTTAGTTTTTTTTCTTTGAGGCATTTTCAAGGAAAATTAAAGCAATAAACAAAACTAACAACACTTATGACTGAATAGCCTACAAACTTAAAAGAACGGTGCGTCGAACAGTCTAGTGTGACAACGTATCGTCTGTTCGTGGTCGTGACTCAACGAATTGGCAACACTAACTTACTGTATAACGATTGGCACTATTGGATTCAAACTACGAAGTAAATCAAATACAATCTTAACTTCGTACTTCAAACCAATGACCAAAGTTGACCAAACGAAACCAATAAGATAAGCAAATACTTTTTTTTCGACCAATTTAGAAAATCGATAAACCAAGCAACCAAAGAACTTTTACGACACACGCAAGAACTTTTAAGACACCTAACGAAACCCAATTTGCCTAGTAAACACGGTGGACGTCATCCTCGCGCGGAAAATCTTAACACCGCGATTCAGAAAATGACGTCATTTGCACAACGCCATCTATCGGATTTAGATTTCAACTATCAACATTAGTTCTATTTTTAGTCTTAAGATGTCGTTGCAAGTACTATACTTAATTGCGTAACGTAATATTTTACTTCTTGAACTCACTAAATTAATCATATCTTTTGATAGAGTGAACCGATTTCGATGAAACAAAAACTAAGTTAAACCTCAAGTTGCGTATAATTTTTGTATATAAACATTGTCAGCATTGAATTCGTAGATTTTACGTGATGTGCGCACAAACAAACAGACAAACAGACAAACAGACAAACAGACAAAAATTTCAAAAATGATGGAAATGGGTTCTGTTACTTATCTTTTCACACGCTGGCTATTTTTTGTTTCAATTTCTTCAATGTACAAAAATGACTTTTCTACAGATTTATTATATGTATAGATCAGCTTGTTCATTTTCATTTCAAGTCAATTCGACATTATAAAGCAGTTACTGTTACTTTGATTTCCAGGGTACGATTCACACTTTCACATGCAACACTTTTAACTTGCTAAGTAAATTATCTCATAGAGGAATACTAAAACTTTACGACTACGACTATGAATTTCATATTCCTGTAGGTACCTACCTGTGCAAGCAGCACTTTTGAAGTAAAGTCAATGAGATGAATTTTACTCTTAAATTGGAAGTAAATTTCGCTCGAGAATGACTGACTTACTAGAAATCAAACCAACGATATCTAGGTGCAGTAACACACGCCTGTGATACCGAAGTCAGTATAAAGCTGGGTAATCACTTAGCAGTGTTGCATATAACGTATCAGATACTGTATCAACCTGCAAGTGGGTACGGCTCGTCCACGGTCCACCGCGTATCTAGCTACGAGCTGTCGGATCCGCAGTGTTCGCGATGACGTCACGCCGAACACATGTCTATGTCTCAAATGGTCCACTCCATAATGAATACGTAAGTTCGTTTGAAGCTCGCGCCTACTTACTCACTACACAAGCGGTCGTGTCGCCGTCCACGAGCACACTGCACAGTGCACAGTGCACACTGCGAGCCGCTTTTTGTTCGCAGTGATGATACCGCCACTCGGCGGCGGGTCAGTGCGAGCTTACAGCGCTCCACGCGCGAGCGGCTCGCAGCGGGCTCCTGCCTAAGTACTCACTTGATACCGTATCTGATACATTACATGCTACACTGCTAAGTGAGTACCCAGCTTTAGATGGCATCTTATTATATTGAGACTCTGTTCTACGCTAGGACAACTCAAGGTCAAAGTGTTGGCACTTACAAATCGAGGACGTGCGGTCGAGTGTACCTACCTACCTAAATTAATAACAAGATCCCCGAACATATATTTCGACTCGGATCGCAGTCGTTGACCGTTCTTAAGTGTTTTTGTATCATCACGTTAATAACGCTCATCAATGAAAAAGGTTGTTTTAATTAAACCAATTTAACCGAAATGCTGGTTTATTAACTGGTCATGGTTAATAATAAAGCACCAAGGTTAAATAAAAAAACTATTGTTTTAAACATAAATACAAATAACATTAGGATTTTCCATGCATGGGAAAACCTAGTGTTTAACTTAATCAATTATTTAAATTGTTTCTTTATGTGTATGTAAAAACATTAATGTTTCTCTCTGAATACTAATTCGTTTTTTTTTAATATAAATAATATTGCGATCGGCTTCTCAAGCCATTAGCAGATGCGTTCTGTGCAGGGGTGACAATCTTAATAGTGGCAAACGGGTAATTGTTCTCATATAAGTGTATAAAATTAGGTTGGACAGCAAAAGTATTGCCAGTCCATACATTTAAATGACATTTTAATTTTTTGTCATTATATTGTAAGTTAAGAGGGGACTCTAGTGAGACTTTGTCCATACAAACACATTCTGCTGTTTTCTTCCTGGATAATGCCTCTAGAGCAATGATTTTTTCCATAAAATCTAGGTCTAATTAATACGTGCCATTCATTCCATCATTTCCTTTTTTCCAAAACATAATCACAAAAAGAAATATGACAATCCAAAAATCCGAAAAAATGCCCGTTTTTTTCGCCATGTTCAGAAGACTTTCAGACAAAATTTATAAGTTTTTAACAAAAAAGGAAATGATAGGAGCATAGATATACTTTTCCTCTAAATTTTGGATTTTAGATCAGACCAGTTTTCATGAAGAAAACAGCAGAATACGAAACGTCTTTTAGTCAAAGTTTTTGTAGGTAAAATCAGCCTGAGCTGCAGTTGTCCCTTTCGCACTTTACGGGGTGAGGTTGGAGGTGACGCGACGGAAATAGTTTCTTCAAATACCTATTTTTCAAATTCCTGTTGATTAGAGTCCGCTCTTAACTAGACAACCGGCACAGAGATGACGGTATTCATAATGTACAATTTGAAATAAGTACCAGCAAGTTATCTTAATTTTCATTTGTTTTAGTTACGTCTGTTCAGCCTACACATACAGAGTCGGACTTACGTACAGCATAGTTCTGGTTCGATTCTCGCGAACTCGCACTTTTTGTTTCCTAAAATTTATTAAAACAAGTATGTCGGCAATAGTTTCAAAACCTGTATCCAGAGGGCGGCACTTTCTGTTTCTCAATTTTGTCGCTGAGATCGACCTCTATTTCAAATATAAAAAAAGTCCTCTGTGGTTCTGTGCATTTTGGCGCTTCGAGTACGGTCCTCCAGTGAGAGCCGACCCTCTACTTGTTACTCGTCTATATCAGAGTATGTCCCATGTGTGCTGTCTTTTTAGTCGACGGTGTTCCAGTGGGTCGGTCAGTTCAGAAGCCAGACTGTTGACGTGGTTTTCAATGCGCAATTTATATAGTGTTGTTCTGTGCTCATATCTCTTCTTTTATGGTGTTAATTTTTAGGCATTCATGTAGCTCAGATATTTTGGTAAACCATGGAGCATTTGATATGGTTTTCTACACCTTATTTTGGAATCTTTGCAGGATCTCTATATTGGAGTTTTTAGCTGTATCCTAGAGTTCGATGCCGTATGTCCATACGGGCTTCAGATTGGTTTTAGAAATTAGTAACTTATTGCCAAAGGATACTTGTGAGTGTCTTCCTAGCAGCCACTTCAGTGTTTGCAGGCGTTGGTTCAACTCATCTCGTTTTTACACTATGTGATGTTTCCAGGTCTGTTGCCTGTCCAGATGCATACCGAGGTATTTGGCTGTGTCATGTTGGTGCTATACATCTTTTCCGAGATAGACTAGGGCACAATTTCCTTTTCGAAGGGTGAACGTTACGTGCAGTGATTTGCTAGCACTCGCTTTGATACGCCATTTCTCCATCCAACTGTAAATGTTATTAAGATGAGCCTGTAGTCTTTGCAAGCTTTATTTGGATTTTGGTCGCTACTTAGGGCTGCGGTATCATCTGTGAAAGTCACTGAGAGAACACCGTCTATATTTGGTAGGTCAGTTTTATATAACAAATACAGTACCGGGCCCAGTACTGAGCCTTGTGGTACTCCTGCTTTGATGTCGTAGCTGGAGGAGTATGAGTCATTCATCTTAAAAAAAAAATAAAAAAAAATAAAGGATTTATTATTATTATTATCTTAACTCTGAAGATTCTGTTATTTAAGTAGGATTCCAGAAGAAGGTAAAGATTGTGTGGAAGATTAAATTTTAGCTTAAAAAAAAGCCAGATCCTGTCAAAAGCTTGTTGGACATCCAATAAGACTGCTGAGCAATATTCTTTTTTCTCCAGTGCATTTCTAATCTTGGTGACAATTCTATGGACTTGCTCTGTTGTGGAACGTGCACGCCTAAAACCGAACTGATGTTCTGGGATAACTTTATTTTCGTCCAGAATACGGTTTAATCTACGAGATAGAATATTTTTGAATAGTTTTGAAATTACCAGCAGGAGACTGGTCTATATGACGACACAAGGTGTGGTAGTTTCAGAAATCATTATGATTTCTGAGACTTTCCATAATTTGGGGTAGTATGGTAGCCTATTGAACAACTGCAACAATTCGTTTACTAAAATATATTAGAAAACTATAATATAGCTTAGTGCAATGATCGGTTCTTGTGGAGTCCTCGGAAACAGCGGGAAGAAGCTAGTACCAGTAGTATTTACTGGTAAGATTCACCTTTCCTCATGAATGAATTAAAAATCCTACTTATCACACTAATATTATAAAGGTGAAAGTTTGTGTGTGTAAGTGTGTTTGTTACTCATTCACGCAAAGACTCTTGAACGGGTCTGGATGAAATTTGGCACTAAGATAGTTTATAGTCTGGAATAGCACTTAGGATACTTTTATCCCGTGAGTATTTTGTTTTATTCATTAACACGTTCGTTTGTTTTAACAGGTAAGAACCAAGCTAAAAAATAAGTCATAAATTGCTAATTGTAAAGTCCCAATTAACAGGTCTGGGTAGAAGCACAAGTAACACAGTGGTAAACATACTACGTCACCCTCTGGAATTCCGCCTGAGCAAGAAAACATGTCAAAACGCAGAGAGATGCTATTAAGTATTCTTACTGCACGAATCACTGGTGCAAACTTTAATAAATTTGTACGGGTTGCCGGGACTTTAAAAAACTAAGCCCTAGGTGCTAACCGTAGCCTCCTGTTTGTAACGAGCAATCCCAACGATTCCAATATTTGTGACTGCATCACACGGCATGCCACGAAAAACCATAAAAACATATTTTGCAAGAGCGAGGTTGTGCCTTACATCCAACTTATAGTACTTAACCATCTCTATAACAAAAAGAGTTAGATACATAAGAGGATAGAAAGGGTAGACACCAAATTGCTTCATGTCATTGATGTATTAAAAAGAGGAAGATACGTTACGCGCTAACATGGCGATCAGAAAACCTGGGCTCGGCGCACGACTACATGCACCGAAACTCACACATCTGTGTACAGTGTCATCACCAGTCCCAAACCTACAGTTACCGATAGACAAGGACAGAGATATGAGACGGCGCTGTAGTGCAAGCGAAATCGCGTTAGCCGCCGAATGTTGGCCGAATCACCGAATGTTTACTATTATGAATGAAATGACATTGCAATATGTGCGTGTCGTGTCTCTCACGCATGTTTGTAATATCTATCTCGCTCTCACAAATATGGCGAAACAAATATTACATACTATCTGACCCGGCAAACTTTGTTTTGCCATAAAAAGACCAAACATTTATCTACCCTACCCTACCCTACCCTACCCTACCCTACACTACCCTACCCTACACTACCCTACCCTACCCTACCCTACCCTACACTACCCTACCCTACCCTACCCTACCCTACCCTACCCTACCCGACCCTACACTACCCTACACTACCCTACACTACCCTACCCTACCCTACCCTAACCTACCCGACCCTACACTACCCTACAATACTCTACCCTACACTACCATACCCTACCTTACCCTACCTTACCCTACCCTACCCTACCCTACCCTACCTATATAGCCTATGTCCTTTCCCAGGTCTAAAACTATCTTCATACCAACTTTCATCTAAATCGGTGCAGCGGTTTAAGCGTGAAAAGGTAACAGACAGACAGACAGACAGACAGAGTTACTTTCACATTTATAATATTAGTATGGATTATTGTAATTTTCAACAAATTAACTTTTTAACTGTACTTACGAGTAGTAAGTGATCGCGTATGACTTATTTTTCTTCCTGGTATTATTTAAACACTGTTTAGCTACACAAGAAGTCATTTTGATGCGTTATTTATAATATAATAATTTCATTTATTGCAATAAAAAACATAAAAACACTGAAATTAATGAGCTGTGTGATCAACAATGTGCCGTGTGCGCGACTGAGTGCCCGCTACGGGCATGCACTTAGATTAGTAGGACCAAGCGCTGTGAGCAGTCCCGTATCTTCCTCTTTTTAATACATCAATGCTTTATGCATAGGTATCGGGTAAAGTTCTGTATCTTTTCCAGCATCTGAGAATACTTTGCTTCATAAGGATTACAGATGATAGCACTAGTTTCCAAGTTCCAATATGTTTATTGTATGATCCAATATTTTTCGTTGGGATAATTTTCGACAACCACGCGGGCGATGCCGCTGGCAGAAGCGAGTATTATTATAAGCCTGTCTTGTCCCTCTGCAGGGCAAAGGTTTTCCTTCCCTCTTTCCACTTCTCCCCTCCTTGTCTATTGCGATCGCGAATAACAATAAGCCTTTGCAATTCATCCTTCAATGACGGCATCTGATGTCGTACTCACGCATTGTTATTTTTAGATTGGATATAATGGAGACATAATCGGACCCCTATGTGTCTGAAAGTCACCGCACCCATCACTACGCCATTCTTCCATTAAATGCGGGTCAAGTAAGAAGCGCGTAGGTAGTTACGTAAGTTCTGAAGAGCAACTCAACCTACATACGAATATTTGGAGTTTTAGAACTTAATGGTATATTGTAAACACATAAACACGAATTCGTGTCTATTTATTTATTTATTTACACTTTATTGTACACCAAGAGAAAAAATATTCAAAAAGACATCTTATATCTAAAACCAACATACAACAGGCGGCCTTATCGCGATTCGCGATCTCTTCCAGGCAACCAATCTATGTCTATGTATATCTTAAGCCGGGTATCGACATTACGAGGCTGCCTCGTAAGGATGCTCATCTGGTGCTCGCATTGAGAAGGCATCTCGCATCGAGAGGTAGGCTCACGGTGCGCTCAGCATCTGTCTACAGAGTCAACACGAGCCACGCCGAGCCTACGAGGCGTCAGTATATGAAATTACGAAGTTCTTCTCTGTCCTCTATGACAGAAGCGCGCGAGGCAATTCAAAAGCGTCCCTTGCAACTGAGCGGCTCACATTGAGTGCCCTTTGAGCACCGCCAAATTACCGACAGTGGCTCACGCGTTTAAAGATGAACGCGCACCTAAACGCACCGCAGCAGCCGCACGCCCCCCCTCCCCCCAAAGCCCCGCGTAATCCGCGCTGAACGCGCTTAAGCGCGGGTCGTGCGACGCGGATAGGTGGGCGAGGCTGCATACGATTTCATAAAAAGATTTATAAAATGCAATAACTGCTGCGCGTTCGGCTTCTGCGGTGCGTCTAGGTGCGCGTTCACCTTCACCAACCTGACAAGTAGCAGTCCATCTTTGTTGCAAGCGTAAAAATATCAAATTAATTATTGCCAACACAGAAAGATCACTTGGTGCGCTCAATTAAATATAAATATCGCTAACAATTGTTTCGCACATTGACTAACAACTTTAATTGCTCGTTAGTACGTGGGACACTCAGAAAGTTTTGCGAAACTAAAAAAAATTGTTCTATACGTACATATATTTTTATTAAATCTTTTCAAAGTACTTTCCACCAGCCTCTATACAAAGATTCATGCGCCTAAACCAGTTTTCAAAACACTTTTTCCAGTCCGCCGCAGACACCTCGTTTACAGCCTGCTCGAACGCAGCCAGCGCATCTTCCGGCGACGAAAATTGTATCCCTTTGAGCTGATTTTTTATTTTTGGGAATAAAAAGAAGTCACACGGTGCTAGATCAGGGCTGTAAGGAGGGTGACCCAGGAGTTTGACTGGCGTGCTGTCCAGGAAGTCCCTCGTTTTGAGTGCGGTGTGCGCAGGTGCATTGTCGTGGTGGAGCAGTAGCCCGCGGAGCCCTGTGTTTGGTCGCTTGTTGCTTATAACAGAGAAAACTTCTGGCAAACATTTGGTAGTATACCATTCGGCATTAATGCTTCTTTGATCCCGTAAGGGAATTGATACCAAGTGGCCAGTCAAATTAAAAAAGCTAGCGATCAAAATCTTACCCCCGCTTCTAGATCGCTTCACTTTGGTAGGCGTTGGCTCATTTTGAAACACCCAAACAGTCGACTGGCGCTTGGTTTCTGGGTCGTATTGATAAATCCAGGACTCATCACCTGTAACGATGTCGTAAACACGCCGAGACGAGCCTGCTTCAAATTTGTTAAGCATATCACGGCACCATTCCACCCGGGCCTGCTTCTGAGCATCGGTGAGGTTGTGCGGCACCCAGCGTGATACTATCCTCCTCACGCGAAGATGGCTGTGTAGAATCTCGTGAACGCTTCCCGATCCAATCTTCAATATGTGTTGAATCTCCTGATATGTAATTCGCCTATTGTCTTGGATTAAATTTTTCACTGCTAGCACGTTTTCTTCGGTAACAGCCGTCAAAGGGCGACCGCTTCTTTCGTCATCCCCCAAAGTTGGTCGACCGCGCTTGAATTCGTTATACCAACGATACACGGTTGCCTTGGAAGGGCCTTCATCCATGAATGCCATTTGAAGTCTATCGTACGATTCATCCGGTTTCAGGCGACACTTGAAATCGTATAAAATCATAGCTCTAAAATGTTCCCGGCGCAGATCCATATTTCAGTGAGACACAATACTTTGAATTAACTCGCAAAAAATGTGGAGGGAAATTTTGAAATTGGAACTTACTTATTTTTACTTATAAATAATCATATTTTCGAAAAACATTATAACTGGCCAGTCTCCCATATATAAAAACTTTTTTTCGCAATACTTTCTGAGGGGCCTGGTATATTCGGTGCATTGAGTATCAAAGTTAGAATATTGGTTCATTATTCAATATTACATCAAAGGTCCTTCGAAATCATTATTAACCATAGCAATATAGGTATTTTACAAGTACCTACATTATCGTATTGTTCATTCGTGCATTTAGAGTTGCCATCTCTAAAAACTTACCATATAACTAAAAATTTTACTAATTTAGTAGATTGTGCAACATCATTTTCTACCATTTGTAAACAGTAGTTCAATTGTTTTATGTATAATCATCATGAACCTTAAACACATAAACAGTGGTTCGTTTAGGTAATTCTGTTCAATAAACAGTATTATTTTATAGTTTTCTTTTCACATTTTTTTAGAATCATAATTAGTCAACAGCGTAATATAGTATTTAAGAGATTACCAGATGCTGTCACAAGCGCTCGCAATTCTTTAAAAGATCCTTTAGTCTTCTATCGCGTTTCGAAACAGGGTGTTCGCGTTTAGAATCCCTTATGAATGCATTCACGATTCTCACATCAAGCTTCTGAGTGAGTACAGGGGCCTTGGTAGAGATAAATGTTTTCTCAAGCAAACAACGTATCAAGAGCAGGCAGATGAAATGTATTTTGAAGTCCTTGAAAGTCAGCGTAAACTTTTGCCTGACAACAATCATCAGGTTACCGACATCAACAAACATGTCACACCTATCACGACGTTGTCGAATATTTAATATATATATATGTCGGAAACACGAGGGCTTCCTTCCATATACCCTCGTACTTGTGGGCTTATCGTGGGTTATGCATGCACGAGGCAGGTAACTTATGCCGCTTTAGAGATATTCCATTTTCCAATTCTAGTAGCAAGTTGACGCGCCAGTTTGTAATCACTTTTCACTAGCCAGTAGCCTGATACTTTTAGACGCAACTCCACCGGCACCAATCATGCCACTCATCACACTTGATCGCGGTACCGTCTCCAGTTCTCTCTACCCTACCCAAGTCAACCCCGCGCTGCCGCGCGCCTTCGCGTTTCCCTCCAAATTGTCTGTCACTGTCACGTGTCACTTTGCTCTAGGATTCAAATCCTTCACTAGCATTGGAGATTGGAGAAAACTCAGTGTTGCCAATCGAATAAAATCTAATTGAAATTTGAATCAGAAGCTAAATTTTGACAATGAAACAAAACTGAATTAATAAGTTTACAAGCGATATTTCTTCGTTCCCAACTATTAATCATTTACCTTCCTCCGATACGGCCATCTTGACATTCAAACGGTCCCACGTTTGATGTAGAGCGATGAACAACATCGTTACTCAATTGTGATGAAAAACAAAAACCAAGAGAACAAAAATAAATTAGGTACCTAATAGGTTAAGTTCGGCCGCTCCTGACCAAATAAAAAAAATTACGTGGTCGTGACATCTTCCACGTGAAACCTTCAATCAACACCTTATATTACCAGCCTACAAGAAAAATCAAGTACTTCTATACTCATGAAAACATAATTCTCATAGCTTTCACACTGTTCATTTGTTTTCTCCATGTAAATCTAGGTCTCCACACCGTACAGCGTACACAACCATCGTCGTACTCTCGAAACAGACACCTCACCGTTTAGACAACCATATTAACACTAACACATTCTAAACGGTTACCGAAGCACCAGAGGTACCAGGTTCCCAACAGACGTCAAATCGGTCTCGAAGCACTTAGTGTGCCAGAAACCACCCAAACGCCCAACACAACATACTATGCCACATACACCAAACAACGGGTCACCGAGGCCCCAGAGGGACCAGGCTCCCCCAGACACACAACAGGTTACCAAAGCCCCAGAGAGACTAGGCTCCCCCCAGACAACAGGTCACCAAAGCCCCAGAGGGACCAGGCTCCCCCAGACAACCGGTCCTCTCGAAGCAACAAGACTGCCAGATACCCATGCTACATACATTAAACAACAGGTCACCGAAGCCCCAGAGGGACTAGGCTCCCCCCCATACATATCCAGCAATGTTTCTTGGTCCCACAGCAATTGCTGTGCCTCCCGATGGTCAACCCTGTGACCATCCTGCAACCATAGTCATCCTGACCAGGCCTCGTAACCCATCTCGGTTACAGCAGTCATCTTTTGACCACTCACCAGCCCACTTTAGGCTACAGCAGTCATCTCTGACCACTCACCAGCCTATCTTAGGCTACAGCAGTCATCTCTGACCACTCACCAGCCTATCTTAGGCTACAGCAGTCATCTCTGACCACTCACCAGCCCATCATAGGCTACAGCAGTCATCTCTGACCACTCACCAGCCTATCTTAGGCTACAGCAGTCACCGCAGTGACTACTCTTCACCGCACAGTCAGTCCTTTGACCATGCACACGACCTCACCATTGCTAGATTGATTTGAATCAGTCTTCACCATAGTACATTCAGTTACGTCAATGGGTACTTGATCTTTCAGATTTTCTCTAACTCATCATGAATCAAACAAAGCCTTTAATTCAACACATAATTGCCACCATTCAGAATTCCAATTCACTTCCAAACAGCACCTTTAAACCAAAATGAAATTTGTTATTTCAATCTTTACTCTCAGTATCAATCTTTATTCTGAATACTACGACAACCTCACATTCAGGATTTCATACACAGCCAAAAGCATACTCAAGAACTCTATTCTATGTTCATGATTTCATACCAAACTCTCAGTACGATAGGTATAATTACTACCAACAACCAACATTACCAACTTTGCAAACTAAAAATTAAATCATGCACCGCACATCACCGACTTTACATCTGTGTTAACATTATCTTATCCAACTTGAATGAAATTACACAAAATAACGTTAGGTATATTCACAATGACCAGCACAGACTATTCAACTATTCAACAAGTTACCACAGCCATTACCGACAGTATACTTTAAATTCCAAACTTATTATTCAAGTTAGGTAGGTACTAGACTTCCTACATGACACCACACAATTCACAAATACACACCTTTATTTTAAAGAGATGCTACAATTATTAAAACTTTTGAACAATGTTCAAGATTACCGAGGCCAAGCATCGTTGAACAACACAGAACAAGGAAACCATTCCTAGTTTCCTCCAAAAAAAACAAAAAACCCATGTACCAAGTACATCAAATAGAACCCAAGTATATCCGTGGTCTACAATTCACAATAACTTAGGAAATACATTCGCTACACAGAATGCACTTTCAACTTAAACGCCGAATAAACTCTTGACTCCGTCATCTCTCTGACCCACGAAACTGAGAAACCGTTCTATGTGAATTAAAATGTTGCCAATTGAACATCTATCTCATCCTCAGCCACAACTTGGAACAGTTATTGGCTCTCGAGCATCTCATAATACCTGGACACGTCTTCTCGACACCATCTAAATGTCTAGTTGCACTTGTCATTCACCGTAGTCAATTTAAATCATTTTTATTTGTAGGTATCATTAGAACAACATGTTATCAGTTGATTAATTCTCTACAATGCGATATATAACAACTACAGACATTAACTTTACCTTTATTCAACCGTTGGTAGCAACAAAACTAAACGCCAACTATCTAGGCTATAGTAACGTTAGTCTTCGTGATGTTTGCAGGTTGTAAGATTGCAAATCGAGTCGAACAAAAAACTATTTCACTAAACTTTAACACCGGTTTGAAAATAAACTTGATCACATAGCTCTTAACTGAAAGTTATTGCATGTCTTTGCAACAATTCAAAAGTTAAAAGTCTAATCCTCACAGTGACTCACACCTTGTAACGATTTATTAATAATCTAGTCTTTATCTAGTAACTTTTAAGTTAAAAATCATATCAAAGTTATTTGTTTGGTATCATCAAACTTTTTTGAATGTTGACACTTACTTGTCACTGTCTTTATGTCTTAAAGAGATGAGCAAGGGATGACGTTCTGTTATCGATTAATCGACGAATCGATTTTAAGGACAATAAAATAAATAAACGTTTTTTCAATCCATATCCAGTACTGAATAGATCCAGCGAATCAATATTTCACCCTAGAAAATAGTGATAAGATTTTTTTGTTTTGATATGAATCAAAATATCATTTAAAAATAATTGAATGTATATCACAAACAAGTGAATTCAACGTAAACAAAATAAATATTGTTCCCTTATACCTGATACTTTAATTTAGTTGTAAAAACAACCCCAATCGGTCAAAGATGCTAAAGATCGATTATTATTACGATTTTTCTTTTTGCGTTCCGTAACTGGATTCAAACTTGTATTGAAAATACCAACGCGAACAGTTAGAAAGTATGTTGTTTCCAAGGAATAGCATATTCACAAATTCCCTTGGAGATCAAATCAACAACAAACTCAGTGGTAGTAATATTTACGGGAAATCTGAAGTGACACCTATTAATAAAAAATGCATGGCTAAAATTTCTAGTGTTCAAACATATAAAAAAAACGGATTGCTAATATCTTTACTTCTCGATTGTCAGTTAACTAACAACCTATTTATTATCTGTGTTTATGCTTGTGACAGCACTAGTGGTCACAAAACCGTGTATTATTGTTCTAACAACATAATAATGTAATGAAATCTCTTTTTTTTTTTGCGTTTCATCCCCACGTTCCAATGCTCCGAGCACATTAGAAACATAAAATTGCGAAAATCGTTTTGTTGCTTAATAAAAAAGATTAAATACTTGATGAAACAAAATATTTCAAAGCTCGAACAAAGCAAGGATATCAATAGATGGTGTGACATGGACTGACTTCTCATTCTGTCTATGTAAAAATGAATTGTTCATTTTTTAATTGATCATAAAAAAATTCATGCACCTATTCAATAAGTTATTTCAAGCAGCATAGTACGGCTAATGGGATCCCGAATCTAATTTCGATGATTATTGAAAGAAACATACAGTATCAACACCATAAAATAGCGCTGTTTGAATATTTTTTTTACTCTTTTTATGTAACTTACATGACACATTTCCATGAAACAAAATAATGCAATAGTTATAAATTGCAATGAATGCAAGAATTAATTGTAAAACTTAGGTAAATCCAAACCTAATACATACTTCGGCTGCCACAAAAATGCACAGCTGCACAGATTGTTGAATGCAGATCAATCAAAGTAACATACCTTAAGCCTGTACTCCCGGATGGGTCAGGCAGCAGTGCCGACCATGCTCACATGCACAAGTCCAGACTCCTAGATGCTACCAGAAAATAATAAATGGATTGATCACCGCAGTGGCATGTATAACACCACTAAATTTCCTCTTTCATAGCGCTGTAGGCTGCGGGTTGTGTTGCCTTTTGAAATGGAACCTGAGCTCCGCACTTGTATCACCACACACAGCTGGTCACAAATGGTCTTGTGGTATCCACAGCAGCCATGTTGAAGGGCTCAGACGTCCATGCTATTTGTTGCATATTGTACGAATGCCTGAAAAATTCATGTCTATGAGCAAGTTTTCACACAAGCGTAATGTTTTGTTGAATCAAGTTGTGGCTTAAGGATGTTTGCTCTCTTGCACTGTATTTACACAAGTCGTCTTATTCTCATGCGAGTTCCACTGACAGTATGAAACTGGCTAAGTTTCTTTTAGCATCATAACGAAAATAGAAATTTATTTTAAATTTTAGCCACTTTATACCAAGAAAAACAATAGGTATTGTGGCTAAACTTCACAAGGCATTAGATAGGTACTAATTATTGTCAGAATACTCAAGTTTATACTTCCCTGCACATCTGTACACCACAGTTGCGTTTGCCCAGTAGGTATCTAGTCAGGATTGGGCATCCATGTCATCATTAACATTATCTGCAACCCGACTTCGCATGTTGTCTAGGATAGGCCACACTATTCGGTTGAATTCGGGCAACATGATATTCCTGTCTCTAGTAGCCGGCGAGTTGCAAAACGTCTCCATTAGGTAGGTACTTCCATGCCATTTTGTTGCGCACCAAAGTGCGCGACAGCCATTACTCGTCTCATTTGGTCCATCATCGCCTTGTGCGTGCATTGGATCCCACTTCTGATGTCGGAAACACGAGGGCTTCCTTCCATATACCCTCGTACTTGTGGGCTTATCGTGGGTTATGCATGCACAAGGCAGGTAACTTATGCCGCTTTAGAGATATTCCATTGTCCAATTCTAGTAGCAAGTTGACGCGCCAGTTTGTAATCACTTTTCACTAGCCAGTAGCCTGATACTTTTAGACGCAACTCCACCGGCACCAATCATGCCACTCATCACACTTGATCGCGGTACCGTCTCTAGTTCTCTCTACCCTACCCAAGTCAACCCCGCGCTGCCGCGCACCTTCGCGTTTCCCTCCAAATTGTCTGTCACTGTCACGTGTCACTTTGCTCTAGGATTCAAATCCTTCACTAGCATTGGACATTGGAGAAAACTCAGTGTTGCCAATCGAATAAAATCTAATTGAAATTTGAATCAGAAGCTAAATGTTGACAATGAAACAAAACTGAATTAATAAGTTTACAAGCGATATTTCTTCGTTCCCAACTATTAATCATTTACCTTCCTCCGATATATATAATATATTTGTATTGTATAGACTCAATTTCTTTTAGTATTATATAACTGCATAGCACATGTGTGAGTACTATGTTGTTCGTTGACTTTTGTGTGCCCTGGCAGTTGAGTGTGTCATGCTCTCTCTAATTTTTCTCTGATGGTGGCACATATGTTGGATCATTCGGTTCCCTTCATGATGGTTGAGCTGAGTGGTGTCGATCCATGCGTCATGTTCGTGAATGGGCGCCATCAGTTGGAAATTGGTCATAACTTAGCTGCCTCGGCCTGTTATTGTATTTATTTTTTTAATTGCTGTTACGTGCACGTCTTTTTACATTGTTCTCACATATATATATTTTTTCAACAAGAATGATGTAACCAATAACTTGTAATTAAAACTGATGGAAAAAAGAGTGTCCGTGGAGTTTCTTGCAAATTCTTCTCCATTGAGACCTACTGTGCTTGCGAATTTGCAACTAGAGTTACCTTTTTTTTTTGTTGACAATTCAAAAGTACCTCTAAGGTTTATTTGAAATAATCTACTTGATTTCCACTTTCCACTAGCGTTACTCATTTTATTGCTCTTCTCGCCACAGCAGAGGTGCAAGTTAAAACAAGCATAACTTCTATCTTTACGTGATAAAGTTTTACCAACTTTCAATGAGTCATATTCCACTGCGCTTCAGAGATTTAAACAATTAGAAAAACGCCTTATGAGTAATCCCTCTTTTGGAGACGAAAATAAAGCCCACATCAGGGCATGGGAATAACTAGCAAGTAGACAGATGGAACGCATTCCACCTGTTAAATGTCAATCTGTTGCTGCGTATTACAAATTGCAAGCAGATATTATTAATATCAGCTTACGTTTTCGTCTCCTTACCATCGTTTTCGCAGCCTGCGTACGTCAAATGTACCAGCAAATCATCATCACTCAACTCTTTTCTTTCTTTAAATCATGTCTTTTTTATAAAACTCGACTGGTTTAACGCGTTATGTTTTCAACGCATTTTCTAACAAGATAATCTTGTGCATTAATTTCGTATCGTCTGTCAATGATCGATTTTGCATGTATCAAGTCAAATTCAACAAATTTCAAAGCATACGTTGGGAATCATATCGCAAATATTCAGCGAGAATTATCCACTGCTGTCTGGAAACATTTGTTAGACAAGCAAAACCAAGTTGATTGTGCGAGTCGTAGCTAAGTTAAAGTTCCCCTAAGAACCGATAATGGTTATTTTTTAGTATGTATTTCACATCGCTATTTCGAATCAAATCCATCCTCAAATCGCGCTATCTGAAAGAAGAAAAGGACTCTCTCGTTCGAACTACTAACGGAACGGCTGCACAAATGCCGAGCTCCGTGAAACAAATCATAAAAAACATGTCAAAGTATTGTGTTAAATCATCAACAATCAATAGAGGGACGTCCTAGGACTTTTAAAATTGCAAGAACAAACCATTTTACAAGGTTTCAAGAGTCATTTTCATTGGAGGCCAGCGCAGACGCCGTTAGTACCCACCCTTCATTCCTTCCTAGACATTTTGCTGTGGACCTATTGCAGTCCTATCGAAGGGATAATTTTTTTATCCCCCGCCGGAAAAAGAGGGGTGTTATAAGTTTCACGTGTATTGCTGTGTATGGTGTGTGTGGATGGACCGACTTTAATTTAGTTTTTGTTTGAAAGGTGACTTGTCGAGAGTGTTCTTAGCTATGTTTGAATAAAATAGGTTCAGCCGTTCAAAAGTTATGGGCGTTTTACTGTTTGAATCCGGGTGTTTTCGCAAGATAAATGTGTCGTGGGTTTTTTATATTTTGAAGTTTTACTTGTATCCCCTTCGATAGTATTCTACAGTACGACATTGTATAATTATTTTGAATAATAATTTACGAAATGGTATGATTTTAATAATAATTTGTGACAGTGTATAATTTAAATAATACATTTGTATACCTAAATTGGTACAACACAATGAAATGCGCATTCACCTAACATCTGGCAATGTATAATTATGTACTGTTTTGAGCAACAAAAAATTTTGAATTTGTATTTTATTCAATTTGTTAGATTCTCATTTTTTTATAATAATCTGAAGAGGTAGTTTCTACCTAATGAGAAAGTAAAATCTTGTTGGCTGGACACTTGTACTAAGAACGAACCAATTGAATAAGCCATCATTTTTTATATATTTTTTTTTATGTATGATGGGTTTGCTCTTGTCTCTCGTCTAGGTCAGAGGTGACAGAGACAAAGTCGACGATGGAGTGAGCTTACCCAGAAGAAGCCTGTTCACTCTAACTCTGAAGAGATTCGGGTTTTATGCGTTCGGAAACACAGACGCAGGCAGTGAGATCCACTCTTTTGCTGTGCGCATTATGAAGGATGTTTGGAATGGCTTGGTGCGAATTGGTGGAATGACAACTAGGTGAGGATGGTAACTTGCAGTGCGTCTAGATGTCCGATGGTAGAAGGGGGCCGGTGGGATGAGGTCGTGGAGTTCATGAGCACACTCGCCAAAGTACCTACAGTCTGTAGAAGACCGACAAGCAACCAAGCCAAGCTGTGGCATCCACCAGTTTGTCGTCGTCAAACATATTTAGGTTGATTGTAAAAAATCCTTATCAAGGGTAAAAATAACAAATAAACAAAAATAAAACAAGAACTTACGTACAAGCAATGTTTTTATTTAAAAATAAAACTACATAGTAAGTAAACTGATCACTTTATTTAAATAAATATCTACCTTGTCCATAACAGCAACAAAGATTCAAGTAAGTAATTTCAATAAAAAAGTTTTTTAAATTGTTGTTTGCGTCAGACTTCCTGTACCTAAATCGATCACGCCAACGAGGAAATATCTTATTTATCGATACAAACTATTTTATAGTCTTAAAAGAATAAATCTTTTAAGACTATAAAAATAGTTTGTAAGATTTTCTACGTAAAAATAATGTTGTATAAAAATAATGCGGTATAAGTTTTAAACTGTCATGGTCACTAACACTAACATTAACATTCGAAACGGGATATTTACCATGTTTGCTGTTTGTTGCGAGTTTCCGATATTTCGGTGCTGTTACCCACTGTATCCCTAGACTGGTGATAGAATGTATCGAGATTACCAAATATAAGAATTTCAACCGGGAGGATGGATTTCAACTGTCGAGAGCTTGGAATCCAGTGGTTAAGCTGTGCAAAACCCGAAAAAGAGCCGTAAAAAGTTCGCGAGCGGAAACAGTCGTGTGTCGGGAACAGAATTGAGTTGCGAGTGACAGTGGTAGCGGTAATGAGTGCAAAAAACGAACAAGAAAGAGGGTAGACCGATTTGTCTCCTCATAAACAGACACCCGCAAGAACTACAGTTTATCCGTGATCATCATTGATGTATTAAAAAGAGGAAGATACGGGACTGCTCACAGCGCTTGGTCCTACTAATCTAAGTGAATGCCCGTAGCGGGTACTCAGTTGCGCACGGCACATTTTTGATCACACAGCTCATTAATTTCAGTGTTTTTATGTTTTTTTGCAATAAATACGCACCAAAATGGCATCTTGTGTAGCTAAACAGTGTTTAAATAATACCAGGAAGAAAAATAAGACACATGGGATCACTTACCACTCGTAAGTACAGTTAAAAAGGTTACTTTGTTGAAAATTACAATAATATTTAATGTTTGCTTCACCATATTTGTGAGAGCGAGATAGATATTACAAACATGCGTGAGAGACACGATACGCACATATTGCAATGTCATTGCATAATAGTAAACATTCGGTGATTCGGCCAACATTCGGCGGCTAACGCGATTTCGCTTGCACTACAGCGCCGTCTCATGTCTCTGTCCTTGTCTATCGGTAACTGTAGGTTTGGGACTGGTGATGGCGCTGAACACAGATGTGTGAGTTTCGGTGCATGTAGTCGTGCGGCCGAGCCCAGGTTTTCTGATCGCCATGTTAGCGCGTAACGTATCTTCCTCTTTTTAATACATCAATGGTGATCATGGTGCTTGCAACAGCACCGAAATATTGGAAACTCACAACAAACAGTAAACATGGTAAATATCCCATTTAGAATGTTATTGTTAATGCGGTATAAATTTCGGACGAACTACTAGGTTTAGATGCATCTACATAATATCAACATAGGTTTAAAACAAGGAGCAGGATTTCCAGTTTCCTCGGTAGTTTAGCGAGACGGTATTTCAGATCACTTTCAGATTCGGACGCCATCGAACACGTATAATCTGTCGTCTGAGCTGTGTTGTAGCTTGAAACTCGGACAAACCTATCAACATTTAGGATATTAGTCCCTGTTCCTAGTCCCCTAGTAACAAGATATTTGATACCGTATCGTTCATGCTCCAATAAAGATGAAATTTTCTAAAATACTCCTGGGAACTTAAAAATCTGGGATACATCTTTTCGAGCGTACAAAATCGCGCATCTTCCCTTAAATAACACAGAAAACATTTCGATTCTTAAAGCTCATAAAAGTTTTCTTCAATATCGTAAAAATAAGAGCTCTTAAAATATATAATCTTCGTCTGAATTGGCTTGTGACGATCACAATAGCTGCGGCGATAAAGTATACATTTCATTTGGTGACGTCACATATCTTCAGTATTTATTTTGAGTATAAAAATCAGGAAAATGTAACATAATATATTCGAATACAATATTATTGCCACTATATCAAAGTTTCGTCTAAGAATAGCCGTTGTCACATCGCGTGGGTGAATAATTCTACTATCAGTTATAAAGAACTATCAAAATACTCGAGAAACGTAAAAACTTTTTACTACACTATGTCGTAATTATAGTTCCGCTACTCGTACTCTACTATTTTTTTATTTATTTTTTGGGCAAATCCCACCGCTCTATGCCCAAACCACTGCAACTCCTGAAAGCCAGAATCAACAGTGGCGACCACAAGAAAAGCGCCGAGGCAATGAAGCTCGACGAAGTCCCGGCGAATGAATTTAACTGTCTTGGATCCCGCAACGAAATTAATCAGAAAAGAATAACGGAGGAGTAGGAAAAAATAAAAATTTCCACTGCTCTCCATATCAAGCAGGAGACAGAACAAACAAAGCCAATAGGCACAAAGGGTCGTATACAACTGGGATAAGCCTAGTTGCCTAGCACCACGGATAAAAAATAGCATTAAAACATTTTTATAGGTCCTAACATTGTGAGCTGTTATATTTGATTCCAATAATAGGTATGGCAAAAACGCTTGAACGCACGGAAATTTGTTCTAGTTGGCACAAGGTCCGTATAGTAAACACCTCCTGATGCCTCCTCCTTCTACTCTACTATTACTCGCAGAGCCGTAGCTTAAATTACCTGCTACGAATTCATCTACAATTGTTACCGCGAGAGCTACGTCATTTCGTAGCGATTCGCCTAGCCTACCTAGAAACCTACGTGGCTAGGCGTAGCCGTTGCTAGGCGAAAATGTAGCTAGGCTCTAGTTGTAGTTAGCCTGCAGCGTAGTCTGCTTTGTGCCGGCTGCTTTGGCCAGTGCTTCCACGATTAGTCGTTCATATAGGATGAAGGCTAGGAGGAAATGGTGCATCAAATCCACTGGTTGGGGCTTTAGTCTGTTTAGGCCTTTTTACCCGACTACCGAAGGAGGGTAATGTGTTTAACAGTCTAGTTAGTTCCTATGTAGCGTGCCAGAGACGCGTTGGCCGATTTTGACTATTCTTACGTCAATCGATTTGTATTAACCTTGCGATTTTGGGCGCCATATTGTGGGGGCACAATTTTTCTTTTTCGTCCCAATCCTTCGTGTGGGATATCAAAATAAAAGGTTTTAAGTGGTGATTTCAAAAATATATAACACTCATATGTTTTAATATACCCGAAATTTTTTTTTATCTAAAAAGTTAATTCAAAAAATCAAAAAACCCGACTGCTTAAAAAGCGACCAAAAAGACGTAAACAAGATGAAAATCATGCTGTGCAGTCGGAAGATACATCTGGTTTGGAGAACCCATCTGGTGAATATGTATTTGAATTTTTTAATTAACTTCTTAGAGGATTTCTAAAACATCTGCTGTAAAGAGCAAACTGTTAAAAGAAAGTTAACTTTTTGTTTAAGGTTTACTTACTCTGTGTTTTAATTGGAATGAATTTTATTAAAACAAAATAACAAAAAAAAACTGTCGGAAGTGAACAAAAATAGCCAGAATTCGTAAAGCATTGTAATTACCGAGTTATTCAATTCGGTAAAAAACCAACAAGTAATTATCTGTCTGCATATTTATACCGACTATTAGTCGGATTTTTTTATAAAAAGAACAACGTCTGGTTACTTTTAAAAAACGCAATAAATAACGACTTTATGAACTTATCGACGGTACCTACAACTTCTTTAAATGTACAGAGAAGAAACATCGATTTATTCAAGAGAGTATTTTTAGCAAAAAATAAACGACACTATTGCTTTATAATTATTTTAAATATTTTTATGTCAACTTAAATCAGCAGACTATTTAGTTGACAGGTATCCTGGTTGAAGTTATTACAATAAGACCGGTCAAGTGCGAGTCTGAATCGCGTACCGAGAGTTCCTTACAAACAGCTCCATTCACACAGAATAATTAGGTAATTTAATTAACTTCATAAACACTATTGTCCTCATACATTAACATAGGTCACGGTTATTTTATCTACTGCAAATAAGTATATGAATAATCCAATTTTTAGGGTTCCGTACCGTAAGAGTCCAAACGGAGCCCTATTTATTTATTAAAACTGCATGCACCATAAAGGTACAAGGCGGACTTAATGCCCTATTACTGTTACTCACGTGTTTTACACAAAGCCATACAAATTGTCAAATAATATATTTAAATGTTTTTTAGGGGGACTCCCATACAGCTAAAGGGGGCGCGAAGAAAACCTTGTCTACCCCTATCGAGTGGGGCATCGTTGTTTAAACTCGTTGAGTAGATAAATACTGTAGTTTTCGTTTACAAAATATAGGAAAGCAAAGAAGCTACAGTCTTTAAATTTTTACAGTATAAGTATCTTGTTGACCCAATGCCATACAAATTGTCAAAAAAATATTCTTAAATGTTTTTAAGAGGGGCACACAGCAAAAGCCTGAAAAAAAGTTTTACTTACCCCATCGATTTAGGAATTGTGGTTTAGAACTTGTTAAGTGGATAAATACTGTATTTATTATTTAAAAACATATTGGAAAACAAAGGAATGAAAAGCTACCAAAGTCAGTTTTTTTTTACAAAATTTTGTACCGATGATTTTCAAATCTCCCATTGACTTCATCATCCTTATATCTGCCGAAAGACATCCACTGCTGGACATAGGCCTTCCCCAAGACATTGACCGGTCCCCTGAGTCCACCGGTCAATGTGAGATCATCGGTCCACCTGGTGGGAGGCTTTCCAACGCAACGTCTTCCGGTTCGCGGTCGCAACTCCAGATCTTTTCAGCCTAATCGGCCATCCGTTCTGTGAGCTATGTACCCTGCCCACTGCCCTTACGACATCATCCGACGTGCTCTCGTCACCGTCGGCGTTCCGGCCGCATTGGAACCCCATGGCCTGGCACGCGACGGTGGCAAAAGACCGGACGGGATGTCTTTGTTTCCATGGAAGATGGCTAGGCCTTTAGTGTGGGACGCTACTTGTGTCGATACTCTTGCGCCATCCCATCTTAGCTCGTCGCGCTGTGGCTGCAGAGAACCTCAAGCGGCGGTAATACAATAACCTCATTGGTAGTTATATTTTCGAGCCGTTTGGGGATGAAACTCTTGGTCCGTGGGGTCCGAGTGCTCACACTTTGTTTAAAGATCTTGCCAAACGCGTAGATGACACTTCGCGTGACCCAAGGGCTGGCTTTTACCTTGGTCAGAGAATAAGCATTGCCATACAACGTGCCAACGCTGCCAGTCTTTTGGGCACATTACCAGTGGACAACGATGTGGAGGAGTTTTTCGACGCCATATTTTAGTATAGTATATTTTTAAGTTTAGTTAGTGGGTATGGTTACGCTTCCTAATTTATAGTTCTTATATTTTTATTACATCACCATAGGGCGATTGAGAGGCATTGGTTTAATAGTTCCAGTTTATTAAATAAGTGTCACATATCGTTGGTTTGGTGATATCCCGCGCGGTGGCGCCACTGTCAACGCGTCGCTGCCGGATAGACGGCCGCCGGCCATTATTATCTGTTCGTTATTAACCACCACGGTTGATTGCGCGTATGCGTCCATCATCACGCATCATCTCGCCCCAACCACCTAATTGGACCTATATGAAAGTGTCATTTGTATTACCTAGACATACTGTGTTGTGTACCGCTGGCCAGCGTAGTGTATCGAGTCTGTGAGCTGAACTTCCCGAACGTGACATCAATCTGCATCTGCATGGGAATCGCTGTTTCAAAGGTATGTGGCATAATTAGTAAATTGAACTTTATCCATTGCCTTTCGTCTCATCTGCGTATTTTTCTCCTTTAACTTAGCACTGCTGAATCAGCAATTATAGCCTAGATTACTCTAATAATTTAGGTTCAAGCGCGTGTGATTTTTCTAGTAATCTTCTAGAGGTTATACGCACCATTTTGGTCCTTCGAGCCGGATAAATTAAATTTGGGCCTATTTACAGCCTAATTTTAAGTTCTAAAAGTCTTTTTTTAAGCAAAAAGTTTGGGAATTTTCCATAGTAATTGCAGATCATCACACAATTATCGCCTCTATTGCGTTGGGAATAAGGCTGTGGCTGCCTTGCATGTAGTAGTTTCTACCGACAAATTAATTGTTAACTTAAATCTTTAATTTCACTAATTAAAACTCCGAAAAATACATTTAATTGAATATCAACGTTGATTCATATCGCTAAATAAGTTTATTTAATAAATCAGTTAGTTTTCGGCGTAATTACATATTTTTTTGTTCATGTATGAAAATTGTGGGTAGTCTGGTAGAACATTCGTCAAGTTGGCCTACGTGACTGTGGAATATTCCAGTTATTATTATTGTTCGGCTAACTTTTATTTACGCATTAGAAACTTACATATAGTTTTTTCTAATCGAGATTTGCTGAATGAATGACATTGATTGTTATTGTATGATACACTACTACTGTAGGTTCGTTAGGTAAATGCCTACTATAATCGTATTGCACGAGTAGGTATTTTTTATAATCCGAGATTCAACCGCATTTGATTAATTATTGCAATTAATCAAATTATTATTGCGTCGCTTGTTATTTTATTTTGTAAGGTAACTTGATCTTTTGATAGTAACCTTCAGGTAAAATAACAGATTTGTATAAACTTTACGCGCTTAGTTCTCCTCATAGGAAACAGCCGTATATTTATACATATCACCCCGCACCTAACTATGTAAACGTAGTACTTACTAGATAACTTACTTCGAACGGTCATCTGCGTATTTACTTGTTAGGAAGTTTATTGTTTTTACGAAGGTATTTCGTTACGAACACAATCGCTTCGCTTACGGAAATAAGTACCATACTTGTTTCTAAGTTTCACGCTTAACTTATTGTTGGTTAAGAATATGTAGATACATATGCTATGTATTGAGTAAGTTAATCTCATATAAATAGAAGTAGTAATAAAAAGTTATCGCGTTGCATCCGACATAAATGCTAATTATCGGGTTGCAGGTATCTCTAAGCTAATCATAAATACATACTACATAATATGTATATGTTATAGATGGGCACGTTCTTAAGAGGAAATACGGGCGGAGAGACTTTTGAAAAATAGGTATTTGAAAAAACTATCGCTGTCGCTCTGCGAACTGCGAGCGCGTGGCGGCCGGCCGCCCTACCCATGTGTGTGTAAGTTGACAGTGTGTGCGTGCCTCCGCTCCCGGCCGCGGCCCGCGCATTTCTTGTAATCGCCCCAGTCACTCGTTACTTTTGTTGTTGTGGATTGTGGACAGATATCCAACATTATATGTTATTCTTAAAAGCAAACGCAGAAAATATTTTTTTGGACGTGACTATTATTACTGTAGACAATGATATTCAAATAAACAGATATGTTATAAGCGCGCGCATTGTGAAGACTCGAATAGTAGACAATTGTATGATTTAGTCTTTAGTTTATGTCACGCATGGCGAAGAGCGATACGCTTTGTTGAAAAAAAAACAAAATTAAAAAAATGCCATCGTGTGTATTTAGAAAGTGTACCAATTATAATACCATATTACATAAAACAGAAGGGATCTCATACCATATGTAAATACGCAATACACCTCAATTTACTAATTTATTTCAATTTTTTTTCCTAATTTTCTGATATTTGGAGGTTACAAAAAGAAAAAACATTGGTTGTCAGAATAATGTTTGTTTACATTCACACGCAAGTGACAAACACTAGCTGTCTCTTTTTTTCTTGTTTGTTTATCAAGCCATCCCTTTCGACATTGTAGTGAAATGTCAGATGAATGAAAAGTGTGTATGTGTGCTGCCGCTGCTGCGCGCGGCGGAACACTTTTTTCAATTGTTTTGTGAGTGTATAACGTATCTGTTTATTTGAATATCATTGACTGTAGAGCAATTTAATAATGTAATTGCTAAATTTATTGGCGGAAAAAGAATTAACTTTGCAGGAAGTGGCTCATATCACATCAGACAAGATGTTATGGATTTGTAACTGCATGGAATAGTGAAGGGCTATTCATGCACGCATTCAAAAAAAAATACAGGGCTGCAGTCTAGGCCAATATACAAAAAAAATATAGAACAAAAGCAGCGTTCGAAAAAAATCACATAGATTTACCGAAAAAGGAAAATGACGTATCCCAAAGACAGAACGAGCAAAATAAAAAGAACTACATAACCTGTTAAAACTACGGTCGCTTAGAGTTGGAAGAAATATCTTTTTCCTGCCTTTGGATTTTATAAATTAAAATAAAAAAATAAATTTCTTGAAAGATTGCTCTCAACTAAGGATGTTCAAAGAAAAATAGTGGGGGCCAAAGCGATAATAACTTATGGGAAATCGAAAGACTAAAGAGGCTTACGGCATCGAATTTTGGGCGAATATGTAAGATGCGACCGAAAACATCGGTTCACAAAATATGAGAAACGTTATTATATAACAAATTTAAAGGAACCGTGGCTACCAATTATGGCAAGGAAAAGGAATCTGAAGCGATCGATCAATTTATCAAGCACACGGGGCGACAGGTATTAGATTGTGGAATGTTTATCGATGAAAACAAACCCTTTTTAGCGGCAAGCCCGGATGGTCTGGTAGGTGAAGACTCGATAATAGAGGTAAACTGTCCTTATGAAATTGCAAGTATGTCACCTGAAGACGGAATTCATCAAAAATAAATGGATTTAGAGCTGTTTTCAAGGGTCATCACTAATCGTCTCCGTAGACCACACACATACGCGGCAGGTTATACAGAAGACCGAAGAGTACAACCTGCCTCTCTGTTTAGCGTTTGTGGAATACGAGAAAGCCTTCGATTCGATCGACACTTGGGCTGTACTGCAGTCTCTCCAACGGTACCAAATTGACTACCGGTACATTGAAGTGTTGAAATGTTTGTATAAAAGCGCTACCATGTCAGTTAGACTTCAGGATCAACATATATAAGAAGTATCACATAGAAAGCTAGTGTTTGAATACAAGAATCTCTTTGTTTATGTATGTAGTGTCTACCTACAAAATGTCAAAAACACCTAATTATCTGGTTGTACTATTTTATGATGCAAATAAAGTTATTATTATTATATGGTCAGACCTCGGAACCCGTCCTTATGCAGCGAGGTGTGGGACAGGGAGACGTTATATCTCCAAAACTGTTCACCGCTGCACTGTCTTCAGGGTTCTGGACCGGAAAGGGCTAGGCATAAATGTCAATGGCGAATACATCACTCACTTTCGGTTTGCCGACGATATAGTGGTCATGGCTGAGACTATGGAGGACCTCAGTACAATGCTCGATGACCTCAGTAGAGCTTCCTAAAGAATGGGTCTAAGGATGAACATGCACAAAACCAAGGTGATGTTGAATGTCCATGTTACACTCACTCCAATCAAGGTCGGATACTCTACACTCGAAGTTGTGGGTGACTATGTCTACCTGGGACAAACGATCCAGTTGGGTAGGGCCAACTTCGAGAAAGAGGGCAACCGTCGAATCCGACTTGGCTGGGCAGTGTTCGGGAAGTTGCGGTATCTTCTCGTCCAACTTACCACAGTGTCTCAAGACGAAAGTCTATGACCAGTGTGTGTTGCCAGACATATGGCTCTGAGACATGGTCGCTTACTATGGGCCTCAGCAGAAAGCTTACAGTCACCCAAAGGGCAATGGAGAGGGCTATGCATGAAGTTTTCTTGCGTGGTCGAATCAGAAATGTAGAAATCCGCAAGAGAACCAGGGTTACCGACATAGCCTGAGCAATAGAATTTGGCAAGCCCGAGAATTGCCACATTTAAGTGGGGAGGGCACATTGCTCGCAGAACGTATGGCCAATGGGGTAGAAAGGATATGGAGTGGCGACCGCGAACCGGAAGACGTTGCATTGGAAGCCATCCCACCAGGTGGACCGATGACTTGGTGAAGGTTCCGGGGATCCGCTGATGCGAGACGCACGGGACCGATCAATGTGGTGACCCTTGGGGGAGACCTATGTCCAGCAGTGGCTGATATGATGACGATGATGATGATGAAATAGATTTATGTATGTTTAAAGGCAAAATGTTACAATTAAAACAGAATCACAATTACTTCTACCAAGTACAAGGCCAACTACACATAACTCGTCGAGATTTCTGTTATTTTATTTAGGTAGTCCCAAAAGCTTTTATTTTTCAAAATATTAAGAGGGACGATGCATTATGGCATAAAAATGGAACCATTATTAGAAAAGTTCGTTAGATTTGATTTGATTTGAAAAGTTCTACCACATTAGTGGCAAGCCTAGGGCATTAGCCTTTTAGCAAAAATCATTGACGGTTGGATACCAAAGAATAAACCAGTGAGAGAAAGCACGTGGTCATAATCTGCCTAGCCTTTTCCCATCTACGTTAGAGTCGGATGCAGCTGAATACCAGTATTTTGATGGATCGACTGCCTATCTGACCTCCACAACCAGTTACTGGGTAATATGCAACACTTTGGTAAAACGGGTCAGACTTTCGGGCTGTCAAAGCCGAAAATAACAGCCGGGACCAACGGCTTAACGTGCTTGGCGAGACACGGAAGGGTCTTGGTATGTAAAGATGGTCATCCATCCACGGACCAACCACGGCAAGCAAAGCTTAACCTGATCGATTGACCCGTGCGGCTGACGTTGAAATAAGTTTAATTTCGCTGATGTACCTAGTAGGCGATCTAGAGATTGCGGATACCTATCCGATATATAATTTACTGTTTTGTATTGAAAACTTTTTGTAATAAACATTTATAGACATGAACTTTATTTTATTTTGTATCCAATACTTTTTAATACTTCTATTTGTATTTCTCACGAACAGCACATGTAAACAATATAAATGTGTTTATCGATAACTGTTTTCAACACTAGTATATCGATATTATTTTCAACTACTACGCATCACATTTCCGTCTGTGTACGTATTATGCAGACCCCTTGAGTCTCACCCCGCCCACAAATTCGTGCGATAAGGACAACTGCAGATTCGACAAATTTTCTTAAGTAAAAAGTCATAATTCGAGGTTTGGCTCTCGTCTGTTTTCTCCTCCAATATTGGACCGATTTAGAAGAAATTTTTGATAAACTGAATAAAAAGGATATTTACTATGTCCCTATGTTTTCCTTTTTTCATTAATAGTTGTCAAATTTGTACACTAAGGCTCTGAAGACAGTGACTCAATACAGACAATTTTGAGCATTTTGAGAGGGTTCTAGTTCTTATACGGATAATATATCACCAAAAAGGAAAACATAGGGACATAGAAGAAGTTGATATTTATTTTACTGTAAAAAATCATTGCTTTAAGCTCATAAACCAGAGAGAAAACAGACGAGAGCGTTTGTATGGAGAAAAGACCACCCCCGTTTCCTCTTAAGTTATTACGCGTGCTTACTATTTTATTTGTATTAGACTTTGTTACTTGCACGCGGTTCAAACTTTTTACGCTTTATATTTTTTATTTCACCTTACAATTTATTATTGTTAGGGTTCGCGTGTACGGATCGTTCCGTACTATTGTTTACTTAAGTTGTAAAATCTTTCGTTGAGTTATCGGTTTGGTTGGAATACTAATTTCACTTACGCGGGTTCCGTAAAAGATAAAGACTTGTTGATCTTTTTGTTTCCATATTTTTACTTCTGTTCACCATGACGGACAAGGTTAAACTTAGATTGTTGGAAAGTAAACGAGACTCGTATTTCGCGCGGGTTCAAAGGATTTTCGATTCAACAGAATCTTTAACAACCGAAAGATTACGTGAATCTTTTATTGCTCAGGCTAAACAAATTGACGGCCAACGTAGCGAATTCAATGAGATAATGGACGAGATAAATATGTTAAAATTGACACTTGATCCAAAGTGCGAAGTAAGCTATAGTGCCTTGCATTCATTTGATGAGTTGGTCGGCGAGATAAAAATGACTTTATCTTCATTAACTGAATCAAATGTTTCCAAGGAACCTAGCCCGATAGCGAGCCCTAATGCTCATAATATAAAGGTACCTAAAATTGAGCTGCCTACCTTTGACGGTGATATTCAGAGCTTTCCGTTCTTTTATGAGACTTTCAAGCGTATTATACATACGAACGCAGATTTATCAGATTCTGACCGAATTCATTATCTGTTGAGTTGTTTAAAGGGAAAGGCTAGGAATGTGGCAGTAGGTATTGTACCTTCTGGCGATAATTACCGCGTTGTCTGGGATGCGCTTATCGCAAAGTACCTGGATACACGCGCGCTCGCCACTAATTATCTAAATCAGCTGTTCTCATTGAAGTCGTTCGGATCGACACCCGCTAATATTGAACAAGGTTTCGATAAATTGACTTGTACGGTTGCGGGACTCAAACAATTGAAAATACCTAACTTGGTTGATTTTATATTTATTCATTGGGGTCTTAAGTTATTAGACTCAGATACAGCAAAACATTTTGAAATGTCGCTTCGTAATCAACAAGAGTTGGATTATGATTATTTCGTAAAGTTTGTTCGTGAACAAGTAAAAATCTTATATCGCTCCTCTTCTGCGGCAACTAAGCCCGCCCCCGCAGGTAGACCCAGCACCTCATCTAAGGTATCGCAGGTGTTTGTGGCTACTGAATCTAAATGTTCGCTTTGTCAATCCACACATAAAAACTTGTTTATGTGCAAAGCGTTTCAAAAGTTGAGCGCGGATAATAGATTTAAGTTTGTAAAAGACAATAAGAGATGTGGTAACTGCCTAAGTAGCCAACATACCGTCTCTAAGTGCCTATCTAAGTCAACATGTAGGAAATGCAACGGTAAGCATCATTCCTTATTGCATTTTGAGCAATCGACGCAGGCCCCTCCGCTGGCGCCCGCTAGCGAGCCAGCCTCCGTTTCTGAGGCCGACCCAGCTCCTTCAGATCGTGTGGCGTTGTGTACGCATTCTTCTGCTCAAGTCCAGGCCACACGCAGTACTGAAGTGCTGGCTACTGCCAAGGTGTTAGTGGCGGGTAGGAAGGGTAGGGGCGTGGTGGTTAGATGTCTTTTGGACCCTGGGTCGCAAAAGAATTATATGACATCGCGTTGCTGCCGTATGCTCGGTCTAACTATACATACTGACTCAATAACTACCGTTCGTGGTATAGGTGGCACGTCGCAGCCCGTTCGCGGCTCGGTGAATCTTACGTTTAGTTCACGGTTTTGCTCGCAGCCTAGGTATCAAATTGACGCTCTAGTCTTGGATCAGATAACCGGACAGCTTCCTCTGGGTGCTATAGATACTGCCGAATTGAAGCATATTGATCTTAAATTACTCGCAGATGACAGCTGGGGTGTGCCAGGTAATATTGACATGTTACTTGGGGTCACGTTGTTCGCTAAGTTATTGCGACCCGGTCACGTGACCAGCGCACCCGGTTGCCTTGATGCATTGGAGACTACGCTCGGCTACATACTTCTAGGAGAAGCACCTATTATCGAACCTCCAACTGACACTCTGTCTTTCTTTGCGAGTTCTTTCGATAACTTCGATCTTCGTAAGTTTTGGGAGATTGAAGATGTTACTGCTTCGTCCGTTGGGAGTGTGGATGATAAACACTGTGAAGAGTTTTATTGTAGCACAATTACCCGCGCTCCAAATGGCAAGTATGTTGCAGCCTTACCACTGAAAACAGACGCGTCAGCGTTAGGAAATTCCTTTGATATAGCTCGCAAGAGATTCCATAGCCTCGAACGTAAACTTAAATCGCTTCCTAACGTCAAGCTTCTTTACGATGACGTCATACGGGATTATCTAAAGAACAATTATATTTCTTTGGTGCAGAATATTGCACCTGAATGTGGGTTGCCCAAACGAAATTGTAAGGAGCGAGAAAGGGACTACTATATTCCTCACCATGCTGTTATTCGAGAGGATAAAGTAACCACTAAGCTGCGCGTAGTCCTAGATGCCAGTGCATGTACAGATAACGGTACCTCGCTCAATGATATCCTGTACGCAGGTCCAGTCCTTCAGGCTGACCTTTTTAACATCTTGTTAAATTTTAGGCTTTTTAGTGTCGCTATTTCCGCAGATGTCAAATCTATGTACCTACGTATAGGTATACGCCCACAAGATCGTTCGCTTCAACGTATCTTATATCGGTTTAATGAGGAAGAAGAACTTCAAATTTATCAGTTTTCTGTGCTTCCCTTTGGATTAAAGTGTAGTCCTTTTATAGCTATTCGCACTATCCAACAGTTATGTCAGGATGAAGGAACGCAGTTACCTCTCGCCAGGGACATTTTGCAGCGAGATATTTACATAGATGACATAGTTAGTTCGATACCTAGCACTACGCTGGCTATAGACTCGGCTCGTGAACTAATAAAAATATTCTCTCTCGGTGATTTTCAGCTGACGAAGTGGTCTAGCAATAGTGTCGATGTTCTTCGGAATATTCCAGAGTCATTACGACTTTCACAGAGCGTGGACCTAAGTAAAGATCCGACACAGAAAATACTGGGGCTTCGTTGGCTCCCTGATGAGGATTGTTTCGTATTCCAGGTTAACCCTAATGTTCGCCCGTGCACGAAACGGAATATTCTTTCTTCAATTGCACGTCTTTTCGACGTTTTAGGCCTCGTGGCACCGATAATTTTATACGCCAAGCTTCTTATCAAAGAGCTTTGGCTTGTTAAACTTGGATGGGATGACGTCCCACCACCTCGCATTGTTCGTCTGTGGGAACAATTTAACGCTGAACTGCCAACTATCTCTGAATTGAGATTTTTGCGACATGTCGGCGTCATAGAACGCTGTAGGCTCTCACTCGTCGGTTTTGCCGACGCTAGTGAGAAAGCCTACGGTGGTTCGGTTTACGCCCACGTTGTCAGACCCGACGGTAGTATCGTCGTTTAGCTGGTGTGTGCGAAATCTAAAGTCGCGCCACTGAAAGTAGTTTCGCTAGCTCGTCTCGAGTTATGCGCTGCATTCCTCTTATCAACTGTGATAAGGCGAGTATATAATCTTTTCGCAGCTCGGCACGCCATTGAGGCAGTCGTAGCTTTCTCGGATTCAACTGTAACCTTGAGTTGGATTCATTCCGCACCGCATCGATGGCACACCTTCGTAGCCAATCGTATCGCTAAGATTCATGAGAATCTTTCGGCAGATCACTTCTTCCATGTGAAAGGGTCTGAAAATCCTAGTGATTGCCTCTCTCGCGGTTTAACGCCTGTTCAATTAGTTCATCATCCGTTGTGGCTAAATGGACCGCCGTGGCTTAAACTTCCGCGCGCTGAATGGCCGATAAAACCATTTGTTTCAGGCGAGTCGCAAGAGCTTCCCGAAATGAAGCCCGTGGCTTTACCTGTGCTCTCGCACGAATGCTCGGACAGAAGTTCTCCTTCCGACAACATTTTATACGCTCGCTCTACTAGATTCTCGTCCTGGTTGAAATATTTAAAAACCATTTGCTTCGTTTATAAGTTTATTAAACGACTCCCTAGAGGGCCCGTTATCGCGTCTGATCTAGAGTTCGCTGAATTTATTGTGTGGCGATCTGTGCAGAGGATTCATTTTGAAGCTGATCTCGATCGCTTAGCCCGCAATGAGTTGTGCTCTAAGTCAATACAGCGGCTAAGTCCCTTCCTCCACGAAGGACTTATCCACGTTGGAGGTCGCCTAGCTAACGCTGAGCTAGATTTTGACTCACGTCATCAGATCCTTCTTCCGCGTCAAGATCATATAGTGGAGCTTTTAGTTTCCCACTATCATGTGATAAATTTCCACACAGGACCAACCTTGCTCGTATCTCTCTTACGACAGAGGTATTGGATCCTGTCCGCTCGACGTATTGCACGTCACATTACCTTTATTTGTAACCTTTGCTTTCGAGCAAAGCCGCGACCTACCTTTCCTATAATGGCGGATTTGCCACGTTTTCGCGTTGAGTCGGCTCCTAAGGCTTTCTCTCAAACAGGTTGCGACTACGCGGGACCTTTCTTGATCACGTCGATACGTGCTAGAGGCCAAAAATCGTGGAAAGCGTATATCTGCCTTTTTACATGCCTGACAACTCGTGCTCTGCATCTTGAGATTGCCTCAGATCTTAGCACTGCGAGCTTTCTGTCCGCTTTTAAACGCTTCCTGGCGCGTAGAGGGCCGGTTCAGTGTCTTTACACAGATAACGCTACCAATTTTATTGGTGCCAAATCCTATCTACGAGATCTCTACCAATTCTTGGCTAAAGAGTATCACCCTTTATGGGAAAGAGAACTTGCAGAGCATCGAATAACACTTAAAAACATCCCCTGTAGAGCTCCACATTTTGGTGGTTGTTGGGAAAGTGAAGTAAAGAATGTCAAAACTCATCTCTGCAAAGTTATCGGTCTGCAAATTCTTAGTTTTGATGAGTTTAACACTATACTAACTCAAATAGAAGCTTTATTAAACTCGAGACCTCTGTATGCGATCAGCTCGGATCCGTCAGAGCCCACTTCATTATCGCCGGCGCACTTCTTGCATACGAAACCTCTTTTATTTTTACCCGCCCGCGAAGTCAATGAAACGCGGTTACATCTTATTTCGCGTTATGAATTAACTGATAAAATGGTCCAATCTTTTTGGAAGCGGTGGCGCCAAGAGTACCTGCACACCCTACAATCCAAACAGAAATGGAACACCCCTGCCAATCCAATACGGGTCGGTATGGTTGTCGTCTCCATGCAGGACAATGTGATGCCGCTGCATTGGCCGTTAGGAGTAATCACAGAAATATTTCCAGACAAAAACGGAGTTTGTAGAGTCGCATCCGTAAAGACTAAAAGCGGGATCCTTCAGAGTCGCCCGGTAGTAAAGTTGTGCCCTTTGCCAACGCAATAAGTTTCGTTACATTAATATTAAATTTTACCGTGCACCAATGTGCAGTATTAGATTTAGTTACCGCGTAGAATAGTAAGTTAAATATTCTTATTTGTAATAGAGAGTCGCAACTTTAGAGTTCTCATAACTTTTGGTAGAGTTGTGATGATGACCTGCAAATTTATTTCCTTCTCCTTTGTGTTTCGAAAGTAGGAACTTTCAAGCCGGGGAAAATGGTTACGCTTCCTAATTTATAGTTCTTATATTTTTATTACATCACCATAGGGCGATTGAGAGGCATTGGTTTAATAGTTCCAGTTTATTAAATAAGTGTCACATATCGTTGGTTTGGTGATATCCCGCGCGGTGGCGCCACTGTCAACGCGTCGCTGCCGGATAGACGGCCGCCGGCCATTATTATCTGTTCGTTATTAACCACCACGGTTGATTGCGCGTATGCGTCCATCATCACGCATCATCTCGCCCCAACCACCTAATTGGACCTATATGAAAGTGTCATTTGTATTACCTAGACATACTGTGTTGTGTACCGCTGGCCAGCGTAGTGTATCGAGTCTGTGAGCTGAACTTCCCGAACGTGACATCAATCTGCATCTGCATGGGAATCGCTGTTTCAAAGGTATGTGGCATAATTAGTAAATTGAACTTTATCCATTGCCTTTCGTCTCATCTGCGTATTTTTCTCCTTTAACTTAGCACTGCTGAATCAGCAATTATAGCCTAGATTACTCTAATAATTTAGGTTCAAGCGCGTGTGATTTTTCTAGTAATCTTCTAGAGGTTATACGCACCAGGGTAGTTTTGGTTTAAGTGTACATGTTTGTAGTCTTAGTTAATTATATACTTGTATCTATGTTAATAAATCCGTATTTTTACATCAACTTGATTTTGTGGTTTGGTACGGAACCCAAAATGTACGAAATCCGACACGCACTTGGTCGGTTTTTCTGTTTTATAGGTACAAATTTACTCCATTCGGTTTTTTCCTTAATTTGTGCTATAAGACATTGCTTCTTGACAAATTTCATGATTCTAGGTAAATGGGAAGTACATTAGGTATAACTTTTGATTCCCTTCCGAGTATCAAAATATCGTAATATATAAAATATTTGTCGGCATTAAAATTTCAATTATATTTTTCATATCTCTAAAAAACCTGCAGATTACCTATATTTCAACTTGATACCTCCACGCGTTCTTGAGAAGAAGGTTTTGACAGACGAAAATATAGACAGACAATGAAGTGATCTTAGAAGGGTTCCTTTTAGAGAAACGGCACCCTAAAATTAATTCTAAAGAAGTGTATCTAAACGACTACTACGACTGGTTAAAACTTGATTATGTCAAGAAAAAAACTAGGTACAGCGGCTTTTACACGTGTCACAAATTTAAAAAAACCGGCCAAGTGCGAGTCGGACTCGCGCACGAAGGGTTCCTTACTTGGTAAATTGCGGTTTACGATTTATGATGTATTAAAAAAAACTACTTACTAGATCTCGTTCAAACCAATTTTCGGTGGAAGTTTACATGGTAATATACATCATATATTTTTTTTAGTTTTATCATTCTCTTATTTTAAAAGTTACAGGGGGGAGGGACACATTTTACCACTTTGGCAGAGTCTCTCGCGCAAACTATTCAGTTTAGAAAAAAATGATATTAGAAACCTCAATATCATTTTTGAAGACCTATCCATAGATACCCCACAAGTATGGGTCTGATGAAAAAAATAATTTTTAGTTTTAGTTTCAAGTATGGAAACCCTCAAAATTTATTGTTTTATTTTTATTTTTGTGTGAAAATCTTAATGCGGTTCACAGAATACATCTACTTACCAAGTTTCAACAGCATAGTTCTTATAGTTTCGGAATAAAGTGGCTGTGACATACGGACGGACAGACAGACAGACAGACAGACAGACAGACAGACATGACGAATCTTTAAGGGTTCCGTTTTTGCCATTCGGCTACGGAACCCTAAAAATGATATCACTTTGTCTCATCCTTATCTAGTCCTGTATGGAAACAAAAATGTAAAAAATTATATATTTGAAAGTTATGAGCATCGAAAGTTCCATATTTCAACACTAATTTTAACGCATCTTTGGGCGGAAATAAATACCATAAGAAGAAGGAAAATTGCAAAACGGCCTCCATACCAACAATGCAAATAATGTTATTTTATAAATATACATTTAGTTGTTTTATCATGATATCTAGACTGCCAAAGGTCTATTTATAAAATTTCGGGCGCTCGTTTTCGTCCTAAATCATCATCCATTTCGATACAAATTTGCAAAAGTGCTAATTCGTACGCGAACTAGCTTCTTACTGCTCATCACAGCATCTATTTCTTCCGCACGTGTTGTCGGATAAGATAGCATGCATTTTAACCCCTTGCACAAAATAGTTCGTGCCGTCGACTAGATCAACCTTAAATTACCTGCTACGAATTCATCTACAATTGTTACCGCGAGAGCTACGTCATTTCGTAGCGATTCGCCTAGCCTATCTTTACGGACAGACAGATAGACATGACGAATCTATAAGGGTTCCGTTTTTTGCCATTTGGCTACGGAACCCTAAAAATGGTGTCGAGTTTTAAATTGAAATGTTGAAATGTTAAATAAAAAAAAATATAAAAAATAATGGCAGTTATTTGACACAATGGTGTAATTTGGGTTTGCAATGCTCCCCCGCCTAACTTTTCGCAAAATCTCTATTCATGCCGCGAAAATCTATATTCTCTGTTCATAATGTTATGCTACGGTAAATCGCTTTCCGAAACTTTGAATCGTTTAGTAGTAGTAAACTCTCATAGCCTGCAGATAATACTTACCAGTTACTTACTTACTTACTTCACCGTCGACCACATCATCGCTTACCATCAGGTGAGATAGTGGTCAAGCGCAAGCCTATTGACGATAAAAAAAAAAAAAAAAAAACAGAAATATCAGTTATACCTTGCCTTCCTAGCATTCCCCACGTTCTACATATATGCTGAAAACTATCACAGAGCACAGAGACTCCTCGTTGGCCGCTGCTAAAGATAGCATACAAACCAAGCGTGGCACAATTTATCAAAGGCCTGTGACAATTCTAACGATAGCTATGGCAGCCAACAATTGTGTTCAGTGGAATTGCGCGTTTGACCGTGTCGACCGACAGACGGACAGACACACAGACACGTGAGTAACAGCATACTTTGACCCACTTTCTGTGTTCATTCTATTTTGTTTGTTATTTATATATTCCATATTATTTTAATATTTAAGTATTTTCCGTTTCCGTAAGTGTGTCCGTGGCATCAACAGTGGGCCCTATCAGAAGATCAGCGCAGCGTTGTTGCTTTTTTGGATATCGCTGCACATGCTGAGATAGGAGCCTTTTTGATCTCGCACGGGGTTTTTATTTTTTATTATTGTTTAATTTTATGCATATTTCTCGTGTGTCCTGTGCGGGTCACAAATAAATATTTTTCTTTCTTTCAATAGGGTTCCGTTTGGACCCTTCGGGCACGGAACCCTAAAAAGCACCGACTTAAGTAAATCCTCTACTTGTTACTGAGAAACGTTATTAAACAAAAACATAAAGGTCATAATAATGACCAGTATATCGAAAAAATAAAATATTGCAAATATAAATTCATAAAAAACTACCGTCTTTACATTCGGTTTGATTTTGTTTCGAGTGACTTCCTGATAAGTTTCTTTATATTTTATTTCTTATGAAACCAGCAACCGCTTCACTTCTTCTGTCCTGTCCATTTAAATGTCAGAATATATTTTCTCAAAGACGAAACAATAAACTGTGTTCTGAATGTTAATGTTTTAGATGGTATAATTTAACTAAACTTACGTAACTATTGACTGCATAAACACTGGAGAAATTTGTGTTATTCGTTAATTTTCACCATCCTTCATGTTGTAAGCACTAATTTTGTATAGCACACATAACTAACACGACGATGGATATGGACGATTATGTCAACCTGGGACAAACGGTCCAGTCAGGTAAGTCCAACTTCGAAAAAGAGGTCAACCGTCATCCGACTCGGCTGGGCAGCGTTCGGAAAGTTGCGCGGTATCTTATCGTCCAACTTACCACAGTGTCTTAAGACGAAAGTCTATGGCCAGTGTGTGTTGCCAGTGATTACTTACGGGACAGAGACGTGGTCGCTCACAATGGGCGTCATCAGAAAGCTTAAAGTCACCCAAAGGGCAATGGAGAGGGTTATGCTAGGAGTTTCCTTGCGTGATCGAATCAGAAATGAAGACATCTGCAAGAGAACCACGGCTACCGATATAGCCCGAAGAATTGCCAAACTTCAGTGGGCAGGGCACATTGCTCGCAGAACGGATGGCCGTTGGGACCGAAAAGTTCTGGAGTGGCGACCGCGTACCAGAAGACCGTCTTCTAGGAGGAGCGACGACTTGGTCAAGGCTGCGAGGGTCCGGTGGATGCGAAACGCACAGGACCAATCAGTGTGGCGATCCTAAGTCCAGCAGTGGACGTCTTTCGGCTGGAAATGATGACGATGACTTAACTAATATGGGATACGGTGAATAGGCCAGCGTGCTCCGTCGTCGACCACATTATCGCTTACCATACGGTTAGATCTTGGTTAAATGCAAGACAGTCAATTATAAAAAATAGACTTCAAACAAATGCTATCAAGTACGATTCTTATAGTTTTCAAGGTAACATAAATAGTCATGATCATAAAACCTAATAATTATTTTAAATATGGTGTTGAAAAAACATGCAAGCCATAGCTCAAACCTGTTATAAAAACCAAGTTCTAACTTTTTATACTCTTTCCTGTCCGTTCCAATGTCAAAAATTTACAAAAAAAGGTGCTGACTTAACTACATACGTACTGACAACCGACTCTTTAATATGTTAAGTGTTTGTTGGCACCGAAATGAAAAATCTGAAATATTAATTTTGTTTTCTAAAGAAAACAATATTTCCGTAAGGGCGACAATGGCTTGCATTTTCCGTTTTCCGTAGTTGTATAGCACCTACTAGTTCTGGATAGTAGGTGTAATTGATTTGAGCTTTAATATCTTCACGCTCCGTTACCTTTACGAGCTGAGCATAACTCGTAAGTTTATAAATATACGTATATATGTACCTACAGCCATATTTGACTTGGTACTATTCCGTTATTAAATGGGAACATTATGTGGGATTGTGTCGGCGAAACTCAGATAAAACATGAGAGAGAAATATAGACACTAACATCGGGTAAGTAATATATGATATAATCACAAAATCTCTAATTTTTACAAGATATAACAACTGAATCTATAATTTTATTAACCGACTTACCAAAAAGGAGGAGGTTCTATGTTGGACTTCTTGTATGTTTTTTTTTATGTTTTTATTTATGTTCTCCGATATCTCCGTCAATTGTGAACCGATTTTGAAAATTCTTTTTTTGTTTGATAGAGTATGTTTCGAAATTGGTCCCATTTTAGCTTGGTGAAGATCTGATGAAGAACTTCGGAGATATACAACAGAACTCTTCAATAACTAACGGCAAATCAATCGGGATTGATGCAATCGCATGTCTGTTTATTGTTTATACCATTTCATAACATAACATCACGCCAGTATGCTCTAAAAGGGTACGCAGATCTCTCATTTCACCGGTTATGTTCATGTTTCATGTTATTCGGGTAATCTATTCTGGCGTTATAGGAGCCTATTTTAGGTAGGTACAACTAAAAAGGGAAAAATAAAAAAAAAACTTTTCAGCAAAAAATACTACCGACTTCCAAATAAAAAACTATAAAGTGAAAAATAACTTTATTTTTGGAAGTCGGTAGTATTTTTTTGCTAAAAAGTTTTCCGACTCACAAAAATAAAGTCATTTTTCACTTTGTAGTTTTTTATTTGGAAGTCGGTAGTATTTTTTTGCTAATAAGTTTTTTTATTTGATATAATGATCAGTAAATAAAATAAACGATTGATATAATTATAAAGTAAAATTTTTTTATAAGCATATCAACATGCAAACAAGCATACACCATGCATGCAGCAGGCATGCAAACAAGCATACACCATACATGCAGCATGCAGCAGGCATGGTTTCTGTCACTCTCCGGCAGTCCCAAGAGAGCTTATCGTCGCAGATGTTTCACGCTCACCACCGTGGCTTCGGCTTGCTTACAACTCCGCCTGGAGTGACGGAAACTTCCTTCAAAAAGACATAGGAATCATTTCAGACGCTTGATAGAGGCCTATGTCCAGCAGTGGACGTCTTTATGTGTATAGTTGAAGTCATTTTGAAATGCCAGTGTACCGTAGAATCGGTTCGAACATAATAAAGCGCCATATTACCAGTATATAGAGGGTAGAAAAGAAAAACTGTTTATTCGCCACAAAAACGACGTTTTTTTTTTCCTTCTTTTTCCTTAGAAACCACTATTCTGCTAATATCCCCGAAACACGTCACAATAAAAAAAGATTTAAAAGTAAAATAGGTAAAGGTTATATTAATAGGGTCGTTGGTTGCAGTTGGCTGGTCAAATTTATAAATGACTAGCTGTTTCCCGCGGCTTCGCTCCCGTGGACCACCCCACAGGACCCATTTTCGGGATTGAAAAATAGCCTATGTCACTCAGGAATAATGTAGCTTTTTTTTGGTGAAAGAATGTTTAAAATCGGTCTAGTAGTTTCGGAGCCTATTCGGTACAAACAAATAAACAAATAAAATCTTTCCTATTTATAATATTGGTATAGACTTATTTTATTAAATATATTTTTAAGATGAGGGTGGAAGAATAAAAACTTATCTGTGGCTTATTGATATAGCTTGTGTGATTATTTCAAGTTTCGCAAAGATTGGAAAGTGAAGAAAATATTAATCAAATATTACAAACTTTCAAAACAAGGGACTGTTATTTCAATGTTATTTAGTAGCTTTAATTTAACACGAAATAATAAAATTCATTATGTACGATATGGGCTACTGATGTGTTATTAATCTAATTAAGTATATAAAAGTAATTAACTTTTCAAACAGAATGTACACGCTTCGTGGACGGGAGGTTTCTTTGAAAAGTCAGAAGCCGGTTACAAGAGAAAAATATACTGACTTATCTTATTCAAAATATTCCAAATATAACTTATTATACAATCTTACGGAAATAGATTGTTAGGTATTTACTTATTGAATTTTTTATCCAATAACATGTCAACAAGTCATTACTTTTAAATATTTTGGAGTCTTTGAACTTTAGGAAATCCATTCTATTTCAAGTCGTCTCAAGCGTCAAATTCTGAACGATCATGAAGCAGTTTTCCATGATTGCAATGGCACCCAATAATAATCCGAAGCAGGAGCGGATCCAGGATTTCACTCAGTGGAGGGCAAATGTTTCTCACAGGGGAGGAGGAGGAAGGCCATTGCCAACCTTAAATTGTTTTAAGGTAGCTTTTTTTTATGACAGTCAATCTGCCTAGCCTTTACACAAATATGTTGGGGTCGGCTTCCAGTCTAACTTTATTCAGCTGAGTACCAGTGTTTTACGTGGAGCGATTGCCAATCTGACCTCCACAACCCAGTAACTGGGTAATACGATACCCCTTGGCTAGACTGATGCCAGATCTCAAGCTTCTGACTACTCGTAACAACTGTCAAAGATCTTCAAATGACAGCCGCGACCAACGGCTTAGCGGGCTTTCTGAGGCACGGAGGAAACTCGGTATGTTGAAAATGGTCACCCATCCACGGACCGACCTCGTCAAGTGTTGCTTAACCTTGATGACCGACCCGTGCGGCTGTTTTTATTTAGCCACGAGCTTTTTTGATGACAGTTTTGCCTCAAAACGGTTCTTCACACGAAAACGAGCTAGAAAATGTTGCCTTTCTCAAAGATTAGATTATTACTATTCCACACACACACACATAACCACATCTACCACGAAGTATACAACCTCCGTAACACTCTGAGGCGTCTTCTTGTTTTTCTCTTTGGTAATTAGTTTTTTTTTTTTAAAGTACCACTCTTCACTCTTGTATCCATGTCTGATCCAAAGTTCAAAAAAGTTTATCACGAAATTAGTAAGTTGATGAAAATTTTTAGTTCTAAAAAACTTTCGGAATGCTGCGAAAAATGTCATTAATGGAAATTATTTTTCACGTAAGTACATTGGTGCTATTAGTTTTGAAGGGAAGTGGATAATGCATTCAGGAGAGATGGTCATAGAGATTCACGCTGACATTGACCTTAGCAGTATTAAGGTGAGGACAGACACGCGCGGCGTCGGGCGCGCGGATATTTTCAGTCGCGATTTGTCCGTGCTGCAACTCCGTCGTTCGGGCGACGCACAAGCGCCCAATTTCCGCGTCTACTGTTCAAGTGCGTGTTTTATCGTAAAAATGATTGTGTTGAACTGTTAATAACAAGTTATTCTGTACACACGACAAGATCGGATTTTTGTGTTTTCTTTCCATTTGGATGCTGTGAATTTTCAAAGTATGTATGATTAAAATATGTTGTTGTTCGTTACTTATTCAAAGTTTTATTTGTGTTTTGCTGTCATTTATTTAAATTAAAAAGTAAACATTTGGTAAAAATTCCACTACGTTGTGCTTAATTTTTTTTGTTTACTATTTTTCTTCATTTACGTAGCTTAAACGTATTTATTTATCGTGTTCGTGAATATTGAATTCGTCAAGCTAACTTTTACATAATTTTCTATGGCTAACAAAAAAATCTACAAAGGAGAATTCGCATATTAATTTATTTATTCATAAAAGTTATTATTCATTAGGTAATAAATAATATTTATCATTAACATACCACCATGTTATTGGATAGGCATATTAACTGCAAAATTTATGCGCGTTCCAAAGTAAATAAAAAATAATAGTAAATTGAAAAATTCAATTAATTAAAAAGGCGAATTTGAAGTCAATTCGGTCATTCCGGTGGTTGATAGTTAAAAGTTACACACATGAATAAATCGAAAATCAAATGAATACGTTTTCATAAATGAGTTGTTAATTAATAACAAATTCAACCAAATTCAATAGCAATTGTCTTTATTGAATTTTCCGGGGAATACGGAATACGCATGAAACAATTAGTGCAAAAATCAAAATGAGTTCAAAACCATAATCGTGATTCAGGGAAATTCCTGAAACAAATTATTGTTGTGAGAACCGGACGACATAATTGTTGTTTTCACATACTTGTTTAATTACTGCTGTCATGGGTGTTTCTTTTTATGATAATTTTGTTTTTTTTTTTAAATTGCTATATTTAAATACGTTAATTGTAATTTATACTTATCCACACTCAAATAATTATAATTAATTTATAATCATTATTTCATTTCCTTTTAGGTAAAATATACTTTTCAAATACAGTTTTTTTTAGGAATTGTGGTCGTTTTAGTGTAAGGTTTATTCCTAAAACACAAAATCATAATTTCTTCAAATACCAATGCATTCTTGTAAATTCCCACTTAAATGTACCAACTGTGAATAGTAGAGCTTTTATAAACTTTTGAGTTCTGTTAACCTTTTGGTTAGATCTTGCGAAGCGGTCACAGGTTCCCACAAATATTAATTTCGTGATAATGCTTGCATCTTAAGGCGGTACCCCGAGCAAAACGCCGCGCAAGCGGTTTTTCGTGCTGTTTTTAGGAGCTATCTACTCGTTATTTAAAAAGAAATATCAATTAATACAAATACATTACATTTCTAAATAACATTGATTCTAAAATAAAATGGTAGATTTAGTTTGTTTTAATGTTGTACATATTTCACTAATCTCCTTCCAAAAAAAACATAAAAATGAGAAATAATTATTGATAGCATGCATCTCCTCGTAAAGTGTTCATTAATTATTTTTTGTACTAACACTAATGGATAGACAATTTAATAACGAACATTTTTGCAGTTTTTTTTTTTCAAAAGACCAAAATTCGATTTTATAAAGATTTTATTCTAAAATCTGGGCGTCTTCACCACTGTAATTCATGCGCCACCAGTGCCGCTGGGCCAATAGGAATGCTCATATCTCATGCCGATTTTTTGGTCAGGGTACCACCTTAATAAGAAAAAATACTTAATAAAAACATTCACACACAAATATATTTTACAAAGAAACATCAAATACTCAAAAATTTTGCTCAGAAATTCAGATGATATACAATTATACTCACCACGCACCAATTGTGATGAATGAAGAATGTAAGAAGGTGCTGCATTGTTTAATAAACTACCAAATAACATTAAAAATGCAAAATCTATGTCAATAAGAAATACTTGAAATTAAATATCTATACTAAAGAGGAAAGATTTGTATTTTATTTTATTTTATTTATTAGGGAAAACAAACAATTACACACTATATTTGGTTAACAAATAATTGTACAAGACTACATTAGTGTGCAACTAACAACGTTATCCACATCTTGTATTTTTGTATATAACGAATAAACTTAAAAACTACTGGACCGATTTCAAAAATTCTTTCACCGTTGGGAAGCTACACTATCCCCGGGTGACATAGGCTACTTTTTATCCCTGTATTCATACGGGAACGGGAACTACGCTGGTGAAACCGTGAGGCGTCCGCTAGTCCTTAATAAAGCGAGCGCACCTACGTACATTACATATCACTTCTAGTTGCGCGCATTCTGTGTATTATTACGTTCTGTCTGTGTTATTTTTTAGCGATTGTCCTACACTTTTAGTTTTATTTTAATTATTTTACCGAGGAGCTCGTGGTTAAATAATAACAGCCACACTGGTCGATCATCAAGGTTAAGCAACGCTTTACGAGGTCGGTCCGTGGATGGGTGACCATTTCAACATACCGAGTTTCCTCGGAAAGGACGTTAAGCCGTTGGTCCCGGCTGTCATTTGAAGATCTTTGACAGTCGTTAGGGGTAGTCAGAAGCCTTAGATTTGACACCAGTCTAGCCGAAAGGTATCGTGTTACCCAGTTACTGGGTTGTGGAGGTCAGATAGGCAGTCGCTCCATGTAAAACTGGTACTTAGCTGAATCCGGTTAGACTTGAAGCCGACCGCAATGAAGTTGGGAAAAGGCTAGGCAGATTGATTGATTCAATTATTTTGCCAAAACTGTACGCAAATCAATGCGACCAAGTGCGCAGTTACGGGGTATCATTTCCATTTAGGTGAAAGAATATTCAAATTATAAACATTTGAATGTTGTTTACCTTACAAAATTGCTTCTGCCATATTTAATTAGATCGACAAATGAACTGTTTTCGAGTAAATATAAATTAATTAATATCAAAGAGCTCTCGCAGACGTCATATGAAACTGTTGTTTTTGGAAGTACTGCCGACGTTCGTACGAAGGACTTATTAAACAACAGAAGTCAGTCTTTGCCTTTGCAAATTATTAATATTTTAATAATATGGGTAAATAGATAAAAATACAAAAAAATATTCAACCAGATTTTGGTCAGCCAGCACGCGAATATGTATCCTCCGACTGCACAGCATGTTTTTTTCCTTGTTTACGACTTTTTAGTTCGCTTTTGAAGCAGTCGGGTTTTTAGATTTTTTGATATAACTTTTTTTAGTTGTGGTACATAACGGAGCAATTCTATATAGTACCTATAATGCTCAAAGTAATGCCGGAATAGATTAACTCAATAGCATTAAACTTAAACAATACCGGTGGAATGAGAGTGAGAGTAACAGGATGAATTGTTCACACCTGCGTACCCCTTTAGAGCTTACCAGTGTGATGTTATGTTATGAAATGGTGTAAACAATAATCATACATGTGATTGTAGCTATCCCGAGTAATTTGACGTCATTTACTGAAGAGTTCTGATGTATATCTCCGAATTTCTTCATCAGATCTTAATAAATGGTACCACATGACAAGAACCAGCTTTCAATTAAAAAAGAATCATCAAAATCGGTTCACCTAGTAAAAAGTTCTTAGGTAATACACAGAAAAAAATCGAGTCGGACTCGCGCACGAAGGGTTCCGTACTTGGTAAATTGCGGTTTACGATTTATGATTTATTAAAAAAAAAACTACTTACTAGATCTCGTTCAAACTAATTATCGGTGGAAGTTTACATGGATATGTACATCATATATTTTTTTTAGTTTTATCATTCTCTTATTTTAGAAGTTACAGGGGGGGGGGACAAACATTTCACCACTTTGGAAGTGTCTCCCGCGTAAACTATTCAGTTTAGAAAAAAATGATATTAGAAACCTCAATATCATTTTTGAAGACCTATCCATAGATACCCCACCCCACACGTATGGGTTTGATGAAATTTTTTTTTTTTAGTTTCAGTTTCAAGGACCCCCAAAATTTATTGTTTTTTTTCTATTTTTGTGTGAAAATCTTAATGCGGTTTACAGAATACATCTACTTACCAAGTTTCAACAGCATAGCTCTTATAGTTTCGGGAAAAAGTGGCTGTGACATACGGACGGACAGACAGACAGACAGACATGACGAATCTATAAGGGTCCCGTTTTTTGCCATTTGGCTACGGAACCCTAAAAATCCAGTCGAATTGATAACCTCCTCCTGTTTGGGAAGTCGGTTAAAAAAAGGAACAGTGGTGGCCCAGTGGTATCGGCCGCGACTTACAAGTTGTAGGTCGTGGGTTCGAACCCAGGCAGGTGCTTTACTTTGTGTAAAATATTTCTTCACCACTGCTCTCAAAACGGTGAAGGAAAACATCGTGAGGAAACCGGCATGTCCTAGAACCAAAAAATCGCGCAGCTTGACGCACTAGAGTCGATCGAAAAGCGAGCCAAGAGACTCATCGGTGATGAGGCGCTGGTCAAGTCAAAGCTTGTCTTGAACATCGTCGCCGAGTTGCCAGCCTGTCGTTTTTTTATCAGTTACATTTCGGGGAGTGTGTGATGGAATTGCACGATCTAATTCCACCTAGCCCGTTTCATCATCGGACTACCAGACGTACGGCGATGCGCCATCGATACATGGTAGACATCCCACACATACGCACAAAACGTTTTGGGAACACTTTTATTATGCGTACAGCTAAGGAGTGGAATTCCCTGCCGGAGCCTGTGTTTCCCGATAGCTACAATCTAGGGGTCTTTAAGTCAAGAGTGAATAGGTTATATCTAGGCAAGCGTGTTTCACCGTCGACCACATCATCGCTTACCAAAAGGTGAGATAGTGGTCAAGCGCGAGCCTATAGGTTATAAAAAAAAAAAAAAAAACATCCACCAACCCGCACTGGGCCCGCGTGGTGGATTACGGCCCATACGTGGCAACATTAAAATACTGATGATGATGATGATGATGATATAAAATTAATAGGAAATAGGAAATTAATTTATTTGACCTTATTCAGAGAACTGGTAGATCTAAGTCCGAGGTATATTATACATATTTTAAACGGGGCACACTCTTAAAGAAATTGGTATATTATAGTCTCCTCGTGGCTTAATAATAACAGCTGCACTGGTCGATTATCAAGGTTAAGCAACGCTTGACGAGGTCGGTCCGTGGATGGATGACCATTTCAACATACCGAGTTTCCTCCGTGCCTCGGAAAGCACATTAAGCCGATGGTCCCGGCTGTCATTTGAAGATCTTTGACAGTCGTTACGAGTAGTCAGAAGCTTGAGATCTGACACCAGTCTAGCCAATGGGTACCGTGTTACGCAGTTACTGGGTTGTGGTGGTCAGATAGGCAGTCGCTCCATGTAAAACACTGGTACTCAGCTGAATCCGGTTATACTGGAAGCCGACCCCAACATAGTTGGGAAAAGGCTAGGCAGATTGATAGTCTAACGGTTTTAAAGTAAGTAGGTACTCGTGTAAAGTGAAATTTCAATTTACGGACGTCAACTGAATACCCACTCATTTAATAAAAAACATTTTTGCAAAAAAATACTACCGACTTCCAAATGAAAAACTACAAAGTGAAAAATAACTTAACTTTTGGAAGTCGGTGTCTTTCGTAGGAACCATTTTTTTGCGATATGGACACCGACTTCCAAAAGTTAAGTTATTTTTCACTTTGTAGTTTTTCATTTGGAAGTCGGTAGTATTTTTTTGCAAAAATGTTTTTTATTTTTCGCTTTTTAGTTTTACCTACCTAATAGCAAGTTGTTCATTAAGGTCCCTATAACTCCAGAATAGATTAACCGAATAACATGAAACTTGAACATAACCGTTGAAATGAGAGATCTGCGTACCCCTTTAGAGCGTACTGGCGTGATGTTATGTTATGAAATGGTATAAACAACAAACTGACATGCGATTGCAGCAATCCCGAGAGTTTTGCCGTTATTTATTGAAGAGTTCTGTTGTGTATCTCCGAAGTTCTACATCAGACGTTCACCAAATTAAAATGGGACCAATTTCGAAACATACTCTTTCAAACAAAAAAAGAATTTTCAAAATCGGTCTACAATTGACAGAGATATCGGTGAACATACATAAAAAAAAAAAAAAAAAAAAAAAAAAAAAAACATACAAGAAGTCGAACATAGAACCTCCTCCTTTTTTGTAAGTCGGTTAAAAATAGGTAAAGTCTTTGAGTCAAAAGTTGGAGATTTCATTTACGGCTAACAATAAAATTGTTTCACACTTAACAATAGGAGCGGAAGTTAAATCAAAGTACATTCTTGATTAGAACTTCATCTTTGAAAACTGAAATAAAAGGAAATAACGGTCCTATAGACCCTATCCTATTATCTTGAGGACTCAAATACAGACGAAGTTCTGTTTTTGTCTTAAGGCGCTATGTACGCCCCAATGTTAACGCAGTACTGGCCGTGCGCCCGCTCGATGCCAAAACCTACTTTTGAAAAGTATAGTAAAAAAAAAAAAAAAATTTGGTTTACATTAATATGTAAACCAATTTTTTCTTTTTTTTTTTTCTTAATTCTTAATTCTTTATTGTACACCAAAACAACATAAAATACAGTGTGATAATAAAGTACATGTACAAAGGCGAGCTTAACTCAATGTTGAGTTCTCTTACAGCAAACCCCTAGGGTGACAGAGAAAGATGACATTATAGAGGGCAGGATCCAGTGTACAAATTTAAAAGACTTAAATAAGGTAAAAACTGACGACGAATAAAATAAAATATACTTACATAATTACTTTATGCTATGTTAGTCTTGAAGTGAAGAAATTCCAGCCATCAATTTTTCTGTGTTATAATATTTTAAAAATCCAAGTTGTTTTGGGGAAGTTTCCAAAAGTTGCGAAAAAATATCGTGTTGTTAATTATTTTTTTAAAGCAAAACTATTAGTTACACGATAAAACCTTGTGTTCAAAATTATGTACATAAATCAATAATAAATATATATTTTAACCTAGCCGTTACTAAGGAGTATGCTTTAGCAATTTACCGTTTTACGGCACTAAGGGGCATGTAGGCCCTTAATAACCTAGGTCAGTGTTTCCCAAATTTGGAAACATGGGCGTTCGCCGAACGTCGAATAACCCGTACGCCAAGTTCGCCAAGGCCTTCGTTTCGTTGCAATTATTTTTATACATCGCTGACAACGGTGAAAGAAAACATTGTGAGAAATTCTGGACTTATAAACCAACTTATTATAAGTATTGCTCCATTTGTGTTATTGCTGGAAGGTGTTCCAATGCGTGGATAAATAAATAGTATACCAGTTAGGCATGTCACAATATTACAATAATGTTGATTTGACTATTTCAGTGATTACTGATTCTTAAATTTTATTTAGCCATACGTTGTTCATTTTCGTATTCGGAGTAGCCACAATTAAATTCTAGTGCTTGGGGATTTACCGTTACCGCGGGCTAATCCAAAGCGATTTTTTTTCGAAAAGGCATTTTCTATCATAAGCTCTTGTTGTTTAAGATGCAAAATGCTTTAGTGGTTCGATAAGATTGAGAAACGCTGGCCAAGGTAATTGCCAACTTGGGGTACAGTACAAATTGCGATTTGTCGTAGTAACACATGCTCCTAAGCCGTTCTATATATTTTCGAGTCACAATTGCGGTATAAATTACCTTCCGTAAGCCTCCGAACGTTCATTGGTTGTACGTGTGGCACGTGGTACACTTTGTGAATATTATTCACTATTCTTCATTCATTTTCCGACACGTGCCCGCTGTAAGAGGTAAATTTGCCTCTCCTTATTAATACATTTTACTTCCTGCTTTTTGTAGTCGTATATTGAGATAATTGAACTTAAAGCCACTGTTTTGTGTTAGTATTAGTATAACGTATTACTGTTGTATGTTAGTATTCTGATATCTTAATTGGTTTTGATCTGAAATGCGGCCTTCCAATATACTAACAGAATTTGATTTGGTGTGGTGGTTTCTAGTTAATTCCAAACATTCGACGGTATAGGTATAGACGAATCCTTCATGCAAACTTCGAAGGTTGTGTGTGGTACCTTGAATACATTATTATTTTGATTGCAATAGCTTCAGTAAGTTAGCTTCAGTAATTAGGACAAACTAATTAAGATTGATTGTTTAAAAAAAAGGGTTCTATTAATTTTCATGAAATTCGTTAGGGTACAAATATTTTATAATACTTACAGAAGTTAAGTGATACGAACATTGGCACTTAAGTATTACATATTTGTACCTGTACATAATAAGGCTTTTTTTTGGGAATTTGGTTTTTAGCAATTAAGTTTTTATTTACATGATATTTTCAGAGCCAGTTTATAGATTTTCACAGTAATTACAGGAAGCTAAAGCCTACATCATTGTCAGTCGTTACAGGGGGTTATTGGACGATTCGCACAAATTTATCTCGCCCGAAATGTGCGAATCGACCGTTTTTAATAATATCAGATTTTTGTCTGTGGCGATTCGCACGAAGTTTATTTATTGGTTTGTGAATTGACCACTCCAAAATTATGTAGTAGGCAATTGGCACATATTTTATTTTAGAGAACAAAAAAATAAAAACAGATTTGTGCTCACCCGTCTCAGCAATAATATAAGGAATTGATCGAAGTTAATAGATATTTTACTTGAATCTAGGTGCGAATAGGTAATCTTCTTGCGAATCGCCACAGAAAAAATAACGTTATCGAAAAGGGTCAATTCGCACATTTCGTGCGAGTTAAATTCATGCGAATCATCAAATAACCCGAAACAGGTTGTGGAGTTCAGAATGTGGTTCAGATCCGCAGTTGCTCCATGTAAAATTAAAATTCTAAAATTTATTGCATATAGCACATTGATATAGCATGTGTTTAACAAGATCTTATTAATAAATAGAAATACAGTTCACATGGACGCTGTCGGGCACAGCAATTGAGTATAGTAATAAATAAATTTAATTAATATAACTTAGAAAAAATATAATGTAAGTTTTAAATTAAATTGAATGATGCTGCTGAATAACAATTATAAAATAAAGAATGCCAATTAAAGTTAAGTTAATAGTCAAATAAAATGATAAAATGTCAATCAGAATAAAAATGTGCCAGTGTGTAATATGTATGTGTATATATATGTAGTATTTATTGAGGGATGAACTCACGTATACTTAAGTTAGTTAAGTAAGCTTAAAATAATGTCCAACGTAGGAGTCTAGCAATTGTAATTCTTATGAAAAAAAAAAAAAACAAAATATAAACACAATAAAAAAGAGCGCGGACTGCCACATGTCCGCGGTAGAAAATAAAAAAAAAAAAAAAAAAACAGAATAAAATACAATATCTCGAGCACAGAAATTTTGCTTATTCATGAATACCAATAAAAATAACTTGGAAAATTTATAATGTAAGTTTTAATTGTAATTAAATGATGGTGTAGAATAACAATGATAAAATAATGAATGTCAATAATTAACGATAAGATAAATGTCAAATAAATAAAACGTTAGTAAAAAAAACAAAAAAAAATACAATTTGTAAAAATACAATTAATTATGAAGTGTACCTTCAACAAGATACCTTCCCATAGTTGACATGTCGAATCAAAATGTGAATGTCTCCTAGTATCCAGTTCGATCCGGTTAGAGTGGGCGCCGATTTCAATGAGTTGGGCAAAGACTAGGCAGACTGATTGAGCAGAGACAGTCCAACACAACTCACAAAAATATAGGCAGTTTTAACGGGCCGTGAACCATTTCAGAAATTTCAGTATGACTGACATTGTGAATTGTTAAGACGGTACCCTGACCAAAAAATCGGCATGAGATTTGAGCATTCCTATTGGTCTAGCGGCACTGGTGGCGCATGAATTACAGTAGTGAATACGCCCAGATTTTAGAATAAAATCTTTATAAAATCGAATTTGGGTCTATTGAAAAAAAAAATCTACAAAAATGTTCGTTATTAAATTGTCTATCCATTAGTCTTAGTACAAAAAATAATTAATGAACACTTTACGAGGAGATGCATAATATCAATAATTATTTCACATTTTTATGTTTTTTTTGAAAGGAGATTAGTGAAATATATACAACATTTAAAAAAAAACTAAATCTACCATTTTATAATCAATATTATGTAGAATTTTAATGTATTTTTATTAATTGATATTTCTTTTTAAATAACGAGTAGATAGCTCCTAAAAACAGCACAAAAAACGGCTTGCGCGGCGTTTTGATCGGGGTATCGCCTTAATATGAAAGCGGCAATCGTACAATCCACAAACATTCCGATGATTAGATTTTCATATCGCTTTGAAATTTCAATTTCGCTCACTGTATGTCCACGTCGCATATCTGTTCCATCGATCTATATTAATTCATTCATTCGTTCTTTTGTTGGACTGGAGAACCGGTAGACCGAACATACTGAATTAATTTTACAGTGCTACTGAATGTTTTTATTTAGCTTTAAGTCCGCCATATTTTGATCTACCTGCATCACAATTAAAATTAATAATTGAATCACATTGCAACTCGCAAATTAGGATAAATAATGTTATTTGAGAAGTAAGTGATTTTTTATGTACCTAAGTGGAAACGTATACAAGTGTTGTGATTGTGAGAGTTGAGGAATTTAATTTAGTTTTATTTTTTGGCAGGATTTCAATCCTGCCAAACTTTGTCATTAAGGTTCCCCTAGTCGACGCGGCGACGGCACAAACTATATATTATGCGTGAGGTTAAAATTAATGCTATCTCATCCGACAACACGTGCGAAAGAGATAGATGCTGTGATGAGCAGTAAGAAGCTATTTTGCGTACGAATTAGTACTTTTGCAGTATCGAAATTAATGATGAATTAGGACGAAAACGAGCGCGCGAAATTTTATAAACAAACCTTTGAGAGTCTAGATATCATGAAAAAACGACTAAATGGGTATTTTCAAAATAAAATAATTTGCATTTATTGAATTACTAATCTATCCCTGTATGGAGGCCGTTTAGCAATTTTCCTTCTTCGTATGGTATTAATTGCCGCCCAAAATGCGTTAAAATTAGTGTTCAAATATGAAACTTTGGACGCTCATGACTTTCAAATTTAATTTTTTTACTGTTTTGTTTCCATACAGGGCTAGATGATGAGATAAATTGACATAATTTTTTATTTTGGACTTACGTCGTCAAACAGAGGAGTAATCGCCAGACTACGTTTGTATGGAAGAATGATCGACTAGAGTAACCTTAAAGTAGGGATTGACACGTTCTTAATTCCAATTTCTCAATTCAAAAATCAATATCATTAGTCATTACTCTAACTCCGCAGTGCTCATGAACTTGTCCTTGGTTTATAGCAAACAAACAAAAGCCGGTACAATTCAAAGTTTTGCTGATATTGTGCTGAACTGTCTCAACAGCCAAGAGTAACTCTTCGAATGGTCAATGGGTTTCGCCAGGAATTTTTGTGGCAACCCTTATGTTATCGCTAGTGGTTTAATTAAACTCTGACAGCGATTTTCGTGTTATTTTTGTCCTGAGAGTGACATTTTTAACCCCCGCCGGAAAAAGAGGGCTGTTATAAGGTTCATGTGTGTTGCTGTGTATCTGTGTGTCTGTCTGTGGCATCATAGCGCCTAAACGGATGAACCGATTTTGATAAAGTTTTTTTTGTTTGAAAGGTGATTTTGTCGAGAGTGTTCTTAGCTATGTTTGAATGAAATCGGTTCAGCCGTTCAAAATTTGTGGGTGTTTGACTGTTTGAATCGGGGTGTTTACGCAAGATAAATGTGTCGGGGGTTTTTTAAATTTTGAAATTTTACTTGTAGTGTCATAAGCTCTTTCTTAGTTATCGCGTGGTTTCCAATACAGCACTTTTATTTACGTGTGTACACGCTTGAACCTAACAACAAAACGTATTTTGTTGGTACCGAATGAGCGTGAATATCGATATATTGTGTGCCAGAGGCTGTCCTTGAATTTTATTAGATTCTTGGTTACATAATAATATGGATTTAATAAAATCTTCAGTATAGGAAATTTCAGAAAATGTGAGAATTGGATTGCTGCTTACAATGAGGATATGAAAATCGTGGTCTGTCTCAATAGTTTCATTAACCCCCGCCGGAATAAGAGGGGTTTTATAAGTTTCACGTGTGTTGCTGTGTATCTGTGTGTCTGTCTGTGGCATCATAGCATCCAAATGGGTGAACCGATTTTGATTTAGTTTTTTTTGTTTAAAAGGTGTCTTGATCGAGAGTGTGGTGTCTTAGCTATGTTTGAATAAAATTGGTTTAGCTGTTTAAAATTTATGGGCGTTTTACTGTTTGAATCGGGGTGTTTTCGCAATATAACGTGTCATAATTACGTGTTCAATAGATTGCCGATCGAAGCGTATCTAATATGTACTAGATAATTTAATATATGTAGCATGAAATAAAAATATGTCGGGGGTTTTGTAAATTTTGAAATTGTACTTGTTTTATTGGGTCAGTTTTTAATTTTAGTTTCATAAATTGAATTGTGAAAACAGTGTGCATACAAGAGAGACATTAACCGTCCCACAATTCCTCACAGTTCGCTTTCCACAATTATTATGTAATTGCAATCTTATGCAAAACTAATGAAACCTGTAGGTATGAATATATTCCCGGGCTTGAAGTTAATACTAGGGTACTAACAATACGAGAGAGTTTCATACGCTCTGCGTCACTATAAGCTATTTGAAACGTTTGATTGCTGTGATTCGCCCTGCACCGAGATAAGTACCTACCTAATACCTGAGGTAATGAAAATTTTATGTGTGTGGCTTTTACGAGGGAATATGAAATAGGTTCGATAATACGGTATTTTTATCGCCTGAAAAGTGTGCTCGACTGAGAAGGCCGAGGACGGAAAAGTTATGAAATTACTATTTATTTCAAGTTCGGAGTAAACACTTGAAAACGTAACTTGCTAGCTGGGTCAGGACCAAATTTTTGATGTAATTGCACAACGGAAATCACAAGTGTCACACTGGAATATAAATGTTCGTTAATAAATCGCACAATGGAATGAAAATTATTCAACAATTCGCATATTAAAAAAAAATAGCGGCAAAAATATTCTTAGGTAGTCAAGCAAGGATATACGTATTTTATTCAAATAGCGTAAAAAGACACCGAGTTGTTGTTATATTTTATTTAAAGATATTAAGCTACAAGTTTAGTTGTTTAATAATAATATCCAAAACTATTTTAAGGCGTGTAAAATTCGTAATATTTTGTCACTTAAGAGTCGGGAACCACAGTCTGTATCCATCAAAAATTTGGACCTGACCCAGCAAGCTAACGAAATTGTTAGCACTATTTAGTAGCAGACAGGTGTCGTAAAACATAGCATCGTACTACTACTAGTACTACCCTTAAAAAGACTATAAAAAGGGCCATCAAGCTATTTGTGGCCAGTGACGACTGGGCCTTATGGACGCAGGCTAAAAATAAAACCCTAACCTTTACCATGGAATTTGTTTTTGAATAGTACCTATGAATGTAATAGTGAGTCTATCTGTGACCATAGACCTTATGTCAGATCAAACATAGACTTCCACAGAAACGCCGTCCGCTGATGATGACGTAGTCGTAAGGTCCTCAGAGCTCAGACCAAACTCTGAGTCTAACTGATATTAAGCCTCAGACAGATACCCCTGAGTAGCTGATTTAAAAAAAAAAAAGTAAAAAGTAGGGTAGGGTAGGGTAGTGTAGGGTAGGGTAGGGTAGGGTAGGGTAGTGTAGGGTAGTGTAGGGTAGTGTTCATGGTCGTGCTACGAAGTACAACATGTAAGGAAGGCACATCTAGTATTCAATAAATCCATGTTTCAGATAGGCTAAGATCGCGTATACCGCAGTGAGCTTACAAGTAGTTAACCCGATGTTGGAATTGGATCCGTGACCACACGGAAGACGGAAGCTTTCCTTCTACCAAATAACCCATTACCCTGATTTGACTAATACAAATTGAGCGGGAAATACGCAGCTGATTCATTTATTGTTATTCGATCTAAATCGGAGAAACCGAGACTGGTTTCAACACTTCAAGTAAACAGAGTTTAAACCTTTTGATGTGCAGATTTAGTGTGCGATGGCACGTGTAGAGTTAAGGTTCCCCTAGTCGACGGCACGAACTATTTTGTGCGCGAGGTTAAAATGCATGCTATCTCATCCGACAGCATGTGCGAAAGATATAGATTTATTTATTTTATTTTGGCAAACCAACTAAATACACACAAGAACATTCATAATACTTATCATTAAAAAATATAATAGTACTGCATGCATCTAAATTATAGGTAAGCACAGCATTTTATTTAGTTCTGACTACACAATAATAATCAACACAATGGTGGATAGCAATAATATCATAAATATCAATATTCTTTCATAATTATAATCAAATTGTATTCTAAATTAAATTAAATTGGATAACATTATCATAAATAACAAACTAAAAACACAATAAAAAATAACATACACACAGAAAATAACAAGTTAATAGGAACATTTCTGAGGAAGAATTACAAATCATTGAGCACAGCTCTTTTAAACTTAGTGATGCTGCCTGAAAATATGTCGAAGTCAAAATCGTGAAATATGTCGTTACATTTTCTGAGGATATAGGAAAGGGGGGCATTACTACCATAATTGGTTTTGCGACTACCAGGAGCAAAAGGCCTATAATTATGAAGTCTTGCTGATGACCGGGGCGTATTTATATTAATTGATGATAGAAGCTGTGAGCAATCCACTCCTTGATTTAATATCTTGAATAAGAAAATTAGACCAGCGAAATCTCGACGCCAGTGTAAAGATTTCATTTTAAAGTAGTTCAGTCTATCTTCATAGTTTTTAATTGTATTTCTTATACCTGCTTTATAAGAGAGTCTTTTTATAAATTTTATTTGAACTCTTTCGATGCGTTGAATGTGGATGTTATGTACTGGGCTGCTGATGAGCAGTAAGAAGCTACTTCGCGTACGAATTAGCACTTTTGCAAATTTGTATCGAAATGGATGATGATTTAGGACGAAAACGAGCGCGGGTAATTTTATATACAGACCTTTGGGAGTCTAGATATCATGTTAAAACTACTAAATGTATATTTACAAAATAAAATTATTTGCATTGTTGAATTACTAATCTATCTTTGTATGGAGGCCGTTTTGCAATTTTCCTTCTTCTTATGGTAATTATTTGCTCCCAAAGATGCGTTAAAATTAGTGTTGAAATATTGAACTTTCGACGCTCATAACTTTGAAATTTTTATTTTATTTACTTTTTTGTTTCCATACAGGGCTAGATAATGATGAGACAAATTGATATCATCTTTTATTTTGAACGTAAGTCGTCAAACAGTAGAGTAATCGCCAGACTACGCTTGTATGGAAGAATGATCGACTAGTGTAACCTTAAGAGGACCAGCAGCATATATTTGAAGCTCTCCACAAACACGAATGTGTTTACCAAGCGTGGTGATGATAGCTATTCATACCCTATGTCCTTATACTGAGGGGCAATTTCCGTATTTTTCGCGTTCGAATCTCAATCTGTCAAAAACACCATTGAGTACCCTACATTTAGAAAAGTTTTTGACATTAATTGTCACCGAGATGAGATTGGGTCTTCAATTTTAAAGTTTTTAGAGTACGAGGATTGGCTTTTCAGTGGAATTTACAGATTATTTTGTGTGGACTTAAGGCTGGTTTTTTAATTGAGTAACTGGAGTTAAGAACGCGCGTAAGTTTGTGTTTTACCCGACAGCCAAAGGAGAGTAATGTGTTTATCAGTCTATGTATGTTCCTATGTGGCGTTCTAGAGACCAAACGCGTTGGCCGATTTTGATGATTCCTACGTTAATCGATTTGGTTTAACCTTGCGAGTGCCATTGGCTACATTAAAATTGAAAAATAAAAAAATTGGTGGATCTTGGGCGCCATATTGTGGAGCACAATTTTTTTTTTCTTCCAAACCCATCGTGTGGGGTATCAAAATAAAGGGTTTTAAGAGGTGATTTCAAAAAAAAAAAAAAACTACTATAAAGATATAAATAATAAAAAGTTCATTAAAAAAATATTAAAACTCGACTGGAAGACGAATCCCACCCGTACGGAAAATACGCGCTTAGACGTGGAGTTGCGGACACTAGCCCGTCTTAACTTAACTTTAAAAAAAGAATAATAAAACAAATTAAAAGCTTGTCTTTTTACCCGACTGCAAGGAAAGGATTATGTTTTTCGCGCGTATCTTGTACGAATGTAATATTCTTTATTACCTCATATCTTGCAAACCACTAGACGCATGTATATAATTAAGACATCATTAGATACGTCTTCAACGCCCGAGTGTTCTTAGATAAGTAACGATATAAAAAAACAAAAATGGCAGATTTTGGGCGCCATATTGTGGGAGTGTCAATTTATTTTTCCTACCCCATCGAGTGGGCTATCAAAATGCAGGGTTTTAAATAAATACCAGTTATATGTTTAAATGTTATTCGAAAAAAAAAATATAAGTAAAAAGTTTTAAATAAAAAAAGTTAATTTAGAAATCAAAAACTCGACTGCTTGAAAAGCGAACTAAAAAGATGTAAACAAGAAGAAAATCATGCTGTGCAGTCAGAGGATACATCTAGTTTTGGTCAGCCAGCTCGCGCGAACTATCTTTTTAGTTCGCTTTCTAAGCAGTCGGGTATTTGTTTTTCTTTTTATTTGAGTAAACGTGCAAAAGTTTGTTTTTACTGTAGATATTCAGGCTGTGTAGAGACAAATACTGAATCTCAAATTCTCAATTCCGAAATCGGGGGTGTGAAACGATCGCATACCTAGCTAGGTACTCTTCAAACACTGAACACGGGTATACACTCAGAAAAACAATTCCATTAATTGGAATGAAGTCTACGAGTGTCGGTACAAGACAGAGATTCCATTTTAATTACCGATTGATTTTATTTATTCCGCTCGTAACTCGTAGGTATTATAGCCGTTTGCTGGAATTACAGTCATTGGATTTTATAGTCGTATTTTAAAACAATGTATCGGTAGACTATTGTTTTGATTGCGTTTTTCACTCACTAGACTTATTCATTAAGGTTACACTAGTCGAAAATTCTTCCATACAAACGTAGTCTTGTGATTACTCCACTGTTTGACGATGTACGTACAAAATAAAAAGTGATATTAGTTTGTCTCATCATAATCTAGTCCTGTAGGGAAACAAAAATGTAAAAAAATAATATATATAAAAGTTATGAGCGTCGAAAGTTCCATATTTCAACACTAATTTTGACGCATCTTTGGGCGGAAATAAATACCATAAGAAGAAAGAAAATTGCAAATCGGTCTCCATACAGGGATAGATTAGTAATTCAACAATGCAAATAATTTTATTTTGTTAATATACATTTAGTAGTTTTATCATGATATCTAGACTCCCAAAGGTCTGTTTATAAAATTTCGCGCGCTCCTTTTCGTCCTAAATCATCATCCATTTTGCTATAAATTTGCAAAAGTGCTAATTTGTACGAGAACTAGCTTCTTACTGCTCATCACAGCATCAATCTCTTTCGCACGTGTTGTCGGATGAGATAGCATGCATTTTAACCCCGCGCACAAAATAGTTCGTGCCGTTAGGGGCACCTTAAGATAAAAAAAGTTAATTTAAAAATTACAAACCCGACGAAGCGAATCCGATGATCAATGATCCGCCGACTGCCAAGCATGAGTTTATACTTGTTTAAATCTTTTTAGTTCGCTTCTTAAGCAGTTGGGTTTTTATTTTTTTTTATTTAAAACATTTAGTTATATTTTTTTTTTCGAATAGCATTTAAACATTGAAGTGGTATATATTTTTGTAACCACCTCTTAAAAACCTTCATTTTTATAGCACACTCGATGGGGTTGTATGAAAAAAAATTGAGACCCACAATATGGCGCCCAAAATCCGCCATTTTTGTTTTTTTTTTAATGTCACTTATCTAAGAACACTCGGGCGTTGAAGACGTATCTAACGATGTCTTAATTATATAAATCCGTCTAGCGGTTTGCAAGATATGAGGTAATAAAGAATATTACTCGTACATACGTACAAGATACTCGCGAAAAACATAACCCTTTCCTTGGTAAAAATATATTATAGTTTTTATTTCCACCAATGTTTACTGACTACATACGATATGGCACTAAGATTTATATGGCGTATGTAATACAAATTGTCTCAGGTCATATTTTGTTCCTTTATATAGAAACACCTACGCAATAAGTCATATAAGAACAAGGTTTTTTTTTTAAACGTAAGCAAATATTTATATTAACTTAAACAAATACAAAAGGGAGACGGAAAAGACCTCATTGAACAAGGTTTAAATATAATTAGGACAAAAGCTCTCATAAAAATTGAGAAGGTTTATTTTTTTAGTACTATCACCTGATTGTCACTTAGTTTTTATCGTAACTTAGACAATAACAAGCCTTTAAGACGGTACCCTGACCAAAAAATCGGCTTGAGATATGAGCATTCCTATTGGTCTAGCGGCACTGGTGGCGCATGAATTACAGTAGTGAATACGCTCAGATTTTAGAATAAAATCTTTATAAAATCGAATTTTGGTATTTTGAAAAAAAAAACTACAAAAATGTTCGTTATTAAATTGTCTATCCATTAGTGTTAGTACAAAAAATAATTAATGAACACTTTACGAGGAGATGCATAATATCAATAATTATTTCTCATTTTTATGTTTTTTTGGAAGGAGATTGGTGAAATATACACAACATTAAAAAAGAACTAAATCTACCATTTTAGAATCAATATTATGTAGAATTTTCATGTATTTTTATTAATTGACATTTCTTTTTAAATAACGAGTAGATAGCTCCTAAAAACAGTACAAAAACAGCTTGAGCGGCGTTTTGCTCAGGGTACCGCCTTAAGCTGTTCAAATTTCATCAAGTTAAAAAATTCAGTGTTTTCTTTGAAATAGGTACGCCATGATCCTGAAATATAAATAGCAAAAATTCCGTTTATAACATCGCGCGTTATAATATTATGTAAAGTTACTTAATTATAATGTAAATACTGAAACGGGTCTCAAAATAACAAGGTCGTGGAAAGTATATACATATTTTCAACTTTAGATTTTAATAACAAACAAAGCTACATTTTTTTATCAATTTATTTAATGACTTAGGTATCATAAAATCCTAAAACTTCTAGAAATAACATCCCATAAAAACAAAAATCCGACTGCTAAACTTATTTTTATACTACACCTGCTCGGAAAGTACCTTGATACTTTATCAAATTTACGGTAGAAAGTACGTCATTGCATATCGAACAAATATGCGGCGAGAAAACGCATCTGAGCGGGAGAGAAAGTGTATGAAAATCCATTTCTTACGTGGTTTTTCTTTTTTAATTTTGGGTAAGACTATGCGCTGGTAACCTAAATATCAAAAGCCAAAAAGTTTTTACAGTGAGTTTTTATCTCCAAGTTCGCAAAATGACACTGGCCACTAGCTGTGTGTTGGATGGTGTCAAACAATTTGAAAAAAGAACATGTGAAAATTGCAGACGCCATTGGTCACTAACTGCAACAATTTCAATATAAATTTCAATTAGTAAAGATTTAGTTTTTATTTTCCTCGTAGGTGTAGTATAAAGCACTATGTATCACTCGAGAGAAAGTGCGATTCCCGATCTCGGGTGTTTTAAAGCCCTCGCCTACGGCTCGGGCTTCAAACGACACCCTCGACGTAATCGGTCACTTTCTCCTCTTGGTGAACAATGTACTATTTAGCTGTCGGGTTTTTTTGTTTTTATAATAATTTGTTTTATTTCAGACTTTTAAGTTTTAATAATGAACGACTTCTCGATATAAGTTATGTGGTTCTTGAATATGTGCCAAAATAGGAACATAAAAGTATTAATATATATATATATATTTGGAATAGCCTATTTAGTAGCTTTCATTTGATACCCATATTGTTAGAATAACGAAAATAAATATTGTTCACTCCCTTAGGAGGCTATTTTAAAAATTATATAGCCTACGTCACTTCCACAATTGCGAAGAATCCAATCACACCTCATATGTAATAATCCGTCAAGCCGTTTGGGCTGTAGAGCGTGCTATAGAAATTGACATAAATCCATACATACGCTCGAAAAACTTTACCCACCCGCAGTCGGATAAAAAGCTTTGCCATGCAATTAAACCAATCAGAAATTTTCATAATGTATCTCTACGATTGTCCCTATTACATCCTACTAATGAAAGTTTTTATGTTCGTAAATTACGCAATAATGGCTGAACGGATTGGGCTGAAATTTTGCACACAGATAGTTCAAAGCCTGGATTAAAACATAGGATTCTTTTCATTACCGATATCATGTAACATTGTGAAAATAAAACACTTTTCACGCGGGCAGAAGCTAGCTTCAAATTATTTTATCATAGGTTTAAAGTAGTCACAGCGGATCTTTGTGTCTCTGAAGTTGGCTCTGCCAATCATTGCTCAAGAAACAGTTTGTCATCGAGTGTACTGCATAGAATAAGCGAGACAGGACGATGCGACAAACGTTAGCGAGTGAAAGAGAAAGTTAGTAGTTATTTATACAATGCTATCTTCACCTTCAACATTGGCACAAAAGTAGCTACTGCGGTCTTGCAGCCAATTCAGAGACACAAAGATCCGTTGTGAGCATTATACTAGATGTGATGTAGACGCAATTAATAATTAAAAAATAAAACCGATCAGGTGCGAGTCGGACTCGCGCACGTAAGGTTCCGTACAAACCTCAGCTTAAAGGTATTTTAGACCTGAGTATTTGATATGAATTTCAATTTAATACCTTTACGTGTTCATGAGGAAAGCGGTATTAAATTTAAAATTATTAAACATATTTTTATTATATGATGTAACAACAAAGAACAATGGCGAGATTTTAGCTGACTTAAATTTGAGCGTCTGAATGTGAGTTATATACGAAAGACGTTCTATTAATTGGCTTCATTTTTTTAATATATTTTTGGGCTGGTTCAAAACGGATAAAAAAAATCATAATAAATAAAAAGTTATTTGATTTTACAGTTAATTCATTTAGCTTAGTGTTGCCATTATATATTTTATCTGCTAAGTGACAAGTAGTAACTATATTAATTAATAATGTAATTAATGTATTTATTGCAGTAAATGAGTTAACAATACAGTTTATGTCTAAGTATAGATGTTCCTCGCAGGTAGATAAGAATATTGTAGTGTAGTAGAAATAAATGAATTACTTTTAGTTAATAATTGGCAAAAAGACTAGTATCCAAGTTTAAAAAATATAGCTTGGTTGTTGACGAGGACGACGACCTTTTGATAAACGTCAAAGTCGTTTAGTTTAAATAAATATACTATTTTCAAAGAGTATATTATACATTTCATGCTGAAATAACTAGGTAAGGGAAATGCTAATGCGATATTCCCCTTTTCATCATCATCATATCAGCCGAAAGACGTCCACTGCTGGACATAGGCCTCCCCCAAGCGTCGCCACATTGATCGGTCCCGTGCGTCTCGCAACCAGCGGATCCCCGCAACCTTCACGAGGTCATCGGTCCACCTGGTGGGAGGCCTTCCAACGCAACGTCTTCCGGTTCGCGGTCGCCACTCCAGAACCTTTCTGCCCCATCGGCCATCCGTTCTGCGAGCAATGTGCCCTGCCCACTGCCACTTAAGTTTGGCAATTCTTCGAGCTATGTCGGTAACATTGGTTCTCTTACGGATCTCTACATTTCTGATTCGATCGCGCAAGGAAATGCCGAGCATAGCCCTCTCCATTGCCCTTTGAGTGACTGTAAGCTTTCTGATAAGGCCCATTGTAAGCGACCACGTCTCAGAGCCATATGTCATCACTGGCAACACACACTGGTCATAGACTTTTGTCTTGAGACACTGTGGTAAGTTGGACGAGAAGACACCGCGCAACTTCCCGAACGCTGCCCAGCCGAGTCGGATTCGACGGTTTATCTCTCTCTCGAAGTTGGCCCTACCCAACTGGATCGTTTGTCCCAGGTAGACATAATCTTCCACAACTTCGAGTGTAGAGTGTATTCCCCTTTTACTGCCACGAAATTGAATAATATTACCTATTAAACACATTATTAAAAGTTACCCAGACATAACCTACAAAAGTTTATGACTGAATATCTATTATTCTCGACATTCTTGAACAAAAATTATTGCACAGACTAATTCAGAACATAACCCTGAGTTAAACCAGATATTTTTCATTTAAAGACGTAGGAATTTAATCTCAGCTAAAAAAATGTATGGGCACCTGCCATTGTTCTTTAGGGTTTTCGCAATTATTCCTTTATCTGTGCTATAAGACGTTGCTTCGTACCAAATTTCAAGATTCTGAGTTCACGGGAAGTACCCTGTAGGTTTTGATTCCCTTGCGAGTGTTAATAATTTGCGGCATAAATGGCTGCATCTTTTGATTGCGTTGGCTTAGAAGTTTGATTTTTTTCACAGCTTTAAGGGAAAGTATGTGATATAAATTTCAGCTTGATACCTCTACGCGTTCCTGAGAAAAAGGGTCTTGACAGACAGACAGACAGACGGATGGACGGACGGACAACAAAGTTATCCTATAAGGAGTCCGTTTTTTCCTTTCGAAGTACGGAACCCTAAAAAAAATATGTTCCGCTACACAAACCTAAGTTGCGTGCCAACTACATATTAGCACTCAGAAATTCATTAAACGTTAAGCGTATTCCATTCAAGTTAAAGTGTCAAGAATTAACCTTCTTGATATTCTCAGCTTCTGAGCAGCATGGGCCACCTCAATTATGAAGGCTGGTTATAGCCGTATAACCAGCCAAGACCGGTTCATAAAAACATTAAAGAATTTAGCGAGGATATAAGTTTTTGGCCAAAGCAAAAAAGATTATGATTAGCAAAAAATGTCCGAAGTACCAAGAACATAGGATGCAAGGTCATTAAACTTCATCAAAGATGAATTAACGATGAGACCGACTAAGGTGATGTTGTGGTAATGATACACACTATAAAAACATTAAGAGGGCTGTCTGTTTACGTGATTCTGTGTGACTTGAACTGTTAGTCGGTTCTGTCTATTTATATTTATCTGTCAATATCGTTCTGCAAGCTCCCCAGGAGCAGTGGTGGCCCAGTGCAGTGGTATTGGCCGCGATTTACAAGGTCGGGTAAGTTGTAGGTCGTGGGTTGGAGCCCAGGCAGGCGCTTTACATTGTGTAAATTATTTCTTCACCACTGCTCTCAAAACGGTGAAGGAAAACATCGTGTGAAAACCGGCATATCCTAGAACCAAAAATTCGAAGACATGTGACACCCACCAACCCGCACTGGGCCCGCGTGGTGGATTACGGCCCATTCCCTCTCACAGAGAGGAGGCCTGTCTGTCCCAGCAGTGGGAACATTAATAGGCTGATGATGAGATGATGATGATCGTTCTGCATGCTAAGTGGTTGGTTGTGGCAGTCAGCAATAAAAAATCGGGAATATATTTAATCGGGGATACTTTTTTACGTCTTCGGCGTATCTCTTATAGCCCGGGACTGTAAAGGATTCCTCTTTCTCCTTCAACTTTAAATATTTGTACTAGTTACTTGTTAATATAAAAATATTTTTTTTAGTCAAAAGACGTCACTGTCAAAACCCTTTTCCCACTACGGAAACTGATATGACAGTTTTCACGAAAAGGAATTCTAGTTATTACTTTTTGTTTGGAAACTAATTTACTTCCAAAATGTTTGTGTCTGCCCAAGACAACCTATATTAAATCTGATTGCAGATCGAAACTTTTTATAATGTCAATCTTTTTAATATTAACTTTTGTCATATCTTTAACGCCAAGAAACTTTCTGTTCGAAGGGGAAAACCGGACCTAACCGGCCAGCAAAGCAAGATATTTAGTACTAAAGTTATAAAAAATAATTTATTGCAAACATTTTTAATACATTGGGGATCCAGTTTTAGCGTTTGAGCTCTTGCGGGGATCTAAAACCGGCCAAGTGCGAGTCGGACTCGCGCACGAAGGGATCCGTACCATTATCGCAAAAAACTACAAAAAACACACGTTTGTTGTATGGGAGCCCACCATAAATAATAATTTTATTTCGTTTTTAGTATTTGTTGTTATAGCGGCAACAGAAATACATCATCTGTGAAAATTTCAACTGTCTAGCTATCACGGTTCATGAGATACAGCCTGGTGACAGACAGACGGACCGCGAAGTCTTAGTAATAGGGTCCCGTTTTTACCCTTTGGGTACGGAACCCTAAAAACGAATGGTAGGTAATGTAATGACTTTGTAATAAAACATTTGATGGTGAGTTTTTTGACGTTTGATGAGCCAATTACAGAAATTTTTATTATTGTTTTGGTTGCGAAATAATGCGTGATTTTGTTGTTTTTTGTATAACAATTAATAATATGCCTTTATAACAATTTTGAGGTTTTCCTTTACCTTTATTAGTATCAGAACAGGTACACTCAGTATGTTGGGTAGGTATTTTTTTTTCGTGTTGGAGCCAAACCAGTTTGTAGCAACATGTTACGCTGACTGGGTTGCCAACATAGCGTACAATATTCCTAATTTACGCAGGGCCGCGGGTGGGTACCTAATTGGGGCTTGTTCAGAGTTAGATCCCAGAGGGGCAGGGGATATGTTCTGTACATGACTAAATTCGTACCTTATTACCAAAGACAAACCTCACAGCTACTTATGTACAACAAGCTTTTTCCCGCGACGTTGCTCCAGAGGATACATCTTCGCTGCATTTTCTGGAATACAAATTTGTTTTATGATATGTTTCTAAGCGATTGTGGAGCTTGCTAAGTAAAATAATTTTCATACTCGGATATACACTCAGCTTCAAAAAATAGCACGTCTTTGAAAATAGCATTCAGGCCTGTCCCGTTAGAAACGCATGCATTAAACTCAGTTAATTTTGGTATCAATAATATTATGGTATTAATAATATGAGAGGCCCAGTGGTATCGGCCGCGACTTACAAGTTGTAGGTCGTGGGTTCGAGCCCAGGCAGGCGCTTTACTTTGTGAAAATTATTTCATCACCACTGCTCTCAAAACGGTTAAGGAAAACATCGTGAAAACATCAAAAATTCGAAGACATGTGACATCCACCAACCCGCACTGGGCCCGCGTGGTGGATTACGGCCCATTCCCTCTCGCAGAGAGGAAGCCTGTGTCCCAGCAGTGGGAAAATTAATAGGCTGATGGTGTGATGTGTGATGAATTTTGGCACTTATCTCTTGAAAGTATGTTTAATGACCTTTAAATAACCAACCAACCAACTGTTCGATTTTACAAATAACACAATTCTTCAGAGCAGGAGCCGTAAACAACTTTTGTTAAAAATGCATTTCTGGAGTGGAAAAATTTGACCACGCTAGAAGGGTATGAAATGGCTTATCAAGTTTAAAAGAGAGTAATTCGGCATACAGACTTTGAATTGAATACAATTGGAAACCTACAGCCTCAAAAACAACTCTAAACTGATTTTACTATCATTCAATTAACCCGTATAATTTCATGCCTTGAAAATAAAACCGAAAACCCTTAATTTTTGCCAGAGCTGAATAAATTGTCTTCTATGGTGTACCATATCTTATTATTAAATTAATATCAATCTGCCTAGCCTTTTCTAAACTATATTGGGGTCGGCTTCCAGTCTTACCGGACTCAGCTGAGTACCAGTGTTTTATGTAGAGCGACTGCCTATCTGACCTCCACAACCCAGTAACTGGGTGACACAGTACCCCTTGGCAAGACTGGTGTCAGATCTCAGGCTTCTGACTACCCGTAACGACTGTCAAAGATCTTCAAATGACAGCCGGGACCAACGGCTTAACGTGCTTTCCGAGGCACGGAGGAAAACTAGCTATTTTGAAAAGGTCACCCATCCACGGACCGACCTAGTCAAACGTTGCTTAACCTTGATGATCGACCAGTGCGGCTGTTATTATTTAGCCACGAGCTCCTCCACGAGATCTTATTATTAAATTAATATGAATTAAATTATTTTGAAGAATATTATGAGAAGAAGGTGCGATTTTTGTGATGCTGAGTGTATATTTACAGGTACAAACAAATAATTTTACCTCCATACCTGCGTAATTTGCGTATATTGTACAATGATTCCCAAGAACAAGCTATTATGTTTAAAACCTTTCCAAGCCAGTATATCAAACGTGGTGGAATTCTTAGATGAAACCCTTTAATTCTTCGAGCTTACATATTATGTGAGACTGGAGTATATTATTTATTTATTTATTTAAGTATACATGTGTAACATTACAGGTCACACCTAAGGCGTTACACAATGAGATAAAAAAAACTGATGAATCAGAGAAAATATAGGCTTAATTAAATTTATCTATATACAAATAAAAAACACGATATAACAAAAATACATGAAGCAAAATACAAAAAAGAAAAATACTTACAAAAGTAAAAAACAAAAATGTACAATGAATACATAATACAATTATTCACTAATATAAATTTCATCCATCTTCTCACAAAAACTTAAACATTCACGACACACATCTATCCATCGCCCAGCAAACAGGTCACACTCCGGTGCTGATGTCAGAAGGGCATTTAGCATTGTAAGCGCCCGAACTAGAGGCGAGTTAGCTCGGGACACCGTACGTGCCGAAGGAACGGCCAAAAGCCGGTGGCTTCGTGGTCTAAGCTGTTGTTTGGGCACCACAGGAACAAACAGCCTCAACATCTGCGCCACGAGCTCCTGGCAATCGGACTCTCCCCGCATAATACGGCAGGCAGAGATAAGCAAGAAGTAATTACGCCTTACTTCGAGAGAATTAAAATGTTGGTTGTTTTACCTATACCAGGAATATAATACCTTCTAAGTTTTAAACCACTTTATGGCCTTACATATATAATATAAGTATGCTTTATAAAGCCTTAAGGATCAGCAAAGCCCGCACTTAAGAGACCCCGGAGGCTAAATAATTCATGTTAACACGGTCAAGTACAAACTTTAACACTTGTAAGTTAGGTAAGTTTCCTCTATTACGTATTAAGTATACACCTACTCCTCTATTCGCCTGGATTGCGAACTTTACACGACTTAAAATATCTTTGATAATAATAATTATCTTTATATTTTAAACAGTCTAATTAATTAAACAACTAAACTTCAAGCTTAATTTCTTCAAATAAAATATAATAACAACTCGGTATCTTTTTAAGCTATGTAAAATACGCATATCCCTGCTTGACTACCTATAGTACATTGTTCACCGAGAGGAGAAAGTGACCGATTACCGTCGAGGGTGTCGTTTGAAGCCCGAGCCGTAGGCGAGGGCTTTAAAACACCCGAGATCGGGAATCGCACTTTCTCTCGAGTGATACATAGTGCTTTATACTACACCTACGAGGAAAATAAAAAACTAAATCTTTACTAATTAAAACTGAATCCTCAAACAACACACAAATTGAAAATGGCGCCAATGGCGTCTGCAATTTTCACATGTTCTTTTTTCAAATTGTTTGACACCATCCAACACACAGCTAGTGGCCAGTGTCATTTTGCGACCTTGGAGATAAAAACTCACTGTAAAAACTTTTTGGCTTTTGATATTTAGGTTACCAGCGCATAGTCTTACCCAAAATTAAAAAAGAAAAACCACGTAAGAAATGGATTTTCATACACTTTTCTCTCCCGCTCAGATGCGTTTTCTTGCCGCATATTTGTTCGATATGCAATGACGTACTTTCTACCGTAAATTTGATAAAGTATCAAGGTACTTTCCGAGCAGGTGTAGTATAAAGAATATTTTAGCCGCATTTTTTTTGAATTTGTGAATTGTTACAAGTTTTAGGTTATGTCGTGAATAATTTTCATTCCATTGTGCGATTTATTTTCGAACATTTATATTCCAGTGTGACACATTGTGATTTCCGTTGTGCAATTACGTCAAAAATATGGTCCTGACGCATCCACATCCCCATCCCATGTTGAAATTGATCGTTACAAATAATGGGATCAATTTCTGATCTAGCTGCCGCGGTTTACTAGTTAGATAATTGCAATCAGTGCTGTCCAAACTCAGACAGGTATAGAATTTAAATGATTTGCAAATCGAACCAAAAAGCTGTTTTGCATTTCACTGTTGTACCAAGTTTAAATTGCCACCCAATATTTTGAAGTCAATAAATATCAAGTAATTACCTAAAGCTGGGGGAAGTCTGGGCTTAATATTACTTATTTAATTTAATACGTTGGTCTCGCATATTAATGTGGTGTTTAAGCCTGTTATTTATCTACAAGTCGGTAGAGATTATAACAAGGCAACGAAATTATTCGCTCTTAATTTAGGTGTCCTCTTAAATATCTGACAAATGTATTTAATATTTGATACCTATTATTATTACTAGCCTGTACTGTCCCACTGCTGGAGCAGCAAGCCCTCACTCCATTTCATGCAACGGCCTGACCGTTATTTCAATACAATTCTTCAGACATCCTGGTCGTTCCGCCATTTCCTTTGCGGTTTGCCACGGCCCTCTGTTACTGTCTCAGTGTACCAAACCTGTGTTTTATAGGTCCGCAGCTTATTCGACATGACATTTAAATTGGGTAGCTTTTGAGATACATCAACGACTTGCGTTCACTCGATTTCTATACAAAAGTTTTTTTTTAAAAGCATTGTTTTGTTTTCACTGCACAATATCGTCAAAAAACTATTTAGAATCCATCGGATGTATTCCTGTACGTCATGATTTATTGCTCGAATCTGCCGAAAGATTGTTAGCTCTACAATCTAATAATTACAAGTTTCTAATATCCCTGTCTCGACTTTTAGTTGGTTCTATATGTCAACTGTCAAGTAACTATGTAATACTCATTATGATAGCAGTTTTAGTCACAAACAATTTTGTAATTTGGAATAATGTTTGGTAAGTTCTTCTGAGGATCTGGGAATCTGGTACTAATTTAATCATATTGGTCAATTAAGTCAAGATGAAGTTGCACGGATAAGATAGTTCCTGTAAAATAGCCATATCTAAAATTTAAAAAAATGTCACAGCGAGATTTAGGTACAGACGAATCTCGAAATATGTTAACAATAGTTTAGGCTACCACTGACAAGGGCGACGCAATAAACTGATGTCTCTGTACAATCACGCGCAATCGCATTGTTCCGTATTGACAGCCTTCGGGAGCCTTTTCGATGCCAAGCCTTGATGCCAACTTTGCTGACAAGTACCTAGTGTCTAAGGAATTTGACAAGGATGCATAGCAGCAACACGTATTCATCAATATCCATTGCATTGCAATTCTTTTGGCAGTCCCTCCGATTATGGTAAACATTTACCTTCTGAATTGTATATTGCAAACTATAGAGGTAGAAATTGTAAAATATAACCAAATGCCTATGTTAATCTCACATTTCCATAATGTATAGACATTTTTATGAACCAGTAAAACGTTAGAAAGTAAGAACTACAAACTTTGAAAATTATCATAAAAAAATTATAAACCACTTAATAATTTTATGGATTCAAACTTATAGTGGTCTAGATTTCAAGAATGAGCACCGTGATTGCGTAACGATCTCATTCAACAGGAACTCATTCACAATTCTAGCTTTCATTCATACGTCTGAGAACTGTATGAATGAAAACTAGAATTGTAAATGAGTTTAAGTTCTGAATGGAATTGAAGAATAAAATAGAAAACATATATTCGACACAGATACAACACATCAGCAACTAACTGCTAACCAAATGCTTGACAACGAAGAAAGAAAAAGAGAGAAGAATAGTAAAAACTAACAAACTAACTGCATGACAACGAAGAAAGAAAAAGAGAGAATAGTAAAAACTAACAAACTAACTGCTTACCAACTGCTTGACAACGAAGAAAGAAAAAGAGAGAATAGTAAAAACTAACTGCTAAACAACTGCATAACAACGAAGAAAGAAAAAGAGAGAATAGTAAAAACTTACAAACTAACTGCTAACCAACTGCTTGACAACGCCAATAATATTTACATATTTTGTAGATATACACAAATTAAATCCAATCACCAATCTGAATTCGGAATACTCGGCCAAACAAAACATTTAACAGAATTGTAAATTAAGCTGCAGGATTCAAGATCGTTACAATAAAGATTAATACAGACAAAACTTGATACTACTACTATACTTGATATTGCAGACAAAACTATTTATACAGCTTTCAAGCTGTATAAATAGCTTTCTTTTAACAATTCATAATGGTGTGCCGGAATAGACACCTATTTGTACCGATAGTGAGATAACGTTATTAAACTTGTGAAAAACTTAAAAACTTTTTATCACAAGTTCAATAACTATTATGCATGCAAATCTAGAAACGCAAAAAAAATCTTTTGTTTTTCTAAGATGTTTTTGATTTCATAAAAGATAGCTTGATCTCTGCTGCTGCTGTCAGTATCAATAAAGTAACAATTGCGCTTGTCAGACTGACAATAACGTATACGTCAGTTCGACATATGTCACTGAGATCAAGCTATATAAACGATACATTGATGTCACGATGTGGATAACCGTCATTCTCCCAAAATAATGTAAAAGATAAGGCTGAGACTGTGAGACTCCGGGAAAAATCTGGAACGTAGGTACAAATGTTAAAAGTCACGTAAATATTCTTAATTTATAGAAACTGCCTTCCTCTCCCAGCAATGATCGTTGGTCATTAACTTTTTCTTTTGAGCCCCTAATTTTGATGGCTTCCCTTTTTACTGCTTTATGTTAATTAACTTTCTTAATAGATTCTGCTTTGACTTTATATCTTTGTACCTATAGGAGAAACCATAGAGGAAAAACCGATCAAACTTCTTTCATATTTATGACAGCTTGTTGCATGGCGGAAGCTAGTAGTTGACGGAGGGAATAGAAAAATTGTTGGCATATTAAAATGTAATAAATCATTGTTTATTATGACATATAGATCTGTAACTACAATCTGTGACCGGTCAGTTACGTAAGACGACTTTGATTTAAGTATCTTGATCCTTGATACTTTTAGAGGTCAGTCGCCTGATTTCTAAAAGGAAACAAAATTAAAATTCTAATAGGTATACAGTATAAATATTATTATTATCACGAGATCTTGAAATTGGTTTCGAAACGTGACAAATATGTGCATATTAAATGTAGATGGCGGCAGATAACAGCTATTTTAACATAATCACGGAAATTCGTAATTATTGTTACCATTTTTTAGTTTAACGAGTGGAAGATCTGTGTTTAGCATAACTAGGTACTTAATTATAATTAATCAATACGCCTAGCACGAGCACTAACATCTGAATTGACGTAACTCTGTCGTTACGTGTATTTGGAAAGTTAACTTTCGCAAAAACCGAAACAGTTTGTGTCACAGTGATAAATATTAACCCTAATTTTGATATTGTTTGCATAAAAAACATCCTCTATGATAAAGTTGATGTCAGCATGATAAAGTTGACTAGGTTTATTTAGACATTCTGTATTTTCAGATGTTTGACCTAGGCTAGGTCTCGGTGAAGGACCCTTGCTGAAGTCTTTCTGGCACTTTTTCAAAATATTTTTGTTTTGGTTAAATTAAGATAAACATAAAGCAAAATTCAAATCCATATAATTAATATGAAACTATACTGGCGTTATAAATTGCTGGAAATGTCAATGACACCACTCTGATGCCAGCAATTATAATTCATGTGCATGCATGAATAAATCAGGCTATCCGAATGCACTATAGCTTTATATAGTCTTTATATAGTCTAGCACTTGATATATTAAAAATTATCGCGGCCTTAAAAAACACAAACAGTGTAGGATACGATGGCATATGTACAAAAATTATTAAGACTGTAGCATATGAAATCTGTAGCCCCCTAAGCTACATTATTAACTTAAGCATCAGTGAAGGTATATTTCCCAGTGCGCTAAAAAAATCGATTGTTAAACCACTATTTAAGAAACAGGATAGGGAGCTAATGGAATTTTATAGGCCAATATCATTAATACCAATAATTTCAAAAATTATCGAAAAATATATTTACAGGGAACTTAATATCTATATTGAAAAAAATCATATTCTTTGTGATGAACAGAAAGGATTTAGGGAGAAAAAAACTATTAACTTGGCCATATACGAATTCTTGCATACTGTTATGACAAACATGGATAAAAATACACCAGTCTGTGCCATTTTCTGCGACATGACACAGGCATTTGATTATGTCCAACATAATATATTACTCAATAAACTTGATGCAAATGGTATAAGAGGAAACATATTTAATCTTATAAAATCATACCTACATGACAGAAAACAAGTAACCCAAATTAATAGAATAAATATGAGCTCCAAACGTGAAGAAATTTTCACGTCATGCGAGCGTACCGTCCCTCATGGAGTTCCGCAAGGCAGTGTACTCGGACCGCCCCTGTTTACACTCTATATTAATGACTTCCCTAAATCCATTAAACATCCCATGACACTGTTTGCGGATGACAGTACGATAACTATACCATGCCATACTAAGAATACATATGAAACGGACATAAAAAATACATTAATTGAAGCAGTAACGTGGCTGAATAATAATAATTTGAAAATTAATATAAGTAAAACTTTGATTATGCACTTTAGCCAACGATCATCATTATTCTCTAGTCTTGACATCGAATATAATAATAATAATATACAGACAGCTAATAGTACAACATTTTTAGGACTAACAATCGACAGAAGCTTAAATTGGAAAGCGCATATTGAGGCTCTAGCCAAAAGAATAAGCAGTGGTGCATATGCGTTATATAAATTATCACGTACTCTAAATATAGAGGCGCTATTAACAGCCTACTATGGTTTAGTTGAATCCGTCATTAGATATGGTGTTATCTTCTGGGGTAACTCAACCGACAGGGATATCATCTTTAGAAGACAAAAGTACTGCTTGAGATCTATGTTTAATCTCAAAACTACCGATAGCTGTAAAAATTATTTCATTAAATATAAAATATTAACATTACCTTCACTTTATATATTAGAAATGGCAATGTTCGTAAAAACAAATCCACATTTGTTTCCTCGTATGGCAGACAAATTTCCAAGAAATAGGCGTGATGATAGTAAGCTATGTTTACATACATCAAAAACTGCACTTATGCGCAAGAGTGTTTTTTGCATGGCACCAATTATCTACAATAAATTGCCCAAAAGTTGGAAAGAACAAACTATACCAAATTTTAAACAAACAATAAAATTGATTTTGGCACAAAAAGCATATTATAGTATAACAGAATTTTTAAACGACTCATGGTGATTATTATAAATAATTTGACCATAATAACTAATATTGTAGTAATTATGGTCATGTAGTAGTGGTGAACTTAGAAATGCCTATAATTTTATAAATTTCATTATAATTGAATGTCTATTAAAGTGATGTAAATCTTCATTGTGATAATTGTTATTTTTAATATTGGACTAGGAAAAAAAAATTATGAATCATTGGATAATGTAAATAATATATAATATAAGAAATCTGTTTGTGTGAGTGATGTTTAATGTATAGTTGTAAAATTTTAAAATAATTAATTCAATAATAATAATAGTACCTAAAATATTTGCACGCCATGAGAAGTGGCAGACATGTCGTGAGCCACTCTTATTTAAGATCTTGCATGCATGTATTATTTTAATTATGTATGTATACACATGTTTGAGCAAATAAAATTTCTTATTCTTATTCTTATATATCACAGCTTTTTTCCACTACGTTAGAAGTGGGATTGGGCGGGCTATGAACGCAAAATGCACAAGAACTGATGGAGTAGGATCGTCACGCGTGGAGACTCAGATGACGCACATGGACGCCGAAGGAGGCCTGGGTCGCGCTAGCGTGATGTCTTAGAAGCATTTAGGAGAGATTTGTTGGAAATGGCAAAACACAGGCATTTGTAGATGGCTAAGGGAAGATCTATGACTAGAACAACACAGACTGAAAGAAATTAGTAGAAAACATATTTGGATTGCCGTGTATTCAGACCTAAAGTCTGAATCTATGCGGGTTTTACACGGAGCCTCTGCAATTTGATTACTAACCGAATTGTAGAGGGAGTTGTAGGTGACTCGTTTGCCAGACTTTCGGAATTCTGGCGCAGATTCCCTCAGTTTGAAAATTCGAACTATCCTGTCCTGTTAGTTTATTTTAATTAAGTTAGGGTTGGTTTCAAGTTGAAGAAGTTCCAGTTTTTTTATATACTTTCAATAAACGTACAGTTAAGGAGTGGAATTCCCTGCCGGAATCTTTGTTTGCCCGATAGCTACAACCTCGGGGTCTTTAAGTAAGTCAAGAGTCAATAGGTGACTTCTTGGCAAGCGTGCTTCATCGTCGACCACATCATCACTTACCATCAGGTGAGATAGTGGTCAAGCACGAGGAAATCAATAAAAAAAGGTTTTTAAAATTTTGACCAGATTTTTCGCTAATAGTAACGTATTTAAATCAGATTTTCCGCTTAGCAAACGGTTGTCTGGCAATCGTTACATGTAGTCTATATCAATATCTAAACTAATATTATAAAGAGGAAAGATTTGTATGTAACGGTTAAACTTAAAAACTCCTGGACCGATTTATAAAATTCTTTCACCGTTAAGAAGCTACTCTATCCCCGGGTGACAAAAGCTGCTTTTTATGCCTGTATTCCCACGGGAACGGGAACTACGCAGATGAAACCACGAGACGTCCGCTAGTCTAATATATAAAATTCTCGTGTCACAGTTTTCGTTGCCAAACTCCTCCGAAACGGCTTGACCGATTTTGATGAAATTTTATATGTATATTCAGTAGGTCTGAGAATAGGTCAACATCAATTTATTTTTTTTTTCTATTTTTTTTTATGGGTAGGGTAGGTATGTAGGGTAGGGTAGGGTAGGGTAGGGTAGGGTACGTAGGGTAGGGTAGGGTAGGGTAGGGTAGGGTAGGGTAGGTAAGGGTAGGGTAGGTTAGGGTAGGGTAGGGTAGGGTAGGGTAGAGAAATGTTTGGTCTTTTTATGGCAAAACAAAGTTTGCCGGGTCAGCTAGTAACATATAAAATCTCTTTTGATTACAACTTTCATAACACACATTCATGTTAACTAATATTTTACGTCACGTGTTTTTCTGGCACTTTCAGGATTGTCAAACTTAAACGAGCAATCTCGAAACGAACTCGTGATTCCCTGTGACAACGGCTAACGACTAACTAATTACAACTTATGACAACATAAGCCGACAGGCGAAAGGTTCAATATATTGGAAACCCCAAAACAAAACGCGCATTTACAGCTTATAAGTACTCAATCAAAATCAATCTGTCTAGCCTTTTCCCACCCCCCTTTTGTCGGAGTCGGCTTCCAGTCAAAATCAAATCAATCTGCCTAGCCTTTTCCCAACTATATTGGGGTCGGCTTCCAGTCTTACCGGATTCAGCTGAGTACCAGTGTTTTACATGGAGCGACTGCCTATCTGACCTCCACAACCCAGTAACTGGGTAACACGGTACCCCTTGGCAAGACTGGTGTCAGATCTCAGGCTACTACCCGTAACGACTGTCAAAGATCTTCAAATAACAGCCGGGACCAACGGCTTAACGTGCTTTCCGAGGCACGGAGGAAACCCGGTATGTTGAAATGGTCACCCATCCAAGGACTGACCTCGTCAATCGATGCTTAACCTTGAAGATCGACTCCTGTAACAGTTATTACTAAGCCACGAGCTCCTACCAAGTACCCAATTCTAAATAATAAATACAAAATAATGAATTGTTTCCTTTGAATTCCATATTCAAAGGTCTCTTTGCATGCCCAGGGATTCCTTTATGCCAGCAGTAGGTACCCTAATTTTATTTATGGCCGTAATATCCGTTTCAAATCTCAACGTCCTCTATAATCTATGGCTATTGTAGTTGATAAGTGATTGTACGGAGAGGTGATTGAACTTTCGCAGTCAATTTGGAAATGTTCTTTCCTCTGTTATCAAAGGCGCGATTAATTACTTATTGTGTTGTGTGTATTGCGAACATCAACACAATAGACCTTTGAATAATTGAGTCGGATTTGTTTAAGGCGACGACATTCGCCTGAAAGCAAAGTCCTTGAAGGAACAAAATGTGCAATCGTTTACACCCGCGAGTTTCAGTAGTTCAGTAAAAAAAACAATATTTTTTGTACTTTCCTCATTAAGGAATAAAGCTTAAATAAAAATATAGATAATTAAATTGTCTTTGAGATGGTGACATTTTCATTAAAATACGCCCGTCGGTTTTGGTACGATTGTCGTTTTTTTGTCCGTGTTGGACGTTAATTTACAAATTAATTACACTATGTTTTACGAATGAAAGAAAGAATGAAAAGGTGTTTATTTGTCACAAAACGACATACATACAATATAAGAACATACTTATGCTAAACCCTTAAAAATAGTATTAGTAGTACTTAAATTAAGTTAGTAAAGACGAGAAAGAAATCAAACAATAATAACTTAAACTTCCAACCTAATAAAAGGCAAAGTTCAAATTATATAAGTTAGATCAAATTATTAAGATAATTGTCTAATGTAACATACATTAAAAAAAAAAACGACTTGCCGTTTAGACGTGATTCTCATTTTAAAACCAGCTACTCAGGAGTACCAGCGCCTTAAAGTGTTTAAGTCCTGCTTTTTTTAGCAGTTTTATAAATTGATTTTCTGAGGGTTTTCGCTTTCGGAATTGCCTTTATTGATGTTAAAGTTATGATAAAGCTAACAAGTTACTTTTGGAATTAATTAAAAACATTGAGCTTGGTAGTAGAATCGGTTCATCATTGCTTTTAGTACCAAATTATTACAACAACCTAACTCATGCAAAAAATGCTTTAAATTTAATAAAACAAATTATGGTTTACCTACAAATTTATTCCTAAACAAATATATCTTTCAAAGTTTCTATTACTGTTAATAGAGATCCTTTTAGCGAAAAGGCCGACTTTTTCTACCACCCTATGTTTTTATAAGTCGAGTCTAATATTTATTTTTTAACTTCTATTATAATAAAGAGGTAAAATATAATAATATAAAATATAATCATTTATTTCAAGTTTCACATACTCATTAAATGAAACATTCATACACATATAGTCATATTATATAATCATCATCTGCCTAGCCTTTTCCCAATTGTTGTTGAGGTCGGCTTCCTGTCTTAATTCAGCTGACTTCCAGTGTTTTATATGGAGCGACTGCCTATCTGACCTCCACAACCCAGTAACTGGGTAACACGGTACCCCTTGGCAAGACTGGTGTCAGATCTCAAGCTTCTGACTACCCGTAACGACTGTCAAAGATCTTCAAATGACAGCTGGGACCAACGGCTTAACGTGCTTTCCGAGGCACGGAAGAAACTCGGTATGTTGAACTCGCTAGGTCTACCTATATTTAATGTTTTATTTAAATATTTGTATTATACTTGCACATACTTTGACCCACCTTAAGTATTTTTTCTATTTTGTTTGTTATTTATATAGTCTTCTATTTTATTTTTTATTATATAAGTCCCGTTTCCGTAAGTGTGTCCGTGGCATCAACAGTGGGCCCTATCAAAATATCAGCGCAGCGTTATTACCTTTTTTGGATATCGCTGCACATGCTGAGATATGATGATACTTTTTGGTCTCGCACGGGGTTTTTATTTTATTATTGTTTAATTGTATGCTTATTTCTCGTGTCTCCTGTGCGGGTCACAAATAAATATTTTTCTTTCTTTCTTTCTACGTATATAACTTTGACGGCGTCTTAAGTAACTGATACTTAAGACGCCGTCAAAGGTGAACATCTACCATGATGTCACTGACACTGATGCTATCTATAAATCAAATAGTTTTATCTCCTATTGTTAGCCAGCCTCTTAGGAGTCTTAGGTCGACAGTGTCGCATGAATACAATAAAAAGATGCACTTATAACAGAGATGAAGTTCAATTGCGTAATTTAAGATGACCGTGATAGTGTACTTTTCTAAATGGTTGATATTAAGACAATCCTTTACGGTTGCCCTGTTCAATAATTCTTCCATACAAACGTAGTCTGGCGATTACTCCACTGTTTGAAGGTGTACGTTCAAAATAAGAAATTATATCAATTTGTCTCATCATTATCTAGCCCTGTATCGAAAAAAAAAAGTAAAAAAGAAATATATTTGAAAGTTATGGGCATCGAAAGTTCCAAATTTCAACACTAATTTTAACGCATCTTTGGGCGCAAATAAATACCATAAGAAGAAGGAAAATTGCAAAACAGTCACCATACAGGGATAGATAAGTAGTTTAATAATGCAAATAATTTTATTTTGAACAGATACATTTAGTAGTTTTTTCATGATATTCATACTCCCAAAGGCCTGTTAATAAAATTTCGTGCGCTCGTTTTCGTCCTAGATCATCATCCATTTCGCTACAAATTTTCAAAAGTGTGTATTCGTACGCGAACTAGCGAATCTCTTTCGCACGTGTTGTCGGATGAGATAGCATGCATTTCAACCTCGCGCACAAAATAGTTCGTGCTGTCGACTAGGGTATCCTTAAGGCAGTTGCTTTCATAGACAACCCTTAAATAGCCTTTTTTCTACGGATATAAAAAAAACTTTTTTTTTATATATTGTCGCATTGTCGCTTCACACCAGTTTGGGAGAGTCATTACTCGCTCACTATATCAATGTTAGTTCTCCATTCCACAACTTTCGTGGAACATATTTTCGCAATATTTTTCGTGTTTACCTACGTTTTCCTCTAGAGATTGTTATAATTGCTTTTTTCTACGCACACAGCTGGCAGCCCACATTAATTTAACCGTAGAAATAGATACAACTCTGTTAAAATAAATGGTGATTGGTTAGCTTAATGGGAAGCTTGTGGTATTTCTACCTTGGCCGATGTGCTTTGGGAACTGAACTATTCTGCTATAAAAAAATTGTTAAACAAAAAAAATTAACCGACTTGCAATACAAAACACTACAAAGAGATAAATAACTTTCTTTAAAAAAAAAAAGTGTTCCGTGTTTTGCGGGTATTACTTTTATGTTTACGTCAAGTCTTGACACTCGTTTTGGTTTTAGTCACATCTAGAAATGTAGTTTATTTTTATCTTACTGTATTTATTTTATGTTCTTTGTATCTTTTTAGGGTTCCGTAGCCAAATGGCAAAAAACGGAACCCTTATAGATTCGTCATGTCTGTCTGTCTGTCTGTTTGTCTGTCCGTCCGTATGTCACAGCCACTTTTTTCCGAAACTATAAGAACTATGCTGTTGAAACTTGGTAAGTAGATGTATTCTGTGAACCGCATTAAGATTTTCAAACAAAAATAAAAATAAAACAATAAATTTTGGGTGTTCCCATACTTGAAACTAAAACTAAAAATATATTTTTTCATCAAACCCATACGTGTGGGGTATCTATGGATAGGTCTTCAAAAATGATATAGAGGTTTCTAATATCATTTTTTTCTAATCTGAATAGTTTGCGCGAGAGACTCTTCCAAAGTGGTAAAATGTGTCCTCCTCCCCCTCTGCAACTTCTAAAATAAGAGAATGATAAAACTGAAAAAAATATATGATGTACATTACTATGTAAACTGCCAGCGAAAATTGGTTTGAACGAGATCTAGTAAGTAGTTTTTTTTTTAATACGTCATAAATCGTAAACCGCAATTTACCAAGTACGGGACCCTTCGTGCGCGAGTCCGACTCGCACTTGGCCGGTTTTTTTATAACATACACGAGAGGATTGGTTTCCGCACGTCACGTCCTAGGCGACCACTGAAAATCAGCGCTGTGCTGTGGGTCCCCCACGGCATAGCATTATGCTGAGTGGAAGCCTTCTTGCCACAATCACGATATGCATCTGCCTGACATCTTTTTCACCCTATTTCTTTTCTGTTAAAAACAAAATGTAGTATATGTAATTATTGTTTGATTTATTTCTCGTCTTTACTAACTTAATTTAAGTACTACTAATACTATTGTTTAAGGGTATTTATTATTGTATGTATGTCGTTTTGTGACAAATAAACACTTTTTCTTTCTTTCTTTTATTTTCTTTTCGGTAGTCGGTGTCTTTGGTACCTATTTTTTTTTTCGTTTTTGACCCCGATTGCCGAAAAAAAAATATTTATCGCTTTGTAGTGTTTTGATTTGGAAATCGGTTTAACTTTTTGTTTAATAAGTTTTTTTATTTTTCTCTTTTTACTTTTGATATCCTACATTACCATGAAAAACATTTCTAGCCAATGGGCTTCTCATAACGATTCCATCAATCCTAAACACGACTGGGATACATTGTTTTATTACGGAGTTCTGGTGCCTACCTGCCGGTTACATCACCAGATCAGTTCCATTTTCATTAGAATTTTTTATTTAAGTTTGCTTCATCATAGTGTTGTAACCAATGATATTCAAATAAACAGATACGTTATACACTCACAAAACAATTGAAAAAAGTGTTCCGCACAGCAGCAGCAGCACACACTTTTCATTCATCTGACATTTCACTACAAGTCGAAAGGGATGGCTTGATAAAACCAACAAGAAAAAAAGAGACAGCTAGTGTTTGTCACTTGCGTGTGAATGTCGTAAACAAACATTATTCTGACCACCAATGTTTTTGCCTTTTGGTAACCTCCAAATATCAGAATATCAGGAAAAAAAAAAAAAAAAATTAGTAAATTGAGGTGTATTGCGTACTTACATATGGTATGAGATCCCTTCTGTTTTATGTAATTTGGTATTATAATTGGTACACTTTCTAAATACACACGACGGCATTTTTTTAATTTTGTTTTTGTTTCAACAAAGCGTATCGCTCTTCGCCATGCGTGACATAAACTAAAGACTATAGGTTACAATTGTCTCCTATTCGAGTCTTCACAATGCGCGCGCTTATAACATATCTGTTTATTTGAATATCAGTGGTTTTAACTGTAGTGTTGTAAAAAGTTTATATATTATCAAAGAGTTGCAATGGACATTTGTGGTCTTCTTCATCAGTTCCACTTCACCAAATGATACTTTCTGAATGCAAATGCTTGCCATGTTGATGTAAATACCAAAATCGTTATGTGTATGCCTATAAAATTTGAAGAGCTCCCTTGATTTCTTCAGGATCCCTTCTTCAGATCCTGATCTGATGACCATAAGACCATCTAGAAAGTATACTCTTTCAACCAAAAAAATAATTTTCAAAATCGGTCCATAATTGACGGAGTTATCGGTGAAAAAACATTAAAAAAAAAAAAAATACTTACAGTTGAACATAGAACTTCCTCCTTTATAGACAGTCGGTTTATAAAAAAATTAATGAAGATGATCCTCATAACGATGTGACATTATGGTGAAACTGTCACCCTAACGTATTTTAGCGCGTTAACTTCTTTTTGTCGAACTTTTTTTGAGATTTCACATACTCGTATCGCCTGTTTTTAGGGTTCCGTAGCCAAATGGCAAAAAACGGAACTCTTATAGATTCGTCATGTCTGTCTGTCTGTCTGTCCGTCCGTATGTCACAGCCACTTTTTTCCGAAACTATAAGAACTATGCTGTTAAAACTTGGTAAGTAGATGTATTCTGTGAACTGCATTAAGATTTTCACACAAAAATAAAAATAAAACAATAAATTTTGGGGGTTCCCATACTTGAAACTAAAACTAAAAATATTTTTTCCATCAAACCCATACGTGTGGGGTATCTATGGATAGGTCTTCAAAAATGATATTGAGGTTTCCAATATTTTTTTTTTCTAAACTGAATAGTTTGCGCGAGAGACTCTTCCCCTTCCCCTGTAACTTCTAAAATAAGAGAATGATAAAACTAAAAAAAATATATGATGTACATTAATATGTAAACTGCCAGCGAAAATTGGTTTGAACGAGATCTAGTCAGTAGTTTTTTTTTAATACGTCATAAATCGTAAACCGCAATTTACCAAGTACGGAACCCTACGTGCGCGAGTCCGACTCGCACTTGGCCGGTTTTTTCTCATCGTGTTTTTCGGAATCAGTTTGTCGTGGAGAGTTTTTAACCGACTGCCCAAAAAGGGGGAAGTTCTCAATTTGGATGTTTCTATTTTTTTAAGTACGTTCGGGCAGAATGTAAGAATGTATATACTCTTGAGGTGATCCCATTGTCACAAAATCAGAATCTGATGATGGGATCCCATGGAAATCGAGGGCACTCCTCAAATATTATAGGCAGATACATAGCGATTTTGGTATTTTCAATAACATGGCAAGCATTTGTGCTCAGAGAATATCATTTGGTGAAGTGGAAATGATGAAGAAGATCAAAGATGGGCACTGCAACTCCTTATTAAGTATGTCATAGGTAAAATATATTTCGAATAGTTAAGACGGTACCCTGACCAAAAAATCGGCATGAGATATGAGCATTCTTATTGGTCTAGCGGCACTGGTGGCGCATGAATTACAGTAGTGAATACGCCCAGATTTTAGAATAAAATCTTTATAAAATCGAATTTAGGTCTTTTGAAAAAAAAAAATTCTACAAAAATGTTCGTTATTAAATTGTCTATCCATTAGTGTTAGTACAAAAAATAATTAATGAACACTTTACAAGGAGATGCATAATATCAATAATTATTTTTCATTTTTATGTTTTTTTGGAAGGAGATTAGTGAAATATATACAACATTTAAAAAAAACTAAATCTACCATTTTAGAATCAATATTATGTAGAAATTTAATGTATTTTTATTAATTGATATTTCCTTATAAATAACGAGTAAATAGCTCCTAAAAACAGCACAAAAAATGGCTTGCGCGGCGTTTTGCTGGGGGTACCGCCTTAAGCGACTATGATGAAGCAAATACATATAAATAAATGGTACTGATGAAAATGGTACCATCGAACTAATCTGATGATGAAGCCGGAAGATAGGCACTGGAACTCAGTGATAAAACAATGTGTCCCAGTCGTGTTTGAGCTTATTGGAATTAAAATGAGATGTATTTCTGGTATATAATGAGGTACCAACACTAAAAAGAGTAAAATAAAAAAACTTTAAAACAAAAAAATTCAACCTTGAGAATTTTTTTAAATTTTTAATTAATGAATTAATCGCCGTTCACAACAGCGTGCTGGTGCCTACACTTATGTATGGAAGTGAAGGCTGGGTATGGCAAAAAAAGACATGACAGTAGGATTAATGCAGTAGAAATGCGCTCCTTGCGGAGTATGTGTGGTGTAACTTTAACTGATAGATTGTCGAATGAGGTAATAAGACAACGTTGTGGTTTAAAAGAAGATGTAGTGACTAAAATTGAAAAGGGTATGTTAAGATGGTTTGGCCATGTTGAGAGGATGAATTAAAGTCGACTAACGAAAGGTATTTACAAGGCAGACGTGAATGGAAACGCCGGGAGGGGACGCCCTAGAAAGACATACATAGACCTTATAGGTGATGTTCTTCAGAAAGGCCAAGTGCGCAGTACCCATAACCGGCGTGTGTGTATGACTAGATGTATGAATGTGTGTGAAGCAAAAGAAGTATGTAAGGATCGTAGCAGGTGGAGTTCTGTAGTTTCTGCCTACCCCCATGGGAAAAAGGCGTGAGTTTATGTATGAATTAATTAAAAATTAAGCCTTTGTCTTTGGTTGGTTTGTACCTATTGTTTTTTGACACCGACTTCCAAAAACATCGTTATTTTTCGCTTTACAGTTATTTTCTTTAGAAGACGGTTGAACTTTATGTCAAAAGGTTTTTTTCGAGGGCTTACCTTTAAGACTCGTTAACCTTATTGCGGTTTTTGCACGGCTTGCTCTAAGTTAGCTTAAGAACGAGTAAGTTTTCTCGTGCAATTAAGAAACAGACACATGTTTCGACTGGCCTGAACTTTATGCTCTTGCTTTACAGTGGTAACTAATTCACAACAACTGTACCAAGCAAGAAAGTTCATTATAATAAATCGCAAGACTGAAGTCGGGGAGATAACTTTATCATTCTCGGATTGTACATTTGGATTGAGTTTGCTTGTACTGTTAATATTATAAAATGATCCAATTTAGCCTAATGATGAGATTAGAGTTGCTGAAATTCTTTTAAGACAGAAGACTTTTTAAATTCAGGAAGAAGCGATAGGTATTGCTAGGGTAAGTGCTGGGCAACTGCTTAAATCTTATTAATTTTAATCATCTTTGCAACTTATTCTTTACTCATCTAGACCTTATTGGTGATGTTCTTTGGAAAGGCCAGGTGCGCAGTATTCATAACCAGCCTGAGTTTATGTATGTATCTTTGCAAATTCAGTTCAAAAGTAAATTGACCCTGTGTGTAGTACTAATTCTTATGGTCGTCGTGATGGTTTTTCTGTATTTTTATATTTCTTCTTGTAATTCTGATAAATAATTGATAAGGCAAAATCTGCTCTTGCTCACACGATTTTATAGAATACTTTCACAAAGAACAAGTCGAGTGTTCGGTAGCGCCATATTTTGTTGAATAATAAATTGACGTTTTTTGTCACGCGTTAGTTTAGTTTAGGTTTCAAGTGGCAATTTAGGTAGTACCCATCTTTCATAGAAACAATGACAAGACTCGAAACCCGAAACAAGACATTTCAAAGCGAAAATAAAATATGATTTACCTTAAATACTTGTCTATACGAAGCCACTAAAATAAGATAAGTATTTACATGAAAAATATAAGTTATTGAGTGCCATTTCACAAAGATTTCTTTTCGTTGAAGTTCGTCTTAACCTAAGAAAAGGAAATAATCCGGTAAAATATTTTCGTATCATGTCTAAGATTTCTCAGTACTTATTTATTCTGTAACGTTTTTTGGCATTGTCATCTCATAGTATATAAAGCTTTTGAGCAACGTAATGAGAGAGATATATTTTAATATATATTTTCACCTCAGCACCTCAAACAAGCAGGTTTTGCTGCTTAAAGACAGTGAGCAAAATTCGATTTTGCTGCGAGCGTGAGACAAAGTAACTTTTTAATTATTTTTTTTAAATGCCGAGTCAGTGCTGGGTCTACTCACAACATTCGAAAGATTTGAACTTCACTTTGTTCTGTCACTTTCACTTCGATTCGAAAAGAGCGAGAGATAGAAACAAGTCGATTCGAAGTTCTATTTTCAAATTCCATATATAATAGGCTCAAAAAAGAAACCAACAATAAAACGTATGGAAACACGTCATCTATAAAATTTCAAATCAAGGTTTAAATGTACTTTTCTAATTTTTCTAATTAAACTTTTCTCTTAATAATCGAATTATATTTTTTTATAATCAAATAAAGAGATGTTGAAGTAAAAAATACGAAGTTTATCATGTATCTACATAATTATTTAAAGTTTTAACAATCTTTATTGTGACAGAATAATTTATTATTAGTGCAATTTCCGAACGCATCTTTAAAAAATAGCGGGCTTTAAATTTTTATTGTTTTCTTCTTCTGTTCGCTAGCTACAAAGTGCGATACACGTTGGATATTATTAAAATAATAATAAATAAATATGAGTGAATCCAGTGATGATATCTGCAATTTAACACCGGAAGAATTGAAGCAGTATGTAAAAAGCGAATCAGTGAATACTCAAACTGAAGTCGCTAAAACAACAATATCGGTTCCATTGGTTCCAAACAAAACTGGTAGGTACTTTTAATTTGCAAAACTGCAATAATTTTACTTTTAACTTTTAATTTTTACAAATATACATGTGGTTTAAATATTACCAAGTTGTATTTTTTACCTTTAGATTATTTGTTCTCGCTGCTGAAGTGAAAAGTTGTATGTGCTACACGAGACCATAGTTATTTGCATCTCGTGTCTTTGAATCCCTCGCTGCACTCAGGATTCTAACCTAGAATCACTCGCTACGCTCGTGATTCAAATATAGAATCCTTCGCTTACTCGGGATTCAAAATCAACACTCGCGGCAAAAACCAACTTTGCTCTCTTGTTGCACAAATAACTATTTCACCTCAGCACCTCAAACAAGCAGGTTTTGCTGCTTAAAGACAGTGTGCAAAATTCGATTTTGCTGCGAGCGTGAGACAAAGTAACTTTTTAATTATTTTTTTTAAATGCCGAGTCAGTGCTGGGTCTACTCACAACATTCGAAACATTTGAACTTCACTTTGTTCTGTCACTTTCACTTCGATACGAAAAGAGCGAGAGATAGAAACAAGTCGATTCGAAGTTTGATTTTCAAATTCCATATATAATAGGCTCAAAAAAGAAACCAACAATAAAACGTTCGGAAACACGTCATCTATAAAATTTCAAATCAAGGTTTAAATGTAATTATTATACTTTTCTCTTAATAATCGAATTATATTTTTTTATAATCAAATAAAGAGATGTTGAAGTAAAAAATACGAAGTTTATCATGTATCTACATAATTATTTAAAGTTTTAACAATCTTTATTGTGACAGAATAATTTAGTAATAGTGCAATTTCCGAACGCATCTTTAAAAAATAGCGGGCTTTGAATTTTTATTGTTTTCTTCTTCTGTTCGCTAGCTACAAAGTGCGATACACGTTGGATATTATTAAAATAATCTATATATAAAAATCAAATGCTGTTCGTTAGTCTCGCTAAAACTCGAGAACGGCTGGACCGATTTGAATAATTCTTTTTTTGTTATATTCGACAGAATACAGGGAAGGTTTAAAAGCAAAAAAAAAAAAAAAAAAGTTTGGTTGGATAGGGTAGGTAGGTAGAGTAGTGTAGTGTAGGTAGGTAGGTAGGTAGGGTAGAGTAGAGTAGGGTAGGGTAGGGTAGGGTAGTGTAGCGTAGGGTTGGGTAGGGTAGGGTAGTGTAGGGTAAGGTAGTGTAGTGTAGGGTAGTGTAGGATAGGGTAGTGTAGGGTAGGGTAGGGTAGTGTAGGGTCGGGTAGGGTAGGGTAGGGTAGGTAGGTAGGTAGGGTAGGTAGGTAGATAGGGTAGGTAGGTAGAGTAGTGTAGTGTAGGTAGGTAGGTAGGTAGGGTAGGGTAGGGTAGGGTAGGGTAGGGTAGGGTAAGGTAGGGTAGGGTAGGGTAGGGTAGGTAGGTAGAGTAGTGTAGTGTAGGTAGGTAGGTAGGGTAGGGTAGGGTAGGGTAGGGTAGGGTAGGTAGGTAGAGTAGTGTAGTGTAGGTAGGTAGAGTAGTGTAGTGTAGGTAGGTAGGTAGGGTAGGGTAGGGTAGGGTAGGGTAGGTAGGTAGAGTAGTGTAGTGTAGGTAGGTAGGTAGGTAGGGTAGGGTAGCGTAGGGTAGGGTAGGGTAGGGTAGTGTAGGGTAGGGTAGTGTAGGGTAGTGTTGGGTAGAGTAGTGTAGGATAGGGTAGTGTAGGGTAGGGTAGGGTAGTGTAGGGTAGGGTAGGGTAGTGTAGGGTCGGGTAGGGTAGGGTAGGGTAGGTAGGGTAGATAAATGTGTGGTGTTTTTATGGCAAAACAAAGTTTGCCGGGTCAACTAGTAATAAATAAATATGAGTGAATCCAGTGATGATGTCTGCAATTTAACACCGGAAGAATTGAAGCAGTATGTAAAAAGCGAATCAGTGAATACTCAAACTGAAGTCGCTAAAACAACAATATCGGTTCCATTGGTTCCAAACAAAACTGGTAGGTACTTTTAATTTGCAAAACTGCAATAATTTTACTTTTAACTTTTAATTTTTACAAATATACATGTGGTTTAAATATTACCAAGTTGTATTTTTTACCTTTAGATTATTTGTTCTCGCTGCTGAAGTGAAAAGTTGTATGTGCTACGCGAGACCAAAGTTATTTGCATCTCGTGTCTTTGAATCCCTCGCTGCACTCAGGATTCTAACCTAGAATCACTCGCTACGCTCGTGATTCAAATATAGAATCCTTCGCTTACTCGGGATTCAAAATCAACACTCGCGGCAAAAACCAACTTTGCTCTCTTGTTGCACAAATAACTATTGTGTGTATGGTGATCAATGTTTATTAATTAATTGAAATGTTACAGGATTATTAATTAATTTTATATTATTACTTTCTCATAATTGTATTTTTTTTTATTGTTGTTCTTATTTTTTTTTTTTTTTTTTTTATAATTATTTTATGTAGTTGTCTTTTTATGTTGTTATCCACTGTGTAATAAGATCACTCCATATTATATAATGTATTGTTTTTATTGTTGATGGAATTAAAATTTGCAATGGCTTAGTTAATAATAAGTATGGGCATTGAGTTGTATTAATAACGTATACTAAAATAAGTAATTATGATGCAGTAAGTAAATTTAGTTATAGTTGCGGTTTGTGCACCATCTCTTCTTACCAATTTGTACGCCACGATACGCGGCTGAACATTATAGAACATTTCTGTATTTAATATCTTGCATGCAATGTATGTACACCATGTATATACGAATAAATAAAATTTACTTGCTTACTCATCTAAACAGTCGGTGATACAGCGATGTTTCAAATTATGATAAACAGGTACTAATTTGCCGTTACAAAATGCAACATTATTTTATTTGTGTTCCGTGTAATAACACTATAATACATTGTGAATATATAGAAAGCTACGCGGCGTCCGTCAAGGCTACATTCTAGGCCCTTTCTTGACCTATACTTTTATCTACCTATTATACCATATTATGATTGAATTTGTTACTTATAATAGCATATTGCAAGTTTATTGTTAATATCAAAACCATGTTACCATTTTTAAACCTTTGTATCTTTATTTCGTGAACTGGGCTCAATAAAAACTAGTCTTCATCAGTATTGAAAAACGACGGGAATCAAAATCAGAACTATTTGGAAGTTGTCATGGTACCAGAAAAAGATAAAATGCATAAATTTCGATTTAAGCGGTGCTAAATTTTGCTAAGTAACTCGCTTTTACGAGTAGGTAGCAACTAATTTTATATTATAAAAACTTGACGCGGGTGCATAAGGTGCCAGACAAGTTATAATGTACAATGAAATAGACACTTAATTTACATATTTAATTGTGATACCCAAATATACAAAATGCATATATTATAATGTGAATTTTTCGTAGTTCAGTTGGAAGCGCACTGTAGAACAATCAGACATCGGGGGAATAGTGACATTTGCAAGTATTCGGAACCACTTGCGTTCATTATATAAGAATATAATATATTACGATTTGAAGCACACGTTACTAAAATAAACATCACTTCATGAAACTCACGAATGGTCGATTACAATGGTTTTGAAATTATTTTGGATGAGCGATTTATGTTACTGTAAATTGATATTGCCTTTTAGTTCTAGCATGCTTGGGAGTTGGCTCCTTATTCATATTCATTGATATTTGTTTACTTTATGTTTCATTGAAATGATGTATCAATATGATGATGATCGGTTGGTTATATTTCACGATAAACTTTATTGAATTTTGAACTTGCGTCAGATATTGTAGAGTTACGCAGTAGTTCACCTATATCAGATAATTGAATAGAATGGGCAATAATAGGAATTTAACTACTAGTATGGAGGAAACTACTTATGTACCCACTAGAAATCCAATCAACTTTGGTGACGTAGAGATGGTATCGTTAGTTCTAACGCAAGGTCATATTTAAATCTGTGAAAGAGAAATCAGGGTTACTCTAAAATTCCGGCACTAATTAGATGTAGGTATTTCTACCTGACTTGACAAGGTATTTCTGGCTTTACTAAAACTAAGTATGTATATTAGACTAAAATGTATTCATGATACGATTTAGAGATGGAATTTAGACGGTGGAATTAGTCTGTGAATAAATATTCTACTGATAACTTGCGTGTAACAGATCATTCGAAATTAACAAAATAGAATTTGATTTCATTTACTTGGTAGGAACACAGCACAACAAGAATAAACAGAAGTCAAACATCATAATAGGAGAGATCATGATAAAAACATGATACATTTCTAATTGTGTTAAGCGTGCCCATAATGAAAGGGAAAATCTCCTGCTGATACTGATACTCTATCACAAAAAACCGGCCAAGTGCGAGTCGGACTCGCGCACGAAGGGTTCCGTACCATTATCGCAAAAAACTGCAAAAAAAACACGTTTGTTGTATGGGCGCCCCACTTAAATATTTATATTATTCTATTTTTTGTTATAGCGGCAACAGAAATACATCATCTGTGAAAATTCAACAGTCTAGCTATCATGGTTCATGACATACAGCCTGGTGACAGACAGACTGACGGACCGCGGAGTCTTAGTAATAGGGTCCTTTACCTTTTGGGTACGGAACTCTAAAAACTGACTGTGAACTTATAAATAATTATAAGACTTTGACGGCAAAAATTAACCAGTATATCTTTTGACAGTTTAATTAGAAACGCGCCCTTTCTTGTTACACACACCATTCTGAGTTTTATTAAATAAGTCGAAGATGACTAATGAATTTTGTTTTGCGATATTAAAATTAATATTTGAAAAGTAAAGTTATAAAAATACCGGTTGTGCTTTGTATTATAATTCATATAAAAGTTTTGTAACAGTACCGGAGAACAAAATATTGTGTGGCTGTGTTTTTGAAAAAAAATATTGGACGTAAATGAGCTGAAGAAGAAAAATATAGAAGAATGTATTTAAGAATAATAATATATATAGAATCATCTTTCTGCTCTTTAGAAAAAGGTATGGCATCAACCCCAATAACATGTGGTTACTTGGAGCTGACGAAACACATTTTTCTCTTTCATTCCGTTGCATTCAATGATGAGTGAGATATAAAAATATTTATTAGTAAAGATAAAAAACCTTGCTTATTATGTAATACTTTTAATGAAGACAGTACTCCATCAATGCATTGAAAACCTTTAATAACCCAACCTTCACGAAATTAAACAGGTAACTTAACTTCTCATAGACCTTGCAACTGAAATATCTTCCTTGTACTAAAATCGGTTATTGCATAACTTAACATGTCTTAAGTTTGAACAATACTTCGAAAGCATCAAGGTTGCATTAAGGGATCAGTGAGAAAATATATTGACTGATTGATTGGCTAATACCTAAGAGTTTACTTAAATCCAGAGGCTTAAAAAGGTCTCAAACGAATTTATTGCAAACCTTACTCGAGTTGATATAGGTTTTAATTTAAATAAAATATCTGCACCCTAGTTTGGATCTATTTGTGCTTACTATTAAATGATATCTGTTATTTTATCAGAACTAGATACATAGATATGTCAGGTACTTGAGGTAATGGGTTATTGGACGATTCGCACGAATATATTACTTTTTCGACATTTATAATAATATTACTTTTTCTGTGATGATTCGCACGAAGTTAATTTTTTGGTGTGCGAATCGACAACTCTAAAATTATGTAGTAGGCAATTGGTACATATTTTATTTTAGAAAACAAACAATAAAAAGTACAGTCGTGTTCACAAGTCTTGGCAATAATATGAAGAATTAATCGAAGTTAATAGATATTTTACTTGAAACTAGGAAAGCAATGCATTTAATAAGTAATTACAACTTAAAACGTGGAGATATGCACGTTAGATAAGGTGCAAAACAATAAGAGAGGATACCAGGAGATTATAATCATGAGGAAGCTAGGCTGGAATTATGAGCGGTAAAAAAAAGTTAAATAAAAAAATCAAAAAACCCGACTGCTTAAAAAGCGAACTTAATAGACGTAAACAAGGAGAAAATCATGCTGTGCTGTATGTATAATATGTATCCTCCGACAATCGACGAAAAATATCGATTTATGCCGTATGTGGAATACCTCGTGTGCCATTCAATCATTTGCCATTTAAGTGGTTGCCCAATGTGAATTACGTCCTCGAATCATGCAGTAGCTATTTTAATAAATACATTTTTGATTAATTTGTGTCTCATTTCATATCAATAACAATATTTAAGCCTGAATACTTCTGAACTTGAGTGTAGTTTATCTTAAGGGTATTGCATAAAACACAATGTGTGTGTCAATTGCCTACTAAATAATTTTGTGTGTCGATACTCGATTCGCACACCAATAAATTAACTTCGTGCGAATCGCCACAGAAAAAATAATATTATTAAAAAGGGTTGATTCGCACATTTAAAGCGAGTTAAATTCGTGCGAATCGTCCAATAACCCGAGGCAATATTAATAATAGTAATGAATGTTGCCTATTCATTATCATCCCTCTCATTAATCAGTATCCCAGTTATATTGATTTTCACGGCTCTATCTATATCATCATTAATCAGTACCTCTCAGTTATCAGGGACGTTACCTATAGTAACGCCATAGGTAGACCAGGTATAGATGGATTCAAACTTAATATTGGCGGTGATATGCTTTTTCACTTCGGTCTCCCTCAACCCCAGACTTGAATTTGTTACTACGCTACGTAGTGACTCGTGAAATTTTCAAAGCCAACATTAAGTTTGAATCGATCTGTACATGTGCAATGTTTCTTACAAAGTGGTTTTTGCATATTCCAGCACTGAAACAAGCATTATTTCCAACAATTTAAAACATTATGATAAGTAATCAGTACAACGAGTCTTTTTAATGTTCAAGATGAGGGCAGAACGTAATTATTTTTGCATTTGCATTGGACTGCGATACCTTTTTCTTGACTGAGGCCGGAAGATACGGGAAAATACCTAGCGTTGTTTATGTAGATTCATAATTTTTCTCTATATAAAATGTTCAGTGGTAAACATTTTGATAAGTTATGTAACTATCGAAAAGGGGGCAAAGAGACTCATCGGCAATGAGGAACTGGTCTAATCAAAGCTCCCAGAGCTCCTTGTCGGATTTTTATCGGTTGCATTTCGGGAACTGTGCGATAGAATTGCATGATCTAATTACACCAAGCCCGTTCCATCATCGGACTACACGACGTACGGCGATGCGTCATCGATACATGGTGGATATCCCACCCATACCCACTAAACGTTTTGGGGACACTTTCATTATGCGTACAGCTAAGGAGTGGAATTACCTGCCGGAGTCTGTGTTTCCCGATAGCTACAATCTAGGGTTCTTTAAGTCAAGAGTGAATAGGTTTTTCCTAGGCAAGCGTGCTTCACCGTCGACCACATCATCGCTTACCATCAGGTGAGATAGTGGTCACGCACAAGCCTAAAGAGGATAAAAAAAAACCGACCAAGTGCGAGTCGGACTCGCGCACGAAGGGTTCCGTACTTGGTAAATTGCGGTTTACGATTTATAACGTATTAAAAAAAACTACTTACTAGATCTCGTTCAAACCAATTTTCGGTGTAAGTTTACATTTATCATTTTTGAAGACTTATCCATAGATACCCCACACACGTATGGGTTTGATGAAAAAAAAATGTTTAGTTTCAGTTTCAAGTTTGGGAACCCCCAAAATTTATTGATTTTTCTATTCTTGTGTGAAAATCTTAATGCGGTTCATAGAATACATCTACTTACCAAGTTTCAACAGCATAGTTCTTATAGTTTCGGGAAAAAGTGGCTGTGACATACGGACGGACAGACAGACAGACAGACATGACGAATCTATAAGGGTTCCGTTTTTTGCCATTTGGCTACGGAACCCTAAAAATGACATTATTTCGAGGAATTCCCGTTCCCGACCGTTTATTGCAGCAATCAGTGACACTGCGAGGCCCATATTCATTATAGTTACAGAAGTTACACCACATAATATGCTTCGTATTGTTAAAAGCAGGACGTCAATAAAATCCTAAAGCCCAATAAAAACGTAGTGTTCATTGTACCATCCATCAGAGTCAGCGCTGTATGGCGCTAGATTAGCTACGCGTGCATATATCGCTTTGATATTTATTGAGCACTTGTTCAGAGCTGGAATCAAATCATTCTGCAATGTGCAATTTAACGTTCTCGCAACAATGTTTTACTGATACAATCTGCAATATGATAGCTAGATGGCTACACGTGAACCATTAGATATTATGTTGCAAATTTACATGTTGATAAAGAAGCTGTCAGTTCAAGATCAAAGAGATTCAGCCAGGGGCGGCCTTAACTACCGCGAGGCTCCGGGTGGCAGGTATTTGCGAGGCCTTTGTCCTATGTATGTGATGAACTGGTGACTTATTATCTAGCAGCAGGTTAGCCCGCGTGGAAAGAATTTTCTTAAAACGAACATTATACCGGTTTGAAAAGTAGTCTGTTAGCTATTCCAGACTATAATCTATCTCTGTGTAATTTATTTGTAAATTTTATCCAGATTGGTTAAGCCGTTCCGGTGAGATTGAGTAACAAACATACATCTATCTATCCAAACTTTCGCATTAATAATATTAAGTAAGATAGGATAGTAGGAAGGGCAATAATCTATCTATCTATCTATATATATAAAATTGAAAGTATGAATGTATGTTCCTTATAGACACCGAAACGGCTGGACCGATATCAAACATTCTTTCAACGTTGGGAAGCTACACTATCACCGGGTAAGGGTAACATATATGCTACTTTTTATCCCCGTATTCCCACGAGAACGGAAACTACGCAGGTGAAACCGGAGGCGTCCGCTAGTTTACTATAAAATACTTAACAAACTATATAAGATAAAAAAAAGCTATTTGAGTTGCAAGGGCCTCGCTTTGCAAGAGCGAGGCCCCGGGCGATAACACTGCGCGCCGCCCCCTAAGGCCGCTACTGTTCAGCAGTCGCACCAAAGTACAGCTGTATCTTAGTGTTAAATACGAGTAACTGCTTTGAATTGTAAACTTGACTGTGGGTGGACTGTCGTCTCAATTATTTATCTAATCTCATTGTTAGATGGTTTAATCGAGTTACTAACAAACAGATGTCTAGTAACAATTAAGTAATTCACCGTAGCGTAACATTACTACTACGCAGTTTCAAAATTGGTTTAAAAATACGTTACAACAAAAACACGGCCATAATATTTTATGCGTTGCCTTTTTGTTGTACCTTACAGTGAAGAGCAAAAAAAAAGAAAAACAGCATTGTAATCCGCCTTCTTGTAATTTATTTAAAACTAGTTTTCAAAAAGCCGTTTTCTAAGCCTGTATACAACATAATTTTATTAACGATAAAAAATGTTAAATCAAAAAATCATGCTGTGCAGGCGGAGGCTACACCAGATTTTGGTCAGTCAGCCCGCGAATATGTATCCTCCGACTGCACAGTTGACTTTTTGATTTAACTTTTTTTATTAAAACTTTTTAGTTAGTTTTTTTTCGAATTAGATACATTTAAACATATAAGTGTTTAATATTTTTGAAATCACCTCTTAAAACCCTTTATTTTGATACCCCACACGATGGGTTTGGAAGAAAAAAAAATTTTGGGCTCTCACAATATGGCACCCAAAAGCCGCCATTTTTCTATTGTCCAATTTTAATGTAGCCTATGACACTCGCAGGGTTAAGACGCATCGATTGACGTATTAATCATCAAAATCGACCAACGCGTTTGGTCTCTGGAACGCAATATAGGAACAAACATACATACTTACATACATACTTACATACACATCATCACACATCATCAGCCTATTAATGTTCCCTGGGACACAGGCCTCCTCTCTGTGAGAGGGAATGGGCCGTAATCCACCACGCGGGCCCAGTGCGGGTTGGTGGATGTCACATGTCTTCGAATTTTTGGTTCTAGGACATGCCGGTTTCCTCACGATGTTTTCCTTCACCGTTTTGAGAGCAGTGGTGAAGAAATAATTTACACAAAGTAAAGCGCCTGCCTGGGCTCGAACCCACGACCTACAACTTTACTTTGTGTAAATTATTTCTTCTCCACTACAACTTGTAAGTCGCAGCCGATACCACTGGGCCACCACTGCTCTTACATACATACTTATACTTACATACATAGACTGATAAACACATTACCCTCCTTCGGCAGTCGGGTAAAAACATATCCTGTTAATACTTTCCCAAAAGCTTAAGCTAGATCTGGTTCGCTTTTTGTAAGCAAACAAAACATAGATATCGTGCAAAAGCCTTCCTAAAATCTACATGTTTCAGCTACGCTGCCAAAAAACCACTTACTTAGTTTTCCAAACCAACTTTACAGAGAAACTAAATTAGATTTCAGTTTTTTGTCCTCAATAGAAAGAAGAAATGTTCACAAATCTGTCTTTATTTCGCTGTTTCTTGAATAAATAAGCTTCGAATATGAATAACATTGGTTACTATTCAGCCTTCTATACGGTAAACAATAAATGTATGCCAGCTCGCCTGTTTATTGAATAGCGAGGTAAACAGGAATACTCCTTGTTTGTGTTCCATTGCAATGTAAGGATTCATACCCCTGCTAAAGAAAAATATCAAACATTCCATTCTCTCACAACTTGCAACTGCTTTTGCGTTTGTAAGATAAATTTATTTGTATGTGGCGACTATATCAGTATTTTGTACGTAATAGCGATGTATAATAAGTCTTTCAACGTTACCATTGCTGAGATACATGCCTCCTTTCTATGAGAGGGAATGGGCGTTATCTAATCCAATACTAGCGCAACAAGGTTGGTGGATACAGACAAATATATAAATATTTACTAATACATTAATATCTTTGTATCAAATTATGACATAAATGATTGTGTTTACTACTTGTGCTGTTATCTACCTACGGCCAAATATTGTTATTTTCGCATAGAGTATTGTGTGCGTTTCGACGGCGCGGCCACGGCGTTTTTTTTTAAAAAATACTATGACAAAATTATGTAAAAAATTGTAGAAGATGATTCCCAAAACCATAAATTTGTCAAAGTTATGGTTAAAAAGTTTTAAGGGTTTGAACGTGGCCGCGCCATTGAAACGCGGCGAACCGCGCGGTCACGGAGATCTTTAAAACTAAGCGTTGCAGAGACCTGAAATTTGAGTACATAACAGAATGAATTTGTAAAAAATATGTAAAAATATAAAAAACACAGGTATATATTTCAGGAGCTGTAACACTAAAACTCCATGGCCGCGCCATTGAAACGGTGAAAAACATGTTATCGCCGATATCTCGCTGAAAAAGCATCGCAGAGGTCTGATGTTTTTTGTAATACCTAGATTTGAATTTGTCAAAACTTGTAAAAATACACAAAAATATCCTAGGTTTATATTTCAGGAGCTGTAAGACCAAAACTCCATGGCCACGCCATTGAAACGGTGAAAAACATGTTATCGCCGATATCTCGCTGAAAAAGCATTGCAGAGGTCTGAATTTTTTTGTAATACCTAGATTTGAATTTGTCAAAACTTGTAAAAATACACAAAAATATCCTAGGTTTATATTTCAGGAGCTGTAAGACCAAAACCCTATGGCCGCGCCATTGAAACGGTGAAAAACAAGTTATCGTCGATATCTCCGTGAAAAAGCATCGCAGACGTCTGATTTTTTTTGTAAAACCTAGATTTGAATTTGTCAAAACATGTAAAAATACACAAATAAATCCTAGGTTTATATTTCATGAGCTGTAAGACCAAAACCCTATGGCCGCGCCATTGAAACGGTGAAAAACACGTTATCGCCGATATATCGCTGAAAAAGCATCGCAGAGATCTGAAGTTTTTTTGTAAAACCTAGATTTAAATTTGTCAAATTATGCAAAAATACACAAAAAATTCCTAGGTTAATATTTCAGGAGCTGTAGTACGATATCGCGTAGAAAAAAGTTGTGGTTATCTATCGAAGAAATAATGTATTAGCGAGATCTTTTTTTGTAAACGACACCTATTAATTAATCACCTATTAACTAAATGAAACGATAACCTACTGCGATATTCCTTTACAGACGGACCACCGGCCGATTGTACCTAAACTGTGGAGTGAGACCCCCCTGGCATTGTGGTTTATCGTGATTTTTTACAAAATATTAGATTATAAATATAGATTTGTAAATGTTTTTGTATCATAACGTTTCATTTTAATTTAATTTAGAATCCTTGAGATATAATTTCTAATACTTGCAGGGGAAAGTTTTCTGTAAACAATAAGTCATGGTCACCCTATCGGAACATTCAAAACGTATTGAAGGTTTAAAAATTATGAAAAAAAATCAGTTTTGCCTATTATCGGTAATTCTACATATTAATAGGTGTTGTTTACAAAAAAAGATCTCGCTAATACATTATTTCTTCGATAGATAACCACAACTTTTTTCTACGCGATATCGTACTACAGCTCCTGAAATATTAACCTAGGATTTTTTTGTGTATTTTTGCATAATTTGACAAATTCAAATATAGGTTTTACAAAAAACTTCAGACCTCTGCGATGCTTTTTCAGCGAGATATCGGCGATAACATGTTTTTCACCGTTTCAATGGCGTGGCCATGGAGTTTTAGTGTTACAGCTCCTAAAATATATACCTAGGATTTTTTTCTATATTTTTACATGTTTTGACAAATTCAAATCTAAGTATTACAAAAAAATTCAGACCTCTGCGATGCTTTTTCAGCGAGATATCGGCGATACCGTGTTTTCAACGTTTCAATGGCGCGGCCATGGAGTTTTAGTGTTACAGCTCCTAAAATATATACCTAGGTTTTTTTTCTATATTTTTACAAATTTTTTACAAATTCATTCTGTTATGTACTCAAATTTCAGGTCTCTGCAACGCTTAGTTTTAAAGATCTCCGTGGCCGCGCGGTTCGCCGCGTTTCAATGGCGCGGCCACGTTCTAACCCTTAAAACTTGTTAACCATAACTTTGACAAATTTATGGTTTTGGGAATCATCTTCTACAAATTTTTACATAATCTTGGCGTAGTTTTTTTTAAAAAAAAAACGCCGTGGCCGCGCCTTCGAAACGCACACAGAGTATTATCATCCATCGATGCGAAAACAACAATAGGGACTGAAATCAGAAATCGGTCTCTACTTTGAACAATAATTCTGAAACAATTGACAATCCGAATCACCCTCTAAGCTGTATTAACTCGAAATAGGTAGGTACATAGGTAAGATAGATTAAGTAAACAACGGAGAATATAGATAGCCTATTTGGTTGGTTCTTGGACCGTTTTATTGAAGTAATTTTTCAGGCATACCAGACGGTCTGGGAGGTTCGAATGCTCGCCTATCTAAGAATTAATTTGTATTAATATGCCAGACCTCAGCCTGAAGTGGACCTTCAATACGCTTAATGGTTATAAGTGTATTGTTCAAGAAGACCCCTTTTACTTAATTAGCCCGTATGACCTGTTAAATTAATGTACCATTCTCAGGTGACATATTATATTATCTAGTGTGTATATTTTTTTAATATAGTTTCTTGATTTTCCATTGTAATTAAGTATGGATTTTATATGTCACTAATAAAAATTTTGTGGTAGTTCAGATGTTAACACTTAAAGAATCAAAATTACAATATGACTGAAAAGTCATGAAGGTAGAAAATATTGTTGAAATGAAGAAAAAATAAAAAATAAAGTAATAAAAAAATATAATATAATATAATACGGCTCGCATCGTGAGGAGTTGCCTGTCTCTGGAGCCCTAACCACCGGTAGCTTGGACCCTGCTCCCGACACCGGCGGAAAACCATTATTTTGATATATTTTTAAATGTTTTTTTTATGATTTGTTTTTGTAAAGAAATATTTAAAAATGTAAATATGAAATGTGTACAAAATTGAATAAAAAAATTATTAATACTAAATTTATAGTTTATCTTTTTTTTTATCTAAACACAAAATATAGTTATTTTAAAACAAGTGCAGTTACTTTTGCCAACAAACTGTTTAATATCTACGTTAATAGAGTTTATATATAAAGAGGTTGTATGGAGATTTTATTAATCCAAAATGTTTAATGAAAATGAAAATATTTAAATTCAATTCAAATCAATAATTATGAAATGTATGTAAATATTTGTTAAGGAAATAAAGGGCTATATTATTATTATTATTATATAAAGAGGAGATAATTTTTTGTTTGTTTGTACCGAATAGGCTCCGAAACTACTGGACCGATTTAAAAAAATCTTTCACCTATGTAAAGCTGCATTATTCCCGAGTGACATAGGCTATAATTTTGACCGGAGCAAAGCCGGGTCAGCTAGTCAAATATATATAGGTAATATAAATTCCGTGGCCCAATCCGAAAGTTTCTAATTTTCCATGACGGAGAGAGAATCCTTTGAAGAACAAAGAAATCTTTCTTTTATCTAATCTTCTTTATGTATTGTACATAATATCTTTCTACAACTAGATACCTTTATTTATTGTAGACGATAGTTCAAAAGTGAGAATGTAAATAAATTCCAAGTGGGCATAAAGATAGATTTCACAGACATTTTCGAATTTGTAGACAGTCAAACAGAGGGACAGAGATATATTACAAAGAAAGGGATGTTCTAAAAGGCAATAGTTCAATGGCTGAAACTGAAGACCTATGATGATATTGAATTGTTGCTGCAGGCATCGTCAATATGAGTTGGAAAAATAAATCATAAATAAATAAAATAAAAAAACTTGCACGCACACACTCATACATACACTCACATGCACACACACATACTCACACGCATACTCACACTCACATTATTTTAGGATATATTTTCTAAGTTTCTTTGTATTTTTTATTCTTTTTTTAGTTATAGTTCAAGTCTCATCTTGTTAAATTTGAGACTTTGCTTGTAATATTTAGATTCTGTTTTACTTTTGTACATCACTTTTACCATTTCATAATTTGTCTTTGAAGAGCGGGTCCTCCTAGTACAGGTATATCTTTTACTTAAAAGGAGGTCCCTATGTAAGATTTACTGTAAAAGTGTACAAGTCTCTGCAATAAACCTTTTTTTTTTTTTTCTATTCTCATATTGTGTCCAAAAAACTTAGTGATCATACGGGCACATCAGCTAAGGGGAGCATACTATAAGTAAGTACTCACATAACCTTTTTATAGGGTTTTCTAAGGGTCTAGTGCCATGGTGTTATATTTTACGGCCACGGTATTCTCCCAAACTGCCTATTACTGTCCATGGCACTTATAATAAAGCGACCAATTTTTTAATAACACTCAGCTGTTTTATATAAAACACTTTTTGTGTTTTAGTCTTTTGAATAACTTTTTTTGGATATGATAAACATTCGTCCAACTTACAACAGTGTCTCAAGACGAAAGTCTATGACCAGTGTGTGTTGCTGGTGATGACATATGGCTCTGAGACGTAGTTGCTTACAGAGAGGGCTAGGTATGCTCGGAGTTTCCTTGTGTGATCGAATCAGAAATGTAGAGATCCGCTAGAGAACCATAGCCCGAAGAATTGCCAAACTGAAGTGGCAGTGGGCAGGGCACATTGCTCGCAGAACGGATTGCCGATGGGGCAGAAAGGTTCTGCAGTGGTGACCGCAAACCGGAAGACTTTGCGTTGGAAGGCCTCCCACCAGGTGAACTGATGACCTGGTGAGGGTTGCGGGGATCCGCTGGTTATGAAATGCACGGGACTGGTCAATGTGGCGACGCTTGGGGGAGGCCTATGTCCAGCAGTGGACGTTTTTCGGCTTATATGATGATGATGATGATGAAGGTAAACATTAAAGTATTTGTTTTGAACTAATTTTAGCTTTTGTTTAGAGTTATATTTAGTAAATTGTACGCTTCAGCCTGCCCGAAAAGTTTAGGCTTTCAGGGTAGCGCGGTCAAGGGTAGGTATTGGTAACATAATATTTTGGGTTGTTCACCATATCATGTTGTCGATATCCGATATTTGGGAAGGGAGCTTATAGATGTGGTTTATTTATTGTTGTTTATATAATATCGCGCATTTTATCCGCAGGAATTGATAGAATGGCGGATCATTGCGCCATACGAAGTAGGGTGTTGATTTTATTACCGGTATACTATTCGCGATACAATTTTATAGGTTTTATCAGGATATATTTTCTCTACTGTATGCTTACCTGTTATAAATGCTGACTTCAGATCTCTGACAAGGTAAGTCGAAAGGACTTGATATTACAGAGACCTAAGGCAATAGGTGGATGAAGTGGCAGTCATCTAATTAGTTACTTATGTCGTTTCGTAGAGAAAATATAAAACTGCACCTACCTACCTTTTTATGTTGTGTGCTCTGGCTTGTGTCAAATAAATGTGTTTTCTTTTTTTTCTTTCTTTTACCAAAGTTTAATTAAATTCAAATTTATTTATTTCGGAACCAGTCGATATACATACTTGTGAAACTATTTTTTTTAGTTAGGTATATTTAAGATTACAATTAGATATATAGTACACTAGCTTTCACCCGCGTAAAAGCCTGTGTCATCCCTAGGGAATACAAACTATCCTATGTCCTGCCCAGGACTATCTCCATGCCAAATTTCATTGAAATCGGTAGAGCCGTTTCGGAGTCTTTAAGGAACATACATAGGTACTTTCTCTTATATATATAGATAGAAGAACATTATAAATTACAATTTTACAACAACAAAAAGATTAAATACACTATATGTTTCATCTTAGTCTAAATTTAGGTTTGGATCCAAACTGCTCACTACGCAGCCTGGTCCAGTACTGCATTATTGGGCAATCCAGATGATGAATTAAACACAGTTCTAAATATTGCATTTTTTATTCAACAAAAACCATTCTTACTTATTATCTTATCGCTCACTTGAGTGGTGGCAATAATTTTCGCTCTCCACGGAAATGAAAGTAAACAAAACCAGGGTTGTATGTCAAACGAACGTTCTCCTACTCAAAATTCTGTTTTAAAGGACAGACATTTTTCAAATGTCGAAAAGACACTCGCGGTAACTTAAGGCCTTGTAACGCCTCAGATGTTAAAAGGGCTTTATGTGTTCGGAACACTGATTCGAGAAATAAAGGAAATATTTTGTTGCCGCATGCTTTTAGGTTAAATTTGTATTAACGGCTTTGAAGTTACAAACCGAGTGCAATATGAGATTTTCTATAAGAAAAAATGATGAGCTTCGATACCACCAGAATGATAAAGTGTTCTTTCGTATTAATGAGCAACACTTTTGAAAAATGTCATGCTTGTAGACTCAGGTTTAGTATGTTTGTTGTCTGTCAGTGTATTAATAAACTAGCTGACCCTACCACTACCTACCGGTAGGTAGGTACATACCCTACCTACCCTACAAACAAACAAACTCTTCAGCATTATAATATTAGTATAGATGTTCATAAATGTCCTTCGCAAATGAACAAATTTGATTACCATAAAAAAGGTTATAGTGAGTCAATCTTAAAAGATAGATATATGCTGTTACGGACTTTTTTTTACAACTTTTAAAAAGGAACAATTCTATGATACATGATATTTGCGTAACTTAAACCGTTTACGCAGCGCACGCAACGGAAGCTCTCAAAAAGGAATATTTTCTCCCGTTTTTGCTACATTTTTCATTTATGCTCCTCTCCTATTGGTCGTAGAGTGATATAATATAGCCTATAACCTTCCTCGATAAATGGACTATCCAACACAAAAAGAATTTCTCAATCCCAATCAGTAATTCCTGAGATTAGCGCGTTCAAATAAACAAACAAACTCTTCAGCTTTATAATTAAGTATAGATTTAAGACTTTATTAAGTACTCACCCTTCTGCTATCCTCAACAATTTGGGAGCTTCATAATATGTCATTTGGTTCCGTACCATCCATCTCCATCAATCCTCATCCCGGTGTTTACTTCCCTTTAAGTATATAATATCATCTTTCACCTAATTCATCATTTTCTTCATTCCTGTCACACTTAAAACCGTATCACCTATATCGAAAGAACACCCAATCCTTCTGATGTTCCAATTGTATATCATTTTCTGCAGCTTTATTATTAATGTCTTCTCATTTTATCGCAATTTGGGGCAGATTGTTGCACTTATCAGCGTTTAACTTGGCACATCTCCGTTTGTAAGATCTGTGGATTAGAGTAATTCGTCATGCAGCTACCGGCACTTGGTAGCAACTCGAGGACGAAAACGAAGCCAGACGAATCCTTATCGGAAGTTTTTTACTCAGAGTTTCCCGGTTTCAAGGATGTGAGACGACCTTCAAACGAAGTGCGGCGTCTGTAATTGATGCGGCGATGTTTGTTTATAAGGACGAGAGAGCTGAGATTTAGGTTGTTATCATGCTGTTTTAACTATTTGTTCGTCCTTCATATCGACGCGTTAGTTTTTATCTCCGGGGAAGTTCATAAAGTAAATTTTCGCATAAAATAATTCCGCTGTTACTCCCAGAGCCCTTAAAAAGCGATAAAAATCTAACAGCTTCCTTTTCTTTGGCGTTCACAAAGTCCGTTCGGAAATATTTTCTGAACAGGCAACACCAGGAGTGGGCTTTACAAAATAAACGGCTCGGCTGTTATCGGCATTCTTTCGACACCATTTTGGGTCTCAGCTGTTCAATCTTCTCAATGTGGTCTCAGTTCGATTTTTAAAAGCAGTAACTAGCCAACTTGAGTGCAGAATTGGATCTTTTGAATGTTCGTGAAAGTAATCAATGGTTTATGGCGGTAAGTTAGGAATAAAAAAAAGAGAAAAGAGCGAGTCGAACTCACCCGCGGAGGGTTCCATACATTGATAGGGAAAATATATTACAGATAGACGGATGGAAGAACAGACAAGGGATTATCTTTATCCATTAATGCAGAAGTTTAATAGACATACGCTGGCCTACTAAAAGAAAGAAAGAAAAAGTGTTTATTTGTCACAAAACGATATACATACAATATAAGAACATACTTATGGTAAACCCTTAAAACTAGTATTAGTAGTACTTAAATTAAGTTAGACGAGAAATAAATCAAGCAATAATTACATAAACTACCTACATTTTGGTACTACAACATTGAGGTCAATGACTGTGAGAGAATGACTGTGTATTGATGATTTTTTATACATAAAACAGGATATGATTCTTACCAATAAATTGCTTCAACGGTATTAACGGTTATACGGTTATATATAGATAATCATCTGTTAGGTCTCGTGCGTTTATTCTTATTTCAAACTTCTTAATTTCATTGAGATCCATTCAATTAATTAATCTTTTAAGAGGAAATATGGGCAGAGAGCACCGACTGAATTTCCTAAGTAAAAAGTCATAATTCGAGGTTTGGCTCTCGTCTATTTCCGCCTCCAATATTGGACCAATTTAAAAGATATTCCATAAACTGGTAAAGTAAGATATATACTATGGCCCTATGTTTTCCTTTTTTATTTATGTTTGTCAAATTTGTACAGCCTCTGTTGACAGCGCAATTTTGAGCATTTTTTGAGGGTTCTAGTGCTTCTAAAGATAATGTATCATCAAAAAGGAAAATATAGTGACATAGAATATATCTTTCATTTTCAGGTTATGGAATATCTTTTAAATTGGTTAAATATTGGAGGAGAAAATAGACGAGAGCCAAACCTCGAATTATGACTTTTTACTTAGGCAATTCTGTCGGCGCTCTCTGCCCCCGTTTCCTCTTAAATAATACAAGGCTCTGCCGATATTCCTACGAAGTCATCTCGTAAAAACGAAAGTTTCCGAAGGTTCCGGGATATCAGACTGGTGCTTTGTTGAGAGATGATACCTATTTATTTTTCAAATTGGTTTAAAAATAGCATTTTAACAAATTAAGCTGGATAAGGCCTGTAGGAACCCCAGCTGACCACTTTGAGAAGAAACAACCACACTAACTCAGGGATCGATTGTTAGAACTTTAAAAGACACTTTGAAAAGTGTTTTTTAAAGTTCAAACAATCCGTAATGGAAAAATCATATGAGAATCAAAAAGAAGAACGTTAGATGACCTACATGGTTGAGGTGGTTTTTTTGAAGAAAGAATCATGCGAATTTTTTGCGTGATAAACCTGACTCAGAGTGTGAATGTTTCATACGAGATTTGAGTAGACCTGTCCAGGAAGTGAAATCAAATCAAATCAAAGGAAGCACAAAGGCTCACACATTTTCTGATAACATAATTTTCAGCATAGTTAGTTTCTAGAAATTGAGAGTTCAGAAAAATAAAAATGTGAAGCTCGTGGCTAAATAATAACAGCCGCACGGGTCGATTTACAAGGTTAAGCAACGCTTGACGAGGTCGGTCCGTGGATGGGTGACCATTTTCAACATACCGAGTTTCCTCCGTGCCTCGGAAAGCACGTTAAGCCGTTGGTCCCGGCTGTCATTTGAAGATCTTTGACAGTCGTTACGGGTAGTCAGAAGCTTGAGATCTGACACTAGTCTAGTCAAGGGCTACCCAGTTACTGGGTTGTCGGAGGTCAGATAGGCAGTCGCTTCATGTAAAACACTGGTACTCAGCTGAATCCGGTTAGACTGGAAGCCGACCCCAATATAGTTGGGAAAAAGGCTAGGCAGATATATAGAAAAACTAAAAATGTGTCAGCATTAGATATCTTTTGAAATCCGTCAGAACCTGCGGATTTTCGCCAACTATAATTTGACCCTGTAATATGACGGCCAAGCACGTGTCGTATTTTTAAATATTCAAATTAGTAGGTTCGATTTTTTTATCAAATCCCCAAACTAGATTTACCACATATATTAATATCTCACATGTCGTTTTTACCAGCTGCTTACCGTTTATTCCTACCGAGAACTATTCATCATATCTTGTTAATTAGTAGATAGAAAAACGTTTGAATTTTGTATAATTATGTCATCGTCATTTTTGAGGTTTGCGCACGAAGGGTTCCGTACTTGGTAAATTGCGGTTTACGATTTATGACGTACAAAAAAAAATACTCGCTAGATCTGGTTCAAACCAATTTTCGGTGGAAGTTTACATGATAATGTACATCATATATTTTTTTAGTATTATCATTCTCTTAATTTAGAAGTTACAGGGGGGGAGGGCACACGTTTTACAACTTTGGAAGTGTATCTCGCGCAAACTATTCAGTTTAGAAAAAAAAAATATTAGAAACCTGAATATCATTTTTAAAGACCTATCCATAGATACCCCACACGTATAGGTTTGATGAAAAAAAAATTTTGAGTTTCAATTCTAAGTATGGGGAACCCCAAAATTTATTGTTCTTTTTTCTATTTTGGTGTAAAAATCTTAATGCGATTCACAGAATACATCTACTTACCAAGTTACAACAGCATAGTTCTTTTAGTTTCGAAAAAAAGTGGCTGTGACATACGGACGGACAGTCAAATAGACATGACGAATCCATAAGGGTTCCGTTTTTGCCATTTGGCTACGGAACCCTAAAAATGGAATCTAAGAACTCAATGTTTTTTAACATCATGCTGATAAACGGTCTCATTCATATTTAGAACATTTAACAACTTACCATAGTCTTATTTCAAAGAAAAATAAAGACGATTTTATTTTTGTACTTACCTAATTGAAAATCGTGCTACGCTATGTTTCGACTTGTTAATGATAGGTCTAAGCATTACTTTGATATTTTAATTTATTAACTTACCGAATCCGGTTTCATATCATTATGCTGCGTGTAGGTCTGAAGGCCATCGGTCTTCGTTATCAGGAAGCTGTTCTATCTAACTTGAGATTTAGATTATAAAATTCTTGTGTTGGATGGATTGGCTGTTACTATGCCAGATTACGACATTCCTGTTAATTACGAAATTAGTTGTATTATTAGCAAACGAAAAGAGCCCGTGATTGAATAACAGCCGCTCGGCTCGATCTGCAAGATTAAGCAACGCTTGCTGAGGTTCACCACAACCATTATTAGGTAACCATACATTACATACCGTGACTCTTCCGTGCAATGTCAAAGTCAAAATTCTTTATTGCAGCTAGCCCATTAAACGACATTTTTGAACGTCAAAAATTTCAATTTAAGGCGGTACCCCGAGCAAAACGCCGCGCAAGCCGTTTTTGTGCTGTTTTTAGGAGCTATCTACTCGTTATTTAAAAAGAAATATCAATTAATAAAAATGCATTAAATTTCTACATAATATTGATTCTAAAATGGTAGATTTAGTTTTTTTTTAAATGTTGTATATATTTCACTAATCTCTTTCCAAAAAAACATAAAAATGAGAAATAATTATTGATATTATGCATCTCCTCGTAAAGTGTTCATTTATTATTTTTTGTACTAACACTAATGGATAGACAATTTAATAACGAACATTTTTGTAGAATTATTTTTTTCAAAAGACCAAAATTCGATTTTATAAAGATTTTATTCTAAAATCTGGGCGTATTCACTACTGTAATTCATGCGCCACCAGTGCCGCTAGACCAATAGGAATGCTCATATCTCATGCTGATTTTTTGATCAGGGTACCGTCTTAAATGCAATAATAATTGATTTTACCGTCCATTTGGAAAAGTAGCTTGATATGGAGAAGAAAGGGCAAGAAACTCCATACTTACTCTTTAAAAAATAAAGAATGATGCACCAAGACTAACACTTCTATACTACGTATAGGTATAAAGTATTATAAGCACTAACAGGTAAATTCATTCATTTGATAAATAAATAGGAACATGGTTCTCACATACTTACAAATATTGCAAACATAGGTAAATTATCTGATTCAACAACAAAGGAACAGTGTGCCAGTCAATTTATTAAACAAAAAGAGAAGAAAAAAAGCAATACTATAATTATGAAAGTAAAAACCTACCATTTTCATTTTTCTACACTAAAGATTGCCCTATGGAGCAGTACCAGCATGTTGCCAAGCATTCTTATCTTGAATATAATCATCTAATTTGTAATATGCTTGTTTGTTATAGAATTTAACCCACCCCCATGAGACCACAGTGCTTATCTATCAAACGAAATAGGTATAGATGAAGAGTAAAAATTAACTACAAAGGAATTGGAATTCTTATCTGCGTAGTAATAATAATAACCATCTAAATAATAATGATAGAGCAAAGTAATAATGTAGGTCGGAGCTGTATAAACAAACGTTGCTTTGGGCAAAACTTTACGAACAAACTTTGCACGGTCCATTTAATAATTGTTCAGCATTTCACTACAGGTATCTACGACTTACAATAACCAAGGCAATACATCACCTATTACTTATGTAAGGGGAAAACGGCTCTACTTCGTCTTTATCTACTTCACCAGCGACTCACCTTGGCTTCGCACGGGTGATAGAGTATTACATGTTTTTTTTTCTTAAAATAAGTACTATAAGGGTCAAAAGTGCATTCACAGCAGCATTTTTTTTGTATGCAGCAGAATTTCAACTTTTCGCGGTTCGTAGGAATAATTTATACTTCAATTTCTATACAAAATATTAAATCAGTTGTGGATAATTTAACTTCTTCTAAAAAAACTAGCCATTTGAGTTTTGGGAGAGTATGACTGCACTTTTGACCCTTGACTGTACCTATTTACCATAAACAAAACAAAAATGCGGCCTTTGAAATTCTACTTTTAAATAATCCACCATGTAAAACAAATCAATTGCAATATACTTGCAACAACACCCAAAAGGAAAATAAATTCATAATTCCATACATCACCAAATTGCAAAAAGCGTAAAATTATAAACATTCGCTTTAAAAGTGTGTTTATATAGCGATACGCGCGTTATAGCAACCGTGGGCGACAGCGATTTATTTTCGCGCTTTTGTTTTTATTTTGCGATATCTACCAAGATATTCTTTTAAATTATATGATGTGGAGGATTATCATAATGTGTATGAAGTGCTTAAGGTAACTAACGTATTTAACACTGTATCTGTCTAAATAGCTTTCCAATTACCGCTTTGTACGTGACCATTTTTTTTTGAAGTACGAATGGGCACCGTAAGCTAAAATCAAAAGATAAAGAAAGAAAGAAAGAAAGAAAGAAAGAAAGAAAGGAAGAAAGAAAAGAAAGAAAGAAAAGAAAGAAAAGAAAGAAAAGAAAGAAAGGAAAGAAAGGAAAGAAAAGAAAGAAAAGAAAGAAAAGAAAGAAAAGAAAGAAAAGAAAGAAAAGAAAGAAAAGAAAGAAAAGAAAGAAAAGAAAGAAAAGAAAGAAAAGAAAGAAAAGAAAGAAAAGAAAGAAAAGAAAGAAAAGAAAGAAAAGAAAGAAAAGAAAGAAAAGAAAGAAAAGAAAGAAAAGAAAGAAAAGAAAGAAAAGAAAGAAAAGAAAGAAAAGAAAGAAAAGAAAGAAAAGAAAGAAAAGAAAGAAAAGAAAAGAAAGAAAGAAAATGAGTTTATTTGCATTAAAAACAAAAACACCTTAAAATTAAACAAAATATTTTTTAAACTATTAATGCTAAAAGGGCCTCAGCTCAGCATAATGCCAAATGGTAACACAGGGCCCCTTTTCAAGATATGGCCCACCTCCTTGTCTGCCCTTCCTGCCCAACCACCTGCACCTTACGGGATTCGAACGTAGCAAATGACAGCTGTCCGAGTAGCTACATACTGGTCAGATAAAATCTGAATGGTTTGAGTTTATCGACACGAAAGAAGACGATCAAAAGATAGATCCATATATGCCATCGGGGATTTTTCTGTAGACCTATAAAAGAGGAATATCCCTTCATACATTGTTTAGTTATACCTCAATGTATTACGCAGCGTTTTCGATGAAAGCTCCCAGGAGGCTTGTCTTTTGTCGACATTTTCTGTAATTATCGTTATTATTCAACTAATTTATATACAAAACCTTGACTAATTCAGCAACATTAAATGTACCTCAATGTAGGTTGCAAATATTTAGGAGGAATGTTACCTAACGCATTTAAGGAACTTCCCATCCCCATGTTCAAGTAAAAGCTGACAAGTTGGCTATTAGATAATTGCTTTTATGACATTGGCGAATATATGGAATTTTGTAAAAAGCTAAGATGACATGAATTTAATTTAGACATTTTAAAGTAACAATTATCTAATTTTAATAATACTAATTCATATTGGACCTACTGTAAATCGCAAATCTTAAAATTAATTATGTACTAAGTTAATGACAATTAAATATTTGTACACCATATATTTCGTGGTAGAATGTATAGAACTAACAAAAATATTAACACCATACTATGTAAAACTACATTATTACAAATAAATAAAATTCTAATTCTAATTCTAACATAGTTAGGTAAAAAAAATACTGTAGTTCTTATACAATAAAAGCAACGAACATTGCTCTAACGAAAATAATATATTTTTCCAAGTACATTTTATAAATTGGTCGACTATTAATCGTAAACTTGTGAAGCCTACTTAGCTGTGATAGTTTTACTTTCAATTTAATTGTAAATACTACTGCCTTGATTGTTTCACATATCCAAAAACCCAAAAGCAATTATTAGCTGGCAGGGGGCAACACACTTGATTCTAACAAAAATTAGCAATTTAAAGCTTAATGTTACGCAAACGGATCCCTGAACCGAAAAATGGCTTTCACAGACCCGTAATATTTTTGAATGGCCTATCCAACGATACCCCACACTATGGGATAGACGAGAAAAAAACAGCCCCATTTTACGTGTACAGCAGATAAGCTAAAAATATTTTTTTCTTGATTTTATTTTACTACTCTGTCAGCGTTATTTATAAGTAGGTATATCAATGCCAAATTTTAGCACTCTTGTACTAAGAGTCTCTGAGCTAAGTTGACGATGGACAGACATGGCGAAACTGTAAGGGTATCTTGTTGACTACAAAACCCTAAAAGGATTTGGGTCAAGTAAACACACATAGTTGTGTAACGTGACTCGCATGATACTGTTACCAATATCTTACAGGTTACAGACCCCATAAGAAACGAAACTCATGGCGGCTCAGTACTGAATATTGATAGAAAAGAATACCGGCCAAGTGCGAGTCGGACTCGCGCACGAATGGTTCCGTACTTGGTAAATTGCGGTTTACGATTCAAAATCAAAATCAAAATGTATTTATTCAATTAGGCCATTAAGCGGCATTTTCGAAGGTCAAAAAAAAAAAAATTGAATCTAATACTAACCTCCAGTTTCCCAGCTCAAAATCATCGGCGAACCAATGCGACAAACTGCCAAGCAAGCGCTATCTGCTGCGATTGGCTGTTGAAAATTCATTCAACCAACCACAGCAGATAACGCGCGCCCGACAACCCGCCACACCAACCCCTCGACAATTCCGAGCCGGGAAACTGGGGGTAATTGATTCTACCGTTACCGATTTATGATTTATTAAAAAAAAACTACTTACTAGATCTCGTTCAAACCTATTTTCGGTGGAAGTTTACATGGATATGTACATCATATATTTTTTTTAGTTTTATCATTCTCTTATTTTAGAAGTTACAGGGGGGGGGGGGGACACACATTTTACCACTTTGGAAGTGTCTCTCGCGTAAACTATTCAGTTTAGAAAAAAATGGTATTAGAAACCTCAATATCATTTTTGAAGACGTATCCATAGACACGTATGGGTTTGATGAAAAATTGGTTTCAGTTTCAAGTATGGGGACCCCCAAAATTTATTGTTTTTTTTTGCCATTTTTGTGTGAAAATCTTAATGCGGTTCACAGAATACATCTACTTACCAAGTTTCAACAGCATAGCTCTTATAGTTTCGGGAAAAAGTGGCTGTGACATACGGACGGACAGACAGACAGACATGACGAATCTATAAGGGTTCCGTTTTTTGCCATTTGGCTACGGAACCCTAAAAACCTACCTACCATTACATAAAATTACGATTGTAATCCCTGAAGACATACGCAGTGGTGAACTACAGTACACAAAAACAATAAAACTTCTACCTAACGTATTCAGTTCAAGATTAATATTTGTTATTTCGGAAAATATTGTTCCTTTGAGATTAAACAGCAGCGCCTGATCTAGCAATTTCGTCGCTCCGGGCATATAAAATGCTAGCTGACCCCCGCGGCTTCGCTCCCGCAAAATTATAGCCTATGTTACTCGGGAGTAATGTAGCTTTCAATAGGTGAATGAATTTTTAAAATCGGTCCAGAAGTTTCGGAGCCTATTCGGTACAAACAAACAAACGAACAAAACAATCTTTCCTCTTTATAATATTGGTACATATTTGCCGCCCTTGGCGCCCTTTAAAATGACGCCTTGTGAGGAGATAAATGTTTCAAGATACTATGTATTGAAAAAAAAGAGCGGTGTTTTAACCGTCGGAACGGATAAAACCGCTTTTTTGACAACTTCGAGCGAAGTGAAAACGAAGTAAACTCGAAAATTTCAACTACGGATTTTTGCAACATTATGAATGTAAGGTTATTTAACGGTGGGTGTACAATATGAACCAATAACATTCGATAGCGAACCGAGCTTAAAAAAAATTGCAGCACACCAAGAATATGTTAAGTTTTCATATGAAATAAAAAGGGCTGTTAGTGCAGTTTGGCCGCCCCTCATTTATGCCGCTCTGGGCATTTGCCCGGCTCGCTCCCCCTCCTAGATCTGGCCCTGCTAAACAGTGCGTATGCGGCAAACTATTTTATACATAAAATAAAAAATAAAATGAGTACGGTAAGGATCGCCTAAAATGATGAGATTAACGCCTTGATATCTATCTCAATGCCTTAAGGGAGATAATAGCCCGGTCAGAGCCTACCAATCTGCCAGGATTAGTGTTGGCAATAAGATGTTATCTGAGGTGAAAAGGAATGCTGCCGTCCTTCTAAACA